>CM070875.1:175690789-177185789 GCA_036365515.1 Torymus aiolomorphi
AATAAAATACGTAGAATCACAAAAAATCACGAGAACACCCTTTGCAGCTTTGAACGTTCTATCACCCAGTAAAAATTTCAAGTCGAAATATCAAGTGGTTTTTGCAAAAACTTTGAATGAAACCGAATTTTGTTTGTTCAAGGTTTTTTTAAAACCATTTATTCTTCGACTGAAAACTATTACTGGGCATTAAACGTTCCACTGAAGGGTGATCTCTGATTTTTGATTCCATATTTTATTTTTTCAATAAGCTTGAAACTGTGTCAATTGCTCGGTCGGTAATGGTAGGACTATACCTTTTTGTTATGGGAAGGCGGCATTTTATCCTGGCGAAATACGTGAGCGACAAAGGGGGCAACTGCAACTCATGCGCGCGTACTCCAACAGTTCCTTGCGTAATTTACCTCACATATATACTTACTAAGTCCGTATTCTGCGAGACTGACACGCATTCGACTATCGGTTTTTACGTACGCTTACGAATCCCCGTATAGGATATGTATAAATCTTAATCTACTGAATAAATATTTATCCCTAATGTTTGCTGAATCTAAGAGATTAATAATTTAATAAAATATTAATTATTAAAATATTTAAAATATTCATTATTTATTTATTCATTTCTAATATAGTGACGAATAAATTCAAATTATTATTCAATAATTAATATTATTATTAAATATTATTAGTTTTTTTTCCTTTGAGAAAGGATACAAATGTTATAAGTAATTGTTAATTAGTTTTGTTCTTTCGTATATATATATCAATAGGTATTAAATATATTTATCTATTTTATTAATTTAAATAGAGTAATGTAATATTCAATTATTAATTAATTATTTATTTAATATTTATTTGTTTGTTAATAAATAATTCGGATCAGGGGATCATTGTATATAAAGAAAACCTTGGTCGATCCATGGCCATATATCGAGCCTATACTCTAATCTGCATTCTTAATTAAATTAATAAAACAGATAAATATATTTAATACCTATTGGATATTATATACGAAAGAACAAAACTAATTAACAATTACTTATAACATTTGTATCCTTTCTGCTAAAGAAAAAAAAATTAATAATATTTAATAATAATATTAATTATTGAATAATAATTTGAATTTATTCGTCAGTATATTAGAAATGAATAAATAAATCATGAATATTTTTAATATTTTATTTCTCCTAAAGAATATAAGAATGATAGATATTCGCTTCAGCAATGCATCTCAGACATCTCATGTACTTTGAAGTTAACTTTATCTTTCTGAAAGTACATATAATTTATTAAAAAAAAAATGAAAATATGTAATTTTTCAGTTTTGAGTTTTAAAAAATACACAAGCAGTGTCTTAGCTAAATCTGAAAAATTGCATAATGTAACTTTTTTTTTATTAAATTATACCTATTACAGAAAAATAAAATCAGCTTAGAAACACATGCGATGCCTGAAATACATTGTAGAAGCAAATTTCTATCATTCTTATATTCTTTGGATTAAGTACTAAAAACACATCACCTCAAAGTAAACATCAATAACACTTAATGATGAGTACACCTGCTAAACCTGACAGGTGGCTTTTATATTACAGGATCAGGATTAATTTGTCTTTTCAAGTTGTAAATTTCAGCCTATTTCATTGAATATGTTTTCTCTTATGAAATCTGAAGTTCCGTGTAATGTGAGTCTGTTCGAAAAATCTATAGGCCTGCTTATAATATGATATTTAATTTTTTCTTTAAGCGAGTGTGATTGAATAAGAAATCTGCTTACGTCCCATACGGAAATCACTTTTGCGTAAAATTGCTAATAAAAGCAAATAAATGCTTATAACAAATAATAACAGGGAGATTTGGGACGCTTATAACAATTAGTAACTCTTATGAATTCTTATTAACAGTTATTTGCATTTATTTGCTTTTTCTGATGGTTCCATTATTTATTAATCAATAATTAATAGTTACTACTAAGTATTTATATTTATTAATACTGGTTAAAAATATTTAATTAATACATTTTTAAGTTTGAGTAACCATTTCATGTTATTAGTGCTTATTAGTAGTTAACTATCAATTACTATATAATAAATTATAAATTATACAACAATATTAACAACAATATTAATAATATTTAATTATGAACAACTATACTCATATCTATTATTAATACTTTAAATTAATTAGTAATTACATATAACTTTTAATAGCTTTTCTTTTCTCTTATAAAATGCAAATAACTGTTATTAGCATTTTCGCTATGACATACATTTGAAAAATGAAAAAAGCAAATAAATGCAAATAAATGCAAATAACAGCAAATAGCAGTTAGTAGTAGCAAATAATTCTCAATAACCATTACTAACTATTATGAGCGTCCCAAATCTAGCATTTATAAACAGCAAATAATAGCAAATAACTGCTAATAAAAGTTATACTTGATTATGTACAGTTATTAACAATTGTATGCATTATTTTTTTCCGCCTGGGGTGTCAGAATTATGAAAAGGGTTAAAATAACTTTTCACAATTTTTACATGCACTCAGATTTAATGCTCAACTATGCCCTCTCAAATTACCTATTCGATACCTTCCATTTTGTAAACATGCTTAACCATGCCCTCTCAAATTACCTATTTGAATATGTCTTGCATCTTGTCAACATAGCTGTTACAACAGGCCTATAGATCTATAGATCTTTCGGACGAACACACTACACAACACAAAAGGGCCAAAATTCAAAACTTGACAAGAAAATTCATCCTGCTCCTACAATATAAAAGCAACTTGTCGGATTTAGCAGTTGGATTGGCCATTCAATCCCAATACTTTGAGGTCAAGTGTCCGTACTTAATTCGAAGGAGTATGAGAATGATAGATATCCTCTTCAGTAATGCATCTCAGACATATCATGTATTTTGAGTTGACTTTATCTTTCTGAAAGTATACATATCATTTAATAAAAAAAATGAAAATATGTAACTTTCAGTTTGACAGTTCTAAAGAATACACAAGCAGTGCCTCAACTAAATTTGAAAAATTGCATAGCTTAATTTTTTTTCATTAAATTATACCTACTTACAGAAAGATGCAATCAGCTTAAAAATACATGCGATGTCTGAAATGTGCATTATAGGAGCAGATTTCTATCATTCTCATACTTTTTTAAAATAAGTATTAAAACTGAATGAGTACACCTGGTAAATCTGACAGGTCGCCTCTATATTGGTGCTTCTTTTTCTGGAAGGAAAATGAAAACCTGAAACAAAAAAATAAAGCTGTAGCAAATGTCGAAAGCAATTACTGAAATAAAATTATTCAAGAGACCACAAAGTGGTCACAGTGTATTAAAATAAATACAGACTAGATCAGGTTCCATGAATAATCTGGAATAAGATGAAGCTGTCAAGATGCTTGTGTCAGGAAGCCCTTCACTCACGGTTACCCACTGTGATGCTGCTTAGTTTGTCAAAGTTGCATTTCCCAATTTGGTGCTATTTTCTTTAGTCTCCTTATGAATGGTCATTATTGATAGTCTTGTATAACTTCCAATCGATGCTGAAGAATCGTACTGGGAAAAAAAAATTTGGTTTAGTAAATAACAGTTGTTATTTTAGATTTGAATACCCTGACACGTGTAGAAAAGAAAAAGGAAAATTAAAAAATACACAAATATTGCAATACTTCCACACCTGCTGAATATTTACATCTGAAACTTAATATACTCTCCCTCAGCATACATAACATTGTGTATCAACACTCTGGTGATCTATGGGCAAGGGTAAGGAGGTCTTAGTTAAGAATACACTACCGCCTTTTCGACTTTTCGGACCAAAGATTCGTTTCCATTTGCCCAACATATCTTAAACTTTACACACCATATGTAATACATGCTGAGGCACTGTATAACATTTTTCAGATGTACTCATTCAGCCAGTTTGGAGAAAAACACTTGTTTTTCTTTCAAATCTCCTCAACTTCCACAAAAATTGCAATATTTCCTCACTTACTGAGTATTTAGATTAGAAACTTAATATACTCTCCCTCTACATGTATTACATAGTGGCTGTTAAGTTTCAGATAGGTTGGGAGAATGGAAATGAATCTTTTGACTGAAAAGTCTAAAAGCCGAGTGTGAGTTTCCAACTAAGACCTTCCCACCCTTGCTTATATATTACCAGAATGTTTATACGCAATGTTATGTATACTGAGGCACTGCATAACATGTTTCAGATCTACTCAATCCACCATTTTGAAGGAAATGACTTTTTTTCTTAAAAATTTCCTGAAAATCCACAAAAATTGCAATACTTCCACACTTGCTGAATATTTACATCTGAAACTTAATATACTCTCCCTCAGCATACATAACATTGTGTATCAACACTCTGGTGATCTATGGGCAAGGGTAAGGAGGTCTTAGTTAAGAATACACTACCGCCTTTTCGACTTTTCGGACCAAAGATTCGTTTCCATTTGCCCAACATATCTTAAACTTTACACACCATATGTAATACATGCTGAGGCACTGTATAACATTTTTCAGATGTACTCATTCAGCCAGTTTGGAGAAAATCACTTTTTTTTCTTTCAAATCTCCTGAACATCTACAAAAATTGCAATATTTCCTCACTTACTGAGTATTTAGATTAGAAACTTAATATACTCTCCCTCTACATGTATTACATAGTGGCTGTTAAGTTTCAGATAGGTTGGGAGAATGGAACATGAATGTAATGATGAATGCACCTGTTAAATCTGACAGGTGGCCTCTTATAGTTGCTGCTTTTTTGGTAAGATTTTGGTAAGAAAATGAAAACCCTGAAATAAAAAATAAAGCTGTAGCAAATGTCGAAAGCAAATTACTGAAATAATAATTATTCAAAGAGACCACAAAGTGGTCACAGTGTATTAAAATAATTACAGACTAGATCAGGTTCCATGGATAATCTGGAAGATGAAGCTGTCAAAATGCACGTATCGCAGGAGCCCTTCACTTAAGGTTGCCCACTGTAATGCCATTGTTGAGTTTTGTCGAAGTTTCAGTTCCCAATTTGATGCTATTTTCTTAAAAGTCTCCTGCCTTGTGATGGTCATATTAATAACCATATTGAGAGTCCATTATAATCGATGCTGAAGAACTGTACTGGGAAAAAAAAATTTGGTTTAGTAAATAAGGGTTGTTATTTTAGCTTTCAATACCCTAACACGTGTAGAAAAAAAAGGAAAAATCAGAAAATTTTGTATCAACATGGTCTCTTTTGCCGGAAAAAGAAAACAAAAATAAAAATTTTTTGCATTCAATATGAAAAATAATTACATGAAATAAAAAAAAAAACTAAAGAAATGGATTATCAATAATAATTTTACAAAATTCTGCTTAGAATAAATGATCACACTGTCAACTATGGATTGGAAAATCTAGCACTATTTCTACAAAATATTTAGATGTTAAGATAGATTGTAAGTGTTTGTAAGTATCGGACCTATGTACCGGTACCATAACCATAAATTATAATACCTACACATAACTGACTGCTAGCAGGAATATAAACGCAGCTGTCATTACATAGTCATTCCATTCTTTCTTTTGCAAGTTGATTTGAAAGTAAAGATTTAGTATATTATATTAATAAAGTACATTTAATAAGTTTGTGAAAGTTAATTAATTAAAAGTTTAATAGAAGTAGTGTACAATGAATGTTTTATTGAAGTTTCAAATTAGCTTGAGAACGAGAGACAGTATTGTCAAGCACACTCGCTATGAATAGAAATATATTTATACCAAGATTCAGTTTAATTAAAAAAAAGAGATACATGTAAGCGAAAGAAAACAAAAAACATCTACTTTAGTCAGAAAGTTTTAGAACAGATCATCAAATCTACAGTTATATCGCCTGATTATTACCTTTTGTAGGGTATGAGTTGGTTCTATTTTCTTATCCACCACACTCTTCCGTTCGAAGATGACTGGCTTCCTGATGCCTCAGATCTTTGGGATCGCCATCGTGCACATTCGGTTGGCTGCACATTGCTCACACTGATGTGCTTCAACATAATTAATTGCTTGCTATGCAGATTCTTTAGCTGACTCACAATCCTCTTTTTCTCTCTCCTTTTCCTTATCTTTGTTCCTATCTTTCGTGTGGCCTCTTGTTACTTTTTCCAATGTGACCATGTAATCGTTGCTTGTCCTTGTGACGATATGGTTGAGGCTCAATATGATCTGTGTTCTTTTAAAATTTGTAATTTTTTTATCAATTTCATATCCTTTGCATTCATCGAACTTGACTAAGGTACTCTTTATTTTCCACCGAACATCTTTGGTTTTTATTGTTTGCATTTTCTATAGAATGATTTTTCTATCACATCAATTCCTATCTGATAAATACAAACAATTTTTCTAAACAATATTTAAAAAAAAAAATTGATTTATTAATTTATCAACTTATTATACCATTGTACATTCATTCTAGTGTATATGAGTTACCTTGATAAAATATAAATTTCACTTTTCTTCAAATATGCTCCAAAACTTCGATTTAGCTGAAGAAAAATCTGCGGGAGTTGCTGGAGTTGTCATAAATGCTCTCTCATAGCAGTAACGGTAGCAAAAGCGCATCGCTGCGCCACACACGCGTGAACCGACCAGACTTCCGTGCCTGCCTGACCGAAATCTCGTATCCGACGAAGAATTTGCCATGGATAATTCCCATAATCCATAGGTCCATGGGTCGTACGCAGCGGAACACGTCGTCGAAAACGCAGGCCGGTGACCTAAATGCCAGCAAAAAAGCCTCAAAAACGCCCCTGCTGTGAGATTCTTTTGTTATTATAAATCTAACATCTTCTAATTTTCACTAAATACTTTTTGTGTACCTTTTTTATGCTATTTTTCTACGATTTCTGTTTCACGTATTTATCATTTACATGTATCTAATTCATATCAGTGTTTTCAAAATAGTACGACTTTCTGGCGAATTTCCATTTTTTTTCTCAATTCATCAAATATTCTCAAGAAATATAATATATATATATATATATATATATATATATATATATATATATATATATATATATATATATATATATATATATATATATATATATATTATACGAACATAAATATATTATGCCCAACAGTAAAACATGCAATAATAAAAAAAAAACAATGCATACATCCCAACAAAAGTTGAAACCGTTGCATCTATTGCGGCGCTATATTGGTACCATCTACCGCCGAAATTGCGGTGATTCTTCGGCACTATGGTTGCGCTAGCACTATTAGCGCTTATATTGGCGTAACACCATAATTTACTATAGCGCCAATATAGCGCCCATATAACGCATTATTTTTAATATTTCCATTGCGCTATATGGGCGCTATATTGGCGTAAATTATGGTATTGCGCCAAGATAGCGCTATGCTATCGCAACCATAGCGCCGATGAATCACCGCAATTTCGGCGCTATATAGCGCCACAATAGATCCAACGGTTTCGATTTTTGCGCGGGATCTGTTTAAGAAATCGCCGAATGCAACCTAATACAAAGGAGAATGCGAACTAGTAGATAATAAGTATAATAGCGCAGATGGTTGTATAAAACCAACTGAATTGTATAGAGTTTGAAAAAATGATCTATTTAAAACAAAAATTAAATACAATCTTCATTAGATCTTTATAAACAGTTACTTTTTTATTACAATATTAATGTTCAATTGCATGGATTTTGCATTACTTATATTCATGTAAGTATATGCAAGACTTATTGGCATTCTTCTTTTATGCTATTCACTCGATATCATTTATATTTCATTCATTACACATTTTCATCTCTCCGATTTCTTCGGGGAAAGATAAATATCAGTTTAAAAAAATTAAAATAACCCAGGCGGAAAAAAATAATGCATACAATTGTTAATAACTGTACATAATCAAGTATAACTTTTATTAGCAGTTATTTGCTATTATTTGCTGTTTATAAATGCTAGATTTGGGACGCTCATAATAGTTAGTAATGGTTATTGAGAATTATTTGCTACTACTAACTGCTATTTGCTGTTATTTGCATTTATTTGCATTTATTTGCTTTTTTCATTTTTCAAATGTATCATAGCGAAAATGCTAATAACAGTTATTTGCATTTTATAAGAGAAAAGAAAAGCTATTAAAAGTTATATGTAATTACTAATTAATTTAAAGTATTAATAATAGATATGAGTATAGTTGTTCATAATTAAATATTATTAATATTGTTGTTAATATTGTTGTATAATTTATAATTTATTATATAGTAATTGATAGTTAACTACTAATAAGCACTAATAACATGAAATGGTTACTCAAACTTAAAAATGTATTAATTAAATATTTTTAACCAGTATTAATAAATATAAATACTTAGTAGTAACTATTAATTATTGATTAATAAATAATGGAACCATCAGAAAAAGCAAATAAATGCAAATAACTGTTAATAAGAATTCATAAGAGTTACTAATTGTTATAAGCGTCCCAAATCTCCCTGTTATTATTTGTTATAAGCATTTATTTGCTTTTATTAGCAATTTTACGCAAAAGTGATTTCCGCATGGGAAAATAGAAAAAAGGGCACCTCCAACGCCCTTTTCCGTGAGACACAGCCATTATTATAAATTTGTCTCTCCGATTTTTTATAAAATACTTTGTATATTTTTGTGTATCTTTTTATGCTGTTTTGTATAAATTCTAATTCTGGTATCTATAATTTACGTGTGTCTATTTTATATTGTTTTATGAACATTTTCGAATTTCATTTTTTTTTTGTATCAATGCATCAAATGTTCTCTATCAATATATTATTTTATTTATATTATACGAATATAATATATTCATATTATATATTACAGTAAAACATGCAACAATGAAAAAACAATACATGTTTCTGTTTATGAAATTGTCGGAAGACAATTTTTTATAATGTCATGAATATGATGCATTAGAGATAAACATGCTGTAAGTATACAAAACAATTCTCGTATCTGTTCATAAAATTGTCAAACAAGATAATCTTTTATGTCATTTATATTATGAATTAGAGTAAAGCATGCGCTAAGTATACAAACAATGCTTATATTTGTTAATGAAATTGTCAAAAGACAATTTTTTATACAAAGTATAATGCCAACTGGTAGAATATTATGTATCTAAAAATGCAGATGGTCGTATAAACCAACTGAATTGTATACAGTTAGAAAAAAGTGACCTATGTAAAATAAAAATAAATTTCAAAAAAGTTGTAAAAAGCTAGAATTAAATTTGATACAATATGTAGAAAAGTTGAAATTAACTCCAAAATAAAGTATATATTATTCTACAACTGTTAAGTAATTCTTTCGTACTTTTTTCAACATATGTAACCACACTAATAAGTAAAAAGTTTTTAAACATGTACACTTTCACATATGGATTTCGCAGCTCGCATAGAACGACCTTTAAACTCACGTATACGAATTTCAAGCATGCAAGATCATAAATAGTTTTCATGCAACATTTTTCATGCAAAAGTATTATAAATCAAATCTTTTGATTTAGATCGGTGAATTTGAAATTCCTTTCAAATTTTAGATTATGTGGAACTTTAAAAATAAATATTAGTAACATGTGATTTTTAGAATTAAACAAGCAACGATGTATAAGTATTATGCTGCCGACGAGGAACTGCGACCAATAGCGGAGTGACTTCTCTGCTATGTCTTTGTGTCTTTGTATATATTACATTCTGATTAAAATTTTTTTAAATAACATGCAATATAATTTGTCATGCAAATATGATGCAATGTATCATGCAAATATACCCTAATATAATTTTCAATTGACACTATATATATGCTACTTCGAATGTTCTTCGCGCGTATTCTGCTTACATATGAAACTTTGAAGTCATTTATTTAATAATTTTTCTAATTAATATATGATAAAATAAAAAGTACAATATTTATCTTATCATTATGTTACAAAGCCAATCCCAACTTGAATTAATTGATGACATCATTCATTTAGAGGAAGGATGTTTACTATTGGCGTGTTGTTTTAAATACCTAGTACTGGTAAAAATTTTGTTACAAATAGTACAGCTTATTTTACAGTTTGCAACATGTCTATTATAATTTATTTTTCTTACTTTCTTGCCACACTTTTCACAAGTTGGATTTTTACGCGAATGCACATCCTGCCTGTGTTTTTTTAAGTTGACAAATTTTTTTTTGCATATAGTGCATTCATCAGCATGTTTATCTTCGTGCGTTCTTAAATGACGAATCAAATTATATTTTTTCTTAAACTGTTTACTGCATTCTGCACAAGTAAAAGTTGTATTACTTTCATCATAATGATGCACAATTTTTTCATGAGTTTTTAACAAATTCATTGTTTTGAATGATTTGTTGCATCGCTCATAGCTGCAGATATGCAAGACACAAGTCTTCTTAACAGCATAAACAATTGCCCTATTTTTTGGTACATACCTTCGCTTATTATCGAAACAACTGCATACGGGTGCATCATAATTAGCATTCCACAGATCACTGCCTACGTTAACAGCTTCAGCAGTGTTCCGTCCCATATTAACGACAGTGTGATAGGTACCACTGCGGATGAAAAACAAATCTCCTGGACGTTGCTCCAGTATTTTGTATGGGATTCATTCTTTCAATAATTTTGGAGTAACTGTATAAATTTTGTGCTCCAATGCCTGTGGGCACACATCACCCTGCTTTTCTTTTAAATAAACGGCAAATCTCTTTGTCAACTCTGCTCGCATTGATTTGTCGACTATACACCAGATTTTTGGAGATCCTTCTACATGATAATTAAGACTGCACAAGTTTTGATCTTCTATGTGCAGTGCTGTGTGGCTGCCTTGTAAACCAACATACAGCATGGGTGAATTAATCCCTGTCATGATCTCCTGATTTGTAGATTTACTAATGTATGAGACGATGTTTTTCAATACAAACGGGTGTCCTTCAGGAGCTTCAGCTATATCTCTTATATAAATTCCTTTTTTTTCTCTAAAGTGAATAATTCTTCAACAACTTTTTGAATGGAATCAGTGTTTGAATTTTTAGTGTTTAATATCACTTTTTGTACGTTTTCTTTTTTCTGCTTTTCATTTAGAGGCTCAGAATACAAAACGTAGATACCATCACATTCTTTTTTTAAGGAATCACGACTGATTTCGCACTGATTGATATCTAGTGACGTTAAAAACGTTGAGTAATCTATTTCGACGGGATTCTTGACTCGACGAAACTGAAAAATAAATCAAATAAAAGTACATAACCCGCATTTCAAAAGATTACGCATATAATATTGCAAGTTAGTTTTTCGCTTTTTACGGTAAAAGGGTCAGTAACTGAACACTTACAAGGAGGCTCCATACCCTCCGGGAAACGGATTTTCGTGGGCATTGGGAGTCAATTTCTGGTACCTAAAAATGAAGCCCTGTGCTCACATTTCCGTCCAATGGGCCCTTTTTCTTGAGATATAGGCAATTTCGTCTCAAATATAGTCTATTTCGTTAAAAAATGATGCCTCTTCTATTGAGTATCATATTGTAAATATTTAAGATACGAAAACGAGGAAGAAATATTATAAAAGTAGACAGTAAAATCAAAAATTTAAGCCCTGATTCGTAAAAAAATATTGATTTTTCAGGAAGTTACAAGCAATCAAAGATAGCGTAAGAAAATGGTTAAAAATACGATCTATCTAATCGGTTAAAATGAAGACAAATTTTTATCCATTTTCTTACGCTATCTTTGATTGCTTGTAACTTCCTGAAAAATAAATATTCCAGAAATCGACTCCCCAATGCCCACGAAAATCCGTTTCCCGGAGGGTATGGACTCTCCTTGTTAGTAAGAATTGGAATATATCGACTCCTCGTACGAAGAAAAGCACTGTTCACAGAGATTGTCGAAGACTCGCGAAACTCGGACGAAAAAAGCACACCTCTCAGAGCTCGGACGAAAAGAAGCACAATTCGCGGGGCACGGATAAATAAAGTACTTACGAAGACTAGCACTATTCATTCCGTTCTTATAAATAGTACATTATTTGAGATTTGGGATATCATTTTAATTAATTAATATTGATTTCCATCACTTTGTGGGTGTTGAACTACTGGATATCGGCAAAATATATTATTTTTTCAAAATGTCCGTGTGTGTGTGTGTGTGTGTGTGTGTGTGTGTGTGTGTGTGTGTGTGTGTGTGTGTGTGTGTGTGTGTGTGTGTGTGTGTGTGTGTGTGTGTGTGTGTGTGTGTGTGTGTGTGTGTGTGTGTGTGTGTGTGTGTGTGTGTGTGTGTGTGTGTGTGTGTGGCGATGGAGGCGGGCTACGGCCGCGCGGCTGTGCCAGCGGCGGCGCGCCTCGGCGGAGACGCTCAGAAGAATTCGACGAATAGCCGCGGGCTGCAATGTTGTCATAATAATAAGCACGCGCGTATTATGGACTGCGTGTCTGCCGCTCGCGAGCCGTTTTTCAGTTTCTAGCGATTCTAGCTGGCCCATCAGGCGCTGGAAAATTGTTCGCTTCTGTCTCCCCTGATTTAGCTGCTAATGCAATGGGATAAAGTGGCCATCACTTTTTAGATATTTTAATTCGTAGAATCTAAATTTCGAGGTTACAATTTAACAAAATTGCAAGAACCTTGATTTAAATGCATTTGTTTAAACAAAAACGCAATTCGAACAAATAAAAACAACCTTTTGCGATCAAATTAATGTTTTCATGAAAATTCAGATATTTTTAAAATTAAAATGTTCCATTCCATATCTACAAAAAACCAATATTCAAAGAGTTATAAATTTTTAAAATATTTATTTTCAGTATTTAAGAGATTTTTAATAATAGTCACAAAATTAAAAATCAATTAATAGTTATTTTCGATACAAGTGCGAAAAAGTGATTTTATCCTCGTGTGGACGTTTGCGCCCGAGCGAAGCGAGGGTGAAAAGGCCACACGAGGATAAAATCACTTTCACACTCGCGTATCGAACACAATTTTTTTATACGACGTGTGCAAAGCTTCATTTAACACATGCTGTTTCAGTCGAGCGTGCGCAAAGTGGACACTTTGCGCACGGAGTGTGAAAAAGGTATTTCGGCCTGGCAGAATTATTATTATTATCATCAATATAAGGAGCATTAGAAAATTCATAGAATCTGTTACTTATACTCGCTGCCAAGCAGGGCGCTGCCACCCCCTTTGATAACTCTAGATAATTTAGAAAATAATCAACAGTAATATATTTAGTATATTGAAAAAAGGTTTTTGTAACACATGCACGATTTTCGGCGTTTTCCGATCTAAAAACAGGTCCTAAAGGGACTTTTTTTTTGACCGATTGGATAAAAAAATACTATATTTGACCAACGGGCGCAAAAGGATTCATTTGCGCCCCGCTACTCTAAACTTCCGTAAAATCGCAAAAATTAAATTTAATCCACTATAAATTTGTGAATGCATGCTTTTTTATGACTTTTTGTATTCAGAGATAAATCCAGAATATCCAGAATATGGTGTGCACCTAGGGCTTAGTGGGCCTTTTGACCTCGTGTGTTTGCAGTACTCGTCTTCGGTTCGCAACGCACTCACCTTCGGCTCGTGCTAGCTCACCTACGACTCGTACTGCAAATTCCACACTCGGTCTAAAAAGGCCCACTTTGCTTTGCGCCCTAGGTACACAATATACTATTTAATCAGCCTTATTTTAAAACGTCAACCATTTAATCTCAGATAGTTTGAAATACCATTTCAAAAATGAAAATAAAACTTGAGAAAACGATCTTTTATTTGGCTTTTTTTTCGAATTAAAAACATATCTCTGGCACGTATATCGGTGTTGAACCAACGAAATTTCACGAGTAAAAAAAATTAAGTTCTTTTCAAAAACATAAAAATAATAGGCCTATGACCTTGAAACATGGAAGTTAGCGAAACTAGTAAATATTTAAAAGTACAAAAAAAATGTGAAAAAAGTAGTTTTTTCGGCGCACAAATATCTTAAAAATTATTATGCAACTCTCCAATTCTGTGTAAATATATTATAGAAAAAAAGCTCTTAAGCAGTTTATAGATTGATTTTTAATTTTAAACTTTTGTAATCTGAAAAAATAACAGAAAAAAATGACTCTCTCCATTTGAATAATATGAGCAAAATAAGGTATCAGGCGGTACCTGGGTTTTCGACGAATCGAGTTCAAAATTATTGTAAACCTATTTTTAGTGACCTAAAATATCCATCCAGTGTGAAACGAAGACCGATTTTTCAAAACTCTACAGCGGTTCTCAACGTAAAAACGCTGAGTCCCCGAGATAGGAATTTCTTACGCGCGAAGCCGAGATAGGACTTTTTTACACGGAAGTCGGGATAGGACTTTCTTACGCACGAAGATGAGATGGGACTTTTTTACACGCGACGTCGAGATAGGACTTTTTTCCACGCGAAGCCCAAATAGGACTTTCTCTCTCCCAGCCGACGATATGTTGTTATTATGTGCTTTTCAAATCGATATATTTATTTATATAGGAACAGAAACACACTTACGATCGTTGCACAATTTGTTTAGTTTTCTTGTGTGACAAAATCTTTAATTTGAATCGTGGTAGGTCGACGTGCTATGAAAATTATCCCAAATATTCCTTTTTTTCACCATACCCCGGACGAAAGTACCACTGTCGCCCCCGTCTCAAAAACGCGAATCTAGTTCCAAATTGTTTCCCTAGGACGTCTTGAAAAAAATAAAAAACTTGTTTGAAGGCACGCTCATCAGACAAATTTTTTCTTGTTCTTTCATCCTTTCTGGTTGTGAAAAAAATTATTTACAAGCTCGATTGAATAGTATGCTTTTTTAGCGCTACTTTTAAATCTAAAAATTTATAAAGTATTTTTCTTTACGAGTATTAAATACTAATATTTAGGGAATATATTTAGAAATAATATCGATATAGATGAGGCTCTTAGTCTTCCCCTTAAAAATTTAATCAATACGTATTCAAATTTCATCAGTAACTTTATACCCATAAAATTACTTAAAAATTTTTGAAAATTAAAGATTTTGTCACTCAAGAAAGCTAAACAAATTGTGCAACGATCGTAAGTGTGTTTTTGTTCATATCTAGATAAATATACCGATTGGAAAAACACATTAATAACAACATATAAAATGACTGATTTTTCGGTCCTTTTTTTTTAATTTGTGTACGCAGCTGATTCTTTATCATTATTTATAATTGTTTTTTTCTTTTTCTTTTTATTAAAGGACGAACATTTTTAGCTTTGATTCATTTACCTGCTTAAACTATGGACTTTAAAGTTTTTCTCGTATATTAATGTGAATTATTTATAAATACAAAGTAACACAAAGTAATATTAACTATGCATATTTCTTTTAGATGGTAAACGATAAGTAACTGTAATAATTTTTACTTGATGTTCAATTTTGTGACTATTATTAAACATCTCTTAAATACTGAAAATTAATATTTTAAAAATTCATAACTCTAGAATTGCGAGAAAGAATTGCGTTTTTGTTTAAACAAATGCATTTAAATCAAGGTTCTTGCAATTTTGTTAAATTGTAACCTCGAAATTTAGATTCTACCCTAGCGGAAATATTTTTGTTCAAAAACGTTAAAAACTGTTAGGAAGTGTTATAAACTGTTTAAAACTGTTACAAAATGTAGGATTTTGGACGTTATTAATCGTTTGTAACTGTTTGTAACATTTTTTAACAGTTTTTAACAGTTTGTAAGAGTTATTAAATTATTTAATAAGTATTAAATATTTATTATAATTATTATTATTAACATAATAATAATTATTAGTATAATTAAACACTCCTTAGGCTTCTTCTGCATTGTTTGACTGTATTGCCTTCGGAGAACTCCCGCGCTCCTTGATTCTCATGTTTATAATAATGAGGCTATTAAATAATTATTAATTATTAATAATAATAATTTATTAATTATTAAATTTTCCTGAAATATGACAAATTTTAAATTATTTGAAACTGTTAGAAACTGTTTAAAACTATTAGAAACTGTTTGAAACTGTTAAAAAGTATTATAATTAGAAAAAATGTGTCCAAAATCATACATTTTGTAACATTTATAAACAGTTTTAAACAGTTCTAAATAGTTTTAAATATTTTTTAACAGTTATTAACTGTTATTAACATTTATAATTTACGACAGGGTATGAATTTAAATCTATAAAAAGCGATGGTCACTTTATTCAATTGCATTAAGTAGCAGGTAAATCAGGGGAGACAGAAGCGAAAAATTTTCCGGCGCCTGATGGGCCAGCTATAGCTGAAGCTCGTAAACGGCAGAGACACGCAGTCCATATACGCACGCGCTCATATGACAACATTATAGCCCGCGGCGATTCGGCGAATTCTTCTGAGCGCCTCCGAAAGTCCGAACGCCGCCGCTGGCACAGGCTCGCTTCGCTCGAGCCGCAAATCACTGCAGGCGGCACTAGTCGGGAAAAAAGTAGGGAAACGTACATGTACATGCGCATGGCTGTTTGTAAGAGGGAGTACATGTTGAGTTTTACTCCCTGACAACAGGGAGTAAACACAATGCTTTTTCTATGTCGCACGATAACTGGAGTAAAATTGACTTAATAGTTTTTAAATTCCTCGTAAAGGTAGATTTCGGATAGCTCTCGGCCGAGTTCTTTGGGCGAAATAAGTGGTGTATGAATTTCAGAGATATCTGATATTAAATTTTTTTAAAACTTTTTCTACAGATTGTACACAACAATTTTGTGTGTGATATAGATATTATGCATATGCATATTTTTGGAGATATTTAATATTTAAAATTTTCGTTTTTTACTAAGTCATTTTCTTTGTCGCATGATAACTATAGAAAAATTATTTTCATTTCTTTAAAATTTGGTGGAGATGTTAAGTTTGTATATTATTGATAATAAGTATGTGTTCTTAGGGTAAAAAGAATTCATTTACGAAATTCTGCGATATTTGAGGTTAAAAGTGATTAACCCCTCTTTTCAAATCATAATTTATCGGGTACGGCTTTATGTATACAAGAAAATGGAAATGGCACGTGCTATGCGTGCGTGTTATATACTTGCTTTTATTTTTTAGTGAGGTTAATTTACAGCCGAGAAATACTTTTAACAATACTTTTGGCTGCACTTCGAAATTAATCGCGTTCTCTCTTTTCTAAATGGAAACATGAAATTTATAGACAACCGTATATACTTATGTCTTACTCACCATCAGTGCGGAGTATGCCGCATATCTGGAGGGTGGCTTTTCAATTATTTGTATAGCTTCTTCCCAAGTGCTATCTTTTACGTCAAGGGCAATGGTATCTTCTTCATCCAGATAATCGGGGTCCATGTTACCGAAACTCGATTTTCTCCTTTCTTTTCTTTTGGAAGGCTCACTCATCTCTTACTCGATCTTACTCTTACTTAAACTGTTATTGTTTGCAGTTACTACACTTAGGTTCACTGAAGTTTATGTTCCCAGAGCGTTAATAAATAAGCGGGAGACGACTGCTCGGCGGCTCCGTGCGCGTGCAGCGAACATGTGTATACTCGAGCGACCCGGCGCGGCGCCCCCGGCGGTGCGCCGCGCGCTCGCCGTCTGTTTACTTCTCCCGCAACAATCCGACTACGGCCGAGCGGCCTGATAATCGCCGCTCGGTCGAACATTTGTATTACACACGCAAATTAACGGAATCTTAAACTTAAAACTATAAAAACCCAAATCCTATTTCACAACCTAAGCCCGAAGGGAGAGATAAACATAAACGATTTCAATATTCTATATTGATATTGTAACTGTAGCCGTGGTGGCTAAGGCGTGCAGCTACTTTTGCCCTAATCTTTTGGATGCACGTTCGATCCAGGCTCGCTTTTTTTTCTTTTTTTTTAACATGCACAATTCCTTTCATTATATTATTTAACCACATTAAAAAATTATCGTTGAGCACGCAATTCGATTTTTGAAATACATATTATATTCCCATTCTCTAATCCCTAAAACATACCCCATTTGTTCTAAAATTAAGTTTCTATTAATATTATTTATTAAATGGTAATCAACAAATATCCTAACAGTAAGAGCAGAATTTCCAAGTACTTATCTTCCGTAGCATATAATTTAAAAAACATTTTTAATCAATCGAAAATGCACAAAGGCTATACTAAAAAAATGCGCTTGTGCTTTAATTGTTTTATTTAAGCCTCAAAGATAATCCTGCATACGATTTGCATTAACATTTGTGATGTAATGAAAACACCATTTTCCTCTGAATTATAATCAATAATAGTGTATAACATAAAAAAAAAAATGATATTATATTATACACATTTTTTACTCTAGTAGAGTTGAAATTTAATAATTCAAAAAAATCATATTTTAGTCAATATAACAACTCTTCTAAAATAAATAATTATGTACATGTTTTTACAGCGACTTCGTCATTTTACTCGTTTTTCCATGCTCTAGTTTTTAATCTATTTAAAATATAAGTAATCGCCAAGACTTCTGACTTTTCCATAAATTTTTCAAAGTATTTAAATGTAAAAAGTTTTTATTAAATGGCGTTAATTATATATGAGAAGGCAAACTTTTTAAAATTCTTTCGAAAAATCTCTTATATTGACATTTTCGTACTTCTCAAAATGGTTGCAAACAATTTAGAAAGCCCCGATAATCTCTTAAATAATACAGTGCAAACCATTCAATATTTTTTTGAAGCTACGTTTGTTATTTTCAAAGCGATATTTTAGTAGAGCAGTAATCAATCCAGCTTCAGTGAGATCTAGACTCGATCGGCTTTTTGTCAAATTTCAATTAATTACTCAGTTTAATTAAGAACTAAATTTTCAATCGTTATTTAAACCCCCGTTTAATTAATAATTAAAATTTCAATTGTTAATTAAGCCGTTAACTAAGTTTATAGTGTATAATTAATAATTAAAATTTCAATTGTTAATTAAGCCAGCGTTTAACTAAGAATTCATTTTAATCGTTAATTAAACCAACGTTTAACTAAGAATTAAAGTTTCAATTGATAATTAATGGATTTTGGAGTCGAACGTGATATCTTCGTGCAGTAATTATAAAGTCCTTGTAAAGAATCATGGCCGAAACCGCGAATTTACGTCTATGTATTACGATCGCCGCATAAGAAAATGGTTAAAAATACGGTACATTTAATTAGTTAAAATGAACATAAATTTTAAATATTTTCTTACACTATCTTTGATTGATTATAACTTCCTGAAAAATTAATATTTTTCACGAAGCAGGGTTTGAATTTTAGCGGTACTGGGTACGGTTAGAAATGAGTTTCGCCGTGTACTTGAATTTAGGTCTAGGCTTCTTCTGCTTCATCATGGACGAAGAACGGAACAAAAAAAAAGAAAATACCAACCACAAATATAGTTTTTCTTTAGTATTTTTATTGGTCATCGAGTGCACGAGGATATCGCATTAGACTCACAAATACATGTACACTCGATACCTTACGGACAAGACCCGTTATGCGCCTTCATCGGCTACCTAGTGCATGACGTTATCGCATTCAACCCCAAAATCCATTAATTATAGATTGAAACTTGAATAAACGATTGAAATTCTTAATTAAACGCTCGTTTAATTAATGATTGAAATTTTAATTCTGAATTGAATGCGGGTTTAATTAACGATTGAAATTTTAGTTATAAATTAAATGCATGTTTAATTAACGATTGAAATTTTAATTATTAATTAAACGCGGGTTTAATTAACGATTGAAATTTTAATTATTAATTAAACGGGGGTTTAAATAACGATTGAAAATTTAGTTCTTAATTAAACTGAGTAATTAATTGAAATTTGACAAAAGCCGATCGAGTCTAGATCTCACTGAAGCTGGATTGATTACTGCTCTACTAAAATATCGCTTTGAAAATAACAAACGTAGCTTCAAAACATATTGAATGGTTTGCACTGTATTATTTAAGAGATTATCGGGACTTTCTAAGTTGTTTGCAACCATTTTGAGAAGTACGAAAATGTCAATATAAGAGATTTTTCGAAAGAATTTTAAAAAGTTTGCCTTCTCATATATGATTAACGCCATTTAATAAAAACTTTTTACATTTAAATACTTTGAAAAATTTATGGAAAAGTCAGAAGTCTTGGCGATTACTTATATTTTAAATAGGTTAAAAACTAGAGCATGGAAAAACGAGTAAAATGACGAAGTCGCTGTAAAAACATGTACATAATTATTTATTTTAGAGAAGAGTTGTTATATTGACTAAAATATGATTTTTTGAATTATTAAATTTCAACTCTACTAGAGTAAAAAATGTGTATAATATAATATCATTTTTTTTTATGTTATACACTATTATTGATTATAATTCAGCGGAAAATGGTGTTTTCATTACATCACAAATGTAAATGCAAATCGTATGCAGGATTATCTTTGAGGCTTAAATAAAACAATTAAAGCACAAGCGCATTTTTTAGGATAGCCTTTGTGCATTTTCGATTGATTAAAAATGTTTTTTTAATTATATGCTACGGAAGATAAGTACATGGAAATTCTGCTCTTACTGTTAGGATATTTGTTGATTACCATTTAATAAATAATATTAATAGAAACTTAATTTTAGAACAAATGGGGTATGTTTTAGGGATTAGAGAATGGGAATATAATATGTATTTCAAAAATCGAATTGCGTGCTCAACGATAATTTTTTAATGTGGTTAAATAATATAGTGAAAGGAATTATGCATGTTTAAAAAAAAGAAAAAAAAGCGAGCCGGGATCGTACGAGCATCCAAAAGATTAGGGCAAAAGTAGCTGCACGCCTTAGCCACCACGGCTACCGCTACAATATTAATATAAAATACTGAAATCGTTTATGTTTATCTTCTCCCCTTCGGGCTTAGGTTGTGAATTAGGATTTGGGGGTTTTGATAGTTTTAAGTTTTAAGTTTTTAGTTTAAGATTCCGTTAATTTGCGTGTGTAATACAATTAATGCTCGACCGAGCAGCGATTACCAGGCCGCTCGGCACCGACGCCCTTCCAGCCGATGAAAATTACCAAAATCCAATAAATAAAAATACCAAAAGATAGGATTTAAATTGCAATAATTAAAAGGGAGCAGTTTCCATAACAAATATTTTTGGAAGGAGCAGTTTAAATCCTATTTTTTGGTATTTTTATTTGTTGGATTTGGCAATTTTCATCGGCTGAAAGGGAGGTGGTCCGCTCGGCCGTAGTCGGATTGTTGCGGGAGAAGTAAACAGACGGCGAGCGCGCGGCGCACCGCCGGGTCGCTCATACCCACACATGTTCGGTGCACGCGGACGGAACCGCCGAGCAGTCGTCTCCCGCTTCCCCCGCCCGGCACCATGTGCACTTCTCAACGACCAATCAGGAAATTGTGGACATGCTTCCAAGCTTGGCCGCGAGATGACAGCAGTGCGCCGCGCGCAAAAGTCTGCCTCACTTTTTTCCGGGGCGCTGGTAATCTCCCTATTCATCTCTGGTGAGATTATAATATCGTGATCAACAAGACTGCGTTCACATGCGTTCCAAAAAACAAAATTCCGTCGACCTCATTCTCGCTATCACAAGCTTAACTGTGTTTTGTTTAATTTTTGGAACGAAAAAGTGGGAAATTGGGAACACAGCCAACGCGCTATAGCTATAGGGCTTATATATTATCCCAAAGGAAGATTAACAAAAGTTGCGTCTAACTGAAAATACAACAAATCTAATAATAGACGTATTCATCCAGACCAGACCAATCAAATTAAAATTTACAAAAAATTTATAAAAAACGCGAATTACGAATATCAGCGCGCGTGTCGGATTCTGGTTCACGCAAAAATGCTATTTTCTGCTAGGCTTTTGATGGTAGCAAGCGGTACTTGTTTTTATTTTTTAAGATATTACAGCCAGTGTATGGGGGACACGCTTCATAAACGACATTTTTACTAACTACATGACGATTTTTTCTCGTTGATTTTTAAAAAAGTAGTATGTTAAAATTTAGAATATTATAAGATTCAAATGCCTTTTTGCGTAATATAGCTTGCGATAGTAAATCCTGAGAATTTTAATCCGAATTATGCGTTTTGTTGATTTTTTCACTTGATCATATGAGCCACGCGGGAGAAGGGCAGGCGACTTGGCTATAGTCTACGGGGGGCGAGCACGGTAGTGGCGAAAATCGCTGCTCCCCCCTCGTAGGCTACTTTTTCGATTATATTTTAATTTTTGAGGAGAAGTAAAGGTCAGGCAGTCTACCTAGATTGTTTATTACTAAGTTCATGTAATCTAGATGTCATTTCGAGTGATTTATTAATTTTTCAGAATATTATCAGTCGTACATAGTCTACGGGGGGCGAGCACGGTATTGGCGAAAATCGCTGCTCCCCCCTCGTAGGCTACTTTTTCGATTATTTTGTAATTTTTGAGAACAAGTAAAGGTCAGGCAGTCTACCTAGATTGTTTATTACTTAGTTCATGAAATCTAGATGTCATTTCGAGTGATTTATTAATTTAGCGGAATATTATCAGTCGTTCATAGTCTACGGGGGGCGAGGTCGGAAGAAACGAACATCGTTGCTCCCCCTCGTAGGCTACTTTTTCGATTTTATTTTATTTTTGAGAAAAAAAAAAGGCCTGGCACTCTACCTAGATTGTTTATTACTAAGTTCATGTAATCTAGATGTCATTTCGAGTGATTTATTAATTTTGCGGAATATTATCAGTCGTTCATAGTCTACGGGAGGCGAGCTCGGAAGAAACGAAAATCGTTGCTCCCCCCGTAGGCTACTTTTTCGATTTTATTTTATTTTTGAGAACAAAAAAAGGCCTGGCACTCTACCTAGATTGTTTATTACTAAGTTCATGTAATCTAGATGTCATTTCGAGTGATTTATTAATTTTTCAGAATATTATCAGTCGTTCATAGTCTATGGGGGGCGAGCTCGGAAGAAACGAAAATCGTTGCTCCCCCCTCGTAGGCTACTTCTTCGATTATATTTTAATTTTTGAGGAGAAGTAAAGGTCAGGCATTCTACCTAGATTGTTTATTACTAAGTTCATGTAATCTAGATTTCATTTCGAGTGATTTATTAATTTTACGGAATATTATCAGTCGTACATAGTCTACGGGGGGCGAGCACGGTATTGGCGAAAATCGCTGCTCCCCCCTCGTAGGCTACTTTTTCGATTATTTTGTAATTTTTGAGAACAAGTAAAGGTCAGGCAGTCTACCTAGATTGTTTATTACTTAGTTCATGAAATCTAGATGTCATTTCGAGTGATTTATTAATTTTGCGGAATATTATCAGTCGTTCATAGTCTACGGGGGGCGAGCTCGGAAGAGACGAAAATCGTTGCTCCCCCCTCGTAGGCTACTTTTTCGATTTTATTTTATTTTTGAGAAAAAAAAAAAGGCCTGGCACTCTACCTAGATTGTTTATTACTAAGTTCATGTAATCTAGATGTCATTTTGAGTGATTTATTAATTTTTCAGAATATTATCAGTCGTTCATAGTCTACGGGGGGCGAGCTCGGAAGAAACGAAAATCGTTGCTCCCCCTCGTAGGCTACTTCTTCGATTATATTTTAATTTTTGAGGACAAGTAAAAAATTTTTTAGTTACTAAAAAATATAGAAATTTTTCTTACATTATAATAAATTTTAATAGAACGTTTCTCTCAGTGTAGTCATAAATCAACAGAGCCTGTCCGTGGCCAGCTAGTCTACGGGTGGTCGAGCTCGCTCGGGCGCCGGGCGGCTCCGACCGCCCGTAGACTAGCATATGTGTAAATACAGTTACACGACGACGGAAAAGAAGATTATAGCAGTATGGAAATGTTTAAAACATCATGCGTAATTAGTTATTGTAGCATGCAATTACTAGACATAAATCAACAGCACCTGTCCGTGGCCAGCTAGTCTACGGGTGGTCGAGCTCGCTCCATATAAACTCCACTAGCGTAATAATTTTGTCTTTTGAGGTTATGAACGCTATTCAGCACTATTATTTAGTTTTCATTACTTCAATACATAATGTGCGAAATCGAGCTTTGCGAAGAGAGTTTAAAAAAATAATATTTTTAAAAAGCATAGATTACATCAAGATTGTATTATATGTTACCTTCTTAATATACTGTTGATAAAAAACAGTATATAACTTGCAATGGAATATTGATGAATATAATTGTAGGCTCCTGCTTTCACCTATAACATATAATAAAAACAAATAAACATTTCTATCATTTTACATAACGAACATGGATAGTATATCTTACCTAATTATGTTATCGATGCATGAGTAAAAAAGCTATATTTTAATTCCCTGTAACGTGAATTTCTGGAATAAAATTTAGAATTTAAAAAATTTTTGGAGGCAGTACCTCTCTCCATTTTTATAAAGCAACATATGATTGCTGTCATGCATATCAATGGCGTTATATTTGTATTGTTTTGATCGTTAGTATACAGTAAGTAAGTAAGTAAAGTCATGCATTTTAAGACAACACCAGAAAACACAACTTATGCGACATTATCCCATTTTCGTATGGAATGTGTTTGTTAAATAATTTAATAGTATTATCGATTACGATAACAAGTTTTTTATTAATTTTTATGATTTGAATATACAAATCCTTCTCCACCCCTGTACTAAATGGGTTTCTTACATAAACACATTGTATGATTGCCATTACGAATATCTGTGTTGTTCTTTTTGTATTGTTCTTTGTAAAAAGTTTTTTATTTTTTGCATGCAGTAATAAAGAAACGATATGTTTCCAGAGAACATAGGAAAGTATAAATGGTTTGTAATATTATCTGTTGTGGTGATATATCACGGTTAAATATGATTGTTATATTATTATTATCATGCATGACTTTAATAGAAACACCCTCCTCCACCCCTGCAAAAGACAGGCTACTTACATTTTTACTTTGTTTGTTAAGATTTTCTTGTTTTTGGCATGCAGTAAAAAAGTTATAAGATGCATTTCCAGACAACATAGGAAAGCATAAATGGTTTGTCATATTATATGTTGTGGTGATATATCACTATAAAATATGATTGTTACATTATGATTATTATGCATTATTTTAATAGAAAATCCCTCCTCCACCCCTGCAAAAGGCAGGCTACTTACATTTTTACTTTGCTAAAAAAATTAATTCATGCTTGTATCATTATGCTACTTATCATTAGAATTACAGAAAAGTAATTGAAAAAGTGTCATCCTGTAAAAAAAGTTATATGTAAAACATGCCATAATTAAATATCTCATGCTCGAGGAAAACGTTGCAATGTACGTTCGCTTATTACCTTAACTAAGTGTTGTCTCATTAGAGAAGCATTTAGAGAATAATTTACCATCGAAGGATCAGTGCCGAAAGCTATTTCGGTAACAAATGCAGATGCATAAACACCACAACTGACGGAATCTGGTTGTCTGGTGACTGGAACGAATATAACATCATCTGAATTAACGTAGTCATACCGTGTTCGTAAATATTGTTTTTCTTGTTCATGCAGAAAGTCGTATTCTAGACGATTAAGACTATCGTAAATAAACAAATCACATCCATTAAAAAATACACATATCCAATGTTTAAATTGGTTACCTCCCACTATTTGTATATGTTTTAAGTTACTTGCAGGTTTCAGTAACTGTACATATACAAAATGCTGAACAACATGAATTTCAAAGTCATGTAAATGTCGTCGAACTATTTTCATAAATGTTTCTATAACATCGTCAAGTAAAAAGTCATTAATTGCCATTATATTGGAAATGACTTGGTTAATATTTATTGATGAATTACATACATCAAGTGCTTCTTGACATTCTTCATTACTTAAAGCCGAATGTGGACCGTTAGAAATTTTTTTGGATTTTTAATATTCATGTTAGAAATTTGATCCATATTATTTCTTTTCCGAGATTCAATAGACATTTTTTGCAACTGCTTTCTCATTTTAGTAATTATGGAATTCTTCTTTATGTTAGATTGAGAAGACTTCAAATCTACTTTAGCATGAGTTTCTTCAACACCATCGCTATAGTATGGTTCGTACATATTTTCATTTTCAATTACGGTCAAATCGATTTTCTTAGGCTCAGATTTTTTTTCTGTGCCACCTGTTTGACATTGTTATTCTTTTTAATTCTTTTTTAGAAATTCGAGCTGCAGCACGAATTTCTTTTTCATTTTGAGCTTTTAGAATATAAGCGGGATCTTTGATAGGCATGTTTCTACGTACGCGACTATCAACAATTTCCGGTAATAGGCATTCCATATAAAATCTTGTCAACTTCGGTTCCATTTTTATCTCCCAAAATTGTCTGTCATACTCTTCTCTAACAATATGAATGCCTTTTGGAGTATATAGTATGAACAAGCAATACTTCCTTTGACTGACATGGAGACATCCTTGAACTTGATAATAATATGAATGATTTCTGTTTAATTTTTTACATTTGTTGGGTGAAAAATATCTCTAACAAGCTTAATTTGTTTAATTGCTTGTAAGGGTGTCAACTCTCGGGCAGTATATGGCGATTTTATTTCAATCATTCCATCTTTTCCTATTTTTCCATCTAAACTTGCACCTAAGTATGGTTTTTCAATGTCGATTAATAAACCAGCTGGTTCGATTTTCACCTTCAATTTCTTTTCTACTAGAGGAATAGCAACTTTCTCCTTGTCATGACCATACCGTAGCTGAGGTAAATCTAATGGGATGGGGTATAATATACTCTCAACAGTCCCTGCACAGGATGTTGAATCTTTTAATTTGCAGATTACACCAAATTTTGACGCTGTCAACAGGTTACGTCTTCTTTCATACCACTCATCTGATTCATTTTGTTTAACCGTATTTCTTTCAATTTCATGTCGATTGTCTCTGTCCGTTTCTAACTGTTGAAAGTGATTACGGACTAACTCATCAAATACTTCATTAGAAACATCAGGTTCCTGATGGTTATCGCCATATTCTTTCGCTTCGTCTTTAAAGGCTACTGTCTTTTTTTTCTTGCCTTTTGACTGTGACAATAATTTGTTTTGTAATATTTTAACTTGATGCTGTGCTTCTACGTCAATAGCAACATCAAAATCTTCATCGATATAGCTACTTAATGTTCCATATACAGATTCAGTATTATATTGTATTGCTCCGATCAAACACCTAATATAATAAGAATCTGCGAAAGCGTGATTAGTACGTTTCCCGTCGACATATTTGGCGATTCGGGAATTGAAGTTTTCTGCCGCATTTGTTGTAACTTTACGCAACAAACTTTCAGTAAAGCAGCTTACCTTTTTAACTGCTTCTTCTATACTGTCATAAATACGGCAAGCCTTTAAAACAGGAATCCAATTCTTTTCATTTTTGCGTTTAGTGCAATTCAAACCTCGACTCTTGCAATGTTTATGTTGCCCATAAACGTGATTGACAACATTTAAAATATCTCGTTGGAGCTCTTTAACTTTCTCTTTTTGTGGACAATTTTGTTTTATACGTCGATTTGTGTGAAACATTATGGTTTTACGTACTCTAAAAGCGGATTTTTTAATAAATTCTCTAAATTTTAAAATATTTCCAGATACTGCATATCGGTTGATTTTCATTTTAGAAGCATCTACAATCTTATTGCACATATTTCTAAATAAATGGTTGTAGCAATATAATCTACCAACGCGTACACCATATTTTCCGTATACATCATTTTTTATTAAAGCATTGTATGTACCACTGTCTCCATCACCAATGTATGTCTTGTATATTAAATTGTGTGTTTCTACACTCTTTTGAAAACTTTTTAAAATACAATCGGTTTCCATGCTAGAAGAACTTTTTTTGTAGCTCCAATTTTTGAAGCACCTATGTGCTCGTGGTTTTCTGTTTAATTTCGCGGCTTTGAAACACGTTAAACAGAACTTCTGTCGGACTTCAACACTCAACACTTTTTTAGTTTCAACGCCAATAATAACGCCAACACAGAGTAAAGAGTCATGTTTCCCAGATCTATAACTTCGTTTACCATAGCCACCATCTCCTTCAACTTCTATCCACGGAATACCATTGATGATTTGTCCTTTATCGATAGCAATCTGCCTCTCTACTGCTCCAGCTTTTTTCATTTCATCGTTTGCTGCTTGTTCTATAATAGGCACAAGTGATTTTCTAAGCTTTATATAAGTTGATGGCGCCATACACGATATGTTCATTCCCGCACAGAGTTGCTTAAGGCCTTCATAACCTGTCCCAGTAACAACAGTTGCTAATACGCTCATTTTGTTGATAGGAAAACTCTTCTGTTTTTCTTGCTCGGAAGAAATCCACTGTTGAAATTTGCAATTAGTGCATTCAAAGAAGATTTTTGTGCCTAAACCTTTTTCTACTGATTCTGTAGCATTAATATTAGCTGCAGAACATTTAGTAAGGGAATGTTTTTTGTAAAGGTCAATGAATGACTGCAACAAATAATGTACATCGACAATTCTCCTGCCTTTCAAGTCTAAGCCATTCAAAATGTTAGTGCTTATACTAGAAATGGCAGCTGTTTCATCTTCAGCAGTATAATCTTCAGAAGAAATGCAAACATCTTTCCAATAATGTAGGGTATATTCATTTTCAACGTTGGCTGTTTCATTATGAACATGAACATTTTTTGTTATATCGGATATTTGTTCATTTCGATTAGTACAATCGTTAGAAATTGCAGCTGTTTCTTCTTCGGTTGTATAAACTTCAGTAGAGCTGCAAACAACTTTCGAGAAATTTCGAGTATCTTCGTGTTGAACGTCTGCAATTTCATTCTGAACATTAACATTTATTGATGTATCGAATTCTTGGTTATTTTCATTAGTGCAGTCACTATCAACATTATCATGTTGAAATTGATCACAAAAAATATCGTGACCAACATTATTCACACAACTTTCGTTATTGCATTCTTGAAATACTTCTAGAATTTCTGTGATGTTATCATTTGAAGTTAACTCTTGACTTGCATTTTTTTTTGCTAATAAAGATTGTCGCCTGAAAAAAACGGTTAAATTCTCAAATATAAGAACATTAAAGTTGGGGACATATTCTGAGAAGTTTTGTTTAAGTAATCTTAATCATCCAACTCTACTAGAAAAACGTATTGATATACTTCGTACAAGTGTCCGCTTGTGTTTACGATGGTTCAAACGCTACTCCCGAGTCAAAGTGCTAAATAAAGAGGTTACCTAAAATTTAAAAAAATAGTCATATCTAAGCGAGCTTCAAGTGCTGTAATTTTAGCAAACCTTCGCGCTATTTTTATTTTTGTAACCTAGCAATCGTTACTCACACCAATCAAAATACGATTATGAGCCAATCGGAGCCAATCTCCGAGTTGAAGATTATTGTTCAGCGGAAAAAATACATAAAAAACAACTACTCGGAAGTGCGGCCATCAATCGGCCACAAATAATATGTAGATTATATAGGGAATAATAATCCAATAGGATTTAATATTCTTTTTGTCCTCAGGTCGCAAAATGAATGTTAGCGGCCCGTATAGAGGTCGCGAAATACTAAATGTAAGGCCTAGGCCGCAAAATACATTTAGTATTTTGCGCATTCTATACGGATCGCAAAATTTTGCGGCCTTCGGACAAAAATAGTATATTAATAGCACCAAGGACGCAAAATGTATCATTCTCGGCGAGTGCGAGTTTTGGGGCCGAGGGTAGCGAGCCCGCCAAAACTCGCACTCGGGGGAATGTTACATTATGCGTCCGTGGTAGCATATACAATTTTTTTGTCCGAAGGCCGCAAAATGAATTTTCGTGTCCCGTATGGAAGTCGTGAAATTCTAAATGTATTACATTGTTTTACATTATGTATTTCGCGGCCTCTATACGGGCCGCGAAATAGTCATTTTGAATCCTGAGGACAAAAAAATGACATATACTACTACGGACGCAAGCTGTAACATTCCCCCGAGTGTGACCTTTGGCGGCCTCGCTAAGCGGGGCCCCGAAAATGATACATTTTGCGCCTTTGGTGCACAATGTACTATTTTTTTTTAATCAGGGTTGCGCCTAGATTGTATAGTCGGTTCATACGAAAAAAGGCGCGCTCCATGATTGACGGCGAAGTACCACCGTCACGCAGGGCGCCCTTTTTCGCCATCAACTGCAGTATCAGCGCGCCTTTTTTCGCCGTCAATTCCTGTAGTACGACTTTTTCGCCGTCACTTTTTGCAAGGGCGCCTTTTTTCGTATATACCGACGATATATCTAGTTTCTACAATATCGGAATTTTGTGAAAAAAGTTATCTTAGTCATGTTATACACTTTATTTATAATAAAATGACTGTTTGCATCATTTGAAATAAATAAATCACATTACAACAATGGTTTTTTTAAATTTTAACCTCTTCATTTAACACTGCTGTCTTGACACGGGAGTCGCGTTCGAACCACCTTCATCCTGGGTAAAAACCATCACATAACTTTGTACAAACTGCGACGTCTATGCTTGTTTCTAATTTATTATTAAGTAGTGACACCTACAATAATTTTTTACCCCTGCAAAGCGAGGACTGCAAAACGCGATCGGCACGTAACGGGAAAATATTAAAGAAACTAGTATGTGCGTGGTAGTTTCCAAACGAAAGGAAATCTGGCGTTTGGTTCACAAATTATGGAGGAAACAATACTTTCGACCAGGATATAATATTAAACATAATTATCTTATAACAATACGATCCAAATGAATAAAAAATTAGTTAATATTTATTGAAGGGTGCCAGCCTGAGTTAAAATCACGAAAAAATTGTTTTTGTTTCATTATAATTTTCATTTTTATTTTCATTGTGATTTTGATTTTTTTTCATAGTGAAATACAAATAACCTCGTTCAAAACAGCTCTTACACGAAACAAAAATGAGCAGATGTACATAAGAAAAGCGCATTTCTTTGAAGCAGGTAAAGTGTTGTTAATGGGCGATATTACATTATGTTTATTGTATCATTGGATTAAAATTAACAAGTAACATCTTGACTCATTATCCTTGTTGATCATTTAGATTAAAATTACAATTTTTTCATATGTAATTTTTAACTATGCTATTATATCAAGAATGGTTTCTTTTATATTTTTTAGACCATTTATTCTTTAACGGCATATGTACCTACAGGTAATAGTACATTATGTAACAGGGGACTGCAGTCGCTGATTATTCCCGCGGGTGAGTTACACTGCCCGAGCGAACGTAGCGAAGCGAGGGCAGTGATCACCCAAGAAAATGATCGACTTTAGTACTATGTTACATATAATATTTTATTCCCATCTCCATGGTGTCCACTTTATAGATTTGAAAAGTTATTTTGTATTTATGTTATAATTTTGTTAGTTTTAACTAAACTCACTGTAAACATTGAAAATTGGGTCCTTCAATAAAAAATAAATTAATATTTTATTAAATACGTTATGTAGAATGGCAAAAAATAATCGACACGTATTCTTTCAATTTTTCATTAGTTGTAAATTGAAAGTGTTAAAGCTCATAGAAGTTTTCCCTTGACGTTACATTCATATATGAATGTAACGTCATAAACTATTGCAATATATATATATATATATATATATATATATATATATATATATATATATATATATATATATCATATTTACGAGAATTGGTGGTTTTGAGGAGATATCAACGTATAAATTGGTACTTTTGAAGAGTTTTGGCACTTTTGAGGAGGCTCCTCAACAATTCTACGTAAGAATCGGTACTTTTGAGGAGGCTTAGGCTTCGTCTACAATGTTTCTTTGGAACACTTTTGTGACTTTTCCGTGGTTTTTTTCCGCTTTTTCGGTACTAAAAGCAGGCGCCGCAGGCCCCCTGCGAATCACGGTACCCTGAGGGTCATTATTTCTTTAGTAACGTATATGTGTTCCGGAATTCTTATTCAAACTCTCAGAGTAACAAACTATATCTCCTCAAAAGTACTGATTTGCAAACATATATATATATATATATATATATATATATATATATATATATATATATAAAAAATCCTAAAATTTCAAACGTCTGTAACTCGGTTAATATTCATTCCTATAAAAAAATAAAAAATACGTGTTTGTTTTCCTTTTCAATATTATGAATAGTATATTACGACACAAGGCCAGTAAAATAAGAAATGTCTCAGATCACATGTAATTGTCGGCCGAGGCGAAGTCGAGGTTGATAAATATGTGATCTGAGGCTTTCTTTTTTACTGGCCATGGTCTGTTATTATTTTTCTGCCCGACGGCGCCGAGAAAGCGGCAACTTCGTTTCGCGCAGCGGCCAGAAAGTTGGTGCTTTCCGACCGGAGGGCAGAAAAGGTGGATATAATGAAGTTTTTCATGCAAAGATCCAATTATATGATTCCTTCATATACGGGAATAAAGGAAAAGAGGGAATCAAACGCGACTTTTGTCCCGCTTTTCAGGCTATAAAGTGTCCATTATAGAGGACATAGGAATAAAAATTATACAGACCTTGGCCAGTAAAAAGCAAGCCTCAGATCACATGTGATCTGAGACATTTCTTACTGGCCTAGGTGTGTAATATACTATATTTCTTGCAGGGTATACTCTTATTGTTATTATGCACAACATCTGCAAATTTCAGAAAGCCTAGCTTCAGATACAGCTGTTTAAGGAGGTTCGACACCGAAATGAAAAAGATAACGTCATTCCAAAAACTTAATATTGTTGTTCTTCGATTGATTTTCTATTAGTGTGCGAAATTTCAGAACGTTTGTCAACTCGGTTATGAAAATATTCAACTTCAAAGTTGAACTCTTATACACGGGCTCTTGTGGAAGTACCTTGGTAAAACACAAAACAGTTAGGACGCAATTCGTTAAAGAAGCTTAGAGCGAATCAAAAAACTAACGACAATATAGCAAATATACAGGAGAATGTTTATACGCTATCTGAACGCGATTGACAACGCCGATTCGGAGTACTGCGGTAAAACGTAAACAAACGGTTGAGTTCGTTGGCTGCGGGAGGGGGTATGCGGTGAGCGTAGCAGCGCGAGCGGTGAGAGGGGACCCCCTCCCCACGCCCCGCGAGCGGTGAGCTATCGAACCTCTTAAAAGTAGGTAACTTCGGCCACGCGTGTCTTTATGTGCGTGTAAAAAAACGAAGGCGCACTGCGTGTGTATCTACACAGACGTATTAATAGTGCTTCTATGTGTTTGCAAATGTCGATTTGCAAAGCGGAATTGAAGGTACTCGCCTGCACGAACCTACGTGAGCGAACCAACCACGCGCCGCTCGATGAATGGACTCGCTGCCTTATTACTGCTTAGTATTCAAATAAATTTTGTCTTTACTTATACAGATTGAGGAGTATGACTATGTTATTATTATTCAGTAATATTATTATTCAGTACACTGAATATTATTCAGTGTAATATAAATTTGTTGAATAGCTTTCGTTTCGTCAGGAAATCATTCAATGGTGATAATATACCCTCCACAGAAAAATCCTTCGCAGGCTCTTAACAAAAAATGTCGCGCACGCTTTGTTCCGGGTAATTAGTATAACTTATTATTAAGCATCATAAAAATTTGTTAAATATTTTTAGTTCCGTTTGAGAATTGTTCAAAAATAATAATTCGCTAAACGAAAAACCCTTCGCAGGCTCTTTACATAAAATGTCACGCACACGTCTAACCTAATATATGAATAGAGCAATCGTGGACAAAATGATGGAAATTACAATAACATCATCAATAATGGTTACTCAAAAGATTTGACAGTTCCTAACTCAGGCTGGTAACCTTATAAATTAGCTCGGTACTTACGCCTTTTTTGCAAAACATTTCCTTGGACGTCTAAATGTATTTCTCCTATTAGCCATGATGACTCGTCATACACGATAAACGCCAACGTCAAATAATTTAATGGTTGTGCTTTTGTATATTAGCTCACACTCAATAGTAGTCTAATAAACTATGATGTTAACGTTTATTATAATATTTTGTAAACAATTTGTTGAACTTTTGTACAAATTGTAGAATACCACTGCTGACTACCAGGGTATACTGATAAAAGACACGTTAATACCTGACAAATTATTTGTCGCAGATGTCGCTGGCCTACTATTTTGTAAATGAAAACTATCACCACGGCAGGAGTGGCGGTTGTTTTTTTTAACACGCATTATATATCTATATATATCAAAGATGGCTGCTCTGAGAGTACAACCACCAGAGGGCGCATTCATTGGTCGTGTAGAAAATAAATATTTTAGATTTAAATTAAATATCGAAGTTTGGAGAAAACCGATCCACATATCATTGAACGTGGTGCATCGTAATGGAAAATAAAGAAATATTTCGACGGCTGAGAGGACGAAAACGCTATCTCGACTCGCGTTTTGAAAAGCTTTATACGAAATTTCCGGTAAGAACAGTATTTCCGGAAAAATATGCAGAAAAAATACATCTACCTGTTATAAAGTAGTAAATATCATGTAAGATAAAAAAAGGTTTGCTTTTATATCATTTGGAAATCGTTTCACAATAAAGAACTCTCTAAACGAAAACTCCTTCACATGCTCTTTACGAAAACTGTCGCGACCCGTACTTCCAGAAAATCCCATGGAATCGCGGAAAATTCTTTAAACTATTATAAGTTGTATTTATTACAAGGTATAATAAATATAACTTAAGAAGCTTTGATTTCATCGGGAAATCGTTAGACAATAATAAATCTCAAAATGAAAAATCCATTACGGGCTCTTTACAAAAAATGTCGCACACCCGTATCTCAAAAAATAGTGTAAAAAAAATGGTTTTAACTTTTATAACTTTGAATTTATTACAAGGTATAATAAATATTACTTGAAAAGCCGCGATTTTATAGGGAAATCGTTAGACAATAATAAATCTCTCAACGAAAACCACTTTCCATACTCTCCACAAAAAATATCGAGCACCCGCATTTCCCGAAAATTGTGTGAAATTTGTGAAAATGAAGTCTTCAATCTTTTATAACTTGCGATTTATTACAAGGAATTTTCTAAAATTAATAAATATTTATAATCAACAATTATTTCTATAACTGGCTAATTTGTCTTTGATCGGGTTCTGAAAGTCAATTGACTAGTAATACGTCCCCGAATTACATAATCTGGAAAAAAGAATTTTTTGCAGAGCCCACAACGCGAATAGCACGAGGAAGCCGCTAATGGAATGTATCTACGGGCGTAAACAGCGCGCGACGACTGCCTTGGCTGATTTTATACACCTTTTATTTTATTTGCAAAGGAGGTGACTACGGCATTCACTATACATTTAATTTTTACTCATTCTTACACCCTAAAATTCATATTTTTCTAATTTTTTATGTATATTTAATAAACACTCATGATCAACAATAATTGATATAACTGACGAATTGGTATTTGATCGGGTTCTGAAAGTCAATTAACAAGTAATACGTCCCCGTATTACATAATCTCATAAAAGGAATCTTTGCCAAAGCCTGCAACACGAATAGCACGCCGAAGCTGCTGATGGAATGTACCTACGGGCGTAAACAGCGCGCGGCGCCCGAGCGGTGCTCACGCCTGTAGACTACCGGGCCGAATTTATTACAAATTCTTTGGATTTGCCAACGCGATGGCAATGGCCACCAATTAACGTTTTTTGTTTACTGATTGTTACGCCGTACTATTCTGATTTTGCACCTTGGATTTTTAATTATAGCTAATATTAAATATTTATTATTAATAAATATTTCCATAACTGGCAAATTTCTCTTGTATTGGGTTCACAAGGTCGATTAGCGAGTAAACCGTCTCGAGTAAATGTTATAAACATTGCCATACAGCTCTAATCTTCATTTCTGTCGTCGTGTAACTGAATTTACACATATGCTAGTCTACGGGCGGTCGGAGCCGCTCGACGCCCGAGCGAACTCGACCACCCGTAGACTAGCTGGCGACGGACATGCTCTGTTGATTTTTGTCTTGTAATTGCATCCTACAATAACTAATTATGTATGATGTTATAAACATTTCCATACTGCTCTAATCTTCATTTCTGTCGTCGTGTAACTGAATTTACACAAATGCTAGTCTACGGGCGGACGGAGCCGCCCGGCGCCCGAGCAAACTCGACCACCCGTAGACTAGCTGGCCACGGACACGCTCTGTTGATTTATGTCTTGTAATTGCATCATGTAATCTAGATGTCATTTCGAGTGATTTATTAATTTTGCGGAATATTATCAGTCGTTCATAGTCTACGGGGGGCGAGCTCGGAAGAGACGAAAATCGTTGCTCCCCCCTCGTAGGCTACTTTTTCGATTTTATTTTATTTTTGAGAAAAAAAAAAGGCCTGGCACTCTACCTAGATGGTTTATTACTAAGTTCATGTAATCTAGATGTCATTTTGAGTGATTTATTAATTTTTCAGAATATTATCAGTCGTTCATAGTCTACGGGGGGCGAGCTCGGAAGAAACGAAAATCGTTGCTCCCCCCCGTAGGCTACTTTTTCGATTTTATTTTATTTTTGAGAACAAAAAAAGGCCTGGCACTCTACCTAGATTGTTTATTACTAAATTCACGTAATCTAGATTTCATTTCGAGTGATTTATTAATTTTTCAGAATATTATCAGTCGTTCAAAGTCTACGGGGGGCGAGCTCGGAAGAAACGAAAATCGTTGCTCCCCCCTCGTAGGCTACTTCTTCGATTATATTTTAATTTTTGAGGACAAGTAAAGGTCAGGCACTCTACCTATATTGTTTATTACTTTGTTCATGAAATCTAGATGTCATTTCGAGTGATTTATTAATTTTTTGGAATATTATCAGTCGTACATAGTCTACGGGGGGCGAGCTCGGAAGAAACGAAAATCGTTGCTCCCCCCTCGTAGGCTACTTCGTCGATTATATTATAATTTTTGAGGACAAGTAAAGGTCAGGCATTCTACCTAGATTGTTTATTACTAAGTTCATGTAATCTAGATGTCATTTCGAGTGATTTATTAATTTTTCAGAATATTATCAGTCGTACATAGTCTACGGGGGGCGAGCTCGGAAGAAACGAAAATCGTTGCTCCCCCCTCGTAGGCTACTTCGTCGATTATATTTTAATTTTTGAGGACAAGTAAAGGTCAGGCATTCTACCTAGATTGTTTATTACTAAGTTCATGTAATCTAGATTTCATTTCGAGTGATTTATTAATTTTACGGAATATTATCAGTCGTACATAGTCTACGGGGGGCGAGCACGGTATTGGCGAAAATCGCTGCTCCCCCTCGTAGGCTACTTCTTCGATTATATTTTAATTTTTGAGGACAAGTAAAGGTCAGGCATTCTACCTAGATTGTTTATTACTTAGTTCATGAAATCTAGATGTCATTTCGAGTGATTTATTAATTTTGCGGAATATTATCAGTCGTTCATAGTCTACGGGGGGCGAGCTCGGAAGAGACGAAAATCGTTGCTCCCCCCTCGTAGGCTACTTTTTCGATTTTATTTTATTTTTGAGAAAAAAAAAAGGCCTGGCACTCTACCTAGATTGTTTATTACTAAGTTCATGTAATCTAGATGTCATTTCGAGTGATTTATTAATTTTGCGGAATATTATCAGTCGTTCATAGTCTACGGGGGGCGAACTCGGAAGAAACGAAAATCGTTGCTCCCCACTCGTAGGCTACTTCTTCGATTATATTTTAATTTTTGAGGACAAGTAAAGGTCAGGCACTCTACCTAGATTGTTTATTACTAAATTCACGTAATCTAGATTTCATTTCGAGTGATTTATTAATTTTACGGAATATTATCAGTCGTACATAGTCTACGGGGGGCGAGCACGGTATTGGCAAAAATCGCTGCTCCCCCCTCGTAGGCTACTTCGTCGATTATATTTTAATTTTTGAAGACAAGTAAAGGTCAGGCATTCTACCTAGATTGTTTATTACTATGTTCATGTAATCTAGATGTCATTTCGAGTGATTTATTAATTTTTCAGAATATTATCAGTCGTTCATAGTCTACGGGGGGCGAGCTCGGAAGAAACGAAAATCGTTGCTCCCCCCTCGTAGGCTACTTCTTCGATTATATTTTAATTTTTGAGGACAAGTAAAGGTCAGGCACTCTACCTAGATTGTTTATTACTTTGTTCATGAAATCTAGATGTCATTTCGAGTGATTTATTAATTTTTTCGAATATTATGCGTCGTACATAGTCTGTGGTAGGCGAGCGCGGAAGAAACGAAAATCGTTGGTCCCCCCTCGGAGGCACTTCGTCGATTATATTTTAATTTTTGAGGACAAGTAAAGGTCAGGCATTCTATCTAGATTGTTTATTACTATGTTCATGTAATCTAGATGTCATTTCGAGTGATTTATTAATTTTTCAGAATATTATCAGTCGTACATAGTCTACGGGGGGCGAGCTCGGAAGAAACGAAAATCGTTGCTCCCCCCTCGTAGGCTACTTCGTCGATTTTATTTTATTTTTGAGAACAAAAAAAGGCCTGGCACTCTTCCTAGATTGTTTATTACTAAGTTCATGTAATCTAGATGTCATTTCGAGTGATTTAATAATTTTTTGGAATATTATCAGTCGTACATAGTCTACGGGGGGCGAGCACGGTATTGGCGAAAATCGCTGCTCCCCCCTCGTAGGCTACTTCTTCGATTATATTTTAATTTTTGAGGACAAGTAAAGGTCAGGCATTCTACCTAGATTGTTTATTACTTAGTTCATGAAATCTAGATGTCATTTCGAGTGATTTATTAATTTTGCGGAATATTATCAGTCGTTCATAGTCTACGGGGGGCGAGCTCGGAAGAGACGAAAATCGTTGCTCCCCCCTCGTAGGCTACTTTTTCGATTTTATTTTATTTTTGAGAAAAAAAAAAGGCCTGGCACTCTACCTAGATGGTTTATTACTAAGTTCATGTAATCTAGATGTCATTTTGAGTGACTTATTAATTTTTCAGAATATTATCAGTCGTTCATAGTCTACGGGGGGCGAGCTCGGAAGAAACGAAAATCGTTGCTCCCCACTCGTAGGCTACTTCTTCGATTATATTTTAATTTTTGAGGACAAGTAAAGGTCAGGCACTCTACCTAGATTGTTTATTACTAAATTCACGTAATGTAGATTTCATTTCGAGTGATTTATTAATTTTACGGAATATTATCAGTCGTACATAGTCTACGGGGGGCGAGCACGGTATTGGCAAAAATCGCTGCTCCCCCCTCGTAGGCTACTTCGTCGATTATATTTTAATTTTTGAGGACAAGTAAAGGTCAGGCATTCTACCTAGATTGTTTATTACTATGTTCATGTAATCTAGATGTCATTTCGAGTGATTTATTAATTTTTCAGAATATTATCAGTCGTTCATAGTCTACGGGGGGCGAGCTCGGAAGAAACGAAAATCGTTGCTCCCCCCTCGTAGGCTACTTCTTCGATTATATTTTAATTTTTGAGGACAAGTAAAGGTCAGGCACTCTACCTAGATTGTTTATTACTTTGTTCATGAAATCTAGATGTCATTTCGAGTGATTTATTAATTTTTTCGAATATTATCAGTCGTACATAGTCTATGGGGGGCGAGCTCGGAAGAAACGAAAATCGTTGCTCCCCCCTCGTAGGCTACTTCGTCGATTATATTTTAATTTTTGAGGACAAGTAAAGGTCAGGCATTCTATCTAGATTGTTTATTACTATGTTCATGTAATCTAGATGTCATTTCGAGTGATTTATTAATTTTTCAGAATATTATCAGTCGTACATAGTCTACGGGGGGCGAGCTCGGAAGAAACGAAAATCGTTGCTCCCCCCTCGTAGGCTACTTCGTCGATTCTATTTTATTTTTGAGAACAAAAAAAGGCCTGGCACTCTTCCTAGATTGTTTATTACTAAGTTCATGTAATCTAGATGTCATTTCGAGTGATTTAATAATTTTTTGGAATATTATCAGTCGTACATAGTCTACGGGGGGCGAGCACGGTATTGGCGAAAATCGCTGCTCCCCCCTCGTAGGCTACTTCTTCGATTATATTTTAATTTTTGAGGACAAGTAAAGGTCAGGCATTCTACCTAGATTGTTTATTACTTAGTTCATGAAATCTAGATGTCATTTCGAGTGATTTATTAATTTTGCGGAATATTATCAGTCGTTCATAGTCTACGGGGGGCGAGCTCGGAAGAGACGAAAATCGTTGCTCCCCCCTCGTAGGCTACTTCTTCGATTATATTTTAATTTTTGAGGACAAGTAAAGGTCAGGCACTCTACCTAGATTGTTTATTACTTTGTTCATGAAATCTAGATGTCATTTCGAGTGATTTATTAATTTTTTGGAATATTATCAGTCGTACATAGTCTACGGGGGGCGAGCTCGGAAGAAACGAAAATCGTTGCTCCCCCCCGTAGGCTACTTTTTCGATTTTATTTTATTTTTGAGAACAAAAGAAGGCCTGGCACTCTACCTAGATTGTTTATTACTAAGTTCATGTAATCTAGATGTCATTTCGAGTGATTTATTAATTTTTCAGAATATTATCAGTCGTTCATAGTCTACGGGGGGCGAGCTCGGAAGAAACGAAAATCGTTGCTCCCCCCTCGTAGGCTACTTCTTCGATTATATTTTAATTTTTGAGGACAAGTAAAGGTCTGGTACTCTACCTAGATTGTTTATTACTTTGTTCATGAAATCTAGATGTCATTTCGAGTGATTTATTAATTTTTTGGAATATTATCAGTCGTACATAGTCTACGGGGGGCGAGCTCGGAAGAAACGAAAATCGTTGCTCCCCCCTCGTAGGCTACTTCGTCGATTATATTTTAATTTTTGAGGACAAGTAAAGGTCAGGCATTCTACCTAGATTGTTTATTACTAAGTTCATGTAATCTAGATTTCATTTCGAGTGATTTATTAATTTTACGGAATATTATCAGTCGTACATAGTCTACGGGGGGCGAGCACGGTATTGGCGAAAATCGCTGCTCCCCCCTCGTAGGCTACTTCTTCGATTATATTTTAATTTTTGAGGACAAGTAAAGGTCAGGCATTCTACCTAGATTGTTTATTACTTAGTTCATGAAATCTAGATGTCATTTCGAGTGATTTATTAATTTTGCGGAATATTATCAGTCGTTCATAGTCTACGGGGGGCGAGCTCGGAAGAGACGAAAATCGTTGCTCCCCCCTCGTAGGCTACTTTTTCGATTTTATTTTATTTTTGAGAAAAAAAAAAGGCCTGGCACTCTACCTAGATGGTTTATTACTAAGTTCATGTAATCTAGGTGTCATTTTGAGTGATTTATTAATTTTTCAGAATATTATCAGTCGTTCATAGTCTACGGGGGGCGAGCTCGGAAGAAACGAAAATCGTTGCTCCCCCCTCGTAGGCTACTTCTTCGATTATATTTTAATTTTTGAGGACAAGTAAAGGTCAGGCACTCTACCTAGATTGTTTATTACTTTGTTCATGAAATCTAGATGTCATTTCGAGTGATTTATTAATTTTTTGTAATATTATCAGTCGTACATAGTCTACGGGGGGCGAGCTCGGAAGAAACGAAAATCGTTGCTCCCCCCCGTAGGCTACTTTTTCGATTTTATTTTATTTTTGAGAACAAAAAAAGGCCTGGCACTCTACCTAGATTGTTTATTACTAAGTTCATGTAATCTAGATGTCATTTCGAGTGATTTATTAATTTTTCAGAATATTATCAGTCGTCCATAGTCTACGGGGGGCGAGCTCGGAAGAAACGAAAATCGTTGCTCCCCCCTCGTAGGCTACTTCTTCGATTATATTTTAATTTTTGAGGACAAGTAAAGGTCAGGCACTCTACCTAGATTGTTTATTACTTTGTTCATGAAATCTAGATGTCATTTCGAGTGATTTATTAATTTTTTGGAATATTATCAGTCGTACATAGTCTACGGGGGGCGAGCTCGGAAGAAACGAAAATCGTTGCTCCCCCCTCGTAGGCTACTTCGTCGATTATATTTTAATTTTTGAGGACAAGTAAAGGTCAGGCATTCTACCTAGATTGTTTATTACTAAGTTCATGTAATCTAGATGTCATTTCGAGTGATTTATTAATTTTTCAGAATATTATCAGTCGTACATAGTCTACGGGGGGCGAGCTCGGAAGAAACGAAAATCGTTGCTCCCCCCTCGTAGGCTACTTCGTCGATTATATTTTAATTTTTGAGGACAAGTAAAGGTCAGGCATTCTACCTAGATTGTTTATTACTAAGTTCATGTATCTAGATTTCATTTCGAGTGATTTATTAATTTTACGGAATATTATCAGTCGTACATAGTCTACGGGGGGCGAGCACGGTATTGGCGAAAATCGCTGCTCCCCCCTCGTAGGCTACTTCTTCGATTATATTTTAATTTTTGAGGACAAGTAAAGGTCAGGCATTCTACCTAGATTGTTTATTACTTAGTTCATGAAATCTAGATGTCATTTCGAGTGATTTATTAATTTTGCGGAATATTATCAGTCGTTCATAGTCTACGGGGGGCGAGCTCGGAAGAGACGAAAATCGTTGCTCCCCTCTCGTAGGCTACTTTTTCGATTTTATTTTATTTTTGAGAAAAAAAAAAGGCCTGGCACTCTACCTAGATGGTTTATTACTAAGTTCATGTAATCTAGGTGTCATTTTGAGTGATTTATTAATTTTTCAGAATATTATCAGTCGTTCATAGTCTACGGGGGGCGAGCTCGGAAGAAACGAAAATCGTTGCTCCCCCCTCGTAGGCTACTTCTTCGATTATATTTTAATTTTTGAGGACAAGTAAAGGTCAGGCACTCTACCTAGATTGTTTATTACTTTGTTCATCAAATCTAGATGTCATTTCGAGTGATTTATTAATTTTTTGGAATATTATCAGTCGTACATAGTCTACGGGGGGCGAGCTCCGAAGAAACGAAAATCGTTGCTCCCCCCCGTAGGCTACTTTTTCGATTTTATTTTATTTTTGAGAACAAAAAAAGGCCTGGCACTCTACCTAGATTGTTTATTACTAAGTTCATGTAATCTAGATGTCATTTCTAGTGATTTATTAATTTTTCAGAATATTATCAGTCGTTCATAGTCTACGGGGGGCGAGCTCTGAAGAAACGAAAATCGTTGCTCCCCCCTCGTAGGCTACTTCTTCGATTATATTTTAATTTTTGAGGACAAGTAAAGGTCAGGCACTCTACCTAGATTGTTTATTACTTTGTTCATGAAATCTAGATGTCATTTCGAGTGATTTATTAATTTTTTGGAATATTATCAGTCGTACATAGTCTACGGGGGGCGAGCTCGGAAGAAACGAAAATCGTTGCTCCCCCCTCGTAGGCTACTTCGTCGATTATATTTTAATTTTTGAGGACAAGTAAAGGTCAGGCATTCTACCTAGATTGTTTATTACTAAGTTCATGTAATCTAGATGTCATTTCGAGTGATTTATTAATTTTGCGGAATATTATCAGTGTTTCATAGTCTACGGGGGGCGAGCACGGTAGTGGCGGAAATCGCTCCTCCCCCCTCGTAGGCTACTTTATCGATTATTTTTTAATTTTTAAGGACAAGTAAAGGTCAGGCATGCTGCTCAGATTGTCTCTTCGGGGTTTAGGCTTTGAAATTTTGTTTTCATGTTAGTTTTTAATTTGCATACTTAGTTCTTATTACTTATGTTGGTGTCATTTAATTTGAAATCGATAAAATTGTTTGAACGCGCGCTTCTGTGTGGGAGCGGAGCACGCGTGAGTGCCCGACGATTCCCGGCTCACAAACTCGGAGCGTCACACGGGCGTACTAATTTTGTCTTTTGAGGTTATGAACGCTATTCAGCACTATTATTTAGTTTTCATTACTTCAATAGATAATGTAATTAGATAATTTGCAAAACTGAAGTTTATTAATTCTATTTCACTTCAATTATTATTTTATAATATAATTTATAATTTTATTCTACAAAAATGTAGTCATAGCGTCATCTAGAGTAATTTTCGCGAACTACACAACGTAAACAAATATGAGGCGCCAAAAGAGGTTGGTACGACTTACTTTGCAGCCATTTTACGTTAGTGGTAAGCAGTTTTGCCAACCTCACAACTCATTGTCGAAAGTTTATTTATGGAAAAAAATAAAATTATACTTTTTATCGATTTTCGAAAAACGAAGTCTGTCAGGCCCTCGGCAATGGTACAGCGAGTATATGTCTAAAATTTCAGGCAGATCCGATGTATATTCGAGCTTAGATCCACTTTTTCGATAAAAAATTTCACTAGAAAGTGGATTACTCGATGACAGTTATCATTTCAATTCTGAAACTTTGGCATAATCATCTTCAAAGAATTCCCGAGGGCCTGACAGAGCGTTTTTGTCCGAAAAATTATTAATAATTTAATTATTACTCAATATATAGTATGTTCGGTAACATATATGTCGGTACATATCGGTAACGTAGGGATTTTCACTTGAGTATCACATGGCCTTAATGATGGGAAGGTTGCAGCTTACCATGGTGCCGATTGAAGAAGACGATTTTTATTGCTTACGGAAATTATTTTATATCTCAGATGTAAATGTGGACTGGAGGGTGAGGTTGCGTTTTATCCAGACTAGTTATGAAATGTTAGTTTACTTAGGTGATATTGTTATTTTTAAAAATAAGTATTAAGTTATGTATTGTATAAAAAAAAATTTTGTATTGTAAAATAAAATGGCAATGAAAAACCAAAAGAGGAATGTTTAATTTCTTTCTCCTTTTCATTCCTTGTCCTCTTTAACCTTGACTCCCATTGTTACTCTTGTGTAACATAATATAAAAAAGAATTAAATTAGGAAACGATTTCATATTGTTCTCTTCCTTCCGCACTTAAAATCATTAATTATCCTATTTAATGTTTATTTAACATTATCGGGCATCCAATAAACTTTTGTTTTTCTGTAAAGTAATTTATTGTAAATTAGAATGAAAAGATTTCGGATTCATTTTTATTTTTGGGTGTTGGTTGTATGTTGTTCGTTTGGTTAGGAGGTGATTTGGGGAAGGGTGGTAGTGGTCTCATGTTTAGTGGTCTTTGTATTTTTAATTCTTGTAGTTCGAATTCTTCCTGTTTGTTAGTGCTGATTTTCCTTTGGATCGGTCTAGAGATTGTCGGTTTTGTAACTATTATTTCTTTTAACTCGTTATCTCCTTTATTTTTTCCTCTTGTTTCATCAATTTTGTTCAAAACTACTAGTAGATGCGTTATGGAGGTAAACATTTCCCCAAAAGGTGTTTGGAACATCCATATAGTTTTTGTAATGTGTAACCTCGTATTACTGTATCTACTAACATTTTTATTAACTGTAGTAGGATTAGAGTCATTATAATTCCGGAACTATATGTTCCATATTCTCTGTATTTCTCTAGTAGTTTTTTCCAAGTATTTTCAGCAATGTTAGTTAATGTTCTTTCTGTGAGAAGATTACTCATGATGTCATCTTTTGCAGAATTTTCGCTTCGTGTAAACTTTGTTATTGTGTTTATTATAGATTTTTTTTCCATCGGGTAAAGTAGTCTTTCCTGGAAATGTTCCAAGTCTTGTTGTGTATATATCCCACTAGTTGCTAGTGAGGTTAATTTTTCTGGGGTCCAATTTTTGATTATTTTTGGTTTAAAAGTGGTTATGTTTTTTTCAACCTTTCTAGGTGTGGGTGTTAGACTTATCCAGTTATTATCTATTTTGGAGTACGGTGGAATTATTGTATCACAGTCGATTTGAGTTCCTGTTCTTATTAAAATATGAGTTTTTGGTGTAAGAAACCAAGTAGTATTTCTAGCTGTAACAGGAAGCTCTTCGTAACATTCTTTTGTATACTTGATTTTTACGTTGATAGGGGTGCATTTTATTACATGTATTGCTTCCCCTGCGAGTCGTGCAAGGTATCCTGGTTTTTGCATTACATTGTATGCAAATTCATCTGGGGAATGGGAGGCTAAGGATAAGGAATTTAGAATTTCTTTTCTTTCTAATTCACATATTTTTGTTAAAATGTTTAAATATAAGCTTTTAAATTGCGCCCGAAAATGTTTTTCTACATGAACAAATTTCGCATTTGTATACGCAAAAATATCTATGTTGATTAAATCTCGCTGGTGACTCACATCGTTATCGAATAGTACATTTACGTTGGTTTTTTCGTAAATAAATAATTTAGGGTGTTCCGTTTTTGTTATAATTCTGTCGCAAAACTTAATACTTTCTACAGCATTTAAAGAAAAAGATATATCGTAAGTATTTATTGTATACATTATTTCCTGATTTGGTGATAATGTTTTTGTTACGGTGCCCTTAAATAGAACATCATATTTGTTATCAAAACAGTTTTCGTTTGGAAAATGCGACCAAAATGTGTAACCGGCTTGAATGTCTATGCAATGCTCGTCTGAGAATTTGCATGTCGTTCCTGAATTTAAATGTAATTTATTATTATTTAAATTTACCTTTGCGTATTCTTCTGTAAGTGTAATTTTTATGAGTCCTTGAACAAGAACATTATCCCAACTTCCATAATCATCCGCGTAGGTGCCTCCCGAACAAGATTTCCCTTCGATTTTTCCTGCGAGGTCTATTCCTACTGTTTTGGTTTCGTTTATTTTAATATTTGCTATTGTGTGAAAGTTGTCATATTTAAATATTCCTGTATTGTGTAGAAATTTACATTGTTCAGCACTAATGTCGTATAAATATTCCTGTAGGCCGTTTTCAACTGGACCTAAGTGGCTGAACATTCCGCAGTGATATATTGTTCGTCTTATTTCTATTTTGCATTGCATTACGTGATTTGTTTTGAATTCCGCTAATTGTAGTAATTGTATGGTCGTATTTGTTATTACTAAATCTTCCTCGTGAAAATTACAGTCTCCGTTGTCTACGAGAGAGTACGTTGTTACTGTTGGGTCAGTAGAACCGCAATCGAATCCAATTATTGCTTGGTTTGGTTGTAGTAAATTATATATAAAAAAAATTTTTAGTAACTCCATCATGTCCTATAACAGAAAGTTATGTTATTATTTTTATTATTTTACAAGACTTAATTTGTTCGAATGAACTGTTTTTGCTTTTCCGTTGTAGTTTATAGTAATATTGTTATTTGCATTTATTTTTATTATGTCAAACGGACCTTGATAATGATTTTGTTCAAGTTTTCCCGGTTTTGGTTCTTTTAAGAGCCATACCTTGTCTTCTTTTTTAAGTTGTATCGGGTTTATAAGTTTGTCATAATGAGTTTTTGATTTTTGTTTTGAAATTATTAAGTTATTTCTAGCTAACTCAGTAGTTGTAGTAATGTTTTTTATTAATTTTTCTAAATACCCGTTATAGGTCGGTAATAATTCCGATCTTTTAATTGGTTCACTAGATGGAACTCTTGCAGGATAAGCAAAAACAAGTTCGTATGGTGTAAATTTATGACTACTATGTACGCTTGTATTATAATGAAGTTGTGCAAATTCTATTAATTCGTCCCATTCGTATTTTTTGTTGAAAAATTTTTTAGATATTCGCATAGTGGGTGGTGTGCCCTTTCTAAGGATCCATTTGATTGTGGCGAAAATGCTGTTGTTTCAATTTTTTGAATTTGAATCTTTTAGCTATTTGTTGAATAAGATTACTTGTGAAATTTGCTCCTCTATCGGTTAGTACTATTTTTGGTGAGCCAAATATACATATAAAATTTTTATAAAAGCGTTTGATACTGATTCCGCCGTTTGATCTTTTAAGCATGATAAAATTACAAATTTAGATAATTGGTCTTGTATAGATAAAATATATTTATTACTATTTTTAGTAGTGTTAAACGGACCTACGATATCCATAGCGATTTTATCAAAAGTTTTTGCTGGTGTGTCTGTGATAATCATTGGTTGTTTAGTTCTTTTACGTTTTAGTTTATTTCTTTGGCAAATTTCGCATTTATTTACTCTGTTCTGGATGTCTGATTTCAAATTTTCCCAAAAATATTTTTCTTTTATACGATTGTAAGTTCTGTTTATGCCTGAATGCCCCCCTATTGTAGAGGAGTGATAAGTATCAAAAATTCTATTTCTATCGTTTATATTTACGTAATCTATATTATTCAGACATATTATTACTTTAATTTTTGTGTTTTGAAAATTGTCCTTCAATAATTCTTCTATTTCTTCCCAACTTATGTTTAAAATTTCAATATTCCTTGATATGCTAAAAATGAATATCTTCTGTGTGTTCAAAATTTCTTTTAATTTTTGTATTAATTTTATTAAGTTCTCTTTAACTATTTTCGATGTTGCTGATGTATCGAGACATAGAATAAATATTTTCTTATTTTCAATATTAATTATATCTATTTCGCCCTTTTTTAAGTTTGTATTTATTTTTAAGTTTTTATTTTTGATTAATAAATTAGTATTCTCGTCTAATGTTTGGTGTTCATGTGATATAAGATGCACAATGTTGTCATTTCTAAGTTGTATTGCGTTTTTTGAATATATTATGTTTTGTTGCGTTTGCGTTGTTGTGCCGTTGTTGTTTTTACTATTTTTATCTTTTTTTCCTGTTTTTGTGTACCAGCTGTAGTTTTCCTTGATCTTCCCCCTTTTTGTTGAGTTTTTGACTGAACTTTATTCGTTTCGCTTGTTTTATCAGTTTCGTTTGGTGATCCTATGTTAGTATTTAATTTGTTTCTTTTTTGTGCTCTTGTAATTACGAAAACTTCTATGGGATTTCGGGACAGTGCGTCTGCGTTAGCATTTTGTTTCCCTGGTTTATACACGATATCAAAATCATAATCAGATAGTTTTAATCTCCATTTTTGAACTCTAGCGTTGTTGTCAGCTGTTTTTAACCACAATAAAGGTTTGTGATCTGTGACGATTGTAAATTTCGTTCCATATATGTAATTTTTAAATGTTTTTACTGCAAACATTATAGCTAATGCTTCTTTTTCGTAGGTATGATATTTAATTTCAGCTTTATGTAAGCTTCTTGATGCATAAGCAATTGCTGGATCTTTACCTATTATTCCTTGTGATAAAATTGCACCTAAAGCAAAGTTTGAAGCATCTCATGTAATAATAAATGGTTCGTCGAAATGTGGATATGCCAAAACTGGTGCTGTACATAGTAAATATTTAATTTCATCAAAGGCTATTTGTTGATCTTTCTCCCAATGAAATTTTACGTCTTTTTCTAGTAATATATTTAAAGGTTTTGTTATCTTTGCATAGTTTTTATATGTCTTCTGTAGTAATTCGAAAGTCCTAAAAATTCTCTAATATTTCTAATGTTTTTAGGTATTGGAAATTTATTTACTGCTTCTACCTTTTTTAGATCTGGTTTTATGCCATGTTCGCTTATAATATGTCCTAAATAACATACTTCTTTTTTTAAAAATTCGCATTTTTCCGGTTCTAATTTTAAATTAGCTTCTCTTAATTGTTGTGCAACTATACTGAATCTTTCGTTTGTTTCGTCTATAGTCTTTCCAAAAATTATTATATCGTCAATAAAGACAAAGCATATTTTACCTATTAAATCGCCTAAGACTGTATTTAGAACTCTTTGAAATGTACGAGGCGAATTTTTTTAATCCGAAAGGCAAAACATGAAATTCAAAGCGTCCTAATGGATGTATACTAAAGGCCGTTTTATGTGTGTCTTTTGGTTTCATGGGAATTTGGTGAAACCCCGATTTTAAATCTATGACATGATAAAATTTTGTTTTTCCCAATTGATCAAAAATTTCTGTAATATTTGGAAGTAAGTAAGGATCCGATATTGTTTTTTCATTTAATTTACGATAATCTATGACTAAACGCCATCGTTTTTGTCCATTTACTAGTTGTTTTTTTTCTACAATCCATGCTGGAGCGTTGAAAGCACTTTTTGAATTTCTTACCAGATTATTTTTTATTAATTTTTTTGTTTCTTCTACAGCCACTTCCTTTAGCTTATGTGGTAAAGGAAATTGTTTTACGTATACAGGTTTATCATCTATTAAGTTAATTTCATGTTGTTCTACGTTACATGATCCTAAACTGTCGCCCTCTAACCAGAATATGTCTTTATTTTTCATTACTAAATCCTTAATAATTATTTTATTATTTTCAGGTAAGTTTTCGTAACGGATTTTTTTGAATAACTCTTCCTCGCGGTCTGATTTTTTATTTGGATCATTTTTTCCTATAAAATTTATTGATCCTAAGTTTAAAATTTCATTTTTATCTATTTGCAAATCATCCGTTATTTGAAAACCGTCAGGCAAATAATCTATTTCGTAAGAGATAAAGTTATATTCTTTTCGTTTCCGAAAATTTTTTATATTCTTCTAAATCAACTTCAATATTCTTATTTATTATTGTTAAAAATTGTTTGTAGTCTGTCGGTTTGATTTCCTCAAAATCCATTATTTCATCTTTATTTTCAAGAGCTATATTAATATTATTTATTAAAGATTTGATATTATTTTTGTTATTCTGTAAAATTGTTTCGTAATGTACATCTGCTTTGTCCTTGGGTAATATTTCGTCGAGAATTTTCCTCTGTAGTTCTATTTCCTCTTTATTAAGTTCAGGGATGTGATTTAAGATTTGTGTTATATCTTCATAAAATGTTATTTTCGAAGTTATTTTCATCTCTTTTTGTTAATTAATTCAGGTTCATAGGATACAGAGCAAGTTACTTCTTCAGATTTCCCCGAATGTTTGTTTAACATTACTTTTTCTAGCTTTATTTCCTCTTCAAATTCTAATTTTGCTTGTTGTTCTATTGGTGTGTTTTCCGTTTCCTTAATAAATGTTTGTCTTATTTCATTTCCCTGGGATTTATGGTTATTTGTAATTGTATTAAAAGAGCCTGTTTTTATCGTGTATCTTGGTTTCAATGCAATTTTACTATTATTTAGTTGTAAATAACCTTCATCTAGTCTTAACTTCTGTTCCGAGAGTATTTTAATACCTAGTATTCCATCGTAAGGGAGAGAAAATTCTTCAGGAGCTACATGAAAATCAATAAACAAATCATTAATTAGCATTTTTACTACTCCCAATGTTTCTATGGCCTTATCTGTGATGCCTGATAGCTGAATTTTCTTATTTTCTAATATTATGTATGGTGGTATTTGATTTTTCTTAATAATGTTTAGCTGGGCCCCGCTATCTACGAGTAATTTGCATGATTTTGCGGTGTAAGGATTTTTATTTCAATATACTGTAGTGCATTTTCTAATCTTAGAAAGTACATTGTAATTTTTGATGAAGTTAGTTTATTATTTTCATGTGTTGTGATCATTTGAGTATCTAGCAGATTTTCTTCTTCGTTCTTCTTGATTAACGTATCAACTTCAACGTCTTTTATAGTTAATTTATTTTCTTGATTTTCTAACTCTAAGTTTTTTGTAGTTTTATCTGTTAATGTGATTGTTTTGATGTTCGTTTTATTGTCGAGTGTTTCGTTTTGTTTTCTTCTGATCCACTCGCTCTCAGAAGAATTTAAGCGTTTCCCGAATTTCGCTGTTCGTAAGTATTTTGCTGTGTCCTATAGCATTCTTCAAGTGAGTGAGTAAAATTTTTGCAGAGGCTGCAGAATTTTTCTAATTTACCTTCTACTTGTTTCAATAACATACAATTTTTGATCGTATGTCCCCTTTTCCTGCAATAGGCACAAGTTGGTGCTGTTTCTGCCCTCTGTAATTTCCTACAATTTTCTATCGAATGTCCTGCGATTTTACAAAATTCACAATACGGTTTTTTTTTCTTTTTGCGTGTTTATTTGTTGATTAAAATTCGTATTTCTTGGATGAAAATATTGTTGTTGCATTTTATTTGTGAATCCATTTGAATTGTTATTGATGTGATAATTATTCTTATATTCTGGATTATTATAGTTTGATTTGTTATTTGTATAATTATTATTTATTGGTAAAGTAGAGTTTCTATCTGGGCAATGCATTGCTGTATGTGTTGTTGCTCCACAAATTTGACAATTTATTCTATTTCCGAATGTTTGTTGTCTACTTTGCATAGCCATAATTCCCGCTATTTGACAATCTGAGGTTTCGTGACCTTCTATAGCACAGATTGTGCACCATATCATTTTCCTCGTTACCTGACAGTATTTCATTACATGTCTGGGTTTATTGCACCTTTGACATACTGCCGACGGGCAGTTCTTCATTGTGTGGCTCACGTTACCACAGAGCTCGCAACATTCCTCGGTGTTAGCACTTTTTTCGCACGTATTTGGGTCATGGCCTTTTTTCTTGCATTTCCAACATAATTCATATTTTTTTATAATCGGGCATTGTGTTACTGTGTGTCCCATGTTTTGGCAGTATTGATAGTGGTTTCCTTGCATTTCGTTTAATCTACATGTATCTATTGAATGTCCACTTAAACTACAATAATTGCAAATTAATTTCATTTTATCTTTTACTGTATTACAAAAGTATGATAAGTGGTCTTTATTTTTACAATATACGCATCCTGCATTTACGCAAAACATTGCTTCATGAAATTTATCGTTACAAATTTGACAATGAAATGTTCTAGCTTCCTTTTTTATATTTAGTTTCTCAGTATTGAATAGTATATTTGCATTATCTTCTCTTTGTAATTTTTGCTTTTCAAGTCTTAATTCTATCTCTATTGCTTTTTTCATAGCGGCATGTGTACTATTCGGTTCACCTAATTCTACTCTTATTTCTTGTTTTAAACCGTTTTTGAAACTGCTTAATACATCATTTTCTAGTTGAGTTTTAAATGTTTGTACTTGCTCTGCCGTAACGCCGTCCTCTATTTTTTTAGTTCTATTATATTTGTGCTTATTATTCGAATTTTATTTCCGTATTCTAATACTGATTCATTAGTTTTTGAACTATTCTCCGTAATTTACCATATAGTGTATATAGGTCTTCTGTAGAAGGGTAAATAGTTCTTATAGCGGTTATTAATTCTTCGATGTTCCCAATTGTCATTGTTTTTATTGCTTTATGTATTTCTCCACGTAACTTCATTTTTAAAATTTGTGCTAAATTCCGTTCATCAGCTGCGTTAACAATGTTTTTTGCTTCTTTAAGTTTGTCGATATATTCTTCTGCTGTTATATTTTTTCCGTCAAATGTTGGTACTAATCCCAATATTTCTTTCAGTGGTAATTTGAGCTGCTGATTTGCCATATTTATTTCGGGTTCTATTATGATTCTATTAATCCCCGATTCAACCGTATTGTTTGTTTGGTTTAATAATTCTGTTTCTGTTTCTCTTGTTTCCTGTAGTCCTGTTCTAGCTAAAATAAGACTTTGTTCGTTTAGTATTCCGTCTATGTCCGTGTAGTCGCCTATTTCATCTACTGATGTATCTACTGTTTTATCAAAAAATGCAGAATCACGATTTAATAATGTTGGCGTAAAATATTCTGTCGGTGACTCTAAATCCGATTTTGTTTGAGGTAAAAGTAAAGAATTTTTTGAATGATTTTGTGTTAAATTGTCTTGATTGTCTAGTTGTTTGTTGTCTGATTTTGTTATATCTCCTACTCCTGAGGTTGATGGACTCGGTATTTCTAGTACTGTTTTATTTTTTTGGTCTTGTGATACATTTACGTATGTGTGTGATGTAAGATTAATGAGATCAATGTTTGAACTTTGCGAATTTGTACCAATTTCTTTGTCAGATGTTCCTGTTTCTTCGTTTAATGTTTTTTTATTTCGTGAGCGTGGAGGCGATCGTGGTGTTTTAGAACTTTTTTGGAATATGTTATTTGATTCCCGATTTCTTTCACTTACTGTATTTTTAAACTTGGATTTTCTATAGTTTTACTTCTTGTTATTATTGGATTTACTATATCCTTCTTATGTGACATTACATATTAATAATTTTATTTATTAATTTATTATAATTAGTATTTATTTCAGAATTGTGTTTAATTCATTTTCTTTGTAAATTGGTTTTGTAATTTTAATTTTACTGTTCTGTTTTTCAGTAAATTAATTTTATAATTCATATACATTCTCCTTGTTTTGTTTATTTATTTGTTAACATTTTTATTTTAATATGCCTTATGATTTCAATTATCATTTGTACTAGGCTGTATATATTTTTGTATTTGTATTTCTTATTTTTCAAAATACTATATTTATTTATGCAATGGTTTTTTAATTAACCAATTTATTATTATTCACTTTTCTCTATCTGTGTTGATCATTATTTTATTTCTTTATTTTTTACACAGTATATTATTTTTTTTTATTTATTTGATAATTATTTTTCAATCTTGTAATTGTAGTTTATTATTATGATCTTTTGTTTATATATTGCAATAACTTTCTTTTGTTTTATTATTTTTTCCTTTTTAAATCGTTTTATTATTGATTTTTTTTTTCTCAATTTCTTATTTGAACTAGATCGTTTTTATTTTTCACGTAATCTATTTTCATTTGAACATTTCTTTTCACTAACCACCTATTTTTTCGCTTTTATTAATTTTCTTGAAATTATAATATGTTAGTTTGTTAGTAACTCGACGAGCCGTACACGTTTTTCTTCGTAAGTTTAAACGATCATGCTACAATGATCCTCTCAACTTCTTACTGCATAACGAGAAGCTCGGAAGCAATTAGTAATAAATTATTAGTATAACCAAATACAATTCGTTTTTCACTATTCCGATCTTATTTTCATATGAATCTAGTGAACTTACGTTCGATTCGTACCGGAACCAATGTTAAGTCCGAAAATAAGTGAAAATAAGTGGTAATTGGTTTAATATAAGTTTATTATATAAAATACGATAATTTATTACCAATACAATCTGCTGGCTTCTGGTAGGTCGAGGTGTTGTGATTTCAATTACAATTCTTTTTATAATGCTTGCTTTTATAAAGTTACTATAAATAACTTATAAGATCTGCTTACTAGACGAGTAAGGCTTATGATTTCAACTTCTCAATGTCGTAGAGGTACACGGAGTTCGCCAGGTTTCTTGTACGCTGTGACTAACTTACGCGGCGCCCCTTGCCGTTTATATAACGCAGAATAATTAGGTTAAAGATGAGGAAGCATGATTACGTGTAGAATTCATCTTTTGACAGCTTACGAGTTTACTGGGTCATCGCACTTGCGAAATGCTGAGCATTGCAAAGTGCGGGTTTTTCGACTACCGAGGAGTCCGATGGCTTAGATTCTCGCTCGACCGTAGCATGGAGAAATGCTGACCCTAATGAAAATATCGTTTTGTTTCGCAAATTCGATGACCTACTGTGTCATAACGCTGTATGCTGTATTTGTAAAAATTGCATCTCGCTTTTATGTGTCAGGAAATATCTGATACTAATAATGTGTTTTCTTTAAAATGATAATACGTCTCCGGACGTAACAACACCAAGGGGAAAAGGTAATATAATTTAACTATTGATTATCAATTAAATTATAAAAGTATATTCCTTGATTTTTCGCGACTTAAGAGTATATACCATTTTTTTGTATTGCAAGATATTATAATTGCAGTAGTAATCCAGTTTTTTCTTGGTATCATGTTTCTGCTAATAAAATTTTTTGGTATACTATTTTGTTTTTTTAGGTAGGTAAATAATTGATGTGGATGACTACACTAGTATTATTATTAAAACACGTGCGACGTTTCGGTAGCTGGTTTGCTACCCTTCTCAAGTACTAAAAGTTTATTTATGAAGTTAACCACAAGTCAAATTAAACTATACATAAACATCACAATATTGCTCGTCATTCTTACCTAAATTTCAGTTACAACTTATAAACATCGTCGATTTTTATTACAAAATAAGTACTTGTACTCTGTTTAAAAACGAGAAACAATAATGAGATTTAATATGAATCTTTGCAAAGAGGTTAGTTTTCAAGTGAAATTTCTTTTAGAGATAGATTTTTTATAGTTCTCGGTCGAGTTCTTTGGGCAAAATAATTGCTCCATAAATTTCAGAGATATTTGAGGTTAAACATTTTTTGACATTTTTTTTAAATCGTAATTTCTCGAGAACGGCTCTGTGTATCTGAATGGGATGGGTGGCATTCGAAAGAGAATTAAAATACCTATATTTTAAAAAAAAATTAATTTTCTATCTGTCACGGTTCTTTAGTTATCATCAAAAACAAAAACGTGTTTTTTTTTTTTAAAACTCATAACTCCAATGATGTTATCATCAGTATATTATAAAAGTATATAGTATTGGCGTCAAAATGTAATATGTTTGAATTTTCAAGATTGAATCCTTGATTTTAAGTGTTCAAAACTGATGAATAATTAAAATAGTATAAGAGTAGGTGGCACTCCGATCGGGGTAGCGTGCAGTGCAGTATGTATTCCGGCCGGGTCCAACGAGCTGTGGGTTAGTCACGAATCCCGCAGTACTGCATACACGCCTACACGGTGCGTTGCGTCGTACGTTGTGAGTACATATAAGAGATTTTCTAGTGCTTTGATAATTTGTCGCCATATTGGAAATTATAGGAAATTATATCATAGGAAATTATGGATTAGTTTGTCCCCATATTGGGAAAAGAAAAACACGTTTTTGTTAATAACAAAAGAACAATGATAGCTATAAATTTTTTTTTCTTAAAAAATATGAATTATGAGATATAAAAAAAAAATTTTTTATTAATAACAAAACAACGGTGATAGCTATTTGTTTTATTATAAAATATAGATATTTTACTTCTATTTCAAATGATAACTTTATTTATCAGCTCAAAATTTATATAAATTTGATATAAATAAATAATAAATAAATAAATTTAAAATTCACAATTTTTAATATTCATAAATGAATTTAATTATAATTATGCAATAAATTTTTTAAAAAATTATAAATTTTGTTATTAAAAATTAATTAAAGGAATCAACAAATGACGGTTGAGGAAGCTACGGGCCAATGAATTGGCAGCGGTTTTTCCTTTAGGGCTTGGCTCAAACACATCAATTGCAGTCGACAGCGATCTCCCGTGATAGTTTCGTTCGATTTCAGCAGTTCATAATAAATTACACCCTGCTGATCCCACCAAATGCAGAGGAGAAGCTTCGAACCATGGATATTTGGCTTTGCGGACGATATTGATGCATGGTCGGGCTTACCCAACGATTTTTTACGCTTAGGATTATCGTACTGTATCCACATTTCATCACCAGTCACGATACGATGCAAAAAACCTTTCCTTTTCTGCCGTTGAAGCAGCACTTCACACGTGAGAAAACGCCGTTCGACCTCTCTCGACTTCAACTCATACGGCACCCAATGTCCTTACTTTTGGATCATTCCTAACGTTTTTAAATGTTTCGAAACTGTTGTCTCATCTACACGTAATGGTCCTGCAAGTTCAGCTAGCATCTGGCAAGAGTCTTCATTTAGTAATTCCTCCAATTCTTCGTCTTCAAACTTTTTTGGTGCAACAGCACGCTATCTCTAAGAACAAAATCGTTATTTTTGAAGCGTCGACACCAGTCTCTGCATGTCGTTTTCGACAGAGCATGGTGACTGTAAGTTTGAGTTAAGAAGGGATTGTAATTGAGATGGAGAATCGGAACTTACGGCAGATAGATCGAGTAGTGTCTTAGTATAGATGGCAATAAGTCGACGTTTGTTTGTATAGTGGTCTTCTAGCTTTTTCCAGGCAATGGGGAAGTTCAGATCAGTAATTTGAATTGTTTTGGGCATGTCGGATGCTTCTCCTTGAACATGCGTTTTCAATTGTTGTAGTTTCTCTGAATTAGAGAGTCGTTCATCTTTGATGATGGTAGCTTTGAATAGATCTTTAAAATCTAGCAAGTCAGTGTATTTCCTGGAAAAAGTAGGAACTTCGATATTGGGTAACTTTCTTGTAGGAACTGTTTGTTGTACAATAGGCACATTATCTTGTTGAGGGAATTGTTTAAGCGATTGGGCTATATAGACAGTTGAATTGATATAACCGTCTTCTGTTACACCATAGCAATCATTGACAAAATAATCATTCTTGCTAGTGCTTTCAAATTTCTGAGATAGGACAATAGTGTGATTTTCTTGGACTTCTTTCCAGTTTTTCTCTAATATCTGTAGCTTAGCTTCAAGAAGCTCACGAGTAATATTGTTCTTCAAAAGGTTATTGCTCTCCCAAGCTGCTCGCGTTCAATGATAATTTTTATTGAGGGTGTAATAGAAATGGATTCGTACACCATATTCCTTTCGAGCATCATAAATTTATTGATACACTGATGTTTCGGGAGTATAATTAACTCCCCTTATCAAGGCAATGAACATACAAAAAATATTAAACATAACGGAAATTATAATTATATTCTTATTTTGGGTTTTTTCTTTAGTACAATTTATTTTTTTCTAAATATTCTCATTATACAGGTATTGTTTTACAAATGTTGGCGTCTTACAAAAAACTTATTGTAAAAAGAAAAACTGTTTGACACGCGGAGTCCACGCAGTGGCCGCTTTATAAATTTGTAAATTGATGTACCACCTCGAATGGTAAGGAAAAAAAGGTTTTTTTCCGTTTTTTCTTTAATGTGACAAAAATTTTAATTTCCGTTATGTTTAATATTTTTTGTCTGTTCCTTGTGTTTAACCTTGATAAGGGGAGTTAATTATACTTCCGAAACGTCAGTGCATCAATAAATTTATGATGCTCGAAAGGATCTATGGTGTACGAATCCATTTCTATTATACCCTAAATAAAAATTATAATATTGTTCTTGCCCACTTTCTTGATATTGGTACTTGAATTGCAGATTCGATTAATTAAATCGATCTGACTCTCGATGGTTTGCGTAAGTGAAAGTGTTGGCATTTTGATTGAAAGAAATAAGCTGATCCCTGAGTGTTATGAGAGTTTGTGCAGTATCTCCGCCCGCTGTGCAGACTTGCAGAGTGGCAGGAGCAAAGAGATCAGTCACATGATAGATTTCGTTAGGAGGTCATAAATCTCCAACGAACTAACTTGCCAAAGATCGTAAATCTCTGACAATTAATGTAACACTCGAGAGTTCTATTGCTTTGTAAGAATTTCTCTCGGTTGACAACCCTATCCGGCTCGAAGGACCAAAAATGTATACGAATGAACGTATACGAAAATTTATATTATTAGGATTTGTTAACGAGAAGAAATAAAAGGGAAAATTAAGACTTCGAGAGTCTATGCTATCAACTCTACTCGCAAGCAAAAGTTGATTACAGAATAGGTGTGAACGTAAAATGCGTTCAAATAAAATAGGCAAAGTATAAGTGTCTTATTCACAAATAAGACAACAAAGTATAGGCAATGTAACTGTAGGAAATTAATGTAGGCAACGTGTCGGCAATAAGGCGAAGTATAGGTAAAATCGATAGGGGCAAAGTAATAAGGCATCTGCATAAAGCACCTGGCTACACTGAGGGAAATGTCATAGGAAAATTTGTTAAATATATAACAAAAATTGCTACATTATATAGGAACGGAAGGATATACTCGACATCTAATAATTTTTACTATATATATAGCAATTTATGGTAATAAGCTCAATTAAAAAAAAAAATCTTGGCTGTATTTGAACCCTCGACCCTCGGCACGCCAGTCGAGCGCGCTGACCACTTACCCACGGAGACTCTTAAGTGTAAAATTTTGGAACTTATACATTAGTCATCTACCCTATAACCTCACCGCGATCAGGTGGCGCTGGCGTCTGATAGCACTTTTTACTATATAAGTTAGTAAAACTTGGTATGTATATAATAAATATTATTAAAAAAGATTAAAAATTTTACTATATCTAAATTTTTACAATATAATATAATAATTTTCGCTCAAGTGTATTGGAAAATTTATTTTATAATATAATAATTATTTTTATAAATATAATAATTATTTCTTTACATATAATAAAATACGTCACAAGTCGAGTATATCCTTCCGTTCCTATATAAAATAGCAATTTTTGTTATATATTTAACAAATTTTCCTATGACATTTCTCTCAGTGTAGTGGGCGCCGCAGATCTCTATACGTATACTCATAGGAGTATTTGGCGGCTCGCTCGGATACTACAATCCCGAACAATGTGATATAAGAAAATTTGATATATAATATAAATAAGAAAACTATTATTTTTAATTCTTTCATAAATGATATTAAAATTATGTTGCAAGTAATAAGGAGGTGTTTTATAAAAATTGAAAACTGATTTAAAGGCCTTTTTACTGATATGGCCGAGCGGTCACCCATCCAAGTATTAGCCGCGCCGATTGTTGTTTAACTTACGTGAACCGACGGCCATGCAGTCAAGAACTCCTCCAACGATGCCTTTGATCTACTGTTTCTATAAAAGCGATATAGCAAAACTATATCATACCAACATTAAATTTGCTTTTTATTAAATAATAGTATTTATTTACAAATAATTTATTAATAATAACAAATTATGTATCATAAATATCCTATATATTATGAATATTTAGCTTGAAATGAAATTCGTTGTAATACTTGTTTTGGATAAAGATAATTTTCTGTTATAGTTAGTAAATAAATAATAAATGATACTTTGGTCATGGTACATATTTTAAAATTAAAATAAATTTTAAAAAATAGCCAAGGACATTATTATTTAATAAAACACTGTACTACTATTATTTAATAAAAAAAAAAAAAAATTTAGTGTTGGTAAGATATAGTTTTGCTATATCGCTTTTATAGAAGCAGTAGATCAAATACATCGTCGGAGGAGTTCTTGGCTGCATGGCCGTCGGTTCAACGTCCATTTCCCTCGCTCCCCCAAATCACTAATCCTAAAATAAGTAATTGGATAATTTTGTACACTTTTTTTATAATTAATTACAACCACAATCGATTTTTTTACAAGTGTATAAACAAAGTTATAAACAAACAAAAGGGGGGGCGGGAGAAATATTTCGCCAGCCCCCACATAAAAAAACCACAATTTCCAGAAGGGTAACGTAATCTACGATTTATTTACAATTATTTACAACCACAAAAACTGGTAAAAGTTGATTATTTATAACAATTTTGGGCAATAATTTCGCCAGCCCCCCCATACGCTAAAATCAATTTTTCAAAGTGCTAACGTAATCTACGATTTATTTACAATTATTTACATACCATATAAACAGGTAAAAGTAGATTATTTATAACAATTTTGAGCATTAATTTTGCCAGCCCCCGATACGCCAAAATCAATTTTTCAAAGTGCTAACGTAATCTACGATTTATTTACAATTATTTACAATCATAAAAACTGGTAAAAGTCGATTATTTATAACAATTTTGAGCAATAATTTCGCCAGCCCCTCATATGCCAAAACCAATTTTTCGAAGCGCTAACGTAATCTACGATTTATTTACAATTATTTACAACCATGAAAAATGGTACAAGTCTATTATTTATAACAATTTTAAGCAATAATTTCGCTAGCGACCTCATACGCCAAAATCTATTTCTCAAAACGTAAATAGTCTATATTGTTTAATATATTTTTAACTCATAATTTTATTATCCATTGTTGGGCTTTCGTTTACCAAATAATACTGCCCGTCAGGCTAGGTGCGGTTGTGATTCTGTATGACTATTGTTACTCGGAAAAAATGTATGATGAAGTATCGCGGTTGATCGATGATAGAAAATGGAAATTTTTACCCTCGCAAATATTTAAATGACTAGTAGCGGCTTAGGGTTGCAGATGACAAATTCAGATGAATCGGAACTTGGGGCGAGTACGCCGATTTGCGAGTATGATACTCTATATCGTATAACTGTTATTGTAACTGTTAGAGGCCTGCGTTTATTACAGGGATGCAACTGTCTCCTCTATTTCCTCTTTTTTTCAATCCTCTATTTTACCCTTTTTCCAAGTTACTCCTCTATTTGCTCTATAATCAGCGATCTCTCCAATTCACCGATGAATTGCAATGAAAAAGACGCGCGGACTGCAATTTGATAAGACTTGGTCGTCTCCTGTAGGTAGAGTTGCCACCTTTTACATTTGAAGTTGCTGGCCGACTGATGACTGGCGGTGGGAGGGAGGCAAGTAGGCGGGGGATATGGGGTCCATGCATATTAGGGAATTACGTAGCCCCGCAACAATGAGCAAGACAATTATTTAAACAATTTTTAAACCAAAGTAGGGTGGGGATATGTGGCCCACGTATATTAAGTAATTACGTAGATATGCAACAATAAGCAAGAGAATTATTTAAACCATTTTTATACCCAAGTAGGCGGGGGATATGAGATTCACGCATATAAGGAAGTCATGTAGACATGAAAAAATAAGCAAAACGTTTATTTAAATAATTTTTAAACCCATGTAAGCAGGGAGTATGAGGTCCACGCATATAAGGGAGTCATGTAGACATGAAAAAATAAGCAAAACGATTATTTAAATAATTTTTAAACCCAAGTAACCGGGTGACACGAGTTCCACGCATACGTAGTGTGTTCAAAAAGTAAGGTGACTTACTTGCAGTCGATTTTCGTTTTTTTTTCTTATATTGGTACACACGTCCCAAACATGTGTTTACAGTTTCAAGTTTATAGCATTCTTTGTTTGTGAGAAGCATAAAGGTTAGAAGTGTTTTTGTGTGCTCGGCGATTTTCTACTGTCGAAAAAAATGGATCAAAGAATTTGCATCAAATTTTGTGTAAAAAATGGAATTAAGTGCTCCAAAGTACTTGAAATGTTGGCAGTGACATACGGTGAGTCTGCTCTGAGCAAAACAAATGTTTATAAGTGGTAGAAGCTCTTCCAAGAAGGACGAGAAGATGCCAATGACGAACCTCGTTATGGACACCCCAGCACGTCAATAACTGGTGAAAACGTTGAAGAAGTGAAAAAAATGGTGTTGGAGAATCGTCGAATCACCATTAGACAAGTTGCTGATGACATCGGCATCTCGATTGGCTCATGCCATGCAATTTTTTCGGATGTTTTGGGCATGAAACGTATGTCAGCGAAGTTTGTTCCGAAACTGCTTAATTTTGATCAGAAGAACCGTCGCATGAGCATCATCCAGGAGCTGTTGGATAACGTCAATGATGATCCTGATTGGCTTAAAAGGGTTATAACTGGTGACGAATCATGGGTATATGGTTATGACGTCAAAACCAAAGCCTAATCGTTCGAATGGAAGAGCCTAGAAGAGACAAGACCCAAAAAAGCACGCCAAGTTCATTCCAATGTCAAAGTTTTGCTAACTGTTTTCTTCGATTACCGCGGCGTAGTGCATCAGGAGTTTTTGCCACAAGGTCGTACGGTTAATAAGGAGTATTACCTTGAAGTTATGCACCGTTTGCGAGAAGCAATACGAAAAAAACGTCCGGCGTTGTGGAAAAATAATTCATGGCTTTTGCATCACGATAATGCTCACTCATCATTGCTTGTGCGTGATTTTTTGGCCAAAACCAAAACCAAAATCATGCCTCAGCCACCATATTCACCAGATTTGGCCCCCTGCGTCTTTTTCCTGTTCCCAAAACTGAAGAGACCCATGAAAGGACGAAGATTTTCAACGATTGAGGAGATAAAGACTGAATCGCTGGAAGAGCTCAAGGCTATACCAGAAAATGCTTATCAGAAGTGCTTCGAGGGTTGGAAAAAGCGTTGGCACAAGTATATTATATCTGAACGGGATAACTTTCAAGGGGACAACATGAATATTGATCAACAAATAAATATTTTTTGATAAAAAAATAAAGAGACCTTACATTTTGAACACACCACGTATAACGGAGTTACTTAGACGTGCGACGTAAGCAAGACTTCTATTTCAAAAATTCTTAACCTCTATAACTCGACTCCCTTCTATGCGCGGATCTCGCGGCCGGGCTACATGAATATAATAATTCTTTAAATAATAGTCATGCTTATTATTGCATGTCTACGTGACTCCCTTATATGCGTGGAACTCATATTCCCCGCCTACTTGGGTTTAAAAATTCTTTAAATAATCTTTTTGCTTATTTTTTCATGTCTACATGACTCCCTTATATGCGTGGACCTCATATCCCCAGCCTACTTGGGTTTAAAAATTATTTAAATTATCGTTTGTCTTATTTTTTCATGTCTACATGACTCCCTTATATGTGTGGACCTCATATCCCCTGCCTACTTGGGTTTAAAAATTATTTAAATTATCGTTTGGATTATTTTTTCATGTCTATATGACTCCCTTATATGCGTGGACCTTATATCCTCTGCTTACTTGGGTTTAAAACTTATTTAAATTATCGTATGGCTTATTTTTTCATGTCTACATGACTCCCTTATATGCGTGGACCTGATATCCCCCGCCTACTTGGGTTTAAAAATATTTAAATTATTGTTTTGCTCATTTTTTCATGTCTATGTGACTCCCTTATATGCGTGGATCTCATACTCCCTGCCTATTTGGGTTTAAACATTATTTCAATTACACAGCCCCACACAAAAAATGAAAAGGTTCTATACTTTAGATCGGATCATCCTATCTCGGTGTTTTTTGGCCCCCTAAGTACGATTCCAAGGTCAAAATTCGTCCATCACTTCTGAATTTGGAGATATCATTACGTATAAGATTTTTGAGATATCTTGAAAAACAAAATAAAAACAATTTTTTTGTTAATCTTCTCTACAAAACAATGTAGCATTGTTTGCGCCCTTAAAGACCAACTTTACACCATCCCTCTACAATTTTTTTCTCTGAGATCTAAATACCTGAATTTTGTAAACTCGCACATATCTCTTAAAATCAAATTCTTCATTTCTATCTCGAAATTTATATTCAGATCTCCAAGATAAAAAATTGTAGAGGGATGGTGTAAAGTTGGTCTTGAAGGGCGCAAACAATGCTACATTGTTTTGTAGAAAGCATTAACAAAAAAATTGTTTTTATTTTGTTTTTTAAGTTATCTCAAAAATCTTATACCTAATGATATATGCAAATTCAGACGTGATGAACGAATTCTGACCTTGGAATCATATTTAGGGGGCCAAAATACACCGAGATATGATGATCCGATCTAAAGTATAGAACCTTTTCATTTTTTTGTGGGGTTGTGTTATCGTTTGACTTATTTTTTTATGTCTACAGGACGCCCTTATATGCGTGGACCTCATATTCTCCGCGTACTTGGGTTTAAAAATTATTTAAATTATCGTTTGGCTTATTTCTTCATGTCTACATGACTCCCTTATATGCGTGGATCTCACATCCCCCGCCTACTTGGGTTTGAAAATTATTTAAGTAATCTTTTTGCTTATTTTTTCATATCTACATGACTCCCTTATATGCGTGGACCTTATTTCCCACATCCTACTTGGGTTTAAAAAATTTTTAAATTATCGTTTGGCTTATTTTTCCATGTCTACATGGGGGGAGGGGGGTCCAAAGTTTAGGCGACTCACTTGAAAACTGAAGTCAACTATAGACGTGTTCGGTTTCGATATAAGCTACTGCAGATTGTGCAAAATTTCGAAATTCTAAAAGACGAAAATTATATTTTCGAATCTAACAATTCACCTACTGTCCAAAACATCGAATTTCATCAATACGATTTCAAAGCAAAGATAACTTGTTTCTAATGATTTATTTCGAAATATGTTTATTGTATCCCTATTAAAATTCTATTAATGAAATTCGATGTTTTCGACAGTAGGTGAATTGTTACATTCGAAAATATGATTTTCGTAATTTAGAATTTCGAAATTTTGCACAATCTGTAGTAGCTTATATCGAAACCGAGCACGTCTATAGTTGACTTCAATTTTCAAGTGATTCGTCTAAACTTTGGACCCCCCCCCCCCCGTCTACATGACTTCCTTATATGCGTGAACCTCATATCCCCCGCCTACTTGGGTTTAAAAATATTTAAATTATTGTCATGTCTACATGACTCCCTTATATGCGTGGACCTCTTACTCCCTGCTTACTTGGGTTTAAAAATTATTTAAATTATCGTTTGGCTTATTTCTTCATGTCTACATGACTCCCTTATATGCGTGGACCTCTTACTCCCTGCTTACTTGGGTTTAAAAATTATTTAAATTATCGTTTCGCTTATTTCTTCAAGTCTACATGACTCCCTTATATGCGTGGACCTCACATCCCCCGCCTACTTGGGTTTAAAAATTATTTAAGTAATCTTCTTACTTATTTTTTCATATCCACATGATTCCTTTATATGCGTGGACCTTATTTCCCACATCCTACTTGGATTTAAAAATTATTTAGATAAATGTTTTGCTTATTTTTTTCATGTCTATGTGACTTCCTTATATGCGTGAATCTCATATCCCCCGCCTACTTGCGTATAAAAATGGTTTAAAGAATTCTCTTGCTTATTGTTGCATATCTACGTAATTCCTTAATATCCGTGGGCCACATATCACCACCCTACTTTGGTTTAAAAATTGTTTAAATAATTGTCTTGCTGATTGTTGCAGGGCTACGTAATTCCCTAATATGCATGGACCGTATATCCCCCGCCTACTTGCCCCCCCCCCCCCCCCCACCGCCGCCAGTCATCAGTCGGCCAGCAACTTCAAATGTAAAAGGTGGCAACCCTACCTACAGGAGACGACCAAGTTTTTTCAAATTGTAGTCCGCGCGTCTTTTTCATTGCAATTCATCGGTAAATTGGAGAGATCGCTGATGATAGAGCAAATAGAGGAGTAACTTGGAAAAGGGTAAAATAGAGGATTGAAAAAAAGAGGAAATAGAGGAGATAGTTCCATCCCTGTAATAAACACAGGATCCTAACAGTTATAATAACAGCTATACTATATAGAGTATCATACTCGCAAATCGGTGTACTCGCTCCAAGTTCCGATTCATCTGAATTTGTCATCTGCAACCCTAAGCCGCTACTAGTCATTTAAATATTTGCAATGGTAAAAATTTCCATTTTCTATCATCGATCAACCGCAATACATCCTCATACATTTTTTCTGAGTAACAATAGTCATACAGAATCACAACCGCACCTAGCCTGACGGGCAGTATTATTTGGTAAACGAAAGTCCAAGAATGGATAATAAAATTATGATTTAAAAATATATTAAACAATATAGACTATTTACGTTTTGAGAAATAGATTTTGGCGTATGAGGTGGCTAGCGAAATTATTGCTTAAAATTGTTATAAATAATCGACTTTTACCAGTTTTTGTGGTTGTAAATAATTGTAAATAAATCGTAGATTAAGTTAGTACTTTGAAAAATTGATTTTGGCGTATGGGGGGGCTGGCGAAATTATTGCTCAAAATTGTTATAAATCATCGACTTCTACCAGTTTTTGTGGTTGTAAATAATTGTAAATAAATTTTAGATTACGTTAGCACTTGGAAAAATTGATTTTGGCGTATGGGGGGGCTGGCGAAATTATTGCCCAAAATTGTTATAAATAATCGACTTTTACCAGTTTTTGTGGTTGTAAATAATTGTAAATAAATCGTAGATTACGTTACCGTTCTGGAAATTGTGGTTTTTTTATGTGGGGGCTGGCGAAATATTTCTCCCGCCCCCCGCTTTTGTTTGTTTATAACTTTGTTTATACACTTGTAAAAAAATCTATTGTGGTTGTAATTAATTGTAAAAAAAGAGTACAAAATTATCCAATTGCTTATTTTAGGATTAGTGATTTGGGGGGGCGGGGTAAATGGACGTGTCGGTTCACGTAAGTTAAGCGACAATCGGCGCGGTTAATACTTGGATACTTGACCGCTCGGCCGTATCAGTAAAAAGGCCTTTTTAAGTCAGTCTTCAATTTTTATAAAACACCTCCTTATTATTTGCACCATAATTTTAATATAATTTATGAAAGTATTAAAAATAATAGTTTTCTTATTTATATTATATATCAAATTTTCTTATATCACATGATTTATCATGTATAAAATCATGTGATTTTATACATGCCAAATCGGTTCGAAAAAAGCAAGTTATTAGTCAAATTATTTAATACGTGATTCGGCATATACGAAAGCACGTGCTTTTATACATGCCAAATCACGTGATAAAGCACGTGTTTTAGCATGTGTCTAATCACATAATTTATCACGTAAAAATTTTTACCAGGGTTAGACTGTTGAATATCGTAGAGATTCAACAAGTGTAATCGAATGATCAGTCAGTGATTTTTTCGTTACAAAAGATTCATAATAAAAACAATAATTAAGATTTAAATAATAAAAATAATAATAAAAATTTAATAATTTTAAATAAAATTTCGTACCGTCCATATATTTCTATAAAATAAATTCATTATTTTTCATCCTAACACTAGTCTACACTTAACCTACTGTTTTACTTTGTATCTCACGTTGAATGCCGATTTTCCTAGCGTTCAAATTTCAAAGAATTCCTATAAACATATATATCTTAATTGTACATAGGATTTCGATAATTTAATTATTTTGTTATCGGTAATTTGTAATAATTTTTGTTTTACTGTTTTTACATAAAATGAAGTCATTGATTAACCGAATTTAGAAATAATGTGTATATTAAATAATTTTGTAGTAAATAAAAGATGAGACGAAATATATAGCGAATGATTCAAGTGATCATTCACTTCCCTCCGTGCTGAGATATTTGGCAAAAGATATATTTTTTGCTTCCTCCTAGAGGAAGCTTTGTGATAGTAATTTTTTGAGTTATTTTCAAAACATGTTATAATTGTTTTTCGAGGTGTTAGGAATCAAAATACATGATTTTTGAAAAATGTCTGTATGGATGTATGTGTGTATGTGAGTGAGTGAGTGAGTGAGTGAGTGTACGTGCGTGCGTGCGCGCGCGCGTGTGTGCGTGTGTGTACGCCTGGATCTCAGCTTCTACTCGATCGATTTTGACCGGACAGGTCTCATTTATTTTGTTTTTTTTGTGTCATGGCAGGTCAAAAATTCATTTTTTGATTCGCCGATGAGTTTTTATTTTATTTCGAATTTTCGATTTTCTTAAAATTGATTTTTGCTTTTTTTTAATGATAAGATCGAGATACTTGAATCAAATGGATAGCATCCGAAAAAGTATTAAAATACCTATATTTTCTAAAAAAAAAATTCTCTAGCTATCACGGTTCTTTTGTTATTACAAAAACGTATCTTTTTAAAAAAGCTTATAACTCCTAAACTAAACGGTCAAATTTCTTGAGAAAAATCACGATAATGCAGAATATAAATAGCTGTAATCTATACAATTTGAATTCATTTTGTCGACTTGTTTTTGAGAAAAAAATTGAAATGTGAAAAAAATGAGTTTTGTATGCCCACCGATTGCTGTAGTAAAATTGACTTAATCGCTTCGAAATTCCTTGTAAAGGTAGATTTTTGATAGCTCTCGGTCGAGTTCTTTGGACAAAATGATTCGTCCAGAAATTTCAGAAATATTTGAGGTTAAAGTTTTTTTAACCTTTTTTCAAATCTCAATTTCTCGAGAACGGCTTCATGTATCAGCTCCAATTTTGTATGTGATATAGATAATATGTGTGCGAATTTTCATCAAGATCGTACGATTACTTTTTGAGATATTTGATTTTGAAAACTTTCGTATTTTACAAAGTTATTTTCTTTGTCGCATGATAACTAGAAAAAACAAAAATTGATTTAATCATGTTGAAATTTTGTGGAGATGTAGAGTCTATATATTATCGTATAGTTCTTTAGGTAAAAGAATTGTCTCACGATTTTTAGAGATATTTAAGGTTAAAATTCTTTTACGGTTTTTTTCAAAATCGTAATTTCTCAATGACGACTTCATGTATCAGCTTGAAATTTATAGACTATTTTGTATGCAATATAGGCAATACCTGTGTAAAATTTCATTCAGATTGTATGGTTATTTTTTGAGACGTTTGATATTTAAAATTTTAGTCTTTTTGAAAATGACTTTCTTTGTTGTCGCACAATATAACTACATTAAAATTGTTTTAATTTCTTTGAAATTTTGTGGAGATATAGAGTTTGTATATTATTTATTAGAAAAGTGCTGAGGGTTAAAGAATTGGTTTATGAACTTCAGAGATATTTGAGGTTAAAACTATTTTAACCCTCTTTTAAAATCGTAATTATTCGGGAACGCATTTATGTATACTAGAAAATGGAAATGACATGCGCTATGCGCTATGCGCCGATGCGCGCGTGTTGTATACCTGCTTTTGTTTTGTAATAGCCATTTATTATTTTTAAGGTTAGAATCTTTTTCTTTTTTTTTTATCGTCAAAAGGTTTTGACGATAATATTACAATCAGTTATTTTATTTATTTTTCACATATAATTAAAAAAAAATCATACCTATTATTTTATTCATATTTTATACATAATTTAAAAATTAATAATTTTTAATCTTCATAAATGAATTTAATTATAATTATGTCATAAATTATTGCAAAAATTGTAAATTTTGTTATGAAATATTCATTAAGGGGAGGCCGAAGTCCCGTCAGTTAGTTTTTCAAAGTTTTCTCTTCGAATAATTAACCGATTGGGCTGAAATATTGGGATAATACTTAAAATTTATATACAAAGCGCGCTCAGGTCTTGAAATTCAAAAAAATTATGATCTTTCAATTTCGTAATTTATAGGTTATGTTACCCGCGTAAGTTTTTCAAGGTTTTCTCGGCAATTAATTGATTGTTTGAGTTCCGATTTTGAGAAATAACTAAACATTAACATCCAAAGTGCGCTCAAGTCTCCAAAATCGAAAAAGATAAGAATTTTTTAATTTATATAATAAAAACGCGTTTTACTGATTACAGCGCCACCCTCCATTTAAAATACATTGACTCCGGCGTCCCCTTAAAGGAATAAGCAAATTAAGTTTGAGGAAGCCACGGGCCAATGAACTGGCAGCGGTTTTTTTTCTTTGTTTAAGTAGAATAACATTAAAGGGCTTTTGATGTTATCATAACAAAATTATTTTAATAATCGTATTGTAATTATTTCCAAAAGAAAAAAACAATTTTATGGTGTAGATTCTTTTTTTTTTGGAAAAAGGAAGGGAAATAAGTCGAAATGATTTTGATAAAATTTGATTTGTTATTGCTTTTATGCATCATTGTATTTTACCTTCGTTTGAAAATTTTCAGCCATTTCAAAAGTTCATTTTAGAACTTGATCTTTTTCTGGCGTAGATAGCACTCACGTATTTGCTTTAAAGAATACGCAATCTGTTAGAGTAGAAAAATATTCTACATACTCAATACAATGCAGAATAGTGTATCTTATAGGATGATCATGTTAAGATATGTCTGAACTGATCACTTCCAATACATATATTCTATTTAATCTTAGCAATGTGAACATAGCTACCTGGATAATTTTTTCTGTTCCTAAACTCTTTAAAAAATTTTATGATTGCGACCCATTGTTTTGTTTTGTAGGCAAATACAGTTTAATTTTGCATAAAATTATAGTCAAATTATTTTTTTTTATCTTATGTGAAACGGTTTGGGAATGTTTTTATTTCTTTTCCTTTTGGATTAGTTCTGTTAAATAATTTTGCTTCCTCAAAGAGGAAGCTTTGTAACGGTGAAAAAAATGTTTGAAACAAAAAATGTTAAAAAACATGTTTTAAGACTTTTGGCGCTAAAATCCGTTATTTTTGATAAAAAAAATGTTCGTGTCTGTCTGTGTGTGTGTGTGTGTGTGTGCGTGCGTGCGTGCGTGCATGCGTGCGTGCGTGTGTGTGTGTGTGTGTGTGTGTGTGTGTGTGTACAGGCGATAACTTTTGAATCGATCGACCGATTTACATCGGAAAAGGCTTATTCTTTTCGTTTCGGAGGAGAATAGAGAGAGCATAACCTACTTTTTGATTTTACCGATTTTTTTTGTTTATAATCATAAAACGATTTTGAATTTTTCGTTTTTTTGATTTTTTAATTTATTTCAGCCAATGTTACTTAATAAACTAAATTTTTATTAAAAGGTCTTTAAATTACCTACAATTTCTTTTTTTTTTAATCTAAATTATCTCTAGCCTGTCATTTGTTATTAATGAAAATATGGTTTATATTTCTTTAATTGATATCTCAAAAACTTTTTCATTTTTCCACTCAAAATTTTTACCACTTATTACACTTATCGAGTACAACATTGGGATAAAATTTGAAGAGGTTATGTTGATTTGTTTCCGAGAAACAAATTATTTTTGAAAAAATGCGCGTTTTCTTTCCTTTACGATAACAGGAGTAAAAGTCAATGAATCGTTTTGAAATTTGGCAGAGAATTAGCTTTTTTATATCTAAGGAGTCAGTTCTTTGCCCAAAAAAATCTGACCGTTGTGACCAAAGATATTTGAGGTTAAAGTGTTTTTATAAATTTCTTATATTTGCATTTTTAAAAAGAATATACGATTGATTGACTCAAAGTTTTTACCACTTATTACACTTATCGAGTACAAATTGTGTTAAAATTTCAAGAGGTTATGTTAATCAAAATTTTTTTACTCATTTCAAATTAGCCCCAAAACACAAATATAAGTTTTAGAGCAAAATATGCAATAGTTCTTTTTAATTTGTATATAATATATAAATAAAATAATTAGTGTCTACTAGGGCATATCCCCGAGAAAGTAATTTCAGATTGAGTCCCGCGGCAACGTGTACAAGGGCAACGATAATAATTGACTTTCAAAAGATGAATTTCGTAAAAATTTCATAAAAATATTTCATAAAAATATTGATTCTGAAATATGAAAGAAACTACATCTCTGTTAAATTTCAAAACGATTCGTTGTCTTTTGTTAAGAAGTATAACTTAGTTATTATATTTGTATCATTGTTACAATAATGGATTAATTTTGAACCACTATGTCGATCAGGATAGTAGTTAAATACTTGTTTCAAAACAAATATTTATTAGATTATTGCCAATACATACTTTTTTTCTCAAACTAATGTATTTCTTTAAAATTTTTTATAACAATAATTAATTGTTTGTATAGGATACATAAATGAAAAAACAAAAAAGATATTTTTTATATTCAGTCAAATTGTTTAACAAACAACAAAGATCCACAAAGAAAACAGTTTTATTTATTAATAAAGTTTTGTTGTGAAAAATTTACTTTTGTTTTTTAAATTTAAATAATGGAATCGATAAATTAGTTTGAGGAAGCATCTTGCCAATGAATTGGCAGCGGTTTTTTTATTATTTAATAACACACCATTTTTACAAATAAAATTTTTTCTTGTTTCATTATTGCAAAACGAAAATTGAGATATTTTAATATGTAATCATAATTATTTTATTTGTTGTTCTACATATTTCAAATTATCAACGATGTTATTATTAGTTGTAGTATTATTTCTAAAATTTATCATGTATGAATAAAAAAAATATTCTTATAATTTCCTTATTTAAACTTATCTTATTTCGATCGCGTTTTTCTAAAATTATTATCTTACTTAGGGAATATAATTGCTTTTCACAAAATACTGACAAGTAGATACGAGCAATTGAAGACAAACGGATAAGTGGTTATAATTTTAAATTGTATATTTGGTAAAATCTGGATCACCTTAGGTTTATATTATAGTTGACCAAGAAGAAGGATGGTTTTGATTCATATGAAAAATTAGGCTGCAATGATAATTCCCTGTTGCTGTATTAAACATTTTGAAAAATTAGTAGAGGTTATAATAAATTTTGAGTATGCTGTCCATATCCTAAAACAAAAATGTTGTATTATTATTTGTTATTGTCTTTGCTTGTTGATATTATTTTGTTAAGTAAATTAGGAAGCTGATGGTTCTACTGCCTAGGTAGTAATTAAATAAAAACAAAAGTTTTTAAAAAATTTATTCCGACGTTTCGGACGGTTTATTTCCGTCCGTTTTCAAGGTCAAAAAACTATATATACAGATATAAATAAGTGGACACAATAAGAGACCACTAGTCAAAGTGACCACTAGTCACTTTGACTAGTGGTCTCTTATTGTATCCACTTATTTATATCTGTATATATAGTTTTTTGACCTTGAAAACGGACGGAAATAAACCGTCCGAAACGTCGGAATAAATTTTTTAAAAACTTTTGTTTTTATTTAATTACTACCTAGGCAGTAGAACCATCAACTTCCTAATTTACTTAACTTTCTACTATGACTGCCATTTGCGACAATTAACTAGATATTATTTTGTTCCAATAGCATTGCGAATTCTTGTGTTGATCCCTTTCAACTTTGTTCATATTTGGTTTTTTTATTGGCCATGTTTTGTTTCGTCTTTTGAAAATTTTCATGATTTTGAATTTATTGTAGCAATCTTTAGATTTTAATTTTAATCTTGTATTTTTTACAAATTCTTTAAAATATTCTTTATAATTAGATATCCATTTTAGTTTTCTGACGTTTTTATTAGATGTTACTTTGGTTAAAACTAACTGCAATTGGTGTACTTTATTAGGATTTGTATTTAGATTGATTATTACGTTATGATCTTGACTATCAAATGTCTCTTTTGGTTGCCTTTTATTCTCAAGCTGTTCTTCGTGTTCTTGATTATCAAATATTTTTAGATGACCTCTATTCTCTAGATGTTTTTGAAGTTTTTGACTATCAAACATATCTTTTGGTTGATTTTCATTTTCGAAAACTACTTTACTATTATTTAATAAGTTCTTAGGTTTTTTGTATCATTTAATAAAGACTAGCCAGTTCAATACCGCTGCGCGCGCTCTTCGCTTTACCTTGTCTTATAAATTAATATTGAAACATTATGAATTTAAAATTCATTTTATTTTTTAACATACACAAATTTATCTAATATTTTCTCTTAAAACTTGGATTGTATTTATATTTATTTTAGTTTATTCCTAAAATACAAAAATTTCGAGGTTAGAAATTTAACCATGTTCAGAACAGTTTTCATAGTCCTTCATTATTAACTACAGACAAAATAATAATACGTTTTTGTTATACAATATTAAACTTTAAGTTATTAATACAATTTATAACTTATATCTTGAGTTTAAATATTTCATAATTTCAAATTATATGGGTTTTATTTGGACGAATCAGTTAAGACCTTAAACTAATAGCTAATGTCACCGCAGACCAATCCTGGGTTCCTTTTAAACGGACTTGACCAATCGCAAAGGTTTTATTTCGGCTTCACATTTCCGTCATCATTCTTTTAAGAGAGACAAGTGATATTCAAACGCGCTTCGCGCGTACTTTTCTATTTTTGTGGTTATGCATGTTATCTTCATTACGTTTTACTTTTAAGGCCATGTGATACTCAACAAAAATCGTGTTGGGTTCAGTCGATAATGTAGGGAGAGCCAACTACTGTATATTAAACAGTAGATGGCGCTGAAGATATGCTGAATCTATATGCGTAGAACTTTTAGTTCCAAAATACTCGCATAGATGGCGTGCACTGAGAGAAGTGTTTAATGTCATGTGATCCTAAGATTCATAACTATTAACATGCCTATATATTTAAATATTTGTAAATATACGCATTGTAACAGTTAAGTCACCACGTTCTTCTAAACAATTTCAATATGTTGCTATAAATATTGATATTGTAATAGATAAAATATGAGAGTTGCCGTCTAAAATGTCCCCTATTTGAATATAAGATATTGTAACAGTTACAATATTGCACTTTCGAATTCAAACAGAACATAAGTATTCTTCTCTCAGTGCATAATATAGGAAATAATTTTTTCTCAAAAAAAAATTATGAAAATATCCGTATCAAGTTTATAAATTTTTTTCCAACAAATTATGCGAGAATAAATGAGATTTTAAATGGATCTTTATAAAGTTTTCGGACCTATGTACAGGAGCCCGTCTTTTTTTTTTATAAATCTCGTTTATCGTCATAAGAACTTGTGATCAACAATTAATTTATCACTTTTTTTATCGTTAGAGAATTACACCCCAGGTAGCTATGTCTACCCTGTATAGGATGTTTCCTGCTTCAGACATATAACTATGTCTTGAAGTAAGTAATAACATGTATAACAACATGTACTACTCTGGTTAAATAAATAAATAAATAAATAAATAAACATAGATTTTAAGGTTATGTTTAGAAAGTTGTAATTTAGCTTCTCGTACAAGATTCTTTTTTTGTAAAATTAATATTTTTCAAAAACCATTTCCAAAGCTGAAAATGGGTTTACGAATCAAATATACATTTTATCATGTAATGTAATTCGCTTACTGATAGTAATTTCGTAGTACATAATAGTACTGCATAAAGTGATAATGGGATATTTATTAGTATCATTTGATACACCTTTTTTACAACATGCATTCTGAAATTTCTTATTTCCAATATATCATGCGTTATTATTAATTTTCTTATTTCGTATAAATAAAAATCATGCACTATTCATTTCTTATTTTTGTTTCATATATTATTTATTATGTAATGTAAATCGCTTATTGATAGTATTTTCGTAGTACAGAATAGTACTGAATTAAGCGATAATGGCACATTTATAAGTATCATTAGATACAACTTTTTTTACAACATGCATTCTGAAATTTCTTATTTCTAATATATCATGCATTATTAATTTTCTTATTTCTTATTATTGTGTCATACATTATTTATCATATAAAGTAATTCGCTTACTTATAGTAATTTCGTAGTTCAGAATAGTACCGAGTAAAGCGATAATGGCACATTTATAAGTATCATTAGATACAACTTTTTTCCAACATACATTTTGACATTTCTTATTTCAAATATATCATGCGTTCTTAATTTTATTATTTCGTATTATTTATACGTAATAATAAATATTATTATTTCGTATTATTTAATCATGCACTATTAATTTCTTATTTTTGTTTCATACATTATTTATTATGTAATGTCATTCGCTTACTGATAGTAATTTCGTAGTACAGTACAATAGTACTGAATAAAGCGATATAATGGCACATTTATTAGTATTATGCAAAATTATATAACACATGCAAAACAGTCTTTGGTAATAAATTCATAAAGAAATTATCAATTACTGCAGTATTTTACGATAACATGCAATATCATGAGCATAATATTTGATTGTTACTCGATATGGAAATCGATTCCTGCGGTATTAAGTAAAACCATGCAAAATTAATTACAAATTTACATTTAAAATAACATGCACATTTACTTATAAAAAATATTTTATTGGTAATCAATAAAGAAGTGATCTATTGCTGCAGATTATATATCATACAAAATTGTGATAATTATTAATTGATAAAGAAATTATCAATTACTGCAGTGATTTAAGCAGAACAAAGTATATTAATAATTTGTCAAGTATAAGGAATGAGGAGAGCAGTATAGAACTGCTAGGGTTAGGGAAGAAGGCAGGCGAAAATTTGGAGGTTAGGTTCGGCTATACAACAGATAGTACAGAATAAAGTCCCAGTCAGAAGTGAAATACTTACCCGTGTCATTCGCGGGAGCGTGGGCTTAATTCAACTGCATCATCGCTGTCGCTTCTCCGTCCTGTTCGCATCAGTAATCTCCTTGGCGAGTGATAGCTGCACCAGCTTCCCTTGAGTGAAGTAGAATAATGCGAATGCGCGTGATAATCTACAGCAGCTATTCGCTTTAGGCAGACCAAAATGTATTAATAATATGTCAAGCATTAGGAATGAGGAGAGCAGTATTGAACTGCTACGATTAGGGAAGAAGTTAGATGAAAATTTGGAGGTTAGGTTCGGTTATACTACAGAGACAACGGAATAAAGTCTTAATCCGAAGTAAAGTACTTACTCAAATCAGTCGCAGGAGCGTAGACTTGAGTCAACTGCATCTTCGCCGTAGCATTCATGGCCTCGGTGATGTACTTTTTGTCAACTATGAGCGTCCGCGTTGTGGGTATGTGTCTTCAGCGCCCATTAGTGTTCTCGCACAGCCGCGGCGAGCCGGCGTCGACGCGTCCGGTCGTGTTGTTGTCGCTCCTTACTACGTAAAAACGCAGTGTTGCCAAATCTCGCCTGCGCAGTGCGGCGACGCAACTGCAAGATCGACGGCCTAAGGGAGCCTCGGCGGCGCTCGGGCCGCTCGGAAGAATTAAAAGACATAAATTCATAGAGCCTGTCCGTGGCCAGCTACTCTGTGGGTGGCCGAGTTTGTTCGAGCGTCGGGCGGCTTCGACCACCCGTAGAGTGGCGAATGTGAAAATTCTGTTATAGCACGAGAGAAAATATAAGTATTCCGGTATGGAAAGGTTTCTCATCGTCATGTGTGATATGTTCTTATAATTTTAATTAAAAGACATAAATTCACAGAGTCTGTCCGTGGCCAGCTACTCTACGGGTGGCCGAGCTCGTTCCAGCGTCGGGCGGCTTCGACCACCCGTAGAGTCGCACATGTGTAAATTCAGCTATACCACGACAAAAAATACAATTATTCCAGTATGGAAAGGTTTCTAAACTTCATGTGCAATTATTTATTGTAATATTAATTGAAAGACATAAATTGACAGAGCCTGTCCGTGGCCAGCTGCTCGACGGGTGGCCGACCTCGTTCGAGCATCGGGCGGCTTCGACTACCCGTAGAGTGGCGAATGTGTCAATTCTGTTATACCACGACAGAAAATATAATTATTCCAGTGTGGAAAGGTTTATAAACTTCATGTGAGATTATTTATTGTAATATTACCTACGGGTGGCCGAGCTCGTTCGAGCGTCCACCCATAGAGTCGCACATGTGTAAATTCAGCTATACCACGACAGAAAATATAAGTATTCCGGTATGGAATGGTTTCTAAACCTCATGTGTGACTATTTATTGTAATATTAATTGAAAGACATAAATTGACAGAGCCTGTCCGTGGCCAGCTACTCTACGGGTGGCCGAGCTCGTTTGAGCGTCGGGTGGCTTCGACCACCCGTAGAGTCGCACATGTGTAAATTTCTGGTAGAATAAGATCCTTTTCCAGATGACTTCTAAGGCACAGGGCAAATATAAGTCTCGCGATTAATTGAATTTTCAATCTTAAGACTCTGCTTCCAAAAGAAACCGATATTTTTTAATTGTTGTTAGTTTTTTCAATAGTTATATGAGTAAATAAATTATTTACAATCTTTTAAATAAGCTGCTATAGAAGGTGACTATTGCTAGCAATGTTTTACTCAAGATGTACTTTGAAATATCCCACGATTCTGGACCTTGTTTATTGCCACTAGCCTACGGGAACGGAGTTCGTTCTGTCCTCGCGCGCGCACCATTCCCGTAGAGTCAAGCGCGCGATTCTAAGCTTCAAGAGAACACAGTGAAACGCGGTACAACATTTCTAGCGACGTTGAAAATATATTTTCTTTTGCCACTTGACATGTGCGTACCATAATTATAAAGAATAGCGAAATATGTTATAATTTTGCGGAACATAACCTCAATTAACTTTTGAATACTTTTATTTGAAGAAAACACCAAAATTTCTGGTAAAATAAGGTCCTTTTCCGGATGACTTCTAAGGCACAGGACAAATATAAGTCTCGTCATTAATTGAATTTTCAATCTTAAGACTCTGCTTCCAAAAAAAACCATATTTTTTAATTGTTGTTAGTTTTTTACAATAGCTATATGAGTAAATAAATTATTTACAATCTTTTAAAGAAGCTGCTATAGAAGGTGACTATTGCTAGCAATGTTTTACTCATGATGTATTCCGAAATATCAAACGATTCTGGACCTTATTTATTGCCACTAGCCTACGGGAACGGAGTTCGTTCTGTCCTCGCGCGCGCAGTTCCCGTAGAGTCATGCCCCATCTACAACCTCACGCAAAAACTGTGCGTGCATGCAAATCTCACTAGATTTTGCTAGAGCTAGTTGTGCAACCAACCTTGACTAAAAATTGCCACACTTTGTCTCCAGAAAACCATCCAAGAATTGTTTGTTTGAGGTTAGAAAACAGTTTTTATTTTTAATCAAGGTTGGTTGCACTTCTTATTCTAGAGAAATCTAGTGAAATTTGCGTGCACGCACAGTTTTTGCGTGAGGTTGTAGAAGGCTCCTCAAGCGCGCGGTTCTAAGCTTCAATGACACAGTGAAACGCGGTACAACATTTCTAGGGACGTTGAAAATATATTTTCTTTTGCCACTTGACATGTGCGTACCATAATTATAAAGAATAGCGAAACATGTTATAATTTAGCGGAACATAACCTCAATTAACTTTAGAATACTTTTATTTGAAGAAAAATCCAAAATTTCCGGTAGAATAACGTCCTTTTTCTGATGACTTCCAAAGCTCGCGACAAATATGTCTCGCGATTTTTTGAATCTACAATCTGGACACTTTGCTTACGTCAAAAAACGATATTTTTTTATTGTTGTTAGTCTCTCCGTTCCCGTAGACTTATGACCAATAAGGATGACCAAAAGCGTTTAGTATTTCGGAAAATATCTTCAGTAAAATGCCTCTAGTAATATTCAGCTTGTATAATAGCTTACTTAATACGGTTAAAAATAATTAATTTATTCATATAGCTATTGTATAAAACTAACAACAATTTAAAAATATCGTTTTTTGATGCAAGCAAAGTCTTAAGATTGTAGATTCAAAAATCCCAAGTCTTATATTTGTCGTGTACCTTAGAAGCAATTCGGAATAGGTCGTTACTCTACCGGAAATTCTGGATTTTTCTTCAAATAAAAATATTCACAAGTTAATTGAGGTTATATTGCGCGAAATTAAAACATGCTTTGCTTTTCTTAGTAATTATGGTACACAGATGTCACGTGGCAAAAGAACTGTCAATCGCTTTCGGCTTTCTTTTTTTGCTACGGGTCTACGGGAACGGATTTCATTTTGTCCTCGCGCATGCTCCGTTCCCGTAGAGTAAAGCGGATGATCCCGTCGGAACCACGATGTTTGGTTGAACTTTTCCTAACCTCAAAAACAGAATATCATAAATAAAAAGAAGTATGCAATCCTAAAGCACAAAAATGCGATGATCGCGAATCATTGTTATTATAAGGAATGTTTAATAACGTTATACCGCATTTAATAATTTTCGGTTAAGATAAACAATGAGAAATATGACGCGAGATGAGAATGCCATTTCACATAGAAAATTGTTAGATGACCGTCACTTTTACATAATTCTACTTGTCAATTTTAAGAATATTGCATTGTAAATTATTGAACATTTTGATAGGTCTTACTAATGAGGAATTGATTTTACATGAAAATGTTAAATGGGAAAACATTTTCTTTAAATATTATTTACAATTTGTATATGTTATCGCATAAAAAAACCTTGCTTGCTAACTCATAATTGTACAACATTGTGTAAATATATAAAACTTTCTGAAATTTTGATTTAGTTTATTATTCATACAATTTGTTTTTCTACAAATTGTTACAATTTAATTTGAATGAAAATCATTCGTACGTATTACGAAAAATTATTTATTTAATACCCGACATATAACAATAACATTCTAATTATTCTATTTTTTCCATCGAATACAAATTTTATAATTTTTCTGTATTTAAGATATTAAATTTTCGGAATAAATTTTTAAAGATTTCTACTTTATTTTTAATTTAGTGTGGTCATTTATTACAATAAACATACATTAAAAAAGAAAACAATTAAAAAATAGCAAAATAAAACAATTTTTACAATCAGTAAGTATATTCATTCAGGAAAAAATCGGATCGATAGATCCGATCATCAAACCTTAGCCGGAGCTGCTGCGGCTAGGATACTCCGATACAAATCCAAGATTGTTTATCATAATTTTTCTCCCTTCGGGGTTTAGGTTTTGAAATTTGGTTTTCATAAATTTTAATTTGCATAGTTCCTATTACTTATGTTGGATATCATTTAATTGGAAATCGATAACATTTTCGATTTGATGTGAAATTAGTGTTTGAGTGAGCGTGCACTTCTGTGTGGAAGCGAAGTACGCGTGAGCGCCCTACGATCTTCAGTCTCACAAACTCGGAGCGTTACACATGACACAGGCGTACTAATTTTGTCTTTTGAGGTTATGAACGCTATTCAGCACTATTATTTACTTTTAATTACTTCAATACATAATGTTATTTAAATTATTTGCAAAACTCAAGTTTATTAATTCTATTTCACTTCAATTATTACTTTATAATATAATTTATAATTTTATTCTACAAAAATGTAGGCATAGCGCCATCTAGAGTAATTTACGAGAACTATACAACGCAAATAAATATGAGGCAACAAAAGAGGTTGGTACGACTTACTTTGCACCGTGCACAGCCATTTTACGTTAGTGGTGAGCAGTCTTGCCAACCTTCCAAGGTATCATGAAAAGTTAATTTATGAAAAAAAATAGAATTATACTTTTTGAAGAATTTCACAAAAACAAGAACGTCAGGCGCTCACAAACTCGATGGCGAGAAGGTGTGCCAAATTTCATGCAGATCTGATGTACATTCGAGCTTATATCCATGTTTTAGATAAAAAATGTGACTGGAACATGAATAACTCGATGACAGTTATCATTTCAGTTTTGAATCTTTTGCATAATAATCTTTAAAGAATTTTAGAGCGCTTGACGTTTTTTTTTGTCATAAAAATTGTTGTTGATTTAATTATTATTTAATATATAGAATGTTACCGACATATCGGTAACGTAGGGATTTTCACTTGAGTATCACATGGCCTTAACTTATTTAAGTATTTTTTCAAAGTCAGAACTTAATCATTTTTATACTACTCTAAATGTAAAAATTCCATTAAAAAATTCAAACATTAAATTTCAAACAGTAAATTTCTCGCTCCTTCTTCTTATCGACCAATCAAAATCAAGCCTTTAGATGCTTCAACATGGCCGCTCATCACCTTTTTAAGAAGGAACTCTTCGGAATGTATTAATCCTATATTTGCTTCTAACGAATTTTCAAGCGATTTTCATTGGAGTTTAGTTTCAATTTGAACATATTCGGAATCAAATGATTCAGTTAAAGCAGAAATTTTATATAAAATGTCTTTAAGATCATCATAAAAAGTTACTGTTTCTAATGAATTATTATCTTTTTTATTATTTTCATTTGAATTTTCATTCTTTTGATTATTTATATGAGGAAGAGAAATTCACTAAAATCCATTAAATTAATTTCATCGCTAGTTTCATGATCGTTTGAAGTAGGTTCGGTAAAATCAAGGAAATTTATATCTTCAATATTTTGAATTTCATGATTATTTATGTAATTTTTGTTATTTTCCAAAATTTTCTCATAATGTAAATGATTTATATTTTCTGCTAAGATTTCATTTAGCATTTTCTGTTGTAAATCTTTTCCTTCTGCCTCTAATATTGGAATCGTATTTAAAATTCTTGTAACGTCATCGTAAAACGTTATTTCCGATTTTATATTTACTTCATTTTTATTGATTAACTCGGGTTCATAAGATATTAAACAAGATGATTTTCCGACTCCATCCTCAATTTGAAAATTCTCTGCTTGTTCATTCAATTGCATTTCTTATTGAATATCTTTATGAATTATCGATTTAAAATTTTTTGGTTCGTCCATATTTTGCAGCATTTTCCCTAGAAATTCCTTTTATTCTATCGTTATTCTTGGTTTAACTTTCTTATCCATTTTTTTCCGTTTTCAGTTATTATATTGAGATTATGGTTAAGTTTGTGAGCTGGTTTTAGTTTGATTTTATTATTATTTATTTGTAAATAACCCACGTCTAGTCTTAATTTTTGTTCGGTAAGAATTTTAATTCCTAAAATTCCGTCGTAGGGTAGACAAAAATCTTCTGGTGCAACATGAAAATCTATATTTAGTCCATTGATGTTCATTTTTATTACTCCTAATGTTTCAATCGTTTTATCTGTGATACCAGATAAACGAATTTTCCTCTTTTCTAAAAGTATATTAGAAGGTATCTGATTTTCTTTGATAATATTTAATTGAGCTCCACTATCTACGAGTAAATTTCATATTTTATCTGTATAAGGGTTCTCTATTTCGATATACTGTAATGAGTTTTCCAATCTCAGAAAATACATTGCAATTTTGGTCGCCATTATTCTTTCTTGTTCTCTTTTCTTTTCAACACTATTTATTTCGGGTTCGTTAAAATCAATTAAGTCTATTTCGTCAACACTTTTATTTTTCGATTGGTTAATTGCCTGATTTTTCTTCATGTGTTCATTAATATCACTTAAATTGTTTGGAATTAATAAATCAATTTCCGTATCTTTCCCTTTATTGCGATTTATATTTGTAATGTTATCGCCATTAAATGTACTTACTTTAATATCTGCGTTATTTTCGAGTGGTTTTTTGTTAATACTTCTAATCCACTCATTTCCAGAAGAATTTGTTAGTTTTCCGAATTTTGTTGATTAAATACTACTCGCGAAGTACATTCTTCGGTTGTATGATTCGTGCTTTTATACATTTTACCAAATTTATCTGATTTATTTTGGAGTATCTTGATTTCATGGCAATTGTCTATTTGATGTCCGTTTTTATTGTAATAAGAGCATTTAATTTGTGCCGTTAGACTTTTTAATTTTCTACAATCTTTCAACGTATACCCGGTGAATTTACAATATTCGGATTTTATACTTTATGTATTAAACTTTTCCCCACAGTTACTATTTGACTTATTTGAGAAATGATGACCATTTTGATGATTTGCTCATAAAAATCCATATCTATTTTCATCCCAGTGTTCATAGGATTTATTTAAAGAATTGTAGTTGTTGCTTGGGAACGTACTTTATTTATTATTATTCATTTTTCTACAATTTTCGCTGAATGTCCCAGCATATCGCAAAATTGACAAATTTCTTCATTTTGGAGTTTTGTTGTCTATTTTGCATAATTAAAACTTTTACGCTCTCGCAATCCGCGGTTTCGTGACCTTCATCCGCACATATCGCGCACCATATCATTCTTTTGTTTATCGTGCAGTATTTCATTGAGTGCCCGAGGTTGTTGCACCTCTTACATAATGCTGACGGACAATTTTTAGCCGTGCGTGACGCGCTGCCACAGACTTCGCATGATTCCGTAATTCTTGTCGAATTACTGCACGTAAGCGGATCGTGTCTTCTTTCCTCACAGTTCGTATTCTGTAATAGCAGGACATTGGGTAACCTCGTGCCCCATATTTTGGCAATATTGACAATGATTACTTGGCATCGTATTTAATTTACACGCGCCTACTGAGTGGCCTTCCGTACTACACAATTGTAGTATCATTTCTTAAGCTATTTTGTTTTTTTAAGTTTGATTCAATTTCAACAGCTTTTGTACTGCGTTATCCATGTTTTGGCGTTCTTCGAGTTCTATTCGAATTTCTTGCTTTAATCCTTTTTTAAAACTGCTGAGTATTTCATTTTCTAATCCTGGTTTAAATGCTGCTAATATTTCTGCTGTTACGTTTGGTTCTAATTTTTTAAATTCCATTATTTGTGAGCCTAATACTCGTAAATTGTTTGCAAAACGTAGTATATCTTCATTTAATCTTTAAATTTGTTGTGTTAGTTTTCCGTATAATGAATGTATATTATCCATCGATGGATATATTTTACGTATGGTATGAATAAACGTCCCAATATCTGCGATCTTTCCATTTGCTAATGCTTTATAAGTTGCGACTATCAGTTTTATTTTGAGAATCTGAACTAGGTTCTGCTCATCATTATTCGATATTATTCTTTTTGCTTGTTTTAATTTTTCTATTGTAACGCGTGCGTGAGGTACATAATTCGGGATTCGAATTACCCACGCCGACCAGGCATGCTCACTGGAGGCGCGAGCATCCCGACCGGATTAGAACGGTCTCGCGACGCGTAATATGCCCGCAGCGTACCCGCGAAGCTGCTACGGCTTTATGCGAGTCACGGCAACCATCTTCGTGTCTGCCATCGTGCCGTGAACTTCTCTCCAGCGTGTCTCTCGAAAGTTATTGCGTTCGCGCCGTGTCGTTTTTATATATAGCCTTACCGCGAGTAGAGTGCAGGCGCCGACTAGCGTGCGAGCAAAAGAGAGAGAGAGAGAGAGAGCGATACCGCGCAGCGTATGCCACGAGCAGAACGAGAGACAGCGAGCGAGGAGCCGACAGTCAGCCCGCCTGTCGACCCGATACAGCGAGTACGAGAGAGAGAGAGACATAGCGCGCAACTACTGTGCGGGCGAGAGAGAGAGCGAGAGAGAGCCGAGTGCACCGGCTGCTCCTTCTAAAAGTAAGTCTTATACTCTCATCTCTCGCGTTAAATGTAAAGGTTTGCACGGAAATCGCCCCGTGCAAACTTTCTGTGCCGTGTACGCGCGGGTGTGTGTCAGCCCGCCGTACTTTAACACAGCGCGCGAGAGTAGCAGCTTCGCCGCGCGCCGTATCGTTCGCGCGTTTGAATATTAACTGTCACGCGCGAACTAACTCATTGTTTTAATCAGCACGTGCGTTGTATTGTATTTATTAGTGATTGTAATATACTGTGATATCTAGTTACTCGTCGCGTTGTTCATTGCAACCTGTCCTTCTCCCGGATACCGCCGCCTCCGCGGGGAAACGACTCCGCCGGTCGTTTTCATATCTGAGCGTAGCGGCCGCGCGCTTTACTCTTCGAGCGCGTGCTTTTCACTCAGCGATCCAATAAGTTGGAAAGCGAAGTTCATGTGCGATCTTCGCGTTGTTTTCGGGATTCCAAGAGCAGATCCCCGGGCAAGACATTTTAGTCTGACATCCGCGGCACCGTGTTCTAGGGCATCGCTGGCCTGTGGCTTTTTGGGATTTTCCCCCACTAGCCATCCCGTTACAACTGGCGCCACAACGTTTTGGGCGTGGAGAAGGACCCGCGGTGCGTACGTGATTCGCGGCGAAGCTTGGCGCGAAGAGCTCAGCAGCGTAGCTGAGCGTAAGCTGCAAAGAAAGGCTCTTCGTGCCGCAGCTCGTAGGCGCGTGTGTGCGTGTGCGTGACACAGCCGTGCTGTTGCGAGAGTGCGTTCGAGAGCATACGCGAGTGATAGCCAATAACCCTCGACCTAGAGTGCCGGCGAGGCGAGATCTCGATCGCGAAATTTTGGTACGTTGGGTAATTGTTTTTAACAATTAAAATTCTTTTTTTAATAACAATTAATTTTTTTTAACGACAAAATTTTTTTTTAAACGATAATTAATTTTCTCTTGACTCGGAAAATTTTTTTTTCTTTCTCTCGTCTTTGTGGTACGAATTATCTTTTTTGGAAGAAAAATAAATTTTTATTTTCTCTTCTCGTGCAGTTAGTGGAAAATCGAGAGAAAGTCGGCAAGCACTCTCGGAACAAAAAGTCGACTGTGCGCCCGAGTAAGAACTCGAGCGCAAAAATCCCGTCGAACTTTAAAATTGTTTTTTACTTTTTTTAGGTGAAAATTGTCTTTATTTTTTGTGTTTTCTTTGTGATATTGTCCGTGTTGATATATATATATATATATATATATATATATATATATATATATATAAAATATATATATAATATATATATATATATATATATATATATATATATATATATTTATCTGCAACGGTTCGTTCCGGGACGTTTACACTGTACATCGCTGTTATTTCCGGGACGCGCTGTTTTTTCCGGGACGTCCCGGAAAATCTGTGTCTGCAACTGTTATTTCCGGGACGTGGTATTAGTCCCACACCCCAGGGATATTATTTCTTTAGTCACGCGCTTATATAGGGAACTCTGAAGAGATAAACTATAGGACCCTGTAGATTACCAGAAATAACGTTTATAGGTCTTTATATATATATATATATATATATATATATATATATATATATATAATTTCACATATATTTATTTTAAAATTACAAGTGCGAGTAGTTGAGCGTAATTAATTACAAATAGTAATTAATTACAAAAATAGCTTTTATTTTTTTAGAGCCGCATACGGGAAACTCTCGTGCGTTATCGAGGTTAAGAGCAACCGCCGTAGCTCTTAGAAAATAACCCGGGTTCGCGTTGAAAAAGCTAGCTCATGGGTTGAAAAGGCAAACTCTCTCTGCCATTAATCCGGATACTACTCGCGCTAGTAAAATAAGTTCGTGGGGAAGCGCACAGCCAATTGACACCATGGCCCGATCATCGCAGTTTGCGGAGTCTGCGATACTCAATTGGGCGTATACACAGCCCGAAAAGGAAATAAACGAGGCTATGCAAGCCCTTGGTCTACAGCAGTCAGATCTGCAGTCAGTGAATATGCTGACAGCGATCAAGTGGCTTATGGGCGATTATAGTGCCACCGATTTCGTGCCAGAGCCGGAGCTGTCGGAGCAGCCAGCGTTTGCCAAACGCGAGCAGTTCCGAAGGGCGTTCATCGATATAACGTTAATGAACAAGTCTGGATCGACTATTGTGGATCCCAATGCCGACCTAGACCACCCGCACCCGTTCATAACGCTCCTTGATGACCCGATAGTTATGCAGAAACTCTCAGAGTCTCGGAGGATGAACGCTCCACAACAAGCACATAATGCAGTGGTGGAGTCAGCGGAAGAGGGAAACGGTCAGGAGGGTTCCGGGACAGAGCTACTGAGCTCTGCAGCACCCACCGGGACATCTCCAGCCGGAGCCGAGGGACAGCTTCAACAGTAACAGCTCCAACAGCAACAGCTGCATCAGCAGCAACTGCAGCAGCAGCAAATGCAGCAACAGCAGCTGGAGCAGCAGCAGCAACAAAGGCTGGAGCAGCAGCGACGGCAGCAACAGCAGCAAGAGCGACAACAGCAGCAACTGCAGCAGGAGCACCAGCAGCGGCAGCTAGTGCTCCTGGAAGAGCAGCGCAGGCAACGACAATACCATCGCAACCAAGAAGAAGAGTCGTTGTTAGCACGAAATGGGTAGCACGGGTTCTGGCAGCAATCGCGAAACCCGCCACAGCCGCAAAACCTGGAGTGGCCGCGACAGCGTGAGTCGCGAACCGCTGGGATAACAGTCGGAGACAGCATATTATCGGAGCAGCTACTGGCGGTGATCAAAACACTCGTCGAAGAGGTTGAAGAGCTTAAACAGAGTGTACAAATACTGCAAGGAGCTCGACATCCAACCTCAAGTACGCACTTGGAGGGAGTTCAACCCCCAAGCACGAGTCGTAGACGAGGATCACCGCACGTGAACTTCCAAGATATATTCACGTATGCAGAGTTCAACAGCAGGAGCTCGAGTCTCCAGTCGCCAACAAAGGCTGGGAGGAATAATGCTACAAATTTTTCCCAGCGCCAGACAAGGAACGGCGCGATCCAGGACCCGTCTGAGAGGCATACGTATTTGCCTCAGGAGACGAACCTTGATGTGGGCCAGATAGTCAGAAAATGGCACATCAAGTTCTCAGGGTCCTCAAAGGAGCAGAGCGTTGAGTTATTCGTCACGAGAGTAGAGGAATGCAGAACTCTAGCTAATCTGAAGGACGTCGAGGTACTTTCGTCGTTGTCAGAGCTCCTAACGGGGGTAGCAGCCACCTGGTACCGGAGTAACTGCCACACATGGCGATCGTGGCCAGATTTCGAAGAGGCCATAACGCACATGTATGGCGGGGACAGGGGACATCAGCAACGCGTCCTGGCGGAAATAAACGTGAGGACTCAAGGCAGAGATGAACTCACACGTAATTACGCAGTAAATCTCCAAGCCATGATCCTCCAGTTGGTTCCGGTGCCTAGCATTGCTCAACAGTTAGACATGTTGCATCAGAACATGCGGACAGAACTGCAAAAGATGGTAATGCGAAATCAAATTACGAATTACCGAGGGTTCCTGGACCTGTCCCGGGAAGCCGAATTAACGCTCGCGGCAGATAAGGTGTATCACTCGCCACCACCGCCCGAGCGCACGTACATGCTAGAATTTGCCTACGTGCCATCAGAGCCTCCCACGGATCAGGGGAAAAAGCAGAATCCAGGTGTGGCGGCGATGGGGCACCAACAGCACGAGCCTCGAGAGAGCCTCGAGGTTATGTTCCGTCGGGTCATGGCCGAATCCTTATCGGTCTTGACAAAGAAAGGCACCGACGAGAACAAGGGGCAAAAGCCTAGCCCGCCGCTAACCAGAAAACCTAAGAAGAAGGGTAACTGGGAAAATAGGCGGCGAAAGGGCGGGCAAATTACAAACCAGCCTAGTGGGGGTAGTAGCTCGACCCGCCAGGCTAGGCCACAAAGTCCGAGAAATAACAGACCTCCATAAAGACCAGAATACCGTGGAGAACCCGGATATGAGCAAAAAGGAGGTAACAAGCCCAATGCTGCCGAAAACCAACAGGGAAACGGCCAGGGGGCAGGTAAACACGACCACATACCAGCCCCCAGCTCTCTCACCAGAGACCGAGGGTAACTCGGTCCAATCATCTGGAGTGGAGAGAGAAGAAGTACCCGTGATTCAACCGAATGAAGTCAACCAAGAAACTTGTTCGCGATGGTGGCTTCAAGTAGCTGTAGCCGGTTACAGGCTACGAGCACTCTTCGATACAGGAGCTTCCTGGATTGGGATGAATTCAATTGGCCTACAGCTCGCTACGGCCTGTGGAAAAGAGTTAATCCCAGCCAGCGGCCTAACGGCACGGGTGGCAAACGAGCAAAGCATAGCAGTGGTTGGCTATGTGTATCTGGCCATGGTCGTGGCTGACGTGTGCAAAGACGTGCGCGTCGCAATAATGCCAGATCTAGATACGCAGTGCTACTTGGGGGTAAACATCATTAAGAAGTTTAGCGCCGGCTTAGACCCCACAGATAACACGCTGCATCTCAAGGATGACGATGCAAGCGTAAAGTTAGAAGTAGCAGCCATAACTGCAAACAACACCGTGGCCGTATCAGCTATAGGGCTGGCGGACCCTACAGAGGAACAGCGCAAAAAGGTAGAAGCTTTAGTAGCTCAGATGATCGGTAACAGCCTGGCACCACTAGAGTGTACTTCATGGATCGAGCATGTAATACACGTCGGATCTACAAGACCCATTAAACAGAAGTACTACCCTGTATCTCAGAAAATCCAGGAAGAGATGCACAAACAGGTGGAGGAAATGCTAGTCACGGGAATAATATAACTCTCGACAATTGGCTGGTCAAGTCCAGTGGTAATGGTACGCAAGTCCCACGGGAAGTTCCGTTTCTGCGTGGAATTCAGAAAAGTGAACGCAGCGTCAAGGCGTGATACATCTCCACGTTGGATTTAAGCAGTGCGTACCACCAGATATCACTTTGCCCGGAGTCCAAAGAGACTACGGCCTTCACCGTCCCAGGCAAAGGGCTTTACCAATTTACGAGAATGCCCTACGGTCTTTCGTATGCCGGAGCGTTCTTCCAGAGGCTGATTGACCAAGTCATCAGCCCCGAACTCGAACCTTTTGTTTACTCGTATCTCGACGATATAATAATAGTCACAGAGACATTCGAGGAGTACAAAGAGATTCTAAAACGAGTTCTCAACAGGATACAGGACGCGGGCCTCACAATAAATCACGAGAAGAGCGTCTTCTGTCGCGATGAGGTCCAATATCTCGGGGTCATAGTAAATAAAGATGGATTTAAGCCAGACCCCGAGAAAATAAAGGCCATTATGGAGTATCCGGTACCGAAAAACCTCCGTCAGCTGAGACGCTTCCTGGGATCGTGGTATAGAAAGTTTTTATCAAACTTCGCCACAATTGCTGAACCTCTGACCGATCTAACGAAAAAGGATCGAAAATACGAATGGTCAGCAGTACAAGAGGAGGCCTTCCAAAATCTAAAAGCGTTAGTAGCCTCAGAACCGATTCTACACAGACCGGTATCTAACGAGCAGTTCGTGGTGCAAACTGACGCGAGAGGAATTATAGTGTGATGGAACGAGAATGTCTGGCAATTCTCTGGGCAATTAAAAAATTCCGTCCGTGTATAGAGGCCTACGACTTAAGCTTATTACGGACCATAGCAGCTTGAAGTGGCTCCGTAACCTCCAAAACTCGACCGGCAGGTTAGCTAGGTGGGCTTTGTAGCTGCAGAACCGCTGTTTCACGGTCGAACATCGAAAGGACTCGTTGAACAATGTCCCAGATGCCCTTTCACGGATGTTCGCGGAAGAAGAGCCAGCGGTCGCCGCGTTAGAGCTCGAGCGCGATACAAAGAGGTTCAACAGCAGCTGCGAGACTTCCCCACTTTCCAGTTGGCGGGGGGGGGGGGGGGGGGAGACTGTACAAGTACGACCCTAATGAAGTCATAGACGAATCTCTCGGCGACGACGATGCATGGAAGTTAGCAGTCCCTCACGAAGAGCGACGCGAAGTACTGAGAGAATGCCATGACTTTCCAACTGCTGGGCACTTGGGCCGCGAGAAAAATCTAGAGAGAGTAAGGTGGAGGTATTATTGGCCACACATGTCTCGAGATGTGGCCAGATACGTGAACCAGTGCCAAATATGCCAGCAGTGCAAAGTCGAACAGCGCGTTCCAGCAGGATTCATGGGACGTCGTATAATACAGCGTCCATGGCAAATCGTGGCCAGCGATATTATGGGACCCCTTCCTAAAACCAAGCACGGCCGCGAATACATTCTCATTTTCTAGGACCTGTTCATACGCTGGATCGAAGTAATTCCGATAAAAAGGGCAGATGGCAAATCGGTGATAAAAGGGTTCAACGAACAAGTATGTCTGCGGTTCGGAGTCCTCGAGGTGTTTCTCTCCGATAATGGGACTGAATTTAAGAATGCACCGTTAGAGGCATTCTTAACCTTCAGGGGGCCGGGATTTTGAGAGGGAAATTAGCCTTAAAAAATTGGGACGAAAGGTATCTTATATCATTGATTGAACGTAGACAAAGTGTCGATAAGGTGGTGTGCCATTTTAGTGGTTTTCCTGCCCTCTAAAGGTTAAAGGAGAGAAACGTGCATCACACATTTACATCACCATATCATCCTCAAGCCAATTCCGTCGGGCGTGTGAACCAAACGGTGAAGACAATGATCATGTCTTCGCTGAGGAGAATCACCGGTTTTGGGATGAGCATCTGAACGAGCTGGCGTTCGCATACAATACGGCCGAACACAGCTCCACCAAAATAAGTCCTGCCATGCTCATTTACGGTCGACAGCCTGATGCATCGATAACACTAAGGCGGGAGGAAGAGCGGTTAGCCGAAGAGCAAGGGCAGCAAGAGGCGATAAATAATTGGGTGGCGCGCATGGACAAGCTCCGCGTATTGCACGTTCGGGCGGCGGCAAGCGGACCAAGCCAGACAAGCCAAATATTATGACGCTCATCGTCGACCTCCAGAATTCTGTCTAGGCGATCGTGTATGGAGAGAGAATAAGGTACTATCCTCTGCAGCTGAGGGGATTTCTGCCAAATTAACCCCGAAGTACGCGGGGTCATACACGATTGTGAATATTCTAGGCGAAAAGACCTATGAGATCTAAGGTGAGGATGGTCGAACGATAAGTCCCGTCCATGCGCAGCAACTCAAGCGATACGTCTCCGCAGGAGAGCACAAGGACTACGTGGACAAAAGTAGTCCGGAAGTAACCCAGTCGCTAACACCGAGGGACTCTTCAGTGGAGCGTGGCGCGCCAGCGGACAATAGAGGTAGCCATGGGAATATACAGCCTCGGGCGACGGCTAAGAGGCGCGGTCCACCTCGTAAGACCACGCTATTAGTTAAGCCGGGAAAGCGTTCGAGTGACAGCCGACCTACGCGTGCGGTCGGTCCAACAGAGTCCAAGCGAGACCCAGGGAGGCGAAAGGGCTCGAAGAAAAAGCCTGCACCTGCTCATGTGGGGCCAATTAGCCCCCGTCGAACCCGAGCATCCAAAAAGCGCTAACTGTGCCGTCTAAGAATTTTGCCGTCCGTACTAACTCGTGTTCGTCCTTGTTTTCCGATCCTCATACTCACCACTTTCCGGGATCAATTTTCCTGTTGCAGGACATGCCAGGCCTGACTCCATAGGTAGCGGAGACGGCGAAGCGGGTGATCGCTGGATCAATCCAGTGTCAACCTGACCCCGCCATCATCGACTTCCTGGAGCAGGTGGTGGAGGGGATTGATGCGGTGACGCTGAAACCTCCACCAATGGAAGAGACATCCACCCTCGTGATTGAGGAGATAGAGGCACCGGAGCCAAGAAGGGGACCCTCGAGGCCGGCCGACCTCATCCCCCGAAAGAGCAGCGGGACGAGAGCGGGACCCGGCCTCAAGAAGTGGCACCAGCCGAGCCGACTGGTGCTGGCCGAGTCCCCGAAGAGGAGACGGCCCGAGTCCAACATTGTGCGCCGGAAGTTGACCTCGGCGCGGCTCGGCCCGCAAAAGGAAAAGGGCGAGATGTTCCGACCCAGGCCCCAAAAAGAGCACCGACAGATGAAGTCGGTCCGGCCTGGATCCCGGTGGAGCAGGCCCTTGAGGAGGCGCGGCGCCTCAGCAAATCCTCGCGCGTTACGGAGGACGCTGCCCTGGCCGCACTGGAGGATTTTCTCCAGTGCCATGGTAAGGCCGGCGAGCGGCAAGCCATCAAATGCGTGGGAATGGCCCAAGGCCGGCGAGAAGAGCTCGCGGCGGCCGCAGAGGCCAGGGCCGCCATGCTGCGCCGCGCCGCCTTGCAGAAGGAGGAAGGGGCTTGTCTGGCTAGTGCGCTGGAGTGCATGGAGGAGGCCAGGCGAGCCATAGAAGAGGCGGAGGGGACGGCGTGTCGTGCCAAAGAAGAGGACGAGGCTCCTACGAGAAGAGGAGCGCCTCCAAAGGGCGCTCGAAGGCGAGCAGGCGTTAAATGCACAGGCGCTTCCCCGGTGCTTCATGTGTGGCGAGCTTGGGGTAAAGAAGTCGAAGCACTGCCCCAACCAAGCTCGCCACAAGGGGCGCCGGACATACTCCCGGGCCAGCTGAAGAGGTTTAAGCTCAGAAGAGTTTTTTTATGTTTTTTTTTTCTTAATAAAAATAAAAAAAAATCCAGTGACTCCATTTCTTCCTGATTCCCTTTTCGAACCTCCTTCTCCTAAAATCTTACCACCATACGTATAGGTACGACGACGGCCATGGATGGCAGTGCTGCTCACAGAGCCCGTAAGCAGCGTCTGGCCGGGGGTTGTAATGCGTGCGCGAGGTAGGTAATTCGGGATTCGAATTACTCGCGCCGAGCAGGCGTGCTCACTGTGGGCGCGAGCGCGCGCGCATCCCGACCGGATTAGAACGGTCTCGCGGCGCGTAATATGCCCATCGCGTACCCTCGAAGTTGCTACGGCTTTATGCGAGTCACGGCAGCCATCTTCGTATCTGCCATCGCGCCGTGAACTTCTCTCCAGCGTGTCACTCGAAAGTTATTGCGTTCGCGCCGCACAGTGGGAAAAAATGGACAAAATTCTTGTGACAACTCAATTCTCAACGGAACTTCACCAAATTGGTATACGTATTCAGAGGATACTACAGAACAACCTCTCACTGCGAAAATCATGTTTTTGTATTCATAAAAATTTTGAGGTTAGGTACGGACCTTATAACGATATTTATACAGGCAATGTAGACTAAAGACATAAATTACTTGATAAATGATAAACATAAATACATAAATCTTAAACCCAACAAAGCCAAGCCCACAAAACCCACAAACCCTAAAACCATAAACCCTAAACCCATAAACCCTAAACCCATAAACCCTAAACCTATAAACCCTAAACCCATAAACCCATAAACCCTAAACCCATAAACCCTAAACCCATAAACCCTAAACCCATAAACCCTAAACCCATAAACCCTAAACCCATAAACCCTAAACCCATAAACCCTAAACCCATAAACCCTAAACCCATAAACCCTATACCCATAAACCCTAAACCCATAAACCCTAAACCCATAAACCCTAAACCCATAAACCCTAAACCCATAAACCCTAAACCCATAAACCCTAAACCCATAAACCCTAAACCCATAAACACTAAACCCATAAACCCTAAACCCATAAACCCTAAACCCATAAACCCTAAACCCATAAACCCTAAACCCATAAACCCTAAACCCATAAACCCTAAACCCATAAACCCTAAACCCATAAACCCTAAACCCATAAACCCTAAACCCTAAACCCATAAACCCTAAACCCATAAACCCTAAACCCATGAACCCTATACCCATGAACCCTAAACCCATAACCCATAAAGCCTAAACCCATGAACCATCAACCCATAAACCCTAAACCCATAAACCCTAAACCCATCCACCCCAAACCCATGAACCCTAAAACCATGAACCCTAAACCCATAAACCCTAAACCCTAAACCCATAAACCCTAGACCCATAAACCCTAAACCCATAAACCCTAAACCCATATACCCTAAACCCATAAACCCTAAACCCATGAACCCTAAACCCATAAACCCTAAACCCATGAACCCTAAACCCATGAACCCTAAACCCATGAACCCTAAACCCATGAACCCTAAACCCATGAACCCTAAACCCATAAACCCTAAACCCATAAACCCTAAACCCATAAACCCTAAACCCATAAACCCTAAATCTATGAACCCAGAACCCACAAACTTTTACGTATCTAAAGTACATAAAATAGATGATAGAGTTAGAATTTTTCCTTTAAAAATATATTATCGCCGCTATTTATTTTTGGGCAATATTATCGTAATTTTCGCAGTGACACATTATTCTCTAGAAGATTAAGAGTATTTAAAAATAAAAATTATCAAGATTCGTCAAAAACTGAGCTGTCACAAGAATTTTGTCCATTTTTTCCCACTGTGCGCCGCGTAGTTTTTATATATAGCCTTACCGCGGGTAGAGTGGAGGCGCCGACTAGCGTGCGAGCAAAAGAGAGATAGATAGATAGTTAGATAGATATATAGATACATAGATAGATAGATAGATAGATAGATAGATAGATAGATAGATAGATAGATAGATAGATAGATAGATAGATAGATAGATAATTGTTTTCTTCGCTTGAGCAAAATTATAATATACATTATTTAATCAAGTAAGACAATAATTCGGATGATAGTGAGATATAACAATACATGAAGACTACTAGCGTATCAATACAACCAGTCGCAACATTTATATATAAATACTCATAGAGACACAAAATACTACAGATAAAATGCTGCCCTACTGTTATAATAATACTCTTTGGTAATTACGACTAATAAAAGAAAATTTAAAATTTTTGTAGAATACATGTAAAATACTTCTTAAAAACTAATATAAAATTCTTACATAAAATTCGACGCATTTACAACGAAGATAACAATATATCACGAGTGTAAGGGACTTAAGTATCACAGATATAATTCAGTCATCGATTTACATACTATTTATGGACCGACTAGATAGGTCTCAGTGTTTAGATACTAGAGTATGTGAGTCAGGCGGTAGCTTCTTTCGCTGCCATCTTCCCTTTAGAAGGGCTAAGGATCGAGACCGAGAAACTGGTTGCGCACCGCCCTCTTAAATGTTTAATACGATGGTAGATGGCGCAGGGAGGAGGGAAGAGAATTCTATAAACGAGCAATTTGGATTTGGAAAGCTTTTTCACCAGTCTTAGTGTTTGCTTCTGGGATATTAAGTTCCTGCGGAACTCCCCTGCAGAGACGCTGGGGCTTGTACTCCAAGAAGAATGCAGCTAAATAATTCGGCTCTCATAGACGTGTGATTTTATACATCAAAAGCACTGCAAAGTAAGACCTACGAGAATCCGAGCGGAGCCAGCCCAGAAGTCTCCTGTCAGGGCTGATATGCTCGTCCCTCCTGACCCCAAAAATGTATCTCACAGATGCATTGCTTAACCGTTGTAGTCGGATACGCAGTTCAGATGTTGCATTTAAGCATACCACCGTGCAGTAGTCAAGATGAGGCTGCACTAGAGAGAGATAGATAGATAGATAGACAGATATTTATTTATGGTGTTTGGTTCGCAAAGTGTACAGAATAAAATAATACAATTAATCGCCAAAGTTAAGATAAAATAAAAGAATGTCACAATTTAAATACTAATAGAAGATATCACAGTCAAAATAATACAAGTGTTTACAAGTGATATCATAGTTGCAAAGTGTGATCACAGTCAGAGTTATATAATAATAATACTGAATACAGTAAGTCATAGAGGCGAGCATCGTAATAAAAACACAATATTAGCAATAAAAACATTTGGAATACCTATCAGTCAAGGATATTAAAACTATAAAAACATTAAAACTCATACATTCATCCAGTACATTCGTTCGTCCAGACATACTTATAAATTACAGTCATACAACTAACCTAAGAGTACGGACAAAACGAATAAATAGTGTATATGGGACAGCACAAGAATACATGTATCTGTCCCTTACAAGGTGACCTATTCTAGGTCAGATATGTGCCTCTTTACTGTACGCTTGAACCAACTGAGAGATGGTAGATTACGAATCTCAGTGGGTAGGGAGTTCCATAAATGCGCTCGTCGCACCTGGAACGATTTAATTCCGTACGACTTGCGCATCAGAGGGGGCTCAAGTTCTTTTATCGCTCCTCTCACATTACCTCTGGGCACATATCTAGTAAAGAGGCCTACTAGACAGTTCGGAACGTTCATTCGCACGATTTTGTACATCAGTACAGCCATAATATTGCCTCTTCGAATCAGTGCGTAGCCAGCCCAATGAGATTCTGTGAGGAGTGATGTGATCATCCCTCCTAAGTCCCACTACGTACCTCACACCTGAATTCTGCAGGACCTGCAGTCGCATCCTCAACTCCTGAGAGGCGTTCAACAATACGACAGAACAATAATCCAGATGAGGGAAAAGCAATGCCTCAACAAGCCGTTTGCGGAGAGTCTCGGTAGTGTACTTTCTGAAAAATCTTGGATGGTACATGATCCTGTTGCATTTTTTAGTTATTTTATCGACATGACTTTTCCAGGTTAGCCTGGAATCTAGTACTACACCGAGACTCTCAACAGAATCTGAAAAGGGAACCTTCGTACCACAGCCCATGTCAATGCAGAGCGAGGAATCGCTTTTAACGCTATTGATGTATCGATTGTTACCGAAAACAATCTCTTTCGTCTTACCTGCATTGAGTTTGAGTGAGGCACGAGTAGCCCATTCCGATACTGTCCTTGCAGCCCGCTGAATCAGTGCCACCCCCTCCTCCAGTCCATCGCGTCTAATCTGGCAATAAACTTGCAGGTCATCTGCATATAATAAATGTTGAACACCCAACGGACCGAGTTCACCCGCCACGTCATTGATATAGAGGCAAAACAATAAGGGTCCTAGTACTGACCCCTGTGGGACTCCTAAGTTTATGCTAAGCCATGAAGACTCAACGGAAAATTTAGAGGATACGCGTTGCATCCTGCCTTCAAAGTAGGAGTTGATCCACAAGAGGGCAGCCCTAGAGAACCCCATCAATCTTAACTTCTCGAGAAGTCGGGAAGGTAGGATGGTATCGAATGCCTTACTAAAATCAAACAGCAGAAGAATTGTCATCAGCTTTTTGTCCATGCCTGTTCTCATGTCATCTGTTAGTTTAAGTAAGGCCGTTTGCGTGGAGTTAAATCGTCGAAAGCCAGTTTGTTTTGGGTCGAGTATTTTAAATGTCTCAAGATGCTCCATCAGTTGTGAATGTGCAATCTTCTCCAGCACCTTTGAGATAAAGCACAGCAAGGCGATAGGTCGACAGTCTGAAGGAGATGAAGGTGCCTTGCTTTTCTTCAGAGGAACAATGTTTGCTCTCTTCCACAGGGCTGGGAAGACGTTAGTGGTCAAAGAGGAGTTGAACAGCTTAACCAAGAAGTTGCCGATGACTGGCAGTGCTTTGACAATGCCGCTTTGCGGAATGCCATCCGCTCAGTGTGCCTGTGATGAGAAGTGAGATATCGCAATGACTACATCGTTAAAAGTTGTGGGTTTAAATGAAGAACCCTCTGAATTATCCGATGAGATAATTCTGCGACGAATCTCACTGTCATCTTGCGGAGAGACCGACACGCTGGCAAAGTGACTGTTAAGCTCATCTGGTGAAAATCCGTTCAGATCGTCAGTATACTTGGGTAAGAGCCCCAGGCCACGCAACTCTTTCTAAAAGTCTGGTTTGGAGGTAGGACGTCTTAGCGAGATTAATTTGTTCGTCAAGTTGTTTCCGTAGCGTGATGAATTGATCGTATAAAACTTGTTGTTCAGTCCGCTTGTAGCGTTTGTAAAGTGTGTCGCGTCTACGGAGAAGCTGGCCAAGCTCCGCATCAATCCACGGCAGCCTGCCCTATTTAGGAACAACAGTTTTCTCCGGCGCCAGGGTGTCCATAGCTGCCGTGAGATTGGTACAAAGATAGTCCAGAGCTTGCTCGGTATCAACGACGTCACCAGCGAAGCTATACAACTGAGCCGCGAGATCTTCAGGGGCTATATTTTTATAGTCTCTGTATGTAAAATTGGACTTTTTTGGCACAACCGGCTTAAGATTGATGGTAACATCTATAAAGTTGTGATAGCTGTGAAAGTTAGCTGGAATGTTTCGGCCGTCGATAATTATGTCATTGTCGTCGACGAAGATAACGTCAATCCAGGTGCCAGGTTTAATTTTGAAATGCGTGGGACCGTGCTGGACCAACTGCAACGACAATTTAGACGCAAGGTTGCGAACAAACCTCGCATCATGTCTGCCGCGTTGGAGGTCGGCATTCAGATCATCCATGATTATTTTGTGACTAAAGTCACCTGACACGGATCGCAATGTATTGAGCAGATTCGAGTTTTTTAGGAAGGCTATTTTTGGCGGTCTATAAATTACTCCAACAAGTATAGGCGGGTTTTGACGATCGCTGATGGAGCAAAATACAAATTCCGGCAATTTAGGTTTACCCTTCCTTTCGGTACCTGATGTTGCTAAAATCTCACATCGCAGATGTTCCCTTACATATAAGGCTACTCCTCCGCCATTTACATTGCGATCCTGCCTGATAATTTTAAAACCTGGGATCCGAATGACGTCGTCTGAAACAGAAGAGTCCAGCCAGGTCTCAGCAATACCAAGTAGTTCGTAGGAGGGATTATCGCTAAGAAATTGACAGATTTGATCAATGTGAGCACGCAGAGAGCTCACATTAATAAAGCCCACTTGTAGCCCACTCTTTCTCCCTACGTGCTTACCGGTCGGTACCCCGTCTAGTCACTTAGCATCTTTGTCTTTTGACCCCTTTTTACTCACTTTAGATTTAGGTTTTTTTACAGTTTTATTTTTAGCGGTATCGGTTGTTTCACCATTACTGGAATTTATCACAATATCCTGAATCTGTGTTGCAGGTATTTGATTATTAGTCACCTCGGGATTCGCATTCTTATAAGACACCGCACCGCAATAGCTTATAGATCAGTAGGTGTATGGAAGACAAATACTCGCGCGCCATCTCGCATTTTGGTTAGAAACTGCCCTTCTCTATGCCATATATATTTAAAGCCCAATTTTTTGGCTAAAGATTTTAAATTTTGGAACTTTTTATAAATTTTACTTGGTAAATACTCGTTAATAAAAATAGAGGCCACAGGTAAAGCAATGTTCCCACCAAAATGCAAGGGATCTAGGTTTTTTGTATTTAATCCAGTTATTTCGTGCTTATTTTTCATTATTTGACTGACGAGGTCACGACTTGAAAGCCTAACTAGCAGGGCAGAGGCACCACCTGAACCGCCTCGGACTTCCTTAGACTCAGTTTCGTGCGCGTTGCCGACATTCTTATTGAGCTGTTGAATATATGTAATCTCCGTTTTTTTAATAAATGACTGCACACTGCACAGCACAGCGTGCGCGAAATCAATGCGCTCAATATTGGCTGTCACACATTCTAGAGCGCATGATATTACAAGCCCATCGTGCTGCTCTGCGTACGAGCGTTCTTTGCAACTTGATTCACAAGGAATGTTTTTGATGTTTCCATGTTTCATAGTGTTTGTGCTCGAAGATTGTACGGTATGTTCAGAGGTTCGTGCAGATACACCTTGATAAGGAGAGACAGAGTCAGAGATGGTTTCCACCACGGTCGCCATGCCAGAAGTTGAATTACCAAAATTTTGATCGATGGAATGGAATTCTTCTAGTAGATTTCCTTCAAATCTTTTAAGTTTGGATATTATTTTTTTAGTCATTTTATTCTCTAGTTTTGTGAAATTGTCATTAATTATTGTGTTGATGTTGTTTTCAAAATTATTTAATTTATTTTTCAATATGCTATTTTCTTCCATCAAATCACACTATTTAGTTTGCAACTCTACCAGCTGAGAGTTTTGACTGCGAACTAAAGGGTCGAGTTCGAGTAAACTATCAAATACCTTCTTTGTTTGTGTCTGTAATGCTGGTAGAAATTTTACAGAGTCACCCAGGTCATCAAGTTTGCGCGAAAGCGGCTCCATAGTAGTAGTGAGAGTTGAGGAAAGAAAAGAGGTGGAAGTATTAGACGGCTGGACTGCGACCGTGCTGGCACCTAACTTTTGTGAGTTGTAAATATTATTCGAATTGACTAGTGACTCGTGACTACATAGTAATTTCTCTATCCGCTCTTTGAGGAACTTATTTTCATCGAGGACTTTACGCTGATCAATTTGAAACATGTTAAATTTAACTGATTGCTCTTCAATCTTCTTCTCTAATCGGGTGATTTGGCTAATTAATGGACCTACAGCATCTTCGGTAGCTATTTTAGTTGGTGTGCTGAGAGAAAAACTTCCAGTATTTAGTGCGTCCAGCTTCTTCATAGTTTGGTGTTGAAAGTCGTCAATAGTTCTCGTGAGCAGTTCGAACTGTCTGCTAAATAAATCAAGCATTGAGGCCGGTAACGAGCAGTGGTGCACAGGACTTAATGGAATCGCCAGTGTGCTCTTGCTATCAGTAATAGTAGGAGTAGCTGCCATTATCACATTTTGCTCGTTAATGGAAGTAGTAGAAGCGTTTAATAGCCGTTTGTTAGGAGACGTTTTGCTTATTAAATTGTTTTTTCCTTTATTTCCTGTGTCCGGTTTTCCATTTATCTTAGCCGAGATATTGGTATTGTTTAATGATTCTGTGCTGTAGTTTTTGGTGGTGTTATGAGTAATCTTGATGTATTTTTCACAGGCAAATGTCGATTTTCCTATTACTGGCATTGTGTTACAGATGTCATGGTAAGCTTTTAAGCAGATCTTGCACCTGCGTAAAATTACGTCTTTACGATTTTTTTTTTTGCACGTTAAGCATGAGACTGTAGCTACTGTTGGTGCCATAGCGTGTTTCAGTGTAGGACGATATTTAGTATAAGTCTACTAAATTAATACTTTCGTCACAGGAAACAGTCAAAATTTCAAGGTCAAGATCTTTGAAAGTATCCCCAAGTCATTATTTTATTATTTACAAAATTTAAATTGAGCGCGCTAGAATTATGCAAATAAACAATTTATGCAGCACCTTTATTTAAAAATAATTTTTATCTATGCGCATCAATATTTCGGGTCGCCTATACGAGCTTTGTCGACACTATAAAGTTTGGCCGTGTACACCTACTTGCAAGTTGAGAAACTCCCTCTGTCGGCCACCTCAAAAAGCTTCTCCCCTCTCTTCTCATCGAACGGTGATTTCGGGTCCAATTTCTATCGCAGCGACTGGAAAGGCGATGACTGCGCGTGCGCTGTAGTTGGAATGACGTGCGAATTGGCCTTTATATACTTCGGAGCTTCCGGAAAAACTTAACCTCTCACTGAATTGAACGACTTTTTATAGGACTCCTACGCTTTGAATATCAAAGGTATGCAATTGTCACTCCGGGTGCATGGAGTCTGCAGGAGTCCGCAGTATTCTATAACAATTTGAGCTCCCACGAGTCGGTTAATAGTTGTCAAAAGGCGACTTACTTGGGAGCGAGCGAAAAGTGCGTCAGTCCTTACCGGAAGAGAGAGCTGAGAGAGAGAGAGAGAGAGAGAGAGAGAGGGAGAGAGAGAGAGAGAGAGAGAGAGAGAGAGAGAGAGAGAGAGAGAGAGAGAGAGAGAGAGAGAGAGAGAGAGAGAGCCGAGTGCACCGGCTGCTTCTTCTAAAAGGAAGTCTTATACTCTCATCTCTCGCGTTAAACGGAAATCGCCCCGTGCAAACTTTCTGTGCCGTGTACGCGCGGGTGTGTGTCAGCCCACCATACTTTAACACCGCGCGCGACAGTAGCAGCTTCGCCGCGTGCCGTATCGTTCGCGCATTTGAATATTAACTGTCACGCGCGAACTAACTCATTGTTTTAATCAGCACGTGCGTTATATTGTATTTATTAGTGATTGTAATATACTGTGATATCTAGTTACTCGTCGCGCTGTTCATTACAACCTGTCCTTTTCCCAGATACCGCCGCCTCCGCGGGAAAACGACTCCGCCGGTCGTTTTCATATCTGAGCGTAGCGGCCGCGCGCTTTACTCTTCGAGCGCGCGCTTTTCACTCAGCGATCCAAATAGTTGGAAAGCCAAGTTCGCGTGCGATCTTCGCGTTGTTTTCGGGATTCCAGGAGCAGATCCCCGGGGCACCGTGTTCTAGGGCATCGCTGGCCTGTGGCTTTTTGGGATTTTCCCCCACTAACCATCCCGTTACACTATATATTCATCAAATGGAATATTTTTCCAGTCAAAATCCGGTACTAATTTTGCAACTTCTTTAAGTGGTAATTTTAGTGTTTGATTTGCCATTTCTGGTTCAAGCTCAATTAAGTTTTGAATTATTGGAATTTTTCCCTTTTCGTTATTATTCAAGTTGTTATCTCTAGCTCAAATCAGGCTTTTTTCATTAAGTAATCCGCCTATGTCTGTGTAATCGTCTTGCTTGTCATCTTCTAAATATGCTGAGTCGTTAAATAATGCATGGCTTTGACCTGGTGCATTCGGTATATAAAAAGTATTTGGTGATATACTAACTTGTTTTATTTCCGGAATTAAAAGATTATTTACATTTTTTTCACGTATATCTTGTTCTTGTGTGGATTTTGTAATATTTTACTTTTTGTTTAAATTAACTGAAGCTCGTGAATCTGTTTCTTCTAGTTCATTAAGGTATGTTTTTGAAGTCGATGGAATTAAAACTATTTCCGTATTTTCCTCTGTTTTTGAGTCCAATGGTACGTTAGCATAAGTATGTAATGAAAATCGGTTCAATTGTTTATTTGGAGGTGATCTTAGAACTTTTGGTTTCCTTTCGAAAGCGTTGGTTTGCTTACTTCTATCATATACTTGCTTTTTTAAATCTGGGTCGCCTTGTGTCGTCTGCCTGGTTATAATCTCTTTGTTTCCCTTATTTCCTGTGTTTTTCTGATATGACATGACATATTACTCTTTTACTAATTATGCTATACTTAATATTTCTTTTTAAATACGTTTTTATTAAGTTCAACTATTTTTTGTGTATATTTTGTAATTGTTTACTTGACAATATAATTTATTTATTTGCTACTTTTAAATCCGTATCGTTTATATTTTCCGTCTAGTATTCTAGTATTTTTCTCTCTTACTATTTAAAATGCAATCTTTGTTTATGCAATAATTATTTAACTAAAACAAATTGTTTTATATTATTATTCAATTTTCTGACTTGCGTTTGACTGTTATTTTATTTTATTTTATTCCTTATTTTTCACGTAATGTCTTTTTTTCCGATTTATTTGACAATTATTGTATAATTTGTGATTGTAATATTCTTGTTTATATACTGTAATCTTTTTCTTTTGTTTGTCTACCTCTGTTTCATATTCATTTATTATTATTACAATTTTCTCATTTGTTTTAGACTGTTCTGGCATTTCTTATTTTTCGCGTAATATATTTTCGATTTGAATATGTTGAATTAAAAATCATTTATTTTGTCAATTTCTTTTGATTATGATTTGTTAGATAATATGTTAATAACTCGACGAGCTGTACGCATTTATTTTCGGTAGTTTTGGCAATTCATGCTACAATGAATGACCCCAACTACTTACTGCAAAATGTGAAGCTCGAACTTATTCTATATTAATTATATTAGTATTTTATAAGAGTATTTCCCTCGTCTTTCAAGAACTTATTTTAAAGATTTATCGTTTGATCGAGACGTTCTAGTGAACTTACGTTCGATTTGTATCGGAACCACTGTTACGTTTCGGAAAATCGAAGAATATACTTTTATAATATAATTGATAATCAATAGTTGAATTATATTACCTTTTCCTCTTGGTGTAGGTTCTCGAAATGAATCAAGCAGACTTTTGGAATTAATTAGGTTTTGTTTATTGCTATAAGATTTCTTTTATAAAATGACCTGGCTAGTAATTGCTTTTACAATAACTTTATTCGATTTATTCGATTAATGTGTATAATTTATTCATTGACTGAATTATATATACGCGGGTGATTAATACCGATGGTTTTATTAATTATATTGATATAAGTATTTTCACGTAAACTGCTATAGGCTCGTATTGGCCTGTGCAAATAATCGCTACTCCTATTGTTGGTCGGAGTGGTACGGAGCTCGCGATCTGTGCGCGATTGCCGACGTGTGTGGTGCACATCGTCGTATTTATTACACAGTTAATTTGGGTTAAAGATGATTTCGACGGTGAATTGAGATCATATTTTAAACAAGCTAAATGAGCGCAAGGCGTAAGTAGTTCGATTGCGGCATTTGGAAGTGCTGAATTCACAAAAACTACTGCACGTATACTTTTCTATTACCCGCTTCATCGCGGTGTCATGTGTACAAAATGCGAATATACAGAGTTTCTACATTCGAGAAAATCATTGACGTAATTCTTAGTTTTGTTTTGAATGATACGTCACCGGATGTAACAATACATTATGGAAAAAAGATGCAAACTGTACAGAAATAAAGAATGAATGTAAGAATTATTCTAAATTATTAGACAACGTGATAAAAGATGCCCAATTCAAAATTGAAAAAAACAAGGTAGAAGCAAGTACTAGGGATAAAAAAAATAATGGGAAATAATTAACAGTAAATTAGGAAAAAATAAGAAATGCAAAGAGACGACTATCTATTTATATGTAATTAATACAAAAATAGAACAAAAAGTAGACATTGCCAATTACATGAACACATACTTCTGCGAAGCTGGTGCCAATCTAAGCAGAAACATTAAGCAACTAAACAGCACCTTCATAAAATCTATAAAAAAACTTAAGAACAATTTACATTTTTCCAACACGTACTGTTGAGATATGTGAAATAACCCTGGTGGATATCGATTCCATTATTTACCTAATAAATAGCTAGTTCCCCCAATAACCGTTAAAAACTACACACTTTTCTTTGCCATTTCTATTCATCGATGAAACGCCATTTCATAGACAGTATAATGTGTTCTATAAAGTCGAAATAAATTTCTTTCACGCGGATACTGAAAATCAAATCCAAAACGTTGTGAAATCAATTAACGTGTTGTTTTATACTCAACAAACATTATATAATGTACTCTTAAAAAGTTGTGAAATCTCTCTAAAAAATTTTTTCCACAAAAGTAAAAACTTCGGCAAGAATAAGTTTGGTTTAGTATTCCATATATGTAATTCCTTACTGATAATCACCTTAACTTTTGCAAACTCTAAAAATCTTTCCAAAAATTTTTTATCAAAATAAATGATCTACAGAATCTATGAAAAATTTTTTCTTTAAAAAGAAAGCATCAACATCTTTTTCTCGAAAATATATTTGATTTATAATTTATCTAAAACTAATTTAAAGTAGAAATCAGAAAACTTTCTACAAAAGTATAAAATAAGGCAAGTATAAGTTTTTCCTGGAATCGGTAAGAATCAAAAGAATTATTTTCATATGACATTACGCAATTTCTCTCTCTCTCTCTCTCTCTCTCTCTCTCTCTCTCTCTCTCTCTCTCTCTCTCTCTCTCTCTCTCTCTCTCTCTCTCTCTCTCTCCCTCCCTCTCTCTCTCTCCCTCTCTCTAGCCTTCCCTCTCCCTTAAGGGGGTTCATGCGATTTGAAAACGGGTTCACTATTTAATTTTTATGTCATAAATTATTAAAATATAATAATGTAAGTTCACACAGATATGAAAGGCAAATACTTCCTAAACTGAAAAAAAATTATTGTGATAAAAAATTGTTAATCGAACACGTAGATATTGTTTAATGAGTAAAAAAGTTACTTTCGCTATTTGCCAACTTTTTATTTTTCATTAGATTTTAATGTTTAACGTCTCATTTTACTTCTTAAACATTTGTCTACAACCCATCCAGACTTATGTTGTGGGATAATTAATATATACAAAGCCACATGTAATTGTTTACAGTACAATATAGTATAAACTTGAAGTTTACTGTACCTAAACTGTAAACAATTACATGTTGCTTCGTATATATTAATTATTTCATAATATAAGCCTGGATGGGTCGTAGAAAAATATTTAAGGAGTAAAATGAGACGTTAAACATTAAAATCGAATGAAAAATAAAAAGTTGGCAAATAGCGAAAGTAACTTTTTTACTAATTGAACAATATCTACGTGTTCGATTAAACATTTTTTTATCACAATAGTTTTTTTCGGTTCAGAAAGTATTTGCCTTTCTTATCTGTGTGAACTTACATTATTATATTTTAATAATTTATGACATAAAAATTAAATATTGAACCCATTTTAAAATCGCATGAACCCCCTTAACACGTGTCAAACTATGTACCAAGAGTTTTAATGAGAGCCTAAATATTTTTTTAAATCTATCAGTCAAACAAATAGTATTGTTAATAAAACTTTCTACGAAAGTATAAAATATGGCAAGTATGAGTTTTTTCTGTATAATCTATAAGATAATAATATTTATGATTTTGTAAAAGAAATCAAATAAATACTATCGGAAAGTCTTTTACATCATTGAGCCAATTATGCTCAACAAATTATATGTATAGTACATTCCCATTGTTCACTGCAAATTAAACAATCGAAAGTTTTGAAATCAATTATAGTCAAGTAATGCAAACAGCTCTCCGAAATAACTATATGACTGTTATAAAAAATGTATTCAAATTTGCTCATCCTTCTATACAAATTAAATACAAGAAAGTACAGAAATCAATTTATTGTAGTCAAGTATCCGTAAGTTAACTTGACTGACATAACAGAACTTTTCGTACCTCGGGTGTACGAACATTATTTTTCGTCGTTGTGAGCGCAATGTACCTCCATAAAACCTTTATCTTGCAAACATATTGTGGACCCTTTACGAAACCATGGTACATAGTTATCATCCCTATTTTTCCTTATTCTTTCACAATTTTGAACTTTCTATAGTATAATATTACGCATCTTGGGAGGACAAAAGAAGAAAAGTCCAGAGCTGTTCTAGCAGGAGTGGTCCTCCGTTCTCTCATACATACTTGGCGGGTCCGACGATTTGCAGTTTACAGGTGCACTATTTCCATGAATGTACAATACCAAATTTTGACATAAATTCATTAACAATGTTTATATGAGTCCACTATAAATAACGTTCGCTTTAATTTTTAATTGATTTCGTTTAAGAACAATATTCCTACAGGTTCTGTGTGCATTATCATGATTAACTTTTATTACCCAAAATATTTTTCCTTGTGTCCGTCTTTTTTTGAACGCTAAAAAATTGATATAAATCTGTAGTCAATATTGAAAAGAGCTTTACACTTTACTAGCCATTTTATAAGCAACCTCTTTGTATCCTTGTTTGAAATATCTATTTAAAAACAGTGATAGATTCACGGATCTGTATATAATATGTAGAAGCCATCCATTTATACATTTACCTGATTTTTAAACATATGAATATTTCCATGAAAATGACCTTGAACTGCAAACCGTCGGGCCCGCCAAGTATGTATGAGAGAACGGAGGACCACCCCTACTAGAGTAGCTCTGGACTTTTCGTCTCTTGTCCTCCCAAGATGCGTAATATTATACTATAGAAAGTTCAAAATTGAGAAAGAATAAGGAAAAATAGGTATGGCAACTATGTACCGTCATTTCGTAAAGGGTCCACAATATGTTTGCAAGAAATAGTACATTTCGATACTAGTGCGAGGATTTGATTTTCCCCTCGTGTGACTGTTTGCACCCGAGCGAAGCGAGGGTGAAAAGGTCACACGAGGAGAAAATCAACTTCTCACACAAGTGTCGAACCGTATTTTTTGACACGACGTGCGAGAAGTGAGATTTTTGCACGCATCGTTTAACGCAGCGTGCGAGAAATCGAACTTCTCGCACGGAGTTTCAAAAAAGGTTTTATGGAGATACATTGCGTTCACAACGACGAAAAATAATGTTCGTACACCCGCGGTACGAAAAGTTCTATTATGTCAGTCAAGTTAACTTACGGATACTTGACTACAATAAAATGATATCAGTACTTTCTTGTGTTTAATTTGTATAGAAGGATGAGCAAATTTGATTACATTTTTGAGAATAGTCATACAGTTATTTCGGAGAGTTGTTTGCATTATTTGACTATCGAAAATTGATTTCAAAACTATCGATTGTTTAATTTGCCGTGAACAATGGGAATGTACTATACATACAATTTGTTGAACATATATTGGCTCGAAGGTGTAAAAGACTTTTCGCTAGTATTTAAGTAGATAAGCTAGGCCGGTTCTGGCTCAAACAGGCCGTGACCTGTTTGAGCCAGAACCGGCCTAGGGTTTCTGGCTCACCCGCAATTGCGTAATGGTCATTAACCCATATACCAGGTCGTGACCTGTTTGAGCCAGAACCGGCCTAGGGTTTCTGGCTCACCCGCAATTGCATGGGAGTCAATAACCCATATCAAGTCGCAATCTGTTTGAGCCAGAACCGGCCTAGGGTTTCTGGCTCACCCGTCATTGCACGAGACCAAATAACCCAGACTTTTTTGATCCAGAATCGGTTCTGACTCACCCGCACGGGAAAACCGGGTTGAGCCAGAATCGGCCTACTGATTCCGGATCATGGTCAGGTCTTGCCCCGTTCTAGGCCAGCCGCAATGATGGTCCTGAGGGGGCGGGGAGCGGGCTGCCGACAGCGAACGGCCAGCGGTCCGCGGCAAGCAGTCGGCCGGCGGGCAGCGGGCGGCCTGCTGCTTGTCAGCCTGCATCACTTGGCCAGCGGTTCTTATCTACAAGTAAATATTTAGAACTTTTTATAACCCTTTTTCTCGGGTAAAGAACAGGTTTTTGTAGAAAATTTTTCCGAACATTTTTTCCACTGCGACTTTTTTTATCGTTTTGTATCAGTTGTTGTCGCTCAGGAGCAACGGTCGAGCTGCTTTGACCCATTATTAGGGAATGAAAGCTTCTAACGAGCGCAACACGCTTATATAACCGAAGCCTTGACTAACTTTGCTTGCGAGAGCCATCTAGCGGTCAGAATTTGAAGGAGGATAAGAGCCCCACCTCGCTCCTATCCTGTGAGGTTCTATCTGTCTATCAACGTCTTCATTATCCTTCAAATATTTTTTTTATTCGGCATTCTCTTCCATGTTGTGCACTCCATTATGGTTAGTACCATTGCGAATATTTAAAAGTTTTCACGAAAAAAACGCCGGAGGATGGATTCGAACTCACGATCTCTAGATTACTGAGCAACCACCTTACCACTCGGCTATCGAGACATATGTATACTTATAGCTTAATTTATATTCTTATATCGCCATGCCTTCACGGTAGTGCCGTCGGTAATGTAGAACACTGTAGGTAAATGAATATACTCTACTTATAAACATTAATATTTCAATATAAAAAGTTTTCATGAAAAAAACGCCGAAGGGTGGATTCGAACCTGCGATCTTCAGATAACTGAGCAGCAACTTTACCACTCGACTATCGACACATATGTATGCTCATAGCTGAATTTGTATCTAATAGCACGCGCAAGGTCTCAATGTTCACGGTGGTAAAGTAGAATACTGTATTAATATACTTTACCGATGAACATTAATATTTAATATAAAAAATTTAAAAAAAAAAAAAAAAATCGCCGGAGGTTGAATTTGAACTGACGATCTTTAGATTAACTGAGCAGCCACCTTACCACTAGGCTATCGAACCATATACATACTCATAGCTGAATTACGAGGACGCTGCGCGCGCAAAATATTTTGCACAATTTTGTGGTTATAAAAATTTTGTATATAGCATATGGTTCTATGTAAAAAAGTGATAGCCCCCCTATTGGGATATACCCCCCAAAATTTCATTCGTTTTTCGATCCGAGAGATCCTTCTCGAGTTATAAGCAAAAAACCAAAATTTCTACCCCCACCACCGATTTTTGGAAATTCTGCCAACGTTGTCGAATAGTATATTAAAAGTGTGTCCCCCCCATTTTCGAAACCACCGGTTTTCGAAAATTCTTTCAATGGACAAATATGAGATCATGCGCATGTACCCCTCAGAGGTAAATAAAACGCCCCGGCCTTGTCAGGATGCGTACGGTAGGCCTTGAACAGGTTGCCTTAAAATTTTGATGCTTGTTCAATACTTATCTAAACCTAGGCATATGCCCTATTTTTCGAAGTATCATCCAAACAACGCTTCCGAATTTGACAGTCCCATATACAGACAGTGTAAATATTCATGGGAAAATTATAAAAAAAAATGGGCTGGCACCCGCCTGGCAACATGTTATGAACAAGCCGCATGACTCAACTGATGTGGTTAGGCGCGAAAATTTAAAATATTTAACTCATAAAATAGAAAATAGTTTGAGACCTTTGTATTATAAAAATAATACTGATATTCTTTTACGATTACTCCAACATTTTTGCATCACAGAAGTTTAAATTAATACTTTTTTAATATATAGAAAAGAAATGTACCCCTATAGCACTGAATATTTGAGGAATATTCCCTCAATATTCATTTGCCATTTTCACAATTTTTGCTAATATTCCCTCAACGTTAATGAACATGAAAGAAACCCTTAGGGAATATTCCTGCAAACCTTGATGACCGTTTTTCCATTCCTTTTCTAAAATGATCAGGTAGGCTACCTATTATTGTAATATTGCAGGAAGTCGTACAAGATTAATTAATACTAGGCGAATATATAATTAAGTTTCACCAATTTTTCCTCGATTAAGCAGTATTGCAGCAATATTCGTACAAGATTCATCGACACGAGAGGAGCATTCAATATATTCCCCTATAACACTTAATATTGGAGCAATATTGCTTCAATGTTGCTGCGACATATTCGCCATATTCGCTAATATTCCCTTAACGTATACAGATAAGGCGTAAAATTTTGAGTCCTCATCCCCCATTGCAAACGGGATATCAAAAACAAGGCAAGCCTTATAAATCGGACTCTTCGCTTATATACTCTCGGCCATTTAGTGTATCTACAGAAAGCGCTATCGGCGCAGCGGTGATAAAGGGAAACTTGTGATGGGCGGCTCTCGATATGCAAGCTTCGGCTATTTATCCGCCATGCGGCGTACCGGTAGCGCTTTCTGTGATTACACTGGATGGCCGAGAGTATATAAGCCGTATAATTCAACCGTTCAAATGACTCTTTACGAAGAGTCCGAATTACAAGGCTTGCCTTGTTTTTGATATCCCGTTTGCAATGGGGGATGAGGACTCAAAATTTTACGCCTTGTCTATGTGAAATAAACAACTTAAATACTAACGTTACCTGTATACGTTAAGGGAATATTGGCGAATATGGCGAATATGTCGCAGCAATATTGAAGCAATATTGCTCCAATATTAAGTGTTATAGGGTAATATATTGAATGCTCCTCTGCTGTCGATGAATCTTGTACGAATATTGCTGCAATTCTGCTTAATCAAGGAAAAATTGGTGAAACTTAATTATATATTCGTCTAGTATTAATTAATCTTGTACGAATATTCCTGCAATATTACAATAATAGGTACCCTACCTGATCATTTTAGAAAAGGAATGGAAAAACGGTCATCAAGGTTTGCAGGAATATTCCCTAAGGGTTTCTTTCACGTTCATTAACGTTGAGGGAATATTAGTGAAAATTGCGAAAATGGCAAATGAATATTGAGGGAATATTCCTCAAATATTCAGTGCTATAGGGGTAATGTATTAAAATATATATAGTGTGCGCTTGATTTCAGCTAGTTTTCTCTTTTGAAAATAATACCTGTTTGAATGCAAACTATTCGGGTCACATATGATTTATTTATAGTGTTTAAACCTTCCCAAAGTGTAAAAATTGCAGCAAATAGTTTATTTATTTGATTTCACAAACAATATTACTAACATATTACACAAGTAAAAAAAAAAATACGTAGGTGGTCTCTTTAGCGGGATAGGATTTTTTAGCAAAAGTGAGACAAACAGCCGGTAATAGGATAATTTGAGGTTATGCTAGTCACTATTAGATTTTAATAAGTTTTCAACACTCTACAAATACTAAGAATAATGCTTTTTTGCACGCTAATAATTATTGCAAAATTATAGTAAAAAAAAAAAACATCATTGAACCACCTCTATTCAGAGTATAAGATGTATGTAGCGACTCATTTATATAATCCTATCATAAACAGTTTATACATGTAATAAGTCTTATAAAATAATAAACGCTCAAATTTATTGTAGAAAATGGCAATGCTATCCGTAAAATAAATAAATAAATACTACTCAATTACAGACATCCTACATACTTAAAATTTAGCGAGGCACTCAATTTTCTTATCTTGAATAATAGTTGAATGTTTATAAAGGAACTGAAAGTATAAACATTATTCAAAGAAAGAAAGATATATAGTTTTTCAGATGATTTTTATCGTTTTAAAATTGAAACTAATGAGGTGGTTTAAAAGGGAATTTTTACTTTTATGATTATATTTATTGGATAATCAATTTAATACTGTCCCGGACACCCACCTGTTCTGCAGATTAGGGCTTAACATGTATAACTCGGAAAACTCATGTACGCAAAACGTGGACTGCTGCGCAGTTGAAAATCTGAGTTCGTGATCTGAGCTCGGGAGTCACTGCAGTTTTTCCGCGACTCTGAATCCTTTATATCATTCACCTTATATAATCGGTAATTCCAGGCTCTTCATTTGTCAACAGAGCATGCCGGGAAATAGGAAAAAAATGACAGGGTATTTGAAAATATTTGTTGACCAAAATAATTTTATTGAAAATTAACATGTGGCTTAGCCAATATCTCAATTTTTAGATAATCTAGTACAATATAACTTTGAAACATTAATTTATGATACTAGCATTGCGAAGTTCACTAAGAATAAAACGGATTTCATCAGAGTTAGTTCTTATTCCCATGTTTTGCTCAGCAACGAGTACTTGTAAGCGATCAACTAATTTGTTAGGATCATCCCAGACGTCGAGTTCGTATGCATTTGTAACATCTACTCGCGAGATTTTGGGAGCAACTTCTTCCTCTTCATCATCACTAGTCCACTGTCTCTTTTTACTTCCACGTTGATATCTCCAATTAATAAAGTTATAATTCTTACGAATTCTTCTAGGTAAATATTCATCGGTTGAGAAATCTGATGCATCTTCACTAGAATGATCAGCTTCAGAATAATTATCGGTCTCGTTAGAATGCGAGTTAGCTCGTGTATCAACAGTTATGAGCTTCTTTAGAGGATTGACTATCGGTTCAAGTATCTTTTTCGCTGCCACTGGATTAGATTGCTCAACCCTTTCACTTTTCTCTCTTCCGTTAACATTATCTTCTCGAGATAATGGCGAGATAGTTTTTACAGACGACTTTTCGAACATTGGAACAATAAAATTATAAAATTTGTTACTCTTTAGTTTTCGAATCGACTCATTCACGCAATAGTGCTTTTTCTGAGCGCTCGAAACTTCGATAATCATACGATAATTATCCAAATCATCTGAATTGATAAGACTTTCATCCGGAAGTTTTTTGAATAGTAATTGCAGTAATCCTACGGATAAACGATACTTTCTTTCCTTTATCTGGACAAAGTCGCCTTCAAATTTTATTGGAGAATTTCCGATCATAAGAAAATTTCTTGGCTTGTAAACACCACAAATATTATCCAGATATCTCCTAGAATTTCCGTTTAATTTCGTTACATATTTCTTGAATAGTTTTGCAAATTTACGATTATTGGAGCTAGCTATTTTATTATGGTCTGGGCTCATATTAGATAGTTTGATTTCAGAAGTTTCCATATCATCATCTGCATCCAGAGATTCAGCACTTTTTGTCAAACCTAATAAAGACTGTGATTTTTGTACTACTGCATCCTGAAATTTGCTAATAACATCCGGTGTGTTTGCCATGTTTATGCTTCAATAATTTAGCATCAACTAAATAAATATACCGCATCGATCCTTTTTATACTTTTATGCTATTATAGAGTAACACCTTCTATATCATACAGTCAAAATTTTAAACTTTTATGCTATAGAGTAACACCTTTTTGAACTTTTATTCTATTATAGAGTAACAAATTTTTATGTTATAGAATAACACCTGCTATGTCATACAGTTAAAACTTTCTAAACTTTGTGTCATAGAGTAACACCTTTTTTATGTCATAGAGTAACACCTTTTTATGCCATAGAGTTACACCTTTTACACGTTATAGAGAAACACCTTTTTTATGTAATAGAGTAGCACCTTTTTGAATTTTTATGATATTGAGTAACACCTTTTTTGAACTTTTATACTATAGAGTAACACATTTTCATGTTATAGATTAACACCTTCTATGTCATACAGTTAAAACTTTTTAAACTTTGTGTCATAGAGTAACACCTTTTTTATGTCATAGAGTAACACCTTTTTATGTCATAGAGTTACACCTTTTTCATGTTAGAGAGAAACACCTTTTTTATGTAATAGAGTAGTACCCTTTTGAACTTTTATGATATAGAGTAACACCTTCTATGTCATACAGTTAAGACTTTTTAAACTTTGTGTCATAGAGCAATACCTTTTTTATTTCATAAAGTAGCACCTTTTTATGTCATAGAGTAACACCTTTTTTATGTCACAGAGTGACATGTTTTTATGTCATAGAGTTACACCTTTTTTATGTCATAGAGTGACATGTTTTTTATGTTACAGAGTCATACCTTTTTTTATGTCATAGAGTAACACCTTTTTTAGGTCATAGAGTAACATCTTTTGTGTTATAGAGTGACACCTTTATTGCTATACAGTAACACTTTTTTGACTTTTATGTCATAATGTAACACCTTTTTATGTTATTTAGCATCATCTGAATAAATATATCACCAACATCCTTTTTATATTTTTATACTATAGAGTAACACCATCTTGAACTTATCTGCTATTGTAGAGTAGCACCTTCTATGTCACACAATAACATCTTTTTACACTTTATGTCATAGAGTAAGACCTTTTTATGGTACAGAGTAACACCTTTTATGATGACATGAAAAAGATGTCACTCTAATTTTCCGAGCATTATTGCAAAGATTAACCTGAAGAAAGCTATCATCTCATGCAGTTTGGAGGTGGGCCATTATGGGTTTTCCATGTAAATCAAATGGATCCAGTCTGCCATTTTGCAAAAAAGTTTTAAGTGGTGTTATATGGGGTACCGCGAACCGCAGCTGCTCGGAAAACCCCGCTGGCCTGGGGCCGCACGATGCTCGGGAAATTAGAGTGACATCTTTTTCATGTCATAGAGTGGCACCTTTTTTCATGTTATAGAGTAACACCTGTTTTATGTTATAGAGTGACACCTTTTTTATGTTACAGAGTAACATCTTTTTTATGTCATAGAGTAGCACCTTTTTATATCATAGAGTAACACCTTTTTTATTTGATCGACCTTTTCTGTTATAGAGTAAAACTTTTTTGTCATAGAGTTATACCTTTTGTATCAGAGAGTAACATATTATTGAAGTTTTATGTTATAGAGTAACACCTTTTTGAATTTTTATGCTATACAGTAAAACCTTTTTTATGTCATAGAGTAACACTTTCTATATCACAGAATAACACCTTTTACAGCAAAGTAGTCGAATTGGGCAGAGCACCTACTAATACAAGCGTTCGCTTGGAGGTTTGGCTTCTATCCCCGTCGTAAGCTCACCATCACCACTACCATCGCCATCACCACCACTTATTATATAGGAAAAGCTTACGGGTAAGGAAACCCCATCACCACCATCATCACCACTTATTGTGTACGAACAGTTTATGGGTAGAGAGACGTCATCATAAAAGGTGTTACTCTGTACCATAAAAAGGTCTTACTCTATGACATAAAGTGTAAAAAGATATTATTGTGTGACATAGAAGGTGCTACTCTATAATAGCAGATAAGTTCAAGATGGTGTTACTCTATAGTATAAAAATATAAAAAGGATGTTGGATGTATATTTATTCAGATGATGCTAAATAACATAAAATGTGTTATTCTATGATATAAAAGTTCAAAAACGTGTTACTATATAGCAATGAAGGTGTCACTCTATGACACAAATGATGTTACTCTATGACATAAAAAAGCTGTTTCTCTATGACATAAAAAAAGGTATGACTCTGTAACATAAAAAACATGTCACTCTACATAAAAAAGGTGTAACTCTATGACATAAAAAACATGTCACTCTGTGACATAAAAAAGGTGTTACTCTATGACAAAAAAAAAGGTGTTACTCTATGACATAAAAAAGGTGTTACACTATAACATAAAAAAAGTGTTACTCTATAACATAAAAAAGGTGTTACTCTGTGTTATAAAAAATGTGTTACTCTATGACATAAAGTGTAAAAAATGTTATTGTGTGACCTAGAAGGTACTACTCTATAATAGCAGATAAGTTCAAGATAGTGTTACTCTATAGTATGTAACGGGGTGAATTTAGAAGAGGGTATTAATCCCTCTCTGGGATGCGCCAGGCGATAAACGGGCGTCTACTACGCCCAGAGCAGCGCGCCGTTGTAGACGGACCCGTCGGCCGGCCGGAGCGCGTTGGCGCAGGCTCAGAACAAGCGCGCCCGGCTTTCGCTGTAGAAAGCTTAGGCCGCCTTCTACTAGACCCGGCGCTGCGCTCTGCCGCTGCCGCTGACTTCGGCGCACAATTCACCGGCGGCTAGATATGCACTAGCCTGACCTACTCTCGCCGGTGTTCCCGTACAACGTCGCTCAGGTTAACCTGAGCGACTTTCACTTACAATTTCCCCGTTGACGTTGCTCCTCTAGGAGGTGAAGCCTCCGACTAGCTGCAGCTGCTGAAAAGGTAGAGGGCGGTATTCGGGGGGATAGGGAACGGTTACTCGCGAAATGACAGACTCGACACGAATAATGAAAAGTAAAATAAATAAAGTTTATTCGTCCAAAAGGAATCGCGCTAAGGGGCGCGAAGCCCGAACATCTACAAAAACGAACGCGCAGGCCGAGACTTATGCGGAGCCGGCCGGTCGCACGGCCGGCGTCACCGCGCCGCGAGACGCCACAAAATGGCCGCCGCGCTCTCGCACACGAGGCCGCTTGCCTCTACGCAGGCGGCGTCGGATAGCCGCGCAACACTTCTTACGCGTGGCCGCTCGCACGCAAAACCTACGCGGCAAAAATACAAATGAAGCGCACACTTACTTTAGCGCTGGCCAGCGCGTCGCCCGAAGTCTACCTCTCTCTCTCTCTCTGTCACGCTCACGCGCTCTCGCCTTCTCGCTGCGAGGCGTCGGGCCTCGTGGCTCCTCGAGCCTCGGCTGCCGCCTCTTTCTCTCTCTCCTCCTCTCCCTTTCTGGGTGGCGGAGTGGCCTGGCCGGCGAAGGCAGCCGGCGTTGCGTCGCTGCTGGGCTGGCGGCGGATCGGAGGCGCGGAGGGCACTTCTCGCAGGGCGTGATGCGGCACTCGCGGGGCACTTGGAGGCACGGCACTGGTGAGGCAAAACTGGCACGTGCGCACCTGTTGCGCTACAGGACTAGACTACTCATCAATGGCCGCGGCGTCCCTTCGGAGCGCTACGGCGGCGTCTTCTTCTTCTTCTTGCTTCGCCTCCCGCGCGTCCCGCTTGGCGCGCAGCGAGCCGCTGTACGTGCAAGCGCGCGCGATTCAAACCTCGCGGCGCGGTACACGCGGCTCTTTCGCCTTTATTGCCTGCACCCGTTACACCCCCCACCCAGATTTGGCGTACCCCGTACGCGACATCTGAAAAGAGGAAGGGCGCAGAAATAAGGCGAAAGCAACGGGTTAGGTGGAGGCTCTTCCTTTTATTCCAGCCTCTCGGGCACATCACCTATACACTATATACAACAATAAGCGCTAGGCGCGCAGCGCTACGGAGGCTTGCGGGGACGACCGCGTCCCCTGCGAGGAGCATTCGGGGCTCGCTGTCCTACCGAAGTTGGTTCGGCGGGACCCGTAGTTGCGCCGCGCGCCCTCCGCGGTCACCCCCGCGTGCTCTCGGGGGGCTCCCCTGTCCCCTGAGGGGCGGGTGGTTCGCTCACAGGCGTCCCCCTGGGGTCGCCTTCCGCGTCGACTCCATTCGACTCAGGCGACTCACCGCGATAGGGCTTAAGCTGGTCAGCGGCCACTATCTCCTCAATTTGGCCCCCTCACCTACCAATCGGTAGGTGTTGGAGCCTAGCACGGCCGTAATCCAATACGGCCCTTCAAACCTAGGCGCTAGTTTCGCCGCGACGCCCTTCGCGGCCGAGGAGAGTGGGTGGCTGCGCTTCCAGACCCTGTCTCCCGGCTTGAAATCTGGCTCTCGCCTGCCGGCATCATAATAGCTGGCTTGGCGATCTTGAGCCGCTCTCGCCTGCGAGGCGGCTCGTTGATGAAGGTTTGGAAGGGCGTCGAGCCGCTCCTTCCAACGAGCCAAACTTTCTTCTTGTGCCGGGGTCTCTGCCGCGACCTCTTGCAGCCTACGCTGCGTACCAGGGGCTCTGGTTGCCTACCGTAAAGTAACATGGCGGGGCTGACTCCGGTAGAGCTATGCACCGCCGTATTCATGGCGAAGAGAAGTTCCGGAAGCTTCTCGTCCCATGTGGTGTGCCGCTCCTTAAGGTAAGAGGCGACCATCGTCTTTAAAGTACGATTGGCGCGCTCCACCGGATTAGCCTGCGGGTGGTAGGTGGGAGTGTTGGTGTGATGCACACCTCGCTCCCTCAAGAATTCCTCTACGACACGGTTCTTGAACTCTGTGCCGTTGTCGGAGAGGAACACTTCTGGGCAACCGAACCGGAGGAAAACCTTCCGGTCCAATTCTCCTACCACCGTCTTTGCGTTAGCCTTCCGTATCGGCGAAGCCTCCGCCCACCTGGAGAAAAGGTCTTGAAACACCACAATGTATTCAAAACCTTTAGAGGTGCGAGGCAGCGGTCCTATTATGTCTCCAGCGACGACCTGCCAGGGCCTGTCGACGACTCGACGACCCATGAGGCCGGCTGGAGCTCTTTGTTCCACCTTAAACCGCTGACACGTTTCGCAGTGGCGCACGTACTCTTGCGTTTCCGCGTAGTAACGTGGCCAGTAGTAGCGCCGGGCTACTCTGGCAAACGTCTTTTCTCGTCCGAGATGTCCAGCGGTGGCGTCGTCATGGCACTCTTGCAACACCTCGCGACGATGCTCCTCTGGTACTACCAGCTTCCAAGCATCCTCATCGTCGCCGAGGGCCGCGTCAACGTCCGGGTTCGGTCGGTACCGGTAAAGGTTGCCCGCGACGAGTTTGTAGGTTGGAAAATCGTTGGGTTGCTCTCGGACTTTGGCGCTCCACTCTCGATACCACGCGTCCTCGGTGTCCGTTGACCAGGACACCGCAGCCACCTCCGGGCCTTCCTCATCGGCCACGTGGTTCAAGGCGCCTTTTCGATGCTCGATCGAAAACTTGTGGCCTTGCAACTCCAACGCCCACCGAGCGAGCCTGCTCGTGGGATTTTTCATCTGACAGAGCCACCGCAGACTGCTGTGGTCTGTCACAACCCTAAACTCGTAGCCTTCGATGTAAGGGCGAAACTTCTGTATCGCCCAGACCACCGCGAGGCACTCCCTCTCCGTAACGCTATAGTTTCGCTCTGCCGGGGTTAACACCCGGCTCGCGAACTCAATCACCCGCTCTTGGGTCTCTACTTCCTGAAGCAGCACCGCGCCAAGGCCTACATCGCTCGCATCGGTCTGCACGATGTAAAGGCCGCCGGGATCCGGGCGATGTAGGACCGGAGCGGTCATAATCATCGCCTTCAACAACTCGAAGGCGCGTTGCTGCTCGTCGAGCCACTCGTACTTCTGGTTCTTCTTCGTCAGACTCGTGAGCGGCTCGGCGACCGTGGCATAGTTCGGGATGAACTTCCTATACCACGATGAAGTACCCAGGAATCGGCGCAGCTGCCTCAGATTCCGCGGCTGCGGAAAATTCTTGGTTGGCTCGATCTTGGCCGGGTTCGGCCTCGTGCCGTCCCGGTTAACCAAGAAGCCCAAGTATGCTACCTCTTGCTTGCAGAAAACACATTTTTCTGCGTTGAGGGTTAGCCCAGCGGCGACGAGCCTTTCCAGCACCCTTTTCAAGCACTTCTTATGCTCCTCGAACGTTTCTGCGACTACGATGATGTCGTCGAGGTAGGCGTAGACGTAAGGCTCCAGCTCGGGTCCGAGCACTTGGTCAATGAGCCGCTGGAAGGTGGCCGGCGCGTTCGTCAGTCCGTACGGCATCCGCCGGAACTGGAACAGGCCCAGCCCCGGCACCGTGAAAGCGGTGATGGGCCGCGCCTCCTCCGCTAACGGTATCTGATGATACGCGCTCTTGAGGTCAAGCGTGGAGATGAACTTCGCCTTCCTCAATTTCCGCAGAATATCCTGCATATTCGGCAGAGGATAGGCGTCGGGTTCGGTGACTGCATTCACCTTCCGCAGATCGTTGCAGAACCGTCGCGTGCCGTCACTCTTCGGCGCCATCACGACGGGGCTCGACCACCCGCTCTTGGAGGGCTCGATGATGCCTTGGTTCAGCATTTCGCAAACCTGGCGATGCATCTCCTCCTGCACCTTATCCGACACTGGATAATGGCGCTGCTTGATGGGTCGAGCGGTTCCTACATGAATCTCATGCTCCACGCCTCTGACGCAACCTAATCCTGGCGGGAGCTTGCCTAGGACCTCGTCCACCATGGCCTTCAGCTCCTCTCGCTGAAGGTCTGTAGCGTCCTCGAGCCCAATTGCCGCTACCGAGCTAGGATCTGGGGTCAAGCTGGCTACTTCCAGCTCGACGTAGGCTTCCGTCTCCTTACAGAATAGCCTATCCGTATCCGGGTCTAGTACGGCCCTGAACGCTCGTACAAAGTTGACTCCTAAGTAGCAGTCGGCATCTAAATTCGGCATTATGGCGACTCGGATATCGCGAGTGAGGCCAGCCACAGTGATGGGCAGCATCACGTGGCCTAGCAAGGGGCTGCGGCTTCCATCCGCTAGCCTTACCCCTTTCTTCTCGGACGCTACAAACTCCCGGTCCAGCGCTGTAGCTAGTTGGAGTCCGACGGAGCCCATCACCGTCGTGGATGCTCCCGGGTCCAACAAAGCGCGGAGATTAAACTCGCCGACCTCAATTCGCAGCCACCACCTTGTTTCTGCGTCTATCGGTTGCTTCGCCGAGGCCTCTCCTCGGTTCGCAACTGGCGAGGGTACCGCGGACTCTTTCGCGGCAGGGCAGCTATCGCACGCGGCCAAAACATCTTCGGTTTTGGGGACCTCGTCGGGTAGGGGGGCGGTAGTGATCCCCTCTACCCGCTCCCCTTCCCGTTTCCCGCACAATTAGGGCAGTAGCGCGCTATATATCCGACAAGGCCGCATGAGTAGCAACTCAGCGGCGGCCTTGGTCCTTTCGGAAGGTTACCCTCGGGGCTGGTGGAGGGCGCGGAGCCGTTCGGTGGGCTCGTCGCCTTCGCCCCCTGCCTCGGTTCTGGGGGCCTCCTTGCCCCGCCACGCCCAGATGGCTGGTTACCGCGCCCTCTGCGCGGCCCAGGGGGCGTATTTCGCCCGGAGCGCTCTCCTCCGGAGCCTCGCCGGTCGGAAAGACGCTCGCTTAGCACTCGCCGAAGCATTTCCTCCAAACCCTCCAGCTTGGCGTCCTTCTCGACCACCGCAGCAGCCACTTTGCCTTCCTTGGCATCGCCTTTCGGCTTTCGTGGCGCGTCGGTGTTTGCCGGCGGTTTATACGCCATTTCCGGCAGTAGCGCCGCTGTTGGCGGTGGTGGAGGTCGGAACGTCTTGGAATTCTCCAACGTTTGCTCCGCGTCCACTGCCAACTCCAGTAGCTCCTCTACTGTGCTGAAGTCTGACCTACGGACCATCGCTTGCAGCTGGGGCCGTAGGTTTCGGTGCAGCTGATCCAGCTGTTGCTCCGAGCTGGGGGGCGGCGATATCTTCCTCACTATCGCAATGAGGCACGTGATATAATCTCTCACGGCCTCGTCCGCCCCTTGGGTGCGGTTGTTCGCCTCTGCTATCAACCGCTGCTGGTACCTCTTCGTCGTCCCGTACCAGCGTTTCGCTGCAGTCACGAACTCTTGCCACGTGGCCCATTTCTCTTTCTCATTACGGTACCACGTGGCCGCCGTGTCAGTGAACAGCTCTGACAACGACGACAACACCTCTTCTTCGGAGAGGTTTGCCAGGACTCGACAGTCCTCCAGCCTCGCCAGGAATACATCGATACTCTGGCTCTTCGCCCCAGAGAATCGAATTTGCCATTTCCTCACGATTTGGCCTATGTCTCGCGAGTGGAACATACTCGACCTTGAGAAGTTCCCTGTCGCGCCTGGCGCGCCATATGTCGGCCAGCTCGAGCCTCTCTCCGAACTTCGGCGGTCACCCCCCACCCAGGCTGCGTTTACTCCTTGTAAATCAGCCTGACCATCACGCCGAGCTGGCGGTGGTGTCGATTGCGGACCGATCCACGTATCGTTGCCGGTGACGGTGTACGTGTCTTCAAACTGCACGTTGTGACCTTGCCTAGGTTCCGCTATGTGCGTGCTGGAAGCGGCGTGTCGCTGTTGGTTTAAAACCAACTCCTCCAGCGACCTTACTTTCGCTATTAATTCCGCTAATAGCGAGCCGACTTCCCGAGGGATATAGAACTCGGAGCCGTCCTTTGCCAGGAGACGTAGCATCTCTCCTGGCTGCGCTTGTTGGTCGTCGCCGCGAGTTTCTTCTGCTTCGCTGTCCTGCTGCTGTAGAGGTAGCTGTGTGCGTTGCTCTTTTTGTTGTTGCGTAGTGTCCCGGTTACTGGCTGTGGTGTTTGGGTGTGGTGAGTGCTGGGTGTCGGACACGGCTGCCGCCGTCGTCCTACGCAGTATCTCCAATATCTGCTCGCTTTTGAGCACTACGTCCAGGGGGTGTAAATCCCAACTGGACGCTTCGACGAAGGAGCCGTCGTCTTCTAAAAGGATCCTCCGTAAGAGGTTTTCCCTTAGTGCCATCCGCCGGGGGATTACATCCCCCGGCTCTTCCGGCTCCTCGAAGTCTTGAGGCGTGTAGTTACCCAGCACCCACTGGCTTAGCCTGTGCATTCTCAAGAATGTGGAGTCGTGTCGCCTCAATTGCATCTCCGACAGGTGGCTATCGATCTCGCTTGGCGAGATCGACCACACCCAATCCTCCACCGCTTCCTGGATGTTGTATGACATCGTTCGCTGGTTGTGCGTGTGCAAGGGGATTCCTCTTCAATCCCGCAATTTACTATGCTTTTGCACGGCCAGTGGTATCCTTCACAAGGTACCTACTGGATTACCACTGGCTCAGGAAGTAACGATCTTCCCCAACTGGTGGTTTGGTCTTTACGCTATACCGAGGTTAACTCGTTTTTACTCACTTGCCTGGAGGTTATGTCGCTTTTGGCGTATTGCGCAAGCGTAATAGTCGTCCGCGCAACCGATTCCCGGTCAAAACTGAAATTCGCGATTTTCGGGCGCTGCGCATGCGCGGCACTAAAATCACTATGTGTATCCGTACCGCCGCCGCATGCGCAGACGATTCTGCGTGTAAAAACAAAAATTTGATCTTTCGACCTTTTGCGCATGCGCAAAACCGAAATTAGTGAATATGCCCACCTCCTCGTGGGATGGGCAACCGAATTCGCGATAGCGATTTTTCACTTTTTATTTTTGGATTCTGCGCATGCGCGGGTCCAAAATTACTGCGCGCGCACCTTACGGTATCCCCCGCGCAGGCGTCTTCGCGAATTAAGCCCTAAATCCGAAAATCCAAACGAAATCCCCAGTATTTAAATACTGGGTGCGTAATCCGGTAGTTTACTCCCCGGTGTGCACGTGTGGTGACGCACAAAGAGATAAAACGCTAGGACCTATATAAAACAATTTTAATAATATAATACATAATTAATAAATAATTGCTACCTAATCTCTTTGTCGTCCTCGCTAAATACTTCAACAAATGCTCGGCCTTCACAAGCAATGTTCCTCACTAAATACGTGCAGACCGGGTCAATTCCTCCAAGCAAGGTTAGAAACCACCAGTTGGTTACCCTTGCACACGCTGTACACTTTGTAATAATTAATTATCACCGCGATAATTAATTATTCGCAACGCGCGTCTCGACCTGTTTCGACGATCAACCGATTACTGTAAAATTCGCCGTTCCCTAATCTAATGTGCTGCACACGTTAATGGGCGCCAGTTGTAACGGGGTGAATTTAGAAGAGGGTATTAATCCCTCTCTGGGATGCGCCAGGCGATAAACGGGCGTCTACTACGCCCAGAGCAGCGCGCCGTTGTAGACGGACCCGTCGGCCGGCCGGAGCGCGTTGGCGCAGGCTCAGAACAAGCGCGCCCGGCTTTCGCTGTAGAAAGCTTAGGCCGCCTTCTACTAGACCCGGCGCTGCGCTCTGCCGCTGCCGCTGACTTCGGCGCACAATTCACCGGCGGCTAGATATGCACTAGCCTGACCTACTCTCGCCGGTGTTCCCGTACAACGTCGCTCAGGTTAACCTGAGCGACTTTCACTTACAATTTCCCCGTTGACGTTGCTCCTCTAGGAGGTGAAGCCTCCGACTAGCTGCAGCTGCTGAAAAGGTAGAGGGCGGTATTCGGGGGGATAGGGAACGGTTACTCGCGAAATGACAGACTCGACACGAATAATGAAAAGTAAAATAAATAAAGTTTATTCGTCCAAAAGGAATCGCGCTAAGGGGCGCGAAGCCCGAACATCTACAAAAACGAACGCGCAGGCCGAGACTTATGCGGAGCCGGCCGGTCGCACGGCCGGCGTCACCGCGCCGCGAGACGCCACAAAATGGCCGCCGCGCTCTCGCACACGAGGCCGCTTGCCTCTACGCAGGCGGCGTCGGATAGCCGCGCAACACTTCTTACGCGTGGCCGCTCGCACGCAAAACCTACGCGGCAAAAATACAAATGAAGCGCACACTTACTTTAGCGCTGGCCAGCGCGTCGCCCGAAGTCTACCTCTCTCTCTCTCTCTCTGTCACGCTCGCGCTCGCCTTCTCGCTGCGAGGCGTCGGGCCTCGTGGCTCCTCGAGCCTCGGCTGCCGCCTCTTTCTCTCTCTCCTCTCTCCCTTTCTGGGTGGCGGAGTGGCCTGGCCGGCGAAGGCAGCCGGCGTTGCGTCGCTGCTGGGCTGGCGGCGGATCGGAGGCGCGGAGGGCACTTCTCGCAGGGCGTGATGCGGCACTCGCGGGGCACTTGGAGGCACGGCACTGGTGAGGCAAAACTGGCACGTGCGCACCTGTTGCGCTACAGGACTAGACTACTCATCAATGGCCGCGGCGTCCCTTCGGAGCGCTACGGCGGCGTCTTCTTCTTCTTCTTGCTTCGCCTCCCGCGCGTCCCGCTTGGCGCGCAGCGAGCCGCTGTACGTGCAAGCGCGCGCGATTCAAACCTCGCGGCGCGGTACACGCGGCTCTTTCGCCTTTATTGCCTGCACCCGTTACAAGTATAAAAGTATAAAAAGGATGTTGGCGATATATTTATTAAGATGACGCTAAATAACATAAAAAGGTGTTACTCTATGACATAAAAGTTCAAAAAGGTGTTACTATATAGCAATGAAAAAGGTGTTACTCTATAATATAAAAAAGGTGTCACTCTATGACATAAAAAAAGGTATGACTCTGTAACATCAAAAAGATGTCACTCTATGACATAAAAAAGGTGTAACTCTATGACATAAAAAACATGTCACTCTATGATATAAAAAGGTGATACTTTATGAAATAAAAAAGGGTATTGCTCTATGATACAAAGTTTAAAAAGTTTTAACTGTATTACATAGAAGGTGTTACTCTATAGTATAAAAGTTCAAAAAGGTGTTACTCTATATCATGAAAGTTCAAAAAGGTGCTACTCTATTACATAAAGAAGGTGTTTCTCTATAACGTGAAAAAGGTGTAACTCTATGACATAAAAAGGTGTTACTCTATGACATAAAAAAGGTGTTACTCTATGACACAAAGTTTAGAAAGTTTTAACTGTATGACATAGCAGGTGTTATTCTATAACATAAAAATTTGTTACTCTATAATAGAATAAAAGTTCAAAAAGGTGTTACTCTATAGCATAAAAGTTTAAAATTTTGACTGTATGATATAGAAGGTGTTACTCTATAATAGCATAAAAGTATAAAAAGGATCGATGCGGTATATTTATTTAGTTGATGCTAAATTATTGAAGCATAAACATGGCAAACACACCGGATGTTATTAGCAAATTTCAGGATGCAGTAGTACAAAAATCACAGTCTTTATTAGGTTTGACAAAAAGTGCTGAATCTCTGGATGCAGATGATGATATGGAAACTTCTGAAATCAAACTATCTAATATGAGCCCAGACCATAATAAAATAGCTAGCTCCAATAATGGTAAATTTGCAAAACTAGTCAAGAAATATGTAACGAAATTAAACAGAAATTCTAGGAGATATCTGGATAATATTTATGGTGTTTACAAGCGAGGAAATTTACTTATGATCGGAAATTCTCCAATAAAATTTGAAGGCGACTTTGTCCAGATAAAGGAACGAAAGTATCGTTTGTCCGTAGAATTACTGCAATTACTATTCAAAAAACTTCCGGATGAAAGTCTTATCAATTCAAATGATTTGGATAATTATCGTATGATTATTGAAGTTTCGAGCGCTCACAAAAAGCACTATTGCGTGAATGAGTCGATTCGAAAAATAAAGAGTAAAAAATTTTATAATTTTATTGTTCCAATGTTCGAAAAGTCGTCTGTAAAAAGTATCTCGCTATTATCTCGAGAAGATAATGTTAACGGAAGAGAGAAAAGTGAAAGGGTTGAGCAAACTAATCCAGTGGCAGCAGAAAAGATACTTGAACCAATAGTCAATCCTCTAAAGAAGCTCATAACTGTTGATACACGAGTTAACCCGCATTCTAACGAGACCGATAATTATTATGAAGCTGATCATTCTAGTGAAGATGCATCAGATTTCTCAACCGATGAATATTTACCTAGAAGAATTCGTAAGAATTATAACTTTATTAATTGGAGATATCGACGTGAAAGTAAAAAGAGACAGTGGACTAGTGATGATGAAGAGGAAGAAGTTGCTCCCAAAATCTCGCGAGTAGATGTTACAACTGCATACGAACTCGACGTCTGGGATGATCCTAACAAATTAGTTGATCGCTTACAAGTACTCGTTGCTGAGCAAAACATGGGAATAAGAACTAACTATGGTGAAATCCGTTTTATTCTTAGTGAACTTTGCAATGCTAGTATCATAAATTAATCTTTCAAAGTTATATTGTACTAGATTATCTAAAAATTGAGATATTGGCTAAGCCACATGTTAATTTTCAATAAAATTATTTTGGTAAAAAAATATTTTCAAATACCCTGTCATTTTTTTTCTATTTCGCGCCATGCTCTGTTGACAAATGAAGAGCCTGGAATTACCGATTATTTAAGGTGAATGATATAAAGGATTCAGAGTCGCGGAAAAACTGCAGTAACTGCCGAACTCAGATCACGAACTCAGATTTTCAACTGCGCAGCAGTCCACATTTTGCGTACATGAGTTTTCCGAGTTATACATGTTAAGCCCTAATCTGCAGAACAGGTGGGTGTCCGGGACAGTATTAAATTGATTATCCAATAAATATAATCATAAAAGTAAAAATTCCCTTTTCAACCATCTCATTCATTTCAATTTTAAAACGATAAAAGTCATCTGAAAAACTATGTATCTTTCTTTCTTTGAATAATGTTTATACTTTCAGTTCGTTTATACACATTCAACTATTATTCAAGATACGAAAATTGAGTGCCTCGCTAAATTTTAAGTATCTAGGGTGTCTATAATTGAGTAGTATTTATTTATTTATTTTACGGATAGCATTGCCATTTTCTACAATAAATTTGAGCATTTATTATTTTATAAGACTTATTACATGTATAAACTGTTTATGATAGGATTATATAAACGAGTCGCTACATACATCTTATACTCTGAATAGAGGTAGTTCAATGAAGTTTTTTTTTTTTTACTATAATTTTGCAATAATTATTTGCGTGCAAAAAAGCATTATATCTAGTATTTGTAGAGTGTTGAAAACTTATTAAAATCTAATATTGACTATCATAACCTCAAATTATCCTATTACCGGCTGTTTGTCTCACTTTTGCTAAAAAATCCTATCCCGCTAAAGGGACCACCGACGTATTTTTTTACGTGTGTAATATGTTAGTAATATTGTTTGTGAAATCAAATAAATAAACTATTTGCTGCAATTTTTATTACACTTTGGGAAGGTTTAAACACTATAAATAAATCATATGTGACACGAATAGTTTGCATTCAAACATAGGTATTATTTTCAAAAGAGAAAACTAGCTGAAATCAAGCGCACACTATATATATTTTAATACATTACATTTCTTTTCTAAATATTAAATAAGTATTAATTTAAACTTCTGTGATGCAAAAATGTTGGAGTAATCGTAAAAGAATATCAGTATTATTTTTATAATACAAAGGTCTCAAACTATTTTCTATTTTATGAGTTAAATATTTTAAATTTTCGCGCCTAACCACATCAGTTGAGTCATGCGGCTTGTTCATAACATGTTGCCAGGCGGGTGCCAGCCCATTTTTTTTTTTATAATTTTCCCATGAATATTTACACTGTCTGTATATGGGACTGTCAAATTCGGAAGCGTTATTTGGATGATACTTCGAAAAATAGGGCTTATGCCTAGGTTTATATAAGTATTGAACAAGCATCAAAATTTTAAGGCAACCTGTTCAAGGCCTACCGTACGCATCCTGACAAGGCCGGGGCGTTTTATCTACCTCTGAGGGGTACATGCGCATGATCTCATATTTGTCCATTTAAAGAATTTTCGAAAACCGGTGGTGGGGGTAGAAATTTTAGTTTTTTGCTTATAACTCGAGAAAAGATGCTCGGATCGAAAAAAAGACGAAATTTTGGGGGCATAACAATAGGGGGGGACATATTTTTAATATACTATTCGACAACGTTGGCAGAATTTCCAAAAATCGGTGGTGGGGGTAGAAATTTTGGTTTTTTGCTTATATCTCGAGAAGGAGCTCTCGGATCGAAAAACGGATGAAATTTTGGGACGTGTATTCCAATAGAGGCGCTATCACTTTTTACATAGAACCATATGCTATATACAAAATTTTTATGACCACAAAATTGTGCAAAATATTTTGCGCGCGCAGCGTCCTCGTAATTCAGCTATGAGTATGTATATGATTCGATAGCCTAGTGGTAAGGTGGCTGCTCAGTTAATCTAAAGATCGTCAGTTCAAATTCAACCTCCGGCGATTTTTTTTTTTTTTTTTAAATTTTTTATATTAAATATTAATGTTTATCGGTAAAGTATATTAATAGAGTATTCTACCTTACCACCGTGAATATTGAGGCCTTGCGCGTGCTATTAGATACAAATTCAGCTATGAGCATACATATGGGTCGATACTCGAGTGGTAAAGTTGCTGCTCAGTAATCTGAAGATCGCAGGTTCGAATCCACCCTTCGGCGTTTTTTTCATGAAAACTTTTTATATTAAAATATTAATGTTTAACGGTAGAGTATATTCATTTAACTACAGTGTTCTACCTTACCGACGGCACTACCGTAAAGGCATCGCGATATAAGAATATAAATTAAGCTATGAGTATACTTATAATGTATCGATAGCCGAGTGGTAAGGTGGTTGCTCAGTAATCTAGAGATCGTGAGTTCGAATCCATCCTCCGGCGTTTTTTTCGTGAAAACTTTTAAATATTCGCAATGGTACTAACCATAATGGAGTGTACAACATGGAAGAGAATGCCGAATAAAAAAAATATTTGAAGGATAATGAAGAGGTTGATAGACAGGTAGAACCTCACAGGATAGGAACGAGGTGGGGCCCTTATTCTCCTTCAAATTCTGACCGCTAGATGGCTCTCGCAAGCAAAGTTAGTCAATGCTTCGGTTATATAAGCGTGTTGCGCTCGTTAGAAGCTTTCATTCCCTAATAATGGGTCAAAGTAGCTCGACCGTTGCTCCTGAGCAACAACAACTGATACAAAACGATAAAAAAGGTCGCAGTGGAAAAAATGTTCGGAAAAATTTTCTACAAACACCTGTTCTTTACCCGAGCAAAAGGATTATAAAAAGTTCTAAATATTTACTAGTAGATAAGAACCTCTGGCCGAGTGATGCAGGCTGACAAGCAGCAGGCCGCCCGCTGCCCGCCGGCTGACTGCTTGCCGCGGACCGCTGGCCGTTCGCTGTCGGCAGCCCGCTCCCCGCCTCCTCAGGACCCTCATTGCGGCTGGCCTAGAACGGGGCAAGACCTGACCATGATCCGGAATCTGTAGGCCGATTCTGGCTCAACCCGGTTTTCTCGTGCGGGTGAGTTAGAACCGATTCTGGATCAAAAAAGGTCTGGGTTTTTTGGTCGCGTGCAATGACGTGTGAGCCAGAAACCTTAGGCCGGTTCTGGCTCAAACAGTTTGCGGCTTGATATGGGTTATTTACTCCCATGCAATTGCGGGTGAGCCAGAAACCCTAGGCGCGTTCTGGCTCAAACAGGTCACGACCTGGTACATGGGTTAATGACCATTACGCAATTGCGGGTGAGCCAGAACCGGCCTAGCTTATCTACTTATTTATTTGATTTCTTTTACAAAATCATAAATATTATTATCTTATAGATTATACAGAAAAAACTCATACTTGTCTTATTTTATACTTTCGTAGAAAGTTTTATTAACAATACTATTTGTTTTACTGATTGTTTTAAATTTATGCTCTCATTAAAGTTCTTGGTACAGAGTTTGACACATGTTAAGGGAGAGGGAGGACTAGAGAGAGAGAGAGAGAGAGAGAGAGAGAGAGAGAGAGAGAGAGAGAGAGAGAGAGAGAGAGAGAGAGAGAGAGAGAGAGAGAGAGAGAGAGAGAGAGAGAGAGAGAGAGAGAGAGAGAGAGAGAGAGAGAGAGAGAGAGAGAGAGAGAGAGAGAGAGAGAGAGAGAGAGAGAGAGAGAGAGAAGTTGCGTAATGTCATATGAAAACAATTCTTTTAACTCTTACAGATTCCAGGAAAAATATTGCCTCAAATATATATTAAGAAATATATTTGCCTTATTTTATACTTTCGTAGAAAGTTTTCTGATTTCTACTTTAAATTAGTTTTAATAAATAATCAAATATATTTTCGAGGAAAAGATGTTTATGCTTTCTTTTTAAAAGAAACATTTTTCATAGATTCTGTAGATCTTTCAAAATAATTATTGTTAAGAAGATCATTTGTTTTCATAAAAAATTTTTGGAAAGATTTTTATATAGTTTGAAAAAGTTAAGGTGATTATTAGTAAAGAATTACATATGGAAGCGTCCAGCAGAAACGGGCCACCGAGCGCGCGCGGTGCCTTTTTTCGCGTAAAAGGCGCTCTGTTTAACTCGTTCATAATCGTATGCTGCGTCTTTGAAAAAAAAATCATGGACCTATATCGATAGATTTTTTCCTGCTCTTTCCAATGGTGCTATTGTTTTTATTGCGAAATGCTTTCTTCCGGACGAAAACTCGAGTTGAATATTGAAAGCCATTTTTCTCAAAGTATATCATGTATTTTTTTCAAAATAAACTACACCATTGGAAAGTACAACTCTTAAGCTTCAAAATCCTATCTTGGAGAAGTTGGAGAAGTAAAGGGTTTCAAAGTAACAACATGAAAAATACAGCGCCGAGGGTCCGCGCGAGCCCCTCGCGCCCGTGCGTACGGCACGTTTAAGTGCACGCTCTATTCAATTCGCTAATAATCGTGTACCAAGTCTCTGAAAAAAGAACTAAGGACATATATCGAGAGATTTTTTCCTGCTCTTTCCGACGGTGCTATTATTTTTATTCCGAAATGCTTCTGTTCGGGATCAGCATGGTAGTTTTCTCAGATAGTTTAATTCATGACGTTGTTGCAGTTTATCTAATACAAGAAATTATAGTTAATTTCCTTAAAAAGTCTTTCGATTTAGTTAGAAAAGTTATTTATTTTACTGATGGAGCTGCGCAACATTTTAAAAATAAATGCAATTTCCAAAATCTTCTTCATCATTATGATGATTTTGCTGTTGATGCTGAGTGGCATTTTCATGCAACAGCCCACGGAAAAAATGCATGTGATGGAATAGGTGCTTCCGTGAAAAGCAATGCCAGACGAGAAAGTTTACGGAAAGTATCCGACAATTATATATTGACACCCCAAGATTTGTACAAATGGGCAACTGAGTATTTCAAAAATATTGAGTGCTTTTTTTCATCAAAAGACGATTACTTAAAGGCTACAGAAAAGTTACAAAACAGGCTAGCCTCAGCTAAGACAATACCTGGAACTCAATTGTTTCATTGTATTAAATTATTAAATGATGCCAAAAAGTTAGAACTTAAAAGATTTTCAGCGTCAGAAGATTCTCAATTATATCCACCGATCAAAAAAGAAAAAGTACTTAAAACTCAAACAAAGAAAGAAGCGGATGTCGCAAAAAGGACAATTCTTATAAAATCAAAAAAATGTAAAAAAATTAGAATTTAAAGGAAAAGTTAATATTGTTATGCCAGATTAAACAATCTATAAGGTTATTTTAAATTTCTGTTTCACTGCTTTCAGTGCGTTCATGGATATTTTTATGTTTAATATATTATGTTTTTCAAATTTTGTTATATAAATGAAAAAGTTCATTGTAATATTATACTAACTGTTACAACTAGATCCACAAAATTATGTCTACGCATTGGCATTGTAAGTTACAAAACATTTTATATTTACAAAAAAGAAAGGGCGAAATAGCACATCGCGTGTATTAAGGGGGTTAGTGCGGTAACATACAAGCCAAAAGTACAGCTGGTCGAACGCCGTACGCCTCACGCTCTCTCGAGTCTCCCCACTCTCAAAATTTCACGCGAGACTGTCCACGCACACATAGCGCCGCTTCAGCTGTGTGTACATACACATAGAAGCGCTACGTCTGTGTAGACACACACGCAGCGAGCCTTCGTTTGTTTACACGCACACAAGGACACGCGCGGCGTCGTCTACCCTGAGGCTACGTACTTTAAACAACTGTATCTCGAAAACGGTGAAGCTAGGCTTCCTGACATTTGCAGAGGACATTCAAAGTATTGTTCTTAGTAACATATCTCTTTTTCTTTCAAGTCTTAAGAAAACTTTCCAAGTTATTGACGAAAACGTTCATTTTTTTACATTTCATGACGACGGTCCCATAAGACACCGTGTTAAATTTCGTAACTTTGGGAGCTTATATTTCACAAACGGGGAAGCTAGGATTTCTGAAATTTACAGATACTGCGTATAATAGTAATATGAGTCTACCCTGCAAATTTCAAGAAATTCTTAAGAAAAGCCAATATCGCACTAACCCCCTTAATCCGCCCTTGAGCATAGCGTAAAAAGTTCGGGCAGCCGCTGTCTTTTTGATCTTACTATTTTTGAACTTTTCATGTTTCAACTTAAAAATATAATATTTTATAGTTTAAGACTTGTACTTTTGAAGAATATAATTCATTTTGAAGAAAAGACTGATATTTTATTGAAAAAATAGAGTTTAAACATTCAAATGGAATTTTCAACTAGAAGGAAGCATTTCGGAATAAAAATAATAGCACCATTGGAAAGAGCAGGAAAAAATCTATCAATATATGTCCTTAGTTCTTTTTTCAGAGACTTGGTACACGATTATTAGCGAATTGAATAGATACGCACGGGCGCGAGGGGCTCGCGCGGACCCTCGGCGCTGTCTTTTTCATGTTGTTACTTTTAAACCCTTTATTTCTCCAACTTCTCCAAGATAGAGTTTTGAAGCTTAAGAGTTGTACTTTCCAATGGTGTAGTTTATTTTGAAAAAAACATGATATACTTTGAGAAAATGGCTTTATTCAATTCGAGTTTTCGTCCGGAAGAACGCGTTTCGCAATAAAAACAATGGCGCAATTGGAAAGAGCAGAAAAAAATCTATAGATATAGGTCCTTGGTTTTTTTTTCAAAGATGCAGCATACGATTATGAGCGAGTTAAACAGAGCGCCTTTTACGCGAAAAAAGGCACCGCGCGCGCTCGGTGGCCCGTTTCTGCTGGACGCTCCCATATATGGAATACTAAACCAAACTTATTCTTGCCTAAGTTTTTACTTCTGTAGAAAAAATTTTTTAGAGAGATTTCGCAACTTATATTAAGAGTAAAAGTACATTAAATAGTTTGTTAAGTATAAAACTACGCGTTAATTAATTTCACAACGTTTTGGGTTTGACTTTCAGTATCCGCGTGAGAGAAATTCATTTCGACTTTATAGAACACAAAAATTTATTATATATTCATAGAATTCCTTTTCATTCAATAAAACGTAAATAATTTTTAAAGATTGTGTAGGTTTCGGAAATTGATTCTTATGGTTTCCGAAAAAAAAGTCGATAAATCAAGTATTTTTTGAGAAAACGCGATTCGAAAATTTAAAAAAAAAATTTTTTAACTCAAATATCTTTTTTGGTAATGGACCGATTTTTTGGGCAACGAACTCGATCTGAAGATATATAAAAGCTACATCTGTGCCAAATTTTAGGACGATTGGACAATTGTTGCTCTAGTTATCGTGCGACAACGAAAACGCCAATTTTTTCTAAAATAATTCTTTTCTAAAAAACAAATGAAGATCATCTCTTGAAATTTTAATCAAATATAGTATTCTATAAGTTTAATAAGTGGTTAAAATTTTAAGTCCATAAATCAACTAATCTCTGAGAAAATGGGAATCAAAAATTTTTTAAAAAAATTTTTAACCTCAAATATCTTTTTTCGTAATGGACCGACTTTTTTGGGCAACGAACTCGATCTGAATGTATATAAAAGCTACATCTGTGCCAAATTTCAGGACGATTGGATAATTTTTGCTCTAGTTATCGTGCGGCAAAGAAAACGCAAATTTTGTCTAAAATAATTTTTTTCTAAAAAACAAATGAAGATAATCTCTTGAAATTTACACCACATATAGTCTTCAATTAGTGTAATAACTGGTTAAAATTTCAAGTCGATAAATAAAATATTTTTTGAGAAATTAATTTATGAAATATAAAAAAGTTTTCCTTAATAACAAATGACAAAGTGAAGATATTTTAAATTTTAAAAAAGGAAAATATAGGTAATTTAAATACCTTTCAAGAAAAGTTTATTATATTATGTAATAATGACTGTAAGATATGAAAAAATCAAAAAAACTAAAAATTGAAAATCGTTTTTTGGTTATAAAACAAAAGAAAATCAATAAAAACTCAAATCCATCATGGTACCTTTCTTTTCCCGCGCGACAAAGAGAATAAGCTTAACCGGACGAAAATCGGTCGATTCGTTTCGGAGATATGAAGAGTTCAAATATATACACACACACACACACACACACACACACACACACACACACACACATACACACACACATACACACACACACACACACACACACACACACACACACACACACACACACACACACATACACACACATACACCCACGAAAACAAAAATGATCAAAATCAACCAATATACACATGTATCGCCTTAAAACATCTTTTTGAACATCTTTTTTTTTTCGAAAATTTTTTTCACTGTTACAAAGCTTCCTCTATGAGGAAGCAATACTTACGGTTAGCAAGACTTTTTCTACAAGGATTATAAAGGTTTTGGAAAATAATTTCTCGTTGCTTGCCAAAGTTTTTAAAGGATTGTCGAGATTTTGTAATTTAATTTATCAAAACATTTTTTAAAAGATGTAGTGATAGACCATGTTTAAAGATGTTTTGTAGAGAAAATAATAATGAATTATTTACAGAAATGATAGTGTTATTGAAATATACGTCTTTAATTTAATGAGTATAATACTACAGATAAGAAAACTGATTTTTGTAAGAAAAAGAAAATATTTTCATAGTAATATTATAAGCAAATATTGTAAAGAGATAAAGAGATAATTTGAAAATGAGAAGGAGATACTCATGCTGATGACAAAAATCAGTTTTGTGAAAAATAGAAAATGTTTTTATAGGGATTATAGAAAATACTTTAAAAAATAGTTTTTTAAAAGTCTTTATTAATTGTTTGAACAAATATTTAAGCTTTCAGTTAAGTTCTTTGTACAAAGTTGGACAGATGTTGAGAGAAAGATTGTTTGAATAAAAACATTGAATTTTTATTAGTATTCTAAACAGAGAATTTAAAGTTGTTAAGAGAAACAATAACAGTAATTTATCTTTTCTTTGTAGCAATTGCAAGGAATAAAAGAAAAAAGTATAATTTTAATTCAGAATTACAATTCAAATCTCTAGTATCACCTGATTCTCTTGCTTTTATAAAACTAGAAGCTCAAAGTTTACCAAGAAGATGAGCTCTCATCTTTACTACTCTTGCGTAACAGCACCTGATACTAAGTTTTTTCACAAAACCCTCTTATGCATCCATTTGCTCTTGTTTTTTTGCCAAATTATTATTACATCGTTCTTCTTCATTGCACACGGATAAAATAACACTGACATTCAATGATTATAAATTATAACCAGGTTCTGGCTTAGTATTACATTGTAATACTTTTATTAAGATTCTTCTGCTTCTATATCCGACCGACAGATTGATCGATCCTCCTTCATAACTAAAGTCGCAGGTCCTGCGCTAACTCCTATTGGTAGAGTAGATAATTTACCTTAAGAAATCATAGGGTCAGTAAAGCATCGATAATTAAAATCCCATTAAGTAGAATGAGGCTCTGCTAGAGAAATATCTGGAACAGTATTTATCTTTGTCTCTACTGTAGGAGGGTTGTGCGTATATAACTTCTTGAAATTTCAACTTAATCATGTGTAGAAAAAAATTTACTGAGGACTCCTCTGAAACATTTTAGTATCTCCTACTATGAGCAGATAAAAATTGTATTATCCTGAGCACTTCCATTCGTGAATATGAGTTTCACAATAACTCATAATTTTGGCTTTTCCAAGTATTCTAATGTTATATTTTACATAAATAACTTTTGATTGGTCCAAAATTGTACAACAGTTTAAGAGACAGCAATCAAAGACTTGCAAGGGTACTAAGATCCAGTCACACTACTGCATCACAATCCGCTAGTAAATTAAAATATTGGTTGCAGATTCAAAAACTAGCCATTACAGTAATCTATATTAAGGCTTTATGTACTATAATATTTAAAAAATAGATGGCTCCTCTGAAACATTTAACGCCCCTCACCATAAGCCAATGATTAATTATATTCTCTATATTATTCTAAATACTTGGATTTGTTGAAATTTTCACTTGCTACACATCTTATAAAATTAAAAACAAAAGTTTATAATAACTAAGAATCATTCTGAGAAAAAAATTTTTTAATAATGCTAGCTTACCTTTAAAAATCATAGTGCCAGTAAAGCATCGATAATTAAAACACCATAAAGTAGAACAAGGCTCTGCTAGAGGAATATCTGCAACAGTATTTCTTTTTGTCTTTACTACAGGAGATTGCGTGCTTTTACAGACTTGAACATCATCTTTTGGTGGCCTCAATGCATAATAATGATTGATTCACACCATCACATGTTCAACTCCTATCATAGCAACTAACTTAAACCACAAACAATTAAAGTTATCTATGAAAATAAGATACAGTCGCTACTACTACTACTACTAACAGTTTGCTAATATATTTGGGCGTTGTTTTTTCAAAATAATAAACTATCACTTAATGTTATTACTATTAAAATACTTGTTAATTCATTCTTTGACGCATTGACATGCAATGAACTTCATCAATTTTTAGTGTGTTTGTATTTATGTTAATATCTTCTTTTATGTTAATATCGTTGTAATTCTTGTGTAGATATAATTTTTTGAAATTATTATTTGAATCTTGTGTAGAAAAATATTTATTGATGACTCCTCTGAATCATTTTGATGTTTATTACACAAATATCCATAGCAGTGTTTTGTAAATGTCGCAAACATGTGTTATACTGCATATTTTTATCATGCTGTGCAGTCCATTTGAAATTTAAAGTTTTCTTGTAAAACAAAAGCTGTCAAGATGTTTACCGATATTATTGCTTACTGAGATACATCATCAATTTATTTTGAAATACGTTTTTTAATAAATTCATTTATTGGTCCACTTCTTTTATTTTAGTCATTTGTGCTGTGTATTAAACAACACTTTTATCTAAATATGCAAAATGATCTGAATTTTTTATTGACATAAAAGTCCACAAATTTATTTCACTGAAAAACGTAATGGTTTTATGTTACAAAATCAAGCTATTTCACAAATAGCCGATATTTCTTTCTCTATGCTAAAATTTCCATTGTGTATTAACATTTGCTCACATACAATATGAACTCATTGTAGGAATTCTTGTTGTATTGATTCTGGATTCATATAGATTATCTAATGTTTTAATGAATTTATGCTCTGTATCAAATATTACTTTAAGTCGGTCTTACACCTATAGGCCTTTCTGGCCGAAATTACCTAAAGAATTATAAAAATTATCATTATAATAAAATAATCAAAATATATTGTAAATATAACTTATTTTGAATAAAATGAGCCAAGGCAGAGGTCCTTAAATTCTTTTTATCCTCAGTTACAGCATTTTCAAGAAAAAAAGTTTGTCCTAACTTTTCTCTGAGACCGCATGATGGATTTTCATGGAACAAAGTGCAAATTGTTCCTAATTTATGTAGTTATGGGCGTAAGAGTACAATTTTAAGGTTTTTATGTATAAGTATTTTTTTCATGGCAAAAACTGATTTTTTTGCAATAATTTTTTGCATTTTTTTGAATTTTTAGGGTTTTTGCCATGAAAAAATACTTATACATAAAAACCTTAAAATTGCAACTCTTACGCCCATAACTACATAAATTAGGAACAATTTGCACTTTGTCTCATGAAAATTCATTAACCGGTCTCAGAGAAAAGTCACGACAAACTTTAAAAAATGACATTTTGAGAAATAAGCCTGCAAAGAAAAATACCATAAAACTCCAAAAATAATCAGCCATTTGATCCCCATTCTTTTCCTTCTTGAAACTCACTTTCCTGTATATCTGTTATCTGTTCTCCCATATAAAATGGTTAAAACAGAAGCTCTGGCACCTTGCATGCATCCGTTCCATTAAAAGTTATTGCTAAGCTAGCAGCATTCGTTCCATTAAAAGTTACTGCTCAATCTGTCCTTTTGTACTTTTGATTCATCCACGGTTGAATAAATTTTTAACACACTGTACTGAGTTAGATTATTATTTCATACTAACAAGGAAACCGATCGAGGTGTCCGCCTCCGATTTTCCTGAATTTTTGATATGTTGTAGAGGACCGAAAAATAAAAGACTTGCAATTTTTTATCGGCCCAATCCCTTATTAAAGGGGTGAAAACGCCCTTAAAGTTTACTCTCGAAAAAGGTTTTTTTTAATATCTTAAGTTCTAATCGATATTTTGAAATGAAACAAAATGGAAAGTATTTCTCCTTGAATTATGTAACCATCAAGTATAGTTTGGTCCTCGAGGGTGGCAACCCTTACTTTTTATTTTAGAAAAACCTTATTTTTTAAACTATTTCTGCATATAATATTTGCAATAAAATTAATTAATTATTATAAAAATCATTTTTTGACTTAAAAGAAAAAAATAAAGTTTACGTGTTTCAGGGTTTTTGCAAATAAACACGTCATCAGGGGTAAACAACCCTTTAGGCACAAAATACTTTCAAACTATTAAAATTAATATTTTAAGTTATATATAATGCATAATTTATTTTTATTTGGGCTATTTTTTCTATGGGCCCAATTTCCTATTAAAGGGGTAAAACGCACCCCTAAAAATCACCCCTAAAATAGGTTTTATCTGAATATCCCAAGTTCAGATTCAAATTTAAAATGAAACAAAATGAAAAATATTTCTCTTTGAAATGCCAAATTTATATTTTATTTCGGAAATTTTTTTTATTTTATTTTTTTTTGTATACTATATTTGCAATAAAATGAAATAATTATTATTAAAATTCAAAATCAAAGTTGACTTGTTTTAGGATTTTTTCTAATAACAACATTATTGGGGTTTAGGAGCCCCTTGGGCACGTATACTTACAATTAGTACCTTTGAAATAAATATTTTGAGGCGTATTTTGCGTATAATCAGAATAAATAATCATGGATATTTTATTTATTGCAGATTGATTTGTCTATAGTTAAATTTTCTATTTAAGGTGATGCGATACTGACACTATTACCCAAAATTTGGTTTCCGTTTTTCTCATTCAATTTTTAATTTTAAGAAAAAAACTCTTTGATACGTTGTAGTTCTTTATTAAACTTAAAACGTGTCAAAGAGTTTTTTTCAAAAAGTTTAAAATTGAAGGAGAAAAACGGGAACCGAGAATTGAGTAATAGCGTGGGTATCACATCACCTTAATGAATAAAAATCACTGACAAAGAATTTGACAATTTCGTTATTTTAATGTTCAAAATATAATAGCATAAGATAAATAGAGGAATAAATAATTACATGACTATATTCTTATTATTTCTGCATAAATATTTGTATGCAGAAAAGCTTTTAAAAGCTGAGCCAGGATTAAAATTATTTTCATGGTATATTTTGCAATTAGTTTCTTTTTATATATCACGGCTTGATAATTATAGTTTACTTATAATTTTAGAATATTTATGTTTGCGTATTTAGGCATATCACATTATATTTCATTTGTACTTTTTCATAAATACTTATTTTTAAGTAAATATTTTCCTGATTTCTATTTATATATATGAATAAGCGATTTTTTGTAAGCCCATCTTGTAAACATGCATAAGCAAAGATGACGCAAGTGAGCTTGGAGTCCAGGGCTGCCTAAAAACGGATTAGTTAGTCAGTATATTTTTATCGGTTCTGTTGCGAGGTACAAATTTTCGAGAGTCCGCTATTTGTTTTTTTCCTACAATAGAATTTATTATTTCATAAAAATCAAAGAATAGAAAAAATGAAGGTAAATCCTATCAACGTCATAAATTTATTATTGGCAGCATTCTCAGGGCTTCAGATACCAGAAAGTCCTGTTAATCTTGTTGAAATGGATTTAGCTGAAAAATTCGAAAATATTTTATATTACAGTATGAATAATTTTAATGCGATTGAAACAATGGAAGAAGAAACATTAGATTTTCAAGAGCAATTTAAAAATTATGAAGTACAAGCCATTGAAGATGACGCAATTTTCAATGAAAAAAAAGATTATGATGTATGTTCATACGATGATGAAGAGTTGAGCTTCGATTATAAAAAAAGAGCAGTCGAATATTGGAGATCAGGTAAAACTAAAAAAAAATCGCAGTATAGAAAGTGTTAAACATCGATTTAAATTAGTTAATTCAGAACGGCAACTGCGTTGATGGGCTCGTCAAATCAACAAAGGTGGAACTTACAAAGAAAAATTATATCAAATTTCTGAATTTGTTTTAAAGAATCTCAAAGAATCTCTCGAAGCTGGCTATATTATTCACGATATTGATATACGTAGGTGGGCCTTAGAAGCTAAAAATAATTTAGAATTTAATGATGTTAGATTCAAAGCAAGTGATTTCTGGCTGCGAAAATTTAAGAAAGCTCACAGAATTGTCAGTAGAAAAATCAACAAATTTATAACAAAAAAACTCTTGAGGACAAAGAAACTGTAAATCAAGAAGCCAGTAAATTTGTAGCCGACATCAAACTACTGATTTCAGAAGTTGGAACTGAAAATACCTACAATGCTGATCAAAGTGGATTTCAATTAGAATTACATAATGGTCGTACATTAGCAGAAGAAGGAACAAAGACTGTTGAATGTGTTGTGCAATCTGTTTCATCAACAACACATAGTTATACAATATTACCTGCAATTAATGCTACTGGAAAATTGCTCTCTCATTTATAGTTTTAAAAGAGACTAAAGATGAATTTGGACCAATAATACAAAAAATTTATTTCAGCCAGATAACGTGTGTGTTATGGCATCTAAATCTGGCAAAATGACATCATGTGAGTGAAATTAAATAAAGTGTACTTGTATTCGTAAACTTGTAGCTTATATCTATTTTAAAGATTTTACTTGTAAACTTTTAATTTCAGTAGACTCATATTAAAAAAGATTTACAATAATTAGTAAATTATTTTTAAAATAAGGTATTTTAACGTAAACTCCGAAAATTATAAAAAAGTTCTTGTAAATTATCAATGAATTTCATTATTTATTTTTGTTAATTTGATTTCATGTAATAAATCGATATATATATTGTAACGGGGTGAATTTAGAAGAGGGTATTAATCCCTCTCTGGGATGCGCCAGGCGATAAACGGGCGTCTACTACGCCCAGAGCAGCGCGCCGTTGTAGACGGACCCGTCGGCCGGCCGGAGCGCGTTGGCGCAGGCTCAGAACAAGCGCGCCCGGCTTTCGCTGTAGAAAGCTTAGGCCGCCTTCTACTAGACCCGGCGCTGCGCTCTGCCGCTGCCGCTGACTTCGGCGCACAATTCACCGGCGGCTAGATATGCACTAGCCTGACCTACTCTCGCCGGTGTTCCCGTACAACGTCGCTCAGGTTAACCTGAGCGACTTTCACTTACAATTTCCCCGTTGACGTTGCTCCTCTAGGAGGTGAAGCCTCCGACTAGCTGCACCTGCTGAAAAGGTAGAGGGCGGTATTCGGGGGGATAGGGAACGGTTACTCGCGAAATGACAGACTCGACACGAATAATGAAAAGTAAAATAAATAAAGTTTATTCGTCCAAAAGGAATCGCGCTAAGGGGAGCGAAGCCCGAACATCTACAAAAACGAACGCGCAGGCCGAGACTTATGCGGAGCCGGCCGGTCGCACGGCCGGCGTCACCGCGCCGCGAGACGCCACAAAATGGCCGCCGCGCTCTCGCACACGAGGCCGCTTGCCTCTACGCAGGCGGCGTCGGATAGCCGCGCAACACTTCTTACGCGTGGCCGCTCGCACGCAAAACCTACGCGGCAAAAATACAAATGAAGCGCACACTTACTTTAGCGCTGGCCAGCGCGTCGCCCGAAGTCTACCTCTCTCTCTCTCTCTCTGTCACGCTCACGCGCTCTCGCCTTCTCGCTGCGAGGCGTCGGGCCTCGTGGCTCCTCGAGCCTCGGCTGCCGCCTCTTTCTCTCTCTCCTCCTCTCCCTTTCTGGGTGGCGGAGTGGCCTGGCCGGCGAAGGCAGCCGGCGTTGCGTCGCTGCTGGGCTGGCGGCGGATCGGAGGCGCGGAGGGCACTTCTCGCAGGGCGTGATGCGGCACTCGCGGGGCACTTGGAGGCACGGCACTGGTGAGGCAAAACTGGCACGTGCGCACCTGTTGCGCTACAGGACTAGACTACTCATCAATGGCCGCGGCGTCCCTTCGGAGCGCTACGGCGGCGTCTTCTTCTTCTTCTTGCTTCGCCTCCCGCGCGTCCCGCTTGGCGCGCAGCGAGCCGCTGTACGTGCAAGCGCGCGCGACTCAAACCTCGCGGCGCGGTACACGCGGCTCTTTCGCCTTTATTGCCTGCACCCGTTACACCCCCCACCCAGATTTGGCGTACCCCGTACGCGATATCTGAAAAGAGGAAGGGCGCAGAAATAAGGCGAAAGCAACGGGTTAGGTGGAGGCTCTTCCTTTTATTCCAGCCTCTCGGGCACATCACCTATACACTATATACAACAATAAGCGCTAGGCGCGCAGCGCTACGGAGGCTTGCGGGGACGACCGCGTCCCCTGCGAGGAGCATTCGGGGCTCGCTGTCCTACCGAAGTTGGTTCGGCGGGACCCGTAGTTGCGCCGCGCGCCCTCCGCGGTCTCCCCCGCGTGCTCTCGGGGGGCTCCCCTGTCCCCTGAGGGGCGGGTGGTTCGCTCACAGGCGTCCCCCTGGGGTCGCCTTCCGCGTCGACTCCCTTCGACTCAGGCGACTCACCGCGATAGGGCTTAAGCTGGTCAGCGGCCACTATCTCCTCAATTTGGCCCCCCTCACCTACCAATCGGTAGGTGTTGGAGCCTAGCACGGCCGTAATCCAATACGGCCCTTCAAACCTAGGCGCTAGTTTCGCCGCGACGCCCTTCGCGGCCGAGGAGAGGGGGTGGCTGCGCTTCCAGACCCTGTCTCCCGGCTTGAAATCTGGCTCCCGCCTGCCGGCATCATAATAGCTGGCTTGGCGATCTTGAGCCGCTCTCGCCTGCGAGGCGGCTCGTTGATGAAGGTTTGGAAGGGCGTCGAGCCGCTCCTTCCAACGAGCCAAACTTTCTTCTTGTGCCGGGGTCTCTGCCGCGACCTCTTGCAGCCTACGCTGCGTACCAGGGGGCTCTGGCTGCCTACCGTAAAGTAACATGGCGGGGCTGACTCCGGTAGAGCTATGCACCGCCGTATTCATGGCGAAGAGAAGTTCCGGAAGCTTCTCGTCCCATGTGGTGTGCCGCTCCTTAAGGTAAGAGGCGACCATCGTCTTTAAAGTACGATTGGCGCGCTCCACCGGATTAGCCTGCGGGTGGTAGGTGGGAGTGTTGGTGTGATGCACACCTCGCTCCCTCAAGAATTCCTCTACGACACGGTTCTTGAACTCTGTGCCGTTGTCGGAGAGGAACACTTCTGGGCAACCGAACCGGAGGAAAACCTTCCGGTCCAATTCTCCTACCACCGTCTTTGCGTTAGCCTTCCGTATCGGCGAAGCCTCCGCCCACCTGGAGAAAAGGTCTTGAAACACCACAATGTATTCAAAACCTTTAGAGGTGCGAGGCAGCGGTCCTATTATGTCTCCAGCAACGACCTGCCAGGGTCTGTCGACGACTCGTCGACCCATGAGGCCGGCTGGAGCTCTTTGTTCCACCTTAAACCGCTGACACGTTTCGCAGTGGCGCACGTACTCTTGCGTTTCCGCGTAGTAACGTGGCCAGTAGTAGCGCAGGGCTACTCTGGCAAACGTCTTTTCTCGTCCGAGATGTCCAGCGGTGGCGTCGTCATGGCACTCTTGCAACACCTCGCGACGATGCTCCTCTGGTACTACCAGCTTCCAAGCATCCTCATCGTCGCCGAGGGCCGCGTCAACGTCCGGGTTCGGTCGGTACCGGTAAAGGTTGCCCGCGACGAGTTTGTAGGTTGGAAAATCGTTGGGTTGCTCTCGGACTTTGGCGCTCCACTCTCGATACCACGCGTCCTCGGTGTCCGTTGACCAGGACACCGCAGCCACCTCCGGGCCTTCCTCATCCTCGTACATCCGGGAGAGGGCGTCGGCCACGTGGTTCAAGGCGCCTTTTCGATGCTCGATCGAAAACTTGTGGCCTTGCAACTCCAACGCCCACCGAGCGAGCCTGCTCGTGGGATTTTTCATCTGACAGAGCCACCGCAGACTGCTGTGGTCTGTCACAACCCTAAACTCGTAGCCTTCGATGTAAGGGCGAAACTTCTGTATTGCCCAGACCACCGCGAGGCACTCCCTCTCCGTAACGCTATAGTTTCGCTCTGCCGGGGTTAACACCCGGCTCGCGAACTCAATCACCCGCTCTTGGGTCTCTACTTCCTGAAGCAGCACCGCGCCAAGGCCTACATCGCTCGCATCGGTCTGCACGATGTAAAGGCCGCCGGGATCGGGGCGATGTAGGACCGGAGCGGTCATAATCATCGCCTTCAACAACTCGAAGGCGCGTTGCTGCTCGTCGAGCCACTCGTACTTCTGGTTCTTCTTCGTCAGACTCGTGAGCGGCTCGGCGACCGTGGCATAGTTCGGGATGAACTTCCTATACCACGATGAAGTACCCAGGAATCGGCGCAGCTGCCTCAGATTCCGCGGCTGCGGAAAATTCTTGATTGGCTCGATCTTGGCCGGGTTCGGCCTCGTGCCGTCCCGGTTAACCAAGAAGCCCAAGTATGCCACCTCTTGCTTGCAGAAAACACATTTTTCTGCGTTGAGGGTTAGCCCAGCGGCGACGAGCCTTTCCAGCACCCTTTTCAAGCACTTCTTATGCTCCTCGAACGTTTCTGCGACTACGATGATGTCGTCGAGGTAGGCGTAGACGTAAGGCTCTAGCTCTGGTCCGAGCACTTGGTCAATGAGCCGCTGGAAGGTGGCCGGCGCGTTCGTCAGTCCGTACGGCATCCGCCGGAACTGGAACAGGCCCAGCCCCGGCACCGTGAAAGCGGTGATGGGCCGCGCCTCCTCCGCTAACGGTATCTGATGATACGCGCTCTTGAGGTCAAGCGTGGAGATGAACTTCGCCTTCCTCAATTTCCGCAGAATATCCTGCATATTCGGCAGAGGATAGGCGTCGGGTTCGGTGACTGCATTCACCTTCCGCAGATCGTTGCAGAACCGTCGCGTGCCGTCACTCTTCGGCGCCATCACGACGGGGCTCGACCACCCGCTCTTGGAGGGCTCGATGATGCCTTGGTTCAGCATTTCGCAAACCTGGCGATGCATCTCCTCCTGCACCTTATCCGACACTGGATAATGGCGCTGCTTGATGGGTCGAGCGTTTCCTACATGAATCTCATGCTCCACGCCTCTGACGCAACCTAATCCTGGCGGGAGCTTGCCTAGGACCTCGTCCACCATGGCCTTCAGCTCCTCTCGCTGAAGGTCTGTAGCGTCCTCGAGCCCAATTGCCGCTACCGAGCTAGGATCTGGGGTCAAGCTGGCTACTTCCAGCTCGACGTAGGCTTCCGCCTCCCTACAGAATAGCCTATCCGTATCCGGGTCTAGTACGGCCCTGAACGCTCGTACAAAGTTGACTCCTAAGTAGCAGTCGGCATCTAAATTCAGCATTATGGCGACTCGGATATCGCGAGTGAGGCCAGCCACAGTGATGGGCAGCATCACGTGGCCTAGCAAGGGGCTGCGGCTTCCATCCGCTAGCCTTACCCCTTTCTTCTCGGACGCTACAAACTCCCGGTCCAGCGCTGTAGCTAGTTGGAGTCCGACGGAGCCCATCACCGTCGTGGATGCTCCCGGGTCCAACAAAGCGCGGAGATTAAACTCGCCGACCTCAATTCGCAGCCACCACCTTGTTTCTGCGTCTATCGGTTGCTTCGCCGAGGCCTCTCCTCGGTTCGCAACTGGCGAGGGTACCGCGGACTCTTTCGCGGCAGGGCGGCTATCGCACGCGGCCAAAACATCTTCGGTTTTGGGGACCTCGTCGGGTAGGGGGGCGGTAGTGATCCCCTCTACCCGCTCCCCTTCCCGTTTCCCGCACAATTAGGGCAGTAGCGCGCTATATATCCGACAAGGCCGCATGAGTAGCAACTCAGCGGCGGCCTTGGTCCTTTCGGAAGGTTACCCTCGGGGCTGGTGGAGGGCGCGGAGCCGTTCGGTGGGCTCGTCGCCTTCGCCCCTGCCTCGGTTCTGGGGGCCTCCTTGCCCCGCCACGCCCAGATGGCTGGTTACCGCGCCCTCTGCGCGGCCCAGGGGGCGTATTTCGCCCGGAGCGCTCTCCTCCGGAGCCTCGCCGGTCGGAAAGACGCTCGCTTAGCACTCGCCGAAGCATTTCCTCCAAACCCTCCAGCTTGGCGTCCTTCTCGACCACCGCAGCAGCCACTTTGCCTTCCTTGGCATCGCCTTTCGGCTTTCGTGGCGCGTCGGTGTTTGCCGGGGGTTTGTACGCCATTTCCGGCAGTAGCGCCGCTGTTGGCGGTGGTGGAGGTCGGAACGTCTTGGAATTCTCCAACGTTTGCTCCGCGTCCACTGCCAACTCCAGTAGCTCCTCTACTGTGCTGAAGTCTGACCTACGGACCATCGCTTGCAGCTGGGGCCGTAGGTTTCGGTGCAGCTGATCCAGCTGTTGCTCCGAGCTGCGGGGCGGCGATATCTTCCTCACTATCGCAATGAGGCACGTGATATAATCTCTCACGGCCTCGTCCGCCCCTTGGGTGCGGTTGTTCGCCTCTGCTATCAACCGCTGCTGGTACCTCTTCGTCGTCCCGTACCAGCGTTTCGCTGCAGTCACGAACTCTTGCCACGTGGCCCATTTCTCTTTCTCATTACGGTACCACGTGGCCGCCGTGTCAGTGAACAGCTCTGACAACGACGACAACACCTCTTCTTCGGAGAGGTTTGCCAGGACTCGACAGTCCTCCAGCCTCGCCAGGAATACATCGATACTCTGGCTCTTCGCCCCAGAGAATCGAATTTGCCATTTCCTCACGATTTGGCCTATGTCTCGCGAGTGGAACATACTCGACCTTGAGAAGTTCCCTGTCGCGCCTGGCGCGCCATATGTCGGCCAGCTCGAGCCTCTCTCCGAACTTCGGCGGTCACCCCCCACCCAGGCTGCGTTTACTCCTTGTAAATCAGCCTGACCATCACGCCGAGCTGGCGGTGGTGTCGATTGCGGACCGATCCACGTATCGTTGCCGGTGACGGTGTACGTGTCTTCAAACTGCACGTTGTGACCTTGCCTAGGTTCCGCTATGTGCGTGCTGGAAGCGGCGTGTCGCTGTTGGTTTAAAACCAACTCCTCCAGCGACCTTACTTTCGCTATTAATTCCGCTAATAGCGAGCCGACTTCCCGAGGGATATAAAACTCGGAGCCGTCCTTTGCCAGGAGACGTAGCATCTCTCCTGGCTGCGCTTGTTGGTCGTCGCCGCGAGTTTCTTCTGCTTCGCTGTCCTGCTGCTGTAGAGGTAGCTGTGTGCGTTGCTCCTTTTGTTGTTGCGTAGTGTCCCGGTTACTGGCTGTGGTGTTTGGGTGTGGTGAGTGCTGGGTGTCGGACACGGCTGCCGCCGTCGTCCTACGCAGTATCTCCAATATCTGCTCGCTTTTGAGCACTACGTCCAGGGGGTGTAAATCCCAACTGGACGCTTCGACGAAGGAGCCGTCGTCTTCTAAAAGGATCCTCCGTAAGAGGTTTTCCCTTACTGCCATCCGCCGCGGGATTACATCCCCCGGCGCTTCCGGCTCCTCGAAGTCTTGAGGCGTGTAGTTACCCAGCAGCCACTGGCTTAGCCTGTGCATTCTCAAGAATGTGGAGTCGTGTCGCCTCAATTGCAACTCCGACAGGTGGCTATCGATCTCGCTTGGCGAGATCGACCACACCCAATCCTCCACAGCTTCCTGGATGTTGTATGACATCGTTCGCTGGTTGTGCGTGTGCAAGGGGATTCCTCTTCAATCCCGCAATTTACTATGCTTTTGCACGGCCAGTGGTATCCTTCACAAGGTACCTACTGGATTACCACTGGCTCAGGAAGTAACGATCTTCCCCAACTGGACCGATTATCGCGGCGATGTATATATATATATATATATTAATACAAATAGCAATAGTTTACTATAATGACCTGCAAAATTTATTTGTTTACAATTTATTTGTAGATCATTTTCGGAAATGGTTAAGGGATGTATTTTTTCCAAATGTTGGAAAAAATAGTATATTATTGCTAGATTCTTGGAGTGGACATTGCACAGAAGCAGTCGAAAGAGAAAACCCTGATGATAAAAACATCAAAATTTTCAAAATTCTTAAAGGTACAACTGGAAAAATACAACCGCTGGATGTGTTTGGTTTTCGTATATGGAAAAATTTTGTGAGACACTTTTCCGATAGTGTAATTTTGTTGGATAAGGATAAGTTTGCACGTACGAAATAATGTAATTAAATTGCACTCTCTGGTGCACAATCAGTTATCGTCTCCTCGATACGTAAATCTTTTTAAATACTCTTGGTATAAAAGCGGTTATGTCGATAATAAACCAAATGAATTTTTAAATCCGGTGGACTTTAGCTTTGGTGGATCCCAAGCTTATTGTGAGGTACCAGGATGTAAAAATACTGCTATTATAAAATGTTCATGGTGTCAGAAATCACTCTGCTTAAAACATTTTTTTGAAGATTTTTCAACCTATAATCCTTAAACAAAATTAATTGCGATAAGAACTAAATTATAAGCTCATTTGTATAGAGTTTCTTTGAATATTTTTTGACTATTTGTGAAAATATACCTATATTTTACTTTTAATAAAAATTAATTACATAATAACAATTAATATTTTATATTATATTTTTCTATTTATATTTTAATTTTTTTATTTTTATTTATATTTTTCTATTCGTTAGATTAGTCAATCATTTAACTCACTTATTCTTTTCCCAGTTCCATCCTTTTTATTTACCTATAAATACGAACAAAATATTCGAATATAAATTACACAATAAGTATAAGAGTTTATAAGTGACTTCATTAATTACGCTATCTCGATAAAAAAAACTGACACAAAAATAAACTAAATCTGCATTATACACCTCAAAATATTTATTTCAATGGTTCAATTGTAAGTATACTTGTCCAAGGTGCTGTTAAACCCCGATAATGTTTTTATTAGAAAAAATCCTAAAACAAGTCAACTTTGATTTTGAATTTTAATAATAATTATTTAATTTTATTGCAAATATTGTATACAAAAAAAATTAAAAAAAAAAATTTTTCCGAAATAAAATATAAGGGTAGCTAATTTGGCATTTCAAAGAGAAATATTGTTCATTTTGTTTCATTTTAAATTTGAATCTGAACTTGGGATATTCAGATAAAACCTATTTTAGGGGTGATTTTTAGGGGTGCGTTTTATCCCTTTAATAGGAAATTGGGCCCATAGAAAAAATAGCCCAAATAAAAATTAATTATGCATTATATATAACTTAAAATATTAATTTTAATAGTTTGAAAGTATTTTGTGCCTAAAGGGTTGTTTACCCCTGATGACGTGTTTATTTGCAAAAACCCTGAAACACGTAAACTTTATTTTTTATTTTAAGTCAAAAAATGATTTTTATAGTAATTAATTAATTTTATTGCAAATATTATATGCAGAAATAGTTTAAAAAATAAGGTTTTTCTAAAATAAAAAGTAAGGGTTGCCACCCTCGAGGACCAAACTATACTTGATGGTTACATAATTCAAGGAGAAATATTTTCCATTTTGTTTCATTTCAAAATATCGATTAGAACTTAAGATATTAAAAAAACCGTTTTCGGGGGTAAACTTTAAGGGCGTTTTTCACCCCTTTAATAAGGGATTGGGCCGATAAAAAAATTGCAAGTCTCTTATTTTTCGGTCCTCTACAACATATCAAAATTTCAGGAAAATAGGAGGCGGACACCTCGATCGGTTTCCTTGTAAGATAAATGTAGAATATGCGCCAGGTCTTATGAAATATGAAATCCCAATAATCCAAATCGAAACTTAAGAAGCCATCACTGTCATAGACGAAAGTACATAAGTATATAAAAGTCGATAAGCCCATTTTTTCAATGATCACTTGATTACACATATTAAATATTAAATATATCTCGAATTTAAGCCTGTATTCTTGTAAGCAGGCTTGTCGCTTTTATGTGTATAGATACATCATGACACTTATTGCATTTCACAAATCTTCTGAATTGAATTATATATCCTATAGTGAGTTAGACTAATTAATATGTCACTTTCATCTTTCTTAGAAAAAAGATGTATTTGTTTTTATACGATAACAATTTTTACTGCCTCTTCTTTAAAATACTTAATTCAATCTTGCCAATGCACATGTTTTTCAGTATTAATTTTCATACAGCATTCCCATCTTGAACTGAAACTACTTTCCAAATTTAAACAAAACTGTCATTGCACGCTTGTATTATAATTACACTTACACTTTTCAGACGTATATGTTCACATACACAATACATTAAATTTTTAGTCCTAAATTCACTTATGAATACAAATAATCAAACACTAAGAAAAAAATCTTTCTCTATCTGAAAGCAAAATCTCTACAAAACAAACTGTTGAAATAACATGGTTATGTATCTTGGCTTATTTGAGATTTTGAGTTGTCTGCTGTGCAACTATGTTGACACTATGGTATTATAGTTTTATAAGGGTGCGTCTACATAAGAGAAATAAGAAATGGTTTTCTGGTTTTTGTCCATCGTATCAGCACAAGAGAGGGGTTCATACCAACTGCCTAACGACATAAGAAAACTTAACCTCGAATTTCAGAATATTTTATTACATATTTTTGATGTTATGACGTTGGTATGAACCCTCACTCTCGGTGCTCTCGCGCTGATATGATAAACAAAAACCAGAAAACCATTTCTTGTTTCTCTTATGTAGACGCACCCTAAGTATATACGTATACAAAAGGGAGTATTAATATAGTAATTTGCTGTCAAATTTCGTTGACGGAATGGTCACGTTACTAGAACAGAAAAGTTTGTTTGCCTCGTTGATGCTTATAGAAGTGCAAAATTGTCACAACTCAAAAGACGATTCCACTGGATTTCAAATTCCAGAATATGATTTATATTATTTTTATAATAAATCCCGTATTTAAATTTAATTATTTTTTTTATAATTCTTATACTAATAAGTCTTAAATAATGTTTTTTGATATTTTATAACACATACAAGTAAACGTGTTTCTATATATATCAGAAACCTATAGAAAAGGCAAAAAAAAAGGAAAATCAATTTTTTCGTCATTTTGAAGATAGTAAGCTCTTTTAACCATATCATTTTTAATTTTTTTAATTTTTTATCCAAATTATTTTTTTAGGTTCAGAATAACATATATAATTAAAAAGTTCAATAAAAAAAATTTGATTTTTTTCAAAATTTTTAGGTGTAAGACCACCTTAAGTAAAAAACAAAGATGAACTGAACTATATTCCGTTGACAGAAAAGCTCACAGATTTACATCACTTGACACAAGACTTTGCAATAAAGAAAGCTTTGAAAAAAAAATGCATATTATTATGCCACATTATCTAATACTATCAAGATACATGATCGATATTGCCCATTGATATTCATTCAAAGATGTTTTTATAGATTTATTTTCCAATTCACTTGTGAGATTTTAATGATTCCAAAAAATCTTCTTGTATATATCTGTATAAAATAATACAACATTCTCACAATGTATCAATTCTTTTATGTTTTAAAATTATTTTAGCCTTTAACATTTAGCCATTTAATATACTTATCTAAAAAAGTTTATTTGCCCCGTTGATGCTTATAGATAAAAATTCTTTTAAGCAGTCGACTTCCTGAGACCTTTGATTATTTAAATAATATATATATATACATATACGATATATGTGTAAAGATGTATAAGGTTAGGTCATCGTCGCCCAAACACGGGAATAAATATATATATGTATGTGTACAAACACACACACACACACACACACACACAGACACACACACACACACATCTGTTTTGAGGGGTTTATGGAGCCCTTTCAGGTTTATGGAGCCCGGGCTCCATAAACTTTCACTATACCCGTGTTTATGGATCCCGATCTAGAGTCCCGACTTTGAGAGTTCAAAAGTAAATTTCCGGAAAAATTCTGCGGAAACTAAAGGGGGCGCCGCAGGCGTCGTGTTGTTATTCAATACTGAGAGGGATGTTTCTTTGTAGGCAATGGCGCGTGCGTAGCGCGCGCCCTTACCCACTTATAATGCGCAACTCTCGGCTGTAGGTACTAATATACAGGGTTGGGCACCATAAACCCCGATAAGTGTGTCTACACACACGCACACACACACACACACACGCACACGCACACGCACGCGCACATACACGCACGCATGCACGCACACACACTGAAACAGGAAACCGGAAGTGGGAAGAAAATGAAGTATGAATGAGAAATGGAGAAACGTTAGAATCGAAAAACAGGCATAAAATTTTTCAGCATTTAATATCTTTAATATGAGAACATATTTTTTCACGAAACTCTTTGTGCAACATAGTATAGCCAAACAGCATGTTATTATTTTAAATTTTTAGTTAAATGAAAGCGATTGAAAATTGCAGTAAATATTTGAAATTCTCGGTCAGGAATTTCAATGTATATGTAGCGCGGTCGACCCTCAGGCTTCTTCTATCGGAGCGCTCCCGCGCTCCTTGATAGAATAAGTTTTTTCACAAATTTACATTAGCTTATTTATGAGTATTTAAAAGATGTCAGAGTTGGCCAGTTTTTTTGGCTTATAAGAGGCTTGCTATAATGGCAAGGAGTGAGAGAGACAGAATCAAACGGAAAAATCATTGTTTTCATTTGTATCCCCTGAGACAGTACTATAAACGAATTAAATGCCAATAATTCGTGTTTACATTTTCGGTAGCTATCTTTTTTTAATATTTGTTTTTAAATGCATGATTAAATTACAGAGAAAATTTAATAAAAACATTATAAGGTTGTGTTTATTACTATTAAATTGAAAATATGACTGGAAAAATCGTTTCATCAATAGCAAGAAATAAGCTATTTATTTATTTATTTATTTATTTATTTATTTATTCCAAAGTAACGTAGATACATGCAAATGATACAAAATGTTACATTACATTACACAAGTAACCCTGTAAGGAAAATGTATTTCCTGCATTCAGGTCCGGATTCTTAAATATACTATACGTGTGCAACATCAGAACATGCATTTCTGCGGTTAGCAACACGTCTCACACATACCCACTCTCATCTCATATACCCACTCACAAAGTCAGACTTAAACAACATTCACACATCCTCAATCTTAAAATCTAATTAACAAATTTTATTATTTTTCTGTATATCATTTTTGCAACATGCATAATAGTAGTATATTCGATTGTATTACTATATGTACATAATTGATCTAGTATAAAATAAACATATAAAATTTATAGGTTGATAACAGGGAACATAATTTTGACAAATTTAACAAATATTTCCAAGTATCCAATTTTTCAATTTGATCTTATCAGTAACTTTCCTTATGTCTAAAATTTTGAGATCATTAGGTAAATTATTAAATACTTTAATAGTCTTATTATAGCTGCTTTTATCGTTAACTTTTAGAATATTTTTAGGCAGAACTATTGTTTTATTTCTTGTTGTACTTTTAGATGTTATAAATTGAATCTTTAGCGAGTTGTAATTGTATAGTAATGATTCAGATGCAAAGAGCTGATTTAAATTCATTGGTACTTTCTCAACAAAATTATTTTTACTTATTATTCTTAAAATTATTTTTTGTGCTTTTTGTATCATTTTTATATTATTGTCACAGGCTCCTCCCCAAGCTATTATACCATAGCTGATAATGCTATGGAAAAATGTATAATAGATAATTTTCAATGTAGGATATGCCATTATATTTTTTTTTTGTGGAATAAAAAATTTAGATATTTTGTTTTCTTTACAATGTACTCCGTATGAATGTTCCATCTCAAATTGTAGTCAAAGTATATACCTAGATATTTACAGCTCTCTACTCTCGTAAGTTGTTCAGTGCCAATTCTTAAATTCATGTTTCTAGGTACAGTATCGTAGTAATTTCCAAATGTTATATATACTATTTTATTCACATTCAGTGAAAGTTTGTTGAGGGCTAACCAAGTTGATACTGCTTTTAAATACCCGTTCATTTTGACTTCGACTTCACTCCACGTTTTTCCTGCAGCTAATATAGCTGTATCATCTGCATACGATAATGTGGACTCTTTGGGCATGCTAGTTAGTAGATCGTTTATATGTATAATGAACAGTAATGGTCCAAGTATTGTTCTCTGTGGAACCCCTGTGTTTACCATTAACTGTTCACTAATATTATCGCCTATTCTTACAAACTGTCCCCTGTGTTTTAGATAACTTTCTAGTAATGAAAACGCTTTTCCTCTTATTCCATACCTATGTAGCTTGTCTAACAATATTTTATGATTAACCGTATCAAAAGCTTTTGCTAAATCTAGAAATGTTACTGCTATCGGTAGACTCTTATCCAGTTTTTCATAGATTCTTTTTGTAATGAAATTTAAAACATTGTTGGTTCCTCTATTTTTTATGAAGCCGTATTGAGTATCACTTAACAAGTTATTAATTATAACCCATTCGTAAATTCTGTTATATATTATTTTTTCAAATATTTTTACTATATTTGATATTAGTGATATTGGTCTATAGTTTTCCATTTTATTTTTCAATCCAGATTTATATATTGGTATTATTTCTGCAACTTTTAAAGCTTCTGGCCATGTTTCAGTTTCTATACATTGATTTCGAATGTCAGCTAGTGTATCTGTTATGTACGGTGATATTATTTTTAGTGTCTTTGCATTAATCTTATCAACTCCTCCATTTTTTAATTTCATATTATCTATTATTTTCTGAATCTCATATTTATTAGTTGGTTTTAAGATTACATGGTTTTAGGGTTATGTTTCGGTAATTCTAGCTCTTTATCTTTAGGTTTTTCAATGGATTCTGCCATTTTTGAACCGATATTGCAATAGTGTTCATTTATAGCTTTTACAATTTCTTTAGGGTCTTTTATTATCTTTTTTTGTCAGTTTTTATTTCGGTGATATCTATATTCTTTTTATCTTTTTTATTTGTCCCCAAAGTATCATTAATTATTGACCATAGTTGTCTAGGGTTATTACTGTTTTTTTTTTATAAGATTTTTTTCATGTTTCATTTTTGCATTTTTTATTATTTTATCTAGTAATTTTACGTAGTCTTTCTATTCTTTTCTTAGTATATAATTATTTGGTTCATTTTTCATCCTTTTATATAAGGAGTCCTTTTTTTACAAGACACTATAATTGCATTTCTAACACACCCCATCATAAAGTTCGTACTTTATTCCCGCTGAAGTGGGAAAAAAGTGCTACGTTCATTCCCTACCCCCACTCTAGTCCCCAGCGCCACGCACATGTGCCCTCGCCTTGGCTCGGGCACAAACAGTGCGTTGCGCTGGAAACGAGAGTGAGGTTAGGGAATCAATATGTAGCCTTTTTTCCCTTTTCAGCGGGAAACGAATACGAACTGTATGATAGTTGTGTTAAAAAGTCGTATATTGCACTCGTGAATATAGTGGGTTGTGCGAACCTGCGCGTTTGTCGCCCTCGCTTCGCTCAGGCGACAACTTTCGCGCAGGGAGTACACAGCCCACTTTATTCCTTTGGTGCATAATATACTATTGTTATCCAGTCTTTCCTGGGCATTTTGTTGTTATTCCAATTTTTGCCTCTTTTTGGGTATATATATCGACTCTTTTCTATACAATTTTGAATCTCCTTTATCGTGCAATTAATCGCTATAGTTGGATTTTTCTCCGATTTATAAATTGACCAATCTATTGATGAAGCAATATCTCTTAGTTTGTTGTAATTATATTTACAGGTTATATCTGTTGATTTATCCATCTTGTGGCTATTTTTCTTACCTATCTGTATAAATAAAGGATAATGATCTGTTATTGGATGTTTGAGTTTATAAGTTTTAGTCGTTATTGTTTTTGTTTTTATGAAAATATTATCAATACAAGTTCCCTTTTCTGTATTTAAATCATATGGCCTAGTTGTTCCGATAAAACCTGGGTAAAAACCCTTGTCTAAAATGTTGTTTAGAAAATCCTGAGCTATAAGGTTATCTTTGAGTATATCTGTACTGAAGTCTCCAATTACAAAGTGATTCTTAACATCTTTTTTTAATATTAGATATTTATTTAAGTTATAGTTGAATTTTGACGGAGTTATATCATGCGATCTATATAACGACGAAATCTCTAATTTACTATTGTTATTTAAGGTTATACTTGAATTTAATATTTTAATATTATCCATTTCTATTATTCTTGTTACTTGTCTAACGTTTTCTTTGATATAAACAACCACACCATCAGATTTATTAATTTTACTATTATTATAGTATGACTTATAACCCCTCAACTTGAAATATTCATACCTGTCTAAAATTTTGTTTCTGTGCAAACAATTACATAAGGTTTGATCTTAAGACTCTTAATGACGATTTGTAACTTTTCAAAATTTGAATTCAATCTTCTTATATTGGTATACATAATTACATTATCTTTCCTGTTACTTTCCTTATTAAGCGTCTCAACATCATCGTAGCTTATTTCTTGTTTTACTACTTCTTGTTGTATTTCTTCTATAAAATCTTCATTATGATTCATTTTGTTATGTTACTATTTTTCGATGGTGGGCTAACACCTGACACAACACCATCTGGGAACTTCCTCGCTGTTAATGTTGTCCTTCCTCTTGTAATTATAGAGCTCTTAGTCAGTATTTCTTTGTTGTTGGGCGTATTATTTCTTTCCAAGTTGTCTAGAGATTCGGTTACTATATCTTGGTCTTTTAAATTTCCCGTGTAACCTGTTTTAACATTTGTTGTTGACTTCTCGACTGGTAAGTTATCTTCAGACTTCTTTATTGGTAAAGTAGGTTTCTTATGATAATTTTCTGTTTTTTTCAGAGGATCATATGGATAATCTGTTTTTTGTATGATTATGTATAGATAATTTTTATATGACTCACATACGTTCCAGTTATTGGCTGCATGTTGTGTATTTCTTTTTGTTTTCTGGTTCTTTTTGTTGTAATTAATGCAGTTAATACATTGTAAATTTTTCTGATCACATAATTTTTCTTCATGTTTCTCTGAGCAGTGTAGACATGTATATTCTCCTTTACATTTTTTAGCACTATGCCCACATGTTTTACATTTGTTACACATACCGATATTGTAATCATCGTAGACTCTGCATCTGTTTGCTCCAATATAGATTTTCTTCTCACGCATAATATAAGCATATGCATCTGCATTAACTTCAGCTATCAACGTCGTAGAATTGGTTTTATTATTGATATACTTATGCATTATATTTAACTCCATATTATCTTCTATTTCATTTCTGTTTTTTATATCCATTTCAATATCTTGATTGCTTTCTGTTTGGTACTCATTGTCTACATTTATAATTTTAATTCTAGGCTTTTTCAATTCTTCAATTTGAACTTCTGCTTTTTCAGTTGTGTTAATTTTAAGTTTCATCTTGTTTACGTCTTGCTTATTTTTACATTTGATGATTATTTTGTCTTTGGTTGTTATGATTTTGTTAACAGGTATCGTTGTGTTCTTATTTATTGACATTTTGGTTTCGTGAAATAATTTTTTTAGATCCTCCTTGTTCTTTGGTTTTATGATGATATCTGGAATATTATTATTAGTTTGATTTATCTGTTTATCAGTTATTTGTGCATAAGTTGACCCAAGTTGAAGTTTGTTCTTTTCCATTCATTTGAAGCAGTTTATTATTTTCCAATAATTCATTATTTAACACTTTTAGTATTTCATTTTTATCCATAATCTCCTTAATTAGCTCTTTTTGGTGTTTGTTCTCAATAGTTAACTTTTCATTTTTGTTATCTTGTTTTTGTATCTCCGTTACCAAATCTTGATTTTCTATTATCAATTTTTGATTTTTTGAAGGTTCACTTGTTTTAATTTGTGCCAGTTCATCTTCAGTTCGCTTTAATCTTTGCTTTGTATCTATATAGCTTTTCTTTTTTGTTTCAATTTTTTCTTTTAATGTGTCGTACTTTTCTTTTAACGTTTCATATTTTTCTTTTAATACTGTATAATGTTTCCCCATTTTTTCCTTTTCATTCTATAAAAGTACACTTGTAACACGTGGGTCTTTAGAGGTTATGTTATCTAGATCGTGGTCTTCGCAAATAATGTACAGACTATCTATGCAGTTCTGTGTCTTTTTTCTTAAATAATCACTTTTGTGGTAGACCCCTTGACACACTGAACATATTAGGCACTGCACTAAACTTTGAGGATGGCATTTAAATGAAATATCTGGAGGAGCAGTATGCTTTAGCACCCATTCGTCCTCCGCCATGTTGTAATTTCTACTAGCTATTTATTATTTTGCTGGCCATTTCCGATAGAGACAATTGCCACCAGGGAATTTAGAATCTTAAAGACAAATCAGAAGGCAAAATCTCTCAAAACGATTACCCAACATATAGTGACACCACTGCAACATATTTTTAATTCGTCAATTGAACAGGTTGTATGGCCCAATGCTCTGAAAAGTGCCGAATTAGTACCTATACACAAAGTCGGTGATAAATCTGTGATCTCTAACTACAGGCCTATATCACTAATTTCGAACATAGCAAAAATTAAAAAAAAAAATAATGTATAAAAGCAATTTTAGATGAGTATCTCACTAATAGTCACATTTATAGACCTTGGAATGGCCTTTGACACAGTTAACCATAAGCTATTAATTGAAAAACTTGAAATATATGGGATAAGGGACAAAACGTTGGAATTATTAACTAGCTATCTTTCTAATAGAAAACAAAGAGTTATGATACTAGACAAAAAAAGTTTATAAAAAGAAAAGGAAACGGGAGTTCCACAAGGAGCTATACTAGGACCATTATTTTTTATATTATATGTTAATAATCTCCCTAACAAAAATCGAAAGTGTAACAAAGTGTTTAGTAAGTGTAGAAAAGTATAGAAAAGTGTAAGAAAGTGTAAAAAAATGTAGTTTAATGCTGGATTTTGGACATATTTTACATTTTTTTTACACTTACTTACTTTCTTTACATTTGCGTACACTTTTGTACATTTTATAAAGTGTAAAATAATGTAAAAAAACCATAATAATCTATAAATACAAAAAATGTAAAAAAGTATACAAAAGTGTTAAAAACAGTAAAAAAAAGTGTAAGAAAAACATATAAAAATGTAAAAAAATATAAGGAACTGTAACAAAGTATAAAAAGACTGCAAGAATGTGTTAAAAACTGTAAAAAATGCAAGAAAGTGTAAAGAAGTGTAAAAGCACAATAATCAAATGTTAATAAGTGTAAAAAAACTGTAATAAAATGTTAATAAATATTAAGAAGTCTAAAAAACTGTAAAAGAATTTTTGATTATGAGTATCAAAAAAAGTATAACAAAATATAAAAAAACTGTAAGATGGTGTAAAAAAGTGTAAAGAAAGTGTAAAAAAGGGTAACAAAATGTAAGAAACGTCCCAAATTTAGCATTAGTCTACATTTTTTTTACACTTTTTGACACTTTTTTTTACATTTCTTTACATTTTTTACATTTACATGCATTTATTTGCATTTTAAAATTTTTGCTATGGCTATTGTTAGATATGCCAAGAAACACTATTCTGTCCTATGCGGATAACAAGACACTGGCATCCGCTCGCAAAAAAATGAACAAATTTTTCGAGCATATAGTAAACTGGTTAGCCATAAACAAACTATCCTTAAATATAAATAAAACTGTCTACATGACTATGGGTAACTATAGTGATAGTGTGCCAAGAAAGATCAAAATTATTATACACAAACAGAAAATCAAAAGAGTGACAAGCCAAAAATACCTAGGGTTAATATTTGATTATAACATAAAATGCAATAAGCACATTGAATATGTTATAAAGAAAACAAAATGCTTAATTTACATTTTTGCAAAAATCGAAAAGTACATGGATACAAAAACACTAATGACAATATACTATGCCTACCCTGGTGCAAACTGGCTTCATTATTTGCCTAATAAATAGCCAGTTTTAGTGTGGTATAACCAAAAACTAGCCACTTTTCTTAGAGATTTCTATCTATCGATGAAACGATTTTTCCAACATTATTCGACCATTTAATAGATTGAAAATAGAAAGACTTTTTTTTAAAGATTTACACAAGCTTGTTCTCAACTATTTCAAAGGTATTAAAATTGGGGAGAAAAAGAAACTGTTGGTCAGTCTTTTTAGTTAGAAAATGGCTAGTAGAAGGCTTGTTCTTTTTACGAGGAGTGAGAGAGACAGAATCTAATAGAAACATATGGGTTTCAGTTAATATCTAAGAAAGGAGTGCTGAAAACGATTTTTTAGTCTGTGTTTATTGTCTATATTTTTGTAAACAATCTATTACAATTGAATGCTCTTAAATGTAACGTCAAGCCTATGACTAAATTTAAATTGAATATTTTGAGTTTATGCCATTCTATTTCCAATCTATTAAATGGGGAATAATAGGGGAAAAGGCGTTTCAACATGGCCATTAATTAGCCATTTATTCAAGCTATTTACTGACTTTCTGACCATTCCATAATAGACAAATTTTTAGCAGAGTACTTTCATAGTTTGATAAATTATGGAATAATTGCCTGGGGCGGCGCATACAAAGACAATATAACCCTTCTACAAAAAATACAAACAAGAATATTGAAATTGATAAGTAAAAGGGACTGCCTGGCAAATTCCCATATGTAAATCAACTATTTACACTTGAGGCTTAGTGTATCATTACGAAGATTTGGCAGAAATATATAAAAAAAGTAAATCTCCCTGGTGGAAATCGATTCCATTATTTACCTAATAAAAAGCTAGTTTTCCCAATAATCATCAAAAACTAGAGACTTTTCTTGGCCATTTCTATTTATCGATGAAACGATTTTTCCGATCACATTCGTCATTTAAGGTAGCTCTGGCGCAATATATATGTATATAAATATACAAATTTTTTACGATGCTTACTTCACATGTTATAATTTGAAAAACAATATAGTATGAAACAAGGGTTTTTAAAGTAACAAAAAAATTTTTTTCAAAGAAATTTGAATATTGTTAAAGAAGATATCACCAATTGAAAAAAATCCACAAAACCCATAAATCTTTTTCATTTTTCATCCGATTTTAATTTGCAAGGTCTTAATTTATTCCTTATTCAATTTCAGGGGAAGGTAGCGATATAAAAATTGGAAAATTTTAAAAACTTGCAAGGTTATAATCAATTGTTTATAAAATTCAGTCACAAATCTACAAACGATTGCTTATAACTTTGTAGGTTTTGAAAATTTTCAAATTTTTTCAAGAACCTTTGTTTCATATTATATTATTTCTCAAATTATAAAATGTGAAGTATGCATCGTAAAAAATTTGTGTGTGTGTGTGTGTGTGTGTGTGTGTGTATGTGTGTGTGTGTGTGTGTGTGTGTGTGTGTGTGTGTGTGTGTGTGTGTGTGTGTGTGTGTGTGTGTATGTGTGTGTGTGTGTGTGTGTGTGTGTGTGTGTGTGTGTGTGTGTGTGTGTGTGTGTGTGTGTGTGTGTGTGTGTGTGTGTGTGTGTACCGCGCCGGAGCCACCTTAATAGACAGAATAATAGAATAAGTTTTTTCAAAAATTTACGTTATCTTTTTTATCAGTATTTAAAAGATGTCAAAGTTGATCAGTTTTTTTAGTTAGGAAATAGCTAATAAGAGGCTTGTTATTATGGTGAGGAGTGAGACAGACAGAATCAAACGGAAAAATCATTCCTTTCGTTTGTATCCCCTGAAATAGTACTATAAACGAATTAAATACCAATGCTTCCTGTTTACGTTTTGGTTAGCTATCTTTTTTTAATATTTGGCTCTAAATACATGATCAGATTACAAACAAAATTTAGTCAAACATTTTAAGATTGTGTGATCTCCATTAAATAGAGAATATGACCGGTAAAATCGTGTCATTCCTACCAAGAAATTAGCTATTTTTAATAGCTATTTATTATTTTCCTGTCCATTTCCGATAGAAATAATTTCTACCATGGGCTAAGACCAGAAATAAGTGTATCCAGTTACCTAAAACAACGAAGGCTGTTAGTTATAAGAATAGTTATTTCGTAGCTTTATAGTACATTTCGACACGGGTGGGGCAGTCGATTATTTAGCTAAATCCGCACTTAAGTCACGGCTAGCTGTGACTTAAGTAGCCCATTATTACACTGTGAAATAATGAATTTACTTAAGTCACAGGCACGTAATTAACGCCAATTATCTACCAAAACTATTCAAAAATACGATTTCACATATAAGAATGAACAGGAAAAGAAGTAAAACTTCGTTAATAGTTGACAAACCACAAAGAATAAATAAAAATGATGATAATAAGGCTTGTCTATATTATAGGTTAGTTTCATCTGCTATGGGATAGCAGACCGCGCGCTTTTTAAATATTCAATATTAAACTGTATGGATTTTAGTTTTAAAAGTCTTTCTCTTTAATGATATAACGTATACAAATCTTTCACTTTCATAAACTTCAACTTATTGTTAAAGATACAAATCAAATTGCCAAGAATCTAGTTTTATGATTTTTTATGTATATATTCAATATTCTAGATTCAATAATAACCATATTCTATATCAGGTATTCTATTATTTAAATAACGTTTTATTAATTTTTTTCAGGGCGGGGGGGCTGCGCCCCCCCCCCCTTCCGCCCCACACTTCTTCCACCCCACTTCCAAGTTCCAACTATCATTATAAATAAGCACAAATAAATAAAATAAGAATATGGCGTATTTATGTCACACGAGCTATAAAATAGTATACGATACTCGTGACTTAAGTGGCTCATTATTCCACGGCGTTTATTTATTTATAGCGTTTATATATTTATAGCCTCGCTGCGCTCGGGCGCTAACCTCACGCCGTGCAATAATGGGCCACTTAAGTCACACGTATCGTAATATACTATTAATACCCTACCTAATGAACTAAAGAAACTTTATGGTAAAAAGAATACGGCTAAAAATTTAAAGAGTAAATTAAAAAAATGTATTTAAAACAGGGTAAACATTGGATTAATTTTAAGAGTATATACTGATTGTTAGTTTTAATATATAAATTCTATATTTGTTAAAATTTTAGTATGTAAGTTAGTTATGTAAGTTATTATTCTAATGTATTCCTCCAATCTATGTACAGATAGCTACGTCTATGTCTATAGAATTACGAACTTGCAATTAATCTAGATAAATAAATAAATAAATAAATCAAACATATGATCAAATATGCTAATTTTAGGCTTTCCTTGGTATTTCAAAAAATTTTTACTTCTTTCCCTTAGCTTGACCAGTATCGATCAAGGACGCAGGAGAGAGAGAGAGAGAGAGAGAGAGAGAGAGAGAGAGAGAGAGAGAGAGAGAGAGAGAGAGAGAGAGAGAGAGAGAGAGAGAGTTCATATTTAATTTTTTTATTCACGCTTTTATAATATGTATCACAATATTTTTGTTGGCATCTGAAAATTAGTATTAACCTGATGTATTAACCTCATATTTAAAATTAAATTGTCAAATAAAATCGATCTGAAATTATCAAATTATTTTTTAATTCACTTAGATTACTAGGATTAATATTGAGAAAATGAATTTCGATTACTGGCGTATTGGATCGTTCAACCATTGGCGGAAGGGACGATAGTTTGCGAGTGCTTTATATTTAATTAAGAAAAAGCTATGCCATCCCAATGTAATGAAAGTTTGGGGTGCAATATAAAAGCTCATTGAAGCCGTTGTGACAGAGTTACTCTTGCTCCCACCTTGTGGCGTCCCTAGTAGAAACCCGTCAGTGTCGACGTATGCGTCGGTGGCTGTAACAGGTCCTAACATCACGTCTGCGCAGTCCGTTTCTGTTGGTCGGCGCTCGGCGGCCATGTCTGTCCGGGTCATAGAGTCGCGCCCGCCTTCTCAGCCGTTGTCAACCAATGAGGAACCTCGGCGGCATTGGCATGCTCGATAGGCGGGGCAACCTTTTCGACCCACGGGAGCAGGTGCACCACGCGCAGGCTTAGCCAGTTCGCTGATGAACACTAAGCAAGCAGTTCACAGTCCGGAGCGGAGCCGATCATTCGTGAGAGCTACGTACGCGCTGACGACCAAGTAGCCACGTAAAGCCATAGAGCAGTGTAATCGGTGTGCGTGGTGTAGGTCGCTGGGCTCTGATGAGAGCCAGTAAATGAAGCCCGTAAGTGCGGACAGGCTTTCGCGGAGCTCGAATGCGGAGCTTCCTACGGCTGGCTGTCCTGACGGCTCTCGTCGGTGCAACATTAGCAGCAGTAGTAGCAGCAGAAGTAACGGTAGCAACAGCAGCGTCTCGTAATCGAAGTTCGGGTGAAGGCGCTTTCAGTGTTAGTTCATGGCAGTAAGTGTGTGAAGAGCGAGAAAAGAAGAGCAGTCCTGCCTCATAAGCCTCTCTGATAGCGATAGAAGTGGGTGCTAGTGCTGGGGCCCTCGAGGGCGTTTGGCCGATACGGGCCTGTGGAAGCTGGACCCATCGAGGCGGCGACAGTGGTGGAGGTAGGCGGCACGGCCGCGGTTGCGGCTGGGGAGGTGGAGGGCTACGGGGCCCAAGGGCCCGGGGTTGGGACCCCTGGGGGGGTTGTACAAGGCACCCCCAGAATAAGGGTCGCGACCCTCGGGGCCTCTTGCTGCGCACCCTTGCCGGTCACACAGGCACACAACATAAGTATAGGTAAGCTTAAGTCTCACACATCCCACTAACTTGTATTCTTCTCTACTGTCGACCATCTATCATCCGTAAAGCCTTGCATTTCCGCGATCTGTCATTTCGACACTAACAGCTTGTGCTTAAACTCTATTGCCGCACTCACAACCATTTCCGAGAATCCCAGTTTTCTAGTTATCCTTATAGCCTTACCTTATCTTTGATTTGCTACTATATTTATTAATACATCATCGGCTGGGAGAGAGAAAGTCCTCTCTCAACTTCGTGTGGAAAAAGTACTATCTCGACTTCGCATGGAAAATGTTCCTATCTCGGGCACTAAAAAAATTTAATTTTGTGTTTAAATAGTATCTTGAAGTTGGAGTTTTTGATCTGATCTGGGGATAAGGTGTTTAATTAAATAAAACAAATTGTTTTATTTAAAATTGCGACGTTTCGTCGACCTGTAGTGTCGACCTCTTCAGACACTTTATTGGCTTTCTTATACATATTACAATGCTTTAAAGAACTATACGACATTCTCAGTGAAATTGTAGACTCACACTTTGACTGAGAACGTCGTATAGTTCTCTAAAGCATTTTCATATGCATTAAGAAAGACAAAAAAGTGCCTGAAGACGTCGGCACTACAGGACGACGAAACGTCGTAATTTTAAATAAAACAATTTATTATCAGATCGAAAACTCCAACTTCAATATACTAATAATAAAATGGAGGGCGAAACCAACTCATCACGATTTTTGTGTTTAAGTTGAATAATTCACAATGAAAGCATATATTGAAGTATAATAGAAGATAGAGAAATAATTTCGCTAACATAACCGGCCTAGCGTGAAGCGGAGACCGATTTTAATGACGTTTAAATTGAGGACCGCTGTAGACTTTTGATAAATCGACATTTCACGCTGGGCTGGTTATGTTAGCGAAATTATTTCTCCATATTACTATTATACTTCATTATATACTTGCATTGTGAAGTATGCCCCAGATCGGCGCGCGAGTGCCAAATCGTGCTATTTCCAACTCATGTTTATAATACTAAAATGTACTTAAAAAAATTGTTTGATAAGCGTTTTCAACATGTTTTTTCCTCAGCTTTCCAATGATATAGGCAGTTTTTTCGAAATTTTCCATTTTCACCTTCAAAAACTACAAAACATCTTATATCTCAAAAACCGCGCTGGGGCAGTTGACGTGAAACGCCTCATGTGCTCATCTGATTACGCATTACATTACTTTTTTTAATAATTTTATTAATAACCACTAAACAATACTATTCTTTTCTAAAAACTTTTTGATTATTCAATACTTGCTAAGGTAAAATTGAATACCGAAAACAAAAATTGTATAGAACACAGTTCATATATAAATATTGAAATGAATAAGTGAAATTTTTGAAAACTTTTAATGATAATTATTGGTTTTGGATCTTCCTTACTAATGTATACGAAAACGAACATATTTCCGTCCTTTTTTCCATTAATAAGTATGGTAAAAAAGTATACAAAAAGCTGCTTCGACGAAACAGCATTTTCAAATATTGAAAGTGGAGGCGATAGCGGAACAAAGTTTGTCACCGATATTGGAAGAGATATTCCTTCTTCATACAAGCTTTGGAACGGTGAAAAAAAATTTCGCGGCAGAACATGTTTAATAACATGTTTTAAGTCGATCTATGCTGAAATCCGTCGATTTTGAGAATATTTTTTTCTCGTGTGTGTATGTGTGTGCGTGCGTGCATGTGTGCGTCTGTGCGTGTGTATGTGCGTGTGTATGTGCGTGTGTGGGTGTAGGTGAGGGTGAAGGTGAGGGTGTGTGTGGGTGAGGGTGTGTGTGTGTATGTATGTGTGTGTGTATGTGTGTGTGTGTGTGTGTACGTGCGTGCATCCGTGTGTGCGTGTGTGCGTGTGCATGTGAGTGTGTGCGTGTGTGTGTGTATGCTACTCGACCGATTTTAACTAGAAAGGGATCATTTTTTTAGATTTTGCTTACACAGTTTAGGTCAATAGTCTCTTTTTGTCAAAATCGATTATTCAATTTTACAAATTTTAATTTTCAATTTTTCTAATATTTATAGCTAATATTGTTTATATATAATGAATTATCTGTATGCAGGATAAAATTCACTACAATTTAAAAAAAAATCCGGCAGCTTTATTTTGTCACAAGTTATTAATGAAAACGTAATTTTTTGAAAATAGGTTGTATTTCGAAATTGAAAAAAGATATGGACATGAGTATTTTTTGGTTATAAAGAATATGGAGTACTATAACTTGCTAAATTTTTGTTTTTTTATTCATTATTTCTGGAGAAAAACATAATTTATAAAAAAAAAATTATTTTCATTCTTGTCGCATCACTAGAGTAAAATTGGCTTAAGCGCATTGAAATTTCGTGTTGAGGTAGGTTTGAGACACCTTTCGGATGAACTCTTTGGTCAAAAGGATTGGTCAATAATTTTCAGAGATATTTGAGGTTAAAATTTTTTCAACATTTTTTTCAAATCATATCTCGAGATCGGTTCGATGTATCGTCTTGCAATGTATAGACAATTTTGTACGATATATAGGCAAGATGTGTGTGATATTTTATCAGGATCAGTCGATTATTTTTGGAGATATTTGACATTGAAAATTTTCGTATTTTAAAAAGTAATTTTCTTTCTCGGACGATAAAGGGATTAAAATTCGCTTAATCGCTTTGATCACATTTTTTTCAAGAAATCAAGCATTTGGCGTAAATACATGAAAAACTTCAACTTTGCTGACGCTATTCCTTAACCATTTCAGTCACAAATGCCACTATAGTGGCGTCATTTTATTTTCAGTCTCACCGTTCAATTTTTTTTGACACGGAAGAGTAAATATATGTTTCCAATGTTTTTTTTTGACGCTGAATCCGAATCCAATGTCGAAATTACAGTAAACGTGACAACCCCTAAAATGGGGTGAAAACTACATACTTCAATGCCAAATATTTAAAATCGAATTGCGTGACTGAAAGTGTTAGCAGTTAAGGAATGTGACGAAAGGCCTAGTAAAGCTGTAAAAAAGTTGTAGATGGACGCGGCAGAGACACACAGGCTCGCAGGTCACGGAGAAACGCACTTGCTTGTTTGGCTGGTATATACAACAAGCTAATTTCGAGCATGTTCCGCGAGATCTCTGAACCTTACTGATTTTATTGATTTTACAATTATAATAGCGATTTATTAACATTCAAGAAATAATTACTTTACAGTACGGATTCGTAACGTCTACCATAAAACTCATCCGAGTATTAATATTTAATGAATATTCCTTAACTATTCCAGATTTTCATTTGGGTCAAATGTCGGTCTCATTTTTGTTAGGGAAACATTAATAATTTTTAATTGTATTAAATGAATATCATTAGAATTGCGTCAAAAATTAGTGTAATAATTTAAAATTTTAGCATTAAAAATTAAAGGAATCAGTAAATTAAGTTTGAGGAAGCAACGTGCAAACGAATTGGCAGCGGCTTTTCATATTTTCAAACCGGGTTCGTCATTCAATGAAATCAGATAGTTACAAATAAAGATATTTGAGATTTCAAATTTTTGCTTCCTCCTATAGGAAGCTTTGTGATATTAGAAAAAAACAGTTTTCTAGAAAATATGTTGGGAATATTATTTAGCACATTTGGAATCGAAATACACAATCTTTAGAAAATGACCATATGCTTGTACAACCAAAAGCATATACGTCATCATGGCGTCAACGAGTAAAGAGCCTTGTGTCAAATAGGGGAGAGTGGGGCTACTTCGATCACTTTTTTTCAGAGCAGTTGTCTTTTTCACTACTAAAATAATTAACTCTACTGAGGTACTAACACTATGTTTAGTGTTATAACTGTCTAACAAACTTGTAATGGACCCTTTATTATTTGTCAATCATGGAACTGTACTAAAAAAAAATCGTTTTTTACGAAATAGCCCCAACTCCGGGGTAATTCGTAGAAATAGTGTGGCTAATTCGTAAATTTTTTTTCAGAGCTGTTATCTTTTTCGGTACTAAAATAATTAACTCTACTGAGGTACTAACCCAAAGTTTTGTGTTATAACTGACCAAAAAAAATGTTATGGACCCTTTATTGTTTGTCAATCATTTATCTGTACTCAATTGAAAAAAAACGTTTTTTACGAAATATCTTCAACCCCTCACAGCTCCAATTTTTCTACTTGACATTTACGTGCGTTTTCCAAGTCCTGGAGCGATGTTTGGCACGCAAATATAATTTGAGAGAGCGAGAGGGAGAGGTGGCGATGATGAGAGGGAAAGGGGGTGAGAGCGCGAGGGAGAGAGAGAGAGAGAGAGAGAGAGAGAGAGAGAGAGAGAGAGAGAGAGAGAGAGAGAGAGAGAGAGAGAGAGAGAGAGAGACTATTAAATCAGTTCAAGAAGGAATTTTATAATAATTATTCAAAATAGCTTTTAAAGATGAAGGCTATTAATTCATAAATTTGTTCCTATTGTAAAATGATTTGTAATTTTGTACAAAATGTCAGATTCGTACTCGGAGAAAAATGCAATAGTTAAAATTACTAGAGTGCTCTAGTATTTTGTCACAGACTAACTCAAATGGACTTTTGCGGGATTATTAACAAATTTTACGAGGCACAAGATAAATTTTACCATGTACTATTGTAATTTTTCGAATGTGAATCATAAAAATTATTTTGTGCCTCGTAAAATTTGTTAAAAATTTCGTAAAAAGTCCATTTGAGTCAGTCTGTGACAAAATTACTAGAGCACTCAGGCAATTTTAACTATGGAATTTCTCTCTGCGTACATGTATTTTTTAAGAGGCATTCGATAATGCGGAAAGGGTGTTTTTGAACTTTGGCAGTTATTTGCAACTGTTACAGTTACAGATTTTGGAAATATCTTATTGTATTGGAAATATAATGAAGAACAGAAATGGTCTTTTACCAAAAACGTATCAAAAACGAGATATTTGAGAAAGATAAAGAAAAAGACCTGAAATTTATCATAACTTGTTGAAAACAATAATGAAGTTCACCTTTCTCAGTGTCTGGATCACATGCATCTTATACTGAAGATTAGGATAAAGCGATTTGATCTTGACGCGACATTGACCTTTAGGTTGAGGTCAAAGATAAAATCATATCTGAACGTAAAATTTTCCGCTCTTTCAGATTCTGGGATCAAAAATAGGGGTTCCCATTTAAAACAAATGAAATTGACCTTCAAATGACCTTGAAAGGATATGTCCAACGTCAAATTCAAAATCATCATTGGAATCGTCGTCGAAAATCCTATCCACCGTGTGGGTCACCATATTATTTAGGTAGGTTATTCCAAAATCAGGGGGAAGGGGCGGCAATATTTTTTGAACACCCTGTATAAAAATAGTACATACATATCGTACTAATAATACGATACGTGTGACTGAAGTGGCCCATGCTTGCACAGCGCTAAACGCTGTGTAATAATAAGCCACTTAAGGCGCTCTTACACCTAAAAATTTTCAATTTTGAGACGGTGGCTCGTACGTTCCAGAATATTAATTTAGGATGGAGTGAATAGGTCGATCAACGAGGAACCATAAAAAATAATAAAACTTAGTTTATTAGGCCGACGTTTCGGTACTGAAGTAAGTACCTTCTTCAGGGCTAAATAGAGAAAATACATAATAAGTACATATATACAGATTTTTTATAAGAACCAATAAAGTTTTTTAACAGTGTACTGACCTAATGATTAAAAAAAGGTTTACACCATGATTCGTAGATCACGACAGGTGACGTCGAGCATGATTCGGTACAGCACGTAGTGCATCGTCAAGACACGGATTTTTATTCAACTAGAAGAATTGAATTTGAAAAAAAATTTTTAAGTTAACGAGAATTTAAATGAAATAAAAATAATAATAAACAGCTAAATCTCTTACCCAACCTGTACTCTGGAGTCCCATTTTTTCAACAATGAGAGAAAAGCGAATTTCCCGAGGGGGTATCGAAAAATAGAAAACTTTTTTAAAGAAAGGTAATTTATCAGAACTTGTTTTAATGGAAAACTTGTAATTTCAATAAAAAGAAATTCGAAATTCATAAAGTTGAAAATTTATAAGTTCGAATTCGATTTTACGAATTATAATTTTAAGGAATAGTAAATTTGTAGAAAAAATATTTATTTATAATTTTAGAATACTATAATTTCGAAAACCCAAATTTTAGAAATTAAATTACAGAAACGAAATCTACAGAAAATATCTGTACATAAATTAGAAAATCATAATATCAAAAGATCAAAATATAGAATTTAATAGCATCTTTAGATAGTTCAAAAGATCGAAAATTGAAAATCTAGAATGCTGAAAATCTCGTAAATATCAAATATCAAATGTTCAAATATCGAATGTTCAGAATATTGAAAAGTCTAAATATCGAAAGGTCCAAATATCGAAAGATCAAAATATCGAAAGATAAATGTCGAAAGTTCATAATATCGAAAGTTAAAAATGTCGAAAGTTAAAAATATCGAATGTTCAAAATGTCGAAAGCTCAAAATGTCGAAAGTTTACAATCTAGCGTTAATTACTTTTTCTTTACCCTAGCTGAATAGTACATATGTTTTCGAAAGTCTGAACATTCTGAATTTGTTTTTCGAAAGTTTGAACCTTCTAAATGTTTAACTTCAATTATTTTTTTCGGAAGTTCAAACATTCTCAATTAGTTTTTCGAAAGTTTGAACCTTCGACATTTGTTTTTCGAAACATTGAACTTTTGACGTATTGCCTTTCTACATTCATATCTTTCGAATCATTATATTCGAATAGCTAGAAATTCCAAAAGTATCATTCTATATTTTGGTTTTCTAAAATTCATATTATTATATTTCATTCTATAGAGTAGAATTCGAATAATTGATCCTTTGAATTTCCACTAAATTCAGCATTTTCGGAACTGTGAACTTTCTATAATAGGGGAATTCTTCATTTTTAGCGTACGAAATTATATCATTTTTTTCGATAGTAATATCTTCTATAAATTTAATTCGATATTCAATTTTTTCCATGAAATGAATTTTCTAAAATAAATCTACTTCTAATATGTGCCTTTTCTACATTCTAAACTTTTGTAAAATTATGAGTCTGTATACAAATTTTTGGCATCTAAAGCTTTCTAATGAAAATTTTTCTATTTTTAGATACCCCCTCAATTTCCCGGCGTTTATATACCCACGCGGGTGACGTTAATAACGCAAATTCAAATTTGTAATTCGAGAGTGGGGGGAGAGGGAGCGAGCTAGCTGGAAGCATACTGCCCGATTCTGAGTGTACGACTACCCGCGTTTATTATTAATATTGTTATTATAAAAGTGCTTGTTGGTTGTGTCATCGGATTTTTTATAAATATATTTGAGATTCTTAGTGTCATCCATTCGATTTAAGCTGTTTTTTTGTGAATGTATATGCAACATTTCGGAAAAAGTGCGTTTTTGGTAGTTAGTTTCTGTGTCTATTATTTGTGTTTTTTCGAAGTCTATTTTGTGCCCTGTTATTTTAACATGATCTGAAAGGGCGGAGGTAGTTAACGATTTAAAGACCGCGTACTTATGTTCATATATACGTTTGCTTAATTTCCTTTTTGAAGTGCCTACATAGACATTACAGCATTTCAAAATAATAACGGCCCTTTAAACTCCGATAATAAAAACAAAAACAAACAGATGACTCACAGCCCTCGCAACCCGTTGACTGACAATAGCATCAAAGACCAAAACAATAATAAAAACAAATGGCTTTTAAATTTATCCTCGACCACTTTACCCGTATATGCAACTGAAATCTTAAGCCTAGGAGAAAAATTTAATTTTACTGCGGATACAGATAAAAAAACGTACTTTGAACTTTTCAAGTATATTGAAAGTGCCAGGTCTAGTAATGATATTAATGACAATATTAGAAACAGATTACTGAATTGCGTTAATCACCACATTAGATGCAAAAAACACTTGAGTTTAGAAGACAGAATTCTTAGCAGAAAAATAAAACTAACTAATGAATTCATAAAAAATAATAAAGATATACTTATTACAAAAGCTGATAAAGGTAACGTCACTGTAGTACTAAATAAGGTAGATTATATCGACAATGTAAAATCCGCCCTCAATGATACGAAATATTACACATTACTAGACAAAAATCCACTCAACAAGTTACAAAAATCCATAAAAAATCTTATCTTAGACTGGAAGAATAAAGGCGTTTTTGATTGTGATTCTAGTTTTTCTTATGTTAATGAGAAAATCGAGAACACGAATTTGCCTAGAGCTTACGGTCTGACTAAGATACACAAAAAAGATCTCCCAGTTCGCATCATTGTTTCAGCTATTAATAGTCCGACTTATAGATTAGATAAAGCCTTAACTTCTTTTCTATCAAAATACATTCCAAAACCGGCTTGAAATATAAAAAATAGTAACGAGCTTAAGCTTTTATTACACTGAGAAAAATGTTGTAGTAAATTTTATTATAACTATAATAAAAATTACTATAAAGTATAGGAAGGGTGAGACAAATACACTTTATGCTGCATTTTTATTATAATTGTATGAATAATTACAAAATTTCTTGTAATTTTTATGACAGTTGTTGATTAGAAAGTATTATAAAATAAAAGAAAAATTGCTATACACATAGCAAAAAATGTGATATAATAAAAGTTAAAATATATGCTTTTAATTTTTATTAGAATAGAATATAAATTTTATTTTGTAGTGTTTAAATTTTATTTTGTAGCGTATAAATTTTATTCTGTAGCGTATTAAAAATTACTATAAACATAGTAAAAAGTGTCACATTCAAAAATTGCTACAGTCCATAAGAAAGTTTGCTATCCAACATAGTAAAAATTGCTACAACATTAGTACTTTCTGCGCAGATCAAGGCGCCCACGTGTCTGATTGAGGTTATGTTTCTACGGGAATTTCACTTTGCCTTACTTTTAAGTTTACAAAACATTCAAAACCTTACTTCAATTATTTTATTTTTATATTATGCACATTAATGATAAGTTTCTTTGTGTTATCAAAGTTATTTATTGTCATTATTTAATATTATCTGAAATTTTCTTGAAATCGATGGTTTGACATATACAAGTTCCAAAATTTTACACTCAAGAATCCTATTTGGGTAAGTGGTTAGCGCGTCCGATTGCCGCGGTGAAGGTTGCAGGTTCGATCCCAACGCTCGTAAAAAAAATATTTTTATTTTTCATTTTAATTTATTTTCACATTAAATATTGTATGATTAGAGTCTGAAAATAGTTCTGAAAACAGGAAGAACGAGAAAAAATTTAATTTTTGGAAATTTAAGGTCATTCATAAAAATTACTATGTTGCATAGCAAAAATTTTTATAATTTCGATTTGTCCCTCCGTTCCTACAAAATATAGTAATTTTTCTTATGTTTATAATAAATTTTACTACAACATTTCTCTCAGTGTAGATAACCTTAATATTCCGCAAGATTACCGTTGCGTTTCATTCGATGTAGTTTCCCTCTTTACGAACTTCTCCAAAGAAAACATTCTTAAAGCTTTGGGAAAAAAGTGGTCATATTTTGGCAACTTACTTCCCATAAGTAAAAAAGAGTTCCTAGAAGGAGTAGAATTACGGCTTGACTCTACGTTTTTTACTTTTAATGGTGAATTTTATCAGCAGATCATGGGTGCCCCGATGGGTTTCTGTTCAAGCCCCTTGTTTGCAGATGTAGTGTTAGAATTTCTTGAAAATAAATGCTTGAGTTCAGTAAAAAACTCAATAATTTTATACAAACGATATGTCGATGACTGTTTTTTAGTTATTAAAAATGATATGATTAATAAAGTTTTAGAAAAATTTAACTCGTTTGATCAGTTTTTGCAATTTACTGTCGAACTAGAAATAGATAATAGTGTTAGCTTTTTAGATATTAAAATCATTAGAGAAAATAATGACATTGCAAAAACGAATTGGTACAGGAAACCAACCTCTTTCGGTAGATACATTAACTATTTTTCACATCACCCTACCCACCAAAAAATTGCAGTTATTTACGGGCTAGTTGATAAGGCAATCAATATCTCACACATTTCTTTCCACAATGAAAACTTAAAATTATCAAATAAGAGATATAAAAGATTTATCAAAAACATAACAATGAAAAAGAAAACTAAAAAGATAATCTTTGAAATAATAAATAAGAGAACATGTGGTAAATAAGATATGTATAAAAATACTTATACGAATATCATAATGTTCCGCCAATAAGGTAAAATAGAGAGAGATAAAGAGAAATAGGGGGGAGAGAGAGAGAGAGAGAGAGAGAGAGAGAGAGAGAGAGAGAGAGAGAGAGAGAGAGAGAGAGAGAGAGAGAGAGAGAGAGAGAGAGAGAGAGAGAGAGAGAGAGAGAGAGAGAGAGAGAGAGAGAGAGAGAGAGAGAGAGAGAGAGAGAGAGAGAGAGAGAGAGAGAGAGAGAGAGAGAGAGAGAGAGAGAGAGAGAGAGAGAGAGAGAGAGAGAGAGAGAGAGGATATTTCCAGATAAATAAACATGAATTCATAGTAGACCATCCTTCTTGAGAGCACCACGTTCCCAATGTGAGACAGTTCCGCGCAGAAGTCGCACACTTTCGCGACTTCCGCGCGGCAAAAAGTCACAATCCACTGTATCGTATATAGGGTTAGGCTATCCAAAACATTGCTCACAGAGCTTTCGGTCGCGCGTGAAACTAGTGACGCACGCAGTGGGCAAAAGTACTTCTTCTTCTAGAGTAAACAAACGGCGAAAACGCGTACTTTCGCCCGAGCAATAGAGAAATAGTACATTACGATACGAGTGTGGAAGGTGATTATTTACCGCAGGAGACGTTTTTCGCACGAGCGAAGCGAGTGCGAAAAGTCGAATGCGGTAAAAATCACCTTACGCACCAGTGTCGTACCGTATTTTATACCACGAGAGCCGAATAATTAAAGTTATGATTTTGAGGTTAGAGTGGTGTAAAAAAGTTATTTTGCTCATAATTAAAGAAAAATAAGTAGATCTTTCAACGCTCTTGTCTCGAAATATTTTTGAAAACAGGAAAATTAATACGGCATGATTTATAAAAAAATAAGATAAATAACAATCATGACACATTAATTAAAAACCGCTGCCAATTCATTGGCACATAGCTTCTTGAAACTAATTTATCAATTCCTTTTTTTACACTTTTTAATAAAATAATTATTTTCTCAAAAACGAATGAAGAAAATTTATCGAAATTTTAACCAAATATAGTTTTTAATAAGTGGCCCATTCTAAATGGATTCAACGAGCAAAAAAAATTAAAGTCTGATTTTTTTGAAACTCTGAGGTCATATTCTACATTAAATTTCAATAGACCCGTGTTTTTTCGTTTTGTCGAAAAATAATTTTGGAGCCCTGTAGCGCGATATAAAAAATTACATTGTGAAAGCGTTATTTTGAAAATGAAAATTCGCATTTTTTTCAAATGGCCGTAGTTTTGGCCCAAGTTATCGTATCGGAACGTTTTTTTTTTTTGAAATTGTGCGGAATTTTACCAGCTTTCATGTGATTTTTTCAGATTTTAAATAACTTGAATAGTTTTTTGGATAAATTGAAAAAACTAAAAAAAGTGCTTTTTTCAAAATTGAATTTCTCAAAAACACCACCTTTTTTTTCGTGAAATTTGGATATGTTTTTCATGGCCAAATAAGCTAGCTTTCTACCAAACGGCAGCGTGCCATCTTTCTTCGTTCGGAAGATACACCCTCATAAAGATAATTGCGATTTCTACACGTTTAAGCCTCATATGCGTTATGTATAAGCTCTTAATGTAATGTTTTAGATAACTTTAAACATAGATAATAGTATATTATGCACCAAGGGAATAAGGTGAGCTGTGTGCTCCCTGCGTGAGAGTTGTTGCCCGAGCGAAGCAAGGGCGACAAACGCGCAGTTTCGCACAGCCTAATATATTCACGAGTGCAATATAGATTTTTTTTTAACACAACTATCGTAATATTCATTCTCATTTTTCGCCGAAGAGGGGGAAAAGGCTGTACATTTATTCCCTAATCTCACTCTCATTTCCAGCGCAACGCACATTTTGTACTCGAGCCGAAGGCGAGCTTACATGTGCGTGGCGCTGGGAACTAGAGTGGGGGTAAGGAATTAACGTAGCACTTTTTTTCCACCTCGGACAGAATGAAGTACTAACTTTACGATGTGGTGTGTTAAAAATTATTTTTAAAGTAGTGTCACATAAGTAGAAATAAGTAGAAGAGTCGGTATAAATCAACGTCCAATATAAATAGAAGTAAAAAAGGTACATTTATTTATTTGATATATTACACTTTTAAATTCGGTATAATATTAGTTAGTAATAATATAACAGTCTATCATACATATTGATCAACATTGAACAGTGAGCCATTCGTGGGTGTTTGTTTTTCTCATTCGCCTTTCGACATTCACAATTTCTGCATCATCAGTCTCTCGGATAACTTGCCAAATATGACTATCGCGAATGCCATTAATCGATCAAAGTTTTTCCCATTCCTCGGTCTTTTGAGTGCGAAAATTTTGCAATTCTTCGGTTTTCAAAAGTATAATTCTTATTTTGCTGGTATACTCACTGACATATTTTACAAAATCGTCAGCATTTTTAATACGTTCGCTGGGTGGTGCAGACAAGTAATGAGTTGTAGCAAAATGTTTTAATAAGCCACCGATGCCATCGCACGCACCTTTTCCATGCCCAGTTGCAGAAAAAATCCATTTTGCTTTATGGAATTCTTTTCCCAATTCATAAAATTGAAATCTGTTCTTAAAATGACTGGCAGCACCGTCAGATATTATGGTAATATCATTTTTCCCATCTTCAGTTAGTTTCATACACTCATCTGTTATCAATTTCATAGCTGCTAAAGCGAACGCTGAATCGTGTTTTCTATCGTCACTGACCATGCCAAAACTCGTAGTAATCTTTCCGACATAACACACCGATGTAAAAATAGAAATTTGTGTATTAGTCCAGTGATACCCCTGAATGGCATCTTGCTGAATGATGGCCCAATTTTCTACAAAATCTCCGTGTAGAATTAAACGATTTTTAGTCGAAAGTCCATCTTCTTTCTCTGATTTGATTTCACGTTGCTGGAGCTCTTTCATTCGTCTATGTTTGCTCATTGTATTTGCGCAACTGTTCAGCTCTTTGAGATAAACATCTAATGTGCAAGTTTTCTTTACAAGATCATTTTTTTCCCAAATTGCAAAAGTTATTTCATCAAATAGTAAATCTTCTTCCAAATGAAAATTTTCTTCGGTTATCGTTTTATCTTTGCAAATTTTACACTCTCGAAGAATACACGAATCATTTTCTATAGAGCAAACAATCATGGATGAGATCTCTTGTTTAAGTGTAAGAAACTCGGATTTACTCTTTTTAACACAATTTTTAGAGCTGTTACGATAAGATCGAAATTGGCGCAATAGACACATAAACAGGAATTGTTTAAAGGTTGAATTAATACTCATTTTGGTCGCAATTGATAAATCTTGGATCTTGAAATAGTAACTTCTGGATTTTGTTTCACAATTAGATCGCAAATTTCCTTGATGCTCCGAGTTAAAAAACGTTTGATTTTTTTTCTATAACTCCATTGATTTTAACATTCATCACATCATTTTTGTTAAGACTTTGTCGGGAACAGTCCAAATCGTCGTCTAGATAATATCTTTCAACTATCTCAATAACTTCAGTCTTCACAGGATTTCCAGAATATGGATCGGGCTTTTCGTATAAACCTTTACTTTTTACGAGCTTTTGTGAAGCTCTGATCATATAATCTGTGGTTCCTCTTATGTGCAATAAAATATAATTACTTGAGAGACTTGAAGGTACTACAGTCATCAATCGTACTTTTTCTATGAAAGTTAGATTTTCATTTTCTAACACCAAACTTAAGTTTTCATTCCATTCATCGCATATCTTGCATTCATTAAACTCTAATTTCTGCCACGAGACGTTATACTCCTTCCTAATTTTGCAATCAGTTTCTTCATAAAAAGTATCTAATAATTGCTTGCGCTTGCGATTAACGTAATTTGGCAATGCTGTCGCGTCAACATTTGACGGAAGCTTGAATGGCGATAGAGACAATTTATTCTTAGTGAATATTTCATTCACTTCTTCATAAAACTCAACACTGCAAATTGAGGTTTGAGAATCTGCCGGCATCGTAATTTGAGATTCAGGCGTTTGATTAGATGATGTAGATTCTGTTGGCGTTGACTCTCCTGCTTCTTTCAAAATTTCTTGAGATATTTTCTTGAGTTTTTCATAGAAAATTCCACACACTTTGGTATATTCTGTTATATCCTTGTTTTTATACTCGTTAGACATCAATAATCCATTTGCTACATCGCCAAGTAATTGAAATGGGCGCTTACTATCTTCATAAACGTACTTTTTATGAATACTGCCGATATCCGGACACTTCTGAGTTCTCTTGGAACTAAACTTAGCCTTTTGCATGTTTGTTAATATGTATCCGTATATGATTGAACGTATACGAAAAGTTATATAGTCAGGGTTTGTCAGCGAGAAAAAAAAATTGGAGTGACTCTTAATTATAGAGTCTCTGCACCAACTCACTCGCAAGTAAAGTTGATGCACAATATGTTGTAAACGTAAAGTACGTTCGAGCAAATAAATAAAGCAATAACCAAGGTATAGGCAATAAGTAAGTAGTGCAAAAATAACGATTGGCGATTAGGCAAATAGGCAAAATAATATTAGGCAAAATAATGTGGTAATAATGGGTAGATCGAGTGAGTGCCGCAGGCCCCTACTTATACACTCGGGGTGATGTTTTTTATTGAATGTGGCGCGTTTGTGCTCGCCATCTAGCAGGCACTTAGTGTACTACAATCGTGTATATACTACAATCATCCGTGTATTCTGTACCCTTAATCTCTCACACATAGATGCCAGATTTAACTTTAGAACTTGCAGTCAGCCCCTGTGTAAAATGTATCATAACGCATATGAGGCTTAAACGTGTAGAAATCGCAATTATCTTTGTGAGGATGTATCTTCCGAACGAAGAAAGATGGTACGCTGCCATTTGGTAGAAAGCTAGCTTATTTGGCCATGAAAAACATATCCAAATTTCACGAAAAAAAGGTGGTGTTTTTGAGAAATTCAATTTTGAACAAAAGCACTTTTTTCAGTTTTTTCAATTTATCTGAAAAACTATTCAAGTTATTTAAAATCTGAAAAAATCAAATGAAAGCTGGTAAAATTCAGCACAATTTCAAAAACAAAACGTCCCGATACGATAACTTGGACCAAAACTACGGCCACTTGAAAAAAATGCGAATTTTCATTTTAAAATAACGCTTTCACAATGTAATTGTTGAAAATAGTATACATCTATATTGTACGCATGAATATATATATATACAGTAGGTATGTGTGAGCGCGCGACTGTATCGAGAGCGCGCAATGTCGTATGGGTCCGAGTGTAAACATGTACCTCTCCCCTTCCTAGAGTGTGTGCGTGAGCAAGCATTAAGTCTAAGTCGAGAGGCAGCGAACGATACGCTGCTCTGTCTCTCTACTGCCGCACGCTGAGCGGAAAGCACCTTGCGCGAGTCGCTATGAAGCGCTCGGATTACCTTTATACTGAAACTGAATAAACCAGTCATTCTTTATATATAAAAGTGTCTCTCCTTATTAATATTACCACACCTCAACATGGTAGCAGAGCGTGGTTTTGCCTGATTGGTAAGTAAAAAATTCTCTTATCTTCTACGTCGACTCTCGAGTCGCGTAGAGATAATAAAAGTGCCGCATATGTGAACACCGTGAGAAACATATATGAAAGAAGAATCAAAGTTAACAGTTGAGCAAGAAGACGATTCGCAGCACGAAGGAAAGCTCGAATCACTTGAAGAAGATACGACCACAGAGGTTAAGCAAGAAGTAAATTCCGAACACGAAGGAACGTTCGAGAACGAAAACAAAATGGAGAGAAAAGATATCACGATACCGGTGTTTGATGGAGAAGACTACAGTATGTGGAAGAAAAGAATTACGATGTACTTGAAGATGAAAAAGTGTGACACAGTAATAACCAGAGCAAGAGTTGCGGCAGACAAAGATGACTGGGAAGAAAATGACTTGAAGGCCATCAATTTGATTTACAGTGCCATTTCCAACAAACAATTGGAGTTTGTGTGTGAAGAAGATACGGCGTATAAAATAATAAAGAAACTGGACGATATGTACCTAAAGGAGTCTACAGCACTACAGATTGTGTGCAGGAATAAATTGGAAAAATTGAGACTAGAAAAGTACAGTGATACAGCAACATTTTTCAGTGAATTTGAAAAATCAGTGAATGAGTTAAAAAGCGCAGGTGCAAAAATAAGTGAAAAAGAAAAATTGAATTACATGTTGAACACGTTGCCGAGCCAATACAGTTACATTGGCGATTTAATAGACACGTTAAAAGAAGAGGATCAAACAGCATCGTATGTGAAAAATAAAATACAGATAGCTGAAATGAAAAATAATAGCGAGCAGAGCGGCGAACGTACGAGTGTGTGGATAGCTACGGCGCATGCGGCGGAGAGTAAACATAGTCAAGGTAGGCTAGATAATGATATACAGTGGTTGCTGGACAGCGGCTGTACAAATCACATAATAAATAACGTTGAGTATTTTGATAAATTTATTGACCTTAAAGAACCGGTAAATATCTACTTAGGGGATAATCGATATATAAAAGCAACGAAAATTGGAAACGTAGTTAGCTATTTTAACGCGTTTGGTAAAAAGAATGAAGTGAATATGAGTAATGTTTTTTATGCCGAAAAAATGAATATGAATTTAATAAGTTTTGGAAAATTAACAGATAACAATACGATTATATCGAAAGGAGATGTAGCAAAGATAATAGATAAAAATAATAAATTGATAGCAGTAGCGTACAAAGAAAATCAAACTTATAAAATAAATAGTACCTTGAAACATAGAGAAAATTTTGTAAACACAGTCGAATGTAATAATAGAAATATGACTCTGAAGGAGAAATGGCATAGAATGCTAGGACACATAAATTTTAAGTATTTAGGTACAATATGTAAACAGCAGTTGCTATCGGGAATTCCAGAAACACTTGAAACGGAATTTATGAAATGTAAAACGTGTATAGAGAATAAGATGAATAATCTACCGTTTAAAAATAATAGAACAAGGGCAAGTAAAATTTTAGAAATTGTCCATACCGATGTATGCGGCCCTTTCAAAACGACCGGATTCAAAGGAGAAAAATACTTTGTTTCGTTTATAGACGATTATAGCAAAATTGCCAAAGTTTATTGCATAAAATCTAAAGATGAAGTAATTAACTGTCTAGTCCAATTTGTTAACGAAAGTGAAAATTTAACGGGAAAACGAGTAAAAATATTAAGATGTGATAACGGGAAAGAATATTTGAATAGTTGCATTTATAAATTCGCCAAAGAAAAAGGTATAATTTTGAACAATTGCCCGGCATATGTACACGAGTTAAACGGAACCGCGGAACGGTTTAATAGAACGATAATGGGTATGGCGCGATGTTTACTAACAGAAGCACAAGTACACAAAAGATATTGGCCTGAAATAATATGTGCGGCAACATATTTGAAAAATCGAACGTTGACTAACACGATAGAGAGGAAAACTCCGTACGAAATATTTTTTAATAGACGGCCGGATGTCAGACATTTACGTCTTTACGGGAGTAGGGTTTTTGTAAGGAAACCGGAACAAAAGAGAATTTCTAAATGGGATAGAAAGGCAGATATGGGAATTTTATTAGGATATAGTGAGGTAGGCTATAGAGTCCTATTAAATAATAAAATCATAGTTGCAAGACACGTAGATATTGTTGAGCAAAACGTAAAATGTATAGGGCTTGATGAGGTAGAGTCAAAATATCCATCTCCTTCTACTTCGACTCTCGAGTCACTTAGAGGAGATCAAAATGATCGGGATGACGATTTAAGCGATGATAATGTTTTTGAAAGCGCGGTTGAGAATAATGAACAGGAACAAAAAGTAACAAATAAGAAAAATATAGAACTATTAAAAGTCCCACGTAAATCTACACGTGATAGAAAAAGCCCAATAAGATATCCAGAAAATATTTCGAATAATATTTATGTAAATTACTGCAGGGTAGATACTCCATATACATTTGAGGAGGCGATGTGTAGTAATGATAGTGAGAGCTGGATAAAAGCTATGGATAAAGAAATAAAAAGTTTAAATGAAAATAAAACATGGGAACTAGTTGAAAGGATACCAAATGAAAAGGTAATAGATGTAAAATGGATTTATAGTAAGAAATCTGATGATACGTATAAAGCGAGATTAGTCGTAAGAGGATTTCAACGGACAAATGTTATTGACGACATATACGCTCCAGTTGCTAAAATGCAAACTTTAAAATTTTTGTTTTCTTTTTGTTGCCAGAATGGCCTAATTATAGAACAGATGGATGTAGTCACAGCATTTTTAAATGGTGAAGTAAGCTCGGAGGTATATGTCGGTCAACCCAAAGGTTATAGCGATGGAACAAACAGGGTTTGTAAATTACGTAAAGCATTGTACGGACTACGAGAAAGTCCAAGGGCATGGTATGAATGTTTGGATGAATATTTGATAAAGATAAAATTTAAAAGGAGTAACGTAGATTATTGTTTATATACTCAAGGTGAAGGTATAGATCAAATTTACTTATTAATATATGTCGATGACTTGTTAATTTGTAGTAAGAGTAAAAAGAAAATTAAGAATTTAAAAAGAGTCTTATCAGGAAAATTTAAGATGAAAGACCTAGGAGAAATTAAAGAATACCTTGGTATTAATGTAGAGTATGATTATCGAAATTGTGATATGAAATTAAGTCAGACTAAGTATATAGAGTCATTAGCGAATAAATATCAATTGCAGAATAGTAAATTATATAGCACTCCTATGGAGACGAATTTAAAAATTGAAAAGGCTGAAATAAGCGAGTCAGATATTAAATATAGAAATTTGATAGGTGCATTATTATATATAAGCTCAAGTACAAGGCCCGATATAAGTTATAGTGTTAATTATCTGAGTAGATATCAAAATAGTTATAACGGGACTCATTGGAAATATGCGTTACGAATCTTGAAATACTTGTATTTAACTAAAGATTTAAAGTTGAACTATAAAAGAAATGTAAATTGCGAAACTATAGAGTGTTATGTGGACGCAGATTGGGCTGGTGATAATGTTGACAGAAAATCCACATCTGGATATGTTATTAAAGTATTTGGAAATGTAATTGATTGGAAATCACGAAAACAAAGAACGGTAACAAAGGCCTCAACTTATGCAGAATATGTAGCCTTATCTGAGGCAGTTAGTGAAGTAAAGTTTGTACTAGAGTTAATGAAAAACTTTAATGTAAAATTGATTGATCCTGTAAAGATATTTGAGGATAACACAGGCGCGATAAATATAGCGAATTATGGAAACCTGACTAAGAATTCGAAGCACATAGAAATACATTATCACTATGTTCATGAAAGCGTGAAAGAAAAAGAAATTGTGATAATTAAAATTGATTCGAATGATAATGTTGCGGATATCTTTACAAAAGCGTTGTGTAAAGATAAATTTGAAAAGTTCAGAGAACTATTGAATATCATGTAATAAATTGAAAGTGTACAATATATATGTAAGGAGGCGTGTTAAAAATAGTATACATCTATATTGCACGCATGAATATATATATACAGTAGGTATGTGTGAGCGCGCGACTGTATCGAGAGCGCGCAATGTCGTATGGGTCCGAGTGTAAACATGTACCTCTCCCCTTCCTAGAGTGTGTGCGTGAGCAAGCATTAAGTCTAAGTCGAGAGGCAGCGAACGATACGCTGCTCTGTCTCTCTACTGCCGCACGCTGAGCAGAAAGCACCTTGCGCGAGTCGCTATGAAGCGCTCGGATTACCTTTATACTGAAACTGAATAAACTAGTCATTCTTTATATATAAAAGTGTCTCTCCTTATTAATATTACCACACCTCAACAGTAATTTTTGATGTCGCGCTACAGGGCTCCAAAATTATTTTTCGACAAAACGTAAAAACACGGGTCTGATGGAATTTAATGTAGAATATGACCTCAGAGTTTCAAAAAATCAAAGACTTTAATTTTTTTTGCTCGTTGAATCCATTTAGAATGGGCCACGTGTAATAAGTGGTTAAAATTTTGAGTCGATTTGTCAAATACTCTCTGAAAAACAAGTATTTGAAAATATTTCAAAATAATTAGTTCTTTAAGAAATAACAAACATCTGTATTATTTTAATTGTAATATTATATTCAAAACCTTTTAAAATTACTAAATAACCTTTACTTGAAATTATATTTTCTTCATAAAATTTCACACATATATCAAGGAGCGCGGTAGCGCTCCGAAGGCAAGTATAGAAGAAGCCTAAAGGAGCAACCCGTGCTATATATTATTCCGATATCCGGTTTGCAGCTCTTACGACACTTCCGGTTGTCGTCTATTTTACGCTTGTATATCTATATATATTTATATATATATAGTATATATACACACCCTTATCTGGTCGACGCCTAACCTTACATATAACATGTCAGTATTTTTATATACAAATGTTATCATTTAGTGAGTTAGTTAATAATAATATATTTCAAAGATCTCAAGAAATCAACTAATTATGAGAAGAATTATGTGTATCAATCAACGGGGAAAATAACTTTTATTAGTTAGATAAGTACTTATTATAAATATACATACAGATACATATACGGATTATTTCATTTTGGATTTGATTGGAAAAATATAACCTATATAAGCAGCTGTGAATATCAATGGGCAATAGCAATATATTATAATCAGATAAGTAGCAAATTTTTATTATAAAGTTATAAATCAATAAAGTTTAAATAAGTATTGTTACTTTGTGAAATCTTGTTTTTATTTTTACAGAGTATATCAGAAAATGTAAGGATTATTACCAACTCAATCAATCACTGTTAAAAAATAGTTTTTAACAGAATTGTTCATTAATTATTATTAATTATTCAAGTTCATCGAAAAAGTAGAGTAGGCTAACCGAATCTTCTGTATGTCCATGAGTCTCAAGACATTTTTAAATCTTCAAGTGGATTGGAAAATAACCTATATAAGCAACTGTGAATATCAATGGGCAATAGCAATATATTATAATCAGATAAGTAGCAAACTTTTATTATAAAGTTATAAATCAATAAAGTTTATAATAAGTATTGTCACTTTGTGAAATCTTGTTTTTATTTTTACAGAGTATATCAGAAAATATAAGGATATTACCAAGTAAATAGATCACTGTTAAAAAATAGTTTTTAACAAAGAAGAATTCATTAATTATTATCTTACAGATATTATACCAGAAGATTTTTTTCGAGTCATTTTGGAAATATGGAGATATATGTAATATAGCCAATAATGTTGAGTTCTAATTATGTACTGTCTGAAAAATCTAATTTTGAATTAGCAAAAATGAAAGAGTGCCCTCATAACCCTGGTGGTTATTTTATTATTAATGGATAAGAAAAAGTTATTTTAATACAAGAACAGACGCTTAGGAATAGAGTAATTTATATTAAAGAATATAGTAAGAATATAGTACTACTCAAGAAAGAAAAACCAAACCAATATTATTATGGAAGAGCAGGCAAATACTATTTACGACACAATATTTTTCAAGATGTATCTATATATTCTCAACATGAAAATTTTTCATATGAGATATAATTTTAGAAGAATATTAAAAATTTGTCTTCATATTTGACAGAGCAAATAGAGTACGTGAATGTCAATGAAGAAAATGACAGTTTCATTGCTTTCAATGAATCACTCATAAAACAAACAACAACTAAGATGTTTATTTAGACAGTATTGGACTCAAAGTACGAAAGAAGTATTATGTTTTGAAGTAAGTTTTTCAAAATAAGAAAAGAAAATTGTGATTTTCATAGATCGTCTATCTAGTTGAAAATTATATTGATAATAAACAACATAGTGATTAAAAAATGGCATTTAATCAGTGTTTTGTGTTAAATAAAATAAAATACCGGTATGATGTGTGGCATGAAGTACTCATATAATCAAATGTTATAGATAACAAATAATATAGTGATTAAAAAATGGCATCTAATCAGTGTTTTGCGTAATATAAAAAAATAAAATACCGGTAAAATATGTTGCATGAAGTGTTATATCAAATTTAAAACTTCTACTTAAAATCAGTTTGAAATTTTTTGGAAATAGCTCAAGTATGTATTAATAAGTAATTACGTGTTATGAGGTTCATAAACTTCATAATACGCTTTTGCATAGAAGAAAATATTGCTGAGTGATACCTGAGGTTATAAATATACAATATCATTTTCAGTGTTTTGTGTAATAATAAATAAGATATAGTATGACGTGTTACACGAAGTGTTTATAATCAAATTTTAAAACTTCTATTAAAAATCAGTTTTAAATGTTTTGAGAATAGAACAAGTGTTTATTGAATAATTATGTGTTATGAGGCTCATAATCTTCATAATAAGTTTTTGCATAGAAGAAAATATTGCTGAGTGACATGTGAGGTTATAAATATACAATATAATTTATGATGCCGATTTGAAATATTGGTCTGAGCATTGGTTTAAAAAGCATCTGTCATCTTCAAAAAACTTAGTCGATATCAGTGCTGTGCTGTTGTACATATTTATTCAAGTGTCAATAAAAAGATTATGTCTAATGAACATGGGAATACTGAAAAAAGTAAAAATGATATGTTATTGTGAAAATTTCAACGAATAAAATTGCTCAGTTAACCTAATATATGATTTCTCATCATGGGAGATGTCAAAATGTTTCAGAGTTCTTAGTAAATATTTTTCTAGACAAGATTCAGATAATAATTTCAAAAAGTTTTATTTATACAAGAATGTCAAGAAAGCTTTTATTCTCAGTGATTCTTAGTTCATAAACTGGTTGCATTTTTAATTTTACAAGATTATGTGTCGCAATGATGGGTTATTAATTTAAGTAGTTTTAATAATAATTTCAAGAACTTATATCTCTACTATAAAAGAATATCGAGAAAGCTTTTTTCTCACATTTTCCAAGTCGTGTAGCAATGATGAGTTATTAATACAAGTGGTCTAATCTAATCTACTGAAATCTGTGTAAATCCACCCGGATTTCCAGCTGGATTTCCCATGTGACATGGATCTAACTGGGTTTCCTAGCTGGATATTTTTGACCGGGTTCTAGTGATACTTTTAACAAATTGAAGTGCCGAGAATAATATAATTAATTATTGGCTCATGGTGCCAATAATTAATTGCGAAGCTACAAAAATAATTAATGACATTATCATATAGCAGTCTTATATTAGAACCAATTTAAGGCTTTAATAATCAAATTATAAATATATGAACTAAAAGCTTCGTTTTAAGATCTAATTTATTCAAAAAAATATCGATCCCTTTAGTATTTATGTAATTTTTCTTCTTAATAATAATCTTTGAAAGAATAAAATAAGTTATGTATATAAGTTTTTCCTGCAAACTGAAAACATAAAAAGAATGATATTTTCATATGACTTTACAATAATTAATAGTATTGTTAAGTTATCATCATACCTAAGAACATACGCGTTTGATTATATTATTTCAAAAAATGTTATTAATGTAATCATTTTATCGAGCGCATTGAAGAAACATTCAAATTTAAAACTTTTGTGAATAACAATACTATCATTTACTAATGATATTAAAAATTATACTATACTATAATAAATATCGAGCGCATTGAAGAAACATTCAAATTTAAAACTTTTGTGAATAACAATACTATCATTTACTAATGATATTAAAAATCAAGGAGCGCAGGAGCTCTCCGAAGGCAAGTATAGAAGAAGCCTAAAGGAGCGACCCGTGCTACATATACGAGTACATTGAAATGGGTGTACGAAAAATTCAATGCGCTTTTACGTATATTGCGTTAGTTTTTACTATATAACATATCCCTCTTAATCGAAAGCCATTTCATTGCTCTACTCAAATCAAAAGATTTTATTTAAAAAGATTATCTCGTTCAGAAGATATAGAGAGCTGAATTTTTTTATGTGCGATTTCCTTTCCGAACTTTTCTCCATCGTTTCAAGATATCCGGTTCACAGCTCTTACGACACTTCCGGTTGTCGTCTATCTTACGCTTATATATCTATATATATTATATATATATATATATATATATATATATATATATATATATATAGTTATAGTATATCGTAGTAAATAAACTCAGTCGACTCGAAAAGAAAGAGAGAGAGAGAGAGAGAGAGAGAGAGAGAGAGAGAGAGAGAGAGAGAGAGAGAGAGAGAGAGAGAGAGTACATATATATATATATATAACATAACAACAAAATTGTGACTCTATATAATAACCTCAAAATAACGTATGGTATTTAAATATACGTAATTAGGTAAACAAAACAGATATTAATAATTTCAATCAGCTGATGGCATGGCATGTGCATTTTATACATAGATAAGATTATATATATCATGTAAAAAGTTAATATAATTTAAAAAAAAATAAAAAATAGATACTTTGTGAAAATTTTTTTCACTTTCAGATTATAGAATTCTCACAGACTTTAAGCTCTGGAACATATTCTTATCGAAGGAGCAGCACCAGTAGTAATGCCAATAACTTCTCATTACATCGGCAAAGTCTTCATATAGGCTACAAGTAATACGTACAATTAGACAGACTTCTAGGAGGTGGAATAGAAACAGAATCTATTACAGAAACCTTTGGAGAATTTAAAACTGGAAAATTACAGCTTTGTCACACTTTAGCTGTTAACTGCAAAGATTATGCCAAATGAAGATTAAAATACAGAAAAAAGTAAAAATGATGTGTTATTGTTGTGAAAATTTCAACAAATAAGTGCTCAGTTAATCTAATCTTATAATTTTCTCACGGTGGGAGACGTCAAAATGTTTCGGAGGAGTTCTCAGTAAATACTTTTCTACACAAGATTCAGATAATTATTTCATAAAGTATACAAGAATATTAAGAAAGCTTAATTTTCTCACAGTGGGAGAAGTCAAAATGTTTCAGAGGAGTTCTCAGTAAATATTTTTCTACACAAGATTCAGATAATTATTTCAAAAAGTATACAAGAATGTTAAGAAAGCTTTTATTCTCAGTAATTCTTAGTTCATAAACTGATTGTTTTTAATTTTACAAAGTGTGTGGCAATCATGGGTTATTATTTTAAGTAGTTTCATTCAATAATTATTTCATGATGTCTACTATAAAAGAATATCGAAAAATCTTTTAATCTCCCAATGATTCTTAGTTCACAAACTTTTGTTTTTAATTTTGCAAGATATGTCTGATGGGTTATTAATGCAAGTGATTTCTAGTGAAAACTTCAACGAATCCAAGTGTTGAAAGTAATATAATTAATGATTGGCTTATGGTGAGGGGCGCCAAATGTTACAGAGGGGCCGTTCTGTTCTGTGAATATACAGTACATGAAACCATAATATAAATTACTGTGATGGCTACTTTTTGAATCTGCAACCAATATTTTAATTTGCTAGTTGATTGTGATGCAGTAGTATGATTATTAGATCTAGTACACTTGCAAGTCTTTGATATTTATTTGAAATATTTTGGAACCATGTTTAAGAAGCATTCATCTACTTCAAGAAATTTAGTCAATGTCCGTGCGAAGATGTCAGTGTTTTGAATTCGTACATGCAAGGATCTATTTTGAAGGTTTCTTTTACTTTTTATGGAAAGCGATTATATATCAGATAAGTTTAAACATTTTTTTTCGTTTTTAACATGTTCTTTTTTAAAGAGAATTGTTGCTTTGTGTATTCTTTGTTATGTTTCCGACTAGTAGATCTCTTGAAGACATTAATTAACATTCTACATGGTTTTAGCCGGAAAAATAAATATCACTTTAAAAAAAAATAAAAAATAGATACTTTGTGAAAATTTTTTTCATTTTCAGATTATAGAAGTCCCACAGACTTTGACCTCTGGAACAGATTCTTATCGAAGGAGCAGCACCAGTAGTAATGCCAATAACTTCTCATTACATCGGCAAAGTCTTCATATAGGCTACAAGTAATACGTACAATTAGACAGACTTCTAGGAGGTGGAATAAAAACAGGATCTATTACAGAAATCTTTGGAGAATTTAAAACTGGAAAATCACAGCTTTGTCACACTTTAGCTGTTAACTGCCAACTACCTGTTGATATGGGAGGTGCAGAGGCTATGTGCATCTATACATATATGATACTGAAGGTACTTTGAGACCTGAAAGATTAAATGCTGTAGCTGAAAGGTATAACATCAGTGGGGATAGTGTACTTGACAATGTTGCAACTGCCCGTGCATACAACTATGACTACCAAATTCAGCTTTTGATAAAAGCCAGTGCTATGAGAATCTAGATATGGGCTACTGATAGTAGATAGTGCTACTGCATTATACAGGACAGATTTTGCTGGAAGCGGAGAATTGGCAGATTGCCAAATGCATTTACCAAGGTTTCTTCGATTACTGCGTAGAATAGCTGGTGAATTTTTTTTGAAGACTTATGGAATATGCTCAGCCTGTGCTTTTCTCGAGTGATTGGAATCTCACTGATAAAAAATAACGTAGTTATCTATCTACCCGATACAAATATTATTGTATTCTTAAAAAGTGATCAGTGTTCATAAATATAATATAATTATAGTTAAGGTAGTGCAAGTTTTCAGATCAGATATAATAAAATGTTTTGTGTAATATTGTGTAATAAATAAAATAAAGTCGCGGTATGATGTGTTCAATGAAGTGTTTATGACAAATTTAGAACATCTTCTTAAAATCAGAATTTAAAATATTGGTCAGAGCCATGGTTAAAAAAAAGCATTTTGTTTGTCTATACTTCAAGAAACTTAATCGATATTAGTGCTGTGCTGTTGTACATATTTACTTAAACACCAATTAAAAGATTATGCCAAATGAAGATTAAAATACAGAAAAAAGTAAAAATGATGTGTTATTGTTGTGAAAATTTCAACAAATAAGTGCTCAGTTAATCTAATCTTATAATTTTCTCACATTGGGAGACGTCAAAATGTTTCAGAGGAGTTCTCAGTAAATATTTTTCTACACAAGATTCAGATAATTATTTCAAAAAGTATACAAGAATGTTAAGAAAGCTTAATTTTCTCACAGTGGGAGACGTCAAAATGTTTCAGAGGAGTTCTCAGTAAATATGTTTCTACACAAGATTCAGATAATTATTTCAAAAAGTTAAAAGAATGTTAAGAAAACTTTTATTCTCAGTAATTCTTAGTTCATAAACTGATTGTTTTTAATTTTACAAGATGTGTGGCAATCATGGGTTATTAATTTAAGTAGTTTCAATCAATAATTATTTCAAGATGTTTTCTATTTTCTACTATTTTTAAAACAGCCAACAAGACGTTCTGTACAAGAATAATATACTAACAAACTTTATATTAGAAGAACTACATAATCTTTGAAAAATGTTTTCTCTAAAAAGAAAGCATTAACATTTTTTTACAAAAATATTTTTTAATTTATACATTAATCTAAATTAAAGTAAAAATAGCTCTCCAAAAGTTCTGAAATCTACCTAAAAAACTTTTTACAAAAGTTTAAACTAAGGCAAGTATTACTCTCTCTCTCCCTCCCCTCTGTCTCCCTACCTTTCTCACTCCCTCCCTCTCTTTCACCCCTGTCACTCTCACCCTCTCTCTCTCCATCCCTCTCTTCCCACCCCTCTCTCTCCTTCTCTCCCTCTCTCAACATCTGTTAAATTGAGTACCAAAAACTTTAATCAGAGCTTAAATATTTTTTTAAAACAATCAACACGTTTTTCAAAAGCTAATTTTTTAAGTACGTTCTAACAACAATTTGTCTAGTCCTTTTAATTCTTCTAGTCTCACCTATTTAATAAGCATTCTGTACAAATAGTAATAATTTTTTAATGACTGTACAAATAAATACTATCATTTAATAATGATATTAAAAATATACTATAATAAACTCTCGTAACTTTATCACACTATGTAATTATTATTTTCCCTTAAAAAATTGTGAAATCTATCTAAAAAAACATTTTACAAAAGTTTAAACTAAGGCAAGTATTAGTCTCTCTCTTCCTCCCCCTCTCTCCCTCCCCCTCTCTCACTCACTTTCTCTCTCCTTCCCTCTCTTTCTCCCCTGTCTCTCTCGACCGCTCTCTCTTGCCCTCCCCTCTTTCTCCCTCTCTCTCTCTGTCATCTGTCAAACTGAGTACCAAAAACTTTCATGAGAGCTTAAATATTTTGTTAAAACAATCAACACGTTTTTTAAAAGCTAATTTTTTAAGTACGTTCTAACAACAATTTGTCTAGTCCTTTTAATTCTTCTAGGCTCATCTATTCAATAAGCACTCTCTACAAATGGTAATAATTTTTTTCATGACTGCACAAATAATAATATTGTTAATATAAAACTTTCTACGAAAGTATAAAATAAGGCAAGCTGAGAAAATTTTTCTTTATAATCTACTCTCTCTCCCTCTCTTCCCCCGCCCTCACCCCCTCTATCCACGCTCTCCCTCTCTCTCTCTTCCTCCCTCCCTTTCTATCAATATCTGTCAAACTCTGTACCAAAAAATTTAATGAGAAATTTAACAACACAATTTTTGTCCAGACCTTTTATTTCTTCGAATCTCATCTATTCAATAAGCACTCTCTGCAAATGGTAATAATTTTTTTCATGACTGTACCAATAATAATATTGTTAATATAAAACTTACTACGAAAGTATAAAATAAGGCAAGTATAGATGTTTTTTCTGTATAATCTAATAAAATAATAATATTTATGATTTTTTAAAAGAAATCAAATAAATACCAGTGAAAAAGTCTTTAACTTCTTTGAATCATTGTATGCTGAACAAATTATATGTTAGTAAGTACATTCAAATTGAGCACTGCAAATCAAACGAATGAAAGTTGTGAAATCAATTATCGATAGTTAAGTAATGAAACAACTCTCGGAAACAACTGTATGACTGTTATCAGAAATGTATTAAAATTTGTTCATCCTTCTATACAAATTAAACAGAAGAAAGAACTGAAATCAATTTATTGTAGTCAAGTACCTATAAGTTAACTTAACTGAATAATACAACTTTTCGTACCTACTTAAAAATATTCAGACAGCGGGCATAAAGTACTTACTTAACGCCCAAGATCCGTAATAGTTCCCATACTCCTACGAAAATTTATAGACGCACTTTACACCCGTGTGGGCAAAAATTATTTCAATTGTATAATATGTAAGTACATTCAAATTGTTCATTGTAATTCAAACAAATGACAGTTGCGAAATCAATGACCGATAGTCAAGTAATGCAGACAACTCTCCGAAACAACTGTATGACTGTTCTCAGAAGTGTATTCAAATTTGTTCATTCTTCTATACAAATTAAACACAAGAAAGTACTGAAATCAATTTATTGTAGTCAAGTAACCATAAGTTATCTTGATGGACATAATAGAACTTTTAGTACCTTGCGTGTAAAAATATTCAGCCAGCGGGTATAAAGTACTACTTAACGCCTAACAAGCGCAATAGCTTATATACTCCTACAAAACTTTATAGAACCTACGTACTTTACGCCCGTGTGGGCGAAAATTATTTTAATTATATAACTATTATGTCTTCCTTTTATTTAAAAAATTCATAAAAATTTTCTCATATATTTACGAAAAGTCAAAGCCTATATAAAAAAATTACATAGTTACCACCACATCCCCATTTTTCATTATTCTTTCTCAATTTTGAAATTTCTATAATATTACGCATCTTGGGAAGACAATAGAAGTCTATAGAGCTGCTCTAGCAGTGGTGGTCCTCCAATCTCCCATACATACTTGGCGGGCCCGACGGTTTGCAGTTTAAGGTGTAGACATGTCCATTTTCATATAAATATTCATATATGTTTAAAGACCAGATAAAATGTATAAATGAGTTGCTTCTACATATTAAATACTGATCCGTATTGAATCTATTACTCTGTTTTTAAATAGAAAGTACAAACCCGCATGAGAATATCAATATGAGATCTCATATGAGAATATCGGACATCAGATCTCATATGAGATCTCATATGATATTTACACGCGGGAAAATGATAAAAAATTGGTGGCTTACAAAATGGTTAATAAAATCTAAAGCACTTTTGAGTAGACTATATAAATTTATATGCATTTTTTATCTCATTTCCGCTTAAAAAAGACGGACACAAGGAAAAATATTTTGTGTAATGAAAGTAAAAGCGATATCAATTAAAAATTAGAGTGAATGTAATTATTTATAGTGGGCTTATAGATATAAACATTGTTAATGAATTTATGCAAAAATTTAGTATTCTACATTTACAAAGCCCACCGGTAAACTGCAAACCGTCGGGCCCGCCAAGTATGTATGGGAGATTGGAGGACCACCACTGCTAGAGCAGCTCTATAGACTTCTATTGTCTTCCCACGATGCGTAATATTATAGAAATTACAAAATTGAGAAAGAATAATGAAAAATGGGGATGTGGTGGTAACTATGTAATTTTTTTATATAGGCTTTGACTTTTTGTAAATATATGATAAAATTTTTATGAATTTTAGAAATAAAAGGAAGGCATAATAGTTATATAATTAAAATAATTTTCACCCACACGGGCGTAAAGTGTGTAGGTTCTATAAAGTTTTGTAGGAGTATGTAAGCTATTGTGCTTGTTAGGCGTTAAGTAGTACTTTATGCCCGCTGGCTGAATATTTTTACACGCAAGGTACTAAAAGTTCTATTATGTCCGTCAAGTTAACTTATGGTTACTTGACTACAATAAATTGATTTCTGTACTTTCTTGTGTTTAATTTGTATAGAAGAATGAACAAATTTGAATACACTTCTGAGAACAGTCATACAGTTGTTTCGGAGAGTTGTCTGCATTACTTGACTATCGGTAATTGATTTTGCAACTTTCATTTGTTTGATTTACAATGAACAATTTGAATGTACTTACATATTATACAATTGAAAAAATTTTTGCCCACACGGGTGTAAAGTGCGTCTATAAAGTTTTGTAGGAGTATGGGAACTATTACGCCTCTTGGGCGTTAAGTAGTACTTTATACCCGCTGACTGAATATTTTTAAGTAGGTACGAAAAGTTGTATTATTCGGTCAAGTTAACTTATAGGTACTTGACTACAATAAATTGATTTCAGTTCTTTCTTCTGTTTAATTTGTATAGAAGGATGAAAAAATTTTAATACATTTCTGATAACAGTCATACAGTTGTTTCCGAGAGTTGTTTCATTACTTGACTATCGATAATTGATTTCACAACTTTCATTCGTTTGATTTGCAGTGTACAATTTGAATGTACTTACTAACATATAATTTGTTCAGCATACAATGATTCAAAGAAGTAAAAGACTTTTTCACTGGTATTTATTTGATATCTTTTAAACAATCATAAATATTATTATTTTATCAGATTATACAGAAAAAACATCTATACTTGCCTTATTTTATACTTTCGTAGAAAGTTTTATATTAACAATATTGTTATTGGTACAGTCATGAAAAAAATTATTACCATTTGCAGAGAGTGCTTATTGAATAGATGAGATTCGAAGAAATAAAAGGTCTGGACAAAAATTGTGTTGTTAAATTTCTCATTAAATTTTTTGGTACAGAGTTTGACGGATATTGATAGAAAGGGAGAGAGGAAGAGAGAGAGAGAGGGGGGGTAGAGGAGGTGGGGGCGGGGGAAGAGAGAGAGGGAGAGTAGATTATAAAGAAAAAATTTCTCTACTACCCCTGCTAGAGCAGCTCTAGACTTCTCTTTTCCTCCCAAGGTGCGTAATATTATAGAAAGTTCAAAATTGAGAAAGCATAATGAAAAATAGTGATTTGTTGGCAACTATGTGATTTTTTTATACAGGTTTTGGCTTTTCGTAAATATCTGAAAAAATTCTTATGAATTTTAGAAATAAAAAGAAGGTATTACAGTTATGTAATTAAAATAATTTTCGTCCACACAGGTGTAAAGGGCGTAGGTTCTAAAAAGTTTTGTAAGAGTATGTGAGCTATTGGGCCTCTTGGGCGCTAAGTAGTATTTTATGCCCGCTGGCTGAATAATTTTGAAGTTACAACGTGGGCGTAAAATGTAATTTTACACGCGAGATGCGAAAAGTTCTATTATGTCAGTCAAGTTAACTTATGGCCGGTACTTGACTACAATAAATTGATTTCAGTACTTTCTTGTGTTTAATTTGTATAGCTCGGAAAGATGAACAAATTTAAATACATTTCTGTGAACAGTCATACAGTAGTTTCCGAGAGTTGTTTGCATTACTTGACTATCGATAATTGATTTCACAACTTTTGTTTGTTTGATTTGCAGTGAACAATTTGAATGTACTTACTTACATATAATTTGTTCAGCATACAATGACTCAAAGAATTAAAGGACTTTTTCATTCGTATTTATTGGATTTCTTTTACAAAATCATAAATATTATTATGTTATAGATTATTTCTACAGTCATGAAAAAAATTATTACCATTTGTAGAGAGTGCTTATTGAATAGATGAGATTCGAAGAAATAAAAGGACTAGATAAATTGTGTTGTTTTTTATGGATTATCCAGAAAAAACGTCTATACTTGCCTTATTTTATAGGCATGGTGTGGTTTGTGCACATAAGAATTATGCACATATTTATTGTGCACACTTTAGCATTGGTGTATATCTATATCTATGTGTATACTCCAATGCTAAAGTGTGCACAATAAATATGTGCATAATTCTTATGTGCACAAACGACACCATGCCTGCCATTTTATACTTTCGTAGAAAGTTTTATATTATCAATATTATTATTTGTATAGTCATGAAAAAAATTATTACCATTTGTAAAGAGTGCTTATTGAATAGAAGAGAGTAGAAGAATTAAAAGACTAGACAAATTATGTTGTTATAGAACTTACTTAAAAAATTAGCTTTTAAAAAACGTGTTGATTGTTTCAAAAAAATATTTAAGCTCTCATTAAAGTTTTTGGTACTCAGGTTGACGGATGTTGAGAGAGAGGGAGGAAGGAAAAGAGAGTGGGGTGGGAAAGAGAAGGAGGTAGAGAGTTTATACAGTCATGAAAAAAATTATTACCATTTGTAGAGAGTCCTTATTGAATAGATGAGACTAAAAGAAATAAAAGGACTAGACAAATTGTCTTGCTAGAATTTAACGTACTTAAAAAATAGCTTTTAACAAACGCGTTGATTGTTTTAAAAAAATATTTAAGCTCTCATTATAGTTTTTGGTACTCAGTTTCACGGATGTTGAGAGAGACGGTGAGAGAGGGGAGGGAAAGAGAGAGAGAGAGAGAGAGAGAGAGAGAGAGAGAGAGAGAGAGAGAGAGAGAGAGAGAGAGAGAGAGAGAGAGAGAGAGAGAGAGAGAGAGAGAGAGAGAGAGAGAGAGAGAGAGAGAGAGAGAGAGAGAGAGAGAGAGAGAGAGAGAGTTATCTATACCACACACCAAATTGTATTACATACGGAAATATTTTTAATTTTACTTAAATTAATACCGTCTTTAGTTATTCATAAAAAATACATGTTTTTTGAATGATCGACAATTTCATTAACGTACCTTCATTATACCTAGTTGCAATATTTTCAAATAATGGATCTAATAACTTATTAGATTAGAAGAAGCAAGTAAATAACACTCGTGTGTATCGCGCGTCATTTCTGTTTTCTAGTAACATATACATAAAGCGGTTCCCGAAAAATTACGATTTGAAGAGAGGGCTAAAACAGTTATAACCTAAAATATCTCTGAAATTCATAAACGAATTCTTTTATTACCATAAGAAGTCATATAAAAAATAATATATAAACTCTACGTCGCTACAAAATTTTAAAGAAATTAAAACAATTTTACTCTAGTTATTGTGCAACAAAGAAAGTCATTTTCAGAAATACGATAATTTTAAATATCAACTATCTCAAAAAGTAACCATATAATCTTGATCAAATTTTACATAGATATTGCCTATATCGCAAACAAAATAGTCTATAAATTTCAAGCTTATACATGGAGTCGTCATTTAAAAATTACGATTATTAAAAAAACGTAAAAAAGTTTTAACCTTAAATATCTCTAAAAATCATGAGACAATTCTTTTACCTAAAAGACTTATACAATAAATATATAAACTTTACTTTTCCACAAAATTTCAACATGATTAACCGATTTTTTTTCTCTAGTTATCAGGCGACAAAGAAAGAAACTTTGTAAAATACGATAAATTTAATATCAAATATTTCAAAAAGAAATCGTACACTGAAAAAATTTTGGCACGGCGTCTGTTTCCATCACAGTTCGTCAGCGCCCCCTTCGCTGCGTGTGTCAGACCACCCACTTTTGGCACAGCGTTTGTCCCTAACGGGAGAGGAGCTGTGCCAGTACGGGGCGCGTGATGCTTTTACGGGACAGGAGCTGTGCCAGTATGGGGCAGGAGATGTGCCGAACCGCGGTACAACATTCGACCCTACTTTCGGCATAGCGTAGGTACTTATCGGGTCAGCTGGAGTGCCAAATTTTTTTCAGTGTCCGATCTTGATGAAAATTCGCACACGTATTACCTATATCATATACGAAATTGGCTGTAAATTTGGCTGATACATCGAGCCGTTTTCTAGAAATTACGATATGAAAAAAAAACTTAAAACATTTTTAACCTGAGTTATTTCTGAAATTTATGGACCAATCATTTTGCCCAAAGAACTCGACAGAGAGTTATCCAAAATATACCGCTACAAGAAATTTTAAAGCGATTAAGCCAATTTTACTCCAGTTATGTTGCGACATACAAAACTCATTTTTTTCGGTTTTCAGTTTTGTTCTCAAAAATAATCGACAGAATGGATTCAAATGTGTATAGATTATAGCTATTTATATTCTACATTATCATGATTTTTTGTTTTTTTCAAAAAATTGACAGTTTAGTTTGCAAAACACGTTTTTGTTAAAAACAAAAGAACCGTGAAAACCAGAGAATTTTTTTTTTAAATATAGGTATTTTAATGTTCTTTCGAATGCTTCCCATCCGATTCAAATATCTCAATGTTATCATTAAAAAAGAAACAAAAATAATTTTTTCAAAACGTGAAAAATCGATATAAAAAAATTATCACAAAAACTATATAATATTATTATTTACTAAAAATCTTGAAAAAAAAAGAAAAATTTTAAGGGCTGTCCGATAACGATTGGATACAAATTGAAAAAGTTATAGCGTTACACACACACACACATACACATACACGCACGCATGCACGCACGCACGCACGCACGCACGTACGCACGCACGCACGAACGCACGCACGCGCACGCGCACACTCACACGCGCACACGCACACGCACACGTACACGCACACGCACACGTACACGCACACGCACACGTACACACATACGGACATTTTTTAAAATAGTATATTTTGGCTCCAAATGACTCAAAAGATCTTTTAAATAAGAGAAGCCAAAATGCATGCTAGTGTATAATGATACTAGCACATGTATCGGTACATCACTTGCAAGGGAATCACCAGGAATGCGGGTCCTGAATTTGGCTGAAACTGTAGGAGTCACTTCTTTATGACAAATCATGAGACACGTGTCTCAGAGTTTTTGTGAATGGGCCTTCCCTACTGAAAAATCTCATGTCAAATTCTCTTCCGCGAGCTGCTAAAATCCCTTTAAGGTGGTGCGATACCACCCACGCTATTACACTGAGAAAAATGTTGTAGTAAATTTTATTATAACTGTAATAAAAATTACTATAAAGTATAGGAAGGGTGAGACAAATACACTTTATGCTGCATTTTTATTATAATTGTATGAATAATTACAAAATTTCTTGTAATTTTTATGACAGTTGTTGATTAGAAAGTATTACGAAATAAAAGAAAAATTGCTATACACATAGCAAAAACTGTGATATAATAAAATTTTAAATATATGCTTTTAATTTTTATTAGAATAGAATATAAATTTTATTTTGTAGCGTTTAAATTTTATTTTGTAGCGTATAAATTTTATTTTGTAGCGTATTAAAAATTACTATAAACATAGTAAAAAGTGCCACATTCAAAAATTGCTACAGGCCATAAGAAAGTTTGCTACCCAACATAGTAAAAATTGCTACAACATTAGTACTTTCTGCGCAGATCAAGGCGCCCACGTGTCTGATTGAGGTTATGTTTCTACGGGAATTTCACTTTGTCTTGCTTTTAAGTTTACAAAACATACAAAACCTTACTTCAATTATTTTATTTTTATATTATGCACATTAATGATAAGTCTCTTTGTGTTATCAAAGTTATTTATTGTCATTATTTAATATTATCTGAAATTTTCTTGAAATCGATGGTTTGACATGTGCAAGTTCCAAAATTTTACACTCAAGAATCCTATTTGGGTAAGTGGTTAGCGCGTCCGATTGCCGCGGTGAAGGTTGCAGGTTCGATCCCAACGCTCGTAAAAAAAATATTTTTATTTCTCATTTTAATTTATTTTCACATTAAATATTGTATGATTAGAGTCTGAAAATAGTTCTGAAAACAGAAAGAACGAAAAAAAATTTAATTTTTTGAAATTTAAGGTCATTCATAAAAATTACTATGTTGCATAGCAAAAATTGTTATAATTTCGATTTGTCCCTCCGTTCCTACAAAATATAGTAATTTTTCTTATGTTTATAATAAATTTTACTACAACATTTCTCTCAGTTTATTCAAAATTGGGTTTCCGTTTTTCTCATTCAATTTTTAATTTTAAGGAAAAAACTCTTTGATACGTTTTATAGTTCTTTATTAAACTTAAAACGTGTCAAAGAGTTTTTTTCAAAAAGTTTAAAATTGAAGGAGAAAAACGGGAACCCAGAATTGAGTAATAGTGTGGGTATCACATCACCTTAATCATAAAAAATCAGTTTCTGGGAACTAGGAGTCGCCTATTCAGTTACGCCACCCTCAGATAAGTTCAAAAATCTATGTCTTGAAGCGTTTTAGCCATTCTTTACATTTTTAGAAATTTTACACATGAGATCTCATGTGAAATCTCACGTGAGATCTCACGTGAGAAAGGACCCCGCACACAATGTATGGGAAAAAATCATCCGGTCAAATTGAACGAAACTTTGGAAAAAAATAGATCTTGAGGTCCTGAAGAAATCTATCTTTTTTGAATTTCGTTCAATTTGACCGAATGATTTTTTCCCATATAGGGTAGATGTCCGTATTAGTGTGGGTTTAAGAAACTCTTCAGTTTTGTCGCATAATAATAGACTATTTAAGCTGTATCAGAGATTCCGGGCAGGTTTATATAGATAATAAAAGTAATAATCTACGCGAAACAATTTTTTTTATAGCAAAGTATTAATATTTACGAAAGTTACAAGCAATATAAAAAAAAAAAATTTTGTACGCATTTGTGTGCCCTAGCAGACTACAAAGTACATTTTTGTGTGCCCCGTATTAATGTGGGTGTACACGTTTGTGTGCCCCACATTAGTGTGTCTTGATAATATTATCATTGCCAACAAAATTATTTTGTTAACTGTAGTGCATTTATAATCAATTTCTAATCCTTGTTTACATTGAATGTTAATTAATTCCAATACGGTAAAAACTGCTGAAGGTCATCAATGCAATATGAAACAACGTTTGTACGCAGACAACCCAACCTAACTTTTCTGTTCAAGCGCCGATACGAGCATGCTCGTATTGTATTTGTGCACACACAAATCTGGACAAGTCGTTTTTCACTGCCCTATTAGTAGACACCATTAATTAAATATTAAAATCAATTGAAAACCTTTATATTAAGGTTTATTATATAACATAATATTATTTTATGATATAATCAATTGTATCACACATTAAAATCTTTCCGAAACATTATTTAATGTTACTTTTAAAAATGTCATTTCTTAGCAAGTTTGGACAAGGAAACACCGTGATACACCGCAAACCATGAAACATATTTTTGAAAGTTCTTTTATAATGTTATAGTAAATGAAAACAAATTAAGTAATTAATTCTATTTAAACTTAATTAACTATACTTTATGAAAAAAAATATTTTAGTGTTACGTTTTTACTCGTTCATTTCTAGGATATGTTTTAATAATAGGGCACACAAATATGGACAGGCACACTAATACGGACCACTACCCTATTGTGTGCGGGGTCCTTTGAAACATGAGATTCCACGTGAGATCTCACGTGAGATTTCACGTGTAATCTATATAGAAATTAAAGTTGTAATATAAACTTAAAGAAAATTAACACAAGTGTGGGGCTAGACAAATGAATACTTTTATGTCTATTGTCATTTGAATGCAGTGTTTTAAAACATTTCATGCATTTGTAAAAATTTTTATTAATAAAATAGTTATAAAAATTTACAAATAGAACATTTATAAAAAAGTTTTATATATTTACAAAAATATTAAACAAAGTTATAACTTTGTAACTATATTTACTAAGAATAACATTAGCTGATATAAGTGTAGACTGGATACTTCAAATACAAAATTCCAATCTGGAACAAAATCAAATCTGGTAATAGAACATGGAGGATCTGAAACAACAAGCATAATGTACACTGACAGAAAAATCCGGGGAAAAATTCCTATGTTGCTCTTGGAAGTTGCCCACAACTGCTTAAAATCGAAATATTTACTATCTTTTATATGAAAAAGTCCAATGTCACAAGTAAAACTTCCTATGCCAGCATAGTAAAAATTAACACGTGACTAATGGAACTTTATCTTTTGTACATTTTCCCAGGCTAGCATGGTAAAAATTGAGAGAGTTTTAGAGTAAGAATTCACACGTTCAATCGTAAACACCCCGCGAGTGCACGAAAAGTTGACCTCTTCAATGTCAAAATAGGAAAGATTCAGACAGATACATGTCAACAAACTCAATCCACCTTGGCAACATCGAGACAAAACACAAACGCTAAACGCAACAACTGAATGTGCGTTCTAATCCAACATACTTGTTTTTATTTTTTTTTTATTTTTTATGATAAGACAATTTTTAAAATCATTGTTTATTTGTAATATTTTTAAGGAAGGTTGTGAAAAACCATTATATCGAAAATACAAATTCATTAATAAATAAATGAGCTTGTTTAATTTAAGGTATTGGTAATAGTTATAAAATGTTAAACAATATTCTTAATATATAACATTTGTAATAAATGACGTTAAAATAGAGAATAATATTATTCGAGTTAAAGCATAATGTGTTATAAAATTAGCGCGCATAACTTACGTTTGGGGATATACAAGTTCCAAAATTTTGTAGGACATATGTCTTTTAGGTAAGTGGTTAGCGCTCCCGACTACCGTGCCAAGGGTTCCAGGTTCGAGTCTCGATGCCGTCAAAAATTTTTTATTTATTTAATAAATTTTCTTTAATCATGTTTAATTCAAAAATAACTTCTGTATTGTCTAAATATAATAATTATGTGTCTGATACTCGCTCCCCCACTCCTAAAAAAAAAAAGATGTAATAATTTTTTTCGCTCTTTAAAATCAGTTATAAAAAAATTCCCATGTTAGACTTGGAATTTTTCCTACGTGTATTGCAATTTCTGCTAAAAATCCGACATATGGTCGAGTTACGATTCCAACATGGTAATTTTTACATGACAACATAAGAATTTTTACCAGATTTTTTCTGTCAGTGTAGACAATTATTCGATAAATAGTTTTTTACGTGTAGATAGTATTCTTCTTTTACCTTAAAACTAAGTGATGTCACCCTCCATGAGGTGCCTGAACACAAAATCTCTAAACAAAAGCTCATTACAATTAAAAGCTTCATAGTTATATTTACTATAACATTAGCTGTGTTTCGCACAAAACGGAATTCGCGGCGGGTGATTGGGAAATATAAAAGTAAGCACAAAATGCTTTCAAAGTTTCGTTTATTCTCATGCTTGGTTAGTACCTTATTCAAAGGTTACGCAACGACTGATCACAAACGACAAAATCAACAAATTAGTTTCTTCTTAGCAACGGTCTTTTCTTGTTTTTCGAACTAATCGCAACCTTAGTAAATATATGTATATAATCAATAATGATGAAATTACATAAACGGTTTTTTCTACTTTTAGAGTATTTATAATTAATATGTATCCGTAACATACTTCCCTCGTACAAAACTTCGGAGTTTTATACCAAAACCAATCTTTAGTCTATCTTAAGTGGTGCGTTACAGAGTACCCTTACGATAAGAATTCGCGTTAACTTTTTCTTATCTCGTTTTCATTGACACTATATTGTATACAATAATTGTAATTCTTATTTCTACATTTAAGATCTAACTATGCACGAACAAAATGCAAATACACTCTGAACTGATGTGTCTCGCTTTCAGTTTTTTTTTTGTCTTTACGAAAGAATTAATTTATTTAAGCAAAGCAGACAGCACGATTTACAACACCTTGACGGTAACGCAGCTTAAATGAGAATGAACAAATTCGCTCTTTTCTCTCCGCTATCACTTCTACTTTTTCCAGAGTTTTTCATTTGTTTTTTTTATAAACACCTCCTTGACAACCCTTAGTGAGATTCTCGTTGGTTATCCGTCCGCGAGAGCGCCACCGGCTCTCCCGCCCCGTACTTCTAACTTTTATCGGCGACTCTTGCCACCGGTGATAGAGTTGGGCGGCTCCGGACGATAACCACCCACTCATATCGCCGTGCACGCATGCCTACGCAACACCAATTTTGTTGCGCTGAGACGCTTGCTTTCCTCCCTTCTCTACACCTTTTCTCTCAATCTCCTTCTTTCCTATACTTCTTTTTTCATTTCCTTTCTTACTGAAAGACACCCCCCCCCCTCTCTCTCTCTCTCTCTCTCTCTCTCTCTCTCTCTCTCTCTCTCTCTCTCTCTCTCTCTCTCTCTCTCTCTCTCTCTCTCTCTCTCTCTCTCTCTCTCTCTCTCTCTCTCTCTCTGAAAAAGAAGTAGGGATGTACATTTTTCTACACTCTAACGGGAACAACTGTGTAGAAACGTTTTAAATTATTTGTGTTTCTCTTAGCGACTTAGTAATAATAATGTTCGAATCTTTAAAGCTTAACAAGTACATAAATAAATTTATACGTTTTAAGTAAATTTACTTGTCTCCGAGCTAATGGAACTCGTACATTAAAAAGGAAAACAATTTTGTAATTTCTTATTTTCTCTGTAATTCATACATTCTGAAACATATTATTTTCAATGGAATCTCGTACTTCATCATTAGCCTATCAGCCACAGAGCGACTCTTTCAGTCTCTTTGCGCATGACTAATCTTCAGCTTGGAGAAGAAAACTTCTTCTTAAAAAATAAACAATTGATAACTGTAAATACAGAAGATGACATCAACCATATTAGATATGAATGTCTATAATTCAAATAGAAACAACTGTTTCAAATAAATGAAGTCGCTTCACAACCATCTATAATCAGAATATCATTTTCATACACTTATTTTTTAATGCGTCATCAACTCTGAATCACTAGAAATAATTTCGGAACTCAATATTTTTGCAATAAAATCTATAGAAATATCTAAAAGCTTTCATTACTGCATATATCAATTTCATTTATGCTGACATTTATTTTCTCATTCACACTACTGAAATATAAAACTTCTATTTCACACCAACTATTATTTTTAAGCAAAATTTCCAAAAGCAAGAAGGTTAATATAACCAATACTGGACAGAGTTCAAGAAGTAGACTCTCCCTCACTGAAGATCAGAGAAAAAAGGCTTTAAGCTACGAGATCCCAGCCTCCTTTTCGAGGTCGCAGTCTCGTAAGCATCCCTGGACCTTCACTGCTCGGGAAGCGCCTCCCTGCCGTCGCGATCCGGGTCGACCCCAGGAATCACTCCGGGGCCTTCACTGCTCGGGGGTGTGCTCCCCTGCCGTCGATCCCGGTTCCTGGGAACCACGAACTACCACTGGCCCGGTCTCCAGTGATAGCCCGGCTGCCGAGATTCATTTCAAATCAGCTCAATTCTTTGCGTACCCATCCCGGCCATACCGACGCTCAACCAATTGTGATCCATCTCAGCCATATACTGAAGTTCAATCAATTGTGATCCATCCGGTTTTGCCGATGTTCAGCTAATTGTATTATGTATATTTACTTCGGTGAGAAACTAAGTGAGTATACATATCTATTTATACACAATTTGTAAATTATTAAATAAGTCACGTGTCAAATATGTGACGGACGAGGCTTGATCCCATGGATCCGAATTCGTGTCCTATCACTAAGCTAATATCTCAATGCTTACGATATCGTGCTGCCAAGACAGATTCTGCAGCTTAAGAAACCCTCATGTTAATAAAATATGCTGCTACTCTCTAAATATTCGACGTTTACAAGATACGGTGTACTTGATTCGGTTACCACTGGAGAAAATGTAACAATAGAGAGCAGTCCTGTTTGACGCACTGCCATCGTAGAAGGCGCACTCCTAGAAAATCAAGAGCGAAGATATGTCGCCGCAGATAAAGCTGATACTGTAGAATGCGGTGCGCAAGGTCGCACTGTACCACTGAAGCTGCTGCTGCTGAACCGGCGTCGACCAGTTGCGTTGCACTGACGAAACTGCTCTGCTGAACAAGGCCGCGAATGGGTGCGCTGCCGCTGACGAGGTCGATGCTGTTGGGCGGCGCATGTGGATACGCTGACGCTGAAGAAGTTGAGCTGCTGAAGGCGACAAGCATGAGTGTGCTGCCACCGGCGAAGTCGATGCTGCTGATGGCGGCGTGCATAGGTGCGCTGCCACCGATGAAGTTGATGCTGCTGAGGGCGGTACGAATGAGTGTGCTGCCACCGGCGAAATTGATGCTGCAGAATGTGACGCTCATCATGGGTCCACTGTCGCCGTCGAATACTGCCTCTACTGGACGTAGCGCGGCGTTGTACTGGACGGAGAAGCTCGGATTGTGGCATAACAATGTTGACCACACGATGATGATGTCCGATTTAAGACGCCTAGCTTCATGGATCTGTCGACTAGTACTCTCAGCCCCTTCGATGAAAAGTGCTACGAAGTCTCTGGTAAAAACTCGATCAAACGAATTACTTTTCTCGTTATTGATTTTAAATATGTAATTCAACCTTAAATGTATGATTATTTTTTCTTCTTTTTTCAATCAAAATATTCAATCTTTAAATTATTCGAAGCGTTAACCGTTATATTAAATGCAAACATCTTTATTTGGTTTTTCATTCGAAATAAAATCAATTTTTCATAGAATAGGAATTGACAATACCAAATATGAATTGTCAGTATTTATAAAATTGATGTTAATAAACTACATCTACTATAAGAAACAATTATCAAACCAAAAATCAATTGCAAAAAAAGGTTATACAAAGCCTAAATCGAGTTAAGTTTCCGCTTCCATCTTGGTGTTAAATGTCGAAGAGGTGTGTCGCATAGCTATAAGCTGTATAATGACGCGCCATTGTTCGCAGCCCTCATCGGTATCCGTTTGCGCGCCGAGTCCGATGTTAAAGTCGACGACGTCGATACGATGCAGATCCGACGACGCATATTTTACGGCATACTTGACCGCTGACTTGTCCTCCCCACGAAAAGAGAGCATACAACTCCGTATATAACTCCGGCGTTGTAGGCAGGCGATCGAGAGCGCACCTACACTCAAGGCCAGCAACGTTGCTTCGTTCCCGCAGCCGCTTCCTGTGTCAACTCCATAGCATTCTAGCCACCCGAGCCACCGTCATCACTGCTCCACCGTCGACACACGATCGCACGAAACTCACCCCCGCGAAAAGTCGGTTCACTTTATTTAAGCACATCAAGTGCCGAGTTTCGGCACCAAAATGTTCCGCACAAAACGGAATTCGCGGAGGGTGATCGGGAAATATAAAAATAAACACAAAATGCTTTCAAAGTTTCGTTTATTCTCATGCTTGGTTAGTACCTTATTCAAAGGTTACGCAACGACTGATCACAAACGACGAAATCAACAAATTTGTTTCTTCTTAGCAACGGTCTTTTCTTATTTTTCGAACTAATCGCAAACTTAGTAAATATATGTATATAATCAATAATAATGAAATTACATAAACGCTTTTTTCTACTTTTAGAGTATTTATAATTAATATGTACCCGTAACAATCTGATATAAGTATAGAGTGGATATTTAAAATACACTTTTGCGATAAACCTTTCACTGAAAAAATCAAATTTGGCAATCGAACGTGGAGGATCAATCTGAAACAACAAGCACAGTGTTGACAACTAAATTGAGAAAACCTAGAATCAAAATTGTAGGTGTAGATAAAGAACTCCAGACGGAAAAAAACCAAGAAATGGAAAAGGATATAAAAAACAGAAATGAAGTAACAGATATAATGGAATTAAATAGAGTACATAAATATATCAATATTAACAGTAATTCTTTGACCTTGTTAGCAGAAGTTAATGCTGACACATATGCTTGTATTATTCTAGAAAAGAGAATTTATGTTGGGTCGAGTATATGCAGAATCTATGATGATATTATAATATTGGTATGTGTCACTAATGTAAATCATATAGGCATAGTGCTAGGAAATGCAAAGGTAAATATACGTGTTTACACTGCTCAGAGAAACACGAAGAAAAAACCTGTGATACACAAAATCTACAATGTATTACCTGTATTAATTACAATAAAAAGGACCAGAAAATCCAAATACACAACATGCAGCCAACAGCTAGAATATCTGTGAGTCATATAAAAACTATCTCCTCATAAACATACATAAAACAGATTATCGATACGATCCACTAAAATTGAATGAAAAATACCATAAAAAACCTACCTTACCAATGAAGAAATTACATGGTAACTTATCAACGGAGAATTCAAGCAGAACTGATACCATAAGGGGCGCGGAAACTTCAAATAACCAAAACAGACTACACGATTCGTTCGAGACCTTAAAAACAAACAACAACGAAGAAATAGCCGATAATGAAGAAATAACAGTTGACATCCAAAATAAATTATCCAAATTGGAAATACCGATCAAGAACATATCGAGAACAAATGTTTCAAGTTCAAAAGGAAAGACAACACTAATAACAAGGGAGTTTCCAGACGGCATTGGAACTGGCCCGACAAGAATTTGTTTGGAACAGTTTAAAACAGTTTTGAATAGTTATGAATGATTTTAAAATGTTGTAAACGTTTTTGAACATTTATGAACTGTTGTAAACAGTTTTGAATAGTTATGAACGATTTTTAAATGTTGTAAACGTTTTTGAACATTCATGAAGTGTTGTACAAAGTTTTGAACAGTTTGAAATGGTTTTAAACAGTTTTGAACAATTTCAAATGGTTTTAAACAGTTTTGAACAATTGAATTCTTAATTATTAATACTATTAATACTATTTTAAAACAAAAGTTCAAAATTGTTTAAAACTATTCAAAATTGTTCAAAACCGTTTAAAACTGTTTAAAACCGTTCATAACTGTTCAAAACTGTTTTAAACTGTTCCAAACAAATTCTTATTGATTAATACTATTTTCACACAAAAGTTCAAAACTGTTTAAAACTGTTTAAATCTCTTCAAAACTGTTATAAACGTCCAAAAATACGCACTTTTGAATAGTTTTAAATAGTTTTGAACAAATAATATTACCACTAGGGCATGAATATTTTAAACTAAGGGGATATAAATTATATTATAATAATGGTATAGTAAATAAATCAGATGGCGTGGTCGTTTACATTAAAGAAAATGTTATGGAAGTAACGAAAACAGTTGAAATAAGCAATATTAAAATAATATAATCAATTATAACGCTTAATAACAGCAGTAAATTAGAGATATCATCGTTATACAGATCGCAAGATATACGCCCAATAGAATTCAATTTTGTCTTAAACAAATATCTACTACAAAAAAACAGATTATTAAAAATCATTTTGTAATTAGAGATTTCAATACAGATATACTCAAAAACAACTCAAGAATTTCTAAACAATTTTCTAGACAAGGGTTTTTACCCTGCTCTTATTGGACCGATAGGCCATATGGTTTGAACACAGAACAGGGAACTTGCAATGATAATATTTTCATAAAAACAAAATCATTAACGACTAAAACTTTTAAACTTAAAACTCCAATAACAGATCATTATCCTTCATTTATACAGATTGATAAAAAACATAAACACAAAGTGGATAAATCCACTGTAGTAACCTATAAATATAATTATAACAAACTGTGCAGTATAGCTTCAACAATTTGATGTTAATTTTATTGTCTGAATCTATGTATGAATTCAAAAGTAACGGTATATTAAAGCAAACAGTAAGTTTTAAAGCAATAGGTCTAGTGAAAAAATGTTTCATTAAAATATCAGAATTTTTATTGAAAATCAATATTTGTGTAAATATTGTCAAAGTAATAAAAGTAAAATAGCGCATGTAAGTTATAAAAATTAGGCATAATCAGAATTTGCTTTAAAAAAAAAATCATAGAAATCAATACATTTTTTTAAGGGGGTCAGACGCCTTTGAAATTTTCTTCATAAAATGACCTGAAAAAAATAAACTTTTATAATTAGAAATATTTAGAAGTAATATCCTAAAAATATATTAAATTTGTGATAAAATGAGACACAAAAAAAAAATTTTGATCGATTTTGCACAAGAATTGCTTAATTCAACAATTGTTTATAATGAGGTCGATGTTCAATGGCTAAAAACTGAAAATACTCTGCAAAAAGAATTAAGGAATTGCAAGAAAAAAATGAATTGCTGAAAGAGCTGCTTAACAAAAACAAGGAAAACACTACTAAAAAGTCTTTCTCAGATATAGTTAGCAACATTAAACCGCAACCAAAACGTGTACCAAAGATCATTGTTAAAAAAATTGATAAAGACAGTGAAGTGAATATCAAACAGTGTATTACAAAGTGTATTACAAATGAAACAAAAAAAACAGGCAAAACAGATACAAGTGAAAGAAAATAAAGACATTATTATTAGTTGCATGGATGTGGAAAGTGTCAAAGTAACTGAAAACTTGTTAAAAGAGCAGCTAGAATCAGTCTGTAACATAAAAACAGAGGAGTTAATTAATCCAAAAATTAAAATAGTAGGTATTGATAATTATACCAACATGGATATAGTAACGATGCAGCGGTCCTACACAAAATATTTTCACCCCGGTGTTTGCTATATTCAGAGCGGTGAGACTCGGGACTCGGGAGTTCGACGGAAAAAAATGCATTTCGGAATGCGCGCCGCGATTGCGTGCCTGCTCGTCTGCTCGCGTGTTCGATCAGCTAGCCTAGCTGTCGCATTTAACAATGAAAATTGTTCATGAAACAATAATCAGATAAGTATATTATTTTTATGTTTAATTATATTTATTTAGAAATAAAATACTTTGTGAACTCTATTTGTTTCAGGACAAGTTTATAAAAGACTGACCTCAGTATCCAGATTCAGAATATGATAAGGGAATTAATCACATGGTTAAGGTACACATAATCTAATTTGTAATTTTTAATTTATTTGTTTATTTACAAGGAATGCTACTAATAATGAATTATTTATTTTTCAAGAGGAGGGTAATATATTACCATTCAATTCTTCAACTTAATTTTGGATTAACGGAAAAGTAATTAATTAAAGAATTAATTAATGAAGAATACAATGCAATGCTCCATTATAAAACTGTATGTAAACTGTGTTTTCTTAATTGTAATTTTACAACATTGTAAGTTCTTTAGATCATTTGGCAAGGATTTATAAGTTCTGACAGCTTCTATGTAAGTAGGTAGCAGTTTTTCTTACTTATTGCTTTATTTTTTTTTTTGTATCTATATACTTTTATTGCTTGTATTTATTTGTTGTCTCTGATATCTACTTTTTAGTTCCTCGTAATGATACAAAAATTACTGAAAACAAATTCTTTAATTAATTAAACAATTATATTTATCTATTTTAACAGCTTGAATTTGTATTAAAAGCCTCATACTTTGTTTTTTTTTACAGTTTTGCAAATGAGCATTGCATTCTTCAAGGAGAATACATGTAACTATTCCCTTGAAAACAATAGTGAGACAACTAAGATATTGTAATAATACTTTTCGATACTAGTGCTATAAATATCATTCTTGAACGAGTGTGAGTTTGTCATTCGGGCAAAGCAATTATATTGAATATTTTGGAAAGGACATTGATACTTTGTGTTAATTTTTTGTTTTCTTTTTTAGATTATACAAGGAGGATTTTTCTATATTTCTCTGTATGTGTGTCTATGTGCGTGTGTGTGCGAAGTACACTTAGAATAAAATTAAAACTTGAAGCTCAAAGTTGTCCAGGAAGTTGATTTGTTATGCCAACTATAATATCCATAACAGCAGCTGGTACAAAGTTTTTTCACAAAATAGTCGTTCCGGTCCATTGACTATTTTATTTTGTCAAATTTGAAAAGTTCTTAACGCAGATATGTTGTCGGAGTGGGTCCCAGCTGTGAATTTTTTACAAGCAAGCATTGCAGATGGTTCCTCTGAAACATTTGGCACCCCTCACCATAAGCCAATCATTTATTATATTATTCTCAACACTTGGATTTGTTGAAATTATCACTACCCATCATTGCTACACAACTTGTAAAATTATAAACAAAAAGTTTATGAACTAAGAAGCATTGTGATAAAAAAAGCTTTCTCGACATTCTTTGATAGTAGATTTAAGTTCTTCAAATTATGATTGCTTGAAACTACTTAAATTAATAACCGATTATTGACACACATAATCTTGTAAAATTAAAAACACAACCAGTTTATGAACTAAGAATTATTATTATCTGAATCTTGCATAGAACAATATTTATTAAGAACTTCTCTGAAACATTTTGAATACATGTAACTATTCCCTTGAGAGCAATAGTGAGACAACTAAGGTATTCTAATAGTACTTTTCGATACTAGTGCTATAAATATCATTCTTGAACGAGTGTGAGTTTATTATCCGAGCAAAGCAATTTATTTATTACCTGTGTCGAACATTATTTTATGATACTTTGTGCATTAAGTGCTTTTTAATAGCACTCTTGCATTTAGAAAGCATGCGCCTAAGTTTTACTTATCGCACAGAGTGTCATAAAGTCCATTTATCAAGTTTTGCTTAGATTTGCATATTTTCTATTATTTGCTCAGAAATAATATTATGTTGGTTACTGTAAAAAGATAAAATCAATATGTAAAAATCAATTAGACAGTGTATATTATAAGTTTCTTTTTATTTATAAGCATTCAAATGATCTTCTACAAGATGAATTAAATGTTCGAGATCACTGTGTATGTAATTAAAAACATTTTTTAGACACTTAATAAAATTCATTACATGGTCTAATTTTTCTTCGAGTTCCTTCTGTTTTTCGATCAGAGTCTCAAGCTGCCTCTGTTGATCTATCAAAGTATCCATCCTATCCATCAACGCCACAATCCTATAGCAATGAGCTACAATAACGTAACAAATAATCATTAACAGTATAATAATAATATATGGTATTATATTAAAAATTGACAAGACTTCTGAGAAAAAAAATGTTAATTCTAATTGTATCTTGTCAATTTAAAAGGTTTATTAACCTTTATTTAAGTACTTACTGCAACTGCAATTAAATGACTCGCATTGGCAATTCATTTTAATAATATTTATAATAATTTCATGAGAATGTCTTTCTATTTGCAATTAATTTATAAATTTATTCCTTTTGGAAAACGTCTACAAAATACTTTACTTCTGGAGATCGTCTTTTGTTGAAGGTGGGAACGACAGTGAGAGATATAAAAAAAATTAATATCTCTGTCGGCCCCACCTTGAACAAAAGACGATCTCCAGAAGCAAAGTATTTTGTTGATGTTGGCTATTAAAAAATTTTTTTAATTGTAATAGCGATGTTTTCCAAAAGGAATTAATTTATAAATTCCAAATAGAAAAAGAAATCCGTATTTATTTTCTTTTATATTTATATTTAAAATCTGATAATGAAATTTAATAATTTAAATAGTAGGTAAACTTTTATATTCGTAAAAATGCTTTCTATATATGAGTATTTCTCTGGAACTTTTAACGTTTAGCTAAATACAAATTTCAAAATTTAATGTTGAGGCACATTCAAAAAACTCATTATTTTCTGTTTTACGTAACCCAAATAACAATAAAAAGGGTGTGCTCCTAATTTTTAAACATAGTTTTTTTAATATTGTATGCTTATGCACGTACGAGTAAGCGTGAGCGAATGCATGTAAAACTATCTTACAATCATTTTCTTTTTTGATTTTTTTTTAAATAAATCGGAATTTCTAAGTTTAAACTAATTTACCGTTGTTTACGTGTGCCACCAAAAAATGATAATTTTTTAGGTGAGGGGCGCATCGACACCGTGTGTTTTAGTAGATCATACTTCAGTTTCCATAAGAGGCACACTTATAACAAAAGTCGCCTTTTGTTCATCTCTCCAAGACGAGTAATTTACGCTCCAGAAAGTTAAAAAAACACAAAAGTTATTTTTTTAAATCGACAAATAAAGTTTATTTCTGATTTTTACCAAAATACAGTGTCACAGAGATAATTCTATGCACTTTTTTTAACGGTAGGCACATTCAATCCGACAACATATTTTTTAATAACAAACAAGGGATGATAGCTTAAGAAAGTTAGTAATAAAGCATTTATAAAATAGTTTTTTTTTTTATTGATGTGAAAAGGATGAAAATTTCCTATGGAACGCAGCCAATAAAACCTCTAAATTTAGGCCTTATTCTCAGATTTCCCACAGAGCTTATCCTTGTTTAAAAGTGAGTACTATATATGTACTGGAACATGTTACTGGAAGTGGACTTTATAAATATATGCTTGACTTAGATAGGTAAATATCTTAGAACCATAAGATATGTTACAGTACGGTAAAAGTTAAAAGTTCTAGAGAATTGCTCATATATGACTCTAAATTTTTTACAATAATATCTTGAAATCACTTGATTCTTAAATTCCACGCCTCCTGTTCAGATAATTCTAACTCATGGAAGAATACAACATAATTCGAACTGGAAATTACGAGCAATATAAAACCATCTCCAAAAAACCTGCAACAAAATTTTTACTCGAAAATACTAGCAAAATAACTTGATACTCCGAAAATCGAAATTCCTATTCAGGACAATACAATTAATATGATTTCTATTCAAACTCAGCGTGCAATTTAAGCTAACTCACACGATAGCAATCTAATTTTAATAATCTTGGATAATTAAGATAATTTAATATTTAAATAATAATTATTTTATTTAAAACCTACTCTACCACGGACGGAAAGTTTAAAATATTAACTTCATATACCTAAATAAATAATCGGCGAGTGAAAGGGTACTTGCACCCAGACAGTCTTATAAAGAACATTTAATTAACAGGCAAAGAAATATCTGCGCGCTCACTGAAAGCTAAAGAATGACGGCGACATGTCCGCGGCTAATATGAGCAATTTCATGAATCAAATTTATCTCCTCACTGAATAGCATATGAAAGACAAATTTTCGCGTAAAATAATTATAGTTACGTTGGGTACACCAGGATATAACCCATCGAAGTTGATATTTGCTGGTGGTTCTCATAATACCTACTTACAAGGAGAGTACACCCTTTCGAAAAAGGATTATAACAAGGCTTTGAAATTCGATTTCTGGTATTTATAAATGAAGCGGCTTAACTTCAAATACTTAACTTAACTGTAAAATGAATATACATATGAAAAAAGTTTAAGTCACATGCATTGATACTTAAGGAATGAATCCATTGCCATAAGTACTATACAAATCACCATTTCTTAACTGTTAAGTAACGTACTTACGTACGGAATGGGTGGTCTACGTATTGCGAGTGCCCAATGATTTAATGAGATTTATTACTTAACAGTAATAGTCATTTCACTCAAACGTAACGAAAATATTGGCTCACAAGTGCATCGACCATTTGCCCCAAACGATTCTTTCTATATCAGTGCGTGCAGTACGTGGCCCTACTGAAAAGAATCACCTGATTTCTCACCTGATTTCTCATCTGATTTCTCATGCCAAAATCTCACCTGAGATTGTGGTCTGCAACCTTATTTAAAGAAAAATCAGCTTCTTTAGTATTGGAAATGGCCTATTAGGATGTTTTACCCCCCAGATGAGTTCAAAAATGCACGTTTTTAAGCATTTTATACAATTTTTCAATTTTTACAATTTTTTCACCTGAAAAATCAGGTGAAAAATCAGGTGTAATATATTACATTTAGTATACCCTACAGAAAAATCTCACGTGAGAAATTTTCAAACATAAGATTGACATGAAATATTACGTGATATGTCATGTGTAAAATTTCAAAAAATGTAAGAAATGGCTAAAAACCTTGAAAACATAGATTTTTTAATTTATCTGGGGGGGTGGCGCAACCTAGTAGACGACTATTAATTCCCAGAAACTGATATTTATTTAATCATTAAAGGGATTAAGCAACTCGTGGAAAAGAATTTCACGTTATATTTTTTCAGTAGAAACCTATACAGGTTCCTATTTTTTTAAAGAAATTTCATTTTTCAAAATTGTGGGAAATATGAACCTTTTTACCGCAAAAGTTAAATTAAATTAAAACGGGAACCAAAATAACTTTGGTGCCGCTTTTCAAGGTAAAAAGGGGCCGTATTTGTTCATATGGGAAAAAAAGTTTTTCGGTCGCTATGTCTCGGTCCCTACGTCTCTGTGGGTCTCACTCTAAATCACTGTCTCTACGTCTCCGTCACTACATCTTTGTCTCCAAGTCTCCGTCTTTACATCACTGCGGTAACCCCCCCCCCCCCCCCTCTCTCTCTCTCACTCTCTCTCTCTCTCTCTACACGTCCCGCTGTGTCTTGCCTTCCTTCTCTACGTCTCCGTTTCTACGACTCTGTCCCTACGTCTCTGTCTCTACGTCTCCGTCTCTACATCTCCGACTCTACGCCTCTCTCTCTAAGTCTCACTCTCTACGTCTGTCTCTCTACGTTTCGCTGTGTCTCATCCTCTGTCTCTACGTCTCCGTCTCTACAGCTCTATCTCTAGATCTCCGTCTCTATGTCTTTTTCTCCATGTTTGTCTCTACGCCACTGTCACTACGTCTCTGTCTCTACGTCTCGGTCTCTTCGTCTCCGTTTCTACGACTCTGTCCCTATGTCTCTGTCTCTACGTCTCCGTCTCTACATCTCCGACTCTACGCCTCTCTCTCTAAGTCTCACTCTCTACGTCTGTCTCTCTACGTTTCTCTCTCTCTCTCTCTCTCTACGTCTCGCTGTGTCTCATCCTCTGTCTCTATATCTCCGTCTCTACAGCTCTATCTCTACGTCTCCGTCCCTACATCTATGTCTCTGCGTCTCCATCTCTATGTCTTTGTCTCCATGTCTGTCTCTATGCTTCTGTCACTACGTCTCGGTATCTAGGTATCTGTCTCTACTTTTCTGTCTGTACGTCTCTCTCCACGTCTCTCTATCGCTACATCTCTCTCCACGTCTCTCTCTCTCTGTATCGCTGAATCTCATCATCTGTCTGTACTTCTTCGTGTCTGCGTTTCCATTTCTACGTCTTTATCTATACGTCTGTCTCTACGCCTCTGTCTCTACGGCTCTGCCTTTACATCTCTGTCTCCACTTTTCTGTTTGTACGTCTCTCTCTCTCTCGCTACGTCTACTTTTCTGTCCACACGTCTCTCTCTGTCTCTCTCCACGTCTCACTCACTACGTCTCTCTCTCTGTATGCCCCGCTGTGTATCATCCTCTGTCTTTACGTCTCCACCTCTAGGCTCTGTCTCTACGTCTCCGTCTTTACATCTCCGTCCCTGCGACTCTCTGTGTCTCTCTCTCTTTCTCTCTCTCTCTTTACGTCTCGGTGCGGGTCTCATCCTTTGTCTCTACGACTCCGTCTCTACGCGTCTCTCCTTACGTCTCCGTCTCGACATCGCTGTCGTTACGTCTCCGTGTCTACGTGTCTGTTTCAACGTATCTATCTCTACTTTTGTGTTTACGTCTCTACGTCTCGATGTCTTTAATCTCTCTCCATCTCTCTCTCTCTCCCTCTCTCTCTCTCTCTCTCTCTCTCTCTCTGACTTTCCGCCTCTGTCTCTGCATCTCTGTCTCTATTCTCAGTCTCTACGTCTCTGTCTCTACGTGTCTGTCTCCACGTCTCGGCCTGTACTTTTCTGACTCAACTTTTCTGTCTCTACAGCTCTGTCTCTACGTCTCCCTCTCTACATCTCCATCTCTACGTCTCTCTCTCTCTCTGCGTCCCTTTCTCTCTCTCTTTACGTTTCGCTGTGTCTCATCCTCAATCTCTACGTTTCTGTCCGACGGCTCTGTCTCTACGTCTTCGTCTCTACATCTCCGTCTTTACGCCTCTGTCTCGGCGGCTTTGTCTCCACGTCTGTCTCTAAGCCTCTGTCTCTACGGCTTTGTCTCCGCGTGTCTGTCTTTACCTCTCCATCTCTACGTATCCGTCTATACGTATCGCTGTGTCTCATCATATCTCTACGTCTCTGTCTCTACACGCCTGCCTATACATCTCTATCTCTACGCCTCCGTCTCTACATCGCCGTCAATACGTCTCGATCTACGACTCTCTCTCTCTCTCTCTCTCTCTCTCTCTCTCTCTCTCTCTCTCTCTCTACACCTCCATGTGAACATGTCAATCTTAATGTCTCTGACTCTAATCTCTCTCTCTACGTCTCCGTCTTTACGCCTCTGTCTCTACGTGTCTGCCTTTACGTCTCCGTCTCTACACCTCCTTCTCTTCGTCTCCGTCTCTACATATCCGTCTCTACGTCTCACTCTCTACGTCTGGCTCTCTACGTCTCGGTGTGTCTCATCCTCTGTCTCTATGTCTCCGTCTCTATGTCTTTGTCTCCATGTCTATGTCTACGCCTCTGTCACTACGTCTCTGTCTCTACGTCTCTGTCTCTACTTTTCTGTCTGTACGTCTCTCTCTCTCTCTCTCTCTCTCTCTCTCTCTCTCTCTCTCTACGTCTCTCCACGTCTCTCTATCGCTACGTCTCTCTCTCTGTATCGCTGAATCTCATCATCTATCTGTACTTCTCCGTCTTTGCGTTTCCGTTTCTACGTCTTTGTCTATACGTCTGTCTCTACGTCTCTGTCTCTACGGCTCTGTCTTTACGTCTCTGTCTCTACTTTTCTGTTTGTACGTCTCTCTCTCTCTCTCTCTCTCTCTCTCTCTCTCTCTCTCTCTCTCTCTCTCTCTCTCTCTCTCTCTCTCACGTCTCACTCTCAACGTCTCTCTCTCTACGTCTCACTCTCAACGTCTCTCTCTCTCACCACGCCTCGCTCTCAACGTCTCTCTCTCACTCTCTCTCTCTCTACGTCCCGCTGTGTCTCGTCTTCCTTCTCTACGTCTCTGTATCTGCGTCTTTGTCTCCACGTCTGTCTCTACGCCTGTCTCTACGTCTTCGTTTCTACATCTACGCCTGTACGTCTCAAGCTCTCTCTCTCTCTCTCTCTCTCTCTCTCTCTCTCTCTCTCTCTCTCTCTCTCTCTCTCTCTACGTATCCGTCTCTACATCTCCGCCTGTACGTCTCTTTCTCTGTACGTCAATCTCTCTCTCTACGGCTCGGTCCTCTATAGCACTCAATATTGGAGCAATATTGCTCCAATATTGCTTTGGCATATTCCCCATATTCGCCAATATTCCCTCAAAACTAGTATACATGGATAAAACTATGGGGCAATATTGCTGCAATCCAAGATTTCCGTTTCACCATTGCTTCTTTAAAATGATGGGTCAAGCTCTCTGTCATAGCAATATTGCAGCAAGATGTAGCCAATATTTAGCAACACGAAAGGAATATTAATTTTATAATTATATTTTTCTGCTGATTTTTCTGGTGATTTTGCAATATTGCAAGAATATTTGTACAATATATATGAACACTGAAAGAATGTCCCCGTTTGGCCACTGATTGTTGGAGCAATATTGCCTCAATTTCCAAAATACATTAGTGAATTTCCCCTTAAGGGTACCCACATAGCACTGAATATTTAAGGAATATTCCCTCAATATTTATTTGCCATTTTCGCTATTTTCGCTAATATTCCCTCAACGTTCATAAACATGGGAGAAACCTTGAGGGAATATTTCTGCAAACCAAAATGACCGTTTCTCCATTCGAAATTTTTTAATTCGAATATTTCATTTCAATATTGTAGAAATATTCCTACAATATTATTGGAAATATTCCTACAAGGTTATATAATAATGAGAAAAGTTAATTTATTTAAAAATAGAAAATGACATATATAAGCATAGAAATGACCCCTTTGGGTGTTTTTATACGTATGATAACACCAAATGGGGTCATTTCTCTGCGTATAAGTGTCATTTTTTATTTTTAAATAAATTAACTTTTCTCATTATTATATAACCTACGTCTCTGTATCTATGTCTCCGTCTCTACAACTCCGTCTCTGCGTCTCCGTCTCTATATCTTTGTCACTCTGTCTGTCCCTACGCCTCTGTCACTACGTGTCTGTCTCTACGCCTCCTTGTCTACGTTTCAGTATCTATATCTATGTCTCTAATCACTCTCTCTCGCTCTCTCTCTCTCGCTCTCTTCCTTTCTCTCTCTACGTCTCCGTCTTTACGTCTGTGTCTCTACGTGTCATTCTTAACGTCTCCATCAGCTCTACATGTCCCTCTCTACGTCTCTGTCTCTATGTCTCCGTCTCTACATCTCCGTCTTTGCGTCTCCGACTCTACGTCTTTGTCTCCACGTCTGCCTCTATGCCTCTGTCTCTACGGCTGTCTCTACGTGTCTATCTTTAGGTCTCCGTCTTTACGTATCCATATCTACGTCTCGCTGTGTCTTATCCTGTCTCTACGCTACTGTCACTACGTATCTGTCTCTACGTCTCTACTGAACAATCTCACGTGAGATCTCAGATGAGAACTCACTTGAGATCTCACGTGAGATCTCACGCCAAAATCTCATCTGAAATTCTTGTCCGCGAGCTGGCAAAATCCCTTTAATGATAAAAAATCAGTTTCTGGGAATTAGAAGTCACCCATTAGGTTACGCAACCCCCCAGATAAGTTCAGAAATCTATGTTTTGAAGCGATTTAGCCATTTTTTACATTTTTAGGAATGTTACACATGAGATCTCACGTGTCTTGGTCTCTACGTCTCTATCTCTACTTTTCTGTCTCTACGTCTCTCTCTCTCTACGTCCCGCTGTGTATCATCCTCTGTCTCTAAGTCTCCATCTCTACGCGGCTCTCCTTACGTCTCCGTCTCGACATCTCTGTCTCTAGGTCTTACTGTGTGTCATCCTCTGTCTCTACGTCTCCGTCTATACGCGTCTCTCCTTACGTCTCCGTCTCGATATCTCTGTCGTTACGCATCCGTGTCTACGTATCTGTTTCTACGTTTCTGTCTCTACTTTTGTGGCTACGTCTCTACGTCTCGATGTCTCTAATCTCTCTCTCTCTCTCTCTCTCTCACTCTCTCTCTCTCTCTCTCTCTCTCTCTCTCTCTCTCTCTCTCTCTCTCTCTCTCTCTCTCTCTCTCTCTCTCTCTCTCTCTCTCTCTCTCTCTCTCTCTCTCTCTCTCTCTCTCTCTCTCTCTCTCTCTCTCTCTCTTTCTCTCTCTCTCTCTCTGCCTCTATTCTCTGTCTTTACGTTTCTGTCTCTACGTGTCTGTCTCCACGTCTTTGCCTGTACTTTTCTGACTCTACTCTTCTGTCTCTACGGCTCTGTCCCTACGTCTCCCTCTCTATATCTCCGTCTCTGTATGACATCTGTATGTTTTCGAAACATACAGATGGAGAGACAGTGACTGACGGAGAGAACGAGTCAGAGAGCTAGAGCCAGAGACAGTGACGGAGAGATAGAGACAGCAACAGGGACAGTACAATGGAGGAAGAACGATACACTGAGAGAAGGATTTCATAATAGTTAATATACTAGCTTATTTGAAGCGTAAAATTTAAGTATACTAACTGTTAATATGTAGAGTTTAAAATCATACCAGTCATACCCACATACCATCCTAACCTCAAAATCATAAGTTAAATTGATTAAGATTTTTACTTTATGTGTGATTTTTCTCACATGAAAAACGTCCCATAAGATAAATACTCACCTTCCGCAGTCGTGTCGAAATGTACTATTAATTATTTGAATTATTTATGTTCTTCGAAACTTCAATATATAGTTGAAGACTTTTCGTGTTTACTATAAACAGTGGGTATTCTAACTGTTAATATGCGTTTATTTCGCCCAAAATTAAGAATCCCATTCTAACAGTTAATAAATATATTAACTGTTATGAAATCCTTCTCTCAGTGTATAATTGATGAAAGACAGAAGGATAGAGAAAGACAAAGTTAATTAGACAGAGACATGCAGATAAGAATAGAAACAGAGAGATAGAGACCCCAACACACAGATAGAGGTACACTGAGAATAATATGGATTACTTGAGCCAAAAGGAAATTCCTTTTGGGAAAATCCTCTAGATGCAAAATGATTATCTTATCGAATCAAACATTTTATTTTGATATACGAAATCTAAGTTTTCGGTTCAAAATGATTATTCTCTAGATTCAAAAAGAAACTTCCTTTCGTGTGTAAATGATTTTAGTAGAATAAAAAGTAATAATTTCATATTAATCCCAAGTTTCTATCCAAATTGATCTCTAATTAATCTTGCAAGAAAATGAAACTTCTTTTTGATGGAAGTTCTTGGTCCAAAATGATTTTCCTTTTGGAGGAAATGGAAGTAACATATGTTTCTTTTTTTGCGATTCTCTATCAGAGGCTCGGGTAGTCATGTGGCTAAGGCGTCGGCTTCCCAATCCAAAGGTCGAGAGTTCGATTCCCGGTGACTGCACTTCTGAACTAACTTCGACGCCTCCAATTCGAAAAGACTTATTTCGTAGAAACGTTTGGAATAGACTTATTTCGCGAAAGCGTGTGGAAAGGAATTATTTCGCAAACGTGTTCTGAAGTAACTTATTTCGTGAAAGCGTGTGGAAGGGCCTTATTTCAAAACCAAATTTAAAAAAAAGTTTGTACTACAAATTATTTAAACGCGCCCAAATAAGTGTTCGGAAATTGGCTTAGGAATAAGTCCCTTCCAAACGCTTTACGGAAATAAGTGCCTTCCGGACGCGTTTGCTAAATAATTCCTTTCCAAACGCTTTCGCGAAGTAAGTCCATTCCAAACGTTTCTACGAAATAAGTCTTTTCGAATTGGAGGCGTCGGCTTCGTACAACTTTTTGTCATTGGTTTTTTTCACAAGTTTAACATAAGTAGGTAAACTAGGAGAGTTCTGCCCCCTCCCCCCACCACTCGCCCACCGGCTCACCTGTGCAGGTGAGGGTTCGAGAATATTCTATAATGTTCTATAGTATTGCGCAACCGCGAGTAACCCAAGGCCCCTCCCCCTCACCCATGCTGTCTTCGAGAAGGTTCGATGACGTCATTGCGCAATTATAGGTGTCAAATTACCGATAAAGAAGTAAGCGTGACTACTCCATCGAAAACAACAGTCAAGGCCACAGAGTGTAGAGATAAGAGCGCGCGGGGATGAGGTGGGCTACCGAAAAAGCGCGTGCGCACAGTATGCATCCTGCAGAAGGTGTCAAATTACGGATAAACAAGACGTCATTAAATATTACTAACCGCGAATAAGCGCGGATGACCCATGAGTTTTGCGCGCTGGCCTTGGCGTATACAACTTTCTCTCTCTCTCTCTCTCTTTCTCTCTCTCTCTCCCTCTCTCTCGTGGATCGGGGGCTGCGGTGTGCATCACGGAGCGTAATGAAGAGGTATCAAATTACAGCTGTTTCCCGACATAAAATCCATAAGACCATATATTCATGAATCATGTACCATTAGCTTCCAAAATCCGATAAAATATTGAAAACCCCATAAAAACCCCATAAAAACCCCATGAATCTGAAAATTTTGATGTAGGTACACTTGCCATGGTACAGAGAGGCTATACACAAAAGTTATAAAATACACCATAAAAACCCCATAGACACCCCATAAGACCATATATTCATGAATCATGTACTATTAGCTTCCAAAATCCGATAAAATATTGAAAACCCCATAAAAACCCCATAAAACCCCATAAATCTGAAAATTTTTTATGTAGGTACACTTGCCATGGTACAGAGAGGCTATACACAAAAATTATAAAATACCCCATAAAACCCCATAGACACCCTTAAGACCATATATTCATGAATCATGTACCATTAGCTTTCAAAATCCGATAAAATATCGAAAACCCCATAAATCTGAAATTTTTTATAAATATTGCGCCGTATTCCAAGAGATGAAATAATGCGCATGCTGTACAACGGAATCTGCTCAGGGTTTCAAGGTAAGCTGATGGGTGAGTATGCATGGTATTCTGTTGACGAAATGAGATTGATATGCGCAGACGTTTCGGTAGGGAAAAATAGTCACCGCATGTGTTTACGCCGAAACTTTTAAGGATATTGTATTACCATAAGGTTGTCTCATATCTTCTAATAAACACCTTGCGCGAGAGCGCAGTGTGAGATACGTATCATGCACCATACTCCCTATGCTCTCACAGCTTAGCGTGCTTACGCATAATAATCGTATAGCTGTTGACACCTTTCGCGTAGCAGCCTTTGAGATTAAATTCCTCTCTCAATATATCTTCGATAAATTGTTTACAAGTATGTCAAAACGATAGCCTTTCAAAAGGGAGACCGCATCTGTATTACAATTGTCTCATACTTTTTCAAAGGATACCGTCTAGAGAACAAATATATCTGGCAGCTTATGACATTGAATTCCTCTCTCAGTATATCTTCGATAAATTGTTTACAAGTATATCAAAGCGGTAGTATAGCCTTTCAAAAGGAGACCGTATCTGTATTAAAATTATCTCGTATACTTTTTCAAAGGATACCGTCTAGAGAAAAAATATATCTGACGGCATATCAAAGGGTATAATACACTTCTTAGAATTTTACAGTTCGTGTCTTGTAAACACTTTACGTGTTATATATTTCTATAAGGTTCTAGAACGAGATTGTCAGAGATTTTTGCGTCATAAACACCCTATAAATTCGACGTTGCTGCTGCTATTCCTTCAGTATAAAGCAGAATCTCTAAGTGATCACTATGTCTGCAAGCGACTGTAAGAACGTTGTCAATATAATGTTGGAAGCCTATAGGCTTCTAGCATATAAACAAGTTAATCCTGAGGAAGTTATCGAGTGGATTAAACTTGGAAATAAGAATTTAAGACTCTTGAGGTTGCTTTTGCGTAAAAATGCAACAAGTGTCGCTGAAAAACAAAAATTGATATCCACTATTGGTCTACTCAAAGGTGTACAAGACAGACTAAAGTGTTTATTAAAGAGTGGTGCGGGTTTGTGTGAAAGACGTAGTGATAGAGTAAGATGGCAAGATGTGGAGTGTGCCTTTAATGAACGGCTTCGATCTATAGTCATTACAAACATAAAAAACTTCGATATTACTGCATTCATGCAAGATGCTGCAGCATTGTTTAAATCTAGAATAAATAATGCTTTAAAAAAGGAAGAAGCTCTTAAAGTGTATACTGTTCTGGCAGCTGAATATGTTATAAAAAAAGCTGATGAAGAGACAGTAGAAATGAAGTATTTCAATACCAAGGCTGAATCAATTTTACCAACAACAGATTTGAAGCAGTGGTTCACAGAGAACGTACAACAACCCATTCAGAGAGACATGGAAGAGTTTCAAGAGAGAGACTCTGGCTGGACACTTCGAGAAATTCTTAATTTATCTGTGAATATCAACAAGTATAATCCGATGCGAGGTAGTTCATACATAAGTCTACCCCCCCAAATACAAGGAAAACATGCATGTGTCAATGTGCAAAACTTTGTTGATGAATGCTTCAAGTGGGCAATACTATCAGCCTTGCATTCTGTGCACCATTCAGATCGAGTGAAAGAATATAAGCAATGTGAGAACGAATTAAATTTTGCAGGAATAGAATTTCCTGTAAAACCCAAACAAATTCCAAAATTTGAGAAACAAAACAACATATCAGTGAATGTTTACATTTTAAAAAAGTGTAATGGGAAATTCAAAGTTGTACCACTTGATATAACATCATGTAAGAAAGAAATCCATGTTAACCTTCTTCTAATAAAAAATAATTATGTAGATGAGGAGGAGGAGGAAGAGCTGGAGGAAGATAATTCATCATTTCACTACTTATCATTTCACTACTTGGAAGATAATTCAGTTATATCTCACTATGTTTGGATCAAAAACTTATCTCGCTTAGTGTCTTCACAACTTTCAAAACGAAATGGCCAAAAATATTTATGTGATAGATGCCTACATTATTTTAGAGATAGCTCTAAATTAGAATATCATGAACAAGATTGTAAACAAATGAACAAATGCAGAGTTAATCTACCAACATCAAGAGATCAAATTTTAAAATTTAAAAATTATAATAATAAAAATCTTTATAATTTAGATTACAATCATTTATTTTGTCATTTATGCAGATTTTGAGTGTCTCTTGAAACCTATACAAGATGGAAACGCCTATCAAAAGCATGAGGCATTTAATGTGGGATATTACTTACAATGCAGCTATGATAACTCTTTATCATATTATCGTAGCTATAGAGGACCAAATCCTGCTGAATGGTTTGCAAAGGAATTGCAAGATTTAGCTGAGAATGTAGAGACTGCATTCAAATGTGCATTACGAATGGAACCATTAATTCTGGAGCAAGAACATGCTTTTCAAAATACAAAAATTTGTCACATGTGTGGGGAACCCTTAGGTGAGAAGCGTGTTCGAGATCATTGTCATCTCACTGGAAGGTAAGATTTATATATATATATATATATATATATATATATATATATATATGTATATATATATATAAAAATTTATATATATCATATTATAGAAGCGTGTTCGAGATCATTGTCATCTCACTGGAAGGTAAGATTAATATATATATATATATATATATATATATATATATATATATATATATATATACACGGTGACCCATTTTAATCGCTACACCCGGATTTTTCGGATCCTAAGACAGATAGGAAAAAATGATTCAGACAAAAGTTGTAGGGGACGAAGGGGGCCAAACGATGGTCCTAACAGCTTTGACCTTGAACTTGACCTTCAAGGTTATTTCAAGGTCAAGTGGTTTTTTTTAATAGGAACACCTATTTTTGACCCCGGATTCGGAAAGAGCGGGAAATTTTACGTTCAAAATCATATTGAGACATTTTTTTTCAAGGTCATTTCAAGGCCAAATGAAGGTCGAACTCCGAAAAATCCATTTTAAGTCGTTTTTTCCACGAGTCACAGGCTTAAGTGGTTCAAACTGATCGTAGGTTTAATAGGGAAACCCACACACCCAAAACTTTCACATCCTAGGAAACAAATATCAAACTTGCACATCCGAACCCCATGCTCTTCATAGCCTCACATGCTAAACTGTTACACCAGACATCCCCCAGTCCCACACATCTCTACCCTATGTCTGATGTTTGTTTAACGGAAACTTCAAGATCATTAAAGCTTCTGTTGTAAATGTGTCAACCTTACGTTTAGCGCTACCCAGAAACAACGACGTGGACGTAGTAAGGATTGTTTCAAACAAAAGGATCAAGGATTGTTACAAAAAAGAAATGTTGTATCTTTATTCTTTTGAAAGTTATGAGTAAATTAAAGATATTAGCTGTAAAAAAATGTCATTGTTTAAAAAGAAAAGTCATAACTTTCAAAAGAATAAAGATACAACATTTCCTTTTTGTACAAAAATCTTGACGGAACAGAAATTATTTGTAAATGTGCCTTTAATGATTACATTATCAATATTAGTATTTCTCAAGTTTGAACGGCAATAATTCACAATATTTAAAATAAAAGCAAGTTTTAGTATTATGTGCAGTTCAAATTAGAAATAATTTAATGATTATTACTTTATTATAAAACTTACAATTACAAAAGTGTGACAATCGGAGTACTTTTGGCAAATACACTTAGTCAGATAAAGTTACCATCATTTAGGAACATTTTTCTTTTTTGGTCCGGACCGTATACGGGCAAATATTATAATTATTAATATTTTTTATACCATTTCACTATTCAAATTTAATAGTAATTAATAGCTGGCTCTGAAATGGCTGACTATCCGCCCAACGAGATCGTTGACATGATGTTGGCTTTAGGAGAAAGCCGAAGTAATTATCGTGCTGCGGCAAGAATTTATGCTGAACGCTATCCAGACAGACGACACCCTGACGCTATGGCTATCAGACGTTTAACTCAAAGAGCTCGTGGTGGACACATGGTTCGTCAACGTAGGCGCCATCAATATGATGAAAATGATAATCGGGTTGTGACTATTCTGGCAATAATTCATCTTGACCCACAGATAAGCGCTCGTCGAATCGAAAGGGAAATCGGTCTTCCAAAAAGTACATTTTTAAGAATTATGAAGTGCTTAGATATCATGCGTATCATATTACTCTGGTCCAAGAGCTACAGTTTGCTCATTTTCAACAGCGTATTGTGTTTTGCCAATGGGCTTTACAAATGATAGAAAATGATCCAGACTTTTTTAATTTTGTTCTTTTTTCTGATGAGGCAAAATTTCAAAGTGATGGGGAATTGAATAGACATAATTGTCATTACTGGTCTGATGTTAATCCTCATTGGGTCAGAACTGTAAACCATCAAAGACGATGGAGTATTATGGTATGGTGTGGGATTATTAATGGATGTGTGATTGGCCCTTATTTTTTCGAAGAAAATGTTAATCAACACACGTACTTAACGCTAATAAGAGATGAACTACCTGTATTGATGGAAGATGTTGACTTAGAAACGCGACGAAGAATGTGGCTCCAGCAGGACGGCGCAACACCATATTTCGCTCGAATTGTCAGGACTTTTTTGAATGAGCAGTATGGTAACAGATGGATTGGTCGAGGTGGTCCGGTTGAATGGCCTGCTTGCTCACCAGATCTTACATCACCAGATTTTTACTTATGGGGGTATTTAAAAAATGCCGTTTTTGAGGAAAGGCCCACCACAAGAGTAGATATGATGGACAGAATTCGTCAAGCATGCGCTGCCATTCCAAGGCAAACTTTGCTAAACACCGTTCGCCACTTCCAAAGGCGTTTGACTATGTGCCTGGAAGCAAATGGTCGTAATTTCGAACATTTTCTTCGAGGTTAGATAAACACATAAGTGAGAGGCGAAGGGACTCACTTAAATCAAGCACCCTGAACAGTGAGAGGCAAGGGGACTCACTTTAATCAAGCACCCCGATCAGTGAGAGACGAAGGGACTCACTTAAATCAAGCACCCTGAACAGTGAGAGGCAGGGGAACTCACTTTAATCAAGCACCCCGATCAGTGAGAGGCGAAGGGACTCACTTAAATCAAGCACCCTGAACAGTGAGAGGCAAGGGGACTCACTTTAATCAAGCACCCCGATCAGTGAGAGGCGAAGGGACTCACTTAAATTAAGCACCCTGAACAGTGAGAGGCAAGGGGACTCACTTTAATCAAGCACCCCAAAGGAAACAATCCTTACTACGTCCACGTCGTTGTTTCTGGGTAGCGCTAAACGTAAGGTTGACACATTTACAACAGAAGCTTTAATGATCTTGAAGTTTCCGTTAAACAAACATCAGACATGGGGTAGAGATGTGTGGGACTGGGGGATGTCTGGTGTAACAGTTTAGCATGTGAGGCTATGAAGAGCATGGGGTTCGGATGTGCAAGTTTGATATTTGTTTCCTAGGATGTGAAAGTTTTGGGTGTGTGGGTTTCCCTATTAAACCTACGATCAGTTTGAACCACTTAAGCCTGTGACTCATGGAAAAAACGACTTAAAATGGATTTTTCGGAGTTCGACCTTCATTTGGCCTTGAAATGACCTTGAAATGACCTTGAAAAAAAATGTCTCAATATGATTTTGAACATAAAATTTCCCGCTCTTTCCGAATCCGGGGTCAAAAATAGGTGTTCCTATTAAAAGAAACCACTTGACCTTGAAATAACCTTGAAGGTCAAGTTCAAGGTCAAAGCTGTTAGGACCATCGTTTGGCCCCCTTCGTCCCCTACAACTTTTGTCTGAATCATTTTTTCCTATCTGTCTTAGGATCCGAAAAATCCGGGTGTAGCGATTAAAATGGGTCACCGTGTATATATATATATATATATATAAATATAAATCTTACCTTCCAGTGAGATGACAATGATCTTGAACACGCTTCTCACCTAAGGATTCCCCACACATGTGACAAATTTTTGTATTTTGAAAAGCATGTTCTTGCTCCAGAGTTAATGGTTCCATTGGTAATGCACATTTGAATGCAGTCTCTACATTCTCAGCTAAATCTTGCAATTCCTTTGCAAGCCATTCAGCAGGATTTGGTCCTCTATAGCTACGATAATATGATAAAGAGTTATCATAGCTGCATTTTAAGTAATATCCCACATTAAATGCCTCATGCTTTTGATAGGCGTTTCCATCTTGTATAGGTTTCAAGAGACACTCAAAATCTGCATAAATGACAAAATAAATTATTGTAATCTAAATTATAAAGATTCACGCAGCATTCCAGTTATTTCTCACAATTTAACAGGCTATGATTCTCACTTTCTCATTAAAGATATTTCTCAAAGCTTCCCCGGACGAGTAGATTTGTTACCTTTAAACAAAGAGCGCTTCATCTCATTCACGAAGCACATTGATGGTAGTGATATTAACTTTAGATTTATTGATTCCTTTCGATTCATGACTTCATCATTGGACAAACTCTCATCTTATCTTGATGAAACTGATATTTTGCGACAAGAGTTTTCTCAAGATGAACCGCTAATCGAACAGAAATTTCAACTACTCAAACGAAAAGGAGTATTTCCTTATGATTATCTAGACTCTGAAGAACAACTTTTTTCTTCAGAAAAAATGTTTCAAAACTACCATTGAAAGATGAATTCTATAGTAAATTGAATATCTGTGACATATCAGATGAAGATTATGAACATGCTAAAAATGTTTGGATAGCATTTAATATATCAAATTTAGGCGAATATTCAGATTTATACTTAAAAACAGATGTATTACTCTTAGCAGAAGTATTCGAGAATTTTCGCAATAGCTGCCTTAAAGCTTATGGTTTGGATCCAGCACACTATTATACAACTCCAGGTCTAACTTGGGACGCCATGCTCAAGTATACCAAAATACAGCTTGAGTTGCTCACTGATATTGATCAAGTTATGTTCCTTGAGCGTGGAATACGAGATGGGGTAAGCCAATGTTCAAATCGCTATGCCCGAGCTAATAATAAATACCTGGGTAGTGACTATGATGCAGAAAAGGAGTCCAAATATCTCATGTATTTCGATGTAAACAATCTTTACGGCTGGGCTATGTAACAGTCATTGCCACATGGTGGCTATCAATGGATTGAAGATGTAGAGCATATACATTTTAATATTTCAGATGATGCTCCAATAGGTTATATACTTGAAGTCGATTTGGAATATCCAGAAAATTTACATGATGCGCACAAAGACTTACCATTTTGTCCGGAACATAAAAAACCACCAGGCTCCTCACAAGCTAAATTGCTTACAACTGTTGAACCAAAATCGCGATACGTACTTCATTATCGTAACTTAAAGCAAGCTTTAGCCAATGGGTTAAAACTAACGAAAATTCATAGAGTTTTAAAATTTAATCAAAGACCTTGGCTCAAAGAATATATCGATTTAAATAATAAAATGAGACAAGAAGCTAAAAATGACTTCGAGAAAAATCTTTACAAGCTAATGAATAATGCCGTTTTTAGTAAGACTATGGAAAATGTTCGATAAAGGGTCAATGTTAAATTACTGACTAAATGGGAAGGGCGATATGGAGCAGAAGCTCTTATTGCGCGACCAGAATTTCATAGCCGTGCCATCATTGATGAAAATCTTGTTCTCATAGAGTTAGAAAAGACAGAAATATATATGAATAAACCAATTTATATGGGGATTATCTGTTTTAGATTTCTCAAAGACTTTGGTATATGATTTTCATTACAACTACATGAAGAAACAATTTGAAGATCGTTGCAAACTATTGTATACTGACACTGATAGTTTGATATATGAAATAAGTGATGAAGATATATATAAAGTGATAAAACGTGACATTTCAAATTTTGATACTTCTGACTACCCAGCTGATAACATTTTTGGAATTCCTCAAGTCAATAAAAAAGTTGTAGGTCTAATGAAAGATGAATGTAATGGTCCAATCATGACTGAATTCGTTGGGTTACGTAGTAAAATGTACAGTATTCGTATAAATGGACAAGATAGTGTGAAAAAAGTTAAAGGTGTTAAAACTGGAGTTGTTAATAGAACCATCACATTTGATGATTATGTTGATTGTTTATTAAATTCATCAACACAACATAGACAACAGTGTGTTATACAGTCTAAAACACATGTAGTACGTACGATTGAGCAAACAAAGTTAGCTTTAAGCCCCTACGATAATAAGAGGTACTTAATATCTGGGGAAACAGATACTCTACCTTGGGGGCATTATAAAACTATTGAAATTAATGAAGATTGATTGTAAATATGGAATTATTAATAAAAGACTTTATATCTCATACAATATATACATTTATTTAACCTTTACATATCTGATTTGCTTATCCAACTATTGTGTGAGTTATCAAACCCTAACCATTTAAGATAAATCTTATTTCCACGCTTCTTCAACACCTTCTCCACAAGATAGACGTCTGGATATTAAGCTTTGGGCAGTTCTTGTTCATAGAAACCACCGGCAATGGGTTGATCTCGATAGTCTTTTAGCTTGTAGGTAACTGGATTAGTAGCCATCACTTGATTTATTGTAAAAATTTCTGTTGACCAATTAGGTGTATAACCCTTCTCAAATATTTGCTTTATCTTACTAACTCTTACCATATCTCCAATCTTAAATTTTGGCTTTCTCACTATTTTCGCCTGTTGAGCAAACTTCGCAAGTACTCCTGCCTCATTGGCCAATGTTATATCTTTAGGCTTCATTCCAATGGTACGATGTTTGCTGTTATTATACTCCTTTAGCAAATTGGGCAAGATATCAAGCCACTTGTACTTTCCACGCAAGCTGAATTGCATCCACATCTTCTGCTTAAGGGTGCGATTGAAACGCTCACAAATAGATGTTTTGAGATTACTGTATGTCGAATAGAGATTAATTCCATATCGTTGCATGATACTTTGAAATGTAGCATTGTAAAATTCTTTGCCTCGATCGGTCTGTAAATTTGATAGTTTGCGTCCCTGCTGCAAGATATACTCCATTGCTGCTGTGACATCACTACCAGTTCTTTGCTTTACCGGAACAGCCCATGCATACTTGGAGAATACATCAATAACAGTGAGCATATATCTATAGCCATTGTTTTCTCGAGCATAAGGCTGCATCTCCACTAGATCAGCTTGCCATGTTTCATCCAAGCCACGTACAATAAACTTACGTCGTCGGTAATTTCAACGGGCAGGTGTATGAAGCTCCTTAACCACTTGCTGTTGCATGTCCTTCATCCTGAATTATTGAAATCTCTTGTAATTTTGTCGTTCAGGTAAGGAAAAAGTATTCGAAGAAAATTTATTCATAAAATTTTTCCACTGTGATTCGTTCTTTTGTTTATCTTTTTGACTGTTGTCAGAAAATTTTGTATATGGTATATTGCTGTTCACAGTACTATTTGATTTATCCATTTTCGATGAGTGCTGGAACGATACTGTGATAAATTTATAATTGGAGATCTATTTATAAGATTTTACCTCTTCAATTACTTGCTGCATCTTCTAAGCTCTGAATTACAGATTCTATTTTTGAAAACTTTGCATCCATCTCATCTCTGTGAGCCTCAATAATAACATCTAAATTGTCCAAATCTGCTCTTAATCTAGCAGTTACTTCATACAAGCTTCTGATTTCCATTTTAACCATGCGCTGTACAGTATCCAAATTAACAGCATCACCTGATTGGGTAGGCTCGGCAACATTACATAATCTCTTGCCGTCAATGTCGTATTCTCCGTCAGAAGTTACTTTGAAGCCAACACCTGGAGGACCACGACTACCTTCAGCACGCTCGAGATTACGTCCGAATACATCGACACTCATGTTGCAACTGACTGCAATACCATCGAGTTCAATCAATTTATACTCAAATATGTATTATATTTATGTACGAGCACAGGTATAATAATTTCAGATAATCTCTGAATTCGCATTCGAAAACGCTCTCGATCACGTGCTTTCTGTTCCCATTCTCCGTGACGTGCAGCTCGACTGGCATAGGGCCACACATGCATCACATGAATAACTCGTTTAGCGTCAAAGCGAACTCTCTTCGAAGACATCTTAATGTATGTAACCTGCTTCTTTGAGTTCTTCAATGATTGAATGAATCTCATTTGTATGGCTCTGATTGCCGACTTCCAGTTCAGCCAAGAGTAAGCGAAGACGATCAACTAATTCGTTAGGATCATCTCAGTATACATAGTCCATACGCATATCTTTTCTTGCAATCTTATATTTAGGTAAGAGGCCTGAGCCACTAACACTTCTGTTTATTGATTTATCGAAATAGGGACCTATGAAGTCTTTATATTTGTTACTGTTACTCTTACGCAGAGGTTGAGTTTCACTATAATTTCTTCTAAAAGCATTCGTCACTTCTACGATTTTTCGATAATTTTCAATATCATTGGAACCTATGTGCATCAAGTCAGGTTGCTTCTGAAAGAGCAATTGAAGTAAACCTGCTGTTTTTGGATAGTTTACATTTTGAACTTTCACATAAGTTTTTGTAAAATCTATAGGTGAGTCACCAATCTTCATTACATTATCTTCTATTCGTACGCCATAGATATTATCGAGTGAGTTGAGGCGTTTTTCTATGGTCTGTAGGTAAGTTTGTTTAACAAATTCTGTTTCTTCATCATCATCATCATGTCCGCTTTCAAATGTTTCAAATGATGCGTCTACTCTTTTAGTCTTTACAGTTTCATCAAGATCACTCGTAAAATTATATTCAATTGCAAACACGAGCTTGTTCTAACAAGATCGAAGAATGACGTTAATGCTATTGTGCAAACGCAAGCAGAAGAGTTTAAAATTAATCTAATTAAAATTGAATGGTTAATGCCGTATGTGGTATTATCTGACAAGCATAAAATACGTCTCCTTCATTACCTACAGAAGGAAAAATCAATTGCTATGAGTTTCCGTAGTTGGGAGCTATACGAGTATCCATTACTCTAAAACACATCGAAGCATGTTTGGACTGTAAAGACATCGAATCAGCTGGAAAATCCACGATTCGTTATTCTAGGCTTTCAGACTAATCGTAAAGGACAAAGTGGATCTAATGCTAGCCGCTTTGATCATTGCAATATAAGTAATGTGAAATTATTTCTCAATTCACAATACTATTCTTATGGAAATCTCAATCTTAACACTGATCAAAATCAATTCGCTTTATTATATGATATGTATGTAAGCTTTCAAAGTGTGTATTATGGAAAAGAGGCAGCAGAACCTATGGTCAAGAAAGAAGGGTATATACAGCATGCTCCTCTAATTGTCATCGATTGTTCAAAACAGAATGAGTCGTTGAAGCAGGCTCCAGTTGACGTTCGTCTTGAATTCGAAGCTAAAGAAAATTTTCCAGCCCAGACATCAGCCTACTGCTTAATATTACACGACCGTATTATTGAATATAATCCCATAAGTGGGGATATTAAGAAATTAGTCTAAGGAGGGGATGAAGGTATAAAAGACCCTGCAAAGCCATCTGATCAGTCAGTCAACATGGAGTACGTGCTAGATGTGCAAGGGTTCAAGCAACCTATCAATGAATTTGTTGTCAAAGAATTAGCCATTGTGCCTCTGAGTGGAAACGTGGAACCAGCGGTGTTTACCTTCAAGCCACCCACACCGTGGTGTAGACTTTCAGCAAAATATAAGAGTCAAAACTGCTGGTTGGAGCGTAATTATCACGGTTTATCATGGAGCTCTGGTGAATTGCCATATGAAGAACTCGAAAATGTGCTACGCAACAGCCTACATGATGCAAGTGTTGTTTACGTTAAAGGCATGGAGAAAAAACAATGGCTTGAACAATATAACCTGAACGCATATGATATGAGTGACATGTGCTGTCCATCACTACAGAGACTCAAGTTTCATGTGTTGGAGCAGCTATGCCCTCATCATAGACTTGCTTATAAGGCAACTTGTGCACATAAGAATGTACTATTGCTCAGAAAATTTTATCATGATAATACTCCATCACTAGAATGATCGCTCAAGATATTTTTTCGCACTGAACATTTGTCGTTTATGAGTCCTACAGATATTGCTCAGTTGCCTAAGGCATTTCTCACAACGTTCGGAGCAAATAGTCTCGAGCAGGCGTGGGATAAGCTGCCTGAAGATTTAAAAAGTGATGAAGAAATTTTGAACTGTTTACGTTGTCGAGAGCACAATTATATGGCAACTGTAGTGCCACCTTTAAGAAGAGATTGTATTGAATGTACACTTAATGCTAATATAATATGAAAAATATGATAGTCTTTGACACATATTATTCAACAACGATGAATCCCCTCCACTATGAATGATTTAAGAATTTTTACCCTCTCTATAAAACAGAACGTTTCTATAGTTTCGCTAGCAGTTTTCGTGCAACACTGACACTGTGCACATCGTTGGTATCGCCAAAGACTAAGAAAACTGAATCTGCAAGAAATTAACCGCATTGGACTCTCAAGATTTCTTCCAATGCATAAATTTTCAAGTCTCACAGTTGAAGAGAAATATAAAATTACTGGAGTAAAACAGATGAACACGAAATTCGGAAAGAAAGTATACGTTGAATTAAACGACTATTTTGGTGTTTATCTGCCAGCAAGAATATCAAAGTTCGTGGAGAATCATGAAGATTTCTTGAACAACATGATAGCAGAATTCAAGTAAGGGGATATGTACTTGCAGTATTTTGGCGGAGACAATAATGCATTCGAGCTTGTGATTGAAAGAGACGAGTAGAAAGGAGTACTCTATCAAGAATATATACCATCATGGGAAATGAATGTAAAATTATTACGCAAATACATATAAAAATTTTGTCTAATAAACGTTTCTTATACTAAATATTACTGTTTTCATTTTTCTTTCCTCATACCTCGTCATGCATTCAAAATATTATTATTTCAATTGAAGCTGTAAAATTCTAAGAAGTGTTGATAAAAATTATTTTTTAAAGCTAATACAGAGGAGTTGTTGTCGGGAAACAGCTATAATTTGATACCTCTTCATTACGCTCCGTGATGCACACCGCAGCCCCCGATCCACGAGAGAGAGAGAGAGAGAGAGAGAGAGAGAGAGAGAGAGAGAGAGAGAGAGAGAGAGAGAGAGAGAGAGAGAGAGAGAGAGAGAGAGAGAGAGAGAGAGAGAGAGAGAGCGAGAGAGAGAGAGAGAGAGAGAGAGAGAGAGAGTTGTATACGGCAAGGCCAGCGCGCAAAACTCATGGGTCATCCGCGCTTATTCGAGGTTAGTAATATTTAATGACGTCTTGTTTATCCGTAATTTGACACCTTCTACAGGATGCATACTGCGCGCACGCGCTTTTTCGGTAGCCCACCTCATCCCCGCGCGCTCTTATCTCTACACTCTGTGGCCTTGACTGTTGTTTTCGATGGGGTAGTCACGCTTACTTCTTTATCGGTAATTTGACACCTATAATTGCGCAATGACGTCATCGAACCTTCTCGAAGACAGCATGGGTGAGGGGGAGGGGCCTTGGGTTACTCGCGGTTTCGCAATACTATAGAACATTATAGAATATTCTCGAACCCTCACCTGCACAGGTGAGCCGGTGGGCGAGTGGCGGGGGGGGGCAGAACTCTCCTAGTTTACCTACTAACATATTATCAAGTGCACGTACTATATAAATGGTAAAAAGAAAGTCGTGATTAGTGATTGCAAAATAATTACAATTTTTTTAAGCAGAAATATAATATAATATACACCTTTTACACCTTTTCAGTCAAAAGGTTTCTTTTTCACACAAGCGGATCTTGAGTAGAAAGGATTTTCCTTTTGGTTTAAATAGACCGAATTTTGAGTCCAAAATCAAGAGGAATATCCTTTTGTAGGAAATTAATTACTTTGATCTCAAATGAAAATTTTTCTGAGTGAGAGAGAGAGCGAGAGTGTCAGAGATACCTAGCTAAAGCGAGAGAGAATGTAAAAGAGAAACGTAGAAAGAGAGGCACACAGGAAGAAATAAGAGACAAGTAGTCAGGCATAGAAAAAGAGACATAGAGATCGAGCCATAGAGACAGAGGTATACAGACGGAGACATACATGGAAGCAGAGAGGATGAAAGAAGGTGACAAAGAGGTAGTCGAGTGCAGATACAAAAGGACAGAGACAAAGAGGCTGATATAAAAAGACATAAGCAAAGAGAGGGAGATAGAAATATAATCATAGGCAGAGAGATAAAGAAGACATGAGTGATATATAGGTAGAAAGAGGCAGAGAGAGAGTGTGAGAGAGGGAGAGAGAGAGAGTAGTCTAAATTGTTTCAAAACATAGATCTTTGAACTTATCTGGGGGGTGGCGTAATCTAGTAGGCGACTCCTAATTCCCAGAAACAGATTTTTTATCATTAGAGGGATTTTATCAGCTCGCGGACCAGAACGTCACATGAGATTTTTAGTAGAAATAGTTATCAATAAAGAGATAGAAAGACAGTGAGATACAGGCAGAGAATAACAGAGAGAAAGACAGGCAGAAAGATAAGGATATTAACAGAGAGATATAGAGATAGAAAAAGACATAAACACAGAAATAGACAGATAGAGGCAGAGGCAGAGATACACAACTAGTCTGCTAGAAACCAAAAACAGAGAAAGGTATAAAGAGAGGCAGAGATGAAGAAAGAAACAAGCGGTCGCCCTGCAAAAACTATCTTATTAAAATAGATTCGATCCGATTGAATCTATTTTAATAAGATAGTTTTAGCAGGGCGGAGACATAGAGGTAGAGAGTATGAAAGAAGGTTACATAAACGAAGAGGTAGTAGCCGAAACCCAGTACAAAAGGAGAAAGACACAGAGAGATAAAGAAAAGACAGTAATATACAGGCAGAAACAGAGGCAGAGAGAAAGAGGAATATGGAGGGATGGAAACAGACAGAGCCAGTGAGATAGAGATAGGGGCAGAAAAAGATAGAGAGGAAGACGGAAAGATAAATCCAGAGCTGTAGATATCGACAGGCAGAATGATAGAGACAGAGGAAGCAACTAGGAGTGAGATAGTGAAACAGATACAGATTTAATGAGACAATTTTGAATACAAAATATTAATGTGCCTATGACAGTAGCACAGTGGTGGGACAAACAATATTACTTTGGTATTATAGATTACTGTATTAAGGCCATGTTCAATTGAAACGTAGATCCCTACCTTATCAGCACCTACATTATATTTTTTAATCATATCCAAATAAAAATTGTAGGAAAAGCGTTTTTTTACGCCCTCATAAATGGCATAATTACATTGTGCAACTAGGGCGGAAAATTTACTTTTTCTAGCGAGGATGATGATTGAGCACGAGTGATACACGAGTGCTCAAAATCATCATCCGAGTCTGATTAAATCAATTGCTCCCTGGTTACATATAGTAGTTTTTTTAATAAATGCAGGAATAGGACCTTTTTTGCATGAAAAATGAATGGGTGATAGGGTATATATGGAGTCGTCATAGCGGGAGACTATAGTATATTACGCACTTAGGGAGGAAAAAATTTGGACAGTCCATATCTCGTGTAAATTGCCACCCGAGCCAAAGGCGAGGGTGGCAAACACGAGATGTGGGCTGGCCAATTTTACTCCCGTGGAGCGTATACTATTTTTCCTCCCACCAAGGCCGAAAATACCATATTCGCGTTTTTGCGCCGGGAGGGAATGTGGTACTTTCGGCCCGGTGGGAGGAAAAAGAAGTTTTCGCCATACCCTGCCCGAAAGTACCACATTCTCTCCCGGCGCAAAAACATGAATGTGGTATTTTCGGTCCGGGTATGGCAAAAAATAGTATACGCAACACGGGAGTAAAATTGGCCAGCCCACAGCACGTGTTTGTCACCCTCGCCTTCGGCTCGGGTGGCAATTTACACGAGCTGTGAACTGTACAAGTTTGTTCCTCCCTAGGTGCGTAATATACTATTTCCTCCCGCTACAGTGGGACTAGCGGTGCCCGGATGAAAAACAGCACAACACGCGGCGCTCAGACTAAAAAAGCAGAACTCATGGTGCGCGGACGTAAAAAAGCACGACTCGCGGCACGCGGACGAAGAGTAGAACGACTCACGCGGCTCGGTCAAAAAAATACACAGAAAATACGCTTTGTTTTATTTCATTGTTGAGTATAGAGTGATTTTTGGAGAGATAAAGTTTCAAAACGAAGATAATAAAGTATAAGAAAAATCTTTATAAAAAGCTTTTTTTACACAGTGTTGGCACTTTCATGGAATATGGAAAACGAACCCGTACTTATGCCAAAATTATACTTTAGTAAAAAGTTTTTTGAGATATAAATAAATTTTAAAATTACTTAAGATATACTTGTTGGTCTTAGATCTAATAATGAAATATCAATGCAAAGCTTTTTATAAAGATTTTTCTAATACTTTATTATCTTCATTTTGAAAATTTATCTCGACAAAAATCACTCTACTCAATAATCAAATAAAACAAAGCAAAAAAAAAAAACAAAAAAAATATTGAAATCAACTAATAAATAGTCAATTTAACGTAAGTGTGTATTGAAGTGTATTAAAGTGAAATAAATAAATCTTGATTATAACTAATATCTTAATTTTATAAGAAGTTATAAACATTTAGTATGAAAAATGATGTAACTTTTTGTTCATTAAAAATTGTCAAAGATTTATCTTGAAAAGTGCCAAGATCTTTAGTCTCACAAGATAATAATACGTACTTGGCTTCTATAAATTTTATCTATACCCGCAATTGTTGAACACACATAAAGGGATAAAAATCAAAATTAATTTTAAAATTATTGCGAGTCTCTTTTATAATTGATATGACATGACAAACTGTGTACTATTAATAAGAACGCTATAAATAGTGATACTTTTCGTAAGTATTTATCGAGCTGTGTATTTTTTCTCCCGTGCCGCGTAGCAACTACGCGGGGGACGCGAGGTACACGCATCTGAGGGAGTTACGTACACGTGCGAAAGTAAGGAAGTCGATCAATTGACTAATTTTAACACACAAGTACCCCCGCCTACTTGAGTTTCAATCTTATTTTAATAATTGTCTTGCTTACTGTGCGTGTCTACGTAATTCCCTTAAATGCGTGAACCCCGCATCCCCCGGCTACATGGGTTCACAAATTAATTCAATAATCGTCTTGCTCACTGTTGCACTTCTACGTAATTTCCATATGCTTGGACCTCACGTCCCCCGGCTACTTGAGTTTAAAAATTATTTAAATAATCGTCTTATTCAGTGTTGTACGTTTACGTTAACTCCCTTACACGCGTGGACCTCGCGTTCCCCGCTTACTTGGGTTTAAAAAGTATTAAAATAATTGTCTTACTTACTGTAACGTGTCTACGTAATTCTCTATTATATGCGTGGATCTCACATCCCCCGGATACTTGAGTTTAAATTAAAAATAATTAAATTAATGGTCTTGCTCAAGTGTTGCACGTTTATAAAACTCCCTTACACGCATGGACCTCAGGTCTCCGCCTATTAGGATTTAAAAAAATTATTTAAATAATCGCCTTGCTTACTCTTGCACGTCGACATAATCCCTTAATGAGTGGACCTCGCATTCCCCGGCTACTTGCTGGTTCGAAAACAATTGAAATCATCGTGTTGCACGTCTACGCGACTCCTTTACATGCATGGACCTCGCGTTCCCCGCCTACTTATAGGTTTAAAAACAATTTTTCTCCACACGTCGCGTAAAGTGCGTACTGTACGCCCTGCGGGCGAAAAACAGCCTACGCATTTTACGCTCCTCGTGGAGAAAATTAGTATGTGTACCACGGTAGTAAGTAAAGAATCCCTCAGATCGCATATTTGTCACCCTCGCCTTCGGCTCGGGCAACAATTATATGTGATCTGAGACATTCTTTACTTTTACTCCTTAGGGGCATAATCTACTATAAATAATCGTCTTGCTTACTGTTGTGTGTCTACGTAATTCCCTTATATGCGTGACATCGAATTCACCGGCTATACTTGGGTTTAATAGTACTTTTTCACCATACCCTGGCCGATAGTGCCACTTTCGCTCCCGGCTGAAAAACGCGAATGCAGTATTTTCGGCCCGGGTATATGCTGAAAAATAGTATACGCTCCACGGGAATAAAATTGACCAGCCCATATCTCATGTTTGCCACCCTCACCTTCGGCTGGGGTGGAAATTTACACGAGATATGGACTCTCCAATTTTTTTCCTCTCTATAAGTGCGTAATATACTATAACCAACTAGTGCGTCAAGTAAGACTTTATGCACGAGTTGCGATATACGTGAACGAGTCACCGACTCCGTCTGTGCGTGATGTCAGTTTTATCGTTTCCAGTGAGTGAAGCAACACTTTACGCACAGATAACTATGAAAAAAAGATAGATACAAGTATATTTGTGTACCAAGGGCGTAAAGTGGGTATATTTTTAGACCGGGTATGAAGTTTGCATTACGAGTCGCATGTGAGTGCGTTTTGCGAGCCGTAGACGAGTACTGCAACCACACGGTCAAAAAGCTCTCTTAGCCCGTTGTGGACACGATATTTTCTTACATAGGTTTGGAGTGTCGCAACGGCATTTTGCACCCGCTACGCCTACTTTAGTTCCCGCTAAGACAATTTTGCGCTCGTTGGTATAAAACCGAGTACTTGAAACCCTTTCTTTTATAGGTTCCAAAAAACTCCAAAGGGGAAATCGTGCCTGTGTTGAAAAAATGCATTTTACAGTTTTCCAAAAGAGTAAACTTCACGATTTGTAATTTGTAAAAGTGGAAAATTGGCAGAAAAATGTTATTAAACGATTAAACTTTAATTCAAAAGAGTAATCTTCAGTATTTCTACTTTATAAAACTAAAAAATTAATTCTTGTAACCCACGATTCCAGGAATTGTAATTAGGGTGAATTTATACCTAATGGCTGTTGAAGTCCAATAAACTGAAAAAATTGTAAATTAAAATTAAATAACTATAAAACAAAGTATATGTATTATTAATATAATTATTTTTTAATAAAAAAAATGCTTGGGATTTGTCTCTAAATCCTCTTTATACTGAATTATGTTATTATAAAAAAAAACCTGTCACTTTTTTCGGGAGCTGGTCGATTGATTTTGATGGGACAGGTTGAAAATTACTTGTTATATATCCAACAATAGCACGAAGCTCTGGAATTACAAAGTTTGGTGTGAAAGGATTTTTTTTATGGACGAAAGAGCGAAAGGTGAAATTCATATTGCTAAATTGATTACAATCATCAGCAAAATTCGGCGACCAAAACACACACTTGTTTTGGTCACCGATATAGATGCCAAAAAAATAGCTCAATTTAAAAAATTAGGTCAATTTTAAAAGCTAATATGTCAAAAATGTTGAAATGCTTGTGCCTGCAATGTTAATTAGAAAAATGGGCTCGACCCATGCTCTTTCAGGGAAAAAGCTGGTATTCCTGATTTTCAAATGTTTAAAAAAAAAAAGAGCTAGCACAAGCACATATAAACAAAAGGGAAAATATTGTTAGTCCGATCTTATCCCTGGATACAAAATCACGTACTGCATAAATTTCAATAGTCTTTGCTTCCAAAATTTTTATAATCGTATGCGCCGAGTTATAAGTGAAAATTGTATATAATAAACTTATAAATAGAATTAGTGTAAATATAGAATATTGTGTAGTATATGGATTTTAGCTGTACTATATAGATATAAGCAGTGATGTATGTTTATAGACGTGAGTGGGAGGACAATCCCGAAATCGGAAACAGAATCCGACAGGATCCGAATGACGTATCGAAGGCATTGTGCAATATTTGTAATAAGCAATTTTGTGCACAACTAAGTGTTTTAAAGAAGCACTTAAGAAGGCATAATGTAGATGTTAACGTCAATGTCGCTCCTCAGGCACAACAGGAAAATAATCAAAGATTGGCCTATAAATATCAAGAAAGCTGGGAAACCAATCCTCATTACAGTGACTGGATCCGAAGAGTGGATGCTCATTCTTCGAAGGCTTTCTGCACTGTTTGCAACAAAGAGATTGTTGCCTTATCTTCCTCATTGGAGCAACATATGAGAACATATCTCCATTTTCGGAATCAGAAGATAGCTGTCGGCAATCCGACTGGCGAATATTTACATAAAAATCCCCGATTCGATATGGAGGTAGCACAACGAGAACTGAAAATGACTGCTTTTATTGTACAGCAGAATTGTTCATTCAAGTCAATGAATAATTTCATACCTTTTATTAAAAGCATGTCTCCAGAATCAGAAATAAACCAGAAAATGAATGTAGGTCCACAAAAGGCACAAGCATTGGCTATTAAAGTAATTGCGCCAATACAACAGCAAAGACTTGTACAAAATCTGAGGAAAACTAAATTTTCAATATTAGTTAACTAACTTCAATAACTGATATTGCAGTGGACAAATGCCTGGGTATTGTAGTACAATATTGGAGTATAGAAGATAATGACTGTGTGTATTTTTTATGGGACATGATCCCTGTTTACACGAGAGGAGAGATGGAGACTGTAGTCAATGCTGAACATTTATTTAAACTTATCAAAGTTTAACTTGAGAAACATGAAATTCCATCTTCTAATATAATAGCATTCTCTTCTGATACAGCTAGCGTAATGATGGGGAGAAACAACTCTGTTGCCAGTCGCTTAAAAGAATACATCCCAGGTATAGTAGAATTCTGAATAGAAATATTGTAGATATTATCTAAACAATAAAAATAAAAATTAATTTATATTGTAGGTATTTTAATTGTTAAGTAATAAGAAATTGCAAAATGTTCGCAAGAGAAGCTGCAATGAAGATACAAGAGCGTTTCCAAATAGAAAACAGTGACATGTCTTTGTTTAGCTTTTTGCAGCCGCAAAATGCTTTAAGCAAGGTGTTTCATTTTAAAATGTCTAATCTTGATCAGATTTTCATTAAATTTAAAACCCTTGTCCCAGATAACGAAAATACTGTGATAATAAATCAAGAATGGAAAAATCTTTTGAAATATGAATTTGATCCAGAATTTGTTAGAATAACTGATCCAAGAAGATTCTGGGCCATTTTGAATAAATTTCAAAATAGGAAAGAAGAGCCATTGTTTAAAAACTTGTGTAAGTTTGCGTACAATGCCTTAACCATTCCCAATTCAAATACACCACCAGAAAGAATATGGAGTACCTATAATTTTATTAAAAATCAGTGGAGAGCTTCGTTTAAAAGTTATACTGTTAAATGTATGATACAAGCGAAAGAGTATATAAAATCAGTGGGTGGTGCTGAAAATTTTGTTGCGAACGAAGACATGTTTGAATTGTTCAACAGCGATATCTATGCTGCTGAAAATAATGATAATATATCAGAAGGTGATGTCTTCTTAGAGAGAGAGAGATACAATTTAAATGAGGAATATTTATTAAAATGTAAAGAATTTGACAACCTTTTCAAAAATAAGGAAAGAGGAATAAAAAGGAAAGAGGAAGAATTGTATTCAAGCGATGGCAGTGAGGATTAGAAGTTAGATTAGAACTGTAAGTTAAATATATATATATATATAGCTAGGGGGGGTACCTCCCCTACTCACTCCGCTCATCAACCTCTCATTTTTGGAAAGTGAAAATTAAATAAAATTGTAAATAGTATTTTTTCAATGTAGAGGAAAATAGAATGATGCGTTTTATTTCAAAGCCACCATTAAAATTGTATGTTATTATTGAAGTTAAAAAATTGAATAAATTTTAAACTACCTGATGTGCCTTTAGTATTACTTTCTCTTCTCATTTTCTTGAATACCACGAATAACTTCTAATTTCAAGTATATATTTTCAATAAATATACAATCCTTGTCGGAGGTACTGCTATCTTACATCATATGTACCATATCACTGTGAAAAATACAACACTTTTAGCACCAAATACTTGTATGTTATGTTTTAACAATATATATAAAAATGCTATTAATTGTTCTTTTGTATACATCATTTATGAGGCGAGAATAATGATTCAAAACATACTGATCCACAGCAACATTTTTTAACTGTTAAATTAATGAGCAAGCTTCTGATTTATAAAGGAACATTGAAAAATAATGCTGTAAAAATATAAAATATTATGAAAATTCACTTTTGTAAGTATTATTCTTATTTTTACTCACTTCTTTTCTATCTTGTGTTACTATACAAATACTATCAGGAATTAGGAGTTAGTTTGTTTTACCAAGTTATCCAATGTCTGCCCAACAAATAATTATTGTTTATTTTGATAAGATTTAGGCATAAAAACACATTTGGTTTATGGTTAAATATAACGATCCTTGTCGTGGTAAACGAGATTTCCAATAGCTGAAAATAAAAAGTTTATCTTTGTCAATCCTCATCTGTAACAATAACAAATATCAATATAATAGAACACTTAAGTTATGACCTGCAAATACCAGCAAATCTGCGAATTCCTAGACAATTACTAGGATGTAATAATGTTTTGGAAAAAATAAAATAGTCAATGGACCGGAACGACTATTTTGTGAAAAAACTTTGTACCAGCTGCTGTTATGGATATTATAGTTGGCATAACAAATCAACTTCCTGGACAACTTTGAGCTTCAAGTTTTAATTTTATTCTAAGTGTACTTCGCACACACACGCACATAGACACACATACATAGAAATATAGAAAAATCCTCCTTGTATAATCTAAAAAAGAAAACAAAAAATTAACACAAAGTGTCAATGTCCTTTCCAAAATATTCAATATAATTGCTTTGCTCGAATGACAAACTCACACTCGTTCAAGAATGATATTTATAGCACTAGTATCGAAAAGTATTATTACAATATCTTAGTTGTCTCACTATTGTTTTCAAGGGAATAGTTACATATATTCTCCTTGAAGAATGCAATGCTCATTTGCAAAACTGTAAAAAAAACAAAGTATGAGGCTTTTAATACAAATTCAAGCTGTTAAAATAGATAAATATAATTGTTTAATTAATTAAAGAATTTGTTTTCAGTAATTTTTATATCATTACGAGGAACTAAAAAGTAGATATCACAGACAACAAATAAATACAAGCAATAAAAGTAAATAAATACCAAAAAAAAAAATAAAGCAAGAAGTAAGAAAAACTGCTACCTACTTACATAGAAGTTGTCAGAACTTATAAATCCTTGCCAAATGATCTAAAGAACTTACAATGTAGTAAAATTACAATTAAGAAAACACAGTTTACATACAGTTTTATAATGGAGCATTGCATTGTATTCTTCATTCATTAATTCTTTAATTAATTACTTTTCCGTTAATCCAAAATTAAGTTGAAGAATTGCATGGTAATATATTACCCTCCTCTTGAAAAATAAATAATTCATTATTAGTAGCATTCCTTGTAAATAAACAAATAAATTAAAAATTACAAATTAGATTACGTGTACCTTAACCATGTGATTAATTCCCTTATCATATTCTGAATCTGGATACTGAGGTCAGTCTTTTATAAACTTGTCCTGAAACAAATAGAGTTCACAAAGTATTTTATTTCTAAATAAATATAATTAAACATAAAAATAATATGAAAGATTAGAGGATTGTTCGTATTGGTGATTGTTGAATAAATAAACTCCTTCTTCTTGACCCAACGAACCAAATCTTTATTTAACTTAACCCAACGTTTCGGACATGTATTATGTCCCTTTTAAAGGCTCTATCAATAAATTAATAGGTTTATAAAACCATCGTTAAAAAGTACGTAATAATGTCTCACAGAGACTCGTCTGCCGTCAGTTCTCGGAAATTTCAAAATTAATTTATTGATAGAGCCTTGAAAAGGGACATAATACATATCCGAAACGTTGGGTTAAGTTAAATAAAGATTTGGTTCGTTGGGTCAAGAAGAAGGAGTTTATTTATTCATAAAAATAATATACTTATCTGATTATTGTTTCATGAACAATTTTCATTGTTAAATGCGACGGCTCACGGCTAGGCTAGCTGATCGAACACGCGAGCAGACGAGCAGGCACGCAATCGGGGCGCGCGTTCCGCAATGCATCTTTTTCCGTCGAATTCCCGAGTCTCGAGTCTCACCGCTCTGAATATAGCAAACACCGGGGTGAAAATATTTTGTGTAGGACCGCTGTAGCGATGTGCGGAGGCTCGTAATTTCAGGTTCGGCTCGAGCCGGGCTCGCGAGGAGCCGGCTTCATCGGCTCGAGCCGAGCCGCGAGCTTTGATGAGCTTACGAGCTCGCGCAAGCTCGCGAGCTGGCGCAGGCTCGAGAGCTCGTGCCTCGGCTCGTGCTAATATTTTCAAATTTACGTTTAATTTAAAATGTTATTTATACCATCTTACATGCTATATATTATAGGTATTTTATTAATTAGAGAAAAACGAATGGCAATAATACTCTGATTTTTCACAATGATTCGGTTACACATTCCAATCTAAAAGCTGATTTGATAGGAAAGAGGGTTCTTAATATAACGAAAATAACGAAATATAAAAAAAAAGAATTTATTTTTAATGGATCAAATCTTCTTTTGCAACATTGGAAATTTTCCAACAAAAATTTTCTCCTTAAAAGGCTACATTTACTATTAATATAATTAATGTACTGTGTATCTGATGATCATGTAACAGTTAATAGATGGTATTGTAAGTATTACAATATCAATGTTTTACTTAATAATGTATGGGCTATACTATCGGCGTCGAATATCAGTATTACTAAAATTATTAATAATTAAATATAAAACCATATTTGATACTTTTTTAATTAAATAAGTTTAGAGAAATAAGTCAAATGAGCATTATAAGCCCCTAAGAAATCAGACGAAAATTTTTGAAGTATTTCGACTTTTAAAAATATACGCGAATTTATATTATCAGGGTTTGTCAGCGAGAAAAAGTAAGTTGGAAATTAGACTTCTAGAGTCTTTGCACCAACTGTTCCCAAAGGTAAGGTTAATGCAAGAATATGATGAGAGCGTGAAATTTGTATTTGAGCACGTAAGCAAAGTGGTGCAGCAAATAATACGAGAGCTACATTTGAGATGTAATGTCGAAAAAGTTATTTATAATTCATAAAATGATTTAATTTTTCTAAAAAATTACTACTTTTTCAAATCCGCATTTTTAAGTCAAAAGTAACTCGTGAGTAGTTTTAAAAGACATAATTCAGAAGAAAATTGAATATAATTCCAGAATATTGGTGTCCATTTGGCATATCTTTAAAAAAATTAAAAAAAACTTATTTTTGAAAAAAAAATTTTTACAAAATAGTTATTTTAAAAAAAATAAGATCTTAAAGTCATCCATTTAACTACAAAATTTAATCAGTTCTAAGTTAAGACATACCTAAGGTGCGTGCGAAAGTTCAGCTAATACTATCCATTCGTTCATGAGTTATGCCGGGGATAAAATTTGGTTTGATACATACATACATACATAGATATATACATGCATTTTTTAAAAACCTATTATTCTGACTCAGGAACCTCAAAAACATCGTAATTCATCAAAATCCTTGATTCGAAAATTTTCACCGTTACAAAGCTTAACTTTGAGAAAGCAAAAAACAACCCCATATAACAAATTATTGATATTTTAAATAAAAAACTAGTTTCTGACACCAATTGTATAGCCAGTACATCCTTAAAGATAAAATACTGAAATTGTTACACCAAAGATGATATCTTTACCTTTGTAATAAATAGCAGTTGGCCGTATTTAAACTTAGCTATCTTAACAGTTACAATGCCATCTTAATCATTAGATATCCTTTTCCGAGCTCTTAAGCTCGGATCAGGCTCGAGGGCTCGTTTGAGCTTCAAGCTCGGGTCGGGCTCGCGGGCTCGTTTGAGCTCCAAGCTCGAGTCAGGCTCGCGGGCTCCTTTGAGCTCCAAGCTCGGAATTCGAGCAGCTTGAGCTCGCGACTTCGAGCTCGAGCCGGCTCGAGCGAGCTTCTGCACATCGCTAGGATATAGCTACCATAGAAAGTGATATAAATTCTAGAAATTTTGACAAATTTACAACTGAAGGTAAAGTTTTAAATATGTACGAAAACAACACAAATAATCTCAGCACAGTTTTAATGGAAGTGTCAGCTGAACTTTACAAATACATCAGGGAAAGCAAAAACAAGATTTTTGTTGGTTATCAAAACTGTAGAGTCTATGGACTTAATAAATGTTAGACCTTGTAACTCATGCTGTAGATTTGGTCATAACAAAAATTGTAGAAATGAAATTGTTTGCCTAAAATGCTCTGGAAAGCACAAGAGTAGCGAGTGTAGAAGTGTAATTCTACAGTGTAATAACTGTGTTTTCCACAATACAAAATACAGAACAAATTGTGACTGTCATCACATGGCATCGGATGCGACATCTTGCGAGATTCTTAAAAATAAAATAAAAAGGTATATTGACTCTATTGATTATCCAATTCAACCTGTTTTACCATAGTGGGATACAACGCATATGCAAAGGAGAATTAAAATTACACGAAACGAAAAAGAAAACCAGCCACAGCAACAACACCAACAACAGCAACAACAAAAACAACAACAAACAAGAATTGAACAGGAAAGATTAAATAAAGTTCAATAATTTAAATATGGATTTCGAATTTCTTGAAAAAATACAAAAAGACACTGTTCGAGAAGAAAAAACTTGTGGTAATAAAAACAATCTAAACAAATATATTAACAATAAAAACGACCTCATTATGCATATAAATATAAGAAGTATGTCTGCTAATTTTGACAAATTAAAAATTCTATTAAATAGTTTATCTAGGAAACCCATTGTCATATGCACTGAAAATTTTGTACAGGTAAATTATAAAATACACGATTTAGAGAAATATAATAGTTATTATAATGGAAGTAAATTAAATCAGAATGATGGTGTCATTGTTTTCGTACATAAGAATATTGTATATGAAACTAAAATTATTAAATATGGAAAGATTAAAATAATAAATACACCTATTAGATTAAATGATAATACTAGTATGGAATTTTCTGCTATGTACAGATCTCATGACATACCTAAAACTGAGTTCATACTAGATTTAAACAAATTCTTGAATAAAAAGAGAAATATTAAAAATCACTTATTTACAGGAGATTTTAATATTGATTTATTAAAGTCTGATAATATTAGCCAAGAATTTCTCTGCAACTTCCTTGACAAAGGTTATTTTCCTGGTTTCGTGGGCGTTACAAAGCCACCAATAGGAAACTGTAAAGGATCTTGTATTGATAATATTTTCATTAAAGCTAGTAGCCTTAATACAGCAACATATAAATTAAAGCATTCATTAACAGACCATTATCCTATTTTTATTGCTATAAATAAATTGAAAACAGAAAGTAATGAACCCACTATCATATTAGATTATAGAAAATTAAGGTAAATAGCTAAGACAATAGACTGGAATGAAACTATATCAATACATGATCCTAACATAGCCACAGAAAAACTATTAAGAGAAATCAAGCAATGCGTTGAATTGGCAAAAATAAAAAAGGGAAAAGACTCTAAGTAACGAACGAAAAACTGGGTTACAGAAGCCATAATAAAATCGTGTAAAACTAATGAATTTCTTTATAATGTATGGCAAATGGACCGGCAAAATGATCTACTCAAAATCCAGTATCAAAGATATTCCAAAATATTAGGGAAGGTAATTATAGATGCCAAAGTTAAATACGATAGAAGCCTGATCCAAAATAATGCAAATAATCCCAAAAAACTCTGGGAAATTATAAATACCAAAATAGGGAAAAGAATGAAATCTAATGATACTATTAGTTACATTAAAGTTAATAATGAGAAAATTAGAGATAAAGCCTTAATAGCTAATAACAAGAACAAGTACTTTTGTGAAATAGGTCAAAAATTAAGTATGAAAATTGATAAATATGCAAATGCTAATTTAAAACTACCAGATATGAACACAAATTCCATCTTTTTAAAACCAACCAATGAACATGAGGTAACAAATATTATTAATACTTTGAAATTAAAAAATGGAGGAGTTGACAAAATAAGTGCCAGAGCTCTAAAAGTAATTTGCAACAACATTGCTGAACCTTTAGCGCATATTTTTAATTCTTGTATAGATAAAGCTGTCTGGCCTGATGCACTAAAAAAGGCGGAAGTGGTTCCCATATATAAGTCTGGAGAGAAGCATAATGTATCAAATTATAGACCAATTTCATCAATATCGAATGTAGCTAAAATTTTTGAAAGAATTATATATAACAGAATTTTTAGTTTTATTGAAAAGAGCAATATAATATCTGAACATCAATTTGGTTTCATGAAAAAAGTAGGTACAAAGAATGCTCTAAATTATATAACAAACATACTATGCAATAACTTAGATCAAAGTAAACCGACACTTATAACTTTTCTAGATTTAGCGAAAGCTTTTGACACAGTAGACCACAAAATATTGATAGACAAGCTTTATTGTTTTGAAATAAGAGGAAAGGCGTTGGACCTCATTCCAAGCTATCTTACTAATAGATATCAAGTATGTAAAATAAATGATAATGAAAGTGATAACATGTTAGTAAATATGGGTGTACCACAAGGTACAATATTAGGACCTCTATTTTTTATACTATATATTAATGATACCTTGAAAGAGATTCCCCTAGGTGCAATACTGTCATATGCAGATGACACTGCAATAATAGCAACTGGTGATACTTGGAGCGAAGCCCAAGAAACTATGAATAAGTATTTAAAATTGATAAGTGGTTAGCAGTAAATAAGTTATCTCTAAATGTCAACAAGACTGTCTTTATGACTTATGGTAACTATAGAGATAGTGTTCCACCCAAAATAAATATAAAAATTAAAGATAGAAATATAGCTAGAGTAGAAAACTGCAAATATTTGGGAATAGTATTTGACTTCAATCTAAAGTGGGACAAACATGTCCAATACATAATACAAAAAACGAAATATCTAGTCTATATTTTTTATAAAATAGCAAAAACAATGCCAACAGAAACATTAAGAATGATATACTATGCCTTTTTTCATAGTTTAATAAGTTATGGAATATTAGTTTGGGGTGGTGCTTATAGGAATAATAGAGGTTTACTGGAAAACCTACAGAAAAAAAATTTGAAAATAATCAATAAGACTAATTTTATCATTAAAGATAACCCTATGAATTTGAATCAACTATTTACTTCTGAGGCATTAATGTATCATTACACAGATCTAAGAAATCGATATCTCATTTCATCTAGTATAACTAGGAAAAAAATTTTAATTATATCTAAAAATAAAAAAAGAATTAGCGACAAAAATAGTTATAAACAAGCAATTGTAACTTTTAACAATTTACCAAATGAGTTTAAGACTCTAAATATAGACAAAATTAAGCATATAAAATTGTTAAAAAAATGGATTATAGATAATTAAGAATTTAAAATTGATCTATCTTACATCCGCTATGATGTATATTACTGTTATTGTACATAATCGACATTTTTTTTTTTATACAAATGTTATTGTTATAACTTTAAAGTTTCGGTTCGTAGCTTTAAGGGGGTGCCATAGTCGTACCGTTACCGACTGAGAAATTCACTCAGTTTCAAGCTGATTAAAAATAAAATACGTACAATCACAAAAAAACAAGAGAACACTTCGCTATGGTTTTGAACGTTCTATCACCTAGTAAGAGTTTGAAGTCGAAATATTAAGTGGTTTTTTCAAAAACTTTGAACAAAACAAAATTCGGTTTCGTTCAAAGTTTTTGCAAAAACAACTTGATATTTCGACTCCAAACTTTTACTGGATGATAGAACGTTGAAAACCGCAGCGAAGTATTCTCTTGATTTTTTTGTGATTTGAAGTATTTTATTTTTAATCAGCTTGAAACTGTGTGAATTGCTCCATCGGTAATGGTAGGACTATGGAACCCCGTTAAGTTAGTTTTAAGTATATACATATATATTTTTTATTTTTGTATTATGTATACCGCACCTGCGTATAGGTAACTACGTTTACCTCTGCAGGGTTTCACAAATGTGTGATTCTTTCTGGTTTTGAATAAATAAATAAAGAGTATTTGGTGACAAGCTTTTGTAAAAGCTACTGTTAAAGAAATGATAGTTGTCATCAGAACTCAAATATATTGGCCTATTTAAACCTTCAAATTTTGTTAAGATTCGTATGTGCTGCTGTCAATGAAACGATAGTTGATATGAGAGCTCATCTCTTGGCCAACTTCAATATTCACATTTTGTAAAGGCTAGACGAGTAGTTGATTTCAGGGCAAATGGATGCAAAAGGGTATATTGTAAAAGCTTTGTGTCTGTTACTGTTACAATTATGGTATTTGACAACTTCGAGTTTTAAGTTTCGTAAAATCTAGACAAGCTAACATCAGAGATTTAAATTCTAATTCTGAAAATTAAGCTGTAGTATAAAAGCAGCATTAAAAGCTGGGTGGACAGGGAACATATCCAAATCAGAACCTTGTAAGCATGAAATGAGGTGTAAGAAATATTATTTATTATTTGTTTTTATTATATTAATCTTTCTGAAATACAAACTTTTTTCTATATTTGAATAATAATCATTAAAAATATATTACTTGTGTCGACTTCAACTTACTATCAACTGATGAGAATTTTTTCATCGGTCTTACAGTCTTATAAATTAAATTAAAATAATTAATATTTATGGCAGTCAGATTGTCCTTGTTTATAATCACCCCCGCAGAATCTGAAATAAAAACTTAATTAAAACTTGGAAAAAACTTTATTAGCAAAGGACTATCTGACTTCCCCCCACCACCAAATTGCCCAATTACCCAACGTTTCGAGCCCGCTCCGGCTCCTCCTCAGGGACTGAAATGAAATCCGCAATACACCTCCTTATATACCCATACACACTTATTTCCTCTTACCCCCACCACCATCCACCTTCCCCTCTGCAACTTTCCATTCTCACTTAAATTAATGAAGAATGCTAAATGTTATCTAATTTACTTGACTCTACCATTAAATTTATATTATTCCGATTCCTTAGAATGTGAATGCTTTTAAGGCTTTCCCTCTTATATTTATTCTTAATCCCTTGTTCCAAAATATCCACACTCCCAAAATCGAAAGAATGCAAACTATTTAAACAATGTTCTTTCAAACCCGATGTAAAATTTGTACTACGTAAACTATATTGATGTTCATATATTCTCTTCTTCAAATATCTACCCGTTTGACCAATATAACATCCATTACAATCCCTACAATTAATTTTATAAACGACTCCCGATTTTAAACCTTTATCATCCTTGTCTTTACAATTACTAAATAAACTTACTAAATTATTATCTTTTCTAAAGAAAATTTGAATAGTATGTTTACTAAAAACCCTTCTAATCCTTTCCGACAAACCTCTAACATATGGTAAACTAAAATATGCGTTCTTTCCATTTCTATTCCTTGTTTGATTATCTGCCGGCTTCTTCAATCCACCATTATAAATTTCACACACTCTCTCATCAATCATTTTATTAATAAATTTTACCGGATAACTATTCTTAATAAATGTTTCTCTAAAAAAATTTAAATTCTTTTTCCTAAAATCTTTATGTGACAATTTAATCGCTCTGTCAATGGCACCTTTGATCGCATCTGTCTTGTTTCCGAATTGGTGGAGAGAATCAAAATTTAAAAATCTACCTGACCATGTAGGTTTTCTATACCAATCTAATTTCACCTATTATTATTAACTCTATTATTATGAAATTATTAAGTAATTTGTTCCATGAATTAAAAATAACGAAGAAATTCTTGAGAGAGAATCCGAATATGATCTTCCAAAAAGCAGATAAAGGAAATGTAACGGTAGTTTCAGATAAAAGGGATTATATAAATAAAATTCAACTTGTGTTGGATGATGATACCACTTACGTGAAAATTAGGAATCTACATATCAATAAACTACAAGATAAATTGAAAGAATTATTGATGCATTGGATAACAAAAGCTTATATTAGGATCTATGTTTAAATATTTAAAATGTGAAAATGGCACTGTAGCTAAATGTTATGGGCTTCCTACTCTCTAAAAAAAAATCAGTGAAATTTCACTGCAAAGCAGTGCATATTCACTTTTCCGATAAGTGAAAATCAGGTAACTGCGAAATAGTGAATATTCACTTTTCAAAATAGTGAATATATACTGTGATGAAGCAGTGAAAAATCACTGATAAATTAGTATAAAATCGCTGATAAATTAGTGAAAAATTACTGATAAATTAGTGAAATATCACTTATAGATCAGTGAAAATAGCTAGAAAATCAGTGAAAAATAGCTAAAAAATCAGTGAAAAATAGCTAGAAAATTAGTGAAAAATAGCTAGAAAAGCAGTGAAAAATTATTGATATAAAATCTAAAAATCACTGTAAAAATAGATTTTAATCACTACCCGATCAGCATCAGGAAATTTAATAAAGATTTTAATGAATTCTTAATGAATGCTTTTTTCCAGTAGATTTTTTAATAGAATTCTTAATGATAGCTTCATGTTATAAGGAATGTCCGCCTCTAAAGCATTCATAAAGAATTCTCAATTTTAAAATTTGATTTTGTACTTGCGCAAAAAAAAAATTGATAAAGAAATCGTAAACTATTCTTTTATGTGCGCTTTCTAAAGTTTAGAGAAATTATTTTTAAGATCTGTAAAGTGTATTCATATAAAGTTTCGCACATCATTAGAACTTGTTTATAAATTAATCGCATTTTAATTATCGCAGAAAAAAACTTACATAAAAATTTTCGCCCTGACCGAGAATCGAACGCACGACCCTTGGGTTACTACGCACGCACGCTATCCATTATGCTATCGCTCGCATGAAAGAATTTGGACATTTTCATTTACTTAAGCTGCATTATCCGTATTTATTCATTATTAATATTTCATTTTAATTATTCATCTAATATATTAATGGTTGTTAATAATTATTTATATTTACACAATATTTTAAGAAAATAAGTAAATTATGATAAGACGTTAATTAATTAAATTCGATTTACTTAAAATATTTAGTGCCGGTAAAGTAGAAATCTTTGGTATGAAAACGTCTATATTTTTTATTGAAATGAAATATTAGCTTTATTCTAAAGTGCTATCTAAAAGAAAGTTTAGATTTTTCAAATTTTCATTCTGTAAATTTTATTTTTCTTTAAGAAAATGTTTTTTTATTCCTGTTATGTCATCATCTTAATTAAACAATTTCGTAGTAAATTCTGAGATCCCTATACGTTATCAGCCCATGATTTTATTTTTTTCATCACATCTAAACGAAAATTTTAGGAAAAAGCGTTCGCTCACGCCTCAAAACACAATAAAAAATAAATTTTTTTTTAATTAAATTTTTTTAATTAAAAAACAATAATTATTTTTACAATTATATATTGGCTAAAAAATTGAATTGATATATTTTAACTTAAATCCAGTATATTAAAAAAATCTTTAAAAAAATAAAATAATATAAAAAACTTTTTAAAACTTTTTAATGATTACTTTTTCATAATTTAGTAACACACTCTGGTAGAAATGGTAACCAACCGTTCGCCATCTGTTCACCAAATCGCAAAGATTTGGCCAACCGTTTAACCAATGGTTGGTAATAATTACCGCTTATTTCGTCACGGAATAAGCCTTGCGGTTGGCCAATGAATGCCATAATAAGAAAAGTAATTTCTTGATACAAATAAATGGCTCATTAGCTTCGTAAATGGTGGCCGATGACGGAGTCTAGGTGGTGCACGCCGTAGGTTTGTGGCTCTAGGTGTTGGATCTCATCGAATACGTCGTCTAGGTGTTCAGGGTGATCGATTACGGAGTCTAGGTGGTGCGCTCCGTAGGTTTTTGGCTGTAGATGTTGGCTCATTAGCTTCGTAAATGGTGGCCGATGACGAAGTCTAGGTGGTGCACGCCGTAGGTTTGTGGCTCTAGGTGTTGGATCTCATCGAATGCGTCGTCTAGGTATTCAGGGTGACCGATTACGGAGTCTAGGTTGTGCGCTCTGTAGTTTTTTGCACCTAGGTGTAGGAATTCATTCCATGCGTCGTTTAGCCGATTACGATGTCTAGGTGGTGCGCTCCGTAGTTTTTTGCATCTAGGTGTTGGAACACATCGAATGCGTGGTCTAGGTATTTGGGGTAGCCGATTACGGAGTCTAGGTGGTGTGCATCGTAGGTTCTTGGCTGTATGTGTTGGATCTCATCGAATACGTGGTGCAGGTGTTCGTGGTAGCCAATGACGATGTCTAGGTGGTGCGCTCCATAGTTTTTTGCGTCTGCGTATCGGAATGCATTCCATGCGTGGTCTAGGTGGTCGGGGTAGCCAATGACGGTGTCTAGGTAATGCGCTCCGTAGTTTTCCTCGTCCACCACGTTTGCGATACGTTCCAACACCTGGAGCCAAAAAACTATGGAGCGCACTACCTAAACATCATGATCAGCTCTTCCAAAGATCTATACCACGTATTCGATGTGTTTCAATACCTAGATGCAAAAAACTATGAAGCGCACAACGTAGACATCGTTTTCGGCTACCCCGAACACCTGGGCTACGTATTCGATAAGATCCACCACCTACGACCAAGAACCTACGGTGCGCACCACCTAGACTCCGTAATCGGCTACCCCAAAGACCTAGACCACGCATTCGATAAGTTCCAACACCTAGAGCCACAAACCTACGGTGCGCACCACCTAGACTCCATCATCGGCTACCCAGACCATTTAGACCACACATGGAATGCATTCCGACACCTAGATGCAAAAAAATGCGGAGTGCACCACCTAGACATCGTCATCGGCTACTCCGAACACCTGGGTCACATATTAGATTCACCCTGAGATCTTAATGCATAAAACTACGGAGCGCACCACCTAGAGTCTATCATCGGCCACCTCAAAGACCTAGTCCACGCATTCGATGCTTCTAATTATCGATATAGTTCACATAGTTCACAATCCACTGGCCAACCGTTCGTCAATATTTTTGTTATTCGTTGGCCAAAACGATTGGCAAACCGTTGCAGTTAAGCCATTTTGGTTGGTTTTCTACCAGGGTACAGGTAGATTTTGGATAGCTCTCGGTCTAGTCTTTTGAGCAAAATGATTGGTCCATAAATTTCGGATATTAGAGGTTAAATTTTTTTTAACCTTTTTTTCAAATCGTAATTTCTCGAGAACGGCTCTATTGTATTAGCTCCAAATTCATAGACAAATTTGTATGTGGTATAGATAATTGTGTGCTAATTTTCATCAAGATTGAACGATCGAACTTTTTTAGATATTTGATATTGAAAATTTTCGTATTTTACAAAGTCAATTTCTTTGTCGTATAATAACTAGTGAAAAAAATTGGTTTAATCATGTTGAAATTTTGTAGAAATGTAGAGTTTCTATATTTATCGTATAAGTCCTTTAGGTAAAAAAATCGTCTATTCAAGATTAAAATTTTTTTACGGTTTTTTTCAAAATCGTGATTTTGAAAAATCACACATCATGTATCAGTTTGAAATTTATAGACTATTTTGTATGTGATATATCGACGGCGGAGCGGAATAAGGTTGAATTTTAAATATTAATGAATTTTTAAATCATTTTAAAACATGTAGAATGAATAAAGATTGTAGGAACGATAAATCAATTTGGAGGAAGCTACGTGCCAATGACTTAGCAGCGGTTTTTTTTTCAGAGGGTGCTTATCGGGTGCACTCACCAGTGAAACATACTTTTATGAGTTTTAAAGAATTAACGAGACTGACACTATCATAAACGTAATTAAATTATTTTATTCATTACGAATAATTATGTTACTATTTATCAATATAATAAGTTGTTTTTTTTATTAAATTAACTATCAATTGTGACTCCTAGTCTTTAAACCACTCTAACCTCAAAATCACAACTTTGATATGATTTTTCGGCGTAGTGGCATAAAATACGGTTCTAGATTAGTATTTAAGAAAAACGTCACACGAGGAAAATAGTGTTCTAATCCTGCACCTGTGTCGAAAAGTACTATTTCACTTCACTCTACCCTTAGATAGTCGTCTGAGCTGGTCTCCGCGTGCACGAGGTGAGAACAACAGAGTGCTTTTCCACTGCGCTGATCAGTTTATTGCAAAATTGACTAAAAAAGCAGCGAAAAGTCGCTGCTTTCTCAGTTGCATCATAAAATCAACGAAAAGTCACTCCTTTTTCAGCGAATCGTCAAGTCGCTGATAAAAGCAGTGATTTTTCACTGATTTTTTAGTGGAACGAACAATCACTGACCAAAACGGTGATTTTTTCACTGATTTTTTAGTGGAACGAACATTCACTGACCAAAGCAGTGATTTTTTCACTGATTTCTTTTAGAGAGTAAGATTCACAAAGAACAGTTGACATATAGAATAATAATATCATCGTTTAATTGTTTAAATAGTTTGCATTCTTTCGATTTTGGGAGTGTGGATATTTTGGAACAAGGGATTAAGAATAAATATAAGAGGAAAAGCTTTGAAAGTATTCACATTCTAAGGAATCGGAATAATGTAAATTTAATGGTAGAGTCAAGTAAATTAGATAACATTTATCATTCTTCATTAATTTAAGTGAGAATGGAAAGTTGGAGACGGGAAGGTGGATGGTGGTGGGGGTAAGAGGAAATAAGTGGACATGGGTATATAAGGAGGTGTATTGCGGGTTTCATTTCAGTCCCTGAGGAGGAGGCGGAGCGGGCTCGAAACGTTGGGCAATTAGGCAATTTGGTGGTGGGGGGCAGTGAGATAGTCCTTTGCTAATAAAGTTTTCTTTCCAGGTTTTAAGTAAGTTTTTATTTCAGATTCTGCGGGGGTGATTATAAACAAGGGCAATCTGACTGCCATAAATATTAATTATTTTAATTTAATTTATAAGACTGTAAGACCGATGGAAAAATTCTTATCATTTGAATAATAATTCTTTATTTCAGAAATGCATAGACATTTAATCTTTCTTAAATACAGCTATTTTTTTATATATATATGAGAAATTCCTGGGAAATTTCCCTCTTACGTCGCCAAAAAAAATGAAAAATTTTTTTGAATGCACATTTACCACACAAGGTTTTTCTCGTTTCTCCAACCTTACAGAACGTGCAAAAACGTGTGTTCCAAGCCGATTGCGTGGTGTCATTTTTTTACAGCACTTTTAATTTTTCTTATGGAAATTTAACATGGGAAAAATGGGTGAAAAGTTGTCATTGATGATGAACCAATAATAAGCTATTGAAGAGGCCAAACGAAATTCCACAAAAAAGCGATTAAAGTTGAAGAATAGTGATTTAATTTGAGAGGGCAATCGTTAAAATCGGTCGATTCGGTGCAAAGCTACGTGAATTTCTCATATAAATAATATATCAATTTGAATTTGCAACCAACATTTTAATTTGCTAGCTGATTGTGATGCAGTAGTATGATTATTAGATCTAGTACCCTTGCAAGTCTTTGATAAAATATTATGAAAAAGAAATGTATGGATGTCAAAATAATGAAACGAATTCCAGCTTTAGAATGTGCAACAGAAGGCTAAAGGTAAATTTTAGCAAAATTTAATAATGTAATAATAATTTGTCAAAAAAACAAAAACAAATGAATGCATAAGAGTGTTTTGTGAAAAAACTTAGTATCAGGCGCTGTTACGTAAGGGTAGTTAACTTGGCAAACTTTGAGCTTCACATTTTGTAAAGGCTAGAGGATTAGGTGATTTCAGAGAAATAGATGCGAAAGAGTAGTTTTTAAAAAACTTTGTACCGCCTGCTGTATGGAAATGACAGTTGACATGAGAACTCAACTTCTCAGCCAACTTTGAGCTTCGAGTTTTATAAAAGCAAGAGAATCAGGTGATACAGAGATTTAAATTGTAATTCTGAGAACTTGTACTTCTTTCTTTTATTCCTTGCGATAGCTACAAAGAAAAAATATTTTATTATTATCTTTTTTAACAACCTAAATTCTCTGTTGAAATACTAATAAAAGTTTAATGTTTTTATCCAAACAATCTTGCTCTCAACAACTGTCCAACTCTCTACAAAGAACTTGATTGAAAGCTTAAATGTTTTTTTGAAACAATTATAATAAATACTTTTAAAAACTATTTTTTTAATGTATTTTCTATAATTCTTATAAAAACATTTTCTCTTTGTATGATTCTATCACTCATTTTTTGGTATTTCTTGTGTGGGACTCTATTGATGTTAATGAGTACAACTGATTTAAATTAAATATACGACGTTTCGATAGTTTGATCGCTATTCTTTTCAAGTCCTAAATTTTATTACAAGGTTAATACTACAAGTTAATTTTTTAAAAACATATACAAAAATATACAATTATAAACAATTGCTTGTCTTACCTAATTAACATCAGTATTACACTTCGTCACATTTTTCTAGAAAATAACAGAGCTTTATTCTTTTCTAAAATAATAATAAAAACAAAAATGCAATTTGTATAAGTTTTTTGCACAAAGGTCACGTCAAATCAAGTATAACTTTACCTTATTTTTCATTTTATCAAAAACGTTAATGTACATTGTTAATAAATTAAGACGGTTAATAAACATAAAAAAACCGACACTAATAATAAATTAACATATAAAAACTCTCACAACTAATAAATTAACAAAGAAGACTGCCACAATTAATAAATTAACACTAAGAACGAGTGAAAGCAGTCAAGGCAGATAAAACCAGTAGAACGAAAAAAATGTAAACGTAAGTTTGAATATATGAATTGATACAACGTTAATATACCGCAAATTGGCTTCGTAATAAACTTAGCTTAGTTGTACTCATTAACATCAATAGAGTCCCACACAAGAAAAAACATTTTCTATTTCTCACAAAACTGATTTTTGCTATTAGCAGTAATTATTCTCATTTTTAAATTATCTCTTTATCTCTTTATAATATTTGTTTGTATGTATTTGCTATGAAAATTTTTTCTTTTTCTTACAAAAATCATTTTTGTTATCTGTAGTATTACTCATTAAATTAAAGTTGAGTACTTTCAATAACAGAATCATTTCTTTAAATTATTCATTATTATATTTTCTCTACAAAATATCTCTAAAAATGGTCCATCACTATATCTTTTAAAAAATCCATTAATAAATTATTTTACAAAAATTTCTACAATCCTTTACAAACTTTTGCGAGCAACGAGAAATTCTTTTCCAAAACCTTTACAATCACTTTACAAAAACTTTTACAAACGGTAAGATTTTTTTTGGAAACCATAAGAATTATTTTCTAAAACCTATACAATATCCTAAAAAATTATTTACGTTTTATTTTATGAAAAGGAATTCTACGAATAAATAATAAATTTTTGTTTTCTAAAGTCGAAATAAATTTCTTTCACGCGGATACTGAAAGTCAAACCCAAAAATGTTGTGAAATCAATTAAAGAGTAATTTTATACTTAACAAACATTATTTATAATGTACTTTTACTCATGAAAAGTTGTGAAATCTCTCTAAAAAATTTTTTTGCAAAAGTAAAAACTCATAGGCAAGAATAAGTTTGGTTACTATTCTACATTGTTTTATATTTAACAACTTAACTCTCTTTCTTCCCCCTCTCTCTCTCCCTCTGTACCAAAAACTTTAATGAGAGCTTAAATATTTTTTCTTACTCCCCCACCCGAAAGTACGTACTTTCGGCCCGAATCTCCGAGCCGAAAGTTAACTTTCACACCCTATTTTAGACCAACCGCGCGCTCTGATTGGCTGCCGAAAGTTCCCAACCCGCCACTCTGTCTCATGCGCACAGGTGACGAGAAAAAAGAGTTAGTTGAAATAAAAAGTGGTGTTGTTTGACCGTGGTCATTGTTTTTTCTCTTGTTTTCTACACGTACTTACGAGTCGTGTAGAAACAATTAAGTAAAAGTGCGGACGGGAGCGTCCGAGGAAAAGATGTTTGTGCGGTGTGAAGGTTAGACACCTACACCCAATGGACATTGATTCGTGTCGTTAGTGACCATCATGCATAACGTTTTCAATTGTTTTCTCATTTCTTATGTATGTTAACATTTAAAATGTTATGCGTGACGGTCAATAACTGGTACGTTCGACACGAATCAATGTCCATTGGGTGTACGAAATAGACAGAGGAAAGTGCACGGATGACGAGAAAAAAGAGTTAGTTGATCAAACTTTAATGTACTTATTTCATCACCTTATTTCTTTCTTTTTTTAATGAATATGTTTCTGATGCTCGCCCCGACCAGCAAAATCTCGGCTTCGCCTCGGTCTTGCAAATGTCGGGCGGGCATCATACCATCTCTGCAATAGCGAAAGTAGCAGACGCCCAAAAAACCAGCTCTCCAGGCCGGCCGGGTCGAAAGAAAAAACAGTCGATAATATCGACCGAGCTACCCAAAGCGGCCGAGAGAGGCATTACTATCGATCGGGCCGAAAGAAAAATTAACACTCAAACACAGCTAGCAGACGACAACGCAATTTTATTAATTATTTAACAATTACAGAACGTACTTTCGGCCGGGGAGTAAGAAAAATAGTATACAATACTTGGAACGGAAATTGGATGCCCTGGGCGTGCTTCGTGTCGCCCCGGAAATCCAATTTCCGGCCCACGTATCGTAATATACTATTTCAAAACAATCAACACGTTCTTTAAAAAACTAATTTTTTAAATATATTCTACCAACACAATTTGTCTATAGTCCTTTTATTTATTCTGATCTCATCTATTCAATAAGCACTCTCTACAAATGGTAATAATTTTTTTCATGACTGTACAAATAATAATATTGTTAATAAAACTTTCTACGAAAGTATAAAATAAGGCAAGTATAGAAGTTTTTTCTGTATAATCTATAAAATAATATTTATGATTTTTTAAAAAAATTCAAATAAATACTATAGTAAAAAAGTCTTTTACATCTTTGAGTCAATAAATTATATGTAAGTACATTAAAATTGTTCACTGCAAATCAAACAAACGAAAGTTGTATAACTATAATGCCTTCTTTTTATTTCTAAAATTCATAAGAATTTTTTCAGGTATTTACGAAAAGTCAAAGTCTATATAAAAAAATTACACAATTACCAACACTTTACTATTTTTCATTATTCCTCCTCAATTTTGAACTTTCTATAATATTACGCATCTTGGAAGGACAAGAGAAGTCTAGAGCTGCTCTAGCAGGGGTGGTCCTCGAATCTCCCGTACATACTTGGCGAGCCCAACGGTTTGCAGTTCAAGGTGTAAGGCTTGGTCATTTTCATATAAATATTCATATGTTTAAAGATCAGATAAAATGTATAAATGGGTTGCTTCTACATATTAACTACTGATCTATAAATCTATCACTCTGTTTTTAAATAGAAAGTACACACCCGCGTGAAAATATCATATGAGATCTCATTATGAGATCCCATAATATGTAAAATTGCATATGACATCACATATAAGATCTCATAGGGGAGAGCGGGGCATGTGTGGCACCGTAACTTTAGAGCAGATTTACATTAATATCTTAAGTATATCAAGAAGTTCAAAAGAAGAAATAATTAGATAAACGTATTTAGAAATAGAATTGATAGTTAAAAAACACTGTTTTTTAATATATTCTGAATGATGCATCGAAAAGTAAAACTCGTCAAAATGCTCTACGTGCCCCACTATGGGGCATGCGTAGCCGGCAGGAGGGGCATGCGTGGCGCACTCAACATGACTATGCCAGAAAGTGACGGATTTATTTTTTACAAAAAAGTTAAAATTGATAAGCTTGTTTTTTAAAAACGTAATAAAACGTAAATAGAAAATAGAAAAAAATTTGTTTCATTGTTATAATTTAGTTTTTATCAGTTACATATATGATATATTCAAATAATACGGTTTTTTTAAATTTCTCTATGTAACTAGTTAAATTAACTTAAACGAAATTTGTTTTTTTCTCTATAACAAAAAATAAATAATACTTTTTTTTACTGATCAGTCTGTAGTTACATAGATCACAATATTTTCGCCTTACATTATATGTAATAATATTGAAAACTCATAAAATTATTCAACATTTTCATAATAAATTATAAAATAATATTTAACTTATATTTAATTTATTTATTTATTTATTTAAACCAGAGTAGTACATGTTGTATTACATGTTATTGCTTACTTCAGGACATAGTTACATGTCTGAAGCAGCAAACATCCTATAGAGGTAGACATAGCTACCTGTACATAGGTCCGGTGTACTTAAAACTAATAAAACTTAAGTAACTTATAAACTAGGCATGGAATCAAAGATTCCACTATAAATAATATATTTGGCCCAAATTGATTATCTCACCCATACTGGAAGGTTAAATTTTTATATTTATTTATTTAATTTATTTTTTTTTTCTTTGTTTAAATTCTAGAATATATTAGTACCAATCCAAATGTTTAGCTTTTTCTTATTATAATTTTTTGCGATATCTAAAACTTTAAGATTTGGATTAGATTTCGGAAGACAATTAAATACTTGTATCGCTCTGACATAGTTATCTTTATCACTAACAGTTTTCGAACACTTTGGTGGTATTATAAGTTTATTTCTAGTTTTGCTAGTCGATGTTAAGTATAAATTCTTAAGTTCATTATAATGATACGTTACACATTCGTAAGCAAAAATTTGTTTTAGATTCAAGGGGTTGTCTCGATTGAAAATATTTTTGTTTATAATTTTTAAAATCCTATTTTGGATGTTTTGTAGTAATTTTAAGTTGTTTCTATATGCACCACCCCATGCAATATTTCCATAGCTAATGACACTATGAAAAAATGCATAATATATTGTCTTAAGTGTGTCAGATTGCATATATGTTGATAACTTGTACAATATATATATTATATATTTAGTTTTTTTTATTATATATTCAATATGTTTATCCCACTTTAGCCTATAATTAATAATTATACCTAGATATTTACAGTATTCTACCCTGCTCAATTTAGTACCCTGTATGCCTAAGTTCATATCTTCGGGAACACTATCACAATAGTTACCAAAAGTTATGTACACAGTTTTCTTTATATTTAGTGATAGTTTGTTAAGTGCGAGCCAGATATTTATATCTTCTAAGTACTTGTTCATTTTATTTTCAACTTTCTCCCAGTTATCATCTGTTGAAATAATAGCTGTATCATCCGCATATGAGATGGTACTATCTGTTCTGTTTGTTAGTAAATCGTTTACGTAAATTATGAATAAGAGTGGCCCTAGTATAGTACCTTGCGGCACACCTGTAGTTATCGTTTCATAATAGCTTTCAGTTGTTCCTATTCTTACTTTTTGTTTTCTGTTACTAAGATAATTAGATATAAGTGCATGCGCTTTACCTCTTATTCCATAATTATATCATTTGTCTAAAAGAATAGCATGGTTGACAGTATCAAAAGCTCTTGCTAGATCTAAAAATGCAATAGCTATTGGTTTACTTTTGTCTAATTTCTTATAGATTATGTTCATTAAGTAACTAAGAGCATCTTTGGTACCTTTCTTTTTTATAAATCCAAATTGATTCTGCGCTAACAAATTATTATTGTCCAAAAATGATTGTAAACGAACATATACAATTTTTTCAAATATCTTTGCTACGTTAGAAATTAGAGATATCGGTCTATAGTTTGATGTATCCATTTTACTACCCGACTTAAAAATAGGAACTACCTCAGCTGTTTTAAGCGCTTGAGGCCATGTTGATTTTTCAATACAAAGATTAAAGATATGTGTTAGTGCATTAACAATTTGATATGATAGTATTTTTAGTGTTTTGGTAGTAATGTTATCTACCCCACCATTTTTTATTTTCATATTATCAATTATTTGAAGAATTTCCTCGTTATTAGTCGGTTTAATGCTAATTGTATTCATGTTCATTGCTGGTAATTGTAAATGCTTACCCTGGGGTTTTACAATGGTGTTAGTTAGATCTTTTCCAATTCTACAAAAGTACGAATTCATATGATTGGCAATTTGCGTCTGATCCTCTATTGTGCAATTGTTATTTAAAATGATCTTATTTATTGTGTTATTCTTTTTCAAGTTGGTTCCCATTTTTTTGTTTATGTATTTCCAAAGTTGCTTGGTATTATTGATATTGTTCTTAATTAAATTTCTTTCATGTTTTATTTTTGCCTCTTTAATAACTTTGTCTAGCCTCTTTGTGTAATTCTTATATTCTAATTTTATTAGATTATTATTTGGTTCATTGCGCATTTTAATATATAGTTGTTCTTTCTTTTCACACGAGATCATTATTGCTTTAGATATCCAATCCTTCCTTGGATATCTCTTGTTATTTTTTGTTTTATGTGCTTCTTTAGACTTTTCTAAGCAGTCTTGTATTTCAGTTATCAAGAATGCGATAGCTTCATCGGGATCATGCATTGCCTCTATCACATTCCAATTTTTTGTAATGGTTATACTTGAAAGTTTATAGTAATTATAGTGATACTGGATATTTTCTTGTTTTAATTTTGGTGGCTTATTCAGTTTCAAGAAAAGTGGATAATGATCAGTAAAAGGAATCGGGAGTTTAAAAGTTTTAGTGTCTATAGATGTAGTTTTTATGTACATGTTGTCAATGCATGTACCGCTTCCGCCACTATCATTTGGTCTAGTTGTATGTATAAAACCCGGGAAGAAACCCTTTTCCATCATATTGTCTAATAATTCTAAGCTATATTCATTATCTTTCATAATATCGATGTTAAAATCACCAATAATCAGATGGTTTTTTATATTTCTTTTGCTATTGATAAATGATTTTACATTCAAAATAAATTCAAGGCGCGGTACATCATGGCATCGATATAATGCGGAAATTTCAAGATTACTGTTGTTATTTAGACTTATTCGTGAGTTTCATACTTTGAGTCTACCAATTTCGATTATTTCAGTAATTTCTGATACACAATCTTTTATATATACAACGACACCATCATTTTGATTTAAGTTACAGTTATTGTAGTGCAATTTATATCCCTGTATTGCAAAAAAGTGAGGATTGGGTAAATTCCATGTTTCTGTACAATTACAAATGGTTTGATCTTCAAGCTCTTAATAAGAATATTCAATTTCCTATAATTGTGATTTAGACTTCTAATATTGACCTGTAATATCAAACTATCTTTTTTATTTATATTTTTATTGAGAGTTTTAAGATCAAGAAATGACGTTTTTTCTTGTATTACTTCTTTTTGCAATTCTTCAATGAGATCGACGTGTTGCTCCATTATGTAGTTTGCTGTTTCCTTGGTGTCGTTTGTGTTAGAGATGCGGTGCTGGCTCTAAACGGCGAAGTCAGCAAAGTTGCGCTAGTCCAGTTGTCTCTAAACGGCGAAGTCAGCATAGTTGTGCTAGTCGAGCTGATCATCGTAGTGGCTTGATTGCTGTTTCCTACTCTACCTAAGTATCTTGGTATAGTAGGTCTTATCGGATAATCAGTCATATCTATATATCTATTGAGCTTATTCTTAAATATTGTACATTTTTCTGTGCCATTGGCCATATGTTTAACCTCGAAATTTGTGTTATATTTCGAGTTGCTGTAAAAACAATTGACACATGTAATGTTGGATGGGTTATTATCACATTGCAAAGTCTTATGCGGACCTGCACATTTTAAGCAGCATAGAGTGTTTTTGCATTTCAATGTGTTATGTCCAAATCTTCCACAGTTTAAGCAGGGCTTGATGTTTATTAAATCCCATACCTTACAGCTTTGATATCCAATGAAGATTCTATTTTGATTGTCACTAATATGTTTATATAGCTCTCTTGGAACTTCAATTATTATGGTTCTCTTGTTTGTAATCTTATTTTTGTCTATATTTAGTATCTTACACTTATCTTGATATCCAATAAAATTTCTTTTATTTAAGTCCTCTTCCAGCTCTTCTATATTCATATTAGTATAGTTGTCTACATCAACTATTTTCATCTTCGGGGATTCAATTTTTTCAATAAATGTTTTATAATTGTTAGATAGTTTTTTTGAGAGTAATTCAATTGTTACTTTAGCACTTTTTTCATTCATACTTTTAATCTCAATTTCATTGTCGTTCACTACTTTTAGTTGTTTCATCTGTATATCTTTTTCTTTTATTAAAACGTCACATACCTTTTTCTTAAAGTCATGTGGATTTTTAATGTCCTTTTTAAGATTTTTCACAATTATTTTCGGTATTCTTTTGTTTTTAATTGCTAGTTTGTTAGTTGCTACTTCTGCATATGTTTTTTGGTTATGTTGCTTTATTTCCATCTCCTGGTCATTTTTATCTTTTTTTATTAATTGCTTCAATATGTCGTTTTTTCCATTAGTTCTTGATTTAATTGTCTTAGTAGTTGAATTTCAATTTGATGTTGATTTTCCAGTTCAGCATTTTCAGTTGGCATCGTAACGTTTAGTAGTTTTTCATTATCTACTGATTTATGTACCCTATCAGAGATAATAGATATTTCATTTAATATTTTATGTTTTATTTGTTCATCCTTTTCACTTTTAATTTGCGCAATTAATATTTTAGCTGCTTCACAGAGTTTAGTTTCTTGATTTTTAAGGTTATATTAAGCTCCACGTGGTCTGGACATATCACTAATAGATTACTTATATATTTTTTGTCTTTACACTTTTCATAATCACTTTTATGGTACACGTTTTCGCATACTATGCAAACTACAAGTGACACTTTCCTTTTTGGGTGGCATTTATACACTAATTCTAGATTTTTATCAGGAAGCTGTCCGGAAGGCAGCCCGCCTTCCGACGCCATTTTGGCTGACTTGGCTTAATAAATAACATTATTATTTTCTAATGCTACGTTCAAAGGTGATTGAATAGACTGAAGTGGTATAAAATTAGAAGCAGACGAGTGCATATTTTCTCTATAAGGATAAATACATTGAGATGTGGCATCGTCTAATTGCCATATTATATTATAATTTTGTCTTCTTTTTGTACACCCGTACCATCACTTTATTGAACCCTTGTTATAAATTACTTAAGAGCTAATAAACTTATCTCTTAACAATTAAGCTACATTACTCACGTGACTAAGTAAAAGGTTAGAATTTCATGAGCTGCTTGCTTCGTAAACCAGCCGCTAGTGGCGACGTGTGCCACGCGTGCCCCACTTCTGTGCCACGCATGCCCCACATCAGTACTTTATTAAATGTTAATAAATACTTTTGAAAATAATATTTCGAGTAAAAATCCATGGCTTTCGGAGTAAGAATTTCAGATATTTATCATTTTTTTCATAATAATTTTTTTTATATTATTTTTACAGAAAGAAGAAATAGAAATATTCTTTATTTACACATAAAATAATTTGCATTTAAATATTTATTTATATTATAAATATTCGAGTGCCAAACCAACCCGTCGTGCTACGCATGCCCCGCTCTCCCCTACGAGATGCGCTGTCTGAAATTCTCATATGAGATCTTATATGATATTTACACGGGGGAAAAGGATATAACATATGTTGCTTATAAAACGATTAGTAAAATGTAAAGGACTTTTGAGCAGGCTATAAATTTATATGAATTTTTTATTTATTTCTCGTGTAAAAAGGACGAACACAAGGAAAATATGTTTAGTAATGAAATATAAATCATGATTCTGCACATGTACGGATATGTGGTACTTAACGGCATCAATTAAAAATTAGAGCCAATGCAATTATTTATGGTTAATGAATTTATGCAAAAATTTAGTAATCTACATTTAAGTAGCCCACGTAACTGCAAACTGTCGGGCCCGCCAAGTATGTACGGGAGATCGGAGGACCACCTACTAGAGCAGCTCTAGACTTCTTTTGTCCTTTCAAGATGCGTAATATTATAGAAAGTTCAAAATTGAGCAGGAATAATGAAAAATAGTTATGTGTTGGTAACTGTGTACTTTTTTTATATAGGCTTCGATTTTTCGTAAATAACTGAAAAAAATCTTATGAATTTTAGAAATAAAAAGAAGGCATTATAGTTATATAATTAAAATAATTTTCGCCGACACTGGCGTAAAGTACGTAGGTACTATAAAGTTTTGTAGGAGTGTGTGAGCTATTGGGCCTCTTAGGCTTTATGTAGTACTTTATGCCTGCTGGCTGAATAATTTTGAAGTTACAACGTGGGCGTAAAATGTAATTTTACACGCGAGGTACGAAAAGTTCTTATGGCCGGTACTTGACTATAATTAATTGATTTCAGTACTTTCTTGTGTTTAATTTGTATAGAAGAATGAAGAAATTTGAATACATTTCTGAGAACATAGTCATACAGTTTTTCGGAGAATGGTTTGCATTACTTGACTATCGATAATTGATTTCACAACTTTCGTTTGTTTGATTTGCAGTGAACAATTTGAATGTACTTACATATAATTTATTGAGCATACATTGGCTCAAAGAAGTAAAAGACTTTTTTACTATAGTATTTATTTGACTTTTTTTTTTAAATCGTAAATATTATTTTATAGATTATACAGAAAAAACTTCTGTACTTGCCTTATTTTATACTTTCGTAAAAAGTTTTATTAACAATATTATTATTTCTACAGTCCTGAAAAAAATTATTACCATTTGTAGATAGTGCTTATTGAATAGATGAGATCAGAATAAATAAAAGGACTATAGACAAATTGTGTTGTTAGAATATATTTAAAAAATTAGTTTTTTAAAGAACGTGTTGATTGTTTTGAAAAAATATTTAAGCTCTCATTAAAGTTTTTGGTACAGAAGGAGAGAGAGGGGGAAGAAAGAGAGGGTGGAAGAGTTTAGTAAATAATGTTTTTTAAGTATAAAACTATGTAGAATAGTAACCAAACTTATTCTTGCTTATAAGTTTTTACTTTTGTAAAAAAATTTTTTAGAGAGATTTCACAACTTTTTAAGAGTAAAAGTACATTATAAATAATGTTTGTTAAGTATAAAATTACACTTTAATTGATTTCACAACTTTTTGGATTTTATCATTACTTCAAATACAATTGTTGTACCGAACTTAAATTCAATATAATGTTTCTGTATTGGCTAGCAAATGTACATTTACGTGAGTTTCGGACATATTGAAATATGCGATACAAGTTATCTTATTGGTTTCGCGCGCAGGTCAAATAGTATTCTCCTACCTTTTGGAGTTTCACTCGTTCGTGACACTGACGACAAGGTTCCACCAGGACCCTCGGCTGGGACTCGTTCACACACTCAGTCACACACGCGGTACTCGGAATTAACCGCGGCAATCCCGCCGAGCTTTACGAAACTAAAAGCTTAGAAGGAGAATAATAATAATCGGTGGAGAGCCGTAAATAATAAAGTACCGTTAAATATCCTCAGAGGTCTCACGTAGTGAAAACTATTAATGCGCGTGTAGCTAGTCTCGCGGTTCGGCAGAGAGTGAGTTCACTTCCCCCTGTCGCTCACACCGTCGATGATCGTAGTGCTGTTGTCGTATCGCAGCTCGGCATGTCCAGCCGGTACACTTCTCCAAGTTCAGTACTTTTCCATAGCAGCGGCAGCAAGCTTTTGGTATGGCTGGACCAGGGAAATTTAGTGTGCAGCATTTACATGCCTCGAGACGTGCCTCATGTCCGGCTCGGGGGCATCCGAGCTACTCGGCTTCACGCCTCAGGAACTGACGACTCTCAGCTGCTGTTGTAGATTTGTTGTAGAACTGACGACTCTCAGTTGCTGCTCTCTCTTTCGTATTTTTTAGAAGATTCGTATTTCGTGACTTCGCGCAATTCGCATTGTCCCGGTACTCATTCATACTCGCGCACGCAGCCATTCATGCAGCCGTAGGATAGTCCTGGTTTCGCTTCGCCGGACTCTCGCCTACTAAATATATAACTCTCTCATGGTATTCGCGGTTTCTTCCCCTAGCTAGTTTTGGTCCACCCCGAGTATTTTATTTCCCCGGTGCCCTTGATATCTGACGAGCTTTCCCCTATCCGCCACCTGGTGAGGCGCCTGATGCGAGACTAGCAACTCGTCATGGGAATATGGTCCATTGCGTCTGAATATTACCTGCGGGGGAAATCCTGTATGTGTGTGTGTGTGTGCGTGCGTGCATGCATCTGTGTGGGTGTGCGTGTGTGTATGTTATACGCCCTGATCTCAGCTTCTACTCGGTCGATTTTAACAGAACAGGTCTCATTTTTTTTTTTGTGATTGTCGGTCAAAATCCGGTTTTTGATTGGGCTGATGCGTTTTTGTTTTATTTCGAATTTTCGATTTTCTCAAAATTTATGCTTGCTTTTCTTTAATGATGGGATCGAGATATTTGAATCGGATGGGTAGCATTCAAAAGGTAATTAAAATACCTATATTTAAAAAAAAAACCGCTGCCAAATCATTGGCACGTAGCTTCCTCAAACTGAATTTACTGATTTCATTAATTAATGTTTATTTCCAATATTTTTATTTTGTACTGCAGGCCAGTCAAATTAGTTTTTTTCTACAACTTAATTGTAACCCAGGGTTTTCAAACGGATTCTTGTAGGGGGGCTCATCAGGCACAATACCGCGGTGAATGAGCCAAAAAATTTTGTCAGGAATATTTTTTAAATAACAAATTAATGATTGAAAAACCAGTTTTTTGACCACAGTAAAAAAACTATTGACTTTACAGAAAAAAGTTCTATATAAGCTTTGTAGATATTAAAAAGTTCTACAGAACGCGACCTCAAGATTTAAATTTAGTTAATTTGTTTATCTGCAAATCGCAAAAAACTGCTGAAAATGGCCATTTTAACGATTGTTTATAACTCTATGAAAAAAATTGCTAGGCTCTTGATAACTTGTTAAAGTATGGTTCTTGTGGTACTTAATAAGCAGTTAAAATTTCAGCTAAAAATATTCAATAGTTTTTGCATAATTCCATTTATTTATTAGATTTTGGTCATGTTTGCGTCATTTTTCCCAAGCCGTGGGGCATCGTACGAGGATGCATAAAAGCGATTATGAAAGAGTAACATCTCTACTTTCACGAACAATGAATAACTAAGCGATTTTTTCAAATTTAATTGTTTAAAATCGCATAATAAAAAAAAGTAATTTGTCGTAGATAATCGACAATAGGTTCGTTGGAAAGCTGGCATTTTTCACGAAATTTTAAGCTGTCTCTGAACTCTCTAAGTGCTCTAGGAGGCGAGATAATTTTTTTTTTGTAAAAATCGACATGTCTTTAATTATTAATTTTAAGAAACGTGACAGGGCTGAAAAATCGAATTAGTAGTTGTACTAACATAAAAAAAATATTGCGTCACATTTATTGCAAAATTTCATTGTTATAAATAATCGCAAAGATGCGTTTGAAAAATAGAGAAAGTTACAGTGTCACGCAAAAAAACTGAACATAGGAACTTCAAATCCGACGCGCTCGAAAATTTTTTGATATTTCGGTAACTAATTGACGTAAACACTTCATTTTTTTTTAATTTGGGGTAGCTCGCGAAAATATTAATATGTGGCCTACTCGTTTCCCCGAAAACTTTTATTTAACATTATTAATTAACAATAATTATTTTTATTAACTTTTCTTCTTTTTTCATAAATAAATAATTAATTATATTTAATTTGATGCAATGGGTCATATTATTAATAAATTAAACATATTTTTATATAATTCTGTGTATGTGAGTGTATGTGTGTGTGAATAAATTCGAAATCTGCCGCGCTTTTATGTGTTCAGAATAACGCCATGCATCAGCTACAACAGTACAAGTACTTTGTTTGAAATACTGCAACTGGCACAAAGATTTAGTTGCAAATTTCAATTATTGAACACTTGTAAGTGCATACATGTTCTTCTGACTTATAGTGTAATTACGCAAAATCACAATAATTTCTGTATTAAAGTTATGTAGGTAGTTTTTTCAACGACAATTCGGATCGGTTTCAACATCAAATTACAACTGCAAGAGATACATTTTACGGATGTTTACTGAAATTTACGCACTGGATATACCAAACCTTTGGTAGTTGTACTAACATACAACACAAGCATTATAATTATTTATTTATAAATACCTGCTCTTGTGCCTTCACACTGGCTTTTCTAATTTCATTTTGAGAACATTTTTACACTCACGTATCTTTAATTACTCATGCACAATTCATTCTTAAGAAATAGATCAAGAAAATTTCATAAGTGATAATTCTTAATATCTGCCAATAATAATTGTACGTAAATATTTAATATTTAATTACTTATAAATAAAAATAGTTACTATAACAAAGTATTTTTATGGGTATATAAAGGAATTATTGCTGATAACTAAATGATATAATTATTGATTAATTAAGATCGTTACAATATATTACTATTTTTTTTTAATTTTCAAGTAACATATAGTATTTTCATTAATTACAAAAAATAATTCATACATATAAATTCAGTGAAGGTATTTGTGTTAAAAATGCACCGATAGATGAAGCCCACTTTTTCACTAGTGAAAAAGGTTACTCAGTCTATAAAGCATTGGCCGCTGTCATTCTGCGGCAGGTGTGTGATAAAGCTTTTTAAAAAGATGGAAACTTGCGACGAGAATATCTGTTTGCTCTGTGACAAAATTATATTCCCTGACCAGCTACGAAATATCAAAGAAAGGGCTATAGCAACATTTATTGAAGCAAGCTTAAAGGGGAAAGATAACAAGCATAAAAAGCTTCAAAAGTGTGAGCCAATAAATATTCATAAGAATTGTCACAGCCATTACGTTAGAGAGTCAAGCATAAAGACTGCACAACAAAAAGCTACAACTTCAAAAGAAACTGCCAGGAGAGGTAGTATTAGTTTACAAAAATTTGATTTCAGTAAGTACTGTCTTTTTTGCGGAGAAAATGCGTCCGATGAGTATGACGCCGAGCGGTTGAAACAGACTAAAATTCATCGATTCAAAGTTAAATATGTTACAAGCAATACTCTCAAAAATACTATTATGGAAAAAATCAATTCGCAATTAGAAAATCATAATTTACAAGATAATCGTCAGAAAGAATATAGAAACATTAAAAAACGCATAGAAAACGTAGATTTAGTTGAGCGTGCAGCTCGTTACCATGATTATTGTCTCAGGAAATTTTCAATTTTTAGACTTACTGATCAGCTTGGTCGACCGATGAGCAAAGATACGGCCGATACCGTAGAGTATATAATATCTTATTTGTGCGAATGTAGCGACGACGAATGTCAATTTTCAATTCAAGATATTTTAAGGCAATACCAAGGAAAAGTTCCTACTAAACTAGATACAATAGAAAATAGATTATTAGAATATTTTGGTAACACAATTACGATTTATAGAGTAAAAAATGATTTGGTGGTTTGTTTTGCATAGGTAAGAAATAAGATTCTCTCTGAGGAGTGGTATAAAAATAGAAATTCTGATGTAGATAAGGAGCGTGAAAGGATTGTCGAAACATCTGCGAAATTTATTTTGGACGATATTAGATCAAAATATTACGACACAGCTAATTATCCTGCACCCAATTGTTTTTTAGATAACGTTGATAATGACATACCGTCGACGTTACGATTATATTTTTAGATGTTTTAATTAAAAGCCACAAAAGTTCAGAAACTTCTTATGAAATGTGGGATAAAAGAATCACAACACTTTGTCACATTATAATATATTCAGTAAGACCTCGGTCATTTTTATCCCCCATATTGCTAGGTCTATCATCAATGATGTATAAGAAACATGCTTCGAAAAATCTAATTGATTCTCTTGTGTATATTGGCTTATGTGTTTCTTATTACAAAACACAACTTTTCGAGTCCTCTGTAGTTTAACAACCTGAAAGTTATGATTCAGGAAAATCGTATTTTCAATTTATTTATGATAATGCTGATCATAACACATGTACAATCGACGGCAGAAATACCTTCCATGCGATGGGTGGAGTGATGTGTGCAACTCCTGCCTCTGAAATATCCAGTACTACGAAAATCGAGCGCCTGCGTCGTATTTCATCGGCAAGTAATATAGGCACTTTTGGATTTGTTTCTTTGAAAATTTTTCAAAGAGGTATCCATGCAGGGCTTAAAAATATAAAAATTGAAGATGTCAATGAAACAAATTCTATACCAAACAATCAAGTAGAGAACTCGGATTTTTTGTGGTTTTACGGAAATTATACACGGCGAGAAAACATAAGTGGCTGGAATAGCTTTATGGAACAGTGTTCACAAGTCAAACCGTTTCATGTTTCAAAAATAATTCCCGTCCCATTTGTGAATGCACCACCAAGTAATTACGATACCATTTTTACTGTTTTAATGGAAGCTAAGGAAAAATGCGAAAGCCAATGTCAAAAAAATGTTTTCGTGACTTTCGATCAACCTTTATATCAAAAGGCTAGAGAAATCGTTGAGTGTTCTAAAGGAACTCAAAACGAAGCAAAGATCGACAAAGTTATTGTCAGGCTTGGAGGGTTCCATTTGCTTATGTCGTATCTTGGCGCAATAGGTTTCATAACGGAAGGTAGTGGTTTAAAGGACGCATTTTGTGAAATTTATGCTGAAGTTTCAGCAGAGAAAGCATTAGCTGGCCATGCTTATTCGAGATCGATCCGAGAAAATATTTTAATTCAAAATGCTTTGGCAAATATTATTTTTTCTTCCATCGATCTCTCAGATGAAGAAGTACTTGTTTTAAATAATTTGTTTAACCACGTAAGACAATCGGAGTTCCATACGTTACTACAAAGTGATGAGTTAACAAAAATAAAAAAACAAGTTTTTAAACAAATTAGAATCTATAAAAGAAAACGGCCCAACTGCACGATTGTGGATTCTTTATTTTAAAATGGTTGATCTGGCTAAGCAGTTTATTCAGGCCGAAAGAAGTGGAAATTGGTTAATACATTTGAACTGTGTTCAACAAATGCTGCCTTATTTTCATGCTAGTGGCCATAATCTGTATGCTAAAAGCAGCCATTTATATTTACGAGATATGCGTAATCTTGAAAATATAATGGATGTCATGGAATATGACAAATTTAGTCGTGCAGGTTATTTTATCATAAGGCGAATTGAGAAATACCGATCTGGTAAGTGGTCGGACATGATAATTGAACAAATGCTAATGAGACCGATGAAAGTGAGCGGTGGATTGACTCATGGACATGGAATAACAGATAGTACTTTATGTAAATGGATTCTATCAAATATTGTTTTAATTGAAGTGACGGATGCTATGGAGAAATTTTGTAATACCACGTACGCTACTTCTGATCAACACATAGACGCAAGTAATTCACGCATCACGAGAGATTTACAGGACTCCAAAAAGTTGATTGAATTGTTCCAAAACCATAACCCGTTTCCCGTGACCGATAATATAATATCTATCAGCACTGGCATAATAGGTGATAACAAAATCAATTGTTACGAAGCACTAGAAGTAGGTTTGTCTTCAATGAAAAAAATTATTGGTGGTAATTTTGGTTCGGTCAAATTTCAAAGAAAGGACAAAGTCCTATCATTGAAGACAGTAAATTCTTCAGTGAAAATAAACAATGAAGTCGTAACAATTGACCCAACACTTATATTTCAGAGAATATCATTATATATTGAAAATAAAACAGACATGTTAAAGTTTTTAGAATATGAGCTTGCTCCTTATCCACTTTCTCTTTTTGACGAGGGCGGAATGCGGAAGGGACGAAAATCATCAGTCTAAGTAATTTTTCTAAGATTACCGGTGTATCTCGTGGTCCAAACGATTTTTATGTGGTTGATGGGGTTTTTTTTTTTGCATAAAGTACGCTGGGATGCTAATAAATCGATTGATTTCATTATTAAGCAGTATATTGATTACACAGTACACAACTATAGCAAAAATTCCACCATAGTTTTCGATGGATATCCAGAGGGAATCAATTTTAAAAGTACCAAAGCAGCCGAGAGGTCACGAAGAGAAAATAAAAATTTAGGACGAGAAATAGAATTTAATAGAAATTCTATAATAACAATTTCGCAAGATAAATTTTTAAGCCAAAATAAAAAAAAAATGGTTGATCGAATTATTATGCAAAGATTTTCAAGAACAAAAATGTAACACTATCGTAGCGGAAGAAGATGCCGATTTTCTTATTGTCAGTACTGCTGAAAAATGCAGCGTAGGCGGTACAACCTGCATCATTGGAGAGGACATCGACGTACTTGTAATTTTAACGCAGCACACACCACTTAATACCATTTATTTCTTAAAATCCGGTAAAGGAAATATAAATGATTGCATATATGACAGTCACAGTTTTAAATACCCTGAAGTGAAAAAGCTGGTAGGTTTTATACATGCTTTCACAGGATGTGATACGATGTCTTGTTTTTTCAAACAAGGAAAAAACAAAATTATAAAAACGTTTCTCAAGGATGTCGTCCTACAGCAAAAAGCACTTGCTTTTTATAATCCAAACGTGAGTCCTGATGTTTTAGCTGCTAATGCAAATGATATTGTTAGTCGTGTGTACAGCAGTAAGAAGGACAAAAAGAGTCTACATGAGCAGCGGTTTTTAAATTTTCAAAAGTCTGCCTTAAAAGGCTGTAGGTGTGAGAAGGGATGCAAAAGAAAAACATGTAGCTGTAGAAAGCATGGGCTACGATGCTCGCAAATCTGCTCATCATGTCATGGTGAAAATTGTACAAATATCGAACAAATGGTAATACAACACATTACAGACATGGCTATTAACGATGATGAGGAAGAAGAGTCAATCGAAAGACTTATTAAAATCCCGATGGCAAATGTGCCAGACGCTAATAATGAAGAAGAAGACGAAGAACCAGAAGAAGAAGAAGAAGAAGAAGAAGAAGAAGAAGAAGAAGAAGAACATGATAACGAAACACACACAGATGTGTCACGATGTAAGAAATAAAAAATACCGATATAAATCGTAATCAAATGTTCAACAAAATTTTTATAAAAGTGAATATATTATTTTTTATTATTTAATAAATTAAAATACCTACCCAATAACATATTTATAATTAATTAATTTTTTTTGGAAAAAAAGAAGAAAAAAGTTAATAAAAATAATTATTGTTAATTAATAATGTTAAATAAACGTTTTCGGGGAAACGAGTAGGCCACATATTAATATTTTCGCGAGCTACCCCAAATTAAAAAAAAAATGAAGTGGTTACGTCAATTAGTTACCGAGATATCAAAAAATTTTCGAGCGCGTCAGATTTGAAGTTCCTATGTTCAGTTTTTTTGCGTGACACTGTAACTTTCTCTATTTTTCACACGTACGTTTGCGATTATTTATAAGAATGAAATTTTGCAATAAATGTGACGCAATATTTTTTTTATGTTAGTACAACTACTAATTCGATTTTTCAGCCCTGTCACGTTTCTTAATATTAATAATTAAAGACATGTCGATTTTACAAAAAAAAAATTATCTTGGCTCCTAGAGCACTTAGAGAGTTCGGAGACAGCTTAAAATTTCGTGAAAAATGCCAGCTTTCCAACGAACCTATTGTCGATTATCTACGACAAATCCTCGAGTCGCAATTCCATTTATTTATAACGAAAGAAATGACTTTTTTTTATTATGCGATTTTAAACAATTAAATTTGAAAAAATCGCTTAGTTATTCATTGTTCGTGAAAGTAGAGATGTTACTCTTTCATAATCGCTTTGTGCATCCTCGTACGATGCCCCACGGCTTGGGAAAAATGACGCAAACATGACCAAAATCTAATAAATAAATGGAATTATGCAAAAACTATTGAATATTTTTAGCTGAAGTTTTAACTGCTTGTTAAGTACTACAAGAACCATACTTTAACAAGTTATCAAGAGCCTAGCAATTTTTTTTACGGAGTTATAAACAATCGTTAAAATGGCCATTTCAGCGGTTTTTGCGATTTGCAGATAAACAAATTAACTAAATTTAAATCTTGAGGTCGCGTTCTGTAGATCTTTTTAATATCTACAAAGTTTATAAGAACTTTTTTCTGTAAAGTCAATAGTTTTTTTCTGTGGTCAAAAAACTGGATTTTCAATCATTAATTTGTTATTTAAAAAATGTTACTGACAACATTTTTTGGCTTATTCACCGGGGTATTGTGCCTGATGAGCCCCCCTACAAGAATCCGTTTGAAAACCCTGGGATACAATTAAGTCACAAAACAGGCGAAAAAAAGCTAATTTGACTGGCCTACTGTGAGACTATGTTAAATGGTCTGTGACCTTTTATATTTACTCTTTCTCTCTTGTATTATTAAAAAGCAATTATTATTATTCAATTTTATATTTTACAAAAAAAAAATCGCTGCCAATTCATTGGCAAGATGCTTTGTCAAACTAATTTATCTATTCCATTTCTTAAATTTAAAAAACAAAAGTAAATTTTTCACAACAAAACTTTATTAATAAATAAAACTGTTTTCTTTGTTGTTCTTTGTTGTTTATTAAACAATTTGACTTAATACAAAAAATATTTTGTTTTTGTTTTTTCATTTACGTATCCTATACAAACAATTAATTATTGTTATAACAAATTTTAAAGAAATACATTAGTTTGAACCTTACGAAAAGATGCTGTAGTTATTACTACATAAACGCTGTAGTAACAGTTCTGTAGTAGTTACTATACAATAACTACTGAAAAATACTGTAGTAATTTCGGACTGTATTTATGACCACACAAAATTACTGCAGGAATTTTGTAGTTACTACTACAGGTATTTTGTAGTTACTACTAAGGAACTTTGTAGTTTCTACTACAGGAATGTTGTACTTACTAGTACAGACAATATGTACTAATTACTACAGTATATACTAATTTCTGTTTATGTGTAAGTACGTATGTACGTGTGTGTGTGTGTGTGTGTGTGTGTGTGTGTGTGTGTGTGTGTGTGTGTGTGTGTGTGTGTGTGTGTGTGTGTATATATATATTCCTATATTATATAGTTGTAAGGGCAAAAATGGGTACCTACACCCTCCCCCCCTCAACCCCCTCCACCCATGCACCCCCTCAACCACCACTCCACCACCCCTCCACTTTGTACCGTTAAATTCTTTCAAATTTTACGTTATTTTGCAGGGTGTCTGGCCCTCCACCCCCCCCCCCCCCTCCACCCCTCGCCACACCCCCTCCACCTACCCCTTTACCTACCCCTCCACCTACCCCACTACAACTAATTTCTTATAGATATCTGGTTGAAAATTGTACATAGGGATTTCGAGATTCGCTGATTAGGAATCTAAACTCAGATTTTGAAAACTCCAAATGACGACACATCACGGTGGTTAAAAATTGAAATTTTACTGGATTTTGCTAAAAATGGTATATAGAAGTTTTCTGGAGTCGATTATTACGAATCTGAACTCAGATTAAGAAAATTCAAAATGGTAGATTCGAAGATGGTGAAATATTAATGAATTTTGCTGCAAATTATGTATAAAGAGTATCTGGATTCGCTATTAAATGGATAAATTATAATTTAGATTTTCAAAATTCAAAATGGCTCCACCCCGCTTCATGTGCGATCCATACCGGCTTCATTGGTCCCTCTATCTACTCCTCCTTTACATATAATTCATTATAGATATCTTGCGTAGTAAGTTTTTCAGTTTTATTTATTACATTTAACAGTTTTCCACACCACCATTGAGGTACTGTTATGGGCGCGTTGAATTTTTTATTTTATTGTGCTTAGATGTTTTATATAATAAATAATAATAATTATATATGATAATGAGACATGCCACAATCATATAAAATTATTGTTAATCATTTTTTATATAATAAACCTAGATGAACAACATAAATATGTATTCTTTTGTTATAATATTTTTTTTTAACAATTCACGCTATGCATGGAGGTTGGCGAGCGGAGCGAGCAGGGGGCGAAGCCCCTCTAGTGTATATATATATATATATATATATATATATATATATATATATATATATATATATATATATATATATATATATATATATATATATATATATATATATATATATATATATATACCCTTATAAAAATATCCTATAGAAATCATGTAGGAAATGCTATAGGAAATTCTGTAGGCATCCCGTAGAAATCCTATAGGAATCCTATAGGATACTTTATAGGCAGTCCTATATTATATGGAAAACTCTGTAGGGAATTCTGATGTATTTTCGTGAAAACATCTTATAGAAGGTTTAGCATCTTGTTTGGCTGCATAGCAGCAAACACACATAAGCGAGGCTCTGGATAAGCAAGCTTCTGCCGCATACCGCAGAGCAGCGCAGCAGTCGAGACTCTCATAAACACATTGGAACCTCGGGGGTATGTAAAGCCGTGAGATTAAACTGTTCAAACGACTCTTTACGGAGAGTCAATGTGACAAGAATTACCTTGATTTTGATATCTGAGCTCACCTGGCTTAAACGGTAAGGCGCCGACAGTCGTGCACGGCAGTCTCCGGGTGCAACTCTTTACCTAGAACTGTTTGCCACTGACTCTGCTGTGTGATGGCACAGCGCCAAATAAGATGCTAAACCTTCTATAAGATGTTTTCACGAAAATACTCCAGAATTCCCTGCAGAGTTTTCCATATAATTGTCTACAGTTTTTCCCACAGAATTACCTATAGGATTTCCTATAGGATTTCCTGCAGGAAAAGCACGAAATTCATGTAGGATTTCCTATAAAATTTCCTATAGAATTTCATATAGGACTGCCTATAGGATTTCTATAGGATTTCCTGCAGGAAAAGCACGAAATTCATGTAGGATTTCCTATAAAATTTCCTATAGAATTTCATATAGGACTGCCTATAGGATTTCTATAGGATTTCTATGGGATGCCGACAGGGTTTCCTATAGCATTTCCTACATGATTTTTTATAGGATATTTTTATAATGGTACACACACACACGCACACGCTCACGCACACGCACACACGCGTAGATGCACATACACAGAAGTTGGTACATACTGTAGTAATTAGTACATATTGGCTGTAGTAGTAACTACAAAATTCCTGCAGTAATTTTGTGTGGTCATAAGTACAGTCCGAAATTACTACAGTATTTTTCAGTAGTTATTGTGTGGTAACTACTACAGAACTGTTACTACAGCGTTTGTGTAGTAATAACTACAGCATCTTTTCGTAAGAGGAGAAAGAAAAGTATGTATTGGCAACAATCTAATAAATATTTGTTTTGAAACAGGTATTTAACTAGTATTCTGCTCGACTTAGTGGTTTAAAGTTAATTCATAATTGTAACAATCATACAAATATAAAAACTAAGTTATACGTGTTAACAAAAGTCAATGAATCGTTTTGAAATTTAACAGAAAGGTAGTTTTTTTATATATAAGAATCGATTTTTTTGCCCAAAAAAATCTAACTTTTGCGATTAAAGATACTTTATATTTTTATGAAATATTTTTATGAAATTTTTACGAAATTCATATAATTCATATTTTGAAAGTCAATTTTTATCGTTGCCCTAGTACACGTTGCCACGGCAGTCAATCTTAAATGACTTTCTCGGGGATATGCCCTAGTACACAATAATTATTTTGCTTCCTCCTAGAGGAAGTTTGAGATAGTAATTTTTTGAGTTGTTGTGTGTATGTGTATGTGTGCGCGTGCGCGCGCGCATGTGTGTGTTGTGTGTGTGTGTTTTAAAGCTTATAACTCCTAAACTAAACGGTAAATTTTCTTGAGAAAAATCATGATAGTGCAAAATATAAATAGCTATAATCTGTAAAAACTTGCATTTATTTTGTCGACTATTTTTTGAGAAAAAAATTGAAATGTGAAAAAGATGAGTTTTGCATGTCCGACGATTACGGGAGAAAAATTGACTTAATCGCTTTGAAATTCCTTGTAGAGGTAGATTTTGGACAGATCTCGGTCGAGTTCTTTGGGCAAAATGATGAGTCCAAAAATTTCAGAAATATTTGAGATTACATTTTTTTAACCTTTTTTTCAAATTGTAATTTCTCGAGAACGGCTTCATGTATCAGCTCCAAATTTATAGACAATGTGTGTGCGAATTTTCATCAAGATCGTTTTACAAAAAATTTTCGTATTTTACAAAGTTATTTTCTTTGTCGCATGATAATTAGAGAAAATAAAAATTGGTTTAATCGTGTTGAAATTTTGTGGAGATGTAGAGTCTATATTATCGTATAAGTTCTTTAAAAGGTAAAAGAATTGTGTTATGATTTTTAGAGATATTTAAGGTTAAAATTCTTTTACGGTTTTTTTTCAGAATCGTAATTTCTCAATAACAACTTCATGTATCAGCTTGAAATTTATAGACTATTTTGTATGCGATATAGGCAATACCTGTGTAAAATTTCATCCAGATTATATGGTTATTTTTTGATATGTTTGATATTTAAAATTTTAGTATTTTTGAAAATGACTTTCTTTGTTGTCGCACAATATAACTACATTAAAATTGTTTTAATTCTTTGAAATTTAGTGGAGAGGTAGACTTTGTATATTATTTATTAGAAGAGTTCTTAGTGTAAAAGAATTTGTTTACGAATTTCAGACATATTTGAGGTTAAAACTATTTTAACCCTCTTTTAAAATCGTAATTATTCGGGAACGTAGTTATGTATACTAGAAAATGAAAATGACATGCGCTATGCGCTTTGCGCCGATACGCACGTGTTGTATACCTGCTTTTGTTTTGCAATAGCCATTTATTATTTTTAAGGCTAGAACCTTTTTCTTACATCGGAAATTCCAGAAAGAGCACACAAATACGGAAAGGCATACTACGAGAGACAAGTACCTTATGTGTGAAATTTCACAAAGAAAATATAATTTGTAGTAAAGGTTATTTAGGAATTTTAAAAGGTTTTGACGATAATATTACAATCAATTATTTTATTTAGTTTTCACACGTAATTTAAAAAAAATTATATATATTATTTTATTCATATTGTTATGTGTTCGTCTACCATCATCGAACATAAGAACGAAAGCGTTGCTAAGCGATAAGTTTGTTGTTGTTCTCGATTCGATTTAGTTTTCAGTTTTTATTAATTGACTCGAGAGTTTGTTATCAATAAGATTTCAAATCGTGTTTATGATCTTGAATAAAGTTTTATGTTATTCTTTTATAATAATGATTATTATTGGTTATTGTATTTGTGTGTGAATGTAACAATATTTTATACAAAATTTAAAAATGAACACATTTTAATCTTCATAAACGAATTTAACTATAATTATGTCATAGATTGTTGCAAAAATTATAAATTTTGTTATTAAATATTAACTAAAGGAATAAGCAAATTAAGTTTGAGGAAGCCACGGGCAAATGAATTGGCAGCGGTTTTTTTTTATATATGATATACAAATTAAATAGAACAATTGCATATTTTGCTCTAAACTTTATATTTGTGTTTTGGAGCTAATTTAGAATGAGTAAAAAAATTTTGAGCTGAACAGTTGTCATGAATTTACCCTTATACACGGTGTCTCATTTTAAAAAGACCACGCAAATATCTCGAAAAGTAAGGGAGATGGAAAAGAACTTCGTATACAAAAGTTGTAGGGTTTAGACGGGGCCAACTGACGGTGACCTTGACCATGACCCTGAGGTCAAGGATGAAGGTCATTTGAAGGTTTAATCGATTTTTTCAAATGGGAACTCCCACTTTTGACCTCGCAAATGGAAAGAGCGGAAAATTCTACGTCCAGATGTGACCTTAGGTCAAGGTCATGGTCAAGGTCACCATCGGTTGGCCCCCTCCAAATCACACAAATTTTGTATTTAATGTTTTTTTCTAGTTTGCAAAGTTTTCGGAATGTACGGATGCATTGATTGATTTAGATCTTCACCATGACCTTGACGATGACCTAGACCCAAGGTCATATCTGGACGTAAAATTTTCCGCTCTTTCCATTTACGAGGTCAAAAGTGGGAGTTCCCACTTGAAAAAATCGATTTGATTTTCAAATGACCTACATCCTTGACCTCAAGGTCATAGTCAAGGTCACTATCAGTTGGCCCCCTCCGAACCCTACAACTTTTGTATACAAAGTTTTTTCCATCTCCCTTACTTTTCGAGATATTTGCGTGTTCTGTTTAAAATGGGACACCGTATGTATGTGTGTGTGTATGTGCGTGTGTGCGTGTGCGTGTGCGTGTGTGTGTGTATTTGTGTGCTGTTTATCGTTACCATCGATACGCTTTGTTTCTAAACATTACCAGATGACATTTAATGCATTAAACTGCAAATGGCAACATTTTATTTATAATACAAGCAATAAAAGTATTGTTCAGGAATATTGAAGTATACTAAAGTGAGAAAGTAATAGACAATAAAAGACAGATAATTTAAAGAGAAAGAGAAAAGAAAAGAGAGAGAAGGGAGACAGAGTGAAAGAGAGAAGGAGAGAAAGAGCAAGGACATCAGAAAGAGACAGAAGGAATTACCCTTATCACGTAGGAAAATAAATAGTGAAAGAAACAGTAACTGAGACAGAAAGAGAGGGCGGGAGAGAGAGAGAGAGAGAGAGAGAGTGATTTTGTGCATGTGCCCTTCATAATTATTAATTTTATTAATATAAATAATATTCTATTTATTTTCTCGTTTTGTAATGTCAAATCAATATAACCTCTTGCAATTTTAACACAATGTTGTACTCGATAAGTGTAATAAGTGGTAACAATTTTGAGTCAATCAATCGAATATTCTTTTTAAAAATGCAAATATAAGAAATTTATAACAAAATTTTAACTCAAATATCTTTGATAACAACAGTCAGATTTTTTGGGCAAAGAACTGAATCCTTAGATATAAAAGAGCTAATTCTCTGCCAAATTTCAAAACGATTCATTGACTTTTACTCCTGTTATTGTAAACGAAAGAAAACGCACTTGCTTTCAAAAATTATTTTTTTTCTCGGAAACAAATCAACGTAACCTTTTCAAATTGTAAGACAATGTTGTACTCGATAAGTGTAATAACAGGTAAAAATTTTGAGTGGATAAATGAAAAATTTTTTAAGATATTAATTAAGGAATTATAAACCATATTTTCATTAATATCAAATGATAGGCTAAAGATAATTTATATTTAAAAAATGAAATTTTAGGTAATTTAACGACCATTTAAGGAAAATTTGTTTTATTAAGTAATACTGGTTGTAAGAAATTAAAAAATCAAAAAAACGAAAAATTCAAAATCGTTTTTTGGTTATAAAAAAAAAGAAACTTGATAAAATCAAAAAGTCGGTTAGACTCTTTCTATTCTCCTCGGAAACGAAGAGAATAAGCTTTGTCCGATTTAAATCGGTCCAACGGTTCAAAATTTATCGCCTACACCCCCCCCCCCCACACACACACACACACACACACGCGCATGCACACGCACACGCACGCACACACACTCACACTCACACACACACACGCACGCACGCACGCACACATACACACGCGCACATCCGTACGGACATTTTCTAAAAATAGTGTATTTCGATTCCAAATGTGCTAAACAACATTCCTAACACATTTTCTCCAAAACTTTTTTTTTACTATTACAAAGCTTCCTCTAGGAGGAGCCAATAGAATTATTATTACTTTTTACTTGCGAAAAAAGTATTTAATTTGTGAAAATAAGCTTTTATGATAACAAAATTAATTAAATTATGAATACGCTGCTTGCACTAGTAGTTGGACCGTGTTAAAAAGTCATGTACTAGTGGTCGAAATTGTTAGTCCCAATACTTGGACCATATAATTTGTACTCTATATTTATTTTGATTTTTATGTAAAAATAATAAAATCGCTAAATTTTGAACTGGAAATACTTTTTAACACTAAATAAATCGTTAAGAATATGAAATTACAGCAAATCAATGTATAATAATCATATTATGGTTTTCCAACCTACTAACTCTACCAATACGTAGGAACCCTAACCATCAAAACATCGGTGAAATACATAGGGCCAAGTATTGGGACATGACGTTTAAACTGTACTAGTAGATAACCTTGAATTATTTTTATTAAAAACAATAATTATTGGGCTCCTAACGACTGTAATTGAATTCGATGCATCTTAGAAGTGTCTTAAAACTTTCAAGATTTACTTCAAATTTATTTAAAAATACCTAAAAGGCGAGTCATGAATCCTTACGAAAGCATTGAGGACCTCTCATAGAAAGCCGTGATCCCCGTGAGTCGCATTTTCAAATCGTCTTTTTAAGTATTAAATTTTCACTAAGAGTAATAAATACTATTTAAACGATAAGCATTAATTATTTTAGAATCATCTTATAGAATAAAATATTATCCAACTACTACACATTCTTTAAAGTAATTGAATATTTATCTAGATGGCCACATACTGGGCACTGGCCGCTCATTGGTACTTTTACCTTAGTACTTAATGTTATGAATTGAAATATGATTTCATTATCGACAAAAAAATTTTGCATAGTTTTTCAAACATTGGTATGTTATCTGAAGAATCGATTACAATAATAGTATCTTTAGCGTAAATGAAATTATTGATAATTACAGTTTGAATTGCGTACTTTACTTTTGGTGATAAGAATATAATATTTACTGAATCATCTAATATTTTGCATCTAATCATGGAGTAAGAAATGAAATTTTGGTTTCCAACTTCCAAAGATCACTTATTTATTTATCTATTTATAAAAATTATACGGGACTTTCTTAAGCATACTAAATTAATATACAGCCTATATATAGTACTGAATATATAAAATATAATATAAGAAATAAACATAAAAATTAATCAGAATTTTTTTGAGATAGAGCGAGTACATATCATTAAATTCGGTTATTAAAGTTTCCACTTGTAAAATATCTGAGTATTTTAAAATTGGTGCAGTCATAATATGAAAAATTTTTGTTGTCGATAATCAAGTCATATTTCAATACATCAAAATTAAGTAATTACTATAGGTTTTTATACTCATTATTTTGCTTACAGTGTGAATTTTATCGATGATCAGGACTACAGTATTGCGTACGACTTACTAGCAAATGAGCAACCGTGTTTGTTATTTGCACAAGAAGATGTCTTGTTTATTGTAACAAGGCATTTATTATGAAAAAGAATTTAAATTTTCATTAGGTATTGTCTTGATTATTTCGTTTGTAAGTTTCCCAAACCATTCCGTGCGTTTTCCTAACTCGCATCATATGCCAAACTCTTGACCAGATTCCGAGCGCGGCTGCATTGAAAAACCCGTGCGTCGCAGCATTCGTCGCGGTGCGAGACAGCAGTAAACACAGTGACACGCACGCCACCGCGTGGCGCAGGCACCGTCTTTTGTTGTGTAAATTACACCGACCCCGCCACTGACGCGCAGCGCCACCGTAGCTACGAACTTCTTTCCGTGTACCACAGAAATCGTTGAAATCGGTAGATTAAAAGTATATTACGCAACGAGGGATGAAAGTGGGCTATTGGCGCCTGCGAGCGACTCGCTGCGCTCGGGCGGCAACCTCGCAGGGTGCGCTAGCCCACAGTCCTTCAGAGTAGCGTATACGATTTTTTCTTATGCCCGGTGGAAAGTTTGTTTAAATTTTATAAATTGTGGGTTCAGAGACTCACTAAAAAGATAGCCTATAAACATAAACAGCTCGTATATGATCTTTCATACATCTGCTTTTTATGTTTATAGGTTATCTTTTTTAGTGAGTTTCTGATCCCACTCACTTTTATTATTAATAACCTTTCATTTTCCACAAATGTGCAAAATCAGCTTTGTCTATTAATAAAATTTTAAACAAACTTATCACCGGGGATAAGAAAAAATCGTATAAAATATCTTCTTAGATTAATAGTAAAAAACATTCAGAACAAAGCAACATAAATAAGACAAGGAAGAGAATGAATAAAATTTATTATATTAATTCTTTTTTAATTACTGTTTTCTTATCACTTATTTATTACATAATTTACTAGATTTATCACTAAATTCGCATAAATACATATTATAATACTGATTATTGTACATTTTAGGTACATGTAAAATAAATAAGTTTCAAATTAACAATAATTGTAAACTGATTTTTAAATTCAGGTGCATTTTGATCTTATAAGTGTCTGTCTTAATATTTATAAAACTTAAGAATTATATAAAAATGTGGAAGGCTTAAAAACTTTATTGTTAACAAAATTATAACACAAATATCATTCTATGCTTATTAAGACATATACGCATGAGATCAAAATGCATTTATTTACTTTCATTGTAATCTCTGTTTGAATAATTATTAAATGTTAAGTGTTTAATAGTACAGTCTTGAAATTTTACAAAAGAAGATGTGAGAGAAATTTCATCCAAAGTTTCAGACTGAATCTCATTTTTTTTTATTTAACCTTGGGTTTCATCTGTATATTTTTTTCTTTGACGCTGCAGAATTAATATTCTGGTTTTCTTGTAAAGGAACTCTTTTCAATGTCTAAGATAGACTTTGATGAATGATCGGTGGGGATGGCTGAAGACGCTTTCTTACTAATGGTATACATGAACTTTGGTGAGAGACCGGTGGTGGTAGCTGCTGGTGATTTGAGTCATCTAGTGTTAGCTCATTAAGATTATTCGATGGAAAAGTTGGAGATTCATTCACATTGTGTGTATTTTCTTTACTAGGTGATGGTATTGCTAATAGTTTTGCATTAATTATGTTGCTAAATTTTCTTTGTTAACTGATAATAATTTATCTACACTGATGATTTTTTCAAAAATCTGTCTTCTATTATACAATGAATTTTCTATGCAACCCTCAGCTACACCAGCTGATCGTCAACCTCCAAGTTGTTTCACCATAGTTAAATTTGCACCAGAATTGGCAAGTAAATTTGCTGGTGTGCATCCAAAATAGTGCCCACCATAATTTTCTATATTTAAATATTTAGCAATAATCTTTGACACTTCACTCATTTTGTTTTTTCCTATCACTTGGCGAATACATTTTCTTTTTTGATAATTAATAAATAATCTATTTATATCCATTTCATGGATATCTTCTTGATTATATTATGGAATTCTGCTCTAATAACAAAGTTGCGTGGATAGGATGCTGTAATTTTTGGTGTCTTTGCAACAATATACTGATTACCCGTATCTTCCATATTTGTTACATTCATATTAATGAATTCTTGTGCTCTAAGTGCACCACATACGCCAAAGATAAGGATAACCTAAAATGTACATAAATATTAATACAAAAACAATGCTACAAACTTTTTATTTTAAGTGAAAATTTTCTAAATACCTTCATAGCTAAATAAATATGATCATCGCTACTATCTAGAAACTGCTTTATCTGAGACCAAGTTAAAACAAGTGACTTCTTTGGCTTATAACACTTAGATTTATTCTTCAAAAAGGTTTTCAATAATTGATATTTATTGATATCAATGCTGTGTCTGTGATTCACCGTAGTCTTCAACATTAACCATTGACTGCATAAAGATGATGGTTTCAATCTTTTTGATAATTCATCAAAATAAAGTAGCAATACCTTTTCTTCAATTACGTTAGCACGATTGTCATCTTTCCACTTAGGAAATGTCTCGTAAACATGTTCCTACCTAGCACAAGATTTTTGAGGTAGAAGATTTTGTATAATCAGTTGCCCTTCTGCTTCAATATTTCTTAAAATTTCTTCCTCATTGAAATCATCTCCATCCGATGAATCATCTGACGACACCATTTTCACTGCACTTTAAAAAACTCGGGATATGTATTTGATAATAATTGTAATTCTTTTTATTACTACTAAATTGTGCAACAGTGATAATGCGAGAGCAGGTTAAGTATCTGTTGTGCTCCCTGAATATAGTTGAGGTCAACGATGGGTACGAAATTATTATAAGAGTTTCACGTAACTTTTAACCCCCGGCTTGTCGGATTTTGGAGTTTTAATAATGAACTCGCTCCCTGTCGCCCGGATTCGTGCCTTCCTCTTCTACGTGAAACTAACATCCCCAAACAATTTGGATTTTCAAATTTATTTCATATTAATCTTGCTTCCTCACGCCCGTCTGCCTACCGTTCTTTTCTCCGTGAAACTCGCTTCCCCCAGCTCATTGAAGTTTCAAGTTCGTTAAATAACGAAGTCGCTACCTCTCGCCCGACTGTGTGCGTTCTTCTCGTACGTGAAACTTGTTTCCCTTGGCTATTTGGGGGTTGATTTAATAATGAACTCGCTTTTTTCATCTTGTCTATGTGCCGTTCTCGTTATTTTGGAACTTTTATCCCCCAGCTTGTTGGAGTTTCAAGTTCGTTTAATAATGAACTTGCTCCCTCTCGCTGGTATTCGTGCTCTCCTCCCCTACGTGAAACTATTTTCCTTCCTGCTTCCTGCTCTTCTACGTTAAACTCGCTCGCCCTGACTCTTTGGGTTTTGGAGTTTACTGAATAATGAACACGCTTTTTTCAGCCTGTCTACGTAACTTTCTATTCTACGTGAAACTCGCTTCCCCTGTCAATTTGGGTTTTGGAGTTTATTTAATAATGCGCTCGCTTCCTTCCGCCCGTCTGTGTGCCTCCCTCTTCTATATATAACTTTTATCCCCCGGCTAGTAGGATTTTCGAGTTTATTGAATCATGAACTCGCCTTTTTTCGCTTGTCTACATGACTTTCTCTTCTACGTGGAACTTGCTACTTCCGACTATTCGGGTTTTTAAGTCTATTTAATTATAAACTCGTACCCTTTTGCGCGTCACCCAGCTTTCCTCTACTATTTGAAACTCGTTTCCCCCGGCTAATTGGGTTTATTCTATAATCAATTTGATTTTTTCCACCTGTCTACGTGACTTTCTTTTCTATGTGAAACTCTCTTACCCCGGCTTTTTAAATTTCAGAGTTCATTTAATAAGGCACTCTCTTCCTCCTGCCCATTTGCAAGCCTCCCTATTCTTTGTGGAACTTTTGTCCCCCAGCTAGATGAATTTTGGAATTTATTTAATAATAAAATCGCTTCCCCGCGCTTCCCTCCCCTTTGTATAACTTTTATCCTCCGGCTAGTTGGATTTTGGAGTTTATTTAATAATGCGCTCGCCTCCGCCTGCCTGGCTGCGTGCTCTCCTCTGCTACGTGAATCTTGCTTCTTCCCCCGGCTATTTGGGTTTTTAAATCTATTTAATTATAAACTCGCACCCTTTCCCCCGTTTGCCTGCCCTTTACTTCTAAGTGGAACTGGAATCTCTCGGCTATACGGATTTTCGCTAATTGTTTGCGAACGTTCTATCAATGAAGCAAAACAAGTAGGTATACTTTATTCTACCAGGAGACGTCGTCGTAAATTTTGTGAATATTTTTTTCTCTAGAGCAAAATATATGAATTTAATTATTTTTTTTGAGATCCTCTTTTTATTTTTCGAAGCATTCTTTAAACTATTTTTGCTGGCTACCCTGTCGTAAATTTTAAATGTTAATAACAGTTAATAACTGTTAAAAATTATTTATAACTATTTAGAACTGTTTAAAACTGTTTATAAGTATTACAAAATGTATGATTTTGCACACATTTTTTCTAATTATAATACTTTGTAACAGTTTCAAACAGTTTTTAATAGTTTTAAACACTTTCAAACAGTTTCAAATAATTTTAAATTTGATATATTTCAGGAAAAATTAATAATTAATAAATTATTATTATTATTATTATTAATAATTAACAATTATTTAATAGCTGATTTTCATTATTATAATCATAAAAATCAAGGAGCGCGGGAGCACTCCGAAGGCAAGTAACAGTCAAACAATGCAGAAGAAGCCTAAGGAGTGTTTAATTATACTAATAATTAATTATTACTATGCTAATAATAATAATTAATAAATATTTAAATGTTATTAAATAATTTAATAACTCTTACAAACTGTTAAAAACTGTTGAAAAATGTTACAAACAGTTACAAACGATTAATAACGTCCAAAATCCTACATTTTGTAACATTTTTAAACAGTTTATAACTCTTTCTAACAGTTTTTAAAATTTTTGAACAAAAATATTTCCGCTAGGGTAGTTTGAATAATATTATCTATTTAACTGATATCCTCAATTTCTTTTTTATTTATTAACGATTTATGTGGCATTTACTGCGGCTACGGTAGTGGAATTGTAAAAATATTGCCGGGATCCCATCTACAAACATCTTTTTTTGAGAGAATGCTTTTCAATTTTTATTGTTACTGAATTTTAGTCCCGCTGTCAATTTTCTTTTCTTTCATTTGTAATCCAGTAATACAATTTCTCCTTCCTGAATGCCATTATGTAATGTATAAACGACTCATCTCTGCCGTGTAATTATCATCGCTACCAAAAAATATTGAATAATTTTTTCACTGCAGAAACTATCTGGTTATTTTAATAAACAAAAAAAATTTCAGTAGCATTGACTATATTACTCTCTAAAATTGAATTAGTGAAAAACTAGTAATTATTAGTGACAATTGCTGCACTCAAGAAATTAGTGGAAAAAACTACTAATTTATTAGTGCATATTCACTATTTTATTAGTATTTTTTTAATAACTACTAAGTAGTTAGTAACTAGAAAGTAGTTTTTTAAGCAGTTACTAACTACAAAGAAGTTTCTTTTAAAAACTACTTTCATTAGTTAGTTCACTACTTTTCCACTAATTTTTTGAGTAAAGAAAATCTCACTAATTCAACTTTAGAGAGTAGAGACAAAAAAATCAAAGTTTGCTATTGCTTCCTCCTAGAGGAAGCTTTGTGATAGTAAAAAAAAAAGTTTGTGAGATAATGTCTTAGGAATGTTGTATAGAAAATTTGGAATCGAAATACACCATTTTTAGAAAATGTCCGTATGGATGTGTGTGTGTGTGTGTGTGTGTGTGTGTGTGTATGTATGTCCGTATACTCTGATATCTCATGATCTACTCAACCGATTTTAACGAGAGAGTGATCATTTTTTCAGATTTTGCTTCAACAATTGGGGTCAATATTTTATTTTTGTCAAAATCGATTTTTTTGTTTTTTATCGCCATTTTTAAATTTTCAAAATTTTTATTTTCAATTTTTTTATATTTAGAACAAATATTATTTATATACGATAAATTCTCTGTATGCAGAATAAAATTTTCTACAATTTAAAAAAAAAAAAAAGCCGTTAGCTATATTTCGTCATAAGTTATTCATGAAAACGTCATTTTTAGTAAATAGGTTATATTTCAAAATTAAAAAAAGATATTAACATGAATATTTTTTTGGTTATAAAGAATACTGAGTACTATAACTTACTAAATTTTTAGGTTTTTTTATTCATTATTTTTGGAGAAAAAAAATAATTTATAAAAAAAGTGTTTTTTTTTTGTCGTTCAATAACTAGAGTAAAATTGGCTTAATCAGTTTGAAATTTTTTTTAGTGGTACATTTTGTATCACAATCGATTGAGTTCTTTGGGCAAAAGGATTGATCCATAAATTTCGGAGATATTTGAGGTTAAAATTTTTTTCACTTTTTTTTAAATCGTAATTTCTCGAGAACGGCTTTATGTATTTGAATCGGGTGGGCGGCATTCGAAAGAGAATTTCAAGACCTATATTTTCTAAAAAAATTATTTGTCTAGCTATTACGGTTCTTTTGTTATTAATAAAAACGTAAACATTGAAAAATGAAAAAAATGAGTTTGGTATGTCCAACTATTGCGGGAGTAAAAATTGACTTAAGCGCTTCAAAATTCCTCGTAGAGGTGGATTTTGGATAGTTTTCGGTCGAGTTATTCGGGCAAAATGATTGGTCCTTAAATTTCAAAGATATTTAAAAAAATTTCAAGTTAATATTTTCCATAAAATTTTCCCAATTTTTTTTAAATGTATTGAGGATGGCTCTATGTATCTGAATGTGATGGGTAGCATTTGAAAGAGAATTAAAATATTAATATTTTCTAATACTTATAGCATTGACTCAGAGACTCAATTGCGGCGACACTTTTGGCCTTGCGGCCTTGTCCGTCAGCTCGTGGCGATGAATTCCATGGTTGTGTTTAGGGTCATTATATAAAAAATTATTGTGTAATTTTATATAATTTCGGCATGTCCCAAAATCATATATAATTATTATTATTTCTTATATATAAAACCTAAGCTCAATAAAAAATCAAAAATTCAACGCGCCTATAACAGTACCCCAGTGGTGGTGCGGAAAGCTGTTTAAAATGTGGTAACCCTTGGAAAACAATGTACCCTCTAAATACCCATTTTCATGCTTAAAAATGCATAACATTCAAACCTACATATACAAAAAAAATGAGTATAGAGATCTGGCATCAAGCAATTGGCATCCTTTTTTTAAAATGTATTGAGGATGGCTCTATGTATGAAAGAGTAAAAATAAAGTAGAACCTTCTTATTTTTTTTATATAACTTGATAGGATTTAACTTAACAGAAATATGTTAAATGGGAAAAAGTTTTATGTCAATATTATCGACAACTTTTATATTTAAAATATTTGAGGAGTTATAAATAAAATGGGCGATTTTTGGCTATAACTTGATTGGATTTGATTTTACACGAAAATGTTAAATACAAAAGTTGTGGATAATATTAAAACAAAAAATTTTACTATTTAATATTCTCGTGTAAAATCAACTCCTGACGAGTTGTTAGACTTATAAAAACGATTTTAAGCCGTTTACATCGTACAAAATAAAGTATGAAATTTTAAATATTGGAAGTAAAAATTAATTAAAGGAATCAGTAAATCAAGTTTGAGGAAGCTACGTGCCAATGAATTGGCAGCGGTTTTTTTTATAGTTAAGTATATACAGTAAAGCGTATTGTAGTTAACGTTATAATTAGTATTTACCTATGATGTAATACAGTTCCAAATAAATTATTTTTTAGCTATATATTGGGTCCTTAAATATGTTCTCCCTGTTTCCGAACAGATGGCGTTAACAGGACTAAGTGTATGTAATTACAGATGCTAACGCATCAATAAGGACGTACTGTCGGTAAGCTTGAACTTAAGTGTATGTTAGTTCGCCATAGTGTAAACAGCGTTTTTTGTTCTTACTACTAAAAATAAGTTTTGTGCCAAGTAAAGAGTATTTGCGGGGAATTTTATTGCATTATTTTATTTAAAAAAAATCTGCAGCTGAAGCGCACAGGATTCTTGTTGAAACTTACGGTGACCATGCTCTGTCGGAAACGACATGCATAGACTAGTTTCGATACTTCAAAAATAACGATTATGATCTTGGAGATAAAGAACGTGCTGGTGCACCAAAAAAGTTTGAAGACGAAGAATTGGAGGAATTACTAAAGGAAGACTCATGTCAGAGGCTAGCTGATCTTGCAAAATCATTACGAATAGATGAGACAACAGTTTCGAAACGTGTGAAAACGTTAGAAATTATCCAGAAGCAAGGACATTGGGTGCCATATGAGTCGAAGCCGAGAGACGTCGAATTGCGGTTTCTCACGTGTGAAGTGCTGCTTCAACGGCAGAAAAGGAAAGGTTTTTTGCATCGTATCGTGATTGGCGATGAAAAGTGGATACAGTACGATAATCCTAAACGTAAAAAATCGTAGGGTAAGCCCGGCCATGCTTCAACATCGTCCGCAAAGCCAAATATCCATGTTTCGAAGCTTCTCCTCTGCATTTGGTGGGATCAGCAGGGTGTAATTTATTATAAAATGCTGAAAATGAACGAAACTATCACGGGAGATCGTTATCGACTGCAATTGATGTGTTTGAGCCGAGCCCTACAGGAAAAACGGCTGCTGTACAAGCAGAGACACGACAAGGTGATTTCGTTACATGACAATGCTCGGCCACATGTTGCAAAAGTCGTCAAAGAAACTTTGGAGGCGCTTCAATGGGATGTCCTACATCACCCGCCATATAGCGGGTTCTTTCCGACTACCACTTGTTCGGTCGATGGCTCATGGCTTGGCTGAGCAGCATTTCCATTCTTATGAAGATGCCAAAAAATGGGTCGATTCTTAGATAGCTTCAAAAGACAAGCAGTTCATCCGAGATGGAATCCGTAAATTGCCAGAAAGATGGGAGAAAGTAGTGACTAGTGATGGGCAATATTTTGAGTGACATGGTTTTTACTACATACTTTAAATAAAGCATTAATTTTCACAAAAAAACAGCGAGAACTTATTCAAGGTCCCAATATTTCAGAAAAAGAAATCACATAGTTAACTTTAGTTACTGGCAGGGTTGGGTACTAACTAGTTAAAAAGTTAAAAGTTAAGTTGGAAAGTTAATAACTTTTAACTTAATTTAGTTAGTTTTAGAACTATTAACTTTTAACTAAACTTAGTTAAATATTTTCTCAGTAACTTTAACTTTTAAACTTCTAAAATTTATAACATGTAGCCGGGGTACGCGAGGTTCACACATATAATCTTCATGACTTCCTCATATTCGTAAACCTCGCATCTCCCGGCTACTTAGGTTTAAAAATTATTTAAATAATCGTTTTGCTTATTATTTCATGTCTTCATAACTCCCTCATATTCATAGACCTCGCGTCCCCCAGCTACTTGGATCTAAAAATTATTTAAATAATAGTTTAGCTTATTAATGCATGTCTACGTGACTCCTTTATATATGCGTAGACCTTGCTTATTAATGCATGTCTACGTGGCTCCCTTATATGCGTGGAACTGCGTCCCCCGGCTACTTGGATATAAAAATTATTTAAATAATCGTTTTGCCTATTGTTTCATGTCTTCATGACTTTCTTATATGCGCGGACCTCGCGTCCCCCGGCTTCTTGGGTTTAAAAATTATTTAAATAAACGTTTTGTTTATTGTTTCATGTCTTTATGACTCCCTCATATTCGCAGACCTCGCGTCCCCCTGCTACTTGGGTTTAAAAATTGTTTAAATAATAGTTTAGCTTATTAATGCATGTCTACGCTTTATATATGCGTAGACCTCGCGTCTCCCGGCTACTTGGGTTTAAAAATTATTTAAATAATCGTTTTGCTTATTATTTCATGTCTTCATGACTCTCTCATATTCGTAGACCTCGCGTCCCCCTGCTACTTGGGTTTAAAAATTATTTAAATAACAGTTTAGCTAATTAATGCATGTCTACGTGACTCCTTTATATATGCGTAGACCTCGCGTCCCCCGGCTACTTGGATTTAAAAATTATGTAATGTAACGCGTGCGCGAGTTAGGTAATTCGAGATTCGAATTACCCGCGCCGAGCAGGCATGCTCACTGGGGGCGCGAGCGCGCGAGCATTCTGACTGGATTAGAACGGTATCGCGACGCGTAATATGCCCGTCGCGTACCCGCAAAGCTGCTACGGCTTTATGCGAGTCACGGCAGCCATCTTCGTGTCTGCCATCGTGCCGAGAACTTCTCTCCAGCGTGTCTCTCAAAAGTTACCTCGTCCGCGCCGTCCTAGCTTTTTATAGTTACCGCGAGTGTAGTGGAGGCGCCGAGTAGAGTGTATGCGTGTGAAAGAGAGACAGAGAGAGAGAGCGATCCCGAGTCGCGTGAGCCACACGAGATAGCGAGCGTGGAGCCGGCAGCCAGCCCGCCTGCCGACCCAATACAGCGAGTCAGAGAGAGAGAGAGAGAGCCGAGTGCACCAGCTTCTCCTTCCTAACGTAAGTTTTCTACTCTCCTCTCGCGGGTTTATTGTAAAGGCTCGCACGGAAATCGCCCTGTGCAAGCTTTCTGTGCCGTGTACGTGCGGGTGTGTGTCAGCCCGCCGTACTTTAACACCGCGCGCGAGATTAGCAGCTTCGCCGCGCACCGTATTGTTCGCGCGTTTGAATATTAACTGTCGCGCGCGAACTAACAGTTTGTTTTAATAAGCACGTGCGTTGTGCATGCAATTGTTATTGGTTTTAATATACTGTGATATCTAGTTACTCGTCGCGTTGTTCATTACAACCTGTCCTTCTTCCGGATACCGCCGCCTCCGCGGGAAAACGACTCCGCCGGTCGTTTTCACATCTGAGCATAGCGGCCGCGAGCTTTACTCTTCGAGCGCGCGCTTTTCACTCAGCGATCCAATTAGTTGGAAAGCGAAGTTCGTGTGCGATCTTCGCGTGTTTTTCGGGATTCCAGGTGCAGATCCCCGGGCAACTCATTTTAGTCCGACGCGCGCGGCACCGTGTTCTAGGGCATCGCTGGCCTGTGGCTTGTTAAGATTTTCCCCTACTAGCCATCCCGTTACAACTGGCGCCACAACGTTTTGGGGGTGGAGAAGGACCCGCGGCGCGTATGTGATTCGCGGCGAAGCTTGGCGCGAAGATGCTCAGCAGCGTAGCTGAGCGTAAGCTGCAAAGAAAGGCTCTTCGTGCCGCAGCTCGTAGGCGCGTGTGTGCATGTGCGTGACACAGTCGTGCTGTTGCGAGAGTGCGGTCGAGAGGTTAGGCGAGCGATAGCCTATAACCCTCGACCTAGAGTGCCGGCGAGGAGAGATCTCGATCGCGAAATTTTTGTACGTTGGATAATTGTTTTTAACAATTAAAAATTTTTTTTAATAACAATTAAATTTCTTTTAACGACAAAAAATTTTTTTAAGCAATAATTAATTGTTTTTAATTAATTTTTTCTCGACTCGAAAATTTTTTTTTCTCCTCTCGTATTTTCGATACGAATTATGTTTTAGTGGACGAAAAATAAAATTTTTTTTCTTTTCTCGTGCTGTTAGTAGAAAATTGAGAGAAAGTCGGCAGGCACTCTCGGAACAAAAAGTTGACTGTGCGCCTGAGTAAAAACTCGAGAGCAAAAATCCCCTCGAACTATAAAATTGTTTTTTTATTTATTTTAGGTGAAATTTGTATTTATTTTTTGTGTTTTTTGGTGATATTGTCCGTTTTGACATATATATATATATATATATATATATATATATATATATATATATATATATATAAATATATGAAACGCTAGTTATGCAGACACTTTCCGAAATTTAAATAGACTTATGCAGACAGAGACCGACTTATGCAGACGTCAGCATAAGTAGAGGGATTATTTCTTTAGTCACGCTAGACTTGTGCAGACACTTGTATAAACGGTACTACACTTATGCAGACAGGTCACGTGGTCTTATACATTGGTGTCAGCATAAGTCGATGTTCATATGATTATATATATATATATATATATATATATATATATATATATATATATATTTTCACATATATTTATTTTAGAATTACAAGTGCGAGTAGTTGCGCGTAATTAATTACAAATAATAATTAATTACAAAAATAGCTTTTGTTTTTTTTAGAGCCGCATACGGGAAACCCTCGTGCGTTATTGAGTTTAAGAGCAACCGCCGTAGCTCTTAGAAAATAACCCGGGTTCGTGTTGAAAAACTAGCTCACGGATTGAATAGGCAAACTCTCTCTGCCATCAATACAGATACTACTCGCGCTAGTAAAATAAGTTCGTGGGGAAGCGCACAACCAATTGACACCATGGTCGGATCATCGCCGTTTGCGGAATCTGCGATATTCAATTGGGCCTATACACAGCCCGAAGAGGAAATAAACGAGGCCATGCAAGCCCTTGGTCTACAGCAGTCAGGTCTGCAGTCAGTAAATATGCTGACAGCGATCAAGTGGCTTATGGGCGATTATAGTGCCGCCGATTTCGTTCCAGTGTCGGAGCTGTCGGAGCAGCAAGCGTTTGCTAAACGCGAGCAGTCCCTAAGGGCGTTCATCGTCTTAACGTTTATGAACAAGTCTGGGTCGACTATTGTGGATCCCAAAACTGACCCAGACCACCCATACCCATTCATAACGCTCCTTGATGATCCGATAGTGATGCAGAAACTCTCGGAGTCTCGGAGGATGAACGCTCCACAAAACGGCCAGGAGGGTTCTGGGACAGAGATACTGAGCTCTGCAGCACCCACCGGGACATCTCCAGCCGAAGCCGAGGGACAGCTTCAACAGCAACAGCTCCAACAGCAACAACTGCAGCAGAAGCAAATGCAGTAGCAGCAAATGCAGCAATAGCAGTTGGAGCAGCAGCAACGGCAGCAACAGCAACAACAGCAGGAGCAGTAGCAGCGGCAGCAAGTGCTCCTGGAAGAGCAGCGCAGGCAACGACAATGCCAGCGCAACTACAGAGAAGAGTCGTTAGCACGAAATGGGCAGCACGGGTCCTGGCAGCAATCGCGAAACCCACCGCAGTCGCGAAACGTGGAGTGGCCGCGACAGCGTGATTCGCGAACCGACGGGATAGCAGTCGGAGACAGCATATTATCGGAGCAGCTACTGGCGGTGATCAAAACACTCGTCGAGGAAGTGGAAGAGCTTAAAGAGAATGTACGAATACTTCAAGGAGCGCGACATTCAACCTCAAGTACGCACTTGGAGGGAGTTCAACCCCCAAGCACGGGCCGTAGAGGAGGATCACCGCCTGTGAGCTTCCAAGACACGTTCACGTATGCGGAGTTTAACAGCAGCAGCCCGAGTCTCCAGTCCCCGATAGAGGCTGGGAGGAATGATACCAGAAATTCTTCCCAGCGCCAGACAAGGAATGGCGCGACCCAGGATCCGGCTGAGAGGCATACGTATTTGCCTCAGCAGACGTATCGCGATGTGGGCCAGATAGTCCGAAAATGGTACATCAATTTCTCAGGGTCCTCAAAGGAGCAGAGCGTTGAGTTATTCCTCACGAGAATAGAGGAATGCAGAACTACAGCTAATCTGACACACGACGAGGTACTTTCGTAGTTGTCAGAGCTCCTAACGGGGATAGCAGCCACCTGGTACCGGAGTAACCGCCATACATGGCGATCGTGGCCAGGTTTCAAAGAGGCCATAACGCACATGTATGGCGGGGACAGGGGACATCAGCAGCGCGTGCTGGCGAAAATAAACGCGAGGACTCAAGGTAAAAATGAACTTACACTTGATTACGTAGTAAATCTGCAAGCCATGATCCTCAAGTTGGGTCCGGTGCCTAGCATTGTTCAACAGTTAGACGTGTTGCACCGGAACATGCGGCCAGAACTGCAAAAGATGGTAATGCGAAATCAAATTACGGATTACCGAGGGCTCCTGGACCTGGCCCGGGAAGCCGAATTAGCGCTCGCAGCAGATAAGGTGCATCACTCGCCAACACCGCCCGAGCAGACGTACATGCCAGAATTTGCCTACGTGCCGACAGAGCCGCCCACGGATCAGCGGAAAAAGCAGAATCCAAGCGTGACGGCGATGGGGCACCAACAGCACGAGCCTTGAGAGAGCCTCGTGGCTATGTTCCGTCAGATCATGGCCGAATGCTTATCGGCCTTGACAAAGAAAAACACGACGAGAACAAGGGGCAAACGCCTAGCCGGCTGCCAACCAGAAAACCTAAGAAGAATGATAACTGGGAAAATAGGCTGCGGGAGGGCGGGCAAATTACGAACCAGCCTAGTGGGGGTAGTAGCTCGACCCACCAGGCTAGGCCGCAAAGTCCAAGAAATAACGGACCTCCACAAAGGCCAGAGTACCGAAGAGAACCCGGATATGAGCAGAAGGGAGGCAACAAGCCCAATGCTGCCGGAAACCAACAGGGAAACGGTCAGGGGGGCAGGTAAATACAACCACATACCCGCCCCCAGCTCTCTCACCAGAGACCGAGGGTAACTCGGTCCAATCGTCTGGAGTGGAGAGCGAAGAAGTGCCCGTGATTCAACCAAATGAAGTCAACCAGGAAACTTGCTCGCGATGGTGGCTTCAAGTAGGTGTAGCCGGTTACAGGCTACGAGCACTCTTCGATAGAGGAGCTTCATGGACTGGGATGAATTCCATCGGCCTACAGCTCGCTACGTCCTGTGAAAAAGAGTTAATCCCAGCCAGCGGCCTAACGGCACGGGTGGCAAACGGGCAGAGCATAGCAGTGGTTGGCTATGTGTATCTGCCCATGGTCGTGGTTGGCGTGTGCAAAGAAGTGCGCGTCGCAATAATGCCAGATCTAGATACGGAGTGCTACTTGGAGGTAAACTTCATTAAGAAATTTCGCGCCGTCTTAGACCCCACAGATAACACGCTGCATCTCAAGGATGACGTTGCAAGCGTAAAGTTAGAAGTAGCCGCTATAACCGCAAACAACACCGAGTCCGTATCAGCTATAGGGTTGGCGGACCCAACAGAAGAACAGCGCAAAGAGGTAGAAGCTTTAGTAGCTCAGCTGATCGGTAACAGCCTGGCACCACTAGGGTGTACTTCGTTGATCGAGCATGCAATAGACGTCGGTTCTACAAGACCCATTAAACAGAAGTACTACCCTGTATCTCAGAAACTCGAGGAAGAGATGCACAAACAGGTGGAGGAAATGCTAGTCGCGGGAATAATAGAGCCCTCAACAAGTGGCTGCTCAAGTCCAGTGGTAATGGTACGCAAGTCCAACGGGAAATTCCGTTTCTGCGTGGACTTAAGAAAAGTGAACGCAGCGTCAAGGCCAGACGCGTACCCGTTACCATACATGGAAAGTATCTTGCGCAAACTGCAGAAAGCGCGATACATATCCACGTTGGATTTAAGCAGTGCGTACCACCAGATACCACTTAGTCCGGAGTCCAAAGAGACTACGGCCTTCACCGTGCCAGGCAAAGGGCTTTTCCAATTTACGATAATGCCCTACGGTCTTTCGTATGCCGAAGCGTCCTTCCAGAGGCTGATTGACAAAGTCATCGGCCCCGAACTCGAACCTTTTGGTTACTAGTATCTCGACGATATAATAATAGTCACAGAGACATTCGAGGAGCATAAACAGGTTCTAAAAAGAGTTCTGGACAGGATACAGGAGGCGGGCCTCACAATAAATCGCGAGAAGAGCGTCTTCTGTCGCGATGAGGTCCAATATCTCGGGGTCATAGTAAATAGAGATGGGTTTAAGCCAGACCCCGAGAAAATAAAGCCCATTATGGAGTATCCGGTACCGATAAACCTCCGTCAGCTGAGACATTTCTTAGGAATCGCCTCGTGGTATAGAAAGTTTTGATCGAACTTCGCCACAATTGCTGAACCACTGACCGAATTAACGAAAAAGGATCGGAAATATGAGTGGTCAACAGCACAAGAAGAGGCCTTCCAAAAGCTGAAAGCGCTAGTTGCTTCTGCACCGATTCTACACAGACCGGTATCTAACGCGCAGTTCGTGATGCAAACTGACGCGAGCGATACAGGTCGATGCTATACCAAATAATTGACGGCGATGAAAGAGTTCTAGAGTTCGCGAGTCGAACTATGAGCGCAGCCGAGAGGAATTATAGCGTGACGGAACGAGAATGTCTATGAATTCTCTGGGCAATTAAAAAGTTCCGTCCGTATATAGAGGCCTACGACTTCAAGGTTATCACGGACCATAGCAGCTTGAAGTGGCTCCGTGGTCTCTAAAACTCGACCGGTAGGTTAGCTAGGTGGGCTTTGGAGCTGCAGAACTAGAGATTCACGGTCGAACATCGAAAGGGCTCGTTGAACAATGTCCCAGATGCCCTTTCACGGATGTTCGAGGAAGAAGAGCCAGCGGTCGCCGCGTTAGAGCTCGAGCGCGATACAGACTACCACTGGTATCTCAAGATCGTGAAAGAGGTTCAACAGAAGCTGCGAGACTTTCCCACGTTCAAGCTGGCGGGGGGGGGGGGAGACTGTACAAGTACAACCCTAATGAAGTCATAGACGAATCTCTCGGCGACGACGATGCATGGAAGTTAGCAGTCCCTCACGAAAAGCGACGCGAAGTACTGAGAGAATGCCATGACTTTCCAACTGCTGGGCACTTGGGCCGCGAGAAAACTCTAGAGAGAGTAAGGTGGAAGTATTATTGGCCACACATGTCTCGAGATGTGGCCAGATACCTGAACCAGTGCCAAATTTGCCAGCAGTGCAAAGTCGAACAGCGCGCTCCAGCAGAATTCATGGGACGTCGCATTACAGAACGTCCATGGCAAATCATGGCGAGCGACATTATGGAACCCCTCCCTAAAACAAAGCACGGCGACGAATACATTCTCATCTTCCAGGACCTGTTCACAAATGGCACCTGTTCGCAGATGATAAATCGGTGATAAAAGGGCTCAACGAACGAGTATGTCTGCGGTTCGGAGTCCCCGAGGTGTTTCTCTCAGATAATGGGACTGAATTTAAGAATGCACCCTTAGAGGCATTCTTAAAGGAGAGAAACGTGCAGCACACGTTTACACCACCATATCACTCTCAAGCCAATCCCGTCGAGCGTGTGAACCGAACGGTGAAGACCATGATCATGTCTTACGCTGAGCAGAATCACCGGTCCTGGGATGAGCATCTGAACAAGCTGGCGTTCGCATATAATACGGCCGAACACAGTTCCACCAAAATAAGTCCTGCTATGCTCATTTACGGCCGACAGCCTGACCCACCGAAGACACTAAGGCGGAAGGAAGGCAGGTTAGCCGAAGAGCAAGGGCAGCAAGAGGCGATAAATAATTAGGTGGCGCGCATGGACAAGCTCCGCGAATTGCACGTTCGGGCGGCGGCCGACGCGCAAGCGGAGCAGGCGAGACAAGCCAAATATTATGACGCTCATCGTCGAAATCCAGAATTCTGTCTATGCGATCATGTATGAAGAAAGAATAAGGTACTATCCTCAGCATCTGAGGGGATTTCTGCCAAATTAGCCCCGAAGTACGCGGGGCCCTACACGATTGTGAATATTCTAGGCGAAAACACCTATGAGATCCAAGGTGACGATGGTCGAACGATACGTCCCGTCCATGCGCAGCAACTCAAGCGATACGTCTCCGCAGAAGAGCCCAAGAAATACTTGGAAAAAAGTAGTCAAGAAATAGCCCAGTCGCTACCACCGAGGGACGCTTCAGCCGAACGTAACATGCCAGCGGGCAACAGAGTTAGCCAGGGGAATGTACAGCCTCGGGCGACGGCTAAGAGGCGCGGTCCACTTCGTAAGACCGCGCTATTAGTTAGGCCAGGAAAGCGTGCTCGCGACGGCCGGCCTACGCGTGTGGTCGGCCCAACAGAGTCCAAGCGAGGCCCAGGGAGGCCAAAGGGCTCGAAGAAGAAGCCTGCACCTACTGCTGTTGGGCCAATTATCCCCCGTTGAACCTGAGCGTCCAAAAAGCGCTAACTGTGCCGTCCAAGAATTGTGCCGTCCGTACTAACCCGTGTTCGTCCTTGTTTTCCGATCCTCATACTCACCTCTTTCCGGGGTCAATTTTCCTGTTGCAGGACATGCCAGGCCTGACTCCAGAGGTGGCGGAGACGGCGAAGCGGGTGACCGCTCGATTAATCCAGTGTCAACCTGATCCCGCCGTCATCGACTTCCTGGAGCAGGTGGTGGAGGGGATAGATGCGGTGATGCTGAAACCTCCACCAGTGGAAGAACCCTCCACCCTAGTGATTGAGGAGACAGAGGCACCGGAGCCTAGAAGGGGACCTTCAAGCCGACACAGGCGCCGGTCCGTCCCCGCTCCGGCGACCTCATCCCCCGAAGGAGCAGCGGGAGGAGAGCGGGACCCGGCCTCAAGAAGAGGTACCAGCCTAGCCGACTGGTGCTGGCCGAGTCCCCGAAGAGGAGGCGGCCCGAGCCCATCATTGTGCGCCGGAAGTTGATGCCAGCGCGGCTCGGGCCGTAAAAGGAAAAAAAGAAGATGCTCCGACCCAGGCCCCAAAGGAGCACCGACCGATGAAGTCGGTGCGGCCTGGGTCTCGGTGAAGCAGGCTCTAGAGGAGGCGCGGCGCCTCAGCAAGTCCTCACGCGCTGCGGAGGACGCTGCCCTGGCCGCACTGGTTTTCTCCAGTGCCACGGTATGGCCGGCGAGCAGCAAGCCGGCAAATGGGTGGGATGGCCCAAGGCCGGCGTGAAGAGCTCGCGGCCGCCGCAGAGACCAGGGCCGCCAGGCTGCGCCGCGCCACCTTGCAGAAGGAGGAGGAGGCTCGTCTGGCACGTGCGCAGGAGCGCATGGAAGAGGCCAGGCGAGCCAGGGAAAAGGCGGAGGAGACGCTGCGTCGGGCCAAAGAAGAGGCCCAGCGTCGTCTCCTACGAGAAGAGGAGCGCCTCCAAAGGGCGGTCGAAGAAGAGCAGGCGTTAAATGCACAGGCGCTTCCCCGGTGCTTCATGTGTGGCGAGCTTGGGGTAAAGAAGTCGAAGCACTGCCTCAACCAAGCTCGCCACAAGGGGCACCGGCCTTACTCCCGGGCCAGCTGAGAGAGTTAAGCCCAAAAGAGTTTTTTTTTATGTTTTTTTTAATAAAATTAAAAAGAAAATAAAATCCAGTGACTCCAAATCTTCCTAATTCCCTTTTCGAACCTCCTTCTACTAAAGCCTTACCACCCTACGTATAGGTACGACGACGGCCATGGATGGCCGAATTGCTCACAGGTCCCCTAAGCAGCGTCTGGCGGGGGGGTGTAACGCGTGCGCGAGTTAGGTAATTCGAGATTCGAATTACCCGCGCCGAGCAGGCATGCTCACTGAGGGCGCGAGCGCGCGAGCATTCTGACCGGATTAGAACGGCCTCGCGACGCGTAATATGCCCGTCACGTACCCGCGAAGCTGCTACGGCTTTATGCGTGTCCTGGAAGATTCCAGGAGCAGATCACCGGTCATTTTAGTCTGACACCCGCGGCACCGTGTTCTAGGGCATCGCTGGCCTGTGGCTTGTTGGGATTTTCCCCCACTAGCCATCCCGTTACAGTAAATAATATTCTTGTCTAATAAAATCTAGTAAAATCTTGTCTCTAGTAAAATAGTCTTGCTTATTAATGCATGTCTACGTGGCTCCCTTATATGCGTGGAACTGCGTCCCCCGGATACTTGGATTTAAAAATTATTTAAATAATCGTTTTGCTTATTGTTTGATGTCTTCATGGCTCTCTTATATGCGCGGACCTCGCTTCCCCCGGCAACTTGGGTTTAAAAATTATTTAAATAAACGTTTTGTTTATTGTTTCATGTCTTTATGACTCCCTCATATTCGTAGACCTCACGTCCCCCTGCTACTTGGGTTTAAAAATTGTTTAAATAATTAATTGTCTTGCTTATTGTTGCACGTCTACGTAATTCCTTAATATGCGTGAACATCGCGTCCCCCGGATACTTGGGTTTAAAATTGTTTAAATAATTGTCTTGCTTATTGTTGCAAGTTTACGTAATTCGTTCATATTCGTAATATGTGTGGACCGTGCGTTCCTCGCCTACTGGGGTTAAGGATGTACTGGCTATAAGGTCCCTGCCAAAATTTTATGAATTCTATAAACTGCAATAATTAATTGTATGCGATAAGTGACCCAATTTAAGTTTATGTGGGTGATTCAGAAGTATAATACGAATATAATAAGCTTTGAAATTTGAAAATCGAATAAAAATTGACAAAGCTCTGCTATTTTTTATAGTTACAAAAACCGAGTCATTAAGTAAATTTTTAATACTGAAAACGACAATGTGCCAAACTTTTAATTTTAATTCGATTTTGAATTTCTAAAGTTTATGATATTCCTGTTATGATTTGTAATCGATCGCCAGCATTTAAAATTGTCTATTTATTCTACATAATTTGTTATTGTTGTTTTAATATTAGTCACTTAACTTTTTTGGCAAGGACTGTACGAGAAATAAACTGCAATAACAAATTATGTAGGATAAATAGTCGATTTTCAATGCTCGCGATCGATTACAAATCCCGATAGGAATATTATAAGCTTTACAAATTAAAAATCGAATGAAAATTAAATTTTTGACACATTGTCGTTTTCAGTATTAAAAATTTACTTAATGACTCTGTTTTTGTAACTATAAAAAATAGCAGAACTTTGACAGTTTTTATTCAATTTTCAATTTTCAAAGCTTATTATATTTGGTCAATTATCGCACACAATTAATTATTGCAGTTTATCTTATTCACAAGCATTTGGCAGGGACCTTATAGCCAGTAGATCCTTAAGAAATTATTTAAATAATTGGCTAGCATGTATGCGTGACTTCATTATTTTTGTGGACCTCGCCTTCGAGAGTGGTATAAGGGTTAGGGTATGATTTTATTTTTTGTTAATAATTAACCTCTAACTTTTAATTTAACTCTTAACTTTATTTTTTTTTTGTCAGTTAGTAACTTTTAACCTAACTGAGTTAGAGGAGTGATCGGAATGGTCCAGCTGTCCAGGTGGTTTTAAATGAAAAAAACCAATAGTTATCTTGCCGACGTTTGGGGCATTGTGTATGCCCCTCTTCTGGGCCCCTTCCAACATTAAAACTGTCGCTGTCATTCATATCATCAAACATCATTTAAGAGGGTGTGGTACTCATATACTCTATTTTACCGGCAGAACACGGTAAATTCTATATTATTAAAATAAATATATCGAATTACGTCTTATAAAGAGATAGTTGCCCTGCACAATGTAATAATCTACCAACCTACGCAGTTTTGAGCTCAAATGTCAACGGCACCCTAAAAAATTTTACGAACAAAAATAACCGAAATTTCGTTCGCAAAATTTTTTAGGGTGCCGTTGATATTTGGGCTCAAAACTGCGCAGACTGGTAGATTATTACATTGCATAGGGCAACTATCTCTTTATAAGATGTAATTCGATATATTTATTTTAATAATATAGAATTTTCCGAGTTCTGCCGATAAAACAGAGTGCATGAGTATCATACCCCCTTAAGGGGATGTAGGAGCGAACTTTACCCTATTTCCTATTGTTCACGTGAAATTTACTTCGTGATATTGAAAATTAAGTTGTTAACGATTTTTTATCGTGTAAAGAATGCGGGATCACAGCATTTTCAATAATCAAAATGTTTAATAATTTATGTAATGCAATATTCTTAAAATTGACGCGTGGAATTACGTAAAAGTGACGGTCATCTTACAATTTTCTATGTGAAACGGCATCCTCACCTCGCGTCGTATTTCCCATTGTTTGTCTCAACTAAAAATTATTAAATGCTGAATAACCTTTATAAACATTCTTTATTATAAAAAGAACACGCGATCACCGCATTTTTGTGCTTTACAATGATATACTTTTTTTTATTTATGATATTCTGTTTTTGAGGTTAGGAAAATTTCAACCAATCAGCGTGGCTCCGACATCACCTTAACTGAGTTAGTTTTGATTTGAATAAACTTTTAACTTAACTTTTCCAAATTTGTAAAAGTTACCCAACCCTGGACTGGCTAAATTTTCTAAAGAAAAATAGAACTATTTTGTCACTACCAATACTTATAGTAAATACACATTTATTTCAAGGTTGTATATATTCAGAAATTGCATTAGGATTAATGCATTACTTATATGTGCCATAAATATTTAGCAAATTCGAAATTTCTTATTAAAATAAAACAAAATTAGAATTTATTCTAGTTTTATTCAGTAAAGAAACTATTTAATTTTATGCAAATTAATTATGTTAACTAATTTTACCATTTAGGTTTTAAAATTATTAATACTTATTTATTCTATAAAAATATATTTTAAAGTACTGAAATATTGTTAATTTTTTAATATAACGTAGTTACTCTTACAAAGTTCTAGTGATCTATGGCTTTAGCAAATTTTCTTCTGTGCACATATAGGGAAAATCGTTGTTGATATTTTCAGTGTACATATAAGAAAAATCTTTGATAATAAAAAGTTAGTCAGTTAATTCGAAATTATGCAAATTAATTTTATATTTGAAATTGTTTACATTATTAAGTTACACATGTTACGTATGAGAGGACAGACTGAATAAGTCGCGTAAAAAACATGCGACGAGCGGGATTCGAACACACGATCTCGAGGTTTGTAGGCCCGCGCTCTACCACTCAGCTAACGTCGCGATGCTTGCTCGAGAGTATCGCGAGTGTCTACTCCTTATCGTGAAGCGGATGCGTCAGGGCTCGAATGATGGTCGAGCTGAGCCCGTGACACACAATAAAATAGATAAGAAAAGGTTTTACTTGTAATTTCTTTACGTACTAAATACTAATAATAATATCAGTTATTAATAACACACGCATAGTTTATTTTATATAATATTAGTTATTATTATTATTATTATTATTATTATTACTATTATTATTATTATTATTATTATTATTATTATTATTATTATTATTATTATTATTACTATTATTATTATTATTATTATTATTATTATTATTATTATTATTATTATATTATTTTGTTGATGCATTTTTTCCAGTTATATCCAAATCTTGCGCATTTGGGGCATGGTTTGGTACTTATAATATCATAAGTCTTGCAGCTTTGATACCCAACAAAAATTCTGTTATAATTGTGCTTGATGTGTTTATAAAACTCTCTTGGCACTTCGATTATGACGCTTATCTTGTTTTCTTCTTTAGTTATATCATTTATGTGTATTATTTTATATTTGTCTTGATAGTTATTAAAGTTTCTTTTGTTAATATCCTGCTCCAGGTCTTCTTGATTTATGTTAGTTTAGTTCTCTTTTTTTATCATTTATTTGAACGGTAATAACGTCACTCTTATTAGGGCTCTGTCTTAAACAATTAAAATCGTCATTTATATAATATTACATAACAATTTTTTCGGCCCTTTTATCAATTAGATGGCCTGCGTTTGCTTCTGGTTCAGAATAAACTCCCTTTTCTTGTGCAAGACCTTTCGCTATTTCTATCATGTATATGTTATGTCTACAAATAAGCATGAAATTTCATTTTTCATTAAGGATGAGGGAAGCAAAGTCAGAATTTTTATTTTGTCTGATACCGTAGAACACTTTTGCAAGGCTAAACTAACATTTTGTACCCATTCTATACAATGGCATACAGTTGATTCGTTTGCTTCTATAGAAACGTCATAAACTTCAACTTCACATCGAGAGTATTAATCAATGTTGAAAGTATATTTTTTTTCTTCTTTTTTACGTAATTTTCAATTGATTTTTTACGTATAAGATTTTTTCTCTTAAGAGGCGATACAGAACCTAAGAAAGATGTACTTATTTCATTATTAAATTCTTCGATGCGTTCTGAAGTACTTGGTAAAAAATCTTCATCTTTATCGACTACGTTGTCGCTAACTTTATTATCCGTTGTAAATTCATTGTCAGAGCTACTCATCAATTCTGAAGTACGATTGTAACAATCTTTACACACATATGTAGAGGGTGTCAAAGGTAAATCAGGATAGAGGTGCTTCAATGGATGAGCAAGATGCTCAAGTTGTTTGAAACGTACGGTATTAATCAAAGAATTCTTTTCGATCCCAAATCATCCTAACCTCTCCAAAATGGTATTATATTCACGGAAAACAGAGAATGATAAAAAATCATTGGTATCAAATACTTTTTTAGTCGTCGAATTTCAATAAAAAGTGATACGGAGTTTTTCGAGGTCGCTGATAACAGTTTCGTTATCGACTTTTCAAAATTCAAAATGTCGGATCCGATATGGCGGTCGAAAGTTCAAAAAAAGCTTAGATTTTGGTAAAAATAGGTATACGGAGTTTTTCGAGGTCGCTGATAACAGTTTTGTTACCGACTTTTCAAAATTTAAAATGGCGGATCCAATATGGCGGTTGAAAGTTCAAAAATAGCTTAGCTTTTGTTGAAAATTAAACAAAAAAAATGCTTTCATCAAGTTGAACTATTTTAAACATATAAAAATTGGACGATAGGGAGGGTCAACCCTTCAAAAATAAACCAAAAAAACCCAACACTTCACATTCTATATTCCAACGTTTCGCTGATCCTTGTTGTCAGCCTCATCAGGGAACTGTTTATTGAAAAAATTCAGATATAAATACAATTATAAATATCGTTGTCACAAGCGCTTTTTAAATGAACAACATTGAAAGATAAAACTTACAAAACTAATCTCAACAACATGTCAACCAGATAATTATCAAATTATTTAGTAGTAACAACTACATTGTCAAAAGTAGAAAGCCACATTGTCTCACTCACAGATGACTGAAATTCGGCTAAATTTATCTTCGAGTATATAAGCATTGCTCCCTATGTTATTGTCGAGTAGTATACAAACGCAATTTTACACATATATGCGAGGATATATTGTCCAGTCGCATACAAACGCAAATTTACACATATATGCGAGGAGGACAGTACGAACGTGTGTTTGTATGTCTATATGTATATATATGTCGCGTGTAAAGTCACGTTATGTTTTGCATAGATTGATTAGTCTATTGTATTGTGCATTCAAAAATTTTGTATCCTCGTGTCTATTTATAGTATACCCATTACTTTTTATGTGTAACATTTCTAAAATCCGTCTTTTATTAAAATTATGTTCTCTGTCTAATATTACAGTATTTTCCCAATCAAAACAATGATTGGGATTTTCAAAAATATGTGTGGGTACAGGCATTAATTTGTTATTGTTAATACATAGGGCATGATCAATTTTTTCTACCGATTTTTTATGTTCTTGAATACGAGTTTTTAAGGAACGTTTACTTTCACCTATATATACGTTACTACAACTACCGCAATTAAATTTGTAAATGATTCCAGTCTCATTCCATTTACAATTTTTATCTTTGCTTATAATGTTATCCATTTTTTGGTTCATGAGGGGAACACAACGAATATTGTATTTTTTGAGTAGTTTAGCAGAAGTATAATAAAATTTTTCTATGAAGGGCAAGGCTAATGTCAAGGACGGCTCAACCGAATTAGTGGTAGTTTTTGCAATAGTTGTATTTTTAAATTTGTGATAACGTAATCTACTTGAAATACAGGAATCTGTGAAATCCGTAGGATAATTGTTGTTGCTTAAAATATTTTTTACGATATCGATGTTTTGTTTGTGAAATGAAACAACCGAAAGTAGAATGGCCCTGTCGATCAAATTAGACACAATATTACGTTTCTGTTGTGTGGTATGGTTTGAAGAAAAATTTAAAATTCTGCCTGAACTGGTTTTCTTTTGGTACCAATTGGTGATAATTTTGCTATTGTTTTTTATCAGGGTTAAATCTAAAAAGTTAATACTATTGTTGACTTCAACTTCATGAGTAAATTGTAAATGTGAATTATAACTATTGAATATATCTAGAGTAGGTTGTAAAAATTCTTTTTTTATGCACACTATTGTGTCATCAACGTACCGAAAATAAAATAACGGGATACAATTGATTTCGTCCTTTAATCGTTCTAAACACTGGACTTCTAGATCTTCCATTACTAAATCAGCGAAAATGGGAGAAATTGGTGAGCCCATTGGGCTACCAAATATTTGTTTATAAATTTTATCATTAAACTGAAAAAAGGTATTGTCAAACAAGAATTTTAGCAACTCTATAATATGAACATAAGGAATTTTTAAACGACTGTTTATTTGTGAAATTCTTTTATCTAGACTATCGATGACTAACTGGCATGGAATATTAGTAAATAACGAAGTAACATCGAGAGACAATAATATATAATCAGTTGGAATGTTTATATTTGATATCCTATCTTTCAATTGAAAACTATTATTCACGTGTGACTTAGGCTTTTTTAAAATAGAAGAAAGATCACTACATAGAATCTTAGCCAGCAAATGCCCCGGGCTGTTGAATGACGAAATAATTGGTTGTAACGGTGCGCCGTCTTTATGGATCTTTGGCAATCCATAAGCTTTTGCCAACACTGTGTTGGTTTGTGTCAGACTGTTATTATGATATTTTTTCGGTAGATAATCATTATCATTCAGATAAGAGAGTAATAGATGAGCTTTTTTCTGTAGAGAATTGAGAGGATTTTTCTTGACATTAGTGTAGGTGGTTTTGTCACTGAAAATATTTTCCATTTTTTCAATGTATTCATCGGTGTTCAGGCAAACCGTAACGTTACCCTTATCTGCACATGTAAAAAATAGATTAGTGTGTTCTTTTTGGAAATTTTTTGTGATTTTGAGTTTCTTAGAAAATTCAATATCCTGTTTTGAAACCGCGTTATTGTTATTCTTGCGTTTTAAGATGTTATCGACGATGATCTCTTTAACTTCCTTATTATGTTCAAAATCTTTCATACTTAGGCAGTGTTCAACGTTTTTGACTGTGGTGAAAATATTATGTTTTGTGAACTTAGTTTTTAGATTGAAATTTCTACCTAATGCAATTACATCTAAAACATCTTGTGGTATTGATTCTTTTGTTAAATTTATCAACTAATTACTTTTATTGCAAAATTCTTTATTATTTTTTGGTTTTCGAGATACTAGCCTAGAAGGCTTTTTATCTAATTTTACTTTTAAGTTGTTATAAATTTTTAATGTTTTAGTTTCTGTAAAACTTCTAAATTTTGTAATAACATTATTGTCTAAATGTAATTTTTCCAATAGGACGGCTAGGGCATTTAGTCTACTTTTGATATGAGCAATATGGTTAAAGAGGTCTTGAATTTCAAGTTTTAATATTCTTTTGGTGAATAATTTTGAACTATTTGTGAAAGAACGTTGGCCCGATTTACTATTGAAACAAAATTCTCTACTCATAGAGTTGTTGATATGTGTTGGTATGACTTCTTCTCGACGACAATTGATGAGGAAAGAATGCTTAGCATTAGACTCAGATAGTTCGTGTCTAAACGTAGTCCAAGACTTGAAAATGCGCATTGCTTGGCAACCATATTCATCAGAAACATGTTGAAAAAAACCTCTCCTTGTTAAGGTCTGGCCATTGTTCCATTGGAGGCCGTGATTAATATATGTATTATGTCCACCCTCCATTATTTTAAACATAGTATTGAAACGTATATATAGGTGAAAGTAAACGTTCCTTAAAAACTCGTATTCAAGAACATAAAAAATCGGTTGAAAAAATTGATCATGCCATATGTATTAACAATAACAAATTATTGCCTGTACCCACGCATATTTTTGAAAATCCCAATCATTGTTTTGATTGGGAAAATACTGTAATATTAGACAGAGAACATAATTTTAATAAAAGACGGATTTTAGAAATGTTACACATAAAAAGTAATGGGTGTACTATAAATAGACATGAGGATACACAATTTTTGAATGCACAATCCAATAGACTAATCAATCTATGCAAAACATAACGTGACTTTACACGCGACATATATATATACATATAGACACACAAACACACGTTCGTACTGTCCTCCTCGCATATACGTGTAAATTTCCGTTTGTATGCGACTGGAAAATATATCCTCGCATATATGTGTAAAATTGCGTTTGTATACTACTCGACAATAACATAGGGAGCAATGCTTATATACTCGAAGATAAATTTAGCCGAATTTCAGTCATCTGTGAGTGAGACAATGTGGCTTTCTACTTTTGACAATGTAGTTGTTACTACTAAATAATTTGATAATTATCTGGTTGACATGTTGTTGAGATTAGTTTTGTAAGTTTTATCTTTCAATGTTGTTCATTTAAAAAGCGCTTGTGACAACGATATTTATAATTGTATTTATATCTGAATTTTTTCAATAAACAGTTCCCTGATGAGGCTGACAACAAGGATCAGCGAAACGTTGGAATATAGAATGTGAAGTGTTGTGTTTTTTTGTTTATTTTTGAAGGGTTGACCCTCCCTATCGTTCAATTTTTATATGTTTCAAATAATGGAGGGTGGACATAATACGTATATTGAACTATTTTGTTGAGATTGGGAACCGTTTCCATTAATTTATCAACGCGAATAAAAAATTATGAAAAAAATATGTTACAAATTTTAGTCATTTTTTACTTAAAATCCGCTATGTTAGTTTTTCGAGTTATCCAGATGCAAGGAAGTATATATATATATATATATATATATATATATATATATATATATATATATATATATATATATATATATACTAGTGGGGCTTCGCCCCCCTGCTCGCTCCGCTCGCCAACCCCCATTACGACAGGTATGAGTATCTCTCTGTTTCTGTCCTTATCTCTAATGTTAATGGAAACTGTTTTCTATAAAGAATAAAAGGTAATAAAGAAAATTTGTCTGTATTTAATGTGATTCAAGAAATAAAAACTCTATTACCTACTTTTTCTCCTGTTAATATTTTCGCTTCAATATTATTATATATTTAAATAATATAGTTATTTTCAGTCTAGTACTGTTACACAAACCTTCATTTACACTCTAATTTCTAATTAACATAACAATAGCATTAACTTTTATATCTAATTTATGAGGTGGTAAACCTTCATAAATACTGTTTAATTTTTCTATTGGAAAAAGTAAATGAATGTTATCATCATTTTGATCAACACCTTTATAAGTTGCATAATCTGCACTATAATAAGTCTTTTTATCGCCATTTAACAATATCAAAATTTTTTCATTTAAAAATTTAATATCTTTATTATGAGGTGCTAAAATAACACGATAAGAATCATTTATTTCATTAATATTTTTATAAATTTGAAAGCAAACATCGTTAGTTTTCCAATCATCAGGTATTATAAAAGGATTTATATTACCTTCTCCAATTTATAATAATAATTTCGAGAATTGATTATTCTGTGATGGAATATTGTGTTTTAATTTAAAAATTTTAAATAAAGGCCACAGTTCAGAATATTTAATAGTGTCTTCAATTATAGCGTTTCTAAACCCGTGTTTCATTACTGGGAGAATTTGTCGAAAATTTCCACCTAAAATTATTAATTTTCCTCCAAAAGGTATATTTTCCAATATTTTCCAAAGCTTTTTTGGGTATGATAGATGCTTCATCCCAGATTATAATTTCCGTTTCTCTTAATTTCTTTTTATCTGATTCTAATTCTAATTTCTAATTAGAATTACGTATTACCTAAATAATTCGATTCTAATTCTAATTTCAAAAACGAATTCTCAATACTATTTAAATTTAATGGCAATCTAAATATTCTATGGATAGGCATTCCTTTGAGTAAGAGAATAAATGCTTTACCAGTCCAAGCCATTGTTGTCCTGGCGCGGGTAGGATTCGAGTATGCAATTCTAGGTCCAGAAGATAACTTGACATTTTTATATGTTTTTTGGAGCGCTGATTCGATTTTTCGAGGTTACCAGCCGGAAAATTGGGCCCTTACGAGTAAACGCCAATTTTTTTTTTACCAAAAAAGCGGGTTTTAACGTTTTTCGCAATCGAATTATATTTCTTTATTTTATTGCATATTTATTATTGTAAATAATCAAATTTTTAATAATTTTTGTCATATTAATTTTTTTGTGAATTAAGTATTTAAGGAGGTTCGCGCGTGATCCCCTAGTCAAAGCAGTACTAAATGAAGAGTTTATCTAAAATTTGAAAAAACAATAGTCGTAATGTTATTCATCCATTTGAAATAATATAAATAGTCAATGTGTTATAAAAAAAAGTCTATTTAACATGACTAACCAAACGTTTTTAACAAAATGTCGATATTTAGAAACAGATATCATCACCACAAACCATTATTGATAAAACACAGGAATCCTTTCTATTTCTCAACCGATTTTAGTTTTAAAGGTCTCATTTTATTCCTTAATTAATTTCATGGACACTTGCCGAAGAAAATGTTCAAAATTATTCAAAACCCAGAAAGTTATTGCCAATTAAGAAAATATATATTTTTAACCACTTGCACGAATTTATGAACAATTACCTGGGATGGGTCTAGAAAGATGACATACAGAAAGTGATATACAGAAGCCTTACCATTCAGAAAATTAAAAATAGAAAGTTCGCGCCTATCCCAATGCGTTTCGATCAGAAAGTACAATTACTAGAGAATAAAAATATAGAACAAAATTTACAGAATTGACGTAATATTACAATACGATAACCGAAATATAGAAATTAGAAATAATAAAAGTAGAAAGATTATCTTAGAATCTAGAAACCAATAAAAATCAACAAAAGAAACCAAGAAAACATATAGTACGAAAGATACATTTATAGAAAATACATAAGGCAAATGCCGCGCGTATACCCTGTTTTTGACGATCGGAGGAGCCGCAGAGGGTACGCAAAAGTTATGTGGAGGGGCGAGGAGGAGATGCGAAGGGATGCGAAGGGGTAGGGCTCTATTTGCAGAGGGAGGCGGAGAGATGCGGAGGGACGCCTTGGGGCAATGCGGAGGGGCAAAGTGGACACCAAATAACGCGAAAAAACGATGAATTTAACGTTATTTTGAGGAGGGGCTTTTGCAGAGGGACGAGGATGGACGCGGAGGGTATAGGGCTGAATATGGCTTACAATTTTATAATGTAATAAGATATATATACTAGAGGGGTAGTCCGCCAACTCGCTCTCTTCGTCAACCCCACATTTTTAGAAAGAGATTAAATTGTAAATACTTTTTTATTTTTTTCATCCTAGACGTAAATAGAATGATGCGTTTTATTTTAAGGTAGGCCTAATCCACTGTCTATGTTACTATAAATTTTAAAAACCATTAAAATTGTATGAGTTTATATTGAATAATGTTTTTAGTAAAAAATGACTAATAGCAAAATCGTTATCAGCGACCTCGGACACCCCTGTATACCAATTTTCAGCCAAATCTAAGCTTTGTTCGAACTTTTCACCAACATATTGGATGCGCCATTTTCAATTCTGAAAGTCTGATAGCAAAATCGTCATCTGCGTCCTCGAAAACCCGTGTGTACCAATTTTTAGCAAATCTAAGCTTTTTTCGAACTTTTAAACGCCATATTTGATCTGACATTTTAAATTTGAAAAGTCTTACCTTCTGTCAAAAAAGAACCCGTAAAAGTTTTTTGAAATCTCCCGCGTTATAGATATTTGAAATTTTTTTTTTGTTGTATGTTGGTATCACTGTACCAAATTATGATGCCAAGTTTGAGTGCGTTCCATCAAGCAGTTTGTTTACGCCAGCTGTTATAGTCAGTTAAGCTCAGTAGTGCGTCACGATTTTCACAATGAATACAAATATTAAACAAAGACTTTGCCTCAAATTTTGTGTTACCAACGAAATTTCGTGCACGGAATCTTTGAAAATGTTGGAAAAGACTTATGGGGAATCAGTTTTATCAAAAACACAAATTTACGATTGGTAGAAAGCATTCAAGGAAGGTCGAGAAGTGTGTGAAGATTTGTCTCGGTCCGGACGGCCATCGACAGCATTCACCGAAGAGAACATTAAAAAAGTAAAAAAAATCGTATTGGAAAACCGCCATTCAGGCTTAAGAGAGATAGCACAAGAGCTAAACATCTCCCGCGAGTCAGTTCGTACGATTTTGGTGGATGTTTTGGGCATGAAACGCGTCGCCGCTCGACTTGTTCCAAAAGAGCTGAATTTTCTTCAAAAAGAGTATCGCAGACAGATCTCTTTGGACATGCTGGATTGTGCTAATTCCGATCCTACATTCATGCAACGCATTATAACTGGAGATGAGACATGGGTCTACGAGTTTGACATGCAAACAAGTTAACAGGCATCTCAAAAAACCACGTCAAAGTCGATCAAAAGTGAAAGTCATGCTGACTATTTTCTTTGATATTCATGGTTTGATGCATTATGAATTCCTACCAGAGGGACAGACGGTCAATAAACAATATTATTTGAGCGTTTTGAAGCGCTTGCGTGAAAAAATCTGTCAAAAACGGCCGGAATTGTGGAAGAACAATTCGTGGATTTTGCACGACGATAATGCACCACCGCATAGAGCCGCAGTTGTAACCAAAATTAAGGCCAAAAATTCAATAAATACAATCGAGCAACCACCGTATTCACGAGATTTGGCCCCATGTGACTTTTTTCTGTTATATCATAGTGGCGATGGTGTTGGCTGCGGTGAAGGTTGAGGTGGGAGTGGCGGCGGGCTGGGTGGCGCCAAGGTCGGCGGTCTAAACCCTCGCCTCGACCGGTACGGAGCTTCCGTGGCCTGCCTCGTCTCCTGGACGGCGGAGGCTCTCCTGCTTGCGGAGGAGTCGCCGGCCCGCGCGGCTTATCAGCAGCGCTGGTAGGCCGGGGTGCGCTGGTTTCTCCTCGTTGCGGTTCATTTCCATCTGAAACATTTAAATTTTCGCTTTGAGCTACAACTGGTTCGTGCGGAGGCACGAAATATTTAAGATCATTTACACGCAATTTGATCGTCCGATTCATATGAAGATCTTTTACTAAGTATACCACCGGCGATAAAACTTTGATCACTTCAACCGGACCTACGAACTTAGGAGTAGTATACATTCTACTATGGAGAGACAAAACAAATGACGTCATCGTGCTTCGCCCGGGCTATCTTATCTTTGTTTACATAAGCAGTAATTAAGATATCTTAATAGCCTGTTGTAATGGTTTATTTACATAAACAAGCAATAAAGAAGCAATTAAGATATCATCATAGCTGTAAATATAAACAGAGAGGTCCCGTACGGGAATCGGTGACACATTTTCGTCTCTCTCCATAGTAGAATGGCGTTCTCGGGAGGCACTGATGCGGCCCCCTCTTATTATTATTGGTATTCAACAATATAGTAATTAATGTGTCTTTATTGATTGTTTATATAAACAAGCAATTAAGGTATCTTAATTACATGAACAAACATAAAAATGTTTACAAAACAATTAATAAAACATCGATTAAGATATTTAAATTAATGTTGCTAAACAATAGATAAGAAATTGTCCCGTATCGGGATCGATGACGTCACGAGCCTACGCCATAGTAGAAAGTATACTGATTTATAATTTTAATTAATCAATATTCTTATTGTTTAAACATAATAAACAATAAAAACATTAATTAAGATAAATGAAATATACGTGTGTGTGTGTATGTGTGTGCGTGCGTGCGGCGTGCGTGCGTGCGTGCGTGCGTGTGTGTGTGTATGTGAAGAGTGGAAGATTAGAATGGCAATTAAAGATAGGAAAATAAAAAAAAATTACATCATTTTTTTATTTTTATGTTAAAAAATTGACTTAAACAATTACAAAAAATTACAAAAATTATTTTATATAAAAACATTATAGTCCTACATACTATATTAATTTCATTTTTACGTTAAAAAACAAACTTAAAAAATTACAAAAAATTATTTTTCACAGTTTTATACATTAAGTATACAATATACCGTATTAATCTATAATATATTGTATATTTCTTCTTCGTCATTTACTGCATATAACCCGTGGTGCTCCAAGTCACCTGCTTGTCTATATCTTTCCCACTCGGGTTCTCGCTGTTCCGCCAAGTCGTGGATCGTTGTCTTGAAGCCTGTGTGCTTCCGTAGTCGGATGCATACGCCACACACCCACCTACAGCAGCCTTGACACTCTCTCCAGGCACAATTTTTTTTTATTTTTACCAATACTTTTTCGTATTCTGTACATGTGGCTTGTATGCGAAACTTATGGTAATAAGATACTCCATGATGGGTGCGTCTGGAAACGTCCGCTATCTCTTTTCTCACGTCTTCCAATGATCGAACTGCGGGTTCGATTATGTTTTGTAACTTTTTTACTTGGCGTGTTTTCTTACTAATAGACAAATGTATCACCTCTTCTTTTTTCTTTAACTTTTCTAACCACTCTCTCACTGCTGAAGCTTTCTTGGACCATGTCAGATGCGCGATTTCGGGTCCAGCGCGATGCATGGCCACAGCTTATCGTTTTTTCCATCACAAACGCGAGCGGTGCGAATCAACAGGATGTGTAAGAGACTACAACAAAAGCGCACCGCCTCAACTAATCTCCTCACGTTATATGAGTTTTGTCTTATAATTCGAACTCGCGCGCAGGATGCTTATAGCGATAGTGCGTAACGTGTACGTTCGGGTATTAGTTACGTATATATCCGCTTTATCTTGAAAAAATAAAATTGAATTCGTTAGAAGAAATTATATTTATATCTGGAGCTTCGATAAAAATTTGCCGATATGAAATCCTGCCTCGTGTGCTTCTCATGTTTTGCCGAAACGTAACGGTTTCCCGTTCTTATGCTGTGTACACTGAGCGAGGGATAAGAATGGTGAGATGCGTGGGTCATTTGATTTATATTTTGTCTGGAGATAATATCCGTAAGCATTATAAAACCTTGCCTTGCGTACGCATCAGCAAAATAAAATTGAATTCGTTCGAAGAAATTATATTTATATCTGGAGCTTCGATCAAAATTTGTAGCTATGTACAATATGAATCCCTACCTCGTATACTTTTAATGTCTTCATTATTTCGCCGAAACGTAACGGTTTTCTGTTCTTACGCTGTGTCCTCTGAGCGAGAGATAAGAAGGGTGAGATGCGTGGATCATTTGAATTATATTTTTTTTGTCTGGAGCTAATATCCATAAGCATTATAAAATCCGGCATTGCATACGCATCAGGTCAGTGTGCCAATGCGAATCATGGTGCGAAGTAACGCTTTTTTGCCAGAGATGCAGATCGACGATCATAGCGATTTGCGTGAGATTATTTTCCGCAGCGCTTCTACTTTACGTTTTTACAGTCAACCTGTATGGCGCAGGTGTGGTGCTTCGTGGCGACGGCGCGGCGTTTGCTTGCAATGCACTATTCTCTTTTACGTCACGAACTGCGATTTTTGCTGGCCCATAGATGTCTTCGTAGAATTGCCATTTATTACGGGAGAATTTTTCACAATAATCGATTGGCGTTGCTGATAGCGGGTGAATTTGTCATAGAAATACGCATGGAAAATAGGATAAAAGATTTTATCCTCATTTTTTATGACAAAAAGATATTTGTTATGTGTTTTAAAATTTGTAAGCATTAGAAAATCTTCTTGCTGATGATGACAGCGACGCGTCAACAATTTTTATGAACTACAGCGGGTGTGAAAATCCCGTAGTACGTCAACCAGAGTACGAGAGCAAAAATGAGCCTATAGGAACGAGCCCAAGCGAAACCGATATCTCGAGTAGCGAAGGAGAAGAAGAAGAAGAAGAAGCACAACAACAACCTATACATCAACAACAACAACAACAACAACGACAACAAAAACAACAACAAAAACAACAAACAATAACAACAACAAATAATCCATGCAGCAAACGAAGAAGATGACGATAGGCGCTCGAATATTTTAGTATCCGACAATGAGAGCGAAAGCATGATCAGAATAGACTCGTCAGATGAAGAAGATACTAACATACACTGAAAAAAAAAGTCTAAAATAGCCGTAGACCCTACTGTGAATTTTGCTTTACACTTCCAAAGCAATTTTTGCTTGGCATAAAAACAATTTAAGCCTGTGTCTCCAGTGTGATCTACTTAACTCTCAAAGCGTTACCGACCGGTCGGTACTAAAGCATATATTATCTGACAGCACCGCAGTTTTTCGCGTCTACGTGTCGGAATGTATCCAATGCATGATCTACGTGTTCGGAGTGGCCGATGATGGAGTCTAGGTAGTGCGCTGCGTAGGTTTTTGTGTCTAGGTGTCGTAACGTATCCAAAGCGTGGTCTGGGTGTTTGAGGTCGCCGATGATGGAGTCGAGGAAGTGCACTCCGTAGGTTTCTGTGTCTAGGTGTCGAAATGTACCCAATGCGTTGTCTAGGTGTTCCGGGTCGCCGATGATGGAGTCTAGGTGTACGCTCCGTAGGTTTTTGTGTCCAGGTGGTGGAACATGTCCAAAGCATGGTCTAGGAGTTGGAGGTCGCGATAATGGAGTCTAGATTGTGCGCTCCGTAGTTTTTTGCGTCTACATGTCGAAACGCATACGATGCGTGGTCCAGGTGTTCGTGGTCGCCGATGATAGAGTCTAGGAAGTACGCTCCTTAGGTTTTTGTGTCCAGGTGATGGAACATGTCCAAGGCGTGGCCTAGGTGTTCGAGGTCGCCGATAATGGAGTCTAGATCGTGCGCTCCGTAGTTTTTCGCGTCTACGTATCGGAACGCATACAATGCGTGGCCCAGGAGTTCGTGGTCGCTGATGATGGAGTCTAGGACGTGCGTTCCGTAGATTTTTGAGTTTAGGTGTCGGGACGTGTTCGTTTTGACACTTAGATGCAAAAACCTACGGAGCGCACTTCCTAGACGCCATCGTCGGCGACCCCGTGTACCTAGTCCACGCATTGGGTAAATTTCGACACCTAGACGCAGAAACCTACGGAGCGCACTTCCTAGACTCCATCATCGGCAACGCCGAATACCTAGATAACGCATTGAGTACGTTGCGACACCTAGACTCAAAAACCTACGGAGCGCACACCTAGACTCCATCATCGGCGACCCCAAGCACCTAGACAACGCATTGGGTACATTTCGACAGCTAGACACAGAAACCTACGGAGCGCACTTCCTAGACTCCATCATCGGCGACCACGAACACCTGGACCACGCATTGTATACATTTCGACACGTAGATGCGAAAAACTACGGAGCGCACCATCTTGACTCCATTATAGGCGACCTCGAACACCTAGACCACGCCTTGGACATGTTCCACCACCTGGACACAGAAACCTACGGAGCGCGCCACCTAGACTCCATTATTGGCCACCTTGAACACCTGGACCACGCATTGTGTACGTTCCTACATCTAGACGCAAAAACCTACGGAACGCACTTCCTTGACTCCATCATCGGCGATCTCGTACACCTAGACCACGCTATGGATACGTTTGACGCCTAGACGTGAGCTACATACATCCATTATTTTCGACTGTTTCTTAGGTTAATTTCTACCTACCCTCTGCCAAGCAAATATCTCATTTTACTGCCAAGTAAAAACTGCTTGGGTCGATGAGCAGAAGTTGCTTTACGCCGCTTGCTTGGGTTAGCAAAGCAGATTTCGCTTGGTTCCTGAGCAGAAATAGACTTTTTTTTTTCAGTGTAGGTTTAACGCGCGTATTAAACTTGGCGCTCAACCAATATCGGGAACCACGGATTGCAGTGGAGACAGCCATAATGAGCGAGGACCCGCAGCCGTCGACTAGTGGAAACATCGGCCAGCCTCGCGCAGGGATGCTTCATAATTTTTATTCAACTAGAGCACCCCCGTCGGAGCGAAGTTTTCATAATATCAAGGATAGCCATCGTCTCGCTTGGAACAGTTTCGACGAAACTAGTCCTCTAGATCGACGAGTCAACGAATGTAAGAATTTTTGTAATTTGAATATTTTTTTCATGTAAAAGGCTGTTTTTACAACTTTTTCTTATTTCAAAAAAGTTATTCGGAGAAGAAAGAATAGCGGTGACGGATTCGCCACTACGGGTTTCGACATACCATTTCTGTTGATCTACGCGAGGAGAATTTTGCATGTTCGGCGTGCGCAAGAATTGCGATGGTTTCACGACCAGGCCGAACATGAAGATTCTCCATTATATACGTCGAACGAACTACAAGATTTGTTGGAGCGCGTGCGCGATAGATTCAACGGAAAACCTGAAGATTAAGTTTTTGGTATTATAATTGTGAAAACAAAAAACATTTATTTTTTATTAATCGTTTTTAATAAAAATTATAGCAGACGACTCGTTGTCTACAAGCTCAGTATGGCCATCGCTCCCACCATCGCCTACAGTAGACGCAAATTCACGCATAAGAGAGAGCGGAGAACCTCTGCAAGTGGGATACGATGATGGCATGGCCGTCGATTACGACGGAGGCGACGAAGAGGAGGAGGAGGGGGGGGGGGGAGGAAGTGAATAATCTCAATATAAGACCGCCCGGGGTAAGATTTATTGTGATAGACGAAACCGAAAACTTTGTGCAGCGATTTAGAATAGTTGGGCGCTATATTAGACTGCGTATCAAAGAGCCGCATACCGATTGCGATAATCCACTTTTTTGGATGGAGGCAGCAATGCGCGACATTCACGCGCATATTATTTTGTTGATACCAAATGAGGAAAGGTTTTTGATCGGCGTGGTCGTTAAAAGCGAATACTTTGCGAATGGCGCCAGCGGACTATCTTTTCGTCCGATTGAAAATTTTCATTACGCTGATCTTTGGGATTTCATTGCAAATCTGACAAAAAGTAATGAAAATTTTCAAATCGACGAAAGTTTTATGTTGCACATAACATATGTAAGAATACCTGAAGGCTTGGGAGCACGTAGAGCGAGAAAATCAACGATCAATTCGGTGACACAAAGATCAATAGTCTCTATTGTAAATAATGATAATTTATGTCTACCGCGTGCGTTAGTTGTAGGTGAAACTTATGTCAAATTGCGTACGAACGATTCGGATGAAGCTCGAAAGGAATGGGATGTCGTGCGCGATGGTCAACGTAAACTACGAAGAGAATGGCCGAAAAATTAATGCGCGATGCTAATGTTCGTATACCTCCCACGGGTGCGGGTTTCTTCGAAATTGAGCAATTTCAAAATTATTATTTACACAGTGGTATAGCTATAGTAGGCTACGATAAGAAAACTTTTGGCAGCGGTGAGCTGCCATTTTTTGATGGGCGTACTCTTGTAGAAAGACAGGCGGGATGTGAAGCACAGCGTATAGTTAATCTTTGTTATGATTCTAACGCGAAACATTACGATACAATACTGAACGTAATCGGTGTTGCTCGAACCAAATTCTTTTGCACTTTTTGTAATAAATGTTTTAATTTCATCGACCAAGACAAATGTTTAAAAACATGTTCCAAGTGCTTTGTCTCTCCTGCGTGTAAAACAGATAATGGCGATTTAATTAAATGCTCGCAATGCAATAGAAATTTTTTTTGGAAACATGTGCTACGATAATCATTTAAAAGATGGCTCTTATAAAAAAAAGAACAAAAAATTGTGCGATGTAGTAAAACTTTGCAATAGAAGCAATAAAGTTACAAATTGTTTTCGTTCGAAACACACGTGCGGGATGATTTGGTGTAAATATTGTAAAATAAAACATTTTATCAACGAATTTTGTTACATGCAACCTATAAGTAATGAGATTAATAACGAACAAAAATTTTTGTTTATTTATAAAAAAATTATTTAATCAAATAAATTGGATACATACAACTCTTCAGTCAATAGACATATAAAATACCAAAATTTTAGGACCTCTCCCATTAAAATATATGCAGTTCCTGAATCTAGAGTCGACGGCAGAGCTCAAAATTTTACATTATGTAGAAAACAGCTTTAAAGATAAAATTACTAAAATACTTCTTTATTTCTTCTTCTTTATTTCTTAACTCCATCTCTACCCTGAAATACAAAATAATATTGTTTTTCGCTCAAAATATTTTACATTTAGAACAAATATTCTGGTACCTCAGTATACGATCTATCAGACTTGTAAGCTATGAGCACGCGTAACAGTCATATCCACACGAGTCAGTCAAGTTTGTTAAGTGGTTTAATATGTAGATCCTTTGGTGCTTTTAAATCCATATGTTTTTAATAATCTTTATCACATATATTAGATTCTTGTACATATACTGAGGTAAATAAAGAATGTGTTGAGAAATCCAAAATCCTTCATGCATGTAATGAAGCCAGTATCGCCATAGCCAAATGCTTGAAAAAAATGTTTATAGCAGCAACATTCCTATATTGATCTTCTTTTAATGTCTGATAAGGTGAACTTCTTTACTTGTCCTTCATTATTCTTTTTCACATATAATATTATTACTTAATAAAGAGAATACGACTGATACATATTTATTGCAGTACATAACTGTTTTTACTTCAGAAAATAAAATGTCAATTATATCATAGTGAGATTCAGGCAATGGCTGATAATGGTAGCTTTCTGGCAGAAGCGAAGGTTCCATAACATTTTTCTGCACAATAGCATATCTTTCGCTTCCTTTAAAAGTTGATTTAAATCTGTACACTAAATGTTTTTTGTAATAGTCAATATAGACTTAATTTTTCTTTAGTATCAATCCCTGTTATTTTAAGTATAAAGTTTCCAATAAAAGTTCAAGTACTAAAAGCTATTTCTAAAACATTAATTCAACTGTCACAGGTATTATTCAAACACTTTTAAAAACTGATTTAAAATACTTTTACTTATTATAATACACTAAATGTTTACTCCAAAATCCGTTGGAAACAATGAAAATTAGGAACAACACTTTGTATAGAAAAGGTGCTGATGCTGATATCACAGTGTTTATATGAAATGACAGCTGTGCATGTTTACATTGCTTGCGGACTTTTACATAGGTTAAAATCAGCTCTGTTACAGTGAATCCACATTGCATGCCGTATGCCGTATGGCGTCAGAAAAAAAGTTGTTGTCTGAAATCTATAGGATTTATAACTCTATGGTTATAAATCCTATGGGCCTTCACACAGCTCTGAGGAACAGATATAAAGTACAAGAATAACATGGTTTAGTATATCTATATATACGAGGAACAGCGAGATACACAAGGAACAAGAGTCTTGTTCCTTGCTGTTCTTCGTATATATAGATATATAACCCATGTCATTCTTGTACTTTATATCTGTTCCTCAGAGCTGTGTGAAGGCCCTATAGGAATTGTAACCATAGAGTTATAAATATTATAGATTTCGGACAACTATTTTTCTGACGGCATACGGCATACGGCATACGGCATGCAATGTGGATTCACTGTTACAATAAAGGAGTGAGCTGTGAGCCTGTAAGAGGCTGTCGTTGATAAGCCAGGTTGTTACGGTGCCAACTTAACTACTATATAAGTTTTAAAATCAAATTTTTATTTTTGTCAAAAATACCGTCCATAAATTATATTATTTATTTTGTATCTTTGTATTAATGATTAAAATATTATTTTTGGATCTTTTAAAGTATATACAGACAGATATTTAGAGTGAGAATTTTAAATATATTAAGAACAGTGAAATGAAAAAAAAATTAGTAGAAATAATATATGATTATATAATTATGTATACAAGGGGAAAAATGTAATTTGAACAAAAAACAAATGAAAAGCTTTATCAGTGTTTTGTGTATATTCTTAAAACAGAAATAGATAATGCTTTAAAACTAATTGGGACATATTCTACAAGTATTTTTTTAGTAAAATATGTAATAAAAAAAATTGATTTTTCGTCATTCTAAAGTCCGACCCCCTTAAGTTGTCATTAGGATTTTTACAAGTATATTGTTTTTTTTTTATGAAACTTTAGTCGTCGATTTTGTTGCTGTCGGTAGACTTCTTGAGTAATTTTCAACGCCGCTGTTAATAAATAATAATTATTAAACCTAATCTAAATCCTAACCTCCTAAAGATACGCAATACATTTCGCAATTCGCAAACGCTTACACATCTGCTTTCGGGAGTAAACGGGCTTATATAGTAACCGACAACTAACTTGGCCGCTTGAATATTACACTCCGCCACCTAGCGGTTGATGAGAATAACTAGAGATCCAATATAACATTCACAAAGACAGAGAAAAGGAAAGACTTTTCAAAAAAAGCATTAATAAATTATGTAATTAACCAACCTGAGTGTAACACCAAATATAAATATATAGTAAAAATCAAACGTGCGTTGAACTTTTGTTAAAAAATATTAATATTAATGTGTATATTTATCTTGCGATTATCACCTCGAGAATTTTAAGTACATGTCTTATGTTAAGGGTTTTGGTTCCGTGTAAGTAAATAAATGAAAAAATAAATAAATAGTGAAAAATTTATTATATCCAAGATTTCGGTACATAATAATACCCATTAGATAGTACAGTTATATACGTCACGAGACAAGACTCGATGTCACTTTCTTTTTAGCAAATAATACTCTACTTTGTATAATCATAAATTTTGTATGCACTGAAATGTAAGTCGAATGAATAGTCTACAAATTTTTTAGAAAGGAAAAATATATCATTTTTATCGATAACGATTCCTGCTATAAAAAAAATTGTGGGCCATTGTCGGTAAAAAAAACCAATATTGCATTTTTATGAATGCAAATTCCATTGAAATTAGTCCACGTAGTTATTTGTAAACTTCTTTTTAGTAAAAATTTCGGTAGAATCTCAACAAATTTATCATAATTCTCTAGCAAATTAAATTGAATTTCTTTTTTTCTTCCTATTAAAAGAGAACCACAATTTGATTTTTTATTCAGGAATCGACAATTTTGTACCATCTGATGTCGCACAGCTATAGTTCTATTGATATTTAGCCTACTACTTGATGTGGATGCAATGCGCTTTCCGTCTCTGTGTTTAGCTTCGTATCTTAAGCAACATATTTTCCCTAGAGGGCCAAACAATCGTATAAATCGCGGATAACGAAGAAGATGATGATGTTTTGGCTTTGCAGAATTCGGAAATAGGGTTTCTAATGATCTCAAATACTCTTCAATCAATACTTCCAAATAATAAGAAGTATTATTATGAATGTTTTCACTAAAAACGATATTTGTTATATGAATCAAAGATAAGTATAAGCTCCAAGTATCATCATCTTCTGGTATTTTATGTCCCACCATTAAATTAAAATTCTTTATGAAACATTTCATTTCAAAGGAAGACAATATAAGACAACCATTTTTAATTTGAGATTCGTAAATTTGTACAGGTTTGTTAATATGCCCATAGTCAAATCAGTGAACTCTATAATTCAATTCCTCCAAAGCGAAATATTTTTTATTATAAATCAAATCTTTTAAAATAAGCGCTACGTCGTAGCGAGCTACACCTTCTAAAATGTCGTGCATTGCATCCACCCCAACGTTACCTGTGACATGAAAATTTTTTATTTTATGGAAGACACACTTTTCCTTGATTCCTGATATTTTCGAATTACATTCAAGAAGCGATTGATAATTGTCTTCATTTCGAATAGTACAATTACTTTCTCTAAATGTCTTATTTATTTCATTTCTTTTTATCAAACAGATGTGACAAAAAACAGTAGCATTAAAGCTTTCTAAAAATCCCAATATCGAATGTAAACCCAAGTTATCTCCTACAATCAGAGCAAGTTCAAAATAAATTTGTTTACTTCCTTCAGGAAGCTCTATATTATGCCATTTTCTTGTAAATAATTGAATTCTTCTATTATGCGAGAAAGAACTACTTCATTTTTTAAAATATCCCTGTCTATAGTATTAAACAAGGAAAAAATAAATATGTTCTCAAGTTTTGACTGGTATTCTACAGGTAAGCACGGAATATTTACATAGATAGCTCCTGTTTTAGCCACACCTCTATGCGATCCTAACGGATTATTATTCTCGAAGTCGTCGAAATACATTATCAACGTGAGAATACATTTTTCGCCAAAATGAGTTACTCGTTCTCTCCAATATTCTTCTTGAATAAAATTAGTAACAATTTCACAATTGTTCATCAAAAATTGTACATAGTCTATAGTTTCTTTGAAAATATTGGGTATCTCAAAGAAGTTTTTCAATACTTTTGTTAAAGGAATAATTTGTATATTTACTGGTACAAACTTCGAGATTTGTACAAGTCCTTGTTTCTGAACTTCCTTTCGTTCTCCAATATTTACACTTACAGGTGCGACGTACGTTTTTAATTGGCTAAAGCGATTGAAACATTTCTGTTCACTATCAAATGGCTCAAATAATTTACTAGACTGATTCAGTACTTCTTGTACCTGAAACAATTTGTCGCCTTCCATAAAATTTAAAGAACTTATTTCATTACTTATATGATTAATCAACACCTCACAAACGGTTTGAGTATCGTGAATTATACTTTGTACTCTACTTCTACTTATATCGTTATATTTATACAAATTCGCAATAAAATTAAGACCTATGTTTTCTAATCTATTTTCGCTATCTATACTAGATTGATCTAAATTACTAGAAATATCCAAAGGTATTATATAATCGGAGCTATCATCATCCGAGAATGTGCAACAATCAACAAAATCCATATTAATATTAGGTAATACCTTATTTTCTAAGTCAGACTCTTTGTAAATATGCAATTGTGTGTTTGTTTGTAAAGATAGATTCGACAAAAATGTTTCATTCTCATCTGAGTTATTATGAATGTTACGTTCGCCATTCTGATTAATATCAAAACTCTTTTCGAAACTGTGTTTTCGTTTAATATGAGTTGTAAAGCTACTTAAATTTTCATATGATCTACTACAGTTGTCGTAAAAGCACTTATAAATATATTCAGATTTATGAACATTTTCAATGTGCTGTAGTAGTAATTGTTTATTTTCGAAATCACAATTACATCTCAAGCACTTATCCATCATTACGCTTGTTGTTTTAATTTAAATTGTTCGATATGTCCTAGTAAACCAGATATAGAGATATTATTTCGATCTAAAGGAAGATGAATATCAAAAAAACATTTTTGAATAAAGAGCCGCAATGTTGAAGAGTTTTCCGGATAGCTAACATCACAAACAAAAAATACTTGTATAGCTACTGATAACGCTTCCAAACATGTGTTTTGTTTATAGTGTTGATCATTAATTATGACGAAATATTGGAGAATACTAGTCGTTAATCCAATCGCCACGATAAAAGGTTGAAAACTTTGGCCGTTATTTGCTAGCTTTTCCTTTATTTGCTTTAATTCCGATTCCAGATTCGCCGGAGTCTAAAATATAGATAATTGTTAGAGAAAATATGTGATAACATAAATTAAATAATTTGATTTGCAAAAATGTTATATTTTAATAGTTCGTAATTGAAGAGAATTTAAATAAATGAAACATCGTCAAGTATGCTTCTAGATAAAACATATAAACCAACTTTTGAAAGAACAATTTATTTTTAAAATATTTTAATGTCATACCATTATTTGCAATATGAACGTTTCAAGTCGTTCTCGAATCGATAATTTTCGTGGCCGATTTTCATTATTTTCGCCAACATTAACATGTTTCCTCTTAGTTTTTGAGGGACGCTGTGACGTGATTATGTACGGTAACAATTTGAAAATAAGAAAGTCTTCCTTATCTAAAAAATTTTAAAAAATATTCAATTTAGCATTAATAAAATTATATATTATGTATGATACTATTAAAAATTGTTTATTAAATTAAGTCATAAGATGCATGCTTTATCAATGTATATGTTTTGGATAACATTGAAATATTTATTAAAAAGTACTATACAAATATCAGCATAAAGACCACAATAATGAAATATTTAATTCTAAATAAGAGTTAATCATTTAGGGACACACAATTAATTTAAATAACGTCTTTCGTTACAATTTCGATTATTAAATGATCGACATTTATTACGGTTCAATTAATAAATTATATTACCTTGAGTATATATTAGAGATGATGTTAATGGTAGGAAGTGATAAATTTGTTATTCAGGAATCTAATGGCCATACTACCAGATAAGGTTGTTCAAAATTATAACAACATTTTAGAATTAATCAACGTTTCGGACACTTTATTGTCCCTCTTCAGGATCTAACAATTACAATAATTAAATTAAATTAAATACACTTGTTTACAATCACAGAAAGTTGAGAAAAATTACAATACTTACGAAAGCGTTTGAAAGTCAAATCTTAGTATTCAAAATGTCTGTTTTATTTATTTATTTATGAATTACTTATGAATTATTATTTATGAATTACCACAAAACAATTGTATTAGCTTTCTCGATGTTAAAATAATAATAGATAAACACCGTAACGTTATCACAGATTGGTTCCAAAAAAAGACATTCTCTGGAAGATATTTGAATTACTATTCGCAACATCCACAATGTAACAAATTTGCCATTATCTATAGTTTGGTTGACAAAGTATTCAAATTATCACACAGTAAGTTCCATAATAAAAACATAAATTTTATCAAGAAACTTTTACAACAGATTAATTATCCAACTGATCTAATAGAAATACATATAAAAAAACGATTAAAAAAGTTAAGAAACACACAAAAGAATGCAGTCAATAATAAAAACAAAAATACTTTCATCTGTCTACCATACGTTAAAGAACTTGAAAATTTTATGCATACTTTTTTCAAAAAATACAATACAAATGTTGTCTATAGCGCCAAAAACAAACTGAATGGTATTATAAAATTAGGCAAAGATAAGAACAATACCTGTGATAAATCTAATGTGATATATAAAATTAATTGTAACGATTGCGATGCCTCATATGTCGGATAAACGAGCAGACGGTTAAATGTTAGAATTAAGGAACACGCAAAAAAATACTCATCGATGGATGAAAATTCATCGCTATATACACACACAAAAGACAATAGACATACCATAGATTTTAAAAATATCAAAATACTTGATTCCAAAACTAATAAAGAAAAAAGACTCCTTTCAGAAGCCATATTTATACATACACAAAAAAATTATATCAATAAACAATTTGAAATAAATAGACTAGCCAACGAATACACATCACTAATCAAGAACTATGATTTCATACACACACAATAGTATATGTTCCAAATCGTTCGTTTGGCTTAGTTTTTCTGCCCTAGCTCTTACATGTTGTTGCAACCCCCACCTTGCAACATTGTTACGTACAGTATAAATTCGTACACTCACACATACACATTTATTGATATAAAAGACCGATAATCGCACACAATAAATCATTGACGAGCGGATTGTTCTCCCGCGTACTAAGATTTGACTTTCAAACGTTTTCGTAAGTATTGTAATTTTTCGCAACTTTCTGTGATTGTAAACAAGTGTATTTAATTTAATTTAATTATTGTAATTGTTAGATCCTGAAGAGGGACAATAAAGTGTCCGAAACGTTGATTAATTCTAAAATGTTGTTATAATTTATTTAACAACCTTATCTGGTAGTATGGCCATTAGATCCCTGAATAACAAATTTATCTTGAGTATCTCCATCAAACAGAAGCGAACGAAACATTAAAAAAAAAAAAAAATACATTACCTCCAATAACTTCCTTAGATTGGAGAAGACGAAGTCATCCTTGGTCTTGATTTGCAACATTGGCGTTTATTAAATGTTGCTTAATGCAAGATTTTATTGCTAGCCATTCATTTGCACTAACAATTGTCTTATTCGGTTGTAATTTAGCAAAGTCTTTTTCTATCTGAAATACAATATATGAAATATTAATATGCATAATATTACTCAAATCAGAATAATAAGATTAAATAATAATAAATGATACATACTAATGTGAGCCCTTGTTGAATTTGCAGGCAACGGAAATTACCAATAAACTCATCCGCAGAAAGTTTTTGAACTGTTAGCTGGTATCGTCTGCTTTCATAAGTTTCGTCCCAATAGTTTTTAACAGTATTCCAATCATCAACATTAGTCTTTAAATATTCAAGCTTATCCTTATCTAAAACAAAATACATAAAACATACTGAAAAGTGTTCATGATGACAATTTGTTTAACTTGAAATACATAAATATTTATTACCTTCATTATATATTGGATTGATTTGAAATGAGTTTTTATTCTGCGACCTTAGTAAAATTCCAGTTTCTCTTAGCCGTCCTATCTCATAGCTGTAATGGTCGTACAATTTTCCACTTATAGGTATTCGCTTCTTGCCAACAGCTACAAATGGTGAGTAGTACGTCAAAGGATTCTCATGCTCAAAAATACTTGCAATTTCTTTAGACAGTACAAGAAATCTAGATTTCTTTATTCTGAAAATTATAATAGAGTTAATATAATAAAGTTAATAAGTTTAAGTTTTAGTTAAAGTTTTAGTTAAAGCTTAAGTTAATATAATAAGCTTAATATAATAAATATAGATACTACTTATTGAAATGAAATAATGAAATTATTTTGCGTAATTCAATCATACTTACACAAATTTATCAAGTTGTTGGCTTGGTAGGACATCACGAAACACCCAGTCTTTCTCTCGTTGTATGACTAATCTAACAAGCTTACTCCGTGTGGTTCTGAGAAGAAAGTTACCATTTTTCTCGTACTCTAATAAGATTTCTTTGCCTATCGTATTAACTTGTACTGTAAGTCCTGTCTTGTGTGACTTGGCTATGAGACTCTTGGAGGAACATTGTCTTAATAAAGTAAGTTTTGATGTACGTTTATACTTACGCTATGTAGATAACATTCTAATATGTATTCCCATTTGTTTAATCGATGAAACTTTGAAAGTGTTTAATAACTTTGACAGTAATCTACAATTTACAGTGGAAACCACAAATAATAATGAAATTAGTTTTCTTGATTTGAAGCTCATAATTCAAGATAATAATTCAATAATTACTAACTGGTATAGGAAACCTACTCATTCTGGTCGTTACTTAAATTTTAATTCACAGCACCCTTTATCTCAAAAAATCGCAATAGTCTACACATTAGTAGATTACAGTATCAAATTGTCCGACGTTAAATTCCACAGTGAAAATCTTGAAATATAAAAAAAAATTCTTACTAACTAATAATTACCCACATAATTTTATTAATAAATATATAAAAAAAAGATTACAAAAAATATACAATTACGCAGCTTCAAATCAAGTGATTTTCAGTAATAAAAAATTGATAGTTTTACCTTATTTTCAAAAATTTGACTCTATTATTAAGAGAATTTTTCACAAAAATAATATTAATGTAATTTTCAAATGCATTGATAAATTCTCGAGATTTATTCAATTGGGAAAAGATCGAATGTGTCACATAGACAAATGTAACATTGTTTATAAAATAAACTGTAATAACTGCAAAGCTTGTTACATAGACCAATCTTCCAGGCATCTCAAAACTAGAGTAAAGGAACATGTAAGCGACTGTAAACATTTTAGAGAGAAATCAGCTTTAGTAGAACATATTAATGAAACAACACACTCATTTAACTTTGATAAAGTAAAAATACTAAACACAGAAAATAATAAATTCAAGCGATTGTTCTCTGAAATGCTACATATTCATGTTAATGCGAATAATATTAATAGAATGTTGGACACAAACAATTTAAAATTTTGTTATAAAAATTTCCTTAATAATAATGTTTAGTATTTTGACTATTAAGTTTAGAAAGCATAGTAGTTCGATAATTTTATACGTAAGGCGAAACAGATACAAGTATTGTGTTTATGCACATACAAACTCATACACTGAGAGAAATGTTGTAGTAAAATGTATTATAAACATAAGAAAAATTACTATATTTTGTAGGAACGGAGGGACAAATCGAAATTATAACAATTTTTGCTATGCAACATAGTAATTTTTATGAATGACCTTATATTTAAAAAAATTAAATTTTTTCTCGTTTTTCCTGTTTTCAGAACTATTTTGAGACTCTAATCATACTATATTTAATATGAAAATAAATTAAAATGAGAAATAAAAATATTTTTTTTACGAGCGTTGGGATCGAACCTGCAACCTTCACCCCGGCAATCGGACGCGCTAACCACTTACCCAAATAGGATTCTTGAGTGTAAAATTTTGGAACTTATACATGTCAAACCATCGATTTCAAGAAAATTTCAGATAATATTAAATAATGACAATAAATAACTTTGATAACACAAAGAAACTTATCATTAATGTGCATAATATAAAAATAAAATAATTGAAGTAAGGTTTTGAATGTTTTGTAAACTTAAAAGCAAGACAAAGTGAAATTCCCGTAGAAACATAACCTCAATCAGACACGTGGGCGCCTTGATCTGCGCAGAAAGTACTAATGTTGTAGCAATTTTTACTATGTTGGATAGCAAACTTTCTTATGGCCTGTAGCAATTTTTGAATGTGGCACTTTTTACTATGTTTATAGTAATTTTTAATACGCTACAAAATAAAATTTATACGCTACAAAATAAAATTTAAACGCTACAAAATAAAATTTATATTCTATTCTAATAAAAATTAAAAGCATATATTTTAAATTTTATTATATCACAGTTGTTGCTATGTGTATAGCAATTTTTCTTTTATTTCGTAATACTTTCTAATCAACAACTGTCATAAAAATTACAAGAAATTTTGTAATTATTCATACAATTATAATAAAAATGCAGCATAAAGTGTATTTGTCTCACCCTTCCTATACTTTATAGTAATTTTTATTACAGTTATAATAAAATTTACTACAACATTTTTCTCAGTGTATGTAATCAAACATATATAAGAATATAACGCGACAGTGAAGCTTGTATTCATCGCTCTACCATCTAGCGTGTTGCCTTGCTGTTTTTGTATAAATAACTGTAAGTTTGTAATAATACGTGATTTTTTTAACATTTGTTTGAATTTACATGTATCTTAACTTTTAGAAATTTGAACCTGATGAGGGCCTTGTACGTTGTTCGGTACGGGTCGAAACGTCGTTATTTATTTTAATGAATAAATAAGTTGATAGTATTACCACCCGAGTCTTATTATCCAAATTAATCTATGGCTATCACTAGAGTCATTTAAGCATTTTGAAAATGTTATTTTTAATAAAAATCTATGCATTGAAAAGATTATAGCAAAGTTTATAATACATATTTTAATGTATTTCAATAGATATTCATTGTTATGTGTAAAATCTATAAAAATCCTATAATCCTAAGAAAAATTTATTAATGTGTGATATCCACATTAATTCGCAGTGAAAACATTGTATTTTAATACATTATCATTGTTATGGGTAAAATCGATAAAAATCTTACAATTAAAGTGTAGTTCTATACTTAACAAACATTATTTATAATGTATTTTTACTCTTAAAAAGTTGTAAAATCTCTCTAAAAAATTTGTTTACAAAAGTAAAAACTTATAGGCAAGAATAAGTTTGGTTACTATTCCATGTAGTTTTATACTTAACAAACATTATTTATAATGTACTTTTACTCTTAATTAAAAAGTTGTGAAATCTCGATCTCTAAAAAATTTTTTTACAAAAGTAAAAACTAATTTAAAACTTTTGTGAATAACAATATTACCATTTAATAATGGGTCTGAAGTTTGCAACGTTGAAGTCCAACGAAATAAAAAAAGTAATTCATTTTGCTTCACGTTTATATTAAATAATATTAATTTTGCGTGTAGATTTAGTGTTTTATAGTATAAATTAACTTTAAAACAAAGGTTTAGATAAAATTTCCATTGTTTAATAACTTTAATTAATCGTAAAAAATTATTTCGTTGCATTCCAACGATGCAAACTTTAGACCCATATTTAATAATGATATTAAAAATATACCTTAATGAACTCTCATAACGTTATCATACAATCTAATTATTATTTTCTCTTAAAAAGTTGTGAAATCAATCTCAAAAAACATTTTACAAAAGTTTAAACTAAGGCAAGTATTAGTCTCTCGCTCATCCTCCATCTCCCTCCCTTTCTCCACCTGTCGCTCTCTCGCCCTCTCCCTCTCTTCCTCTCTTTCCCTCCCCTCTCTATCACCCTCTCTCCCTCTTTCTCTCTCAACATCCGTCAAACTAAGTATCAAAAACATTAATGAGGGCTTCAATATTTTTTTAAGACAATCAACACGTTTTTTAAAAGCTAATTTTTTAAGTACGTTCTCTAACAACACAATTTCTCTAGTCCTTTTAATTCTTCTAGTCTCGTCTATTCAATAAGCACTTTTTACAAATGGGAATAATTTTTTTCATGACTGTACAAATAATAATATTGTTAATATAAAACTTTCTACGAAAGTATAAAATGAGGCAAGCATAGACGTTTTTTCTACATAATCTATAAAAAAACAACCCAATTTGTCTAGACCTTTTATTTATTCGAATCTCATCTATTCAATAAGCACTCTCTACAAATGGTAATCATTTTTTTCATGATTGTACAAATAATAATAATATTGTTAATATAAAACTTTCTGCGAAAGTATAAAATAAGGCAAGTATAGACGTTTTTTCTGCATAATATCTATAAAATAATAATATTTATGATTTTGTAAAAGAAATCAAATAAATACCAGTGAAAAAGTCTTTTACTTCTTTGACTCATTGTATGCTGAACAAATTATATGTAAGTAAGTACATTCAAATTGTTCACTGCAAATCAAACAAACGAAAGTTGTGAAATCAATTATCGATAGTTATGTAATGCAAACATCTCTCGGAAACAACTGTATGACTGTTTTGAGAAATGTATTCAAATTTGTTCATCCTTCTATACAAATTAAACACAAGAAAGTACTGAAATCAATTTATTATGGTCAAGTACCCATAAGATAACTTGACTGACATAATAGAACTTTTCGTACCTTGCGTGTAAAATTACATTTTATGCCCACGTTGTAACTTCAAAAATATTCAGCCAGTGGGCATAAAGTATTACTTAACGCCTAAGAGGTGCAATAGCTCACATACTCCTATACAAAACCTAATAGCTACGCACTTTACGCCCGTGTAGGTGAAAATTATTTTATGACTATTATGCTTTCTTTTCATTTCTAAAATTCATAAGAATTTTTTCAGATATTTACGAAAAGTCAAAATTGTGAACTTTCTATAGTTCTATAATATAACGCATCTTGGGAGGACAAGAGAAGTCTAGAGCTGCTCTAGCAGGGGTGGTTCTCCAATCTCCCACACATACTTGGCGGGCCCGACGGTTTGCAGTTTACTGGTGGGCTTTGTAAATGTAGAAATCTAAATTTTTGCATAAATTCATTAATAATGTTTATACGTATAAGTCAACTATATTTAATAAATAATTATAATGACTCTAATTTTTAATTGATACTTTTCAAATATATCATCCCTACATATGTGCAGAATCTCATGATTTACTTACATTATCCAAAATATTTTTCCTTGTGTCCGTCGTTTTTAAACAGGAATGAAATAAAAATGCATATAAATTGTACTAACAAATCTACTCAAAAGTGCTTTAGATTTTACTAACCATTTTATAAGCCACCTATTTTTTATCCTTTTCCGGCGTGTAAATATCATGTAAGATCTCATGTGAGTATTTCAGCCATCAGATCTCATATGAGATCATATAATATATAATGTTATCTGCAATTTTATATATTATGGGATGATCTCATATGAAATCTCATATGAGATCTGATGTCCGATATTCACATATATGAGATCTCATATGATATTTTCACGCGGGTTTGCAATTTCTATTTAAAAACAGAGTGATACATTCATGGATCAGTATTTAATATATAAATTTATACATTTTATCTGATCTTTATATATGAAAATGACCATATGTCTACACCTTGAACTGCAAACCGTCGAGCCCGCCAAGTATGTGTAGGAGATTGGAGAACCACCCCTGCTAGAGCAGCTCTAGACTTCTCTTGTCCTCCCAAGATGCGTAATATTATAGAACTATAGAAAGTTCAAAATTTTGACTTTTCGTAAATATCTGAAAAAATTCTTATGAATTTTCGAAATGAAAAGAAAGCATAATAGTCATAAAATAATTTTCACCTACACGGGCGTAAAGTGCGTAGCTTCTATAAGGTTTTGTATAGGAGTATGTGAACTATTGCATCTCTTAGGCGTTAAGTAATACTTTATGCCCACTGGCTGAATATTTTTGAAGTTACAACGTGGGCATAAAATGTAATTTTACACGCAAGGTACGAAAAGTTCTATTATGTCAGTCAAGTTATCTTATGGGTACTTGACTACAATAAATTGATTTCAGTACTGTCTTGTGTTTAATTTGTATAGAAGGATGAACAAATTTGAATACATTTCTCAAAACAGTCATGCAGTTGTTTCCGACAGATGTTTGCATTACATAACTATCGATAATTGATTTCACAACTTTCGTTTGTTTGATTTGCAGTAAACAATTTGAATGCTTACATATAATTTGTTCAGCATACAATGACTCAAAGAAGTGAAAGACTTTTTGACTGGTATTTATTTGATTTCTTTTAAAAAATCATAAATATTATTATTTTATAGATTTATACAGAAAAAACGTCTATACTTGCCTTATTTTATACTTACGTAGAAAGTTTTATATTATTTCAGTACTTTCTTGTGTTTAATTTGTATAGAAAGATGAACAAATTTAAATACATTTCTGAGAACAGTCATACAGTAGTTTCCGAGAGTTATTTGCATTACTTGACTATTGATAATTGATTTCACAACTTTCGTTTGCTTGATTTGCAGTGAAGTTTTGAATGTACTTACTTACATATAATTTGTTCAGCAAACAATGAGTCAAAGAAGTAAAAGACTTTTTACTGGTATTTATTTGATTTCTTTTACAAAATCATAAATATTATTATTTTATAGATATTATACAGAAAAAACGTCTATACTTGCCTTATTTTATACTTTCGCAGAAAGTTTTATATTAACAATATTATTATTATTTGTTCAATCATGAAAAAAATGATTACCATTTGTAGAGAGTGCTTATTGAATAGATGAGATTCGAATAAATAAAAGGTCTAGACAAATTGGGTTGTTTTTTTTATAGATTATGTAGAAAAAACGTCTATACTTGCCTCATTTTATACTTTCGTAGTATCGATATACAAGCGTAAAATAGACGACAACCGGAAGTGTCGTAATTAAGAGCTGCAAACCGGATATCTGAACAAGGAGAAGAAAAGTTCGGAAAGGAAACAGCACATAAAAAAATTCAGCTCTCTATATCTTTTGAACGAGATAATATTTTTAAATAAAATCTTTTGATTTAAGTAGAGTAATGAAATGGCTTTCGATTAAGAGGGATATGTTATATAGTAACAAGTAACGCAATATACGCAAAAGCGCATTGAATTTTTCGTACACCCATTTCAATGTATATGTAGCACGGGTCGCTCCTTTAGGCTTCTTCTATAACTTGCCTTCGGAGCGCTCTCGCGCTCCTTGATAATCCTATGAAATTTTATTAATTATTTTATTAATTATTAATATGTGACATCCACATTAATTCACAATGAAAACATTGTATTTTTAATACATTATCATTGCTATGGGTAAAATCTGTAAAAATCCTATAAGCAGAAAATTTTCATACATATCCTCATATATTTTAGTACATGTAGAAGTTTTATGTGGAAATACTCAATAGTTCAGTATTAATTTTTACTTAAGGTGGTTCTCCTCGTACTCCCTAGTCAAAGCAGTGCTAAATGTAGAAGTTACCTAAAATTAAAAAAAACCATAGTTGTAATGTGATTTATTTATTTAAAATGATAGAGATAGTCCATGTATTATAAATAAAGTATATTTAACATGACTAAGATAAATTTTTTCACAAAATGGCGATTTTCTAGAAACTAGATATCGTCACTACAAACAATTGTTGATAAATCACTGGAATCTTTTTTGTTTCTCAACCGATTTCAGTTTTCAAGCTCTCAATTTCCTCCTTAAGAAATTTCATGGGGACTTGCCGAAGGAAAAATTAAAAATTATTCAAAACTCAGAAAGTTATAGAACATAGACGTGCATAAATTCATGCACGTCGTTAAAACAAAATATTCTTATAATTGGCTATAACTTTCTGAGTTTTGAATAATTTTTAATTTTTCCTTCGGCAAGTCCCCATGAAATTTCTTAAGGAGCAAAATGAAACCTTGAAAACTAAAATCGGTTGAGAAACAAAAAAAATTCCAGTGATTTATCAAAAATTATTTGTAGTGACAATATTTAGTTTCTAGAATATCGCCATTTTGTGAAAAAAGTTATTTTAGTCATGTTAAATACACTTTATTTATAATACATTAACTATCTCTATCATTTTAAATAAATAAATCACATTACACTCTGGTTTTTTTTAATTTTAGGTAATTTCTACATTTAGCACTGCTTTGACTAGGGAGTCCGAGGAGAACCACCTTAAACTTGGTTTTTATAGGTCAATTTTTTTCCTCCACATAAGGTACAATAAATTCTTATTAACTTTACTTGTTTTGAAATTATTTGTATTATAGTGGTTTTAATGTGTATGTGCGGGTGCAGAAACCTATATTATCCTCATTCATCAATTATTTTATATGGTTTTATGGGGCGGTTTAAACAGGGTCTAATACTTAGCATTTTATCGTTCCTGTACGTACTACATCAGACTTGTCTATGCAAGCACACCGTTGCATAGGTATATATACAGACGACCACGTCTCGCCAGTGCGTTGGTAAGGACACATTTATTCGGAAAAATTAGGTGATCCGTGCACGCGGGATGAGGCATGTGCGCATACCGTAGCAGCAGACGTTTCTTCCAAGAATTCTATAGAACGCCGAGAAGTCGCGCGTTGTTTTAAGGGGGTTAGTGCGGTAACATACAAGCCAAAAGTACAGCTGGTCGAACGCCGTACGCCTCACGCTCTCTCGAGTCTCCCCACTCTCAAAATTTCACGAGAGACTGTCCACGCACACATAGCGCCGCTTCATCTGTGTGTACATACACATAGAAGCGCTACGTCTGTGTAGACACACACGCAGCGAGCCTTCGTTTGTTTACACGCACACAAGGACACGCGCGGCGTCGTCTACCCTGAGGCTACGTACTTTAAACAACTGTATCTCGAAAACGGTGAAGCTAGGTAGTTCCTGAAATTTGCAGAGGACATTCAAAGTATTGTTCTTAGTAACATATCTCTTTTTCTTTCAAGTCTTAAGAAAACTTTCCAAGTTATTGACGAAAACGTTCATTTTTTTACATTTCATGACGACGGTCCCATAAGACACCGTGTTAAATTTCGTAACTTTGGGAGCTTATATCTCACAAACGGGGAAGCTAGGCTTTCTGAAATTTACAGATACTGCGTATAATAGTAATATGAGTCTACCCTGCAAGTTTCAAGAAATTCTTAAGAAAAGCCAATATCGCACTAACCCCCTTAAGGCAGTTTTATGTTTGTGTGCGTCCAAGGTCAAATACCATGATTGGAGAAAAATATTTTTTATGAACTTTAATTAATTCTAATGATTTTAAATTCTGTATTATAAGACGTCTTTTACGTTTTATGATCATAGATCTGTGTAATACTTACCGTTATACATGCGCAGTGGACGTGCTTGATCATATGTGGGAAAGCTGTTTTATAAAAATATTTTTTCGCTCGAAAAAAAAAGTGTCATTTTAACTCTTTCTAATAGATTTTTGCTTTTTTTATATAACCGATGTAATATGTGCTAAAAATCAAATCAGATTCGTTTGATGAAAACTGCATCGCATTCACTATTTAAAAATGGAGGCAAAGAAAGGAAAATCAAAGTTAGAAATGTAGTTTCCTGCATATACTATTAATAAAGGAGACGAGCTTAGTAATACTTCCAATCTAGATGCTTGAGAACTATCGGCTGCTGCTGCTGCAACCCCGAAAGATTGTGTCACTTATAAAACGTATTTCTACTATACGAAAAATACGGCAAATGAAAAAATATGATTATGTTTATTGTGCAAAAACAATGGCTTGACTAAAGAGGTAAAAATGAAAAATTCAAATACATCAGGATTAAAGTTTCATCTAAATAAAGATCAGAAAAGGGAATACCACATTTTATTTTAATCACCAGTAAAAAAAACACCATCGATTCCGCAAGATCAGAAAACAATGGGTTTGTTTGCAAAAGTAAGAGTCCTATTTAATATAATTTTTTATCTTTTCTAAATAAAACAGCAACGTATTTGTCAAAAATCTTACTAAAATTCATTATCTTTAGACTTTAAATAATTACTAGCCTAAATACAATGATGTGAATTAGTACATCTATATTTAATATGTTCGAAAACTATTGATTTTATTCATTTTAACCATTTTTTTTTTCAAGATTGATTTATACATCCAACTAAAAACAATGCAGACACAAACTCCCCCCCCCCCCCGCATCGACTTGCAACACGCAATTTTCACCGCGTCTAAACCGCGTTTGACTTTATAAACAAAAGCGTGACCTTTCCGTTGCCATTTACACGAGGACATATATATAGTAGCCGTTTTCTATTGTATATTATAACTAGCTATCGATACACGCTACTCTTGACAATCACATCCAAAATTCCGAGAAGAAAAAGCATAAAGCGTGAAAAATGACTTTCATCTACCCGGTCAACGCATTAAAGTCTGCGTGTTTTGTTTATACGAAACAGAACACGTATATCGATTACAGCCCGACTACTTTTGCCGCATATTTGCAGAGTCTACGGTGATATTTTGTCTCGTTATAAGTACTAGCTCTAAATTATTTCAATTTTTATATTAAATCTTGCATTATTCAATATTAATTGAACTTGCGCTTTGTCGGTCATATTTTGATTTTGTAATTGTAAAAATTTTTTTGTAGAATTTTTATGTTTAAAAAATTAATCACAAAGTAATTTGAAGGTTTTCTAAATTAAAAAAACTGAATTTTTATTCTTATGTTACTTTAATTTAATTATTTTAACTTTATTTTTAAATATCCCAAATAAAAAATTTTGGCACCTATTCTATTAATGAAAATAATCTTTTAATCTCTAAATGCATTACGATTTCTGCCCTTCATTATCTTAAAGGGACAATTATTTCAATTCTTAATTTGAATTTTTTTTATATTCTATCTTTAAAAAATGATGGATTTGTTATATCAATTTATTCGTAATTTCATTAGTGGGAGTAATGGATTGGTGTTACAAAAACAAAAGTGGCGTGAAGTTGTGGTAAAATTACGGCGTGCAAAGCGCGCTTAGAGATGACTAATTTCTTTAAATTTTACTGCAATAACAAATAAAATTTATCATCAATTATTATTAAAAAATATATAGTGTAAATACTTAATTACTTTATTATTTCCAGAAAAAAAGAATCATGACGTCGATTGGGATAGACTACTTACGCTTTGTGTAGTATACAAAAACTTGCCGTTAAGTTTTTTCGATGATCATATCACACAAGATATTTTCAGAAGAATTAATCCTGAATTAATGCCAAGGAGAAATGCTATGGCGGAGAAAGTTATAAACGAACATATGAAAATGCAAAATGAGTTAAAAAAATATTACAAAATATCAATTCCAAATTTTCGTTTGCCATGGATGCCTGGAGTGCAAGAAATGGCTCTTCGTATTATGGAATTACTATTCACTTTATTGATAATGAATGGAGTTATCATTCAGTACCTTTGGATCTGGTTATATCTCATGGAAAGCACACTTGAAAGGATATTACAGCAATATTTTTTAACACATTTAAGAATTTATAACATTCTAGAGAAAGTACAAGGGATTACTCTCGATAATCTATCAGCAAACACGTCATTTATACCAGAATTATGTATAGTAATGAGAAGTGAAAATATAGAGTTCGATGTCGAAGATCAGCATTTTCGCTGTTTTGCTCACATTATAAATTTAGCTGTACTAGATGTTTTAAAGTTAATAAAAGTTAATGTCGAAAATAGCATTTTTAACTTAGATTCGTATATCGATGAAAATGAAGTAGGTGATAATGAAAGTTTTAGCGATGACTCTCCTGATTATGACAATGCTGATGATGATGATGTGCTCTCAAACAGGGTTGCAAAAGTTAGAGCAATATGTAAAAAAGTAAGATATTCAGAGCAATTGCGAAATAAATTAAAACTGTTTTGGGAAGCAGCGGGTATTAAATTTATAAATCTGATTTTAGATGTTCGCACACGGTAGGATAGTTCATACGATATGATAGATACCGTTTTTAGGATGAGAAAGGCTTTGATAATGTTATTTGACAATTATAAAGAATTTGAAATATTAAAAATATCAGAGTATGAATGGTCCTATCGACAACAAGTAATGAAATTTTTGAAAAATTTTAAATTTATTTCGAAATTATTAGCGTGTGAAAAAATGTTACATTGTTTAGTGTTGTTGCATTTAATGTACTTATCGATAAAGTAGAATCAGTAATTTTCGAGTTATATAACAAATCAGATAGGTCTATTATTTATGAAACACTATTGCAAGCACTTCAAGCGGGGCGTGATAAAACTTTTAAAGCATTATATAAAATGTAATTGGATTTATTGTATCTCATTAATACTTGATCCAAGACATAAAATGGAATATTGTGATGTAACTTCTTGGGGCCAAGAATTAAAAAATGACACTGTAAAAAAATTTGGGATGATATATCAATTATGTAAAATCCTTAACTATTCCTTCGAAAAAATGTATAATACCTAATATTGATCAGGATACAATCGATTTAGATTTTATATATGCGACAAATAATAACGATACTTATTCTTGGCGTGATGAAATTGACCGTTATGTTCAAGCTCCGTGAGCGACTGCCGAAACAGATGTATTGAAATGGTGGAAAATGCATTCGCAAATTTACCCTAACCTTTCAAAAATGGCTAAAGACATTTTAAGCATATTAGCGTCATCTGTTCTCGTTGAACGCCCTTTTTTCAGAAAGCTCTTTGATTATGATGAATATATAGGAGAGCTTTGTTGAAAAGCGATGCGACAAGAAGTCTTACATGTATAAATTCATGGGTCTGTTACGAGAGAGGTTAGAAATACCTCTCCGTAACAATAATAAAATTCGGAAGTCGCCCAAGGACGTCTCTCATTCCTTACCTCTATTTCTCATCTCAATGTCACCAAAATAAAGATAGAGTCTAATGAAAATTATACTCCGTTCAAATTCTCATACTAAACAACATGTATCTAACGTTAATATTAATATGGGAAAATAGATAAGGGTTTAGACATAAAAAAAATGTGGTTATCATAATAATTGGAAGTATATATATATATATATATATATATATATATATATATATATATATATATATATATATATATATATATATATATATATGTATATGTGTGTGCGTATGTGTCAAGTAGTATTAGGTCAAAATTACTATAAAGATTCTAAATAAATGCTCTAGCTGAAATAATTTCTCTTTGTAGAAAATAATGTTAGATTTAGTTGGGAAGACTATAAACTATTAGGGTAATGGGCTCGATCCTTGGGTTTTCTAGAAGCCTAAAGTTAGATGATACAAGAATTGGAGATATAAGAACACTAATAGATCCGAATTAACGATTATATAGGGTAACTCAGTCTTCATATCATTAAGGAAAACCCCTTAAAAGCGTGTTTACGATTTGTATCACAATAGATTAAGGAAAGAGTGACAATTCTTAATATACTTAAAATTTATTAATCCCTCAAAACAATAAGGATATTTCTACTAGCGACAGTTTTATAAGGTTTAAATTTGTTTATTAAGACAATCACTAGATTATTAATAATACTAAATAAATAAATAAATAATTGATAATTCTTACGTTAAAAATATAAAATGTTAATTGTTGAACGAAACGTGTATAAGAAAAACCTTTGACTTTAATGATATCCCGTAATGCGTTTTTCCAAGAGAGTTTAGTTTTCAGATAAAGATTTCGTGGCTCGGATTAATTACAATATAAATTTCCACAATTATTTATCCTTATTTGGAATGCTTTATGAAGGCTCTTTGATTAAAATAACCCTTTTCCCAAATATTGAATTTAATCGATTCCCAACGCAGATAATTATTACTTCCGGGGATAATAAGAATGAATAAAATTTAATCAAAAATAATGTATAGTTATCTACATATAGTTATATCTATATATTTCCGAATAATCTGGTTGTATGTGTATACGTGTTTAATTAAAATAGTAACATAAAGTCTTACCTGAATAATATTGGAGGGAAGGATTTAGGAGAAATCAAATTCCTGAATAATGTATTAATTTCCTTTTATTTCCTCAGTTATATACTTGCTTCAATTTCTCTTTTTCGTCTCGACTTGGCTCAATATCTAATTCTTTATTATTATTATTATTATAAAACAATAAAATTTGATCTTTCTTTCGATATCGTTTACGCGGGTTTACTGAATACGCAAATAAGTACAATAATTATCTCAATTGAACTCGTGCTATATAAATATAATACAAGACTTTACACTCTTCGTCGCACACGTTATACCGATCTTTCTCTCTTAATTGGTTTTTCCACTCTACCAAATAAATTAATTTCCTTTTCACACCTTCGTATTGTCCACGTTTTCTCTTCCCCCCCTACATCATTCCTCGGTCGCTCTCTCTCTCTCTCTCTCTCGCACTCATACTATTTTCCAGCGTCGGTAACGCGGTGCTCGCGCAATAGATCCGCGACGTGCTGCCCTCGCTGCAACGCGGTGGCTCCAGGCGTCGCGACTCGCCACGTTCCGGCAGCCAGCGCGTTGCTGCGCGGTCAGAACTTGAAATTTCAGTAACGAAACAGCGGACTTTCACCTGGAATATCACTGCTTGCTATTGAAATTCTTAGAGGTCGTTGCATTTTCGCTATTTCCTCATTCACTTGTATTAAGTTATATTCAATACATTTCGTTTTTAACACATAAAATTTAGATTATTTTTGAACAAAAATACATAACGTAACAATATCCCCCTCTTGTTTTGCTTGCCGCCCCGGCAAGTACTATAAATATACAATATAAATTATTGAAAATTTTGACGCACTATAGGTTGTTTGTATGTTGATAATGGAAGATTTTGTGAAGATAGGTCCCTGCAATTTCAGTTGTTGTAATCCTTCTTCTATCCGGAGTTTGTGATTGATAAAGGTCCAAGAAGTCCCGACGTTTGGGAGGTTTTTCGCTAACATGGAGAACAAGAAAGAGGAGCTCAAGTAGCGAGAAAACTGCTAGTTCCTGTAGAGATTTTAGAGATTGTTTCAGGAGTCGATCAAGATAAACGTATATTGTTTATTACGCCTGTTCAGAGGTTGTCTCCAGATCATTGGATACATGTATTCTATAATCGATACCTTTTGGACGGCGGGTGGTAATCGGAGGAATGAGAATCATCCGTACCTAAATTCGACCTGGATCTTAATCTGTTTTGGCCTCGGGAAGCTAGTGATCTTTCCAAATATTGGTTGGCTACCCAACATCCTCCTGGTATGAAGAGTAGCCTACTATATTGACACTTCCAAGGATCTACAGCAGGGAACAACCAACCCTGGCCCCGAGGCACGATTATGCCATGGTTGTGAGATTGGGGTCATTCTGGGCACAGCATCTTCAAGTTCTCGCTAGCTCTTTTGGCTATCTCCTCTGTTCCATAGGTAGCGAAAATGGAAAGGATCCCTGTTGTTTCTTGTATAAGTAAGGGTTCTTGCAAATTCCCATAAGTCCTGAGGTGATTTTCCATAACCTCTATTCCTTGATCCATGTAGCATAGGATGGCTACTTCTTTGGGGGTCGTTAGTGATACACACAGGATCTCAAGAGAGGTAGCGGCCATTTCCTATAACAGAATTAAACATGGTTAAGGCAACTGCGTAGTTAAGCATATTCAGGTTTTTTTTTTTTTTTTTTTTTTTTTTTTTTTTTTGCGGGAAAATGGAATGTACATTAGGGAAAAGTCGTCCAGCAGAAGAGATGGTGTTAGTAGTTATTTACAGTAGTTAATTAATGTAGTCCTAAGAGGTCGTCCGTTTGAGAGGTCCTGGCAGATTTTATAGCACGTTGGCGCTCGCAGGTCCTTTCATGTAAGGTGTAATTCCTGCGGTCGATTTCTAGACCACAGGTAGGATGCGTTATCTTCATGACGTATACTGTACGGGCGTATTGGCGTTGTGCCGGTATGGCACGATAGCGCACGTGACTTTGCTGAAGCGCTCGCTGAGCGGAGTCTTCCTGGTGATATTTAACGAATCCATGAGATAGCCTACCCTTGTGATCGAGGATGGTATTGCAGTATTCCATTATACCAAATTTGGCGAAATGATTGAAAAATAATTCTTCCTGTTCCTGTTTAATCGTGGTCGGGTCTTTATCTCCTTCGATCCTTGACCAAGGTATTTGGCAAAAGAGACGAGTTTTCTCCGTCAATTCTGAGGGCTCCGGCGATCGATGACGCTTCCGGTTGACAACGTGGACTTGCGACATTAGCCGCGGTGAAGGGCTGTTGGACACGAGTTCGCTGGTCGGTTTGATGTCTAATGAGTCCTCTAACAACCACAGATCCTTATATTGTTCGGCTACCTCCACATCTTGTTTATTTTTGAAAATGATTTTGGCTGTTTGAGTGGTGAGGCTTTCGGCTGTTATTTGTACCATAATGATAGGTCCGGCCTGCTTAAAGCAGGTGATAAGTTCATCAAGTCCGAGATCCTTATTAAAGGTCACATTGAAATCCGAGGGATTCGAGGTCAAGGAGGCCAAGTCCGAGCTGAAAGGGAAAGATGGGGTTAGTCAATCTCAGCCAATTGGGGTGGAAGGGCGGGGTACATCAAGGCTGGAGTTGATACTGCCCTAGAAGGCATGGGCTGGAGAGCTACATAGGTGAGAGGGATTTGAGGAGCTATTGGATTGACTTCATTCCTTTCCTGCAGTCGATTTCTGATTCCCCCTCTCTTGCGAATTAGAAGGAAAGCTACCGCCGCTGTGAGAGCTATTATACCTTGGGCAGCTATACCTCCATATACCAAATTATGGGTAAAAGTAGTAGTTCTCGTGTGGGCCCCTATTTCTTTCATATGAGAGACGATGTCCAAATTTTCTGTTTTCCTCGTGGCCAGTGGGTAAGGTATATTCTCTTCTGGGTCTTGGGATCTAGTGATGTTGATATGGTGCCACAACTCAGGGCGTATATCTGTTATATTTAATCTCATCTCTGGTTCGTAGATGTATTGAGTTTTCGTTGTGCGATCTTCGTTACCTGTCAGTTCTACTGAGGTAGTTCTAGCAGAACAGCCATTGGCCATCCGTAGAATGCCCATACCTTTGAGGGTGGGGGTATAATAACTTTCTCCGGGGCATGTGATTCTGATGGTCTCTTCCTTAGGTAAAGAGTACAACCAACTTCCATCCATCTCCAGATATTTCCATTGGGGCGATGACAAGGTAGAAATCATTATCTCATATGATCATAGCGCATCCGGGTGTCGGTTTAGGAGTAGCTCAAGTTCGCACTCCTTCTGCCCGGTGACCAAAGATATCGGACCCTTGGCGGCACAAACACGCCCGTAGTGTGTTGGCATGCAGCTTCGCAGGTGTTCGTCATCCATTTTTAAATATGTCTGTAGGTCCCTTCTTATGGCTAGGTAAGGGTATGTTGGTGCTACATATGCTACCCTTAGACTTTGATTATGAGCTTGTTGGGGAATACCTATGGGGTGGAGTTTGTATAACTCATAGCTCGCTCTTTCTGTCAGAGGTATTGCTAGATAGATTAGAATTCTTCCTTGATGAAAGGTGGCGTCCAATGTCGCAATTCTAGCTATTTCCTCTGCACGGAGGTGGTGTAATGGCATTGGTAAAGTTCGATCCTCTCCCATCTGCTGGATATCCAAAGCAATCCGATGGAGCATATCGTGGTGCATTAATCGGGAATGCAGTTTCCGATCAGTTATGGTATTGAGAATATCGCCGAGCTGGCGGTTGCAATATATCAGGTGGTCTAACTTTGCTTCAATCTGACGGGCGAACGCGGTAAATTCCCAAGTGAGGTGATTGTCATTTGCTCCTTGGGCGAGTGAATTCATGTTGGTATTAAGAGCTATTTCCATCTTCTTGATTAAGGAGCGATGTGACGCCGTAATATTATAAAGCTCTTCAAGGCCGGCAGAAAGGAGGTGAGTTTTCTCCGTCGAAAGTTTTACAAGATTCTTTTGGTCCTGAAACAATTGGTCGATATTTTTATTAATCAGGTCAGCATCGTCAGTGGTGATTAGACCAAAAAGACTTTTGCTTATACTACCGACAATGCCAAGGGGAGCCATTCTCTTTGCGCGGATGTCCTTTATGGGGGAGGGGATCTCCATTTCCCTGGCATCCATATGAGCCGCTACTCTTCGGATGTCATCGTGTACGTGTTGGAGCGTCTTTAGCTTGATTTCGATGAGTTCTTGGTTGAGAGCAGCCTGACAATGTTTGGCGTCGAAATGAGCAATGCACTGCTTCAGTTGTTCATCGTAACTACGAGTGGGACCATGTTCCTTAAGAAAGGTTTGCAAATCCAGGTGGATTATCACTTTCCAGCTCTCTTTCTGGATCCTGATCAAGGGCAATTTCTCATAGTAAATACCAGGATTGGAGGTGATCGGAGACAGCTCGTAGTGGACTCCTGTCGCGGTGACCATCCATAGAGTCGACAGAAGGAACGTGAAACAACGAAGTATAGCACACATTCTGAAAGAAAACAGGCATAGGTCAGATAACCTGTCGATGGTTATTAGTTTAGATACTCTGGATATAAGGAAGGATAAAAGGGGAGGAATTCCAAAGGACATTAATTTGACTCAGAACTGTCCAAGGGCGGGACGACCTTTAATTTGTCAATATGTTTTCGGATAGTTTTTCCATTGGGAAGTTCTAGGAGCACATTATTTCTACCCAATATCTCCTTGATTTTTAGAGGCTTGTTATAATAACTATCAAATTTGGACATCCTGGGCTCTCCTCTAACCCGTGTGTAGTCACTTACCGACCCTTTTAGGGGTTTGATCTTTCGGTCGTAGCGCTCTTTGGATTTTTCCTTAGCCCTAATCTGATTCTCCCCAGCTATAACTTGGAGTTCACCCAATCGGGTAATCACATCTTGCAGGTACAGGTTATAAGTTCGCAGTTGTTCCGCCGCGGGGATGCGGGTGGGGAACCTTGCCAATCGACCGTACACAAGTTCGAATGGTGTAAAGTTGGTACTGGCATGAACACTGGTGTTATACGTGAATGTAGCAAATGGTGCGAGATTGACCCAATCGTCGTACTTCTTCGAATAGGCTCTCACAAAATCCATCAACGGGGCGTGGCTTCGCTCTAGAGAACCGTTAGTTTGAGGGTAATAACCAGACGTGGTAAGGTGGTGGATTCGGAACAGGCGCATCAATCCTTCGACGATTTCGGACAGAAAACTAGTTCCTCTGTCAGATAAGATGGCTCTTGGGGCTCCAAATTGGCAAATCAGGTATTTGGCAAGCGTGACGGCGATGGTTGAAGCTTTGAGGTTGGGAATAGGTATTGCAATAAGGTACTTTGTTAAGTGACACTGCATTGTCAGTAGATGACAATTTCCTCTGGGGGTTGTATGCAGTTTTCCTACGGTGTGGATGGAAAGCTTGTCGAAGGCCTCAATTGGAGTATCTGTGATAATCATGGGTTCCCGTGTTTTGATCCTTTCTATCTTTTCCTCCTGGCAACTTGGACATCGGCGGATGTAATCCAAGATGTCATTCCTCATGCCAGGCCAATAGTATCTCTCCCAGATTTTCTGGTAAGTTTGGTTGACTCCCTTATGCCCACCTATAAGAATATCATGGAGAGTTTCGATAATCTGTTTTCTCTCTTCTGGGGAGGGCAATTCTACCTTACCGTAATATACCGTGACAGTAGTCTGAGTTTCACCAAAAATGCTTATTAATAGTTCGGTGAACAACCCAGGATCCATATCATCTATCAGATCACCTCGCCGAGATACACGGAAACTTGTTAGGGTTTTCCTCAGAAGTATGGTTTTAAAATCTTTGAGAGTCCGTTTCAATTGTGCGCAATCCAGAGGGTCATAATGCCTTTCCTTAACAATTAAGGAAAACACATTATGGTTTTTGAAAGGTGTGGTCAATATCTGCCCCAGCTTAGGTTTTTTAGCCTTCAGGGTTTTAGGCTCGATTGCTCCAATTTCGCTGAGGAGGCGCCCCACGGGAGTAACTATCTCGCAATCTCTAGAGATGAAATGGACAATATTATCTCGTTTATACGTGAGGCATTGTCGAGACGTGCTTACGTTATTCTTTAGTCTTGGCGGGGCTACTGGGTGGTTTCCTATTTCAGAGCTTGAGTTGTCGGATGGCACTTGCATAAGTGAGCTTTGGGCATCACTTACATATTGGTTCAGAGGAGCCTGTTGTTGGTACATGGATAGAAACAGTCCCAGAGTATCGGTCGGAGGTTGATTAAAATCCAGCCTAATGGGAGTAGAGCTATCCCTTTCTCGTTTTCTTCCTGGATCTCTTCTAAGTTGGGAAAGTGTACAGACCGACGGTTCGGTGCTTCCGTCTTGGGAGTACTTTTAGCCGTAGGGGTACTGGGTTCGATAGACGATAGTCGAGAGGGTGGTGGAACCCCATCTCTCTCCATATTTTTGTCGGATTCGCTAGTCGCATCTTCACGACTGCATTCATTGAGAGTCTTTTGTACCATTTCCTGAATCCTTTCCACCACCACTGAGTCATCCATGGTAACTGGGTCTATGGGATCCATCTCGTCTACGATGGATTGCATGTTTCCATCCACCTTGTCTCCATCAGAGAAGTGCGCCGGGAGAATTATTATCTCTTCATCGTCTTCTTCTAGCTCAGCCCTGTCTTGGTGCAATTGCAAGCTCTCTTCAAATTTTCGCGCTGATTGTAGCACTTCTTCTTTTGACAGAGTAGTGTGTCTTGGTTCATTACTTGATTTGCTATCTTGAGCAACAGTAACCTCGATTTCCTTGTCTCTGGCGGATATTTTCGAATCATGATCGGTCTCTTCCTTCTCATAATTGGATGCATTCTCTGCGTCATCGGTGTCCGTTTCTTCGACTCTCAGGCCGCTCCGTCGGGGATCATAAATGGGAGATCGGCCATCGGTATCAGAGTCTTCGGGTTCGATTCCCGTAGACGAGAGAAGTGCACCAGGAGAGCGGGTGAAAGAAGGGCCTAATGATATATCTACCCATGGTTTGGCCGGGTTGTGAACCGTCTTCGGAGGTGGAGTCTCGTTGGACGCACAGGGTTCACGTTCGTTCCCGTTAGATGTTCCCGCTCTGGCTTTAAGAGCCTCCATATTTAACTTTCCAGATTCGGGTGGTTCAGATTTATCCTTAGAGCCAACACTATCTTCAGCTTTGAGGGCTAATTTTCCACGCGTGCGTTGCGCCACAATACTGTGATTTAATGTCGGGGCTACCTTGCGAGTTTTGGATCCAACAGGTCTCCCACGCCCTTTTTGAGCAGCCGTTCCAGTTGTGAGAGGTTCCGGGGCTGATGGAAGTCGTGGTCGAGACGACCGTCCTCCTGATGATCCCACCGGGGATGTGAGTCATCGTTGAGGGGCTTGGTTGCTCCCTCGAGCTGTTGGTGTTTTACGCTCCTCGAGGATCATGACTCGTATCCTAGAGAGACTTTGGTTAATGTCCTCTTCAGATGGTTCTTCCACAGGGTTCCGAGAGAGGGCGTCCGCATTACAGTTTAATTTTCCCGGTTTGTACTTAAAAGTGTACTCATAACCAGTGAATTTAAACATCCATCTCATAAGGCGCTGGCCGGGATCTTTCCGACTATGCATCCAATTTAATGGCTCGTGATCTGCAACCAAAGTAAATTTTCGGCATAGAAGGTACGGGCGGAAATGGTTGAAGGCGTACAACACAGCGAGACATTCTTTCTCAGTCGTGCTGTAATTGCGTTCCGCCTTGTTAAGTGTTCGAGAGAGGTATGCTACTGGATGCTCTGACCCGTCCTGGACTTGACTCAACACGGGACCAATAGCTTCGTCGGAGGCATCGGTACTTAACATAAATGGTTTGGCAAAATCGGGAAATAATAGAATTGGTTCATTGCACAAGCGTTCCTTGAGGGCATTGAAAGCTATTCCTTGTGGTTCTGCCCAATTAAATTCCTGATCCTTTTTCAGGAGATCATATAAAGGTTTCGCGATTTTGGCATAGTCCTTAATAAATCTCCTATAATATCCCGTGAGACCTAAAAATTCTCTGATATTTCGCACGCCCTTCGGCTGAGGAAATTGCCTCACCGCCTTTACCTTTTCCGGATCTGGTTCAACTCCACGTTCACTGATCTTATGGCCTAGGAACGCAACCTCTTTACGCAAGAAATGAACCTTTTCAGGTTGCAGGACGAGATTAGTATAGGCGAGACGGGAAAAGAATTGTCTCACTCTTTTATCATGGTCTGCGAGGGTTCGGGCATGGATGATAACATCGTCCATGTATACGAGGGTTTCCTTGCAATCAAACCCCCTCTTAATCTGGTCCATGAGACGCTGGAATGTTGCAGGGGCATTTTTAAGTCCCATAGGCATCCTTTTGTATTCGTAGTGACCTCCCGGAGTCGAGAACGCTGTCTTCCATTGGTCTTCGGGAGCCATTTTGATCTGGTGAAAACCAGAGGCAAGATCGAAGACGGAAAAGTACATTGCCCCACCGAGTTGGTCGAGATTGTCTGTAATGTTCGGGAAGGGGTATGCGTCCCCTATGGTTTGTTGGTTTAATTCACGAAAGTCGACTACCATTCTCCAACGTAGATTTCCCTGAGCATCTGGTTTCTTTGGAACGATCCAAATTGGCGAATTACTGGGACTGTTCGATGGTACAATAATTCCTTCCATAAGCTTTTTCTGGATATCTTTTTCGATAAAATCCTTATGTACTAAAGGATGTCGGTATTGCTTTGTATTTACAGGTAAATTGTTTTCCAAGGGAATACAATGTTCCACTGCATTAGTGCAGGGTAGCGGATCCCCAGGCAGTAGAAAGATATGCGGAAAGTCCTCAAGAAGTTTTTCCACGCTTCCCTTTTCTTCATCATTGAGATGTTTCATCTGAATGGTGTCGCGCAGTATTCGCACGCGAGCATCTCGGTCTACTACGGGATTATCTGCTTTTACGGGAATGTCCTCTTCGGCTCCGGGCTCAAAGTCCAATGCAGCATATTCAAAAGGAATGACTTCTTGGCATCAACTTCGATGGAAACGTCTTCATTTCGGGTATTAATGGCCATCACATGACAAAATCCGTTCTCCTGGACCTTGACGATACCTTCGCCGAGGTATACATCCTCATAACCGACATCTATCCGAGGCAAGTATCCTTCAGATAGATCTTTATTTACAGCTTCTAATTGAATGATTTTCCGAGACCGACGAGGGATTGTATACATAATTTTAGCAGGAGATGGAGGAGTGTATGTCGATTCTTGAATTGTGTTCGACGGAGCATCTTCCCCGAGTAGGATGTTTCTCGTGAGGATACTCAACGTTTCCTCCTCTACATTTTCCTTCTCCACTATATGATGTCCCTCACTGGATCCGATAATCATGATATCAGCCTCTTCGCCTATACTCTGGCCCGTATGGGGGTTGATAAAAGGGATAGGGTGCATGACATCTCCGCTTATCATCAACGTATTATAGTGATACGATATAACTGCCTGCTCTTGCTTGAGGTAATCACGTCCCAGGATCCCGTCTTGTTCAATAGGGAAGTCGTTCTGTGCTACTATGAACGTGATAGGTCTGTCTTGTAAGTTAACGATAGTTGTACCATAGGTGTCGACGGACTGATCATTGATACCGATGAGTGGAGTCGCTCGATCAGTATCTACTAAAATATCCTGACTCAACACCTTCTTCAAAAAGGATGCGAGCTGCGGAGGGTCAATATCTGATGCTGCATTACGGACATCGTGTATAAAATCTTTTAGTGGGAGATTGCTCCCATCAAAAACTGGTATACCCGCTACAGCAGACTGCATGGCCATGGTATGTACCATCGTGACCATCAATTGAGAGCAATCAAGTCCGGATGGTTGACCGGCATCATTGTTCGTCTCTGGCATATTGGCGCTTGCTATTACTCTTCCGATATCTAATTCCCTCCAGCCAGGGAGAATTGGTTAATTTGGCAGTACCGCAAGTTTATTGGTCGAACGCAGTTCGATAGAGTAGTCACTACGCAAGGGGTAGGGAATATTTCAAAATAGAGTTGGTTCGTGGTCTTGACTGAGGTCCAAAAAGTAAAAATCGAAAAATAAGGGTTCTTATCCTGGGAAACACAAAAGTGAAATTTTGAGGTTAGGGCGACAAATCACGCTCTGCTACCAAAAATACTGTTACGAGAGAGGTTAGAAATACCTCTCCGTAACAATAATAAAATTCGGAAGTCGCCCAAGGACGTCTCTCATTCCTTACCTCTATTTCTCACCTCAATGTCACCAAAATAAAGATAGAGTCTAATGAAAATTATACTCCGTTCAAATTCTCATACTAAACAACATGTATCTAACGTTAATATTAATATGGGAAAATAGATAAGGGTTTAGACATAAAAAAATGTGGTTATCATAATAATTGGAAGTACATATATATATATATATATATATATATATATATATATATATATATATATATATATATATATATATATATGTGTGTGCGTATGTGTCAAGTAGTATTAGGTCAAAATTACTATAAAGATTCTAAATAAATGCTCTAGCTGAAATAATTTCTCTTTGTAGAAAATAATGTTAGATTTAGTTGGGAAGACTATAAACTATTAGGGTAACGGGCTCGATCCTTGGGTTTTCTAGAAGCCTAAAGTTAGATGATACAAGAATTGGAGATATAAGAACACTAATAGATCCGAATTAACGATTATATAGGGTAACTCAGTCTTCAGATCATTAAGGAAAACCCCTTAAAAGCGTATTTACGATTTGTATCACAATAGATTAAGGAAAGAGTGACAATTCTTAATATACTTAAAATTTATTAATCCCTCAAAACAATAAGGATATTTCTACTAGCGACAGTTTTATAAGGTTTAAATTTGTTTATTAAGACAATCACTAGATTATTAATAATACTAAATAAATAAATAAATAATTGATAATTCTTACGTTAAAAATATAAAATGTTAATTGTTGAACGAAACGTGTATAAGAAAAACCTTTGACTTTAATGATATCCCGTAATGCGTTTTTCCAAGAGAGTTTAGTTTTCAGATAAAGATTTCGTGGCTCGGATTAATTACAATATAAATTTCCACAATTATTTATCCTTATTTGGAATGCTTTATGAAGGCTCTTTGATTAAAATAACCCTTTTCCCAAATATTGAATTTAATCGATTCCCAACGCAGATAATTATTACTTCCGGGGAGAATAAGAATGAATAAAATTTAATCAAAAATAATGTATAGTTATCTACATATAGTTATATCTATATATTTCCGAATAATCTGGTTGTATGTGTATACGTGTTTAATTAAAATAGTAACATAAAGTCTTACCTGAATAATATTGGAGGGAAGGATTTAGGAGAAATCAAATTCCTGAATAATGTATTAATTTCCTTTTATTTCCTCAGTTATACACTTGCTTCAATCTCTCTTTTTCATCTCGAATTGGCTCAATATCTAATTCTTTATTATTATTATTATTATAAAACAATAAAATTCGATCTTTCTTTCTTTCGATATCGTTTACGCGGGTTTACTGAATACGCAAATAAGTACAATAATTATCTCAATTGAACGCGTGCTATATAAATATAATACAAGACTTTACACTCTTCGTCGCACACGTTATACCGATCTTTCTCTCTTAATTGGTTTTTCCACTCTACCCAATAAATTAATTTCCTTTTCACACCTTCGTATTGTCCACGTTTTCTCTTCCCCCCCTACATCATTCTTCGGTCGCTCTCTCTCTCTCGCACTCATACTATTTTCCAGCGTCGGTAACGCGGCGCTCGCGCAATAGATCCGCGACGTGCTGCCCTCGCTGCAACGCGGTGGCTCCAGGCGTCGCGACTCGCCACGTTCCGGCAGCCAGCGCGTTGCTGCGCGGTCAGCACTTGAAATTTCACTAACGAAACAGCGGACGTTCACCTGGAATATCACTGCTTGCTATTGAAATTCTTAGAGGTCGTTGCATTTTCGCTATTTCCTCATTCAGTTGTATTAAGTTATATTCAATACATTTCGTTTTTAACACATAAAATTTAGATTATTTTTGAAGAAAAATACATAACGTAACAGGGTCAAACGTAATGTGTAAACAGATATGCGATACAAGTTTTGACTAATTAATTTTAGTCCTGTAGTACATGTCTGAAATAATTCAAATTTATTAATAAATTATTCTTTAACTACACACTTTATTTATTCTGTCAAGCTTTATTATTTATCTTTTTGTAACTAATAAAAATTAAAAAATCGAAAATAAAAATTTTGAAAATTAAAAAATGGCTATAAAAAAAAATTAAATTTTACAAAAATAGAATATTGACCCCAATTGTGGAAGCAAAATCTAAAAAAATGATCACTCTCCCATTAAAATCGGTCGAGTAGATCATGAGATATCAGCATGTACACACACACACACACACACACACACACACACACACACACACACACACACACACACACACACACACACACACACACACACACACACACACACACACAGACAGACACACACACACACACACACACACACACATACACACACACACACACACACACACACACACACATACACACACACACACACATACACACATCCATACGGACATTTTCTAAAAATAGTGTATTTCGATTCCAAATTTGCTAAATAACATTTCTAACACATTATCTCATAAACTTTTTTTTTACTATCACAAAGCTTCCTCTAGGAGGAAGCAATAGACATAATAAAATTAAAATTTTTTTGCTAAATTATATTTAGAAATATCAAGATTAACAAGACGATAGAAATACAAGACAATAGTTTATTTGTCAATAACAAGGCAAAATATAAGTTAACAATATTTTTCAAGACCAACTTCGATATTTTGGTTAAATATTGTCTTGTCTCGACTCGCATGAAGCCCTAACCATGAGAAAAACACTGTATTAAGTACAAAATATGTAGGTTAATAGACATAATATATTGACGTTAATAATAGTCCACTACACAAAAATATGTTAATTAGTGTTGTTCGATTACATTAATAGATATATATATTTTCAGTGTACTATTTTCTGTTCCATTTAAATTCATATTTTTTCCTTTATTATAATCAAAAATTTAATTAAAAATTAGCTTTCGTGACTAGAAATAATAAAAAAGTTAGTGTGAGCAAAAAAAAATTCATCAATCTGGATTCAAACCTATGACCGCGAGGCCAAAAAGTTAAGGGGATTAGTGCGGTAACATACAAGCCAAAAGTACAGCTGGTCGAACGCCGTACGCCTCTCGAGTCTCCCCACTCTCAAAATTTCACGAGAGACTGTCCACGCACACATAGCGCCGCTTCATCTGTGTGTACATACACATAGAAGCGCTACGTCTGTGTAGACACACACGCAGCGAGCCTTCGTTTGTTTACACGCACACAAGGACACGCGCGGCGTCGTCTACCCTGAGGCTACGTACTTTAAACAACTGTATCTCGAAAACGGTGAAGCTAGGCTTCCTGAAATTTGCAGAGGACATTCCAAGTATTGTTCTTAGTAACATATCTCTTTTTCTTTCAAGTCTTAAGAAAACTTTCCAAGTTATTGACGAAAACGTTCATTTTTTTACATTTCATGACGACGGTCCCATAAGACACCGTGTTAAATTTCGTAACTTTGGGAGCTTATATCTCACAAACGGGGAAGCTAGGCTTTCTGAAATTTACAGATACTGCGTATAATAGTAATATGAGTCTACCCTGCAAGTTTCAAGAAATTCTTAAGAAAAGCCAATATCGCACTAACCCCCTTAAGTAAAGGCATACCGCGCCTATAGCGCTCACGGCTACCGCTCCAATGTACAAGTACAGTCGTGAGATCGTTTATGATAATCGCCCCCCCCCTTCGGGCTTTGATTAAAATTTGAACTTTTGTCAACTTAGGTTCATATCATTATTAGTTTTATCAATAAAGAGGATAAATAAATGTAACAAGAAGTTAATTAGACAATAATTTAATTCAACTCGGGATTTTTGGACAGTATAATTATTTGACTGAATGGGGCCCCTGTACGACGGAGAGACGCTCCTGACTTGGGGTGCTCGACACTAGCACCGCGTAGTGGTCGCGGCAAGAATCTTCGTTTTTCGAGACGACACTTTTCCTTGGGAGTCTTTTCTTCTATTTAGGTCTACCTTCGTTGCTATAGAGAAGCATTATTATCATTATTTTTATTTATTTTTTGTAGATTGACAACTTTTTGCAAAGTTTTACTTTCTTTTCTGTTTATTCTCATATGTAAAACCACATTTCAGAATAGTTTGGTAAATAATTTGCGTTAATTACGTACTTCAGGGGGTCGTAGACCAATAAGCCTTTGAAGCCAAAATCACCTGAAAAAATATAAGAAAATATAATTAGTTATATATCCCTGATTCCATTAAAATTCAGGCAGGCTGTCACAGATCGAATGTTGTTTTCGCCTAAAAACTATAAGACTGTATTCTAAATCATATTTAAGGAGACACTTGTCTCGGGATTTTGCTTAAAAATTTTTTTTTCTCCACAGCCAACTCAATATTAGACGCAAAAATAGAGATTACAAAATTTAAGAAGTACCTCAATTTTCAAACTGCTGTAACTTTGTCTATTTTCAATCTTTTGAGACTTTTTTTTCAAAATGTGAGGAATTTTATTTAATTTTAAAAAAACTTTTCACTTTGATGATTAAGATTCATCTTACAGAGTTATTAATGAAAAACTGAAAAATGACGATTTTTTTTTCAAATGTTAATATCTGAAAAACTATAATTTTTTTTCTCTGAAAATTTAATATGTTTTTATAAATTAAAAAACTAACTTTTCCAGTAGGTGAGAATATGCTATTTCCTGATTTTTGTTTTTTTTTAAGAATTTTCAAAGTTTTAATTGTTTTTTTCGATTTCTAAGTTATGAACTCGTGCCGTTTTTCAAAAATTGTATTTTCTCTATCTATTTACTATCCCATTAACTAATTTATTGATAAAATAAAGGAGAAACTTTAAAATAAATCGCTAGGCAGGTTTCTTGATCAATTATACGTGAATTTATAGCGATTTTTCAATATTTGTTTGCACCAAATTTAAGTAGTCAAGAATCTTCTCGCCAATTATCAGTACTAAAAAGACATTTTTAAAGATAGTGAGATATTTGTAAATGAATTTAATAAGACTTTAAGTTATATACTTCATCTGACAAAATACCTCAAACTGTGAACAGTAAGATGCAACAATCATATGCCATTGGAAAAAGAAAAGAAATTAGTGATGCATTCCAATATTGGGATCTGAAATCGGTCATACGACCCTCGTGGTGCCGCGGCGAACTAGAGCTGGCCAGACTTTAACGCTGTATAGAACTGGCTCCTCTGCGTCATGTTGGCTATGGCTAAGGTATACCTAAATATGTTGACCACGCCATATCAGATCCCAATACCGTTACAGTAACAAGTAGATTTTCCTCTGTGAATAATGTGTACATTTCTTTCATGCTGCGAGTGAGAAAACGCCAAACTTTTTTAGTTTCCGTACCATCCTCTCTAACGGACATTGTGTCACTTTTATTTGCACTCTGACGAGAGCAATTAAAATCATGATTTCACGGTGTAATAATAGGCTGCTTAAGTCACAGGTAAGCGTGACTTTAGTGCGGATTTAGGTCACGCAGTGCTATAAAATTATCTATTTATCGTTTTTCCACTTTTAGGCCTATTTTTCCGTCTACCGTCTGGACTAAACTGTTTCGTGTTTTCTCTAATTGCACTATCTTCGAAATACTCAAGAACAAACTTTTGCTTGTCTTTGAAACATTTTTTCTACTCTTCAGTCCAATAAATTCTCAAATAATGTGTGAAAGATCGCATGCAGATGTACGTGTGTGCGTGCGTGCATGGGTGGTTGCGTGCGTGCGTGGGTGTGGGTGTGTGTGGGTGTGTGTATATATGTGTATATATGTGTGTGTGTGGGTGTGTGCGTGTGTGTGAGTGCGTGCGTGTGTGTAGGTGCGTGGGTGCGTGTATATGGGTGGGTGTGTGTGAGTATATGTGTGAGTATATATGTGTGTGTGTGTATGTGTGTGTGTGTGTGTGTGTGTATGTGTAATATGTACCGATTTATCTTAGGATATAATCGATCGATTTTAAGCAGACAGATCTCATTTTTTGTTTTTTTGTCCGAATTCGAAAACAATCAACTTTTTTCTGCTTCGTTAATGCTTTTTTATTTTATGGTGAATTTTCGATTTTCGCCAAATTGAGTTTTGTGTTTTTTCATAATAGGATTGAGATATTTGAATCGGACACATAGCAGTTAAAAGAGTATAAAAATACTTATATTTTCCAAAAAAAATTTTTTACATTAGCTATTACGGTACTTTTATTTTTAACAAAAATGTGTTTTAAAAAAAAACGGGTGTTATAACTCCCGAACTAGATGATAACCTATTTTTAAAAAAATCCTGATAAAGCAGAATATAAGTAGCTATAATCTGTAAAAATTTCAATCCATTCTGTAGACTATTTTTTAAGTAAAAAATTGAAAACTAAAAAAAATGAGTTTTCTGTGTTCAACGATTACGGGAGTAACATTGGGTTAATCGCTTTGAAATTTTTTTTAGATGTAGATTTTGAATAGCTTTAGGCTGAGTTCTTTGGGGCAAACGTTTTCAACTTTTTTTGAAATCGTAATTTCTCCAGAGCGGCTCAATGTATGAGCTCCAAATTTATAGATAATTTTGTATGTGTATAAATAATATGGTGCATTTTTATAAAGATCGTATGATTACTTTTTGAGTTCTTTGATATTTAAAATTGTGGTATTGTACAAAGTCATTTTCCTTGTCACCTGATTACTAGAGATAAATTGGTTTAATAACGTTGAAATTTTGTGGAGATGAGGGTTTTTATATATGGTCGGTTCTCGGTCATATCACAGACGAAAAATTTTTTTTTTTGCTTAAACTTTTTTTACGCATTCTCCACTATGTTTTGAACTACCCTGAATTTTTTCAGATTTTTTTTACAATTATTTTCGGAGCTGAAAATCATCAAAGTTGCACATTGTTATGTCGAGATTACACACCTTATAATTAAATTATTTGAATAGGCACTGAGCAAGCCCATGCGTATTCGGATTCCTGTCTTTTCGCCAACGCCCGAAAGCGCTATGCGTAACCAGGATGCGGAATCCCGGAATAAACAGAAATTTTATGAAAATGTATAGAACAATGATTTTATTCAATCCGCGACGAAATACATTTTGAGTACAATTTTAATTAATAATACCTTGGGCTTCGCACCCCGCTTTGCTGGTTGAGATCGGTGGTTCAGCTCCTCTTCCAGTGCGTGATGATCGACCCTCTTCAGTTCTCTACTCTTGCAGCAGGTGCGATGATTGTTGCCTCGTAGACCGGCGACGATGAATGTGGTGAAGGCTCAGTTGGTGGGCGCAGCGAGAGAGCTTCTTTTTCTATGTCTATGTAGCTGAACTCCTTCTACGTTCCGTCGGAGGTCTCGAGCAGAGATTCGCCCTCTTCAAATTGCTGTGGTGGACTGCGCGCCGTGCTCTCATTATTCGGCCTTTTTATACCCGAATTTTCACGTACACAGAAGCTTCTCGACTATTATCTATAAAAAGCTCCTGTGCTATGCATAGATCCATATACAGCATAGTAGTGGTTGGTCTATAGGGTTAAAAACAAAGCCATAAAGATGTCTCCTGAATTTCTTTGGAGACCCCGCGCCGTTCCCGAGAAAAGCTTCCCGCAAAGGTCAAATGGCCTAGATCGAGCCTCTTCCAATGTATCTATTTACACACACATTTGGTAGGTATCCGATCGCTCCCACCAGCCGAAAAGTGCGGCTGTCACCTTCCCCTTAGCTGGACTCATAATTTTGGCTCTTTACGATCTGTCAGCTTTTTCGCCTCCGTACGGGAAAATCGGAGCCGCGTTGGTCTTGACAAACGCCAGACCTCTCTCACGCATGCGCCGCGTTTTCTCGTTCTCTATCTCTCTCTTTTCTTGCTCTCATGTTGTGCCTTCCCTCTCGCTGTCTCTCTCTCTCTCTCTCTCGGCTCTAGCAAACAGATTGGGTATGGCGTTTTACTCGCTCCTCCCTTCCTCCGGTCTCCTCTTCGCTGTGCTCTTGAATTCGGCGTTCTCAGTGCGCGTTTAATTTTTATAAACTGCCTCGGCGTGGATGTTCATTGTCATATTTACTGTTGCGAATACTATAATCTTATTCTTCATAAAAAGACGAATCCATTGATATAATTTTCATCCCTCGTACTCTTCTAGTTTTCTGGCTTTTGCACTTGGCGTTCGGTATCGGCGTTTTTCCAGTTCGCGCGCGTGCCCAAAGGTTTACAAACATCACCGCTTGGATTGATTTTATTTTACAAGTCTTTTTATAATTATTTTAAGTAAATGGACGAAAAACTCGTCCATTACAACATTTCATGAATTTTCATGATTTTTAGCATTTTTCAAACTCATTTTACTCATAATAGAAACATTCTACAAAAAAATCATCAAAGGACTTTTTTGTCATAAAAAATCTATATTTTGTGAAAATCTAGGTTACATAAGTCCAGCGATACTTTATCAATTTCATTATACCATTTTAATGTTAAAAAGTGAAATTTCATAAGGTGTGCTCATCGACTCAGCTTCAAAAAAAATCTGGAAGTGTAGCTGGAACATGTACAAATATCATCCTATTTGTGATGGAATGGCCCAAACACTCATTTTTTAATAAAAAATTATAATATGATCAATTTCATGAAAAATGTGATTTTTATGCATAAGCCAAATGTTCACATTATGACTTTATTCTTCCAGCAATACTTTTAGTATTATTATTGCTTTATGTTGTTAAAAAAACATTATTAATATTGCAAGAAAACATGAATATAATTTTTATTATATTTGATTTATTAAAAAATGTCCATGTCAACAACAAAGATTTTATCAAATATTATTAAATATCAAGCAGTTGCTCCGACAGTTTCATAAAAAATAAATCATATTAGTTCAAGATATTTTATAATATTAACTTAATCAAAATTATTTACTCATAAAATATATATATAATTTAAGCTGTGTCGTATAAAATTGATCAAGTCGTTCCATAAAACAGTTACAATGCAGTATAAATATTGTAAAATCTTTATGTATGCATTAAATGGGTTACATAACGTACTTCTTGGCCAATTTTATCAATCATGTTTATTTATAATATGTCACTTCACACAGTCATAACCAAATATTCTTATTTTATACAGGTACAAATTTAGGTGTAGAAATCGAAGGCCTCCAGTATTGCAAGTTAAAACATAATTACTTTATAAAAAATCAATCATTTTTTATCTCAAATCATACATATGTTTTAATCTTGTTTTAATTACAACACTAACCATTTGGCGTCTAGGGAGCAAGGTTCAGTGTTATAAGGGCCGATAAATAAATGTATTATATTGAATTAAATATTCTTCAAATTGGACTGCCAAAGAAGCGAAGTAAAATAATAAATCTCCCAAGATAATAATAATGCTCCCAAGATGGCAATTGATTTTATTAAAATTCTACCAAGATTATTGACAAAAACTACAATTTCCTTTTCCAAATAAGGCAATATAAAATAAATCTATTTTGGTTACATATCATGTAATTTAATAAGTAACATTGAACATTCATTTACATTCGGGCAGAAAAGTAACGTGCAACCATTAAATATGTTATTTCAGATAAAAAATAACTTAATTCATGATCCAGATCTGATACACACTCCTAGATAGTGGAAAATCATAATTGTTAATTACCTGCAAGTACTGCTAAAGTTCAGTTTAACCTAGCATAAATAAAAAAGATTTCACAAAGTATCAACTTAATATGAAAATTAAAAATTATTCATATATTATATGATAAAAGAAACTTATCTGAGAATTGCAGTAGTAGAGTACAGTAAGCTTTCCTCTTGTTATTACTTTCCTACATGTAACAGCTGAAATGCAGTTCACATCTACACATAGTTGCAGCCTATCGTTCCTTCGTTTTCTACACCTAAATTAGTACCTGTATAAAATAAGAATATTTGGTTATGACTGTATGAAGTGACATATTATAAATAGACATGATTGATAAAATTGGCCAAGAAGTATCGATGAAAACTCCATCGTGGTCGATGGTGTTTCTTTAACAACGTGTAATTTCGGCCAAACGTTGTGTAGAATTTGGTTGGTAAAGGCGCTTATGGTAGAGTGTGAATCATAATTTTGTATCTTGAATCTAATGGCCAATTGTCTACCAGGAAAGGTTTAAATAAATGGACACCATTTATTTTTAACCGACGTTTCGGACACTTTTTTCGTGCCCCTCTTCAGGTGCTGTAAGCGAATCTCCATTCGTTGTTCCGGATTCGATGAAAACTCCATGGTGGTCGATGGCGTTTCTTTAACAACGTGTAATTTCGGCCAAACGTTGTGTAGAATTTGATTGGTAAAGGAGCTTATGGTAGAGTGTGAATCATAATTTTCCGGAACAACGAATCCGGAACAACGAATGGAGATTCGCTTACAGCACCTGAAGAGGGACACGAAAAAAGTGTCCGAAACGTCGGTTAAAAATAAATAGTGTCCATTTATTTAAACCTTTCCTGGTAGACAATTGGCCATTAGATTCAAGATACAAAATTATGATTCACACTCTACCATAAGCGCCTTTACCAACCAAATTCTACACAACGTTTGGCCGAAATTACACGTTGTTAAAGAAACACCATCGACCGCCATGGAGTTTTCATCGAATCCGGAACAACGAATGGAGATTCGCTTACAGCACCTGAAGAGGGACACGAAAAAAGTGTCCGAAACGTCGGTTAAAAATAAATGGTGTCCATTTATTTAAACCTTTCCTGGTAGACAATTTGCCATTAAATTCAAGATACAAAATTATGATTCACACTCTACCATAAGCGCCTTTACCAACCAAATTCTACACAACGTTTGGCCGAAATTACACGTTGTTAAAGAAACACCATCGACCACCATGGAGTTTTCATCGAATCCGGAACAACGAATGGAGATTCGCTTACAGCACCTGAAGAGGGACACGAAAAAAGTGTCCGAAACGTCGGTTAAAAATAAATGGTGTCCATTTATTTAAACCTTTCCTGGTAGACAATTGGCCATTAGATTCAAGATACAAAATTATGATTCACACTCTACCATAAGCGCCTTTACCAACAAAATTGATGATATTATAATTTTTTATTAAAAAATGAGTGTTTGGGCCATTCCAACACAAATAGGATGATATTTGTACATGTTCCAGCTACACTTCTAGATTTTTTTTTAAGCGAGTCGATGAGCGCACCTTATGAAATTTCACTTTTTAACATTAGAATGGTATAATGAAATTGATAAAGTATCGCTGGACGTATGTAACCTAGATTTTCACAAAATATAAATTTTTTATGACAAAAAAGTCCTTTGATGATTTTTTTGTAGAATGTTTCTATTATGAGTAAAATGAGTTTGACAAATGCTAAAAATCATGAAAATTCATGAAATGTGCAACTTTGATGATTTTTAGCTCCAAAAATAATTGTAAAAAAATTTGAAAAAATTCAGGGTATTTCAAAACATAGTGGAGAATGCGTAAAAAAAGTTTAAGCAAAAAAAATTTTTCATCTGTGATATGACCGAGAGCCGGCCATATATATATATTAGGGGGTCACCCCCCTACTCGCTCCGCTCATCAACCCCCACACCTTTGACAAAATATAAGTAACATTCTTGGTTTCAAGGCGAGTTGTAATAGACATTTTTCATATGTTATGAATTTAAACATTCAACGTAACGCTTAAGAGAAGCTTTCAATTCTTCTTTTTTGAATCGAAAATAAGTTCCCAACGTCAACTACGAGGTATTAACAGACGCGTTGGATTTTTATTTAAAGTGGTATCCTTCGCCAATAGCCCTCCATAACCACTTCTCCTATTAAAATATATTACAAATAATCGTTTAAGGAATAGCTTAAAACAATTCTCTCGATTTTGAATAAGAAAGCAGATGAAATTTGAAGGACTGGTTAGTATAACTCTTAAAATGACGCAGTTAAATTTTTCGAACCAAAAGGTACCTAGGAATCAGGATATTGACATTTTCGTTTAAGTAATTTAACCTGGAGTCTTATGGGAATTCGCACAAATTTACGTATTTTGCAGGATATTAAAAGTTGTTTGTAATGAAAAAATTTTTATCCAAAGATAAGCAAGCGACAAACGATTATTGCTCTTAAAAAGTATCATTGCATACCTCTATGTATTATAAAAAATTTAGTGAATTAAAAACGGTACATTTAACCTCAAAAGATGAGTCAAATCATCTTCCTTACGAAACTTGTTATTGATCATTCAGACGAATAGAATTGTTTTGTTTGGATGTGTAATTATTAACTAGTTAACCAGTATTTGTAAGACTTTTTTGAACAAAATTTACTTTTTAAATTAACAAATAGATCAATGGCCCTCATTTTCACTAGTTTGGTATCGAGAGAATTCCTTTAATGTTGAAACAAAGCACATATATTTTTCGCTGATCGTTATGACCCATAATGGTAATGTTATAGACTTAAAGGAAATTCTATTTTAAGGAGGAGCTTTAAATTAAAGAGGCGTTGCATAGTATAATGTGTTATACGTACGCGTATAACACATTGGAATTAATTTTAATTTTATTGGATTGGACACATATTGGAATTAATTTTAATTTTATTGGATTGGATTGATATTTTAAGGAGGAGCTACAAAATTAAGGAGGAACTGTACATCGGTAGGGGTGAAAGTTTTTAATAAATTGACGCTTAAGAGAAGCTTTCAACTCAGAACATTAACTCAATTAATTTTTAAGTTAATCTATTCGCAAATATATTGTAGAAGATATATTGTTCTATTTTATCCACATCACCTTGGAGGTAAATACAAAGATGTGTTTTATTTGTCAGTGGTATCCCCAGTAGCTCCAATCGACTTTCTATGTCACCAAAATTTTGAAAAACATCAATAAGGTAGAAATGAAATTATATTAAATAAATTTTATTGAATTGTCTTACAATTACCTGATTTAATTTAGTGCTTCTTGTTTCAAAACTTTATGAAAATTGTTTCCATTTTCCATTTTATATCCATTCCATTTCATCACATATAATTTTGATGTATTCAAAATTTGAAATTTTCGAACCTTGTAATTTTGCTTGTGCCTGACTCTGTCCCTACGCCTTCGTCTCTACAGCTCTGTCTCTACTTCTCTGTCCCTATGTCTCTGTCTCTGCGTTTCGGTCTCCACATCCCTGTCTCCAGATCTCGGTCTCCACGTCTCTGTCTTCCCGTCTTCGTCTCCACGTCTCTGCCTTCGTCACCACGTGCCTGTCTCAATGTCTCTGTCTCTATGTCTGTCACTTTCCGCCTGTCTACGTACTGTCTCTGCATCCCTGTCTCTACGTTTCTGTCTCTGCATCCCTGTCTCTACGTTTCTGTCTCTATGCTTTGTTTCTAAGTTTCTGTATCCACTTCTCTGTATCCACGCCTCTGTCTCCACGATTCTGTCTCCACGCGTCTGTCTCTACGTCTCTATATCTACATCACTGCCTCTACGTATCTGTCTCTTCGACTCTGTCTTTATGCCTCTGTCTCTCCGACTCTGTCTTTACGTCTATCGCTATATATCTGTCTCTACGTGCCTATCTCTACGTCTCTGTCTCTTCGTCTCTGCCTCCACGTCTCTGTCTCCACTACTCTGTCTGTACGTCTCTGTATCTACATCCCTGTCTCCACGTCTCGGTCTTCATGTCTCTGTCTCACCTACTCGGTCTCTATCTCCCTGTCTCTCCGACTCTGTCTCTGCGCGCCCAACTCTACGTCTCTGTCTCTACGTTTTTGTCTCTACATCCCTATCTCTACGTATCTGTGTCTAAGTTTTGTTTCTAAGTCTCTGTCTCCACGGCTCTGTCTCCACGTCTGTCTCAAGATCTCTGCCTCCATGTCTCTATCTCCTCGCACCTGTCTACATCTTTGTATCTACATCCTGGCTCTACGTCTCAGTCTCTACGTCTCTGTCTCCACGCACCTGTCTACGTCTCTGTATCTACATCCTGGCTCCACGTCTCTGTATCTACATCCCTGCCTCTACGTCCCTATCTCCACGTCTCTGTCTCTCCGACTCTGTCTCTATGTCTCAGTTTCTCCGCCTCTGTCTTTACATCTCTGTCTCTATGTATCTGTCTCTTCGTGCTTATCTTTACGTCTCTGTCTCTTCGACTCTGCCTCCACGTCTCTGTCTCCACTACTCTATCTCTACGTCTCTGTATCTACATCCCTGTCTCCACGTCTCTGTTTCTCCGACTTGGTCTCTATGTCTCTGTCTCTCCGACTGTGTCTCTGCGCGCCTAACTCTACGTCTTTGTCTCTACGTTTTTGTCTCTACATTCCTGTCTCCATGTCTCTGCATCTATGTTCGTTTCTAGGTCTCTGTCTCCACGTCTCTGTCTCCACGGCTCTGTCTCCATGCGCCTGAATCTACGTCTCTGTATCTATATCCCTGTCTCTACGTCTCTGTCTCTACGTCTCTGTCTGCACGTTGCTGTCTCTCCAACTCTATCTCTACGCCTCCGTGTCTACGTGGCTATATCTACGTCCCAGTCTCCAGGTTCCTGTTCCTACGTTTCGCTCTTTAATCTCTCTCTCTCTCTCTCTCTCTCTCTCTCTCTCTCTCTCTCTCTCTCTCTCTCTCTCTCTCTCTCTCTCTCTCTCTCTCTCTCTCTCTCTCTCTCTCTCTCTCTCTCTCTCTCGTTTTTCACGTCTCTGTCTCCACGTCTCTGTCTCTCCGACTCTGTTTCTATGTCTCTGTCACTCCGACTCTGTCTCTTCATCTCCGTCTCTATGTCTCTATCTCTACGCGTCTGTCTCTATGTCTCTGTCTCTACGGCTCTGTCTCTACTTCCCTGTCTCTACGTCTCTGTCTCTACGTTTTGTGTCTCTCTAGGTTCCTATTTCTACGTTTCTCTCTCTCTCTCTCTCTCTCTCTCTCTCTCTCTCTCTCTCTCTCTCTCTCTCTCTCTCTCTCTCTCTCTCTCTCTCTCTCTCTCTCTCTCTCTCTCTCGTGATCGTACGTGCGCGCGAGTGCTTCGTCTTTTTTTTGGAGATTTTATCGTGTTCTTCGCTGCAACTGGTAGTTTTGTGTGGTGGGTCTGGATCATCGGATTCCTGGTGTTCTTCTGGCCCTGTTGGTCTGCGTTTCCCTGAGCTCCAGTTGCAGAGACCTGAGGATTTCCTTCGTCGGTGAGTTTGGGGTTAGCTGGATTTTAGTTGGACTTCGCCCCCACCGCCCAGCTGTGGCGCAACCGCGCAAATCTACGTTCTCTGGTCCCACGAATCAAATCTCGGATCTTTCGCTACGCTGGACAAATTCTTCGCTCCGCTGCGCCACATGGAATTGAGCGTGCCTACCGCCGTCTGTCGGCTGCTTGGTTAAACATGACCCCTGGAACTACTAAGAGGTCTCGCATATCGAGCGTTAACGCAGACGACACAAGTGATATAGATGACTATGCCGAATCTCCACATCAACAATAAACCTCGAACGTCCAGGAGAATCTTCTAACCGCAGCTGATGTAAACTCTCTCGATGTCACAATCAAAGCACAGTGTAGTGTGCTGCTTGAGTGGCTTGGTAATGAAAGATTGTCAGTGTTAAAAAAAACTATGTTGCTTACCACAGTGACTGAAATCTGCGATGCGTATAGTAAAGTGCCTCGTGCATACGTGTGCAAATTGACGGCTGACGGCGTTGCAGCCAATCTAAAGCAGTCTCTCGACAATGCTTGTGTAAATATCGAGCAGGCCGCACCAAAACTTATGCAGGCTGCTCAAACAAGAGTCGTAAATGCCCCCAGGACCTCGTACGCGGATATAGGATCCGGACGTGGGTCCTCTAGATCTAACAATGTTAACTGGCCACTACATAAAGTTTCACTGGCAGGTAAAAAATCCCTTCCGATAAAGTCTCCCAACCGCATCATCATTGGACCAATCGAGTCGGCTAAATAGAGCTTCCCCTTGCCCAAGGTAACTAAAGACGTGCTACTTAAAACAATCAACCCCAAACTCAGCTTAAAATGTTTGTCTCTCGCGTCATTTTCGGTTCGAATAACTCAGTCATTCTGGAAGGCGATGTCCTCGGCGCGGATGCTCTCTCTAGCTGCACAGCCGCCTTAACCGAAGCCGGCCTCGAAGTAAAGCCTAATGTCAAATTTAGTCTGCGTCTTATCATTCACGACATACCGGTTGAATACGACAGCGATGCCATTGCCGAATGTGTCGTCGCCCAGAATTTTCCAAGCGATTCCGGTGCGAATATTAAAATTGTATATTTATATCCTGCGGGAGAAAAAAAAATACCTCTCGTGTGTCATCGAGACCATCCCGGAGCTTAGAGCTCATTTACTGCGTAGGAATAAAATTTGTATTGGCTGGCGCGTCTGCCGCATATCCGACCACATTTCTGTTAGGCAATCCTTTAACTGCGCAGGCTTCGGACACATAGCGAAGAATTGCACTAATGCTACTTGCTGTAGTTTTTGCGCAGGCGATCATGAGACTGTTAAATGTAAAAATAAAAAAATCTGAAGTGTGTTAACTGTATCGCCGCCAAATTAACAGATGTAAACCACTCGGCGACCGACAAAGCTAAGTGTTCTATATTGTGTAAAAAAGTCAATTTCAAGCTTCCACTTATCAATTATGGCTACGCCTCATTCATTAGTTTTCTGTCACGTCAATGCAGAGTCGCTTCAATCTCACTTCGCGGATATCGAACAGATTATTCACGCGCACAACGTACACGTTCTCGGCATTAGTGAGTTCTGGCTCAAACCGTACACACCCTCGCAACTTTTTCACATTCCTGGTTATGTTTTAGTCCGTCATGATATAATCAGCAATATTCGGGGCGGTGTCGCAGTCTTTATACATAAATCGCTTAATTTTAAAATAGTTGCACAATCAAATCGTCCCCCGGTATACGAGAAGAGACCGGACTTTTTATTTCTTCTGTTGCGTGTCGGTAGCTTTAGGATTCTGCTTGGCATAATCTATAGTACACCTAAAAGCGGCATTGGTCAGCTGTCGAAGAGGCCCTTTTAGAATGCTCTACGCCTTACGATTTCCTAATATTATTAGGTGATTTTAATATCAGTTGGAGAGCAAAGTCAGGAAATTTGGCCCCCAAAAAAATTCTCACCAAATTCTTCGACCAGTTCGACGTCGTGCCACTCCCTTTTCAGCAAACTTTTCATAGAAGTAACTCACAGTCCACTATTGACTACATCTGTGTGAGCGACGTGTCTAAAGTAGCCAACTATTATCAAATTCGTCAGCCTAGCATCTCAGAGCACGATGCCGTTTTCGCTATGATTACACTGCCCGCACGCACATCGACTCTCGTACGATAAGAGCGCGATCATTTCGTAATTTCGACCCTGTAAAATTCTGCAATGATCTCAGAGATGTTGACTGGCGTTATATCGACAGTTCTAATAACGTGGACGGGAAGGTTAACTTTTTTACAAACACTCTCGCTGACCTCTACAACGCGCATGCACCATACGTCACGTTCACTCCCAAAAGAAAATCTCGTCCGTGGCTCATCACAGATCTACGGGGCCTGATTAAAGCCAGGAACAAAGCATGGTGTACGTACAGGTGACTGCGACGGATTGAGGATCATGCTGGATACAAAAGCCTCCGCAACAGAGTTCAAACCCTGACTCGCCACGTCATCTCAACCTATTATAGAACCAAGTTCTTGAATGCATCTGACGCCAAGGAAATGTGGCACTTGCTTGACGAACTCGGCTTAGCGTCCAAATCTAAGGCTCCCTTCTCTCTTCCTGCTGACGTAAATGAGTTAAACGAGGTTTTCATAGGCAGCAGCGTAGTTCCAATTCTCCATGATCTACGCCCGACTGCGCGTATCTCTCCAGACAGCAGGTTCTACTTCAATCATATCCAGATAGACGATGTGCTAGAAGCAGTTCTTTCAACACGCTCTAATGCGCGCGGGACAGACGACATCCCGATCAGTCTTTTAAAATAATGTCTACCCATCATACTGCCAATTCTTCTAAATATTTTCGACTGCTCTCTTTAATCCGGCGTCTATCCGTCGTCGTGGAAGATGGCCATCGTTCGACCCCTTGCAAAGCGCCACCCTCCAGTAGAAAAGGATCACTTGTGGCCCCATCAGTATTCTTTGCGCAGTGTCCAAGGTACTAGAGAAAATAGCTTTCAAACAGATCGATGCGTTTGTCGCCGAGAACGAATTATTAGACCCTTTGCAATCTGGGTTCAGAAAGCGGCACAGTACACACACGGCACTGCTGACAATGGCTGATGACATACGGTTTGCTGTAGATAAGAAGAAAGTCGTCTTCATGGCAGGTATTAACCTCACGAAGGCGTTTGACCTCGTTAATATAGCCCCCCTGGTCGACAAGCTACGAGCTTTGCATTTTTCCGATGCTGCGTGTAACTGGGTCCTTTCCTTTCTAACCAACAGAACCCAGATGGTGGCCGCTCCGAACGGTGAGATCTCTCAGCCTTTAGAAAGGTAGGCTGGAGTTCCGCAGGGCACCCTCGAGCATTGTCAGTATCATCTCTACGCAGATGATCTCACGATATACTGCAGTGGTTCGATTGAAGACATCAATAACATCATTGACAAAGTAAACTCGGACCTTAACAGACTTGCTTCGTGGGCGGCCGAAAATGGACTCCTTATCAACGCGAAGAAGACGAAAGCTATCTGGTTTGGAACACGCAGAAACATGGCACAACGACGACAAATGTCTCTTCCGCCCCTCACGGTTAACAGACAACCAGTCGTCTACTGTGAGTTGATCAAACTGCTTGGAGTTGAGCTCGACAGTACGCTCACCTGGGACCAGCAGCGTAATCAGACCGCTAAGAAATGCTTTGATGCTTTATCTCGCCTCAGAATGTGTCGCGACCATCTGCCCTGCGCCACCGGACTACCATTGATCAAGTCGCTCGTCTTCCCGTATCTCGGCTACTGTGCCGGCCTTTTTTTAAATCTGACCGACGAGAGAGCCCTCAAACTCGGCATATGCAAGAACTCAGCTTTGCACTTCGCGGTGGGCATCCAGAAACACGAAAACATTATGCCTGCCTATATCGCTAACGATATTCTTACCTACACAGATCGCCGCAACTTTCTCACAGTCTGTTTACTTGCGTCTATCCTTCGTTATGGGGAACCTCAAGTCCTATTCAGTTACTTTATCTTTCGCCGCGAGGACCAAAAAGGTTCAAAGCGTGCTTCCAAGTAAGATTTAAAGCCACCGCCTGCCCGTCTTGAGTATTATAAACGCTCATTTGCAGTAGGTTCCATCAACCTGTGGAACAAGCTCCCCGATGCGATTCGCTCCTGCTATATGCGCCCTTGCTTTAAAGACATTCTTGTGCAACACTTCCTCATGCGCCCCTAACTTTGTCTTCTATACCGTGCTCATTTTATTGCTTATTACCTGCGTCTCTAATTATTATTGTTACTATCATTATTATTTATTATTATTACTTATTATTTTTATTACTTCTTATTATTAATTACTATTATTATTTTTAATGTATCAGTTGCGTGCGCCATGGGAATATACGCCCCGTACCCGCACTATGTATACTTTTGTACCACTCATTTATTTTGCCATGTGTGGACTAAAGGGACACTCATGTCCTTAGTCATAATAAAAAAACTACTCTCTCTCTCTCTCTCTCTCTCTCTCTCTCTCTCTCTCTCTCTCTCTCCCTCTCTCTCTCTCTCTCTCTCTCTCTCTCTCTCTCTCTCTCTCTCTCTCTCCCACGTCTGTCTCTACGTCTCTGTCTCGACATCTCTATATCCACGTCTTTGTCTCCCCGTCTCTGTCACCATGCGCCTGTCTCTACGTCTCCGTCTCCACATCTCTGTCTCTACGTTTCTGTTTCAAGGTCTCTGTCTCCAGGTTCCTGTTTCTACGTGTCGCGCTCTAATCTCTCTCTCTGTCTCTCTTGAACTTTATAACATTGCCATTATCGGTTACAGTGATCAGTGGAAAAATATGTGCTTTATTTTTCCACTAATGTGTTCCTCAAAAATATATTTGTAACATATAAGATAAGTGCTTATGTAGAACTATTGGCGAAAGTTACCCACATTAAATAAATATCGAACACTTCTGTTAAGGTACATTTAAGGTGACGTAGATAACTATTTTTCATTTAAAAAAAAAATTTGAATATTCGAGCAAACACCAACAAATCGGTGCAATGGGAATTTTGTATTTTCTTAAATATGCACAAAACTCAATTAGAGAGTGGGCATTGTAACAATTTACCAACATAGAGCACAGTGATCAGTGAAGTTATTTTATCTGAGATATGTTTTAGAAATGAGGGTGGTGCGGTGGGAGGTGAGGCGGGTGAGGCTGGTCGAGGGAAGGCTCTGCCATGCTCCAAATAAGGTAAAAAAATCACAATTTTACGTTATTTTGATGGGGGTATGAGAGAGGTTTGCGTGCCACGAATAACACTTAGAACTATATAATATATATATATATATATATATATATACAAGGTGTCTCATTTTAATCGCCCCAGGCAAATATCTTGAAAACTAAGGGAGATGGAAAGAAACTTTAAATACAAAAGTTGTAGGGCTCAAAGCGCGTCAGCTAATGGTAACAACGACCTTGACCTTGAACTCTATTTTCAAGATTATTTCAAGGTCAAAGTGATTTTTTTAAATGGGAACCTCTACTTTTGACCCCGGAAATGGAAAGGATGGAAAATTTTACGTTCAGAAAGGTCTGATATGTTGGGGTTTCAAAGACATTTTAAGGTCAACCAACCAATTTAATGAGGTCGATCTAGGAATACCTCTAGGAAGTACAAAATTGACCTTGACGTTCAAGGTCATTTTAAGCTAGGTCGATTTTATAAAATGGAACCACCCCCCTTATTTTTGACTCCGGAAATGGAAAGAGCGGAAGATTTTCCGTCCGAATATGACCTTGACCTCGACTTTAACCGTGATCTGGAAGGTTATTTTAAGGTCAAGCCGATTTTTTAAAAATCCCCTTATTTTTTACCTCGGAAATGGAAAGAGAAGAAAATTTTACGTTCAGATATGTATCGTTATATGGTATCAAAATTGGTCCTTTGGGGTCAATTAAGGTTTTTTTTTTTAAATCGACTTAACCTTAAAATAACCTTCAAGGTCTCGGTTGAGGTCAAGGTCGAGGTCAAGGTCATATTCGGATGTAAAATCTACCGCTCTTTCCATTTCCGGGGTAAAAAATAAGGGGTTCCATTTGATAAAATCTACTTACCTTAAACTGACCTTGAACGTCAAGGTTAATTTTGTCCTTCCTAGAGGTATTCCTAGGTCGACCTCATTAAATTGGCTGGTTGACCTTAAAATGACTTCGAAACTCCAACATATCAGACCTTTCTGAACGTAAAATTTTCTGCTCTTTCCATTTCTGAGGTCAAAAGTAGGGGTTCCCATTTAAAAAAATCACTTTGATCTTGAAATAACCTTGAAAATAGAGTTCAAGGTCAAGGTCGTTGTTACCATTAGCTGACCCCCTTTGAGCCCTACAACTTTTGTATTTAAAGTTTTTTTTCCATCTCCCTTACTTTTCAAGATATTTGCCTGAGGCGATTAAAATGAGACACCTTGTATATATATATGGCCGGTTCTCTGCCATATCACAGATGAAAAATTTTTTTTGCATAGTATGCGTAAAGTACGTCGATTCGTATCGTTTTCAGTGCGTAAAGTTGAATTTCACACATAGTGTGCGTAAAGCCTCGCTTCGCTTCGCTTTACGCATACTATGCGTAAAATTCAACTTTACACACTTAAACGATGCGACGACGTGCCTTACTCATACTATAAAAAAAATATTGTTCGCCACGCGGGCGAAATCTTTACGACCTCGTGATCATCCAACGCTCGGGCCGGCTGCGCCGACCCTCGTGTGTATTGATCACTCGGTGCGTGCAGTTTAACTTTACGCCCTAGTGGCGAAAACTACTATTTTTTGCTTAAATTTTTTTTACATATTGTACACTATATTTCGAACTACGTTGAATTTTTTCAGATTTTTTTTCCAATTATTTTCGGAGCTATAAATCATGTAAGTAGCACATTTCATGAATTTTCATGATTTTTAGCAATTTTCAAACTCATTTTACTCATAATAGTTGCATTCTACAAAAAAAAAATCATCAAAGGACTTTTTTGTCGTAAAAAATATATATTTTGTGAAAATCCGGGTGATATAGGTCTTGATCATTGTGATGGGACCATTTAAATGTTAAAAATTGAGTTTTCATAAGGAGCGCTCATCGACTCAGCTCCACAAAAAATCAGGAGTATAGCTAGAACATGCAGAAATATTATCCTACTTGTCCTGGAATGGGAAAAGCTCTCATTTTTCTTAAAAAAATTATAATGTCGTCAATTTCATGAAAAATGTGATTTTTATCCATATACCTTCATGTTCAACTATCACTTTTTCCTTCCAGGAATACTTTTAGTATTATTCTTGCTTAATATTGTTAAAATGGTAGTAAACATTACTAATATTACAAAAAAATATGAATATAATTTTTAATGTATATCGATCAGCCATAAAATTATTGTTGATATTTATTCAGACTTGTATTTTAAATTTGATTCTGATATCCACAATATTAAATATACTTAATTGATGTATACACAACATAAAATATGAATTATTTTTCTTATATATTAAACATAATGCTGTTGAGTTATTAAATAATGTCTGTAAATAACAAAGATTTTATTAAATATTATTAAATATGAAGCAGTTGCTCCCATATCACTAAAACTTAAAATCATATAATTTAATATTTATTTAACCAGAGTAAGTACAATTGATAAGTACATATTTACATTATACAAGATGTATAATCCAGCTGAGGAAAGTGTTTTCCTGTTCGCTGGTTCGGTATTCTTAAAGCTAACTTAACCTAAAATTCTAGATAAAAATATAAGTTTTGTAACAAAATATAATATAACAGTGTGATAAAGTTTTCAATATAAACATAGCTAGATTGTTCTTACTTCTATATGTTTTCTTTTACCCATTTCTTTAGTTTCCTTTTTTTACTATATATGCTACTAATGGTTTTTAATTCGTTAGGTAAGCGATTGAATATCATTATTACTCTATGAAACTGTTTTTAATGCTAATAGTTTTGAGCCTTTTAGGAATCTGAATACTTTTATTTCTTGTAGTTTTATTGGAGGTATGATATATTGACTGTAATTCATTGTAAGGATAAGCTATTGATTCATACGCAAAAATTTGGTCTAAGTACATTGGATTTTTATCAGTGATAAATTTATTTTTATTATCTATTTTTAGTAATCTGATTTGTAGTCTTTTGAGCAAATTGATACTGTTCGAATATGCACCTCCCCAGGCTATTATACCGTAGGAAATGATACTGTGGAAAAAGGCGTAATATACCATACGTAAGCAGTATGTTGACATAATCTTCGTTAGTTTATAGAAAATAAAAATGAAATATTTAGTTTTGTTGTACACGTAACCAATGTGTTTGTTCCATCTCATGTTACTGTCAAAGACTATACCTAGATATTTCGTACTTTCTACTCTTTTGAGTTTTATACTATTTATATTGATGTTTAAGTTTTTTGGAGTACCATCGCATTGATTACCAAATTCCATATATACTATTTTGTCAGTGTTTAACGAGAGTTTATTCAGAGCTAACCATTTAGATATTTTTCGTAAATAGTCATTCATTTTTGACTCCACTTCATGCCATGTCTTCCGGCATATCTAATAATAAGTCGTTGATATACAGTATAAATAGTAACTGTCCCAATATAGTACCATGTGGGACTTCCGTTATTACTGATTCAAATTGGCTGGTTTTGTTGTTTAATTTCACTCTTTGCTGTCTATTTTTGAGGTAACTTTTTAATAGATTATAAGCACTTCATCTTATTCCATAATTATACAATTTATGAAGTAGGATTTGATGATGTACAGTGTCGAATGCTTTAGCTAGGTCTAGGAAAGTTATAGCAATAGGAGTGCTAGTGTCAAGATTATTGTATATCATATTGGATAATTGAAATAGTGCATCTTTAGTACTTCTATTTTTCCTGAAACCATATTGATTTTTTGTTAGCAAATCGCATGCATTGATAAAGTTAGTAATTCTATTGTGAATAATTTTTTCAAAAATTAAGGCAACATTTGATATTAGCGAAATAGGTCTGTAATTGGTAGGGATATGTTTTTCGTTAGATTTGTGTATTGGTATGACTTCAGCTATTTTTAAAGCATCAGGCCATGTTGCCTTATCAATACATAGATTACAAATGTGAACAAGTTGATCAATATGTGGACACTTAGAGTTTTTAATGTTTTTGTGTTGATATAAACAATTCCACCATTTTTATTGTCCATGTTGTTAATAATATTTAAGGTTTCAATATGGTTTGTTGGAGTAATAAAAATACTTTTCCTGTTCATAGGTGGGAGCTTTATTTTCTCATTTCTGGACTGCACTATTTTATCGCTTATCTTTTTGCTAATTTCGCAAAAAAATTTGTTCATGTGTTCCGCCATCTTTGTTGAATCTGTAATTTTAACGCTATTATCAATTATATAGTTAATGTTTTTGTTTCTTTTGCTATTTTTTCCAAGTTTTTGATTTAATACGTTCCACAAACTCTTTGGGTTTTTCAGCTTTGCCTGTATTTGCTCTTTGTCAAATGACTCTTTGGCTTTATTTATAATTTTCTTTAATATTAAATTAAACTTTCTATAATTCTCTCTTTTCTTTGGATTATTTGGATATTTTTCCATAATTTGTAAAGTTTCTCTTTGTTTACACAAGATTTAATTATAGCAGAAGTTATCCAATTTTTTCTTGGATACGGTATATTCTTTTTACAATCTTTTTTAGAATATTCAGCTTTACTTAGACATATTTTTATTTTACTAACTAGATTATTTAGTGCTAAATTTGGCTCATTAATTAAGGACAATTCTGAACAGTTAATTAATTTAGCTTCAGTCCTAATTTTGTTATAATTTATACGATTCATTGCATGAATATCTTTTGTGGCTCTGATCTTATTTATAGGCAAGAAAATCGGAAAATGACCATTAAGCGGAATTTTTTAAATGAAAGTTTTATAGCTAATTTTATTTAGCTTAATAAAAATATTGTTTATGCATGATCCTGAATTGTCATTTCTATCAGATGGTCTGGTAATATTACGAAAGCCTAGACAGTAACCATGCTCTTATAAAATATGCAAAAATTCTTGGTTGATTGATTCATGGTTAGAAATATCAAAGTTAAAGTCCCCTATTATGAGATTATTTTTATATTTGCTGTTATTATTTATCAAGTTCTTGAGTATTAATAGAAATTTCGTTTACTAACGTCGTGTGATCTATATAGGGCGGATATCATAATTTCTTTATTATTTTCAATTGCAATTTTCGAGTTAATTATTTTGAGGTTATCTATAGTTAATACTTCTGCCGTCTCAGTTATGTAATCGCTTACGTAAATCACCAGGCCATCTGATATATTAATTTTACTGTTATTGTAGTACATTATAACGGAGATCACAGATTTGGTGCTAGTCGGCGCATAGTAGAGCCCTGTGATACCGGCATTCCGGGAAATCACGCATATATTGGGTTGGGTGAGTGTGCGATCGGTAGCCCCGGTGTAATGGGATTACAGATTTCGGAGAAACAGAAAAAATAGGCGATAGCATCGGGATTTGAATCCGATTCGTCCGGACGAGAGTCGAGCGTGGACGAACCACGGGACTACCGATCGCACGCTCACCCAGCACAATATATGCGTGATTTCCCGGAATGCCGGTGTCACAGAGCTCTACTATGCGCCGACTAGCGCCAAATCTGTGATCTCCGTTATACCCCCCACCTCAAACGCGACCTATCCTTAGGAGTGCAAGATACCTATAGGAGGCGCTTTTTAATTTTCTCCTGTCTCGGGAGGCCAGATCGCGATTAATTCCATCGATCTCGAGACTCACACTTATCTGTATGCACTACTCTGCTTTGTGTGGAGAAATGATGTGCTCGATGCAGCGCGAAGTGCAAGTCCGATACACATTCGCTAATATAACTGGCGAGCGAAGCGGCGCGATCACCCGAACCACGATTGCTGCATTGGGTCGGTCCGCGTTTCTATATCCTATGGCAACCCTTCTCAGACTGCTATACGCGGTAATAACCCTATCGTGCGATGCTGAAGTATTTATCACGTAAACGTATACACAACTACGAGGAAGAGGCGACAAGTAGTGCTTTGCCTGTGACAATTATACCTGTGCACACAGTCATGCACGGGGTCAATTTTCGGGGGAGCGAGGCGTGATGCGCGGCATGATGGGTATGGGAGGAATAAATATTGAGGACCAAAGGTCCGAAAGCATCGGAACGAAAGTTTCCGATCGCGAGTTATTTTCGTTGCGCGCCACTAGCCATCCCGCTACAACTGGCGCCACAATGTTTTGGGGGTGGAGACCCGCGGCGCGTACGTGATTCGCGGCGAAGCTTGGCGTGAAGAAGCTCAGCAGCGTAGCTGAGCGTAAGCTGCAATGAAAGGCTCTTCGTGCCACAGCTCGTAGGCGCGTGTGTGCGTGTGCGTGACACAGCCGTATTGTTGCGAGAGTGCGGTCGAGAGGTTAGGCGAGCGATAGCCAATAACCCTCGACCTAGAGTGCCGACGAGGAGAGATCTCGATCGCGAAATTTTTGTGCGTTAGTTAATTGTTTTTAACGATTAAAATTTTTTTAATAACAATTAATTTTTTTTTAGCGACAAACATTTTTTTTTAGTGATAATTATTTTTTTTAATTAATTTTTTTCTCGCCTAGAAAACTTTTTTTTCTCTCGTCTTTCCGATACGAATTATTTTTTTTTGATGAAAAATAAAATTTTTTTTTCTCGTGCAGTTCGTGGGAAATCGAGAGAAAGTCGGCAAGCACTCTCGGAGCAAAAAGTTGACTGTGCGCTCGAGTAAAAACTCGAGTGCAAAGATCCCCTCGAACTTTAAAATTGTTTTTTATTTCTTTTAGGAGAAAATTGTATTTATTTTTGTGTTTTTTGTGATATCGTCCGTTTTGACACATATATATATATATATATATATATATATATATATATATATTTTCACATATATTTATTTTAAAATTACAAGAGCGAGTAGTTGAGTGTAATTAATTACAAATAGTGATTAATTACAGAAACAGCTTTCATTTTTTTAGAGCCGCATACAAGAAACCCTCGTGCGTTATTGAGATTAAGAGCAACTGCCGTAGCTCTTAGAAAGTAACCCGGGTTCGTGCTGAAAAAGCTAGCTCACGGGTTGAAAAGGCAAACTCTCTCTGCCATCAATCCGGATATTACTCGCGTTAATAAAATAAGTTCGTGGGGAAGCGCACAGCTAATTGACACCATGGCCCGATCTTCGCAGTTTACGGAATTTGCGATACTCAATTGGGCGTATACACACCCCGAAGAGGAAATTAACGAGGCCATGCAAGCCCTTGGTCTATAGCAGTCAGATCTGCAGTCAGTGAATATGCTGACAACGATCAAGTGGCTTATGGGCGATTATAGTGCCGCCGATTTCGTGCCAGAGCCGGAGCTGTTGGAGCAGCAAGCATTTGCCAAACGCGAGCAGTCCCGAAGGGCGTTCATCGACTTAACGTTGATGAAAAAGTCTGGGTCGACTATTGTGGATCCCAATATCGACCTAGACCACCCGCACCCGTTCATCACGCTCCTTGATGACCCGATAGTGATGCAGAAACTTTCGGACTCTGGGAGGATGAACGCCCCACCACAAGCACATAATGCAGTGGTGAAGCCAGCGGAAGAGGCAAATTGCCAGGAGGGTTCCGGGACAGAGCTATTGAGCTCTGCAGCACCCACCGGGACATCTCCAGCCGAAGCCGAGGGACATCTTCAACAGCAATAGTTCCAACATCAACAACTGCAACTGCAACAACTCTAGCAGCAGCAAATGCAGCAACAGAAGCTGGAGCAGCAACAGCAGCAAAGGCTGGAGTAGTAGCGATGGCAGCAACGGCAACAACAGCAGGAGTAGCAGCAGGAGCAGCAGCAGCGGCAGAAAAAGCTCCTGGAAGAGCAGCGCAGGCAACTACAATACCAGCGCAATCACGAAGAAGAGTCGTTGTTAGCATGAAATCGGCAGCACAGGTTCTGGCAGCAATTACGAAACTCGCCACAGCCGCAAAACCTGGAGTGGCCGCGACAGCGTGAGTCGCGAACCGCTGGGATAGCATTCGGAGAAAGCATATTATCGGAAGCTACTGGCGGTGATCAAAACACTCGTCGAGGATGTTGAAGAGCTTAAAGAGAGTGTACCAATACTGCAAGGAGCTCGACATCCAAGCTCAAGTACGCCCTTGGAGGGAGTTCAACTCCCAAGCACGGGCCGTAGACGAGGATCACCGGCCGTGAACTTCCAAGACACGTTTACGTATGCAGAATTCAACAGCAGCAGCCCGAGTCTCCAGTTCCCTACAGAGGCTGGGAGGAATAATGCCAGAAATTCTTTCCAACGCCAGACAAAGAACGGCGCGACCCAGAACCCGTCTGAGAGGCATCCGTATTTGCCTCAGCAGACGAACCGTGTTGTGGGCCAGATAGTCCGAAAATGGCACATCAAGTTCTCAGGGTCCCCAAAGGAGCAGAGCGTCGAGTTATTCCTCACGAGAGTAGAGGAATGCAGAACTCTAGCTAATCTGACACACGACGAGGTACTTTCCTCGTTGTCAGAGCTCCTAACGGGGGTAGCAGCCACCTGGTTCCGGAGTAACCGCCACACATGCCGATTGTGGCCAGATTTCAAAGAGGCCATAAAGCACATGTATGGCGAGGACAGGGGACATCAGCAACGCGTCCTGGCGAGGCCCAGGGAGGCCAAAGGACTCGAAAAAGAAGCCTGCACCTGCTGATGTCGGGCCAATTAGCCCCCGTCGAACCCGAACGTCCAAAAAGCGCTAACTGTGCCGTCCAAGAATCGTGCTGTCCGTACTAACCCGTGTTCGTGCTTGTTTTCCGATCCTCATACTCACCACTTCCCGGGACCAATTTGCCTGTTGCAGGACATGCCAGGCCTGATCGCTGGATTATTCCAGTGTTAACCTGACCCCGCCGTTATCGATTTCCTGGAGCAGGTGGTGAAGGGTATTGATGCGGTGACGCTAGCACCTCCACCAGTGGAAGAGCCCTCCACCCTCGTGATCGAGGAGATAGAGGCGCCGCATAGTAGGCTCAATCAGACGAAAACTGGTAAAAATTCGTGATTCAAAATTCAAATCGATAAAAAATTTTGTTGTAAAGTGATTCTTGTAGGTATTCTGATTACCTATCAATCTCCGTTTCCCTCGACTGCTCCACATTTCATAATTTTTTGATAAATATCAGCAAAGTCAGCCGAAAATGAAAAAATTTTGGATAACGTAAATCCACTTTTTGTAACGCGCGGTTTTCATGTTATATTCATTCATACCTACTTTTATGTGCAATATACGACTGAGAACTATAAAAGTTTCAAAGATTAGCACAAAAAATTTTTATGTGCACATAAAATACGCACACTTATGGCGATATTTTACACGTAAGTATGATGTATCAACTTGTAATGTACTTTACACATATATATATATATATATATATATATATATATATATATATATATATATATATATATATATATATATATATATATATATCAGTCGTATGTTGCACATAAAAGTAGGTATGACGGCTCCAACTTGTACTGTTGGATGACACTTATAGAATTTAGTAAGAGAGACGTCGGGAGGCTGCGTCCCCCCCGGCGCCATGATGACGAGTGATTTCAAGATATTTTACAGTATTTACTTAATATTACGTGTCGATAATTACTTACAAAAAGTTATTTACTCCTAAAATATATATAATTTAAGCTATGTCATATGAAAATTCATCAAGTCATTCTATAAACCAGTTACAATGCAGCCTAAGTAAAATCCTCATGTGTGCATTAAATGGGTTACTTCTTCACTCATTTTTTCAAACATGTCTATTTATAACAAGACGCTTTATACATTCACAAGTAAATATTATTATTCTGTACGAGTTCAAATTTAGGTATACAAATGTAGAGGTGTAAAACTTGTTAAATACACTTTGTTTTTGGTTTTCGTCACCGCAACACTTACTTTCAAGTATAATAGTTTATTGCTAATATAATTAATATAATAGCTTCTTCCACAGCCTAAGGCCCCCAATATTGCAAATTAAAAAAAGATGACTTTATAAAAAACTAATAATTTTTCATCTCGAATCATACTTTTATGTATAATGTAGTAAGAATCATTAAAATTTCTAATAAAATATGCTCAGTTATGCTACATTGCCTCATACGGATACGTAAATAGTAACTCTTGCCAATGATCTTGGTTTAATTACAACTCTAACCGTCTATTGTCTTGAAAGTGAGGCTTATTGTTATAAGGGCCAATAAATAAAAGTATCTATTGAATATTCTTCAATTTGGACTGCAAACAAAGCCAAGTAAAACAATAAATCTGGCTCCCGAAACAACAATTGATTTTATTAAAATTGTACCAAGATTGTTGGCACAAAACATAATATAAGATAAATGACAATATTTTTGTTAGGTATCAATACACCTTTTATTAGTTAATACTATAATTTAATAAGTATTACTAAACATTTATATGTAGCCTAAAAGCAAGGTGCAGGCACTAAACATATTATTTCAGATAAAAGATCACTCACCCTATCTGATATAAACTCCTATAGTTAGTAGAAAATCAGAATTGTTATTTACCTGCGAGTATCATTAATGTTCGTTCTAACTACTAAATTTGTAATAAGCTCTCAATCTCTCGTACCATGAAAACCTTCAGCATTTTGTAAGCTAAAATGAATAAAAAAGATTTCATAAAGTACCACATAATTTACAAATTAAAAATTATTCAAATATATATGATAAAAGTAACTTATCTGAGAATTGCAGTAGTAGAGTACAGTGAACTTTCATATTATGGTTACTTTTTGACATGTAACAGCTGACATGCAACATAATCTGTTCTGTTGATCTGGACGGGATAGCTTATATATATATAGGCTCCGTTCTCATAGTCTATGGTCATCTTCGTAGTGCGATCGCAAATATCTGTCTCAGTTTCCTCTCTGATCTGTGACTGGTGAAAACTCAACTAGAAAGTAATTAGTTATTGCAAGATGTATGAAATTCTGTATACATTTTGTCTATGTACATTTGAAAATACAGATTTTAAATTCGCAGGCTACAGTTATATTTACGCTTAATAAGAATGCTGCATTCTGCATTGTATTTTTACCTTATATCTCGCCAAAATGAATTACTTTCTAGTTCAGTTTTCATCAGTCACAGATCAAAGAGGAAACTGAGACAGATATTTACGATCGCACTATGAAGTTGACCATAGACACTATGAGAACGGAGCCTAGATATAAGCTACACCGTTCAGATCAAGAGAACAGATTATGTTGCATGTCAGCTGTTGCATGCCAAAAAGTAACCATAATATGAAAGTTCACTGTACTCTACTACTGCAATTCTCAGATAAGTTACTTTTATCATATATATTTGAGTAATTTTTAATTAGCAAATTATGTGATACTTTGCGAAATCTTTTTTATTCATTCTAGGTTACAAAATGCTGAAGGTTTTCATGGTACGAAAGATTGAGAGCTTATTACAAATTTAGAAGTTAGAACGAACTTTAACGATACTCACCGGTGAATAACAATTCTGATTTTCTACTAACTATAGGAGTTTATATCAGATCGGGTAAGTGATTTATTATCTGAAATAATGTATTTAGTGGCTACACCTTGCTTTTTGGCTAAACATAAATGTTTAGTAACACTTGTTAAATTATGGAATTAACTAATAAAAGCTGTATTGACACCTAACAAAAAACCGCTGCCAATTCATTGGCCCGTGGCTTCCTCAAACTTAATTTGCTTATTCCTTTAATGAATTTTTAATAACAAAATTTATAATTTTTGGAACAATTTATGACATAATTATAATTAAATTCTTGTATGAAGATAAAAATTATTAAATTGTAAATTATGTATAAAATATGAATAAAATAATAGGTATGATTTTTTTTTTAATTATGTGTGAAAAATAAATAAAATAATTGATTGTAATATTATCGTCAAAACCTTTTAACCTCTTCTAACCGACGTCCACATATGTGGACGCATATTGAAGTCACGATTGTGAGGTGATCCAAAGCTTTTTTAATGAAATCTTTGACGTTATATCTTTCTTTAAATGAAGAATAACAAAAATAAATTGAATATAAAAATTTTAAATTAATTTTTACATATTATTTATTTACTTTTACATTATTTTTTTCCAGCGGTTCATAGTGCCGGTCAGAAGAGGTTAAAATTCCTAAATAACATTTACTTCAAATTATATTTTCTTTGTGAAATTTTACACATAGGATACTTGTCTCTAGTAGTATGCCTGTCCGTATTTGTGTGCTCTTTCTGGAATTTCCGATGTAAGAAAAAGGTTCTAATCTTAAAAATAATAAATGGCTATTACAAAACAAAAGCAGGTATACAACACGCGCGCATCGGCGCATAGCGCATAGCGCATGTCATTTCCATTTTCTAGTATACATAAATGCGTTCCCCAATAATTACGATTTTAAAAGAGGGCTAAAATAGTTTTAACCTCAAATATCTCTGAAATTCATAAACGAATTCTTTTACCCTAAAAATTTTTCTAATAAATAATATACAAACTCTACATCTCCAAAAGAAATCAAAACAATTTTAATGTAGTTATTTTGTGGGACAACAAAGTCATTTTCAAAAAGACTAGAATTTTAAATATCAAACATCTAAAAAAATAACCATATAATCTGGATGAAACTTTACACAGGTATTTCCTATATTGCATACAAAATAGTCTATAAATTTCAAGCTGATACATGAAGTCGTCATTGAGAAATTACAATTTTGAAAAAAACCGTAAAAGAATTTTAACCTTAAATATCTCTAAAAATCATGAGACAATTCTTTTACCTAAAGGACTTATACGATAACATATAGACTCTATATCTCCACAAAATTTCAACATGATTAAACCAATTTTTGTTTTCTCTAGTTATCATGTGACAAAGAAAATAACTTTGTAATACACGAAAATTTTCAAAATCAAATATCTCAAGAAGTAATCGTACGATCCTGATGAAAATTCGCATACATATTATCTATATCACATACAAAATTGTCTATAAATTTGGAGCTGATACTTGGAGCCGTTCTTGAGAAATTACTATTTGAAAAAAAGGTTAAAAAAATTTTAACCTCAATTATTCCTGAAATTTCTGGACTAATCATTTTGCCTAAAGAACTCGACCGAGAGTTGTCAAAAATCTACCTCAACAAGGAATTTCAAAGCGATTAAGTCAATTTTACTCCCGTAATCGTTGGACATACAAAACTCATTTTTTTCACATTTCAATTTTTTTCTCAAGAACTAGTCAACAAAATGAATTCAAATTTTTACAGATTACAGCTATTTATATTCTGCATTATCATGATTTTTCTCAAGAAAATTGACCGTTTAGTTTAGGAGTTATAAGCTTTTAAAAAAAAAACACGTTTTTGTTAATAACAAAAGAACCGTGATAGCTAGAGAATTTTTTTTTTTTTAGAAAATGTAGGTATTTTAATGCTCTTTCAAATGCTGTCCATTCGATTCAAATAGCTCGATCTTATAATTAAAAAAAAGCAAAAATCAATTTTGAGAAAATCGAGAATTCGAAATAAAACAAAAACACATCGGCGAATCAAAAAACGAATTTTTGACCCGCCATCGCACAAAAAAAAACAAAAAAATGAGATCTGTCCGGTCAAAATCGATCAAGGAGAAGCTGAGATCCAGCGTACACACACACACACACACACACACACACGCGCGCGCGCACGCACACGCACACACACACACGCACACACACGCGCACACACACACATACACACATCCATACAGACATTTTTCAAAAAGCATGTATTTTGATTCCTAACACCTCGAAAAATAATTATAACATGTTTTTACAATAACTCAAAAAATTACTATCACAAAGCTTCCTCTAGGGGGAAGCAATATTGTCGTTATCTTATATTGTGTTTTGTGCCAACAATCTTGGTACAATTTTAATTTAATAAAATCAATTATTGTCGCGGGGATTGTAGGACGTTTTCCCAATCCGCGTTTCCCAATGGATAATTTTCCCAAAGGTCATTTTTCCCAAAAGACCAATTTCCCAAAAGGGATGTTTTTCCCAAAATACACTTATTTTCCAACATGGCGAAAAAGAATGAGAACGACCATGCGACTAAATTCAATCCATTATGACTATTCTTTTGTTTTATCATTATATGTTTTGGTTATGCATTGACATTATCCAAATCTCATTGCTATCAAAATTTTAGTCGTCACTTCGAAATTGAAAAGTAAATAAATTAAAAGTGACGAAATGGAAACCGTTGAAGTTGTACGTTCCAAAAAAAGTTGTTTTCTTCATATTGATGGATTTCTGTATTATAAACATTCTGGCGTGTCTCGACGATATTGGAATTGCCGAAATAAAGGAGAATGTTCGGCGCGAGCTATAACCACCGGAGATGGAGAAACTTTGGTAGTCCATAAAGGACCAAATAGTTCAGAGCATAATCGACGAATAAAAGTTGGCTCCCACATGCTCTGTGCCCTGGCTTTTGTTCCTACGGACGAAGTCGAAAATTACTTCAAGCTTTTGAGTGACGAGTTACCCGAGGAGTTGGAGCCCATCGCGGATTATTTTGAGACTACATATATTAGGCGTTTAAGTGCTCGAAGAAGAAGTAAACCTGTACTAAGCCTGCTGCGCCGTCCACTGAGATATCCTCCAGCTTTATGGAATCAGTATGATTCGGTATTGGAAGGTACATCACGAACAAATAATACGGCTGAAGGTTGGCACAACAGATTTCAACTTGTAGTCGGTAAACATCATCCCAGTTTATATAATTTTTTCGAAGAATTGATAAAAGAACAAGGCGATACTGAAATCATGTTGCGTCAACTGCAACTGGGTCAACGAATTCGAAAAGGCATCGACAAAAATAGAAGAGAAATAGAAGAACGATTATATTCTATTGTACAAGAATATCATAAATATGCACATACAAATGATGTACTAACATACCTTAAAAATGTTTGCTACTATGTTAAATTTTAAGTAAATAAAAAAATTATAAACAAAATATATTGGGAAAAAAGGTCTTTGGGAAAAAGTGTTTTTGGGAAAAATGTCCAATGGGAAAAATGGATATTATGAAAAATATCCATTGGGAAAAATGTCCGTTGGGAAAATTGGATAGGGAAAACCGCCCCCCCCCCCCCTACCTGTCGGCGGGAGCCAGATTTATTGTTTTACTTGGCTTTGTTTGCAGTCCAATTGAAGAATATTCAAAAGATACCTTTATTCATTGGCCCTTATAATAATAAGCCTTACTTCCAAGACAATAGACGGTTAGAGTTGTAATTAAACCAAGATCATTGGCAAGATTTACGTGTCCATATGTGGCAATGTAACAACTGAGAATATATTATTAGAAATTTTAATGATTTTTACTACATACATACTTCAAAGTATGATTCGAGATGAGAAATTATTTGTTTTTTGTAAAGTCATCTTTTCTGCTTTCTCAAAGAGAAAGCTTGGTAACGATGAAATTTTTCAACCTCGAGATTTCGATGAGTTTCGATATTTCTGAGCTCCCAGAGTCGAGATATGCATTTTCTAGAAAATGTCTGTGTGTGTGTGTGTGTGTGTGTGTGTGTGTGTGTGTGTGTGTGTGTGTGTGTGTGGGTGTGTGTGTGTGTGTGTGTGTGTGTATGTGTGTGTTTGTGTGTTATAAATTTGTCAGCAGCATAACTCGAAACTGGCCAGAGATATCAAGTTTATCTTTGGCAGGTATTTAAAGCTTATTTTGAAGTTGTGCAAGTTCAGTTATATAGTTGATCGGATAATATTAAGTCGGTTAAAAAAAATAAAGAAAAATATCGAACAATCGAAATTTTTCTTTTCGTCGCCGAATTTGGATATCGGTGGGAAGTAGGCCCATTTTCTGAAAGGCCTTGCAATTACCTATCAATTCATATTTTTGTCGGCCTGATCGGATAATATTAAGTCGTTTAAAAAAAATAGGGAAAAATATCGAAAAATCGAAAATAATTTTTTTCGGCTCTGGGTTTGGATATCGGTGGGAGTTAGGCCCATTTTCTGAAAAGTCTTGAAATTACCTATCAATCTATATTTTTGTCGGCCCAATCGGATAATATTAAGTCGTTTAAAAAAAAAATAAAGAATAATATGGAAACATCGAAAATAATTTTTTTTCCTTTGGGGTTTGGATATCGGTCAGAAGTGGATCCATTTTCTTAAAGGTCTTGACATTTTCTATCTACCCATATTTTTGGCGGTCCGATCGGATAATATTAAGTCGGCTAAAAAAAATAAAGAAGAATATGGAAAAATCGAAAATATTTTTTTACGGCGTTGGGTTTACATATTCGTTGGAAGTAGTCACATTTTCTTAAAATTCTTGAAATTATCTATCAATCCATATTTTTGTTCGTAGAAACGGATAATATTACGTCTGTAAAAAAAAATAAAGAAAAATATGGAAAAATCGTAAATAATTTTTTTCATCGCTTATACAGAAGTTGTACTTTAACATCCTACAGCTACCACTACAAAATTAAAGAAAAAAATAACACCTGAGTTAGAGGATATTTGAAACCTTCGCCGAGTTATATGGTTTTTGAAACCACTCTATGCGTTGGTGAATTTTCGAAGTCTTCGCTGATTTGGCGGGGTTTTGAAGCAAATACCGAGTTAGCAGGTTTTCGAAGGAAACGCCGAAGAAATTTCGAAGAAATGCAATAATTTATAAATTCAATAAATAGCATTTGATAATACCGTAAACTTTTTAATTTGCAATTTAATAATTACTACATATCTATTTTAAATATAATTTTCTTGATTATTTTGAATAATTGTATTTATGGATAATGAGATATGCAGAAGGAATGAAATTTTATATTAAAATGTACATTTAAAAAAATTATTTGATGTAATTTATCTATTATCTTTGAGAAACATTCTGCTAAAGCAGTTAGCAGCGGTTTTTAATTTGCAATACCGGGGGCCTTAGGTTATGGAGGAAGCTATTATATTAATGATATTAGCAATAAACTATTATTCTTGAAAGTTAGTGTTGCGGTGACAAAAACTAAAAACCAAGTGCATTTATCAAGTCTTATTATAAATAGACATGTTTGAAAAAATTAGCCAAGATTACCGGTAACCCATTTAATGCAGACATAAAAATTTTTCAATATTTAGGCTGCATTGTAACTGGTTTATAGAATGACTTGATGAATTTTTATACGACATAGCTTAAATTATATATATTTTAGGAGTAAATAACTTTATGTAAGTAACTTTCCACACGTAATATGAAGTAAATATTATAAAATATCTTGAAATTATACGATTTTAAGTTTTAGTGAAACTATGGGAACAACTGCTGCATATTTCATAATATTTAATAACATTTTTTATGTTTACAGACATTATTTAATAACTCAACAGCATTATGTTTAATATATAAGAAAAATTAATATTTTATGTTGCGTATACATCAATTAAGTATATTTAATATTGTGGATATCAGAATCAAATTTAAAAAATAAGTCTGAAAAAATATCAACAACAATTTTATGGCTGATCGATATACTGGATGATATTAAAAATTTTATTCATGTTTTTGTAATATTAGTAATTTTTATTACCATTATACCAATATTAAGCAAGAATAATACTAAAAGTGTTCCTGGAAGGAAAAAGTGATAGATGAACATGAAGGTATATGCATAAGAATCACATTTTTCCTGAAATTGATAACATTTTAATTTTTTTATGAAAAATGAGAGCTTTTCCCATTCCAGGACAAGTGGGATGATATTTCTGCATATTATAGCTATACTCCTGATTTTTTGTGAAGCTGAGTCGATGAGCGCTCCTTATGAAAACTCAATTTTTAACATTTAAATGGTCCCATCACAATGATAAAGTACCACTGGACCTATGTCATCCGGATTTTCACAAAATATAGAATTTTTATGACAAAAAAGCTCTTCGATGATTTTTTTGTAGAATGCAACTATTATGAGTAAAATGAGTTTGAAAATTGCTAAAAATCATGAAAATTCGTGAAATGTGTTACTTTCATGATTTGTAGCTCCGAAAATAATTGGAAAAAAAATCTGAAAAATTCAGGGTAGTTCAAAATATAGTGTATAATGTGTAAAAAAATTTATCTATATATATATTACTAGTGTTATGGAGCCCGATCTAGAGTTTCTATACCCAGACAGTTGTTATTTCTTTATTCACTTGTATACGGGAACACTGTGCGTAGGTACTGATATACAGGGATGGGCTCCATAAAGGGGTTAGGTGATATATATATATATATATATATATATATATATATATATATATATATATATATATATATATATATATATATATATATATATATATATATATATATATATATATATATATATATCAAAAAGTTTCAAGTTTTTGAGTTAAAAAATGATAAAAATTGAAAATTTATGAAAAAATTCAACTTTCAAATTTTCAATTAATTGTAACTTTAGAACGATTGCATATTTTGCTCTAAAACTTTATATTTGTACTTTGGGGCTATTTGGAATGGGTAAAAAAATTTTGAGCAATTTTAAAATTTTGAGCTGAACAGTTGACATGACATATATATATATATATATATATATATATATATATATATATATATATATATATATATATATATATATATATATATATATGTAATGTCATGTCAACTGTTCAGCTCAAAATTTTAAAATTGCTCAAAATTTTTTTACCCATTCCAAATAGCCCCAAAGTACAAATATAAAGTTTTAGAGCAAAATATGCAATCGTTCTAAAGTTACAATTAATTGAAAATTTGAAAGTTGAATTTTTTCATAAATTTTCAATTTTTATCATTTTTTAACTCAAAAACTTGAAACTTTTTGTATAGCATGTTAAATAGGAAAAAGTTTGCGAATTGTAAGTAGAATTTCTAAGAATTTTTGCAGATCGATGCCAATTATTTTGCTAATTTATACTTGACAGAACACCATTCAAAATATGCTTAAGGCGAACGCGACTGTATCAATATCCCTCACCAAAGGCTAAAAGATTTGTAGAAAATGTTACCTTTAAAATGCGACCTTGATGAAAATGGAAATAGATCACAGACAAAAGTTACGGGCAATTAAAACTCTCAAAACAGTGGAAAAGCACTATTTTCACTGTTTTTACAGCTTTAATTGCACATAACTTTTTTCAGTGACGCTTTTCCATCTTCAGCAAGGTGCCATTTTAAAGGTAACATTTTTTACAAATCTTTTAGCATTTGGTAAGGGATATTGATACAGCCGCATTCGCCTTGAGGGGGTTATCGTGATTTTAAAATGGGTTCACTATTTAATTTTTATGCAATAAATTATTAAAATATAATAATATAAGTACACATGGATATGAAAGGAGAATACTTTCTGAATCGAAAAAAAACTATTGTGATTAAAAATTGCTAAACGAACACATAGATATTGTTGAATAAGTAAAAAAGTTACTTTCGCTATTTGCCAACTTTTATTTTTCTTTTGATTTTAATGTTTAACGTCTCATTCTGCTGCTTAAACATTTGTCTACGATCCATCCGGGCTAATATTATGAAATAATGAATATATGAGAAGCAACATGTAATTGTTTATAGTACAATACAGTATAAACTTGAAGTTTATTCTGCTTAAACTGTAAACAATTACATATTGCGTGTGTGTGTGTGTGTGTGTGTGTGTGTGTGTGTGTGTGTATGTGTGTGTGTGTATCTCTATGGCTTCCCGGAAAACCCACTTAAGGGACGAGTTTTTCAAAATCGGTTTTATGCCTTTTTTCTTATCTGTATTAGTCATATCCATGCGCGCTGCGCGCGCTTCAATTTTTCATAGAAACGGAATCAACAAATATTTTAGACTTCATTACTGTATTTTTTATTAACATTCTCTTTCAGAAAGCATAATATATTATTTACACTAAACAACAGATTTGAATTCTAAATTTTGAGGTTAGGAAACCAATCGGTACAGTTTATTTTGTAATTAAGTTATTAGATACAAAATTGTTATCAATTGGGATATTGAATAATTTAATAATTATTTCATTGATTTACTCAAATGCACATATAAATCATTTAATTAATTTCTATATTAAAATATTCATTTTATATCAGAGAACATTTTGAATTTTGGCGCTATTGACCGGATATTGAACCATCAACCAATCGTATTGCTTCTTTAAATGCTTCACAACATCCTGTCATCACTTTTTAAGAGAGGAAACAGTCCTTTATCGTCTAGCCGTGACAGAAATTACGAAAGTGCACTCGTTGTCTTGAATCAGCACAAGGAAAAACCACATATCTCCATTTTTTCAACATTTTCCCGGAATAACCACGTATCTCCATTTTTTAAGAATAATTCCCGGAAAAACCACGTAACTCCACTTTTTTTAGAATAACTTCCGGAAAAACCACGTAACTCCACTTTTTTTTATAGAAAAACTCCCGAAAAAACCACGTAACACCACTTTTTTTAGAATAACTCCCGGAAACCCCATGTAACTCCACTAAAATTTTTTTTTATTCTCGGAATAACCACGTAACTGAAATTCGATTTCTAAAACATGAACGCTATTTTCTCTGGTTACTATGGTCAAAAATATGTTATTTACATTAGTATTCATAGACGCGGTGTTGCATTTAATCTCATTTGTCTTGATTTATAACATCGATGCGAAACCTGCGGAACTAAAAACTCGATTTACTCGAAATAATGAAAAGTGGAGATAAGTGGTTTTTCTTGGAAGCCATATGTATATATTTTATTTAGGCGTTCCCAGACCTGACTTCGTATATATTAATGATTTCATAATATAAGCCTGGATGGGTCATACACAAACGTTTAAGGTGGCTTCACCGCGTGAATTGGGAAGATTAATAAAATATTTTTACAATTGTTTATTCACATGGTATAATGTAAAAACGATATCACATAATAATATGATTCATAAAGTATCAACAACATTTTTTTCAACGAAATTTCAATATTGCATAAGTAGATATCGCCAATTAAAAACAAAAGTTGAACTATTAATGTAAATTTTTTTTATTTTTGATCCGATTCAAAATTAGAAGGGCTTATTTTGTTCCTTGTACAATTTCATAGGGAGTCGACGATATCAAAATTGAAAAATTTTGAAAAGATATATCCACTTGTTTATACATTCATGTATGCATTTTAGAGAGTTGAATTAAACAAATAGTTGTATCTTTGCAAGTTTTGAAAATTTTTCAATTTTGATATCGTTGACTCCCTAGGAAATTGCACAAGGAACAAAATGAGCCCTTCCAATTTTGAATCGGATCAAAAATAAAAAAAAAATACATTGATAGTTTAACTTTTTTTTAATTGGCGTTATCTACTTTTGCAATATTGAAATTTCGTTGAGAAATATTTTTTTTGGTACTTTATGAATCATATTATTATGTGATATCATTTTTTACATTATATCATGTGAACAAACAGTTGTAAAAAAATTTTATTAATCTACAATTCACGCGGTGAAGCAACCTTACGGAGCAAAATAAGACGTTAAACATTAAAACCGAATGAAAACTAGAAAGTAACTTTTTTACTTATTAAACAATATCGACGTGTTCGATTAACAATTTTTTATCACAATAGTTTTTTTTTCCGTTCAGAAAGTATTTGCCTTATATGCATATGTACTTACAGTATTATATTTTAATAATTTATGACAGAAAAATTAAATAGTGAAACTATTTTAAAGTCCCGATAACTCCTTTAAGCATATTTTGAATGGTGTTCTGACAAATGCACATGAGCAAAATAATTTGCATCGATCTGCAAAAATTCTAAGCAATTATACTTACAATTTGCAAATTTTTTTCCATTTAATATGCGATAAAAAAAGCTTCAAGTTTTTGAGTTAAAAAATCATAAAAACTGAGTATTTACGAAATTATTCAAAATTTTCAAATTTTCAATTAATACAACTTTAGAACGATTGCATATTTTGCTCCAAAACTTTATATTTTTGTTTTGAGACTGACTTGGAATGAGTCAAATTTTTGAGCAATTTTAAAATTTTGAGCTGAACAGTTGACATGAAGTTACCCATATGAGGTGTGTCATGTCAACTGCCCCAGCGCGGCGCGCGAGCGCTAAATCGTGCTATATCCAGCTCATGTTTACGATACTAAAACGTACTTAAAAAAAATTTTATGATAAGTATTTCTGACGTATTTTTTCCTCAGCTTTCCAATAGCATGGGCAGTTTTTCCGAAATTTTCCATTTTCACCTTCAAAAAGTACAAAACGTGTTATATCTCAATAATTGTATTATTAATATTTTTTTTACCCTCTAGATTGAAAGCTGAGCATTTTTTACATAGGAAAGAATATTTTCCAAAGAGTGCCCGAGATTTTTTGTGCGATAAATAGAATGCGAAATAGTAGACACGTCGCCTTTCCTGCGCGCGGTGCTACGCGGTACAGCGCGCGGACTGCGCTCGCCTCGTTGCCTATATAATAACCTTTTATAATCTTTAATTCTTTACCTGTTCTTCTGGATTCTTAATAATGCATGGAGTAATATTTTATTAATTATTTTATAAAAAAACAAAATTTCAAAATTAACAGCAATATAGTAACTCTTGTACTAACGTTTTTTTTTCAGTGTAGATAATTTTTTTTTTTTTAAGTGTTATATCTTGAAAAGTATATTTTTAATATTTTTTTTTGTCCTTCAGATCGAAAGCTGTGCATTTTTTACGTAGGAAAGGATATTTTCTAATAAGTATCCAAGATGTTTTCTGTTAGAAATAGAACGCGAAAGAGCTTACGTATACGCACGGCGGTATACGCACGGCGGTGCAAAGGCGTTTCCTACGCGCGGTACCGCGCGGCACGGAATCATTCATTTATCATTCGATAGGTGGCTTGCACACTTTTCAAACTGTATGTAAATCGTCACGTCGAAAGTATATAATTACCATAACTTTTTATCATTTTCCTCTTCGGATTTTTTTCGGATTTCTTATCAATAGAAGTTAAACACTTGGATTTCCTTGCATCTTTTGTGCATTTGATGATTAAGTCATTGGTGACTGCTGATTTCATTATTTTTGCTTTCTCAAAGAAAAAGCTTTTCATTTTTGTTTATTGTAGCAATTAAAATAGATTCACATTGGAAATTGAAATGTATAAATCCTTTAAATAAAAATGATCACCCCGCATCTAAAAATTTGTTTGACTTTCCAATACTTTTAAGAAGTGCATATCCTTTAGTACCTGAAAAGGCTAAAATATGTTTAACCTGTCAATGCCAAATTTATAAACAGGAATCAATTTTATCTCCCATCTGATGCTAAAAAAGCTAAAACAGTGTGTGATGATGAATATCACAAAGCTGGTGTTGCAGTTCTCGAACAAATAATAGTACATTTCGACACGGGTGGGGAAGTCGATTATTTAGCTGGTGTGACTTTTTGCACGAGCGAAGCGAGTGCGAAAAAGTCACACAACCTAAATAATCGACTTACGCACTAGTTTCGAACGGTATTTTATACCACGAGCGCCGAAAAATCATACCAAAGTTGTGATTTTGAGGTTAGAGTGGTATAAAGAAAACAATTTTTGAGAAAGATAAAGAAAAAAACGTTAGTACAAGAGTTACTATATTGCTGTTGATTTTGAAATTTTATTTTTTTACAAAATAATTAATAAAATATTACTCCATGCATTATTAAGAATCCAGAAAAACAGGTAAAGAATTAAAGATTATAAAAGGTTATTACATAGGCATCAGGCGGGCGCAGTCCGCGCGCTGTACCGCGTAGTGCCGCGCGCAGGAAAGGCGGTGCGTCTATTGTTTCGCATTCTATTTCTCGCACAAAAAATCTCGGGCACTCTTTGAAAAATATTCTTCCCTATGTAGAAAATGCTCAGTTTTCCATCTGGAGGGTCGAAAAAAATATTAAAAATACACTTTTTGAGGTATAACACGTTTTGTACTTTTTGAAGATGAAAATGGAAGATTTCGGGAAAACTGCCTACACCATTGGAAAGCTGAAGAAAAAATACGTCGGAAATGCTTATCATAAATTTTTTTTAAGTACATTTTAGTATTGTAAACATGTGCTGGATATAGCATGATTTGGCGCTGGCGCGCCGCGCTATGGGGCAGTTGACATGAAACGCGTCATATATATCGTAAAAGTTCTTTGGTAAAAGAATTGGCTCATGATTTTTAGAGATATTTAAGGTTAAAATGTTTTTACGATTTTGTCTTAAATCGTTATTTCTTAATGACGTATTCATGTATCAGCTTGAAATTTATAGACTTTTTTGTATGCGATATAAGACCGAATCCATCTCAAATCAGATGCCACCGATCATTTTGGAATTAAAGTATTTATATTTTTCTCCAAAAATCCTTACTTAGAAAAAATTTTTTTAAATGTCATTTGCAAACTGCTACTGTTTCACCAGTTTTTTAAGCTTTTAAGGGTGTAACACATAATTTCACTCTGTTTTGAGCCCTCTTTCACGTCTCTAATGTTATTTTGGAAGAAATGAAAAAATGCACAAATTATGCACTTTTTAGAAAAATGCATTTTTCTCGAAAACCCCATTTTTTTCCTCAATTTTGTTGTGGCGATAGAGGACGTAAAAAGCTATCTAGACATATAATGTGAGATTTGGGGGATTTGCTCGGTGAAAGCAAATATTAATAAGATAAAACACAAACAAATTTTCACGCTTATATAGTCAATGATGTAATAGTCAATATAAAGGTTTTCATCTTTGTGCATACGTAAGTAATATACATGTACATATAAGCACGCAGTATCTACAAAATCTGTGCACGTATACACGCACCTACTTGTATGCATTTATTCGTTTCACGGTCGATGTATTTCATTTTTTGATTCTAGTCTTCTAGATTTTTTATTTTTATAATTACCTTTCTTTGTCTATTTCATTGTTCATACTTCAGTAAGCGGAAGATCAGCGGTCTTTGCTATAAAACAATGTAATTTATCGTTACATGTTTCTCTATGAGTCTAACCCATAAATGAGTTTTTTTAATTCCATAATACTTAGGGGTAGTAAGCTAATCAGCATGCTTTACTTGTCTGAATTCTTCTACGTCAACATCTTGTAAATGTAGGGGAATATGGGGCAGTAGTGGCAACTAAACTTTAACGTAGAACTGTGTGGAAATTGCAGATATTAAGGGGATGTAAGTACCGACGTTATTTTTCAAACGAGTACATTTCACGAAAATACCAATAGAATCATCCAAAAAAAATTGTGGGTATAGTATTTACATATACGGAGCGCTTGACAAACGTGTTTTTCCAAAAAAATCATGAGAATTTATTTAATTAAATAGAAACCGTACTGTTGATAAGTAGGAATCTGCATTTGACCTACTTTTCAAACGAGCATAGCTAACGAAAATGTTAATAAAATCACTCAAAAAATTTTCTGAATATAGTGGTTACCTGTACGGAGCGGTTGACAATGGTCTTTTTCCAAATAAACGTTTGAATGTTGATTTAAAAAATATTGAAATTAGGGTTTCACATCACCTGAAGGTGATGTAAAATACCGACATAATTTTTGAACGTGTACATCTTCTGCAAGTACTAGTAGAATTACTCAAAAAAATTTTAGAGTATAGCATTTACATATACGGTGCGTCTGACAATCCTGTTTTTCAAAAAAAAAAATACTTAGAAATTGATCAATTAAATAAAAACCGCAATGCCGGTAAGTAGGAATCTGCATTTGTATAATTTTGATCTAGTTTTTAAACAAGCATATCTGATGAAAATGCTAATAAAGTCACTCAAAAAAGTTTCTGAGCATAGTATTTACATACGAAGCGCTTGACAAAATTGTTTTTCCAAATAAACGTTCGAATATTAATTTATTAAATAATGAAATTGGGTTGATTTTGGTCTTCACATCGCCTTAAGAACATTTAAAAAAATGGAAACGTTAGCAACCTACATTAAGAATCAGGATGTACAGTTGAATATACTTTTTTGAAACTCCGTGCGAGAAGTTCGATTTCTCGCACGCTGCGTTAAACGATGCGTGCAAAAATCTCACTTCTCGCACGTCGTGTCAAAAAATACGGTTCGACACTTGTGTGAGAAGTTGATTTTCTCCTCGTGTGACCTTTTCACCCTCGCTTCGCTCGGGTGCAAACAGTTACACGAGGGGAAAATCAAATCCTCGCACTAGTATCGAAATGTACTATTTTTTGTGACGCGTTGATTTGTATAAATCTAAAAGTAAAGTGTGTCAAAAGTGCTCTACGTGCCCCACTAGCGGGGCGTTTGTGGCACTTGGCGGGGCACGAGTGGCATGGATTTTTATAAAGTATTTTCACATTTATAAATTTACGTAAATAATCATATGTGAAATAATTAAAATAAGAAGTACTTTACACATATTTGATTGTATGATATATTTTACAACGATAAATAGCGAAATTCGATCTTACTGAGCCTTATTAGTTACGGAACGAACAGTTGACGGCGCCGCGCAACGGCGAAACACATTTAGTACGCCACTTCTGTCCCACCTCCTTGGGTGCCATGCATGCCCTGTTTTCACTGTTTTTTCAAATTGATAATGCATAATTATTAAGCATTATTAGGTAACAAATCAAAAGAGGCTTCAATGTTCAAAGTCTGAACTATCAAATTACACTTTATTTTGTACGGATCGATCCTTTTTTTTTGGCATTCTGTCAGAGGAATGAAAAATGAAAACAACCATTTTCTTTCACTTTCAATTTCATCATCATTAAACTAATTAACATGGCTTTTTTTATATTTTTTTAGCAGAGACAAGGACTAGAAGCATTTTTCTTTGAGTTCTATAAAAATTTGTTATGAAATATTCATTAACAGTTTAAATATCAAGTTGCCAAATTGACTCGCCTGCCTCGCCGTGCCCCCCCTTCCTCCATTATTTTAATTGCATCTGTATATTCTTGAACGTGCTCTACAAAATCATTAGCATTTTGAATATATTTTTCATGGTGCTTTTGAAGATTATGCGAAATGGCATAATGCTTTATAAATCAACCCACCCCTTCCACAGCTCCTTTGCCGTGCCCAGTAGCAGAAAAAACCATTTTATAAAATATGGTGCTCCTATTAATTCAGATAATTGAAAGCGATTTTTAAATTGGCTACCGTCGTCGTCTGATACAATGGTGAGTTTCTTTATTAAATCACAACAATTTTCTTTCAAGTAAGTTTAAGGGGGTAAGTTAAAAAGTTATGAATTCTCTTCATTGAGAAATATTTAGACATTGTAGTTGAGTTGATAAGGCGTAAATATATAATAATTTTCAAAAAGCTGATAGTTTTAAAAAATACTACAGGTGTAATATATAGCAGAAACCAAACTTTTCTTGGTACATGTTAAGTCAAACGGTAGCCATCTGGCGCACAAATGTATAAGTACATAAACTCATTCAAGTAGGCGCAAGTACATGTATATTACTCACGTACGAACGAAGATCAATCCTTTATATTTATTGTTATCATCATACTTATCATTTACTATATAAGCGTGAAGCGTGCAAAATTTTTTTAGGTAAGAATTTTCTCGGAATTTTTCGGCATCGCTGAACGCATGCAATTTTGATACAACAAAAAAATAAAAAAAATTTGTGTCAAATAATTTTTGAAGAAGAACATAAGTACTTTAATTCCAAAATGATCAGTGGCATAAGCATACGCGGACCACCTCGTTTGAGATGAATGCGGCCATCGGCAATAAATTTGTAAAATTCCATCCAGATCGTATGATTAATTTTGAAATATTTGATATATTAAATTTTTGTGTTTCTAAAAATGATTTTCTTTGTTGTAAAATAACTTGAGTAGAATTTAATTTTTCATTTTTTGATAATTTAAGCTATATCAGCCTCCTTAATGGGGTCCAGAAGTTGATTAAAAATTTTAATTTCGCTGGAGAAGGGAAACAATGCTATGGTTTATCGTAATTTTGTTTTTATTATTTGTTATAAGCAAATTAGTTGTTTTGTCTGTTGGACAAAATTATGGAGCGAAATTTAAATTTTTAATTGAATTTAGGAACAGAATTCAAAAGAAAATTATCTTGGTTAGAAGGTATATAAATAATTAATACTCAATTAGAATATAATACGGAATTATTTATTGAGGAATCGTGATTTTATTGATAAAGTTATGTTTGATCTTAGATGGGATTGTTTTAACTATAATCTTGAAATGGGGAGAGTTATCGTGCCATGCACCACCTTTAAAAACCATGGCTTAAAAGAACCGAGAACAGAGTAGTTATATTTATTTAAGTGTAGTCGTCAGATAAATGATTTGAAGAATAAAATAAATTTATAGTTTTTCAAATATTAAGGAAGTTGTCAATCATGAAAAAAAAGTAAAATGAATAACCATATTTTATATTTGACGTATATAACATTTATAGGAACGATAAATTAATTTGGAGGAAGCTACGTGCCAATAAATTGGCAGCGGTTTTTTCAATCGTTTAATTTTTAAATATTTATTAACTTGATATTGTAGTTTCTAATTGTTCAGAGAATATCAATAGAATCTTCTTAAATAATGAGTGAATTTGAATTAGCAATCGGAGGTTAAGTATTTATTATAAACAGTAAACCGATTCACGTATTTTGTGAAATAAAGTAGTAAAAGCGACAAACAAGTGACAGTGATAAAAAAAATTTAACAGTTTAATATCTAATTTCCAGGCAGGTGTGGTTTGGCGATGCTCCTGTCATGTGCAGGATGCGACAAGCCGATTATGGACAAGTTCCTGTTCAATGTGCTGGACCGAGCCTGGCATGCAGACTGCGTACGGTGCTGCGACTGCAGGAATCCGTTGCAGGAGAAGTGCTTCTCCAGAGAGGCAAAACTCTTTTGCAGGAACGACTTCTTCAAGTGAGTTCAGCGACACTTCTTTCTCTATGTTTTTCTCTCTCCCTCTCTCTATCTTTCTCATTCTTTCTCTGTAACAATAGTCTGGGGGTGGTATAGAGCGGGCCGTGGGCGTAAGAGGTTTTTCTTATGTATTTTGATCCCCTAAATCCGAATCTACAAGGTGTAGATTAAATTTTGGAGAATTTCATTCCGTATTGAGTGAATTCATAAAAAATAAACAATATTAGTTTTAAATATTAAAAAAATCGAAAATAAAAATTTTTAAAATTAATAAATCGCTATAGAAAAAAACGATTTTGACAAAAATGAAATATTGACCCCAACTGTTTAAAGAAAATCTAAAAAATGATCCCTGTCTGGTTAAAATCGGTCCACTAAATCGTGAGATATCAGCGTATACGGACACTCACACACAAACATACACACACACGCACCCACATGCACACACATATACACACACACGCGCCCACACGCATACACGCACACACATACACGCACACACACATACACACACACAACACACACACACACACACACCCGCACGCACGCATGGACGCACGCACGTACACACACACGGACACGGACACGGACATACACACACGGACATTTTCTAAAAATAGTGTGTTTCGATCCCAAATGTGCTAAACGACATTCCTAACACATTTTCTCAAATAGTACATTACGATACGTGGGTCGGAAATAGGATTTCCGGGCCGTGCGTGGTATGACGCCCGAGGCGAAGCCGAGGGCGTCATGACGCACGGCCAGGGCATCCAATTTCCGGTCCAAGTATTGTATACTATTTTTCTTACTCCCCGGCCGAAAGTACGTTCTGTAATTGTTAAATAATTAATAAAATTGCGTTGTCGTCTGCTAGCTGTGTTTGAGTGTTAGTTTTTCTTTCGGCCCGCTCGATAGTACTGCCTCTGTCGGCCGCTTTGGGTAGCTCGGTCGATATTACCGACTGTTTTTTCTTTCGGCCCGGCGTGGAGAGCTGGTTTTGTGGCCGTCTGCTACTTTCGCTATTACACAGATGGTTTGCAAGACCGATGCGAAGCCGAGGTTTTGCTGGTCGGGGCGGGCATCAGAAACACATTCATTAAAAAAAGACAACACCACTTTTTATTTCAACTAACTCTTTTTTCTCGTCACACGTGTACTTTCCTCTGTCTATTTCGTACGTGTCTAACCTTCACACCACATAAACATATTTTCCTCGGACGCTCCCGTCCGTACGTTTATACTTAATTGTTTCTACACGACTCGAAAGTACGTGTAGGAAACAAGAGGAAAAAACAATGACCACGATCAAACAACACCACTTTTTATTTCATTTAACTCTTTTTTTCTCGTCACCCGTGCACTTTCCTCTGTTTATTTCGTACGTGTCTAACCTTCACACCGCACGAACATCTTTCGTCGGACATGCGCGCGGGCGCTCAAGCGCCGCGGGTCAGGAAATTTCGGCAGCCAATTAGAGCGCGCGGTTGGTCTAAAATAGGATGCGAAAGTTTCTCTTTCGGCCCGGAGATGCGGGCCGGAAGTACGTACTTTCGGATGGGCGAGTAAGAAAAATTTTTTTCTACTATCACAAAGCTTCCTCTAGGAGGAAGCAATATAAAACTTTTATGAAAATTATATATAGTATGACATACTAAATTTTTATAAAAATTTTATAAATAAATGCTTCTATATAAATAATATATGAACTATATAATCTACATAGAATTGGCAAGAGGAAGGGAAGAAAGGCGTAGAGTTAGGGACGGAGTATCAAAAAAGAGTTCCTGTGAAAGTCTGGCAAATATGTAACAGCAGAGAGCGCATCATTTCCAAGGCGTGGAGCTCGTCAGACATAAGGCCTATCCCTACTCAAAAATCCCACATGGGACCCACATGATTCCCGTACGGTTTCCATATAGTTCAAATATAGTTCCGACATGGCTCCCACTGGGTCCCATATGGGTCTCACGTGGGATCCATGTGAGAAATTGCTGCAGGATCCACTTGGGAATCACATGGGTCCCATATGGATCCCACATGGTTCCCATGCGACTAAAGTTTAAATAATTTTTAATTTAACGTATAGTTCATTTATAATTTTCAAAAAATTTGAATTTACCTTTCGCTTTGTAATTTATATAGATTATTTATTTAATCATTGTTTTTATAGGTGCCGAAAAGATTTAATTTAATATTTCTTTTAGTACGACAATTATACATGAGAAATAAACTAAATTTATGAATTAAAAAAAAAATTTCAGCTGTAGATGGGATTCGATCCTTAGATCCCTGGACGCTAATCGTACGCGCTAACCATTGACTTAAAATGGGATTGCAGTTGAGCTACTCAAAACTGATACATTGTGTGCATTACAGACTATGCGTTATTTTTTTCATAATTATTGCATAAGTGACTAATATCATAATTAAATTTAGAACATATAATTTCAAAATATTACTGATGAATAAGAATCACTTTTTAGCAAGAAATTAATGAGATATTCCCGAGTAGAAATAGAATGTGGCGTGCCGTAGGTACCACACGGGCCGGATGGGGTATGCCGTGCAAGGCCCTCGCGCGACATGTAACGCTTTTTTTATAAGGCACTCGCATTTTTGCCGTGCGATAAACAAATATCCTGCAAGCATTATCCAGGCCGGTATAACACCGTAAAATTTCCCGGATAAGGTACGTGTTATTTTTCCATTGTATTATATTAACATTAGTACTTGAGCACACTTAGAAAACGATATGATTATAGTTTTTAATTATGGCGAATTATACATATGTTAACAAATAATGTATGTGTTATTACGCGCAATTGTGTGTGTATGCTAATATCTAAATGTCATATTGTTGCAGTTATAATATCGACGTTAACTATAAATGTATGTGAATGATTGTTGTGACAATTTAGATTATTGTATGAATCTAAAATATGTCAAATACAAAGCTGAAAGCTGACATAAGATTCACACAACTGGCTTTGGTAAGATTGGTCCTATCGTATGTTTATGTTACTAGTATTTCTTTCTCTCTAATGAGTCTTTTATGGTGATAGAAAAGTATATGTAGCGGAACTATTGAGGGATCCGACTGTATATCCTTTCCTCACTGCAGCATTTACGTGCGCGTCGTAACCTGAAACCTGGATAGTGCTCCGTTTTTCTACTAATAAGTATGAATAAACAATGAAGGAAAAAGGTTATGTACTTAATTTCGTGTCAGAAAATTTAGAACAAATAGAGCTCTGAGTAAAAGAAATAAAATAATTATAATACATTAAATGTTTTAATGTTTGTTATGGAACTCATTTGCTTGAAGATTATTTAGACAATAAGCCGCGTGTTGCCCGAGTCAGGGCTGGATCAGGGCGATATGATTTACCGGAAAAAAATTTAATTGAATCAATGAATATTTAATTACAATGTGACAATCAAATATTTCATTAGATCAATTAAATATATTATTTAAACAATAAAATATTGTGTTACATTCATTTTAAAAACAAATATTTTGTTGTTTTGATAAAATATTGAATTGGTCTAATGAAATATTTGATTGACACATTGTAATTAAATATTGATTTATTCAATTCATTTTTTTTCTCAGTGTAGGGATGTCGATAGGTAAAATCATCGGGCCCTAATCATGTTTAGCGTTACATGCCTTGTACGGTAGGGATCAGAAATCACGGCAGTCGGATCCGTTTCGCGTCTTTGCCGTCTGAAAAATTTAACTCTGGTCAAAGAACAGATTTCTTTGTTACCGGCACAGTCATTTAATTTATTTAGTCTTGGTAATTCAATGTACATGTCGCTCTGATTTATAACCGCGTATTCATTGTAAGAATGGCATAAAGAATAATTGTCCTTCCTTAAAAAATTATTATAGAATTCTAAAACATAAATATTAAAATAACGCATATTCTGCAATGTGCATAATGTATCAGTTTTGAGCAGCTCAACTGCAAGCCCATTTTAGGTTAGTGGTTAGTGCGTACGACTGGCGTCCAGGGGTCTAAGGATCGAATCCCACCTCCAGCTCACAAAATTTTTTAATTCATAAATGTAGTTTATTTCTCATGTACAATTGTCGTACTTAAAAAAATATTGAATTAAATCTCTTCGACATCTATTAAAACAATAATTAAATAAATAATCCATATAAATTATAAAGTGAAAAGTAAATTCAAATTTTTTTGAAAATTATAAATGAACTATAAGTTCAATTAAAAATTTTTTAAACTTTAGTCCTGTGGGAGCCATGTGGGACCCATACGGGACCCAGTGGGAGCCATGTGGGATTTTTCAGTAGGGATGCCAGCGCTACTCTAACGTGACCCTTTTGTTGTCGCGGTCCTCATTGTCCATCATTGTCGCCGTCGTCGTCGTCACCGTCGTATTCACTGAGCAACCCAACTCTTCTTTAGGCTGTTTCATCGAATTCGCGAAGATTTAATGCTACAGTTCAATCTGAACAATATTTCATAAAGTAACGTGAAGTACCCAGTACTGGGACAGTTTTTACCATACTTTTTTATAATCTTTTGTATTGTCAAAACTAAGCATAATATATGAAAACTAATTACCTCAGCAGATAGCTCGTCTCTCAAGGTTTATTTTGAGAAAAAAAATTCCTTCTTTCGTTGAGAGTGTATTAAAATAATCGCATTAAAAGAAAATAACTATCAACTGGTGTAGTTGGACACGATAATTTATTTGGAACCAATAGTGGATGCCCGTTCGAACTCAGTAGTGGAATAACACTTTTAAACCTGTCCCTCTACTGTGATATAATAGTCAGAGTCACCTAAAGTGGGACAAAATTTTCACTATGCGCACTTTTGAAACATAACCTCAAAAAATTTGTATCTTGTTATAGACTAATTTAAGAAGTAAATCAACACAATAACGAAGTGACTACATAGTTAATATATAAAGAATGCTAATGAATTAATACTGTTATCGTCCTAACCGTTTCTTGTAGTTTTTTAACTGTTGTCCCACTACTGGTTCCAAAATTGGCTTTGCCCCAGTACTGGGTCGTTTACCTTACCTTTTTCACGGTATAACGAAATATTTTATGAAAAATTTCAACTTATCTGATAATAGTTTCATCGCTGTCCATTGCAGTTCTACGTCCAATTCAATTCCTTGAATTTTTACAATTTTTAATTCTTGTTTAGGTATGCACACGGAGAAAAACGCTGCCAATTTATTGGCACGTAGCATCCTCCAAAATAATTTATCGCTCCTATATGTATAGTATATAGTTAAGATATAAAATATGTTTATTCATTCCAGATCTTTTTTCAATAAATTACAACTTCATTAATATTTACAAAAATTACACATTTTTTCTTATTCTTCAAATCCTTTATTAGCTGCCACTGATATTATGACAACACATCATTACTATGTTAAAATATTAATAATAGAAAAAACCTGCCTATTCGGAGCGCAACTAACTCACATGCACTACACCAGGAGGGACCAAGCATCTAACGTCAACTGACGCTCCCGCAAAGGCGTTAGTCTCCCGCTCTCGGAGCGCGAGCGTACGTGCAGTCCTCGCTAGACTGTCCAACCGTGTGCGTCTTGCCTGCTCCTTGTAAATCTTTAGGCTATCAATAAAGAAAAGAACAAAAAAAGGCGATCTTTCATTTCGCCACCAAGCCGAAATATAATGGTCCTTCGTAACGGATTTCCAAGAAGCAGCAAAACTGCAACCGAATCTAATTAAAGAGATTTACAACGGGCAACAGCGTGTAGCATCCATTGCCGCATGCTGAAAACTCGCTAAAATAACCAAGGCTTATTAAACATCCTCTTCTCGGGGCATCAACACCTGAATTCCATACCACGGTGAATTCATTTCAACACTCAAGTTTTGAAGACAGACTAACTCCAAATCGAGTCGAAAGCCTACGTACATCATTTACGTACGTTATCTACACTGAGAGAAATGTTGTAGTAAAATTTATTATTAACATAAGAAAAATTACTATATTTTGTAGGAACGGAGGAACAAATCGAAATTATAACAATTTTTGCTATGCAACATAGTAATTTTTATGAATGATCTTAAATTTCAAAAAATTAAATTTTTTCTCGTTCTTCCTGTTTTCAGAACTATTTTCAGACTCTAATCATACAATATTTAATGTGAAAATAAATTAAAATGAGAAATAAAAATATTTTTTTACGAGCGTTGGGATCGAACCTGCAACCTTCACCGCGGCAATCGGACGCGCTAACCACTTACCCAAATAGGATTCTTGAGTGTAAAATTTTGAAACTTGTATATGTCAAACCATCGATTTCAAGAAAATTTCAGATAATATTAAATAATGACAATAAATAACTTTGATAACACAAAGAAACTTATCATTAATGTGCATAATATAAAAATAAAATAATTGAAGTAAGGTTTTGAATGTTTTGTAAATTTAAAAGCAAGGCAAAGTGAAATTCCCGTAGAAACATAACCTCAATCAGACATGTGGGCGCCTTGATCTGCGCAGAAAGTACTAATGTTGTAGCAATTTTTACTATGTTGGATAGCAAACTTTCTTATCACCTGTAGCAATTTTTGAATGTGGCACTTTTTACTATGTTTATAGTAATTTTTAATACACTACAGAATAAAATTTATACGCTACAAAATAAAATTTAAACCCTACAAAATAAAATTTATATTCTATTCTAATAAAAATTAAAAGCATATATTTTAAATTTTATTATATCACAGTTTTTGCTATGTGTATAGCAATTTTTCTTTTATTTCATAATACTTTATAATCAACAACTGTCATAAAACTTACAAGAAATTTTGTAATTATTCATATAATTATAATAAAAATGCAGCATAAAGTGTATTTGTCTCACCCTTCCTATACTTTATAGTAATTTTTATTGCAGTTATAATAAAATTTACTACAACATTTTTCTCAGTGTACGTACGTCATCTACAAAGTAAGATAACAGTTCACATTTCGGACCATTGCCGAGGACGGAGCCAACGAGTCAGCGTGCAAAGTACCGACACTTGAACCTGCAAAATCACATCAGCGAGAAAGGAGACGTCATCGGCACGTCAGGGACACGATCAAGCCATCATCGGAGCAGCCGGAGCACCCTCATGGTCATGATCGGGGAAGAGGCGGCTACGACGTGTGACATTGTCATCATCAGGGCAGCATCGCCGACAACAGCAGCGCGGCAACTACAGCGAAGTGTCTAACGGAGGAGCGAGCGACAACGCATTGAACAGACCACGCAGAGCGACAACACACCCATTGGTGAATTCCAAGAACAAGGTAGCTGCGAGGCCTGTAGAATTCCTTGTATAGTTTCTTTCTTTACGCGTCGTGTTTTTCTTCCGGATTTAATAATAATAGTAATAGTAGTAATAGTCAGTTATTGCAAAAATTGATTTACAAATGGTGTATAATACTCGTGTATATAATACAAAAAACAGCCTATATAAAAAACAATTTAAATATAAATGCAATAATTCTTTTTTTTTTTCTCTTAAAATACAAATCTAACATCACAGCCAATTACACTTATGTCTTTTTTCTCTTTAGTAAAAATAACTTAGGATATCACAGTCATAATCGTAAAAACTAATAATACTACTAAGTAAGTAAAAAACCAGAAATTAGTTATATCACAGACAGAAGCTTAATTGACAAAAGCTTAAATACACGAGAAAATGACTAGATTTCGTTACATTAAAATTACCACTGACTTAGTCAGGGAGTCAAAAGTAAACTTAAAACTAATAATTGTACATTCAGACTCACCACTTACGCTAATAAATACATTGGTTCAAACAAATAAATACAGTGTAAATGGGACGACACATAATAATTTAACATACAGAAATCGCCCATTTCGTAAGTGGCTAGTCTAGTGTAAGAAAGTGCCTTCTCAGAGCAGTTTTAAACCTGCTGAGCGATGGAAGATTTCTAACCTCAGCAGGCAGAGAGTTCCAAAGGTATTTTGTGTTTTATTTGCAAATTACGGATAACCTCTCTCACAATTTTTATGACCAGATTATTGATCTTATTTGAGTGAATAATTATTATGTATTATTTTTTTGTTTTGTTGTGGTTCCTATTGTAAAAACAAATATAAAAAATGACCGACGCAGTAAAGTACTTGCAAATAAACGAGCGGGAATAAAGGGTTCCTTAACGCGATACAAAAACTTCATACAAAACATAATTCCGGAATCGTGGTTTTCGACACATGAAATATTCGCACGGGGAGATAAACTGCCAAAATTGTATGCACAATTCACTGACGTGCAAAGCGAAATCGAGGTCCTCCAAGAAGTACTGGACGATTTAAGGTAGCTCATGCGGGCTAGTAGACCTAAAGTTATGAAATTTTTTTACAAAGATTCATTTACCCAATCCAATCTTATAACTGATATGACAAATTTTCAATGTTGCAAAAGTAGATTTTGTCCACTAAAAAAATTCAACAAGTATAATCTTTTTTGTTTTTCATTCAATTTTAATTCCCAAGGTCTCATTTTCTTCTTTATTCAATTTCAGGGTGAGATACCCATATCAAAATTTAAAAATTTTCAAAACCTGCTAAGTTATATGAAATTGTTTATAAAATTCAGAGAAAAATCTACAAACAATTGCGTATAACTTTAAAGGTTTTGAAAATTTTCCAATTTTGGTATGGGTACCTCTCTCTGAAATTGAACAAGGAAGAAAATGAGACCTTGCAAATTAGAATTGAATAAAAAACAAAAAAGACTATAAATACTTATTGAATTTTTTTAGTGGACAAAATCTGCTCGTGCAACATTGGAAATTTTGTAACAAAAATTTTTTCCGTTATGTTAAGAACCCTTTTTCCTGTCATATCAGTTTTAACATTGGAATATGTAAATGAATCTTTGTAAAAAAATTGCATAGCTTTAGGTCTACTGACCCCCATGAGCTACCTTAAGAACCGTCCATGTGACTCAACGGAACGTTTCGAAACAACTTATTTCCAAGTTCTCACGCTATATGATGCGCATATACAAACGAACGCAAATACAAAACCGTACCCGGGTGCCGCATCCTCGCCGACACTGCGATCAGGGTTCCTGCAACACTTTACTCCAAGGTAAGATTTCTCGATATGACTACCGAAACTCGAGTTGAAAACATTCTCCGGTGAATATCACGAGTGAATGCCGTTTAAAGCTTACAATGTTACCACCATACATTCTAGCGCTACAATACCGACAATACACAAGTTTCAATACTTACAATCTTGCCAGAAGGAAAGTGCGGCGGTGGTAATTGAATCATTAGAGCTGACCGATGCAAACTACACGGAAGCATGCGGCATGCTAACGGAGCGCTTTGAAAACGACCTTTGTATAAAGAGAATCACAAGGAGCTCCGAGAGTTACTAGACGGCGTTCTCAAGCATTTGCGCGCATTGAAGGCTTTAAAGCGTTCGACCAAATCGTGGGATGATTTACTCATTCTTATCGTTATATCGAAACTTGATAGTTCAAACGCGATGTGGGGAAAAAGTCTGTCCGATTGCAGCTTGCCTACTTTAAAGGCTCTTACTGAATTCCTACAATAACGAGTTCAAATACTGGAAGTAATAGCTAATAGGAACGACACCAAACTTGTGTCAACAAATAAAACTCAGTTCAATAAAAATAAAACAATAAGCGCCCACGTGTCCTCGTCAATCAAAGGATGCGGAGTTTGATGATTTTTGCACGAAGCCTATAGAAACTCGTGTGCAGATCGTCGACAAGTTAGGCTCATGTCGAAACTGTTTACGTAGCACGCAGCGTAAGTCGAGTGAGTGCCCAAGCACATCATGTTGAAAATGCCATCGAAAACACAACACACTTCTAAGTACACCTCACTCACGCAGGTAGCACAAATACTCATGTCGCGTTTTATTAGATAGCGGTTCATAATTGAAATTGATCTCACAATCAGTGAGCTTGGCGAACAAACTACGGCTACTTGAAGAGCACTATGAAGCTATCAGGTATGATAATAGGTATTGGAAAGGGATTAACGCGAGCAACAAGGATGGTAACTGCGCGGATTGGATCGCAAATAAATAAATTCTCGGAAACAATAAACTGCATCGTTCTAACCAAAGTCACTAGTAAATTACCGCAAGAAAGCATTTCGTTGTCAAATGTACTTATTACCTCAAATATTATTTTAGCTGTTGAGTAGTTCAATAAATCCCTAGATATCGATCTAATTCTAGGCGCAAAAATCTTTTGGCGTTTAATTTGCGTCAGGCAAATAACAACTTCGAAAAATCAACCGACATTTTAAAAAACTGTTTTCGGTTGGGTTGTATATGCCATTACAGCTGATGCGTCGTCAAAACAAAACTCTCATTTTACATGTCACGTAGCAATAAACGATGAATCTTAATACATCACTAAAAGATTTTGAGAAGTCGAACACGGTTTCGCGAATTCACCGTTAATTTCCGAGGAACGCGAATGCGAAGAATACTGTAGTGACGGTACGATGCAATAGTGACGGTCGGTTGATCGTCGAACTTCCCATGAAACCCGATGTTCTCGCACGCCTTAGAGAAACGCGATCTTTAGTTTTAAAACGGTTTAACGCACTGGAAAAAAGACTAGATAAACAGCCCATAATTGCGAGGCAGTATGCTGATTTTATGAATGAGTTCAAAACCTTAGGGAATATGCGCGAAATCAATCAATGCGAATATTTATCTAATAAGGATTCAACATATTACGTACCGCACCATTGCGTGTTAAAGGATAGCAGCTTCACTACGAAACAACGTATTTGGCGTCCGCCAAATCGTCAATTAGGCCAGGCGATGGACATTTTGAGTGGACATTTCGATCCACAGGCTATTTTATTTTTGGTTTCGGTTCGTTTCAGCATCTTGAATAAGATTCTTGTTATCCGCAGTGTCAAAACCGTGTGCAATTTTTGTTATTTAACAAAAACGGAGCGATTTTGGCACTTTTTTTGGTTTTTCACTCTAGCTCGGTTCTGGTTCGTTTTAGCGAAAAATTGTCTGTACGAAAATTGTTCGTTATTAAATTTGCTACAAAAGTAGATCTGAACGAAGTTTCTAACTTTAATAGTTTATTTACAAATGACCGCTAAAGTTGAAAAATGCCATTTTTTTCATTATTAAATAACTTTTGAAAAAAACAACGAATGGACTTGAAAATTTATTTACGAAGAGCTTGTGTCAATGCAAAAGTATACGCCAAAGCCCAAAACTGTAAATTGAATATTGGCGATGTTATTGCAGGTCGAATTTTTTTTTGTCCTTAATTGCAAATTGCGCCACATCTACAAAAATCGTTTCTCATAGTGAGGAAAAATTGTTCGTATAAAGAAACTCTTCAACTTTAATATCCATTTTGAAAAATTAAGAAATTTTTATTTTTATGGATTTTATCAACTTTTTTACGCGGTCACTTTTTTAGACGCCACGTCTAAAAGTCGAAAACACGTCCTTAATTTTTTTTTTTTTCGGAATCGGAGGTACAACATTGGAAAGGGCTTATTTTTTGCTATTAAAAAAAAAAAGTTTATGATTCGATCATTAGACTCGGAGCTATCGATGAAAACGTGTTTGCAGCGATTCCAGACATTCTATTCAAAATTGTGCTCCCGGCTTGCGCGTGTAGTATCTTTAATCCATACAATAACTTTTCCCAAAATTTGCATAAAAAATAATTCATAGATTTTCCGCAATCATCGTCGAGAGAGAAACAAGTATTGTGCACGCTCAGCGGAGACGCGCGACGACGCGCCGCCGACGCTGCTGGAGAGAGACGAGCGGCGCTCTGTCTCTCGCACAACACTTTCTCTCTCGCTCTCACGGGCACTGCTTGAGTACGCGCTATTCAAAAAATACAATTTTTCAAATTGATTTTTATCAGCAACTATTTCACTCAGAGACAAAAATTTTTTTTAAATCAACATGCCGCGATCAGATCTACACGATTGTGCTAATGGCATTAATAAAAAATCTTTATTTTCAGAATTATTACGTTTAAAATTCATACATTTTCTTTATTATTTAAATAAAAGATAAAAAGATGTAAGCAAAGGCTTTAAAAGTTAATATTTGCAAAACGATATTTATTTAAACTGATTTGCATAAATTCTTTATTATTACTTAAATGTCTCAACTTTGTACATTCTTCAATTTAATCCCTGGAATAATTGCCATTAATATAATGACTTAATCCTTAATCCTTAATCCTTAATCACTTAGATGCTGATACATTGATTGTTCAGACAGCAATTGATGCATCAGCATTTGAAGAAAATGTTGTAATTGTTGGCGAAGATATTGATCTGCTGGTAATTTTGTCACAACTAGCGCCTACTACTCATACTACTCAAAACATTTATTTCCTTAAGCCAGGGAAAGGAAAACCCTGTGAAAAAATGTATATTGCTAATAGTTTAAGTAACCCCAAGTTACAAAATTTAATAGCATTTATGCATGTTTTTACAGGTTGCGATACAACAAGCGCTTTTTATAATCAAGGTAAAACGAAAATTATAAAAACCTTGTTAAGTAATTCTGAATTAGTCGAAAAAGTTAAAGTTTTCAATACTGCCAATGCCGGAAAGAATGATATTATAAGCGTCGGAAAAGACATGATTATGGCTCTATATGGAGCGAAAAAAAAATTGCCATTCTTTAAATGAATATAGGTACAACTGTTTCAAAAAATGTACTTTTAAAACCAGTTTCAAATTAGAAAACTTACCACCGACTGAATCTGCCGCAGCTCAACATAGTTTACGAGTATATTACCAGGTTCAGCAATGGCTTCGACGGGAAGTAAATCCCGTTGAATGGGGATGGAAAGTCAGTCAATATGGACTGCAACCGATACAGACAAACGATCCCCTAGTACCAGAAATGTGCTGCGGGATATAAGGTGTCGGTGCACAAAAGATTGCGGCAAAAATTGTGGTTACGTGAAACACGGCTTAATATGTACAGACTTTTGTGTTAATTGTAATGGCGAATGTTCAAATTATGAAAAAATTATTAATTTAGAGGAAAATTAATTAGAGACTCCAAAGGAATTAGAATTAACTGAACCTGAACTTGATTTCACATTTAGTGAATCTTCTAATGACATTGACGACGGTACAACTTATGAAACGCCCTGTAAAAAAATTAGAATAAAATGAACTAATGTCCAACGTGAAAACTAATGTATGTGCGATTGTTTATTATGTTTTGTAATATATTATTCAATTTTGTAATAGACTTTATTTTTGTATTGTATATAAATAAATGAAAAACTACTCTGAAAATAAATCCTTGGTGTATTATTTAAATTTAGTTATTATTTTATTTTACCCAACAAACATGATGAGTATATGGGATATTTCAGGTGAAGTCAGCAGCTTAAAATTTTAAAATCGCTCAAAACTCGTTTTCTTTTAGTTTTTTATGAAAAAAAAATGTTCCTCAAATTTTAGGTCGATATTTGCAAAAATAAAAAAAGCTATGCAAGATTGAAAATTCAATTTTTTTACAATTTTTGGTTAAAATCCAAGATTATTGACTTTTTAACTCAAAATCTTGCAACTTTTCGTATAGAACATTGATTGGCAAAAAGTTTGCATTTTTTCTGTAGAATGTGCCAGTATTTATTTTATGACCCTTTTTGAAAGTCTCTGATTGGCTGCTTCTTAGTATACCTTCATCAAAGGATATTGAGGCTGCGGCCAAATATTTTTTATTCGACAAATTTTTTTTGTATTCTTCTTCGAAAACCTTTCAAAATGCTTTTTTGATCAATACTGGCCGAGCAAAGGGAAAAAAGTTACAATTTTTTGAAATATCAAGAAAAATCCATAATTTCAATTTTTGATAACATGATTAATGAAATAGTACATTTCGACACGGGTGGGGAAGTCGATTATTTAGCTGGTGTGACTTTTTGCACAAGCGAAGCGAGTTTATACGAACAATTTTTCCTCACTATGAGAAACGATTTTTGTAGACGTGGCGCAATTTGCAATTAAGGACAAAAAAAAAATTCGACCTTCAATAACATCGCCAATATTCAATTTACAGTTCTGGGATTTGGCGTACACTTTGCATTGACAAAAGCTCTTTGTAAATAAATTTTCAAGTCCATTCGTTGTTTTTTTCAAAAGTTATTTAATAATGAAAAAAATGGCATTTTTAACTTTCGCGGTCATTTGTAAATAAACTATTAAAGTTAGAAATTTCGCTCACATCTACTTTTGTAGTAAATTTAATAACGAACAATTTTCATACAGACAATTTTTCGCTAAAACGAACCAGAACCGAGCTAGAGTGAAAAAACCAAAAAAAGTGCCAAAATCGCTCCGTTTTTGTTAAATAACAAAAATTGCACACGGTTTTGACACTGCGGATAACAAGGATCTTATTCGGGATGCTGAAACAAACCGAAACCAAAAATAAAATAGCCTGTGGGTCGAAATGTCCATTTTTGGCCTTTTTTTCCGTCCACCGCCTGGCCTAAATGGGCGTCTCCTTAAATGACGCGTTAAAGGTCGTTCCGATGATACAAGGACACTTGTTTTTAACGTTACTAGAATTTCGCACGTACGAATACACGTGCACGGGCGACATAACAAAGATGTACCGTTAGATTCTAGTCGAGCCTTCGAAAAGTAAATTGCAACGCGTAAAAAAGTAAATTTTATGGCGCGGAAACAGCTTCACCAATTCGCACCTATGAACACGTTACCGTCACATACAGAACCGCGTCCGCGACATGTTTAGCCATACGCTGCATACAAAAACTAGCAGAAGACTATCGTTCTCGATATCCTCTCGGCTCTCACGTTATTTTGAATAATTTTTACGTTGACGATGTTTTAAGTGAAAGTGCAACAAATGAAAAGCGAAGCCATCAAGATATTGCGATTAGGCGGCTTTGAGCTTAGAAAATTGGCCTCTAACGTATCTGAGGTACGAGACGAGGCGATAAATGTGAAACCCTTCTCCAAAAATAACGAGAATAACTCCACTGAAACGAGAACATTAGGTATCGCATGGGATCCCGATATGGGTATCTTCAAATTTACAAATGCTAAACAAATTTCAAAAGTGGAGTTAATTAATAAACGCTCCATACTTTCTCGTATATCTCTATTATATAGCCCCCGTGGTCTGCTAGGGCCCGTTATATTATTTGTGAAAGTTTTACTTCAATGATTCTCTTTCAGAAACTGTAATGAAAATTGAAGATTTTTAATATTTGCCAATGCAAAAACGACATACGGTAAATAAAAGTGGGAAATACAATGGAAAAAGACTTATATGTCGTCTTACGGTGTTTTTCGTAGTAAAAGCGTCCGAGCTCGGAGTCTATTACAAGTGAAAAACCTACCTAAGTCTTGGGTGTTAATTTTTATTTCAAGAAATCTTTTTCGTTATATCTTATAGTATAAATTACAAGATAGAACAAAATAATTTCTAAATTTTGAACTTATGATTTTTTTATTATCGGTAATACAAAATCATCGAAAAATTAGCGATTTTCTACTTTTATATATTTCTAATAGTTTGTTTGAGACTTATTATATTAAACTATGTACCTATGTATTACGTATGAAATAGCCATTACATTGTGGAGAATAAAGAAGACTTATCATTTTATTTATTTACTTATTTATTCATCTATTTATTACTGGCTTAATGTGACCTTGTTACTAAAATAAACAATAAAATATATTCATTTTTATACAACGCTTAGTTACTATTGGAGGATAAACGTATAGGGGATGCATCATCCCTACACTGTCTCATTCTGATTACAACATCCTTGCACGTTTTTTGTACCTCGAAAAATATTATAATAAAGAGAACCAAAGTTACCTAGAACAATGACAAAGACGATTTAGCGCAGGCTTTCTGCTTGACAAGAAAAATCACTTTAACGTAATATTAAGAATAGCTGTTTTAGCGCATAAATATGAAATATGTATGAAAAAGGTCTTTGTATGTTTTGTACGTTGCAAATCAATGTCTAAGAGAACCCTTATATAAGAAGCAATTGAATACAGTGTGAGTGGGTGGGTGTGTGTTTGTGTGGGTGCATGCGTGCGTGCGTGTATGTATGTGCGTGTGTGTATGTGGGTGCGTGCGTGCGTGGTGTGCGCGTGTGCGTGCGCGCGATAACTTTTAAACCGTTCGACCGATTTTCATCGGAGAAAGCTTATTCTCTTCATTCCGGAGAACATTTTGAAGGACATAATCTATTTCTCGATTTTATTGATTTTCTTTTGTTTTATAACCGAAAAATGATTTTGTATTTTCCGTTTATTTTTTAATATGTTACAGCCAGTATTACCTAACATAATGAATTTTCATTGAAACTCTGCCGTTTGTTATTAATGAAAATATGGTTTCTATTTTTTTAATTAATTTCTAAAAAAATATTTTATTTATCGACTCAAAATTATAATCACTTATTACACTTATTCAGTACAACATTATGTTAAAATTTGAAGAGATTATCTTAATTTTTTTCTCTAGAAAAAATTTATTTTAGAAAAAAGTGCGTTTTTGTTCGCATACTATAACAGGAGTAAAAATGAATCAATGTCCTGAAATTAGGCCCAGAGATAGCTTTTTTATATCTTCGAACCGAGTTCGAGAAATTTAAAAAAAATAAAACATTTAAGTATATTTTGTAAAATAAGATTAAAAACCGCTGCTAATTCATTGGCCCGTGGCACAGTGGTCCCAAATCCACTTTTACTGGCATTTTGCCCGCTTCAAGCGAATTTTTCACGGATCAAAGTAATTCAAGCGGGATATTAAAGCTTTTATAATATAGAATTAAAAGCCACTACACACAAGGGTGGTAACCACCCCTATTTATTATTAAACAACCCCTAAACTTATATGGAAACCTATATGTTGTTTGCTGTCAGTGTTTAATTTATAATATATGTTATATTTATAGCTCACATTCACACACACACACACACTCACACACACACACACACACACACTCACACACACACACACACACACACACACACACACACACACACACACACACACACACACACACACACACACACACACACACAGACGCACACGCACACGCACACGCACACACACGCACACACACACACACAATATATGTATATAATATATATGTATATTCATAATTAATGTTTTCGGTTACAGGAGATACTTTTTAAAATGTAAAAATTTCTATATAAGTTTAGGGGTTGTTTAATAATAAATAGGGCTGGTTGTTACCCTTGTGTGTAGTGGCTTCTAATTCTAAACGTGAAAAATTCGCTTGAAGGGGGCAAAATACCAGTAAAGGTGGATTTGGGACCACTGTGCGTGGCTTCCTCAAACTTAATTTGCTTATTCCTTTAATTAAGATTTAATAACAAAATTTATAATTTTTGCAACAATTTATGACATAATTATAATTAAATTCATTTATGAACATTAAAAAGTCTTAATTTTTAAATTATGTATAAAATATGAATAAAATAATAGGTATGTTTTTTTTTTAATTATTTGGGGAAAATAAATCAAATAATTGATTGTAATATTATCGTCAAAACCTTTTTAAATTCGTAAATAACCTTTACTTCAAATTATATTTTCTTTGTGAAATTTCAGACATAGGGTACATGTCTCTAGTAGTATGCCTGTCCGTATTTGTGTGCTCTTCCTGGAATTTCCGATGTAAGAAAAAGGTTCTAACCTTAAAAATAATAAATGGCTATTACAAAACAAAAGCAGGTACACAACGCGTGCGCATAGCGCACGCGATTCCCATTTTCTAGTATACATAAATGCGTTTCCGAATAATTACTATTTTAAAAGAGGGCTAAAATAGTTTTAACCTCATAAACGAATTCTTTTACCATAAGAACTCTTCTAATAAATAATATACAAACTCTACATCTCCATCAAATTTCAAAGAAATTAAAACAATTTTAATGTAGTTATATTGGGCGACAACAAAGAAAGTCATTTTCAAAAATACTAAAATTTTAAATATGAAACATCACAAAAAATAACCATATAATCTGGATGAAATATATCTATATCTATACCTATATCGCATACAAAATAGTCTATAAATTTCAAGCTGATACATGAAGTCGTTATTGAGAAATTACGATTTTGAAAAAAAAACGTAAAAAAAATTTAACCTTAAATATCTCTAAAAATCATGAGACAATTCTTTTACCTAAAAGACTTATACGATAATATATAAACTCTATATCTCCACAAAATTTCAACATGATTAAACCAATTTTTGTTTTCTTTAGTTATCATTCGACAAAGAAAATGACTTTGTAAAATACGAAAATATTCAAAATCAAATATCTCAAAAAATAATCGTACCAAGCTGTTAGAATATAAGGTACATTTATGTCGACGTATGAGAGAGAATGAATACGTAGCGCCATCTCGCGTATAGCGAGGCGCAAGCTAGCGAGAGCGAGCGGCCGAAGCGGGAGCTCACTCGTCCGCCGTCCTCTGCCAGGAGCAGTTGTAAAGAGAGAGAGCTGTACTCAAGTTAATAAAGTTCACCGTTGTTACTGTTCACAAGAGAGTGGCTTATTTGAAGAAGACCTGTATCCCATCCACTACTCATTTCCTGACATGGTAGCAGTGTTCGTGGTTGTTTGATTCTGACTCAATACAAACCTCAGTGAGTATTGTGGCAGCTTGCCGCAAGAACAAAGGAAGACGCATGAGCGTAAAAGAAGAATCTAAGGTAAAGTGTGAACACGTAAGTGAAACTAAAAGTGAAGAAGAGTTTTTCGAAATTGAGACTAAAGAGACTGAAAAGAAAGAAAACATGCAGGAAGTAAAAATACCGATTTTTGATGGACAAGAATACAAAAATTGGAAGAAACGCATATTAATGTTTCTAAAAATGAAAAAGTGTGAGATTGTAGTTACACGTGCAAAAGTGGAAGCAGACAAAGTTGATTGGGACGAAAAAGATGAGCAAGCTATTAATTATATTTATAGTGCGATTTCAAATAATCAAATGGAATTGATAAGTGACAAAGAAACGGCGTTTGATATTATGAGAAAATTTGATAGCACATATTTGAAAGAATCGACAGCTCTCCAGATAATGTGTAGAAATAAATTGGAAAATTTGAAGTTAAAAGATTTTAAAAACTCAACAGATTTCTTTAATGAATTTGAAAAATCAGTGAACGAATTGAAAGAAGCTGGTGCAAATGTGACAGAGAAAGGAAAGATGAATTACATGTTGAGGACATTGCCGGGTTCGATGAGTCATATAGGAGATTTAATAGATGTAATAAAAGAAGAAGATCAAAACGTAGATTATGTGAAAAACAAAATTAAGATGGCTGAACAAAAACAAAAAAGTACAAGTGAAAATTCAAGATCAAACGCGTTTATGCTTGAAAAGGATAAATACCAAGAAAACAAAAAGACATGTTATGTATGTGGTGGTGTCGGACACATACAGTATGAGTGCCCAACCAAAAACAATTCGTGGAATCAAGGGACGCCCCAGCGACGAAGCGGACAGAGTCGCGCGCCACAGAGAGGAGGGGGCAACGGCAGAGCCTACTCGCAACAGCGAGGAGGCGCGAGCGGGCGCGGAGCCTACCAACAACGAGGATCGAGTTACAACCGGCGCGGCAGTGGCAGCTACGGACAACGCGGCCGAGGCGCAAGAGCCAGCGATGACAACAGTCAAGCTGAACGAGGCGCGGAGAAAAGCGAAGCTTTTAACGCGTCAATACAGATTAGGTCTGCGAATACTGAGAACGGTAATGTAAATGAAAGGGAAATAGAATGGATTTTAGACAGTGGTTGTACAGACCATGTCATAAATGATGACTATTATTTTAGTAAAGCGATTGTTTTAAAAGAACCGATTAATGTCAAAGTAGGAGATGGAAGAATTTTAAAAGCAACTAAAATCGGATATGTGAATAGTAAATTTAAAACTTTTAATGATAATGTGACATATATTGAATTGAAGAATGTTTTCTATGTTAAAGATATGGATAAGAATTTAATTAGTTTTGCTAAAGTAACTGATAAGTATAAAGTAGTATCTATCGGAGATAGTTCTAAAATTTACAATGATGATAATAAAGTAATTGCAATAGCTTGGAAAAACAATAGAGTCTATAAAATGACAAGTTATTTAGTAAAGAATATAGAGTCAAATATAGTAAGAAAAGATAATAGTAAAATGACATTAAAGGAAAAATGGCATAGAACTTTGGGACACGTTAATTTTAACTATTTCAATACGATGTGTAAAAATCATGTTTTACAGGGTTTGCCAAGTGAAATAGAATCAGATTATTTTAAATGTGCTACGTGTATTGAGAATAAAATGCACAACATTCCACTTGAAAACAAAAGAAAAAGAGCACAAGACATATTAGAAATAGTGCATACAGACTTAAATGGGCCACATTCTGAAGGTTATAAAGGGGAAAAATATTTTCTAACGTTTATTGATGATTTTAGCAAATTAGCCAAAGTTTATCCGATTAAGTCAAAAAGTGAAGTATATGACAAATTTATTGAATATATTAATTTAGTTGAGAATAAAACTGGAAAGAATATTAAAAAATTAAGATGTGACAATGGTACTGAATATTTAAATAAAGATATGTATAGATAATTTAGAGAAAAGGGAATTGAATTAGAAACATGTCCACCGTATGTACATGAGTTGAACGGTACCGCTGAAAGGTACAATAGGACGATTATGGATAGTGCTAGGTGTTTATTAGCTAAGTCTAAGGTGGAAAGAAGATTTTGGCCAGAAGTAGTCTGCGCCGCAGCATATTTAAAGAACAGGACAATAGCAAACACGTTAGAAAGGAATAAATCTCCTTATGAGATATTTTTTGTTGAAAAGCCAGATACTAAATATTTGAAATTGTACGGAAGTAAAGTATTTGTGAGAGTACCTGAAAGCAAAAGAAATTCGAAATGGGATAGAAAAGCAGATTTAGGAATTTTGATAGGTTATGATGTAACAGGGTACAGAGTGTTGATAGGAAATAGAGTTATTGTAGCTAGACACGTTGATGTTATAGAAGAAGATATAAAATGCATTGGGTTTAATGATATTGATGAAAGAAATGAAAACGATAATGACTTAATCCCTTCACCTACTTCGACCCTCGGGGAGAGTAGGGGAAGTAAAACTGATTTAGAAAATTTAAATGAAAATATAAATAACAATGAAAATGCTGATAATGAAGTAGAAGAAGTACCTGAAATAAGAAGGTCACAAAGAACGATTACAAGACCTAGTAGATTTGATGATAATTATGTATATAGTGGATGTATTTATGTAAATTATTGTAGTGCAGATAGTGCTGTAAGCTTTAAAGAGGCTATTGAAAGTGATGAGTCTAATTTTTGGGTAGATGCTATGAACAAAGAAATGAATAGTTTAAAGAAAAATAAAACTTGGGAATTAGTCGAAAAACCAAAGAATGAAAAAGTGATAGACTTAAAATGGATTTATACTAAGAAAAGCGAAAACGTATATAAAGCTAGAATTGTTGTAAGAGGTTATCAACAGAAAGATGTGCTGGATGATATTTATTCTCCAGTAGCGAAAACGCAAACGTTGAAAGTATTATTATCATATTGTTGTCAAAATAGACTTTTAATTGAACAGATGGATGTAGAGACAGCGTTTTTAAATGGTAAAGTTAAGTTGAGAGTATTTGTTAAACAACCTGAAGGTTATGAGGATGGAACTGAAAGAGTGTGTATGTTGAATAAAGCATTGTATGGTCTGCGTGAGAGTCCGAGAGCGTGGTACGAGTGTTTGGATGATTATTTAAAATCATTAGGATTCGCGAGAAGCAAAAATGATTATTGTTTGTATACTTTGAAACATAAGGATGAGATTATATATTTGATTATATTTGTAGACGATCTTTTGATTTGCTGTAAAAATAGACACAATTTAGATTTGATAAAAGGTTTACTCAAAGAAAGATTTCAGATGAAAGATTTAGGAAAAGTGAGTATGTATTTAGGAATTAATATTGAATATGATGAAAAGAAAAATGAGATGTCTTTAGATCAAGAAAAGTATATTGAATCACTAGCTAGAAAATATCAGATTGAAGAAGCTAAATTATATGAGACTCCTATGGAACAAAATTTGAAACTAGAACCTGCTCAAGAAATAAATGAGAATTTAAAATATAGAAATTTAATAGGAGCACTTTTGTATACGAGGGTCATTTGATAAGTACCTAGCCTACAAATGAAAACACCAAAATTTTACAAAAAATAAAATTTATTTTTCAATGTAGTCTCCTTTTAGTTGAATACACTTGGTCCAGCGGTGTTCCAATTTTTTTAACCCCGTTGAAAAAAATGTTTTCTCTTGGTTTGCAAAATAGGCCTCCGTGGCGGCGATTATTTCGTTATTGGAGTGAAATCTCTTCCCGGCGAGCGAATTTTTTAGGTTCGGAAACAAAAAAAAGTCGCACGGAGCTAAATCTGGAGAATACGGTGGATGGGGCAGCAGTTCGTAGCGTAATTCGACCAATTTAGCCGTGGCGAGTGCAGAAGTGTGAGCCGGTGCATTATCGTGGTGGAAAAGCACTTTCTTTTTAGACAAATGGGGCCGTTTTTCTTCTAACACGGCGTCAAATCGGCTCAATAGTTCGGCGTAGTACTGTCCTGTGACCGTTTTGTCCTTCTCCAGATAGTCAATAAAAATCACACCTTGAGAATCCCAGAAAACAGTGGCCATCACCTTTCCGGCCGACGGGACCGTCTTCGCCTTCTTCGGAGCAGGTTCACCGGGTAAGGTCCACTGTTTTGACTGCTCCTTGGTCTCTGGAGTGTAGTAGTGAATCCATGTTTCGTCGACGGTCACGTAACGACGCAAAAACTCTTTTGGATTGCGATTAAACAGCTCCAAACACTGCTCTGAACTGGTCACACGGATGCGCTTGTTGTCGGCAGTCAGCAAACGCGGCACCCACCTTGCTGGCAGCTTCCTCATGCTTAAAATCTCATGTAGGATATGCCACACACGTTCTTCTGAGATGCCTACTATCGCAGCTATCTCGTGCACCTTTAATCGGCGGTCTAACAAAACGATATCGTGTATTTTTGTCACGTTCTCCTCCGTAGTGGCTGTTTTCGGAGCACCTGGACGTGGATCATCAAAAACCGACGTACGACCACGTTGAAACTCGTTATACCAAAATTTAACGGTCGCCATCGAAGGAGAAGCATCCCCATACACTGCATCCAAGCGTTCTTTAATTTCACTGCGCGATTTCCCTTCCAAAAACAAGAATCGAATCACCGACCGATATTGTTCTTTCTCCATTTTTTCAAAAATCAACGGACACATTTGCTTTCACACGCTCTCAAAAATAAACTACAACTCCGATCCGGCTGAAATTTCGTCTGTAACCGTTTACAGGAAGATACTGCACTGTAGTGTATTTCTGGTGCGATAGTGGCACCATCTGGCGGTGAGGCTAGGTACTTGTCAAATGACCCTCGTATTAGTTCAGGAACTAGATTAGATGTGAGTTACAGTGTTAATTATTTAAGTAGATTCAAAAACTGTTACGATGAAACTCACTATAAATATGCATTAAGAATTTTAAAATATTTGTATTTGACTAAAGATTTAAAATTAAGTTACAAGAAAAATGATAAAGCAGATGTTCTTGAATGTTATGTTGATGCCGATTGGGCAGGAGATTGTAATGATAGAAAGTCAACAACTGGATATGTTATAAAGTTATTTGGTAATGTGATTCATTGGAAATCAAGGAAACAAGGAAGTGTAACGAAGTCTTCAACAGCTGCAGAGTATGTTGCACTGTCGGAAGCAGTAAGTGAAATTTTATTAATAAGAGATTTGTTAAATAGCTTTAATGTAGAAATTGAGAAACCAGTAAATGTTTATGAGGATAATTCAGGCGCTGTGATTATTGCCAAGTACGGTAATTTTACTAAAAAATCTAAGTACATCGAAGTACATTATCATTTTGTAAACGAGAATTATGAGAAAGGTTTAATTGATATTGTTAAGGTTAGTACAGAGAAAAATGTTGCAGATATTTTGACAAAGGCTCTTGGACAAGTAAGATTTGAAAATTTGAGAAGTTTATTGAATTTAATTTCAAGACTATTGTAATTGCGAGAAACATAAATGTAAGGAGGCGTGTTAGAATATAAGGTACATTTATGTCGACGTATGAGAGAGAATGAATACGTAGCGCCATCTCGCGTATAGCGAGCGGCCGAAGCGGGAGCTCACTCGTCCGCCGTCCTCTGCCAGGAGCAGTTGTAAAGAGAGAGAGCTGTACTCAAGTTAATAAAGTTCACCGTTGTTACTGTTCACAAGAGAGTGGCTTATTTGAAGAAGCCCTGTGTCCCATCCACTACTCATTTCCTAACACAAGCTTTCTCTTTGAAAAAGCAAAAGACCTATAAGTCCACTTACGGTCGCTCTGTGTTGTATAGCCGTGACGTACGTCAGTTGAATTACAGCTATTCAGTGACTTATGGTTACTCTTTCAAGAAATTAATTGATCACAGTCCTATAAAGATTATCATTAAAAATCACATGTAGGACTTAAGGCGGTCTTACAACTACAAATTTTGAAAAAATCAACTTTTTTTCATTGAATTTTTTAATTATATATGTTATTCTGAACCTAACAAAACTAGTTTGGATCAAAAATTAAAATAATTAAAAATGATATGGTTAAAAGAGCTTTCTATCTTCAAAATGACAAAAAAATTGATTTTTTTTTTATTTTGCCTTTTTTATGCTTTTACGCTTCCGATAGGAAAACGTTTACTTAAATGTGTTTTAAAATATCAAAACACATTATTTAAGCCATGCTAGTATAAGGATAACAAACTAATTAAATTTACATACGGGATTTATTGTAAAAATAAAATAAACCACATTGTGGAATTCGAAATCCAGTAGAATCGTCTTGTGACAATTTTGCACTTCTGTTCTAGTAAAGTGACCATTCCGTGATCAAAATTCGACAGCAATTTACTATATATGAATACTCCCTTTTGTACCTATATATAACTTGTCTGTTAATACCAGTGTAAATACAGTTGCACAGCTAACAGCTCATATAAGCGAAGATACATAACAATGTGATTTCAACAGTTTGTTTTGCAGAGTTATTACTTTCTGATAGAGAAAGATTTTTTCTTAGTGCTTGATTATTTGTATTCACAAGTGAATTTAGGACCAAAAATTTAATGTATTGTGTATGTGAAGATATATGTCTGAAAAGTGTAAGTGTAATTCTAATACAAGCATGTAGTGACAGTTTTGTTTAAATTTGGAAAGTAGTTTCAGTTCAAGATGGGAATGCTGTATGAAATTTAATACTGAAAAACGTGTGCATTGGCAAGATTGAATTCAGTATATTAAAGAAGAGACAGTAAAAATTTTTATCGTATAAAAATAAATACATCTTTTTTTCTAAGAAAGATGAAAGCGACATATTAAGTCTAACTCACTATAGGATATATAATTCAATTCAGAAGATTTGTGAATTGCAATAAGTGTCAAGATGTATCTATACACATAAAAGTGACAAGCCTGCTCACAAGAATACAGGCTTAAATTCAAGATATTTTTAATATTTAATATGTGTAATCAAGTGATCATCGAAAAAATGGGCTATCGGCTTTTATGTACTTACGTACTTTTGTCTGTGACAGTGATGGCTTCTTAAGTTTTGATTTGGATGGTTGAGATTTCATATTTCATAAGACCTGACGCATATTCTATATTTATCTTAGTATTATAAATAATAATCTAACTTAGTACAATGTGTTAAAAAGTGATTCAACAGTACATGAATCAAAAGTACAAAAGAAGGACAGATTGAGCAGTAACTTTTAATGGCACGAATGCTGCTAGCTTAGCAATAACTTTTAATGGAACGGATGCATGCAAGGTGCCAGAGCTTCTGTTTTAACCATTTTACATGGCAGAACAGACAACAGATATACAGGAAAGTGAGTTTCAAGAAGGAAAAGAATGGAGATCAAATGGCTGATTATTTTTGGAGTTTTATAGTATTTTTCTTTGCAGGCTTATTTCTCAAAATGTTATTTTTTAAAGATTGTCGTAACTTTTCTCTGAGACCGGTCGATAAATTTTCATGAGACAAAGTGCAAATTGTTCTTAATTTATGTAGTTATGGGCGTAAGAGTTGCAATTTTAAGGTTTCAATGTATAAGTATTTTTTTCATGGCAAAAACCCTAAAAATTCAAAAAAATGCAAAAAATTATTGCAAAAAAATCAGTTTTTACTATGAAAAAAATACTTATACATAAAAACCTTAAAATTGCAACTCTTACGCCCATAACTACATAAATTAGGAACAATTTGCACTTTATCCCATGAGAATCAATCATGCGGTCTCAGAGAAAAGTTACGACAAACTTTTTTTCTTGAAAATCCTATAACTGAGGATAAAATGAGTTTAAGGACCTCTGTCTTGGCTCATTTTATTTAAAATAAGTTATATTTACAATATATTTTGATTATTTTATTATAATAATAATTTTTATCATTTTTTTAGGTAATTTTAGCCAGAAAGGCCTATAGGTGTAAGACCGCCTTAAAAATTTCTTATCACGATGATTAGTTGCAGTTTTTTTTACTGCGAATTGATTAATATATAAAACTCATTTTCGTCAAAAATTCGACTTGTAGGTGTTTTTACTTTGTACGGTAGATTTTTTAGTAGGTAGTCCGCTTACTAGTTTTTCCGAGCCGTCTTAAAGATTTAATTGAGCAATTGCGCCAGCATTTATGGAGACGATGGAAAAATGAGTATTTACCCACTCTTCAGAAACAAGTCAAATGGAATGAGTGTAATGCTTCTGCATGAGTAGGTCAACTAATGATATTAAAAATAGCGGATACACCGGTATTAACATGACCTATCGGCATAATTGACTCCGTACATCCGGGAGCCGATGGTGTTGTTCGCGCAGTTATCATCCGTACCAAAAAAGCGAAATATAAAAGACCCGTTACTGAAATATGTATGTTACCAAAAGAAGACGATTAAAACCAATTCGATATATTGTGAAATATGTATTGTATGCCTTTACGAGAATCTAATTTAGTTTTTTAAGAATGTTTGTATGCGGATATGTTAATGTTGTTTTCTCATTCGATATCATTAATGATCTTATTTTAACCATATTTGTTGAAAGAGAGTCTTTTCAAGACGGCCGGTATGTTTATGCTATGTATCTAGAGCGCGATGAGAGGGACCAAGCACCTATAGCCATCTGACACTCCCGCAAAGGCGTTAGTCTCTCGGTCTCGGAGTCCGGGCGTGCGAGCAGTTCACATGTGAACTGTTCTTTGCCATTTACATTTAATATTAAACCATTAGACTGCAAATAATTTAGATCATCAATAACTTTTCTAAAAACATTTTCATTTCCATATAATTCTCTATGTTTTGATTTAAAAATTGTAACTAAATATATGCTAGTCATTTTAGATAAAACATGCGGAGGAAGACATGGTAGTGAAACATATACACCACCTAATTTCTGCTCTCCAGCATGTGATCTCAAACAATCCCCACATTCAAAATCATCAAAGAACAAAAATATTGGAAGAACTAAATAAGTATTATCTCTTTCGCATTTACTTTGCCAAAGATCACCTTGTATAACATTGGATAGTATATTTTTTTTTCTTTCAAAAGCGAATCTATATGATTTTTCATTGCAGAAAATAGATGAGGTAGTTCAAGAATTGCTTTTAGTGAATTAGATAAAGGTACATGAATAGCGCACACCAGTTTAGGCTCCGTAACTAATTCAGCAAAATTCATAAATTTCTTTACTCTTTTATAGCACTGTGTGACTTAAATCCGCACTTAAGTCACGGCTAGCTGTGACTTAAGTAGCCCATTATTACACTGTGAAATAATGAATTTACTTAAGTCACAGGCACGTAATTAACGCCAATTATCTACCAAAACTATTCAAAAATACGATTTTACATATAAGAATGAATAGGAAACGAAGTAAAACTTCGTTAATAGTTGACAAACCACAAAGAATAAATAAAAATGATGATAATAAGGCTTGTCTATATTATAGGTTAGTTTCATCTGCTATGGGATAGCAGACCGCGCGCTTTTTAAATATTCATTATTAAACTGTATGGATTTTAGTTTTAAAAGTCTTTCTCTTTAATGATATAACGTATACAAATCTTTCACTTTCATAAACTTCAACTTATTGTTAAAGATATAAATTAAATTGCCAAGAATCTAGTTTTATGATTTTTTTATGTATATATTCAATATTCTAGATTCAATAATAACCATATTGTATATCAGGTATTCTATTATTTAAATAACGTTTTATTAATTTTTTTCAGGGCGGGGGGGCTGCGCCCCCCCCTTCCGCCCCACACTTCTCCCACCCCACTTCCAAGTTCCAACTATCATTATAAATAAGCACAAATAAATAAGATAAGAATATGGCGGATTTATGTCACATGAGCTATAAAATAGTATACAATACTCGTGACTTAAATAGCTCATTATTACACGTAATATACTATTTGACCCAATCTGAAACTTAACAGGATCAATATATATACTTTCTTTTTTATAAGTTTCAAGTCTACGATATTCATTAGAAAGATTTTGAAATTGAAACTTGTTCTCTTCAAAAATATGTTTTATAACACCTAATATCTCTCTATCGTTTATATTATTTTCTACCTCTGTATATAAAAATGGTATAAACAGACAAGAAATATAAAAATCAATTTTCTCGATAACATCTTGTACAGCATTTCTCAAACCAGTTTTATTATATAAAGATAATGTAAATTTTGACCTCTTTCATATTTACTTTGCCAAAGATCACCTTGTATAACATTGGATAGTATATTTTTTTCTTTCAAAAGCTGAACTATATAATTTTTTATTATAGTAAATATATGAGGTAACTATAACGAATTAGTTGAAGGTACATGAGTAGCATAAACTGATATATGCTCCGTAACTTATTATGTAAAATTCATACATTTGTATACACTTTTTGACTCAACCTAACATTCAAAAGGGTCAATATGTATACTTTACTTTTAACAAGTTTCAATTCATTGGAATTGAAATTTGTTCTCTTTAAAATATGTTGTATAACATTTAATATCTTTTTATCTTTTATATTATTTAACTAGATTTATTGTATAAAATAATGTGAATTTTAGTATTTCTTTATGTAAAATTTCTCGACTTACAAAAATAACAAATTTAAAAATGAGTTTTGAAATTCATTGTAACTGGGCGCGTATTGAATCGGTACAAACAATATGAAATAAATATAGTTAACTTTGTTAAATTAAAAAGTGACAAACGCATTCCTGCGTTTGAATTTATAAAAGGTTATGAAACGTAATATAACATAAATATGTTAAACAAAATTTAATAAAAGATTTCCTGAAAATTTCTGAAATATTTCATGAAAAAAAGAAAACATTTTAATAATATCTCCAGAAAGGTTTTTGAAATAAGATATGTCCGCGATAGGGACTATAAAAAAGGTTTTTAAGCAAAGGCTTATATAATATGTAGTTTTTACTAATAAGAAAAGGATATTTGCAAAAAAAAACATTCTTTTTATCAAAACTCAAACTTATTTGTGCAATCTCGACAACTTCGCGAGAGCGAACGAGTCTCAGTATGATGATGGCAATTTCACACCACGTGCGAGTCTGTCGAGCCCCATCACTTTGTGAGAGTGAGCAAGTCCCACCGTGGAGGAGATTCCACACCACGCGCGAGTCTATCGAGCCCCACAACATTGAGAGAGTGAGCAAGTCCCGCCGTGGGGGAGATTCCACACCATGCGCGAGTCTATCTAGCCCCACTATACTTTTGCGAGTGAGCAAGTCTCAGTGTGGTGGTGATTTCATACCACGGACGGGTTTGGTAGTCACCATAGCTTTGTGGCGTAAAATATACACCAATATGGGAATATTTTTATTCCACGAAGTTATTTCTTTACACCACAATAATGTGGGGAATTTTTAAGACGCTTGTAGTCTTAAATGAATACCATAGCTTTCTCCGTGCACGCGACGGTCCAACCATGCGCGTAGTGCCTGCACCTTCTTGTAAATCTCTAGGCTATAAATTAAGAGAAGAACAAAAAAAGGAAATCTTTCATTACGCCACCAAGCCAGAATAAAGCTAAATATTCTTCAACTTCTTTTTGACATATTTGCGTTCAAGTTATGAACAATCAGTGTTAAGATATAAGGTACATTTATATTTGAGAGATGGAAAGTGTGTGCGCAACGCCCATCACGCGAGGATTGTGGTAAGCGTACAGCGAGAGCGAGCGGGAGCGTTACTCTGATATCATCTTCCGCACGAGATGGTTGTAATTGGAGAGAGAGAGAGAGAGAGAGAGAGAGAGAGAGAGAGAGAGAGAGAGAGAGAGAGAGAGAGAGAGAGAGAGAGAGAGAGAGAGAGAGAGAGAGAGAGAGAGAGAGAGAGAGAGAGAGAGAGAGAGAGAGAGAGAGAGAGAGAGAGAGAGAGAGAGAGAGAGAGAGAGAGAGAGAGAGATTATATAGTTTTATTATCTGTACATTATGTTGTACAAGTTAAATAAAGAATTATAATATACATATATATAAGTTTACAAGTTTTAAGTTAACGCAAGCAAAAATACAGAGTACATGGAGCAAAAATTTTACAATATATAAATAAGTTACGCAAGGCAAAAAATAGTTTTAAAGGAGCTAAGTATAAAGTTAAAGAAGCATAATCAGTGTGAGAGAGGCTAAATACAGTTAATTGCTCAGACAGAATATAATTGTATTATACGGATTCGAGGAGATGATGATGAAGTAGTGATTTGAAGTGAGGGATGGAGGTGATATCGCGAAGGTGAGATAGTAAGGAGTTCCACAGATATGCCGAGCTGATGTGAAATGACCTTTTCAGTGTCTCTGTTTGACAGCTTGAGATGTCTAAGGCTGCCGCATTACCCCTAATTGGACGAGTAGTGAGACGGAAGTTGAAAAATGCTAGCAGATATGATGGAGTAGCAGTGTTGAATAGCCTGCACAGTAGGTTTGCTGCAAAATATTTTCTACGTCCAGATGTGGTTAGCCAGCCCAGTTCGCGTCTGTAGGGTGTGATGTGCTCACTTCTTCGCACACCATAGATGTATCTAATCCCAGTGTTGACAAGCTTTTGGAGTTTATCATCTAGATCCAATGTCAGGTCACAGTAAGCAAGACAACAGTAGTCTATGATTGGAAAGAGGAGCATTAATATTAAGTGCTTACGTAGCCTGAGATTTGTGCTTTTTCTAAAGAAGTATAGCCTGTACATGAGGGAATGCACACGTCGGCTCGTCTGTGCGATGTGGTCTTTCCAAGAGAGCTTGGAGTCCAATATCACTCCCAGGATCCGTAGCGACGATTCGAAGACGATACGGTTACCACCTATATCAAGGTAGTTTCTGGCCACTGCCGATAGTCTGTTTATATAGTATGGCGAGCCAATAACCATTGCTTTTGTTTTTCCAACGTTTAGTCTAAGGTGGTTTTGAGTGGCCCAGCACATGATTCGGATGGCGTTTGCACTCATTATAGCGGAAACGCGATCAAGCTCGCCTAGAGGGCAGCGAATATAAACTTGGAGATCGTCCGCGTACATGAGGTGAGAGATATCGTGATCCAGGCACAAAGATATATCGTTGACATAAATTGAGAAAAGTAAGGGACCTAGCACAGAGCCCTGCGGGACTCCTGTATTGAGTTTTAGGTAGGTGGAACAGTTTCCAATGCCATCAATAACCGCCTGCTCTCTACCTGTTAAGTAGGATGCTAACCAACGGATGGCAAGTCTGGAGAGACCGTAGTCAAGCAACTTCTTAAGGAGTCTTACATGACAGACTGAATCGAAAGCCTTACTAAAATCGAAAAGAAGTAGTAAGGTTACATGTTGTTTTTCGATTCCAAGTCTGATGTCATCAGTCAGCTTAAGCAGGCATGACTGTGTGCTATGTCCCGAGCGAAAACCAGTCTGGAGCGGATCTAGGTATAATCGTGCTTCTAGGTAAGCAGATAATTGCCGTTGTACTAGCCATTCGAGGGCTTTAGACAAAAAGCATAAGAGTGATATAGGGCGAAAATCACTTAGGCACGAAGGAGAGCTTACCTTACTCAAAGCAATCACGATAGATTTCTTCCAATCACATGGGAAGAGTGCTTCTCGCAGAGATCGATTGAAAATCCTGCAGATGATAGGCGCTAAGAAAGGAAGAGCAAGTTTTATTACAAGTTGTGGAATACCATCTGGCCCTCTGGCCTGGGTTTTAAAATGTGCTACTGCGGCTACAACATCAGAAACTTGAATCTCATCAAATGAAAATTGCTCATTATGAGTAGAGGTGGCCAAAGAGTCCAAGAAGTCTGCGACAGGTGGAGTGTCTTGATCGAATGAGACACCCCTAAAATGAGCATTGAGCTCAGTGGTAGTGAAAGGCTGGGCGGACGACTTCTTTTTGGAGCTAGAGATGCCAAGATGTTCGAGCTCACGCCATATATCCTTGGGGTCTGTAAGCGAGGAGAGCCGAGCGTGATGGTAGTTTAGTCTCGCCTCTTCAATGGTACGATGAGCTACATCGCGTGCCTGTCTATAAGCTAAGAGGTCCAGTGGTAGTCTAGTCCTACGAAAACGTTTGTAAAGGCGATCGCGCTCTTGAATCATAGAGTGATGTTCGGTGTTAAACCATGGATGGTGTTTTTTACGTGGTGAAATGGTTTTTATAGGAGCTAGACTCTCGATTGCCCCTTTGATGTGCGTTTGAAGGACAGAGACACACTCTTCAAGTGGGGCTGACTCAACCGCAGTCCAGTACAAACCTTTAAGATATTCTATAAGTGTAGTTGCACAGATGGCCTTGTAATCACGATAAGAGAACGAGGGTTGAGGAGGATTAGGCATGTGCAGACCTAAAGTGGCAGTGAGCAAGTCGTGACCATCTGCAAAGGGTGACTCAGATTTCCAGAAATCAACGACTTTGTCCTGGTTGTCCACAAGACAGAGGTCGAGCCAGGTATCGGAGGTATCCCTATGATACGTCGCGCCATAAGGAATGTTGTGTAGCCCATTATCGTCTATAAACCGGTGAACGAAAGTTGCATCTGCAGACGAGCAGAGCTGATCTGCATTAAAATCACCTACTATTATTTTTGTGCTATAGTCGTGCATGAATGTCGTGATTTTATCAATGAAGTCTGTTCCTTGAATGAAGGGAGCGTGCGGTGGACGATATACTACCGCAGCAAAACATGGAGGGTGGCCTACGATATTTATCTCACAGAGCAGATACTCTGGTTTGCCGGGCTTACCAGTCCAGATGCCATCAGATGAGCAGAGGATAGTGGCAGAGATAGAATTGTGAATGAATAAAGCAACCCCACCACCATTTTTGTTACGGTCACGACGTAGGAGTTCATAGTTATCAAGGTGCACTATTGAACTAGCATCTAGATTAGAGTCAAGCTTAGTCTCTGTGACCGCTATGATGTGAAAAAAGGAACGAGTTGAGAGAAAAAATTTCAGCATTTCTATACGTTTTTTGAGTGAGTTAGCGTTAAAGTAACAGATTCTGAGGCCATGGTTCTGAGACACTGAGATGCGAGATGTGCGTGAGCGGGGTGGATATGTAGGAATGAGATGAATGGCGTTGAGAGAGCGATGAGGATGTGATGAGCCTATGCTAAAAAAGATTTTAGTTCCTCAGCAGTAGAAATGATTGTCGCGTGGTCTTCTTTCTTCTTCTTTAAGTAAATTTTGCCATTGCGCACGTAGCTGACGAAACCTCTCTTTTTAGCTTCTGCGCGAGCAGATATACGGAGGCGGTAGAGTTCAGTAGGAAGAAGCTCGTTTATATTAATCAGAGAGTGAGGCAGCGGAGGATTGGCATTAGCATGTACCAACAAATCGGTGCTGAGTTGAGACGTATGCATTTTTCCAATTTTTATTTTTGCGCTTAAGAGCGACTGAGCTAGTGCACGTGACGATAAAGTAACGATGAGTGGTGTGACCCTTAATCCAGCATCACCATTGGTTGACTGAGATGAAGTAGTTGGTGGTTCTTCTGCATGAGTAGCGAGTGAGGACTGCTTCAGTGACTCCGAGGATGGTTTCAGGCGCATTTTCCGCACATGTAGTATATCGCGGTCATGAAGCTCACCGTCAAGGAACTTCAGAGCAGCGTAAACAGCGCCTTTCAAGGATGTTGTATCGGGGATAGAGAGTCCAGTGATCACCAGCTCGCTGGAGAGGTTTCGTTGCGTATTACTGAGATGTTGAAGGTCATGCTCGAGTTTTTCCAGTCGTCTGACAGTAGGTTCATTTGGAGCAGTGGCAGTATTTGATGTGCAGAGGTCATGGAACAGGCGACGAAGATTACCTTGTTCAGTCTGCACTTGAGATATGGCCTCTTCAGCAGCAGAAAGACGAGTCGCGAGGTGGGGCAGATCATCTAGAAGTGATAGTTTTTCTTCCATGTTGGTCATTCGTGTGGAAACTTCCTCCAGCCGCGTGTTCAGAGTAGTTTGCACTTCCTCAAAACGTACGTCAAGAGAAGAGCTTAGAGTGCTCAATCTTGCGTTAAGAGTATCTAGTGTGGTTAATTTATCGAGTATCTGCTGTAGAGGGTCATTTGATTGTGGCGGTAGGTTCAAAGAAGAAGTGGAAAGAGATGGTAATATTGAAATTGCAGCAGAACTACTATTAGCATTGCTTTCATTAAGTGAATCACTCCTCTGTCTGGTTGTATTTGCTGCAGTGATACAACTTCGACAGCAGTTGATGAGTTTGTTGCTCTTATTACGGACTTGTTTAAGCAAAGTACAGGATGGATGATAATTATTTTTACAATGATCACATGTGACATATTTAGTTTTAATTGATTTACTGCAATTATAACATGTGATATCCATCTTAGAGATTAAGAAGCTAGTAGGAACCCTAAAAGCGTAAATGAGATGAAAATGAGGTGAAAAGGCGTAAATGAGATGAAAATGAAGAAAAGAACGGCTCTAAAATGTGTTAAAATGAGTTAAAATGTCTTATTATCTATGATACTGAGAGTAAGTAGTGCGCACGTTAACTAAGTCAGACAGGTCGGCAAGTAGAGACCTTTTACACCCGTTTACAAGTAGTTCGAAGAGAAAACGGTCAGCCATACAAAATATAAAACGCAATTTACAAAATTCACAACGGAACAAACTAATCAGACTAGATATAAATCGAGGTTGACTAGGTGAAAATAAGTGAATATAAATTCTGATAATAAATTAGGTTAATTAGACGAGTAATACTGATTGCAACTTAAGCTACTTGTATGCCAAAAAATTTATGTTTAGAATAATTAAATACTGAAATTAGGCTGAATTAATAATATTGAGTGAATGCGGAGCGATTAAGAAGCTACTAAAAAAAAAAAAAAATTTATAAAGATATAAATAAACAATAGGTGAAAATAAATAAATAAGTATAAATTTAAATTCTGATAATAATTAGATAAATAATACTGGTTGCAACTTAAACTACTTGTATGCCAAAATATTTATTGTTTAGAATAATTAAATACTGAAATTAGGCTGGATTAGTAATATTAAGTGAATGCGGAGCGATATAAATAAACAAATAAATAATATAGCAACTAAGCTAATTGTATGCAAAGTGACAGACCCTGACACATTCAGTTGGTGATTTTACGTACGTAATACATCGCGTCTATTACCATAAGATGGAAGCGTAAACATACTTCGCTTGATGTGCTTAGTGCGGCTGAACTGCTGATGAGATAGTATGTTCCCGCATGCGGCAGGCAGTTAATAACGGTAATGATGACAGTCAGATTCGGTGTGCCGCAGTCTTTTAGGTGACGGTATAGGGGACTGTCAGCACTACACTTGGCAGACGTTGTTGATTATGTTGGCAACGGAAAAATTCAAAAAGCAGACGTCTGTAAAAGCCGGTATGAGATGCACTGTAGCATTAGCTGCACGTGCACTGCAGCCACTGGTACCAAAAAAGTTGAAGGGACCAAGAATAGTGCAGAGCAAGAAGATTGTGCAGACCATCCGATGGTTGAAAAGATGTTGGCGAGATATCACGTCTTCAGTTTGAGGTTATGTTGGCGACTTCAACAGGAAACTTGCTCCAGGCTCATAGAAATGCATCAAAAATCATGCAGACCTTAGACATAAGCTTGAGAGCCACCGGAGCCAGTTTCCTAGAACGAAAAAACACTCCTCAGAGTGAAGTGTGCGTTAAATATGGTGTAAGATAGCAGGAGCGAGTAGAATGATGACTGCTTGTACTTACCACCAGAGAGAGAGAGAGAGAGATAGAGAGAGAGAGAGAGAGAGAGAGAGAGAGAGAGAGAGAGAGAGAGAGAGAGAGAGAGAGAGAGAGAGGATTCACAAGAAAGAATAATAGTACATTTCGACACGGGTGGGGAAGTCGATTATTTAGCTAAAGTGACACCACCTAAATAATCGACTTACGCACTAGTTTCGAACGGTATTTTATACCACAAGCGCCGAAAAATCATATGAAAGTTGTGGTTTTGAGGTTAGAGTTGTATACAGTTCGTTATTGTTTTCTGTTAATCTCAATACTGGTTTATTGAACAAACCCCATCCACTATTTTAACAATCAGATAAATATTTCAAAATCAAGATACCCATGTACTTTTCCTCCTAGAGGAAGCTTTGTGATAGTAATTTCTTGAATTGTTGTAAAAACATGTTATAATTATTTTTCGAGATGTTAGGAATCAACATACATGATTTTTGAAAAATGTCTGTATGGATGTATGTATGTAGGTATGTATGCGCGTGTGTGTGTGTGCGTGTGTGTGTGTGTGTGTGTGTGTGTGTGTGTGTGTGTGTGTGTGTGCGCGCGCGCGCGCGTCTGGATCTTAGCTTCTATTCGATTGATTTTAATCGGACAGATCTCATTTTTAGGCATGACAGCTGCTCCGGAGAGCCTCATAGTTTCGTCAGGGCGAAAATTGTAATACTTCAAATTCTGAAATTTGACAACATAAAAACTATTTTCCACCCAAAATGAGTCCATTTTAAGCGTTGTCCGAGATGTATGTATGTCTGTCCGTATGTATGTAAGTAAGTTTCCAGATTATTTCAACGAATTTTTCATAGATCCAAACGAGCTTTGGCGCAGATACTCGTCTAATTATAAGTAACTGACAGTTCTCAACCAGGTCTATCGATCGACAAATGAAAAAATTCCAGAGGGAACAAAAATTTGAAAAAATCGATTTTTGGACATACGGTGAACACAATTCACTTTAAGTCAAAAACAACAATTGCATCTGCTAAAACTAATTAAAACACGACCTTTTTATACATTTAACATTTTTTTACGAACAATATTTGGTAATAGAATAGCGAAAAAACCGCAAAAAACATCAAAAATTGTGTTTTTTTGCTATTACTTTACAGGATTTGACTTTACAGAAAAATGTTAAATGCAAAATTTGTAGAGTATAATAAAATAAAACTTTTTTACATTTAAAATTTTCATCAAAAACCAATACCTGTTGAGTTAGACCTATAAAAACGATTTTAAACGCCTAAATATACATAAAATGGACAATTTTCGGCTATAGCATCACAGGATTTAACTTTACACAAATATGTTTAATGTAAAAGTTGTAGATTATAATAAAATAAAACTTTTTCCCATTTAAAATTTTCCCGTAAAATCAGTACCTGGCGAGTTAGACCTATAAAAACGATTTTTAATGCATCAATGCACCTTACATAGTCAATTTTCGCTTATTATTTAACAGAATTCCATTTGATACAGAAATATTAAACACAATAGCTATCAATAAGATCGGAAAAATCGATATCCAAAGATAATATTAGAATATGAGGGTACATTTATATCATGTGAGTTCTCACCTGAGATCTCACGTGAGTTTTTCAGTAGGGAAGCACTCTTTAGAAATGGTAATTAGTATATTACGACACAAGGCCAGGAAGTTGGATTTCCTGGCCGGCGCCATTTTGACGCCCGAGGCTAAGCCGAGGGCGTCGATGCGCGCCGTCCAGGGCATCCAACATTCTGGCCAAGTGTCGTATACTATTTTTCTTCATCCCCCGCCGAAAGTACGCCCATATAGTTTTGATATTAATTAATAAAATAGAGTTGTTGGTTGCTAATTACGGCTCGGCCATATGAATAAAAGGCCTGCTTCAGCGCCACTTTACATATCGCGGAGCGTAAGGCTCGACTTCTGCTTTTTTTGATGCCCGCCCGACTTTTGCAAAACCGAGGCTAAACCGAGGCAAAGCCGACATTCAAATTGTTCACTGTAAATCAAACAAACGAAAGTTGTGAAATGAATTATCGATAGTGAAGTAATGCAAACAACTCTCAGAACAACGGTATGACTGTTTTCAGAAATTTATTCAAATTTGTTCATCCTTCTATACAAATTAAACACAAAAAATTACTGAAATCAATTTATTGTAGTCAAGTACCGGCCATAAGTTAACTTGACTGACATAATAGAAATGTTAGTACCTCGCGTGTAAAATTACATTTTACGCTCACGTTGCGTAACTTCAAAATTATTAAGCCAGTGGGCATGAAGCACTACTTATCGCCCAAGAGGTCCAATAGCTCACATAGTCCTACAAAACTTTATAGAACCTACTAACTTTACGCCCGTCTGGGCAAAAATTATTTTAATTTTATAACTGTAATACCTTCTTTTTATTTCTAAAATTCATAAAAATTTTTTCAGATATTTACGAAAAGTCAAAGCCTATATAAAAAATTACATAGATCAACACATCACTATTTTTCATTATTCTTTTTCAATGCTGAACTTTCTATAATATTACGCATCTTGGGAGGACAAGAGAAGTTTAGAGCTGCTCTAGCAGGGGCAGTCCTCCGATCTCCTATATACGCAGTTAAAGGTGTAAGATAATTTTCATATAAATATTCATATTTTTAAAGATCAGCTAATATGTGTAAATGGATTGCTTGCACATGTTAACTACTGATCCGTGAGTCTATCACTCTGTTTTTAAATAGAATGTGCAAACCCACGTGAAAATATCACATGAAATCTCATATGAGATCCCATAATATATAAAATTGCAGATGGCATCACATATGAGATTTCATACGGGATATGCGATGTCTGAAATTCTTTTATAAGATCTTATATGAATTTATATGCGGGAAAAGCGTATAAAATATGTTGCTTACAAAACGGTCAGTAAAATTTATATATTCGCACTTTTGAGTAAACTATAAATTTATTTATTTTATTCCCGTTTAAAAAGGATGGACACAAGGAAAAATATTTTGGGTAATGAAAGTAAATCACGAGATTTTGCACATGTAGAGATGTTGTACTTAACGGTATCAATTAAAAATTAGAGCTAATGTAATTATTTAGAGTGGACTTATAGGTATAAATATTGTTAATGAATTTATGAAAAAATTTAGTATTCACATTTAAGTAGCCCACCGGTAAACTGCAAACCGTCGGCCCCGCCAAGTATGTATGGGAGATCGGAAGACCACCCCTGCTAGAGCAGCTCTAGACTTCTCTTGTCCACCCAAGATGCGTAATATTATAGAAAGTTCAGAATTGAAAAAGAATAATGCAAAATAGTGATGTGTCGATCTATGTAATTTTTTATATAGACTTTGACTTTTCGTAAATATCTGAAAAAATTTTTATGAATTTTAGAAATAAAAAGAAGGTATTAGAGTTATAAAATTAAAATAATTTTTTCCCACACGGGCGTAAAGTGCGTAGATTCTATAAAGTTTTGTAGGACTATGTGAGCTATTGGGCCTCTTGGGCGTTAAGTAGTGCTTCATGTACGCTGGCTGAATAATTTTGAAGTTACGCAATGTGGGCGTAAAATGTAATTTTGCATGCGAGGTACGAAAATTTCTATTGTGTCAGTCAAATTAACTTATGGCCGGTACTTGACTACAATAAATTGATTTCAGTAATTTTTTGTGTTTAATTTGTATAGAAGGATGAACAAATTTGAATACATTTCTGAAAACAGTCATACCGTTGTTCCGATAGTTGTTTGCATTACTTGACTATCGATAATTGATTTCACAACTTTCGTTTGTTTGATTTATAGTGAACAATTTGAATGTACTTACATATAATTTGTTCAGCATACATTGACTCAAAAGAAGTAGAAGACTTTTTTACTAGTATTTATTTGATTTCTTTTCAAAAATTATAGATATTATTTTATAGATTATACAGAAAAAACGTCTATATTTGCCTTATTTTATACTTTCGTAGAAAGTTTTATTAACAATATTATTATTTGTACACTCATGAAAAAAATTATTACCATTTCTAAAGAGTGCTTCCCTACTGAAAAAACTCACGTGAGATCTCAGGTGAGAACTCACATGAGATCTCACGCCTAAATCTCATCTAAAAGGCTGGTCCGCGAGCTGCTAAAATCCCTTTAGTAATAAAAAATCAGTGTCTGGGAATTATAAGTCGCCTATTAGGTTACGGCGCCCCCCAGATAAGTTCAAAAATCTGTTTTGAAGCGATTTAGCCATTTTTTACATTTTTAGAAATTTTATACATGAGATTTCACGTAAGATCTCACGTGAGATTTCACGTGAGAAATTTGAAACATGAGATTCCACGTGAGATCTCAAGTGTAAAATTTCTAAAAATGTAAAGAATGGCTAAAACGCTTCAAGACATAGATTTTTGAACTTATCTGGGTGGTGGAGTAACCTAATAGGCGACTCATAATTCCCAGAAACTGATTTTTTATCATTGAAGGAATTTTAGCAGCTCGCTGTCCAGAATTTCAGATGAGATTTTGGCGTGAGATCTCACGTGAGATTTTTCAGTAGGGTTGTTGAATATATGAGATTAGAATAAATAAAAGGACTATAGAAAAATTGTGTTCTTAGAATATACTTAAAAAATTAGTTTTTGAGAAGAACGTGTTGATTGTTTTGAAAAAATATTTAAGTTCTCATTAAAGTTGTTGGTACAGAGTTTGACAGATTTTGAGAGAGAGGAAGAGAGATAGGGGAGAAAGAGAGGGAGACAGGGCGAGAGAGAGAGGAGGAAGACAGGGAAGGAGGGAGAGAGAGGGCGAGAGAGAAGTAGATTATACAGAAAAAACTTCTATACTTTTTATTTTATTATTAACTTCTACATTTTTTATATTTTCGTAGAAAGTTTTATTAACAATATTATTATTTGTACAGTCATGAAAAACCGCTGCCAATTCATTGGCAGGTAGCTTCCTCCAACTAAATTTGATTTTGTCAATTATTAATTAGTTACTAAGTAATATTTATCTGGTTGAATTTTATGAAATAGGTTCAAATACGCGACTGAATTTTCTAATATGACTTGATTCAAATGGAAGAAAAAAAATTTGTCTAAAATCATCAAATAAATAAGTAAAAGTTAACTCTGTCGCACTTTATTTCTACATATAAAGTATACTAATAAGTCTTCGTACTCATTTCTTTAGTTAACGTAGCTGAAAATAAAACATTCGTTATTAGACGATGAAATTTAAAGTGATATTTGCGGCCTGCTAGACCAAGAAAAACATTTCTTTAGTTTTCAATTTTTTTCTCAAAAACTAATGGATAGAATCGCTTAAAATTTTAACCAATTACCATTATATTATAACGATTATAACGATTTCAAAATAAAACATAACAAATTCTAACAAATTCTCAATATTTATTATTTTCATAATAAAAAACACGTAGCTTCCTCAACCGTAATTTGTTGATTCCTTTAATTAATTTTTATAACAAAATTTATAATTTTTTAAAAAATTTATTGCATAATTATAATTAAATTCATTTATAAATATTAAAAATTGTTCATTTTTAAATTTATTTATTTATTTATTATTTCTTTATATTAAATTTATATAAATTTTGAGCTGATAAATAAAGTTATCATTTGAAATAGAAGTAAAATATCTATATTTTATAATAAGACAAATAGTTATCACGGTTGTTTTGTTATTAACAAAAACGTGTTTTTTTATATTTCATAATTCATATTTTTTAAGAAAAAAAATTTATAGCTATCATTGTTCTTTTGTTATTAACAAAAACGTGTTTTTTTAAAAAATTTCATAACTCACAAATAAATTATAATAATGCAGAATATAATGCATTCATAATGCATAATGCATAATTATAACAGATTATAATAGATATAATTTTTAAACATTTTAATTCATTTTGTTGGTTGGTTTTTAGAAATTAAAAAAAAATCATCGAATGCCTACTCAATGACGTTTCCTCATTTCACATCACCTAGCGGTAGATATCACTGCGCGTTTTTTTAAAATAAAATATAAATCTTTTTTAATTTAGAGATTAAAATATTTTTTGTAACACATGAATGATTTTCTGCGTTTTCCTGCATAAAAATATGTTCTAAAAAGTGACTTTTTTTACCTATCGTGTAAAGAAATGTATTCTCTCCCTCTGCTCTAAAATTATGTAAAATCGCGAAAATGAATTTAGCCTTGCTTTTTAGGTTCAAAAACGCATAAAATGGAGTTATGAGTTTAAAAAAAAAACACGTTTTTGTTTTTGATGATAACTAAAGAACCGTGATAGATAGAAAATTAATTTTTTTTAGAAAATATAGGTATTTTAATACTCTTTCGAATGCCACGACCCCATTCAGATACATAGAGCCGTTCCCGAGAAATTACGATTTTAAAAAAATGTCAAAAAATTTTTAACCTCAAATATCTCTGAAATTTATGGACCAATCATTTTGCCCAAAGAACTCGACCGAGAACTATAAAAAATCTACCTCTAAAAGGAATTTTGAAGCCATTAAGTCAATTTTACTCTTGTAATCGTTGGACATACAAAACTGATTTTTTTCATTTTTCAATTTTTTACTCAAAATCTAGCCTACAGAACGTATTCAAATTTTAACAGATTATAGCTATTTATATTCTGTATTATCACGATTTTTCTCAAAAAAAATTGACTGTTAAGTTTAGGAGTTATAAGCTTCTAAATAAAAAACACGTTTTTGTTAATAACAAAAGAACCGCGATAGCTAGAAACTTTTTTTTTTTAGAAAATATAGGTATTTTAATTCTCTTTCGAACGCTACCCATCAGATTCGAATAACTCGATCCTATCATTAACAAAAATGAAAAAACAGTTTTGAGAAAATCGAAAATTTGAAAAAAAAAACAAAAACGGATCGCCCCAATCAAAAAACGGATTTTTGACCCGCCATCACGCAAAAAAAACAAAAAAAATGAGACCTGTCCGGTAAAAAACGACCGAGTAGAAGCTGAAATCCAGGCGCACACACACACACACACACACACACACACACACACACACACACACACACACACACACATCCATACAGACATTTTTCAAAAACCATGTATTTTGATTCCTAACACCTCGGAACACAATTATAACATGTTTTTACAACAACTCAAAAATTTACTATCACAAAGCTTCCTCTAGGAGGAAGCAAAAATTGTTACCATTTATAGAGAGTGCTTATTGAATATATGAGATTAGAATAAATAAAAAAACTAGACAAATTCTGTTGTTAGAATATAGTTACAAAATTAGTTTTTTAAAGAACGTGTTGATTGTTTTGAAAAAATATTTAAGCTCTCATTAAAGTTTTTGGTACAGAGTTTAACGGATATTGAAAGAGAGGGAGAGAGGGAGAGAGCGGGGGAGAAAGAGATGGAGGGCGAGAGCGAGGGAGGGAGTGAGAGAGGGCGAGAGAGAGAGAGAGAGAGAGAGAGAGAGAGAGAGAGAGAGAGAGAGAGAGAGAGAGAGAGAGAGAGAGAGAGAGAGAGAGACTAATACTTGCCTTAGTTTAAACTTTTGTAAAATGTTTTTTTTGATAGATTTCACAACTTTATAAGAGAAAATAATAATTACATAGTGTGAAAACTTTATGAGAGGTTATTATAGTATATTATTAATACATTATTAAATGGTAGTATAGTTATTCACAAAAGTTTTAAATTTGAATATTTTTTTAAGGAGCTCGATAAAATGATTACATTAGTAAAATTTCTTGAAATAATATAAGCAAACGTGTATTTTTTTAGGTATGATATTATTTTTCTATAGAATATCTTGTGGGTTGCTTAAAAAAACTTAGGTAGGAAATTTCTTATTTTGGATATACACCAGCCGTCAATGCTGCTTTTAGTACAGAGACTAGTTTTCAGAATTAAAATTTAAATCTCTGATATCACCTGATCCTCTAGGTTTTACAAAACTTGAAGCTCAAAGTTGACCAAAAAGTATAAGTATAGTTCTCATCTCAACTACAATTTCCATAACAGTAACTGATACCAAGTTTTTTCACAAAATACTCGTTCCAGTCCATTTACTATTGTATTTTCTCAAATTTAAGAACTTGTTAACGCATTTATGGTGTCGGAGTAAGTTCCAGCTGCAATTTCTATACAGGAAAGCATTGCTGCTTGTTTCTTTGACAGTAGAAAATATAAGCCAGATGTGAATGCTGTTTTTACAACAGCCCAGTTTTTTTTTCAGAATTGGAATGCAAACTCACATGATTACCTTTTGCAGTATCTGAATAAAATTGGTAACCAATTATTAATAAACATATTAACAATAACAACAAATATTCTAGTTTCCCCTGGTGGTAAATGAGTATAAAAGCATAAATATCATAAGAGAGCTGCATAAGCCACTTGTTCACCAGTGAGACTACTGTTACTAGCATTCTAGTCGCCAACATCACTCATTTCTTTTTATTAAAGCTGGAGTTTGTTCACTAAGTAAATTGGGTGTTTCGCTATTTTGGTATCCAGATATTTCTTTTTCATATGTATCATCAAGCTGTTGTCTGTAGCTGTCGTTCTCGCTTGTCACAAGTAGCATCTTTTTCTGTAGCCTATTTATAAATCTAGATAGTCTGTCATGCGAGTTATATGTAACAAAAATCCCAGGAAACTGCAAAAATTGTGACTGTTAAAGAAAGTCCCAATAAAGAACCCAACCGACAATGCAGTTTATATACCAAAGATACCACTGAACAGCATCATGGTTTTATGTTACAAATCTAAATTATTTCATGAGATTACACGATGTTTCATTTTCATTCAGATATAAACTTGTACGAATTCTTTTCATATTGATTCTGGATCCATAGATTACCTAATAATTCACTTATCATACAACTCAGTTTATTTGAATTATTCTTTTATAGTAGATATAAGTTCTTCAAATTATGTTTGATTGAAACTACTTAAATTAATAACCGGCAATCATTACCACACTAATCTTGTAAATTAAAAACATAACCAGTTGATGAACTAAGAATTATTATTATCTGAATCTTGTATAGAAAAATATGTTCTAAGAACTTCTCTGATAAATTAGATTAACTGAGCACTTTTATTCGTTGAAATTTTCACAATAACACATCATTTTCACTTTTTTTATTATTCCAATGTTCATTTGACATAATTTTTTAATTGGTTCTTGAGTAAATATGTATAACAGCACAGCACTGATATCGACTAAGTTTCTTAAAGACGAGAAATGCTTTTTAATCCAAGGCTCAGACCAATATTTCAACTTAACATTATAAATTATATTGTAATATTTATGTGCCACTCACCAATATTTTCTTCTATTCAAAAGCTTATTATAAAGTTTAAGAACCTCATAACACATAATTATTTATTAATACACACTTGAGCTACTCTCAAAATATTTGAAACTGATTTTAATTAAAAGTTATAAAATTTGATTTTATTTTTTTATTTATTTAGATAGTTGATTATAAACACTGATTTGATTTCATGGAACACACCATACTGGTACTTTATCTTATTTAACACAAAACACTGATTAGATGTCACTTTTTGACAATACAATAATCCACTTGTATCGGGAAGATCACTATTTTAATTGTTAATTACAAACACTAATTTGATTTCATGTAACACATCATACTGGTACTTTATTTTATTTAACACAAAATCCTGATTCCGTAAATCTTCAAAAAACTTCACCAGCTCTGATTTGATTTTCAACTAGATAGATGATCTATTGAAATCACAATTTTCTTTTTTTATTTTGAAGAACTAACTTCAAAACATAATACTTTTTTTGTACTTTGAGTGCAATACTGTCGAAATAAACATCTTAGTTGTGGCTTCCTATAACAGCTTTTGTCACATTTTGAGAAGCATTTGGATCTTGTATACACATTGAAGAATCAAATCAAGATTCTTCTACGTTATTTTCTTGCAGATGACGCTTGTGGATTTTCATTTCTTCAGACAGTTGTTTATAATATTTCTACTGCCACCATATGAACAAACAGCATTAGCATGAAACGCAAATTAGCATGATGAGAGAAAAATCCATAAGTGATGTTGAAAACTTGTATTTACAGGGGCTACAAAAATGTTTCAGAAAAACCACATTCACAACCTAAAAAATAAATAGAATACGTATTTTTTAATATTCGTTCTCATTTATATTAATTTTCTAAGTATAATAATATCTTACCAGCAACTATTTTAGAAGATCTATTTTCTATTTTCTGTAGGTCATGTGGACAAATGATTAAATGTGTGTTTTACTAATAAATAAAACTTTTTGAAATTATTATCTGAATGTTGTCTGGAAAAATATTTACTAAGAATTTCTCTGAAACATTTTGACGTCTCCTACCGTGAGAAAATCATACATTAGATTAACTGAGCACTTTTATTCATTAAAATTTTCTCAAAACACATGATTTTCGCTTTTTTCATTTGACATAATCGTTTCATTGTTGCTTGAGTAATTATGTACAATAGCATAGCACTGATATCGAATAAGTTTCTTGAAAATGACAAATACTTTTTAAACTAAGGCTCAGACCAATTTCAAATAAGTATCATAAATTATATAGTAAAATATTCTTCTATTCAAAAGTATTATGAAGTTTATGAACCACATAACACGTAATTATTGATTAATACACACTTGAGCTATTCTCAAAATATTTTAAACTGATTTTAAATAGAAATGGTATGATTATAAAGATTTCATGTTATTGTAAGACAGCATACCGTTATTTTATTTTATTTATTACACAAAACACTGATTAGATGTCACTTTTTAATTAATCATTACATTATTTGTTATCAATAAAATTTTGAACTAGATAGATGATATATTAAAATCACAATTTTCTTTTTTATTTTGGAGAACTAACTTTAAAACATAATACTTTTTTCATACTTTGAGTGCAATACCGTCTAAATAAACATCTTAGATGTTGCTTCCTATAACAGCGTTTGTCACATTTTGAGAATCATTTGGATCTTGTATACACATTGAAGAATCAAATCAGGATATTTCTACGTTATTTTCTTGCAGAAGACGCTTGTAGATTTGCATTCCTTCAGGCATTATTTATAATATTTCTACTGCCAAGAAACAGCATTAGCATGAAATACAAATTAGCCGATTAGCGTGATGAGAGATAAATCTATAAAAATGATGTTGAAAACTTGTATTTAATGGGACTACAAAAAATGATTCAAAAAATCCACATTCACAAGTTAAAAAATAAATACATAGAATATATATTTTTTAATATTCGTTCTCATTTGTGTTAATTTTCTAAACATAATAATATCTTACCAGCAACTATTTTAGAAGATCTATTTTCTATTTTCTGTAGGTCATGTAGGTCTACAAAATGATTCCAAAAAACCGCTGCCAATTCATTGGCCCGTAGCTTCCTCAACCGTAATTTGTTGATTCCTTTAATTAATTTTTAATAATAAAATTTATAATTTTTTCAAAAACTTATTGCATAATTATAATTAAATTCATTTATGAATATTAAAAATTGTTAATTTTTAAATTTATTTATTTATTTATTATTTATTTATATCAAATTTATATAAATTTTGAGCTGACAAATAAAGTTATCATTTTAAATAGAAGTAAAATATCTATATTTTATAATAAAACAAATAGCTATCACGGTTGTTTCGTTATTAACAAAAACGTGTTTTTTTTTATATTTCATATTTCATATTTTTTAAGAAAAAAAAATTTATATCTATCACTGTTCTTTTGTTATTAACAAAAACGTGTTTTTTTTAAAAAAGTTCATAACTCACAAATAAATTATAATAATGCAGAATATAATGCATTCATAATGCATAATTCATAATTATAATAGATTATAATAGATATAATTTTTAAACATTTTAAGTCATTTTGTTGGTTGGTTTTTTAAAAATTAAAAAAAAATCATCGAATGCCTACTCAATGACGTTTCCTCATTCCACACTACCTAGCGGTAGATATCACTAATTTCCTATTCACAATTTCCTATGATATAATTTCCTATAATTTCCCATATGGCAACAAATTATCAAAGCACTAGAAAATCCCTTATATGTACGCACTACGCACGACGCACCGCACCGTGTAGGCGTGTATGCAGTACTGCGGGATTCGTGACTAACCCACAGCTTGTTGGACCCGGCCGGAATGCATACTGCACTACACGCTACCCCGATCGGAGCGACACCTACTCTTATACTATTTTAATTATTCATCAGTTTTGAATACTTAAACTCAAGAATTCAATCTTGAAAATTCAAACATATTACATTTTTACGCCAATACTATATACTTTTATAATGTACTGATGATAACATCATTGGAGTTATGAGTATTTAAAAAAAAACACGTTTTTGTTTTTGATGATAACTAAAGAACCGTGATAGATAGAAAATTAATTTTTTTTAGAAAATATAGGTATTTTAATACTCTTTCGAATGCCACGACCCCATCCAGATACATAGAGTCGTTCCCGAGAAATTACGATTTAAAAAAAAATGTCAAAAAAGTTTTAACCTCAAATATCTCTGAAATTTATGGACCAATCATTTTGCCCAAAGAACTCGACCAAGAACTATAAAAAATTTACATCTAAAAGGAATTTTGAAGCAATTAAGTCAATTTTACTCTTGTAATCGTTGGCCATACAAAACTGATTTTTTTCATTTTTCAATTTTTTACTCAAAATCTAGCCTACAGAATATATTCAAATTTTAACAAATTATAGCTATTTATATTCTGTATTATTGTGATTTTTCTCAAAAAAATTGACCGTTAAGTTTAGGAGTTATAAGCTTCTTAAAAAAAACACGTTGTTGTTAATAACAAAAGAACCGTGATAGCTAGAAACTTTTTTTTTTTTTTTTAGAAAATATAGGTATTTTAATTCTCTTTCGAACGCTACCCATCAGATTCGAATAACTCGATCCTATCATTAAAAAAATCAAAAAACAGTTTTGAGAAAATCGAAAATTTAAAAAAAAACAAAACCGCATCGCCCCAATCAAAAAACGAATTTTAACCCGCCATCACGCAAAAAAAAACAAAAAGAATGAGACCTGTCTGGTCAAAATCGACCGAGTAGAAGCTGTGACACACACACACACACACACACACACACACACACACACACACACACACACACACACACACATTTTTCAAAAACCATGTATTTTGATTCCTAACACCTCGGAACACAATTATAACATGTTTTTACAACAACTCAAAAATTTACTATCACAAAGCTTCCTCTAGGAGGAAGCAAAAATCTTGTATAATATCTGAAAAATAAAAAATCACGCAAAGTATCAATTTTTTGAAACTGATTGCAGCCATTTAACATTTAGCCATTGAATAAATACTTATCTAATTAATAAAAGTTATTTTCCCCATTGTTTGATACACATAATTATTCTCATAATTAATTGACTTCTTGAGATCTTTGAAATATATTATTACTAACTCACTATATGATAACATTTGTATATAAAAATACTGACATATATGTAAGGTTAGGCGTCGACCAGATACGGGTGTGTATATATACTATATATTGTTGGAATATGTGAATGTTTCAACATGCAGCGCGCTGTGCGCGAGGATTGGTACAATGGTATGCGCGTCTGCCAAGCGACGGCGGACGAAACACACACGGAAAGAGGTTTTATTGAACCGCTCGCTAAAACTCTATTGGTGCGACTATACGGCCGAGTTAACGAGCCGCTCTCTCAGTTTTGGTGAGTGGCGCGCCAATTTTCGAGTTCCGACGCACCAACGATTTCGGAGAGCGGCGCCGCCTGTTGGTGTACTACTGGCATACAATTTTCGCCGTTACGAACACTCAACGGCTGGCGGACGGTGCTCCGTTAAAATGGATTGATATAAGCGATTGTTCCATTGAAAATAACTCTACTACAAATACAAATAAAATAAGGCCTCATTTTTCGTTAGATATATCACTTTCAGACTCAGATCTTATATCTTAGAAGTTTCTTATTCTTGCGTCCATAAAAAGTTTTTTTTTATTTTTTCGAAACTTTTATATTACCCATGCCCATGCAATGCGGTACATGTAACAGAAAAATATGCTTGTGAAAGAGTTTAATAATAAAGTAAATTGTATAATTAGCAATTTTTTTATTTATTAACAAATTATAAAACTTATAAGCTAGGCATTACAATTCAGCGAGGAAAATAAAACTTATAATTACAAACGATATCGAGAAGCTATAAAATGTGTTGTACTATTTTTAATTGAGAGACAAGGCGCAGGATCGGGAAGATCATCAAAATTTAATAATTAAACGAAAACATTTAACCAAAATGCAAAATTTACAAACAAAAATAAAAACTGCATGCGTGCACGCAAATATAAATAAATATATATATATATATATATATATATATATATATATATATATATATATATATATATATATATATATATATATATATATATATATATATATATATATACATACACACACACACACACACACACACATATCATAATATATTAAAATCTTATAGGTTACGTTTTACGAATGTAAACATTGTATACTTACTGTGAAAAATATTCCTTAGTTCTTGGGGTAACTTATATTTTTGTAGGAACTCGTTCATTGTAACTTGAAAGACTACAACAGCAATATTAATTTATAAATTTAATATATAAAACTTATAAAAACAATACAATGATGATCAATTAAGACGATCGTTGCCGTTGCCGTTGGATGTTGGACGTTCAGATGCTATAAAGACAGTGCGTAGTTTGCCAATCACTAGAGTGCACCACTTTCCAAAATCCTTGTTGCGCGGGAGCACGAATATTGGCGTCTCACGCACCAAACCTGAGAGAGCGGCTCGTTCACTCGGCAGTGTAAGCGCACCAATAGCGTTTTAGCGAGCGACTCAACAAAACTTCTTTCCGTGCACACATGAGTGTCTTCCCACTCCAGTATGTCTGTATGAGAGTTGCGTGAGACGCGAGAGCAGTGTAGCGCACTTAGAATGTTTCTTACACTCTCGCTGTTCAACTGCGATGTAAGTCGGACGTGCCGACTGGCGTTTTTGCCACCTCAATAAACTATATTTATCTTTCTCTATTAAATAATGGTTTCTTACTTTACCACAAACCTCAACACTATTAATTATCCACAAACCTCAACATGGTAGCAGAGTGCCTGGTTGGTAATTAAAAAAGAAAAAAGACTCTGACTCAATACAAGCCTCGGCGAGTATTGGGGCAGCCTTGCCGTAGAAATAAAAAGGCACATGGCTCGCGAAAAATTAACTGTGAAAAATATTGAAGGAAAAGTGCAAAAGTAAGAAAAATACGAGTGTGAATACATAATAGAATATGTGTATAAGTGATAGAAGAAAGAATTTTGAAAAATTTATCAATCATTCAAGCCGATGCGAGCAGATTAGATTTCTTGTGTGAAACACGCTGCACGGTGCAAGAATAGAGCACGTGGCAGAATTTGAGGTTATACATGTGGTAAATGGACACTAAAGGAAAAGTAAAAACCAAAGAAGAAGGAATACGAGATAACTTTGAAGATGAAAGCGAAGAAATAATTGAGGAAAAGATTGCTGAAAAAAGGTTTGGGAAAATAGTGCAGAAAGTAATTACGCTAAATAAAGTAATACAAGTGTACGAAGATATTAAATTAAAAGAAGTCGAGATGGCTAAGCAACCAAAAATCGAAGATATAGTAATTCCCATTTTTGATGGTGCAAATTATACAAGTTGGAAATTTCGCTTAATGACTCTATTAGAATATAAAGAGTGCAAAGAGCAAGCCGAAAGAGAACGGGCTGAGACAGATAAAGCAGATGAATGGAAGAAAAAGGATTTAAAGGTAAGAAATATATTAATTAGCACTATTTCAGATAAGCAATTAGAATATGTTTGTGAGTGCATATCAGCCTATGAAATGATTGCGAATTTGGATAAATTATATGTGACGAAATCCACGTCATTACAAATAATCTGCCGAGGAAAAATTGAAGATATTAAGGGGGCTAGACACCTTTTTGCTCTGAAATAAGAAGTCGCATTTTAATACATAAATGCAAACTAATTATTTCATACTTTTTACATATAAAAGTGGGTATATTTACCTTACCTTAAAACTTTCTCCGATGGGCCTTTTATATGGTCCAGAACCATAGTCATCGATGAAACAAGTTTTTTCACTAACCGTAAGCTTTGAAATTTTCCTGTGGATGTATTGACTCCAGATTTGAATTAAATTACTCCTGAATAGTACAATTCTCATATGAGTGTAGGGATTTAGGATTAAATGTCGGAAAAAATTTTTACATCAGAAAAATTATGAAAAAATATAAAAAATTTAAAAAAATAAAAACAAAACTCTTGAAAAACAGCACAATTTTTTTTTTCTCATTAGATCAAAAATCCCTACACTCATATGAGAATTATACTATTCAGGAGTAATTTAGTTCAAATCTGGAGTCAATCCATCCACAGGAAAATTTCAAAGCTTACGGTTAGTGAAAAAACTTGTATCATCGATGACTATGGTTCTGGACCATATAAAAGGCCCATCGGAGAAACTTTTAAGATAAGTTAAATATACCCACTTTTATATGTAAAAAGTATGAAATAATTAGTTTACATTTATGTATTAAAATGTGACTTCTTATTTCAGAGAAAAAAAGGTGTCTAGCCCCCTTAAATTAAAGAATTATGAAAATGTTGAAGAATTCTTCGTAGAATTTGAAAAAGCGGTGAACGAATTTAAAGCAGCCGGAAGAAAGATAGATGAAACTGAGAAAATGTGATACTTAATCAAAGCATTACCAGCAAATTACAGTTATATTGGTGACTTTATCGACGTCATTCCAGAAAGAGAAAGGACAGTAGATTACGTAAAATCAAAAATCAAAGAAAAGAATTTAGTTAAAAATAATTCAGAAAAGAAAAGTAATGCAAGCACGTTCTCAACAAAGACAAACGGACAGTGCTTTACTTGCGGCAATGTCGGACATTATCAAAAGGATTGTTGGAAAGGCCAACAAGGCGGCAGAGGCAGAGGTACCCAATCATCGAGAGGACAACGTGGAAACCAACGGGGCTACAATCGAGGCAGAGGACGCGGACGCAGTTCAAATCAAAACAAGTCAACGGACGAGCAGCAGGGTTCATCATCCGAGACGTGGTCAACACAAGTATGCGGCCCAGAAGTAAAGGACATAACAGGTTATAGCGTAAGTACAGAATGCGAAGGTAACGAAATAAATTGGTTATTGGACAGTGGTTCCACAGACCATATTATTAAAAGCGATAAATATTTTGAGAAGTATATAGTTTTAAAAGATCCGGTAAATGTAAAATTACCAGACGGTAAAATGTTAAAAGCGACGAAAATCGGCAATATAAAAATTAAAGTTAGAAATTATTATAATGAAAAACAAATTGATTGGAGTAATGTATATTATGTAGAAGGAATTAAGCAAAATTTGTTAAGCTTTTCCAGAATAACTAAAAATGCTACAATAACGGCACGAGACAGTAATGCTAAAATTTACAATAAATCGGGAGAATTAGTAGCTATTGCAAATAAAATTGATAATTTGTATTCTTTGAAAAGTTATGCACTAACGAATAAAAATAAAGATAAATATGTAAATTCAGTAAGATTATCAGATAAAGAAAAATGGCATAAAGCACTTGGCCATGTAAATTTTAATTATTTGAATAAAATAGTAAATAATAAATTAGTTGAAGGTTTACTGGATAAATTGAAAAAAATAGATATGAAATGTGCAAATTGCATACAAAGTAAAATGGCAAATATACCGTTTGAAAATAATCGAACAAAAATGAAAGAAATCCTAGAGTTAATACACACTGATTTAAATGGTCCACATAGTACTACTGACTATGGTGGATAAAAATATTTTCTTACATTTATTGATGATTATAGTAAATGTACTAGAATCTTTTGCATTAAGAATAAGTCAGAAACTGCAAGTTGTTTTATTGAATTCGTAAATTTAGTAGAAAAGAAATTTAATAAGAGAATTAAAAAGATGCAATGTGATAACGGTAGAGAATATCTAAATCGCGAAATTTTCGATTTTGTAAAATCAAAAGGAATAGAATTATTGACATATCCACCCTACGTTCACGAATTAAATGGAGTAGCGGAGAGATATAATAGATCAGCAATGGATATAGGTAGATGCTTAATGAGGGAAGCAAAAATTCATAGAAGATATTGGTCGGAAATAATGAAAACGGTAGCTTATTTAAAAAATCGAACAATTGCAAACACATCAGAAAATAAAACTCCTTATGAAATATTTTTTGGGATAAAGCCGAATGTCAAAAATTTAAAAATTTACGGAAGTAGAGTCTTCGTAAGAGTTCCGGAAGCTCTAAGGAAAAGTAAGTGGGATAATAAGGCACAACTAGGTGTATTAGTAGGATATGTTGAAAACGGTTATAAAGTTTTAGTTAATAATAAAGTAATTACTGCAAGGCATGTTGATGTAATAGAAGATAGTATAAAGTTAATCTGTTTAGAAAATGAAAATAGTGATTCTGAAATTAACGTAGAATTAAATGAAACAAACAACAGCGGTTCTGAATATCCTTCTCACTCTACTGCGACCTTCGGGGAAAGTAGAGGAGAGCACACTGAATTAATCGATGCGAATAATGTAAACGATAACGAATCTGATAACGAAACAACGAAAATAGAGATAGGCTAACAATACCGCGAAAATCGCAAAGAAAGAAAAGTCCAGTAAATAGATACGGAAATCCAGTTACTCATTTTATTTATGTAAATTATATTGATGCAAATGTACCAAATACATTCGAGGAGGCGATAAACTCCAGCGAATATAAACAATAGCAAATAGCAATGGATTCCGAAATAAACAGTTTAAAGAAAAATCACACATGGCAAATTGTCGAAAGGCCAAAAGATAAAAAGGTCATTGATGTTAAATGGGTTTATAAAAAGAAAAATAACGATACTTATACAGCGAGATTAGTTGTAAGAGGATTCGAACAAAAAGAATATGTTGAAAATGTTTATTCACCTGTAGGTAAAATGCAAACGTTGAAAATTTTATTGTCTTACAGTTGTAAAAATAATTTGTTTATAGAACAAATGGATGTTGAAACGGCATTTTTAAATGGCAATGTAAAATCAGAATTGTACATTAATGAACCAAAAGGTTATGAAACTGGAGACAATAAAGTTTGCAAATTGCAAAAGGCTCTGCATGGTCTCAGAGAAAGTCCTAGAGCATGGTATGATTGTTTCAGCGAATATGTCGAGAAATTAAATTTTGTAAGAAGTAACTATGATTACTGTCTATATGTAAATAATACAAGCAAAGATTCAATATATATACTAGTTTTTGTAGATGATCTCTTGATTTGTTGCAAAGACAAAAATAAAATAAACAAAGTAAAAGCAAGTTTAATGGAAAGATTTATAATGAAAGATTTGGGCAAAATTAAACAAAATATTGTCATCGATATTGAATATAGTGAAGACAGAAGTAAAATGACTTTAAGTCAAACGAAATATATCGAATCTTTGGCTATAAAATACAACCTTGAAAATGGAAAATTATACGATACTCCAATGGAGAGTAATCTAAAGTTAGAACAAGCAAATAAAATAGATGAAAGAATAAAATACAGAAATTTAATCGGCGAATTATTATATATCAGTACAGGTACAAGGCCTGATATAACATATAGCGTTAATTATTTCAGTCGTTACCAAAGTTGTCATGACCAAAGACACTTTAAATATGCATTGAGAATTTTGAAATACTTATTTAAGACTAAAGATTTAAAGCTAACGTACTATGATAATGTTAACAGCAAAGTATTAGATTGTATGGTAGATTCTGACTATGCAGGAGATAATGTAGATAGAAAATCTACAACAGGTTTTGTAATTAGATTATATGGAAATTTAATTTTTTGGAAAACGCACAAACAAAGTACAGTAACAAAATGTTCTACTTTTGCAGAATATACTGCTATGTCCGAAGCAGTGACAGAAATCTTGTTCATTAAAAATTTATTATGCGAATCATTTAACGTAAAATTTGTTAAACCAATTGAAATGTATGAAGATAACTCAAGCGCAATTGCAATCGCAAAATTTGGTAATTTTAGAAAAAACTCAAAACACATTGAAGTGCAGTATCATTACGTTAATGAAAACTACGAAAATGGAATAATTGATGTTGTAAAAATAGACTCAGAATTTAATCTAGCTGATATGTTAACAAAGAGTTTAGATAAGACAAAGTTTTTGAAAAATAGAAAAGCATTGAGAGTGATTTGAAATAAAAGAAATCTATTAACGCTGTGATACTTAAAATTACTGTATGAATGAATGAAAAAATGAACATTTAATTATAATGTTGAAAATTCAAGGAGGCGTGTTGGAATATGTGAATGTTTCAACATGCAGCGCGCTGTGCGCGAGGATAGGTACAATGGTATGCGCGTCTGCCAAGCGACGGCGGACGAAACACACACATGAGTGTCTCCCCACTCCAGTATGTCTGTATGAGAGTTGCGTGAGACGCGAGAGCAGTGTAGCGCACTTAGAATGTTTCTTACACTCTCGCTGTTCAACTGCGATGTAAGTCGGACGTGCCGACTGGCGTTTTTACCACCTCAATAAACTACATTTATCTCTCTCTATTAAATAATGGTTTCTTACTTTACCACAAACCTCAACACTATTAATTATCCACAAACCTCAACATATATATATATATTTACAAGCGTAAGATAGACGACAACCGGAAGTGTCGTAAGAGCTGCAAACCGGATATCGGAATAAGGAGAAGAAAAGTTCGGAAAGGAAACAGCACATACAAAAATTCAGCTCACTATATCTTTTGCACGAGATAATCTTTTTAAATAAAATTTTTTGATTTGAGTAGAGCAATGGAATGGCTTTCGATTCAGAGTAACATGTTATATAGTTTAAACTAATGCAGACGTGTATAGGCGCATTCAATTTCTCGCACACCCATTTCAATGTATATGTAGCACGGGTCGCTCCGTCAGGCATTTTCTATACTTGCCTTCGGAGCGCTCCCGCACTCCTTGATCTGAGAGGTAGAAAATATATACGCAGCGCCACCTTACACAAGAATAGGTAAGCCTATGGTGAGAGCGAGCGAGAGCAACACTCGAATGTCGTCCTCCGTCGTGAGCGATTGTAAGAAAGCTGTACGAAGGAAGGAATAAAGTTCATTATTAATTTTTGTTAATCTGGAGAGTGGTTTATTGAACAAACACTTCGATTTATTTAACATGGTAGCAGAGTGCTTGGTTTGTGTTCAGTGCTGTTATTGTCTCTCGCGAGAGAAATAACGCACTTAAATTCCACGAAAAAAAATAAAAGTGATTTTAAGTTGAGTGCGTGGTAAGCGCAAGAACAAAGGAAAACGCATGAGCGTAAAGGAAGAGCCTCACGAAACTAAGAGTGAAAGTGAAGAACAGTTTTTTGATATTGAAAACAAAGAAGATAAAGAGGAAGAAAAAATGCAAGAAGTAAAAATACCGATTTTTGATGGACAAGAATACAGCAGTTGGAAGAAACGCATAACGATGTATTTAAAAATGAAAAAATGTGATATTGTAGTTGCACGTGCAAAAGTCGATGGGAACAAAGTTGATTGGGACGAGAAAGACTTACAAGCCATAAATTATATATATATAGTGCAATTTCAAACAAGCAAATGGAATTGATAAGTGACAAAGAAACGGTGTTTAATATTATGAGAAAATTTGATAGTATATATTTGAAAGAATCGACAGCTCTCCAAATAATTTGCAGAAATAGATTGGAAATGATGAAATTAAAAGACTATAGTAATTCTATGGAATTCTTTAACGAATTTGAAAAATCAGTGAACTAATTGAAAGAAGCTGGTGCAAATGTGACAGAGAAAGAGAAGGTGAATTATATGTTTAGGACATTGCGGAACTCGATAAGCCATATAGATCTAATTGATGTGTTAAAAGAGGAAGAACAAAACGTGGAATATGTGAAAAACATGATCAAAATGGCTGAACTAAAAGGAAAAAGCGATAGTGGAAATTCGAAGTCGAACGCTTTTGTGTTCGAAAAAAAGAAAGAAGACAAGAAAAGTATTTGTTATGTATGTGGTGGTGAAGGACACATACAATACGATTGCCTAACGTACAAGAATTCGTGGAATCGAGGCACGCCACACAGAGACGGCAGAGGCCAGTCGCAACAGCGAGGAGGCGCCAGTCAACAGCGAGGATCGAGTTCGAACCGGCGTGAAAGGAGCGGTTACAGACAACGCGGCCGAGGCGCGAGAGCCAGCGACGACAACAATAAGGTCAACAGAGCGCGAAGAATAAGGAAGCATTTAGCACTTCAGTAGATATTAAGTCTGCCAATACAGAAAATGGTAATGTAAATGAAAATATAATAGAGTGCATTTTAGACTGTGGTTGCACAGACCATGTCATAAGTAATGAAAATTATTTTAGTGATCCGATTATATTAAAAGAGCCGATTAATGTAGAAGTAGGCAATGGTAGAATTTTAAAAGCGACCAAAGTAGGTCATGTAAGTAGTAAATTTAAAACGTTTAATGAAGAGATAGAAATTGAATTGAGAAATATATTTTACGTGAAGGATATGGATAGAAATTTAATAAGTTTTGCTAAGGTGACTGATAATTATAAAGTAGTATCTATCGGAGATAGTTCTAAAATCTATAGTAGAAATGATAAATTAGTAGCTATAGCTTGGAAAAAGAATAGAATTTATAAAATGACAAGTTATCTAGAAAAGAATATGGAGTCTAACATAGTAAGAAAATATAATATTAAAATGACATTGAAAGAGAAGTGGCATAGAACTTTAAGGCATGTTAATTTTAAATACTTGAAAACTATGTTCAAAAATCATATATTGGTAGGTTCGCCAAATGAGGTAGGGTCAGATTATTTTAAATGTGCTACGTATATTGAAAATAAAATGCACAACATTCCTTTTGATAATAATAGAAAAAAAGCAAAAGATATTTTAGAGATAGTACATACAGATTTGAATGAGCCACACAATACAGTAGATTTTAGAGGCGAAAAGTATTTTATAACTTTTATTGATGATTATAGTAAATTGACAAAAATTTATGCAATTAAGTCTAAAGATGAAATTTTTTATCGCTTTGTTGAATATATCAATACAGTTGAAAGTATAACAGGAAAAAGAATAAAGAAACTAAGATGCGATAATGGTACTGTGTACTTGAATAAATATATGTATAGATTATTTAGAGAAAAGGGAATTGAAGTAGAGCCATGCCCACCTTATGTGCATGAGTTAAATGGTACCGCAGAAAGGTATAATAGAACAATAATGGAAAGCCCAAGGTACTTATTAGCTTAATCTAAAATAGAGAGAAGGCACTGGTCAGAAGTAGTGTGTACCGCAGCATATTTAAAGAACAGGACAATAGCAAACACGTTAGTAAGGAATAAATCTCCTTATGAGATATTCTTTAATGAAAAGCCAGACATGAAGTATTTAAAATTGTACGGAATTAAAGTATTTGTTAGAGTACCTGAAAGTAAAAGAAGTTCAAAATGGGATAGAAAGGCTGATTTAGGAATCCTGATAGGTTATGATGTTAACGGGTATAGAGTTTTGATTAGGAAATAGAGTTACTGTTGCAAGGCACAATGATGTCAATGAGGAAGACATAGAATGCGAATGCATAGGTTTAAATGATAGAGAATTAGAAAATGAAACGTTAAATGAAAGTTTTGAAGGAAAATGAAATTGAGGAAGTAAATGAAAATTTGGAAAATGAGGTAGAAGTGGTAACTGAATTAAAAAGACCTCAAAGAAATATTAAAAAGCCTAGTAGATTTGATGATAACTTTGTATATAGTGGTTGTATTTATGTAAATTATTGCAGTGCAGATAGTCCTGAGTTTTAATGAGGCTATTAAATGTGATGAATGTAGTTTTTGGAAAGAAGCAATGAATAAAGAAATGAACAGTCTAAAGAAAAATGAAACGTGGGTACTAGTTGAGAAACCAAAGAATGAAAAAGTATTAGATTTAAAATGGATTTATACTAAAAAAATGAAAATGTATATAAAGCTAGAATTGTAGTGAGAGGTTATCAACAGAAAGATGTGCTGGATGATATTTATTTACCTATTGCGAAAACACAAACACTAAAAGTATTCTTATCCTATTGTTGTCAATATGGATTATTAATTGAGCAAATGGATGTAGAGACAGCGTTTCTAAATGGAAAAGTTATGTCGAAAGTATTTGTAAAACAGCCTGGAGGCTACGAGGATGGTACTGAGTGTAAGCTAAATAAAGCATTTGATGGTTTGCGTGAGAGTTCAAGAGCTTGGTATGAGTGTCTTGATAATTATTTAAGTTCTTTAGGATTTGTAAGAAGCGAACATGATTATTGTTTGTATACTTTAAGAAAAGCAGATGAAATTATATATTTGATTATATTTGTAGACGATATTTTGATGTGTGTAGAATAGAAGTAGACAAAATTGGAATTACATAAAAGGTATGTTAAAAGAAAGATTTTAAATGAAAGATTTAGGTAAAGTTAGTACATATTTAGGAATCAATATTGAATATGACGAAAATAACAAGGAGATGTCATTAGATCATGAAAAATACACAGAGTCGTTAGCTAGGAAGTATAGGATTGATGAAGCAAAATTGTATGAGACTCCAATGGAACAGAATTTGAAATTAGAACCTGCTCAAGAAATAAATGAAAATTTAAAGTATAGAAATTTGATAGGAGCACTTTTATATATTATATTTATTTATAGATTAGTTCAGGAACTAGATTAGATGTGAGTTACAGCGTTAATTATTTAAGCAGATTTCAAAACTGTTACAATGAGACATATTATAAGTATGCTTTAAGAATTTTTAAATATTTATACTTAACTACAGATTTAAAATTGAGATATAAGAAAAATGATAAAGTAGATATTCTTGAATGTTATGTTGATGCAGACTGGGCAGGAGAAGACAGGGAAGTGTTACTAAGTCTTCGACAGCAGCAGAATACGTTGCACTGTCGGAAGCCGTAAGCGAGATACTTTTTGTGAAAGATTTGTTAAATAGCTTTGATTTAGAAATTGAGAAACCTGTAAATATATATGAGGATAATTCTGGTGCTGTTGGTATAGCGAAATATGGTAATTTTACCAAGAGATCAAAGTACATTGAAGTATATTATAATTTTGTGAACGAAAATTATATGCAGGGTTTGATAAACATTGTAAAAGTGAGTTCTGAGAAAAATATAGCAGATATATTAACCAAGGCTCTTGGGAAATTAAGATTTAAAAAATTGTGAGAACGATTGAATTTGATTTAAAAATTATTGTATTGTGAGAAATATAAATGTAAGGAGGCGTGTTAGAATATGAGGGTACATTTATATCTGAGAGGTAGAAATGTAGGGACTGCGATCTTCCCTCTCACTCTAACTGCGAGAGTGGGAGAAGCAGCCATGTCGCGCTCTGCGTGAAGCCGCCTGCGAGCGGCAGTCGTTGCTCAGAGTTAAGAGCGTGCGGACGTTCGTCCGCTGTACCCCCAGTTCTCAATAAAACCTCTTTGTTATATTGTTAACTCTCTGACTCATGATTCCTCTCTCCCCTTCCTTTCCTGGAATCTGAGGAGACGTGGGGTCCAAATCCCCACATTGGTGACCCCGACTACAGACTGAGGAGACAGGTTGGTGCCTGCCGCGGCGAGTCTTCACCGCCTTTGGTCTGCGGCATTTTGACTCAGTGCCGCACCACAAGCCTCGGCGAATCTTGCGGCACTTCGCCACCAAGGAGGATTCAACCTCAGTTTCCGTATGCGTACTGGCACGCCGGCGCATACGGGAAACATCGGCTGTTGCAACCTGGTCGTGTGCGTGCTGGCACGCCGGCGCACACGTGTCCAGGCAATTTTTGCCGTTCGAATTTACGCTGTGTACGTGCTGGCACGCCGGCGTACACGCGTAAAAAAATCAACTGCCGAGAGCATTAAGCGCAACTGTGCGATCACCGTTCCTCGTCAAGTCTTCTCCGAGGCATCGCAATTTTCTTCGGCAGATCTCCAGGTGCGTACTTGTGTGAAGCCACCGTCACCGGCGCCTTTTTACCGCACCCGTTGAGCAACGTGTGAGGGATTAATTGCTGTCTTGCTGCACCTCGTCGAGTTTTCTCCGAGGCCGCACCAGCAGTCATCTCCAACATCGTCTTCGAGAACACTTCATTGCGTCGAGGTATGCGTGCGAAAAAGTTAACGTCTAGGTGGTAAATCTGCGCATTTTGTTACGCAACATAAGTATTGCGTTCTAATTATCAGTCGAGTTCCGGGAATTGTTTTCGCCCGGCGGGCATATACCGCGAAGTGTTTTCGTGCTGCGCGACTGTATTCTGGGAATCGCGAGCGCCACGGTAAACGTAAACAGTCGCAGCCAGTACTGCTGCGCTCCTTCTCTTCCCAGAAGTGCTGTCCTTCGTCGCGTGTTTACTCACCTACGTGGTATTTCTCAAATTCTCGCATACTGCTCATGCGTTGTTAGAACTTGACGCTTATGTATCAAGTTCCCACACACCGTGCACGAGTTTTTAGAACTTGACGATTATTTTTCAAGTTCCCATATTCCTCACACACGTTTTTCGAACTTGACTATTCTTCAAGTTCCCGCATACTGCTTACGCGTTTTTAGAACTTGATGATTATTTCAAGTTCTAGCATCTAATAAACTAAAATTCCTTTTTGTAAGCGGGAAAGTGGTTTCCCGCTGCTTTGCACGCGGTTTTATAGTTTTAAGTGTTAGCATAGGCTTAGCTTTAAAATTATTGTTTGTACCTGTGAGTACTAACTAGATAGCTCGTGATACGCAGCGGCGTAAGGCAATTTAGATGCGTTATCACACCTCACCGGAGGGGTCGGATTTCTTCCCTTACTTCCTAAGTAACCTTCGGGGAGCGTAGGAGGAACTATTCACGTGCTAAGTTTTAGACGGGCACAAATTCTTGTTCATCAAGATGCCGAACAATACGGAGATCACTTTGGAGGCACTGCAGCAGCGGCTGCAACGTCTAGAAACGGCCTTGGGTAATCGTATCGAAGGCGCGCGCATGCCTAAAATTCCTTCCTTCATTCAGACCGATCCCGAGTTATGGTTCTTTCAAGCAGAAGCGGCATTTCGTCATTCGCAGATCACGGTACACTCTACCAAAGTAGATTACCTCTGCTTATCGTTAGGTTCTGAAGCCATGTCGGCTATTAGAGACATAATTAGACAGGACCCTGCTCCTGCAGACATTTACAAAGTAGTGAAAGAACGTTTTATTGCGACCTTTGCCAGCTCAGGAGAGCATAACCTACGCAAATTATTAAAGGGGGAAGCGTTGACTGATGGTAAGCCTACGAGAGTTCCTCAGAGGTTTCGTGCCCTTAATCAAGGCTCTTGCGATGATAAAATCATCCAGGCTGTTTTTCTCGATCAACTTCCGCCACACCACCGTTCGATTGTTATCGCTACTGGTGCTACCGACTTTAATAAATTAGCTGAAGCAGCCGACAGACTCGCTGTCTGACCTTCAGGTTAGTACCGTTTCTCCAAATAAACCCAGCTCTTTCAATGCTGAAGCCGCTTTCAAGCGCCTGGAGCGGAAGGTCGATGCGTTAGCTAAGAAGATTGAGGCTAGCCAAGGTTCTTCTAATGACTCCCCCAACTCTCAATCCAGAGGCAGATCTAGGCGTGTTCGTTCTTCCAGTCGCGATTCATCCGGTCTGTGCCTCGCCCATAGGAAATATCCGAATAATCCCTTGCCGTGTCGTGAGTGGTGCTCCAAATATGCTGAGTGGCAAGCCAAAAACCCTCAGCAAAAAAACTAACTCAACCTTCTGTTGAGGAAACGTCTTCAGAAGGCTCTCGCGTTTCCAAACGTCTTTATGTGCGTGACTGTATTTCGGGCAAGTCGTTCCTTATCGACACTGGTGCGAACATTTCGCTCGTTTCAGCCAATCCTAAGACATGCGGCAAGCCCAGCTCCTTCAAGCTTTTCGCGGCGAATAATTCGTTAATTAGTACCTATGGCGAATCGATGCTCACGCTTAATCTGGGCATTCGGCGCCACATTCGCTGGAGTTTTTGCATCGCCGATGTTCCTCATCCCATTATAGGTGCCGATCTCTTATCCCATTATGGCCTTCTTGTTGACCTCAAAAGAAGTCGTCTAGTTGACTCTTCTACCAATATCTACTCCCTTGCAGTAGTAAAAGAGGTTTCTGTTGACTCTGTGTTTGCAGTTGTTCCCGGCTCAGAGTGTGCAAAAATTCTCGCTGATTTTCCGGAGATCACGGGCGTTTCCAAACCCACAATTCCTAGAAACAGCCATGTGTTTCATTACATTATAACCTCTGGCCCCCCTGTCTCGGAGCGTCCTCGTAGACTTGCTCCAGACAAGTTGAAAGCGACGAATGCCGAATTTGATGCTTGGATTGAGGCTGGAATTTGCCGCCCCTCCAGCAGCCCTTGGGCAAGCCCCCTCCATATGAAGTTGAAAAAGAACAACTCTTGGAGACCTTGTGGCGATTATAGGCGCTTAAATGCTGCCATGGTCCCAGACAAATATCCAACTGCCCATATTCATGATTGCACAAATAACCTGTATGGTAAGAAAATCTTTTCGGCGCTTGATCTTCATATAGTGTTCAATCAGATTCCTGTTGCTCCTGAGGATATACCGAAGACGCCGATTATAACCCCCCGTTTGGCCTTTTCGAGTTCATGTACGTGACCTTCGGGCTTCGCAACGAGAGTCAAACCTTTCAGCGTTACATTAATAGCGCGCTAGGTGATCTCGATTTCGTATACGTTTATATTGATGACATTCTTATTGCTTCATCTTCCATTGAAGAACATTACTCTCATCTTCGCACGGTCTTTGAACGACTTAAGAAGTTTCATCTTCGTTTGAATGTCGAAAAATGTACCTTTGCTGCTGAAGAGTTAGAATTTTTAGGTTATCTGGTGAACGGTGAAGGCATTCCCCCCATTCCCAGTAGGGTTGAAGCTATTTTGAACTTCCCCAAATCTGAAGTTATAGCTGAGCTTCGCAGGTTTGTCGGTACCGTAAATTTTTACCGCCGTAACATGCCTCGCGCTGCGACTTTTCAAGCCCTTCTTAATGCTCTTTTTAGTGATTCTCGTAAAAATGATAAACGCCCCGTTCTGTGGACGCCGGAAGCTGAGGAGGCCTTCATTCGTGTGAAGGAGGAGTTGTCAGCAGCAGCTTTGCTTGTTCACACCCGTGTTGGTGCGGAGATACGCATCGTTTCTGATGCTTCCGATTTTGGAATGGGTGCTGCCCTTGAACAGCTTTCCCTCACCGGAATTTGGGAACCCTTAGCCTTCTTCTCTAAGAAGTTCTCTCCTTCACAGCGGAAGTACAGTGCATATGACCGTGAGCTCACGGCCATATATGAAGCTGTAAAATACTTCTCGTTTTTGGTTGAAAGCAGAGACTTCAAGATCTTGACAGATCATAAACCCCTTATTTATGCTTTCATGCAAAAGTCTGATAAGGCTTCACCGCGTCAAACGCGTCAGTTGTTCCTTATCACTCAATATACTACACAAATCGAATACATTAAAGGTGCAGATAATACGGTAGCAGACTCCCTTTCTCGCGTCGAGTCCATCAGACTGCCTGTAGAAATTGACCTCAATGATTTAGCCGCGGAGTAAGAAGCTGACAAACAGCTGAAGGCTATTTGCGAGTCTCCGGATTATCCGTTATCGTTGAAACGTATCCAATGGGATCCTGCACATACCACTAATACTACGAAATCACTGGTGAAGCCATTCGTCCTTACATCCCTGAGTCGCTCCGTGAAACGGTCTTTAACATGTTTCATAAGCCTGCTCACCCAGGCCCCAAAATCACCGACCGACTCATCCGGCAGCGCTATGTATGGCCCAATATGAACCGTGATATTCCACGCATATGTAAGAATTGTTTAGACTGTCAACAGTCAAAAATTTCTCGCCATGTAAAACTTGTACCTGATAAATTCGTCGCATCCGATGGTCATTTCGACCATGTGCACATTGATCTAGTCGGTCTCCTCCCTAATCGCAATGGTTTTGAGTATGTGCTCACCATGATTGATCGCTTTTCGCGTTGGATTGAGGCGGTTCCGTCATGTGAAATGTTCCGATCAGGGTTCGCAATTTGAATCGCGCTTATTCACGGCTCTTCTATCCCTAATAGGTTGCGAGCGTATCCGCACTACCGCGTATCACCCTGCGGCGAATGGCCTAATAGAGCGCTGGCACCGTACCTTTAAAGTGGGGATTATGTGTCATGTGGACAAGGACTGGACTCGTACGCTGAGTACGGTATTATTAGGTTTACGTTGTCATCTTCGGCAAGACACCAATGCGTCTCCCGCGGAATTCTTATTCGGTACCACTTTGCGTCTTCCAGGTGAGTTTTTTCTCCCTGAAGACTTTACGCCAGATCCGAATTGCTTTATCGAAGAATTCCGCGAATTCATGCGTCAGATCCATCCAGTCCCTGTCACACATAATTATAAGAAGCGTGCGTTTTGTTTCAAAGACTTATATAGTTGTACTCATGTATTTATGCGCAATATGGTCAAAAAGTCTTTAGAAAGACCTTATACGGGCCCCTACAGAGTATTGAAACGTCCGTCCGATCGCGTTTTTGGTATAGAGATTAATGGCGCGGCACGCAGTGTATCTGTGGAACTTTTAAAGCCCGCGTATGTAATATCTGACAAACTTCCCGATGTGCCTCCCAGTGGTGATTCAAATGGCAATCAGCCCACCACCGTTGACCGACCAGTATTAAAAACCTACGCAAGAAAAAAGGTATCTTTTGTTCCCGCGACCAAAGTGTAACATGACTGTGATCTGCGTGATATTCTTAGTTTGTAAGTGCTATCGAGCACGTTAGGTTTATATTCATATTTATATTATTTTCATTCATGTACTTCGTTGGCACTTGGGGGGGAGTGTGTAGGGACTGCGATCTTCCCTCTCACTCTAACTGCGAGAGTGGGGGAAGCAGCCATGTCGCGCTCTGCGTGAAGCCGCCTGCGAGCGGCAGTCGTTGCTCAGAGTTGAGAGCGTGCGGACGTTCGTCCACTGTACACCCAGTACTCAATAAAACCTCTTTGTTATATTGTTAACTCTCCGACTCATCATTCCTCTCTCCCCTTCCTTTCCTGGAATCTGAGGAGATGTGGGGTCCAAATCCCCACAGAAAATATATGCGCACCGCTACCTTACACAAGAATAGGTAAGCCTATGGTGAGAGCGAGCGAGAGCAACACTCGAATGTCGTCCTCCGTCGTGAGCGGTTGTAAGAGCGAGAGAGCTGCACGACGGAAGGAATAAAGTCCATTATTAGTTTTTGTTAATCTGGAGAGTGTTTTATTGAACAAACCCTTCGATTCATTTGACAGATAATATAATTACAAAAATAAAATAATGAGATACAAAAGTATATTTGATTACAATATTCAATCTGATAAAAACATTGATAAAAAATATTTAAAGAAACGAAATACCTATTCCTCTTTTTTCTACAAAAAAAAAAAAAAAACAAATATTATGCAAACTAAAACATTGTTGACATTATATTATGCTCTTTATAATAGTCTTAAAAATTATGGGATAATATCTTGTGGTTCTTTATATATGAATAATCGAAAACCATTAAATAATTTACAAAATAAAATTTTTAACATTAAATTTAAAAATACTTTTGTGTTTGATAGATGTCCTTTAGATATTCAATAATTATTTTGTTTTGAGTTCGTTTTTTATCATTATGAGAAACTAAATATCAGAGACAAACAATTAATACAAAAGAAATAGAATTGCAGATACCTTCTGTCAAAAAAGTACCCGGAAAAGTTTTTTAAGTCTCCCGCGTTATAGATATTTGAAATTTTTTTTTTTTATTGTATGTTGGCATCACTGTACCAAATTATGATGCCAAGTTTGAGAGCGTTCCATCAAGCAGTTTGTTTACGCCAGCTGTTATAGTCAGTTAAGCTCAGTAGTGCGTCACGATTTTCACAATGAATACAAATATTGAACAAAGAGTTTGCCTCAAATTTTGTGTTACCAACGAAATTTCGTGCGCGCAATCTTTGAAAATGTTGGAAAAGACTTATGAGGAATCAGTTTTGTCAAAAACACAAATTTACGATTGGTACAAAGCATTCAAGGAAGGTCGAGAAGTGTGTGAAGATTTGCCTCGGTCCGGACGGCCATCGACAGCATCCACCGAGGAGAACATTAAAAAAGTGAAACAAATCGTATTGGAAAATCGCCATTCAGGCTTAAGAGAGATAGCACAAGAGCTAAACATCTCCCACGAGTCAGTTCGTACGATTTTGATGAATGTTTTGGGCATGAAACGCGTCGTCGCTCGACTTGTTCCAAAGGAGCTGAATTTTCTTCAAAAAGAGTACCGCAGACAGATCTCTTTGGTCATGCTGGATCGTGCTAATTCTGATCCTACATTCATGGAACGTATTATAGCTGGAGATGAGACATGGGTCTACGAGTTTAACATGCAAACAAGTCGTCAGGTATCTCAATGGCAAACAAAAGACGAGCCAAAACCGAAAAAACCACGTCAAAGTCGATCAAAAGTGAAAGTCATGCTGACTATTTTCTTTGATATTCATGATTTGGTGCATTATGAATTCCTACCAGAGGGACAGATGGTCAATAAATAATATTATTTGAGCGTTCTGAAGCGTTTGCGTGAAAAAAATCCGTCAAAAACGGCCAGAATTGTGGAAGAACAACTCGTGTATTTTGCACGACGATAATGCACCACCGCATAGAGCCGCAGTTGTAACCAAATTTAAGGCCAAAAACTCAATAAATACAATCGAGTAACCACCGTATTCACCAGATTTGGCCCCATGCGACTTTTTTCTGTTCCCGAAACTAAAATTACCTCTCCGTGGAAAACGTTTTGAAGCGATCGAAGCCATAAAACAAAATTCGTTGAGGGAACTGAAGGCCATCCCAGAAAACGCTTATAAAAAATGTTTTGATGATTGGAAAAATCGTTGGCACATGTGTGTTGCATCAAATGGAGCCTACTTTGAAGGCGACAAAATAAGTATTGATAAATAATTGAATATTGTGTGTTTTATTTAAAAATTCCGGGTAGTTTTTTGACAGATAGTATCAATAAAAAAAACTCAAACAATAACTAACAAAAACTGTTACATAGAAGCTGTCAGAACTTATAATTTCTTGTCAAATGATCTAGAGAACTTAAATGTAGTAGAATTAAAATTAGAAAAATGTATAAAAATTGGGTTGGTAAAAATATATAATTATGTTATCTTACTGTTTCGATAACAAATTTAAGAAATTTGATACACGATTGCACAGCTTAACCTATGTTAACTATGTTCACAGGACCTAAGCGATTGAACTAAAAGAATCAAAATTGTCTAATATAATATAAGTACATGTTAAAGTAATATCATATTTACAAAAAAATCTTTTGTATGTATGTGCTATAAATTTTGTAGTATGATAAATTTCAATGTATAAAGAATGTGATAGTTTAGCTGACTCTGTCTGTTTTACAGTGTGCTAGGAAATTATTAAGTAGATAAGTCTCACTGAGTAGAAGTCTGTGAAATACATAATTATGTATTTTAACACAGCAGATACCCTGAAGCGAGTTCTTACACCCTGACTAAACTTAGAAATTAACCAGACGAGCTAATATTACCAGCGACAACTACCTACCCGTATTGCATTTAACTACACACACAGCACTTTTATGATATCCCCAGTTCCTAATTACCTATCCTCTTACACTATAAAGTACTAACACTTGAAGATCACTTAGAGCTGCAGAAGCAGCAAAATAGGACTGGACGGTCTAGGCTGGCACTACTCCATAGATGTCAGTGTGCTGAGAATCATCTAACAACGATCCACTACTTCAGTAACCATACCACTTGAGAGGAAAGTACTGACAGAGACCGTCAATTGTATCTCAATGTCAAGGACTGCCTCAGCCTAGGGATCAACAAAGAACATGAACAGCAGATCAGTCCCTATTCTGGGGGATAAGTTAGGAGAGTTGAGCACCTAAAAACCACATATGACTAATAAATAGATGACACAAAAAAAACATTACCATATAAAACAAAAGTCTGCAGCAATGATTGTTGTTCACTCGCTGTACCAGCTACCTGTAACAACTAGAGGAGAATAATTTAAATGTTGTGAGGATCCTCGTGAGGGCCAATTCCCAGAAATAAATTTGAAAACAATCTTGAATACTAGATTGCAACGTTTCGTCAGGAAGTTCCCTGACCTTTTCAGGCTATAAATAGCTACGTCGATACTCGTATCTTACCAGTATCGACGTAGCTATTTATAGCCTGAAGAGGTCAGGGAACTTCCTGACGAAACGTTGCAATCTAGTATTCAATATTGTTTTCAAATTTATTTCTGGGAATTGGCCCTCACGAGGATCCTCACAACATTTAAATTATTAAACATGGAGGGTGCCACTCAACATAAAACTAGAGGAGAAGGACTGGTGGAAACCTTCAACTGTTGTTTCACTGCTGGAACAGCTCCAGCCTGAGAGTCACTAAAGACACAAGCAGCTGATTAACTATACACATAGTCACTAGTACGAGAGGCAAACAAGGAAAGTTGAGCACCAAGAAACCACATATAATTAATAAATAAATGGCCCAGGCAACATTTCTTCCACACTCAATAAACAGTCTGCAGCAGTGCTCGTCGTTTACACTCCTCTCGCTGCCACAGATATACCTACAACAACAAAAAGTACCATCAGCTCACCCATCAGAGAGGTTAGGAACGAGAAAGGGCTTACTAAATCTGCTCTCACCATTGACACACTGCTTTCCTGTCTACGACGAATTATCATCAACTGGCTAACACCATGAAAAGAACGACATTCACCGGGGCGGCATACTACAGCAGCCGCTGTCATCGCTGGGGACGCCGGGAGCCAGACGTTGCGATTGTTGACATCACACACCACGGACACACACGCGCACACAGCACGCCGCACTAAGTACTAACTAGGGCTATTCTCCTTGAGCGCAGTAGCAGAAACCGCGTGCGATCCATATATATCTCCCTATATTATATAGGCGTTACTGCTATATCTGAACGCAGTCCCTCCACCGTCCCCTCCACCGCCCTCCACGGTCCCCTCCACCGTCCCCTCCACTTACCTATTTGCTGCCCCTACACCGTCGCCTCCACTTTTTAACGTTAAATTCGTTAAAAAATCACGTTACTTTTAATCTCAGTCAGACCACCGTCTCCTCTATCGTCCTCCACCGCCCTCCACCGTCCCCTCCACCGCCCTACACCTACCGTCCCTTCTCCCATACCCTCCACCGTCCCCTCCACCTCTGGACTACTACCGGAATATTGTTTTTTATGATAATCGAAAAACCATTAAAGAGAAAACTGTCACTAAATCTTTGAATTCGAAAATTTAAAAAAACTCAAAAATATACTAATTATTATTAGAACCAACATAGACAATTATGTTTTCAACTATTACCTCATTTCGCACATTTGGAACAGCTTTCCATACCACCACTGAGGTACTGTTATAGGCGCGTTGAATTTTTGATTTTATTGAGCTTAGGTTTTATATATAAGAAATAATAATTATTATATATATGATTTTGGGACATGCCGAAATCATATATAATTACACAATAATTTTTTATATAATGAGCCTAAACACAACCATGGAATTCATCGCCAGTAGCCCTAAAAGCCATGGGAGTCATCCCTCCGTAATCCTCCTTGACTCCAACCTAGCCTTTCCTTCCTCCACCATGTAAGATGTGAATTAATTTTCATTACTTATTATTGTAGTTTCTTTAAAATAAAAATTGTGCAAAGTTTAAAATATAATGAAAATTAATTCACATCTTTATTGCATTTAATAAATAAATATTTCACATTAATATATTAAATAATTATGAAATATTTATTTATTAAATGTACAACGATATTCAGATTATTTATGATATTAAACTTATGAGAAGATGCAGCATGTCTTATATTTTCACAAAGGGTAATATTTGAATTAAAATGATTATTGTTATAAATTCCTTGAGCTTAGGAGAAATTGAGATCATATAGAAATACGACATAAATTTTCACTCATCAAATCTTATAGTATAAATTATAGATTAAATTTCAAAAATTTCTTTCCATACAATGTTATCTATTATTAAAGAATTTTCTGAACAATTTTCAATAAATATATTGTTAGGATTTTTACATCGGGATAAAGCAACATATAACTGACCATGTGAAAATAGTGGTCGTCTAATAAAAATTTCAATAGAATCGAAACTCTGTCCTTAAGATTTATTTATTGTCATGGCAAAAGCTAATACAATTGGAAATTATTTACGGTAAAGAATAAAAGGAAATGAAGATGAATCTGCAGTATTGAATGTTATTCATGGAATAAAAATCTCTTCACCAATTCTTTCGCCTGTAATTATTTCTGCCTTAACATTATGAGCATATAATCCAGTTATTCTTAGACGTTTACCATTACACATTCCTTGTACAATACTTATATTTCTAATTAACATAACAATAGCATTTACTTTCAATTTTAATTCATGAGGTGGAAAATCTTCTCTAATATTGTTAAGCATTTCAATTGGATAATTTAAATGAATATTTTCGTCTGTTTGATCAACTCCTTTTTGAGTTGCATAATCTAAACTATAATACGTATGTACTTTTTTATTCAATAATTCTAAAACTTTATTATTAATAATTTTAGTATCTTTATTATGAGCGGTTAAGATTACACGATCTATTGAAGTTTTAATATTAATGTTTCTATAAATTTCTTTACAAATATTATTCGTTTTCCATTTATTTGGAATAATAAATGGCTTAATTTTTCCTTCACCCAATTTTAACAATAGTGAATCAAATTCTTTATTTTCCGAACGAATATTTTGATTTAATTTTAAAACTTTAAAAAGAGACCATAACGCAGAAAATTTATTTGTTCTTCAATTATACTATTTTTGTGACCACATTTCATAACTGGAAGAATTTGCCGAAAATCACCTCCTAATATGATCAATTTTCTACACTATTTATTCAATTAATATAACGATATTTCATTGCTTTGAAGCAATTATAAAGAACATAAATAGTATATCCTTTATCTTTGATTCGTCTTAAGTCCGATATTTTACCCATCAAAATTTCATATTGTCAAAATTTGATAGTTTCATACTTCATTATTATAAAATTTCTCTCTGAAAATGGGGGTTGGCGAGCGGAGCGAGCAGGGTGCGAAGCCCCCCTAGTATATATATCGGGGTTTATGTAGCCCAAGACTGTATATTAGTACCTACAGTCCAGAGTTCCCTATGGCAAGTGACTAAAGAAATAATGGACCCTGGGGTTATAGACTCTAGGTCGGGCGGCATAAACCCCTATATTTAGAAATATTATGAAGCCCGGGCTGCATAATCAAAATCGGGCTCGATAAACCCCTATATATACAAAAACGGGCTTTATAAATCCCTTTCAAGAAATGTGTATATATATATATATATTTTATACACAGGGAGTGCTTGCGGTCACGCGGGTCGCATGCGTTTTTCCGCTGTACTTATGTGCGCGAACGCAGCCTAGTCGAGGTAGCCGTTATGGCTGCTGCAAATGTAGTAGTACTCATGCTCGCAGTGCAATACCAGATTGCCGTTGCCGAATGCATCAATGTGCATTGCTCTTCTCTTCTGTTTTTTTCTCCTTTCTGCGGTATTAGTGTACGTGTGTATGTGTCGCGAGTATTTTTTCGTAATTGAGATTGTATAGGTATATGTACTTAGGAACACCAGTGAGCAGCTATAGACCCTCCATTCGTTAGAACTGTAAGAAATTTAACTCTATGTTTTTTGTTATTAATCGAGAGTAATGAAACAATAGTTTTCCTCATATAATTTAACAGAATTTGACTATACACAAAAATTTCAAATACAAAAGTTGTGGATAACATTTAAACAAAACTTTTTTTCTATTTAACGTTTTCATACATAAACATAAAAACGATTATTATAATTTCGATAATAATTATGAAAACCATGTTTTAAATATTACTATATGCACTTTGATCATATTAATTAATACTTAATAAATGTATATGCATCATAGACTAATTAAAAAGTCATTTACATATATCTATATATGTACAATTAAAATGCAAACCTTTTACAAAAAAAATAATAATAAATGTGTAAAAGTAAATGGATAATTTTTATTTATATTTTATTGCAGATGTATTTGTATTTATTTTAATGATAAAAACGATAAGAATAAAGTATTACAATTTTGGCAATAATAAAATTATAAGGTTTTTCTGAGCATTGCGGTCGTGCTTATTATGTCAAAAAGAAGTTTTTGCATAGGGAGAGGGGGGCGCCCAGCGAAGCGAGGAGCAGGTCTGTGTGGCGGCGGCGGGGGGGGGGGCGGTTGGCGTGTCGAAGACACGCAGGGGGCTCGGCCCCCCTAGTTTTTATTTCTTTTTTGTGTGATGGCGGGACAAAAATTATTTTTTTGATTCGCCGATGCGTTTTTGTTTTATTTCGAATTTTCGATTTTCTCAAAATTGATTTTCGCTTTTTTTAATGATAAGTTCAAGATATTTAAATCTAATGGATAGCATTCGAAAGAGCATTAGAAACCCATATATTTTCTAAAAAAAAAAAAAAAAATTCTCTAGCTCTCACGGTTCTTTTGTCATTAACAAAAACGTGTTTTTTTTTTTTAAAAGCTTCTAACTTCTAAAGTAAACGGTCAATTTTTTTGTAAAAAATCATGATAATGCAGAATATAAATAGCTATAATCTGTAAAAATTTGAATCCATTTTGTCGACTAGTTTTTAAGAAAAATTTTGAAATATAAAAAAAATGAGTTTTGTATGTCCAACGATTACGGGAGTAAAATTGACTTAATCGCTCCGAAATTCCTTATAGAGGTAGATTTTGGATAGCTCTCGGTCGATTTCTTTGGGCAAAATGATTAATCCAGAAATTCCAGAAATATTTGAGGTTAAAATTTTTTTATCCTTTTTTTCAAATCGTAATTTGTCGAGAACGGCTCCGTGTATCAGCTCCAAATTTATAGGCAATTTTGTATGTGATATAGATAATATGTATGCGAGTTTTCATCTAGATCGTACAATTACTTTTTGAGATATTTGATTTTGAAAATTTTCGTATTTTACAAAAGTCATTTTCTTTGTCACGTAATAACTAAAGAAAACAAAAATTGGTTTAATCATGTTGAAATTTTGTGGAAATGTAGAGTTTATATATATGTGGCTTCCAGGAAAAATCACTTATCTCCACTTTTCATTATTTCGAGTAAATCGAGTTTTTAGTTTCGCAGGTTTCGCATTGATGTTATAAATCAAGACAAATGAGATTAAATGCAACACTGAGTCTATGAATACTAATGTAAATAAAATATTTTTTGCCATAGTAATCAGAGAAAATAACGTTCATGTTTTAGCAATCGAATTTCTCTTACGTGGTTATTCCGGGAATAAAAAAAAATTTTAGTTGGTTTCCCGGGAGTTATTCTAAAAAAAAGTGGAGTTACGTGGTTTTCCAGGAGTTTTTCTAAAAAAAAAGTGGAGTTACATGCTTTTTCCGGGAATTAGTCTACAAAAAAAGTGGAGTAACGTGGTTTTTCCGGGAATTATTCTAAAAAAAATGGAGATACGTGGTTATTCCGGGAAAATGTTGAAAAAAAATGGAGATATGTGGTTTTTCCTTGTGCTGATTCAAGACAACGAGTGCACTTTCGTAATTTCTGTCACGGCCAGATGATAGAGGACTGTTTAAAGATAAGAAAAAAGGCAGAAAACCGATTTTTAAAAACTCGTCCCTTACGTGGCTTTTCCGGAAAGCCACAGATATTATCGTATAAGCCCGTTAGGTAAAAGAATTGTCTCATAATTTTTAGAGATATTTAAGGTTAAAATTTTTTTACGATTTTTTTCAAAATCGTAATTTCTCAATGACGACTTCATGTATCAGCTTGAAATTTATAGACTATCTTGTATGCGATATAGGCAATATCTGTGTGAAATTTCATTCAGATTATATGGTTGTTTTTAGAGATGTTTGATATTTAAAATTTTAGTATATTTGAAAGTGGCTTTCTTTGTTGTCGCACAATATAACTACATTAAAATTGTCTTAATTTCTTTGATATTTGGTGGAGATGTAGAGTTTGTATATTATTTATTAGAAGAGTTGTTAGGGTAAAAGAATTCATTTATGAATTTCCGATATATTTGAGGTTAAAACTATATTGGCGCTCTTTTAAAATCGTAATTATTCGAGAACGCAATTATGTATACTAGAAAATGGAAATGACATGTGCTATGCGTGCGTGTTGTGTACCTGCTTTTGTTTTGTAATAGCCATTTATTATTTTTAAGGTTAGAAGCTTTTCCTTACATCGGAAATTCCAGAAAGAGCACACAAATACGGACAGGCATACTACTAGAGACAAGTACCCTATGTTTGAAATTTCACAAAAAAAATATAATTTGAAGTAAAGGTTATTTAGGAAAAATCATACCTATTATTTTATTCATATTTTATACATAATTTAAAAATTAATACTTTTTAATCTTCATAAATGAATGTAATTATAATTATGTCATAAATTGTTGCAAAATTATAAATTTTGTTATTAAAACTTAAATAAAGGTATAAACAAATTAAGTTTGAGATAGCCATTGAATTGGCAGCGGTTTTTTTATAATATTGATGAGTTAGAATAGTAAATATCCATTTTTTTTAAGTTTGTTTCATATAAATATGTCAAAAAATTACATGGTTATCATAATTTTGAAATATTTGTTTCACTTTTCGTAACGTACACGCAAATATGTCAAAAATAAGTTAAAGTACAGTACAACACTTACTCTTTATCAGTGCTATACGTATGTTATAGTCATAGTCATAGTCATAGTAATAGCGAGGATGGTCAGTGGCCCCTTTCGGGGACTTGTCTTCCTAGCACTCAGGCCGGGGCCCATTGTGCTTTACCCCTGGTTTATCATCCACTACCTACCTTTGCCTAGATCAGTACGATTGCTTTGCATATCGATGCTAGATCAAGCTCCCTAAGATCGTGTGGTTCCAGGAAGAAGACTATCCCCAAACCCACCGTCTGATTGCTACCATCACTGGACAGCGACACAGAAGGTGAGCTTAGGTCTCCTCCTCTTCCCGCGTCTTCTTCACCGATCCGTATTCATGAGACCTAACTTGCATAGGTGGTGTCCGACCTCACAGTGGCCTGACAAACATTCTACCGCTGTTTTGATGCTCCTCCTGGGGAGACTTAGGATTTCCTTACGCCAAGCGATTGGAGCCTCTTCCCCCAAGAGGTGCCTCGCCTGTCTGCAGTTCGTCAAGCGCTGCCATTCCTCTGCCGCCTTCGCCGTTGTCCAACTGTCAAGCGCTCCTTTCAACACACTCTCTGCCATTGGTACCCTGCGGTACAGCGCCCGGCATCGATTCGCACCCCTTTTTGCCAATCGATCCGCCTTTTCGTTACCGATTACTCCCGCATGCCCTGGTACCCAATACAGAGTGACCCTGTTCACGGACAATAGCCTATCTAATGCTACCCTGTAGCCCCACGCCTCTCACCGCCCGAAGTGCCGCTTGGCTATCCGAGCAGATGGTGATCCGCTTCCCCTCTAACCCGTTCGAGGTCATGGTTTCTACGCATTCCCTTATTGCTCTCACCTCTGCCTGAAAGATGGTGGCATGCGAGTCCAGCCAAAGAACAAGCTCAGTCGTGTTTCCCTTTAGCCATGCCGCCGCCCCTGTACCTACCTCACTCTTAGATCCATCGGTGTACCAGACCAGATCCTTCTGGTTGCGGGCATCCTCTACGTAATCTGTTCTTACAGGAATGGTCACCTCAAAGTTCCTGCCAAAGGTAAACTTTTTAGGTATCCTATCCCTACCAAACGTTATCAGATCCTTTCCCACGATATCCACCAGCTCCCCGTCCGAATTTTGCCATCTTCTCAGGTCACTTAGGACTCGTGTTTCTGCTCTGCAGGCCTCCGCCTTGACCACCAGTCTCAAAGGCGGAATGCCAAGCAACCTCTCCTTGGCTCTCAGGGGTACTAAAGCACGCGTTCCCGTGATACCCCTGAGCATCAGGTTCTGGATCGAGTCCAGTACCCTAGTTCCTCCCTTTCGCTCACACCTAGCTGCCCAGGCTATAGCGCCATGAAGCAACCTGGGGCGCAGCACAGCGGTAAACAACCACAGGATCATGTGCGGCCTGAGGCCCCACGTGAAGCTGAAGACCCTCCTACACGTCCAGTAGGAGGCTATGAACCTCCTTTTTCGAGTCAAAAATGACTCCCAAATACTTCGCCTGTTTTGAGATCGACAAGCTCTCCCCAAACAACCGAATTTCCCCAAACGGCTTTACTTTATATCTACTCCTGAAGTTAATTATCACCGTTTTTGCAGGGTTAACAGCCAGTCCCACCTCCCGGCACCAATCCTTTACTATTGAAAGAGCTTGCCGCATAAGCTCCACCAATACCGTTTCGTCATCTGCCGTGACCAACAATAGCAGATCATCCGCATAGGCTTGAGTATAAAAACCCGCCTCATTTAACCTTCGTAAGATTTCATCCAGAGCCAGAGCCCAGAAGGTCGGAGAAAGGATCCCCCCTTGCGGACATCCCTTACTCACGTATCCTTCCGCCTCTTTGGTCTTCCACCGTGCAATGACTCTTCGCCATCGCAACAGTGCTCGTATCCATCTCTCAATGCCACTGGATACACCATGCTCCCTTGCAGACTTGCAAATGCATTCTGCGGTTGTGAAGTTAAAAGCTCCCTCCACGTCCAAGAAAGCTGCCAGGACCATTCCCCTATTCCTAATTCCTCTACTTATGCGCTCCGTTGCTCCGCGCAGAGCAGAGTCCACCGACTTACCCACCCGATACCCGTGCTGCGTGGAGTGTAGCGGCCTTTTCACCAGTGATCTATCTCTGATAAAACGGTCTACCAGTCTCTCCAGTGTTTTCAAAACAAAGGACGTAAGACTGATAGGTCAATAATCCTTTGTCACCTCGTGTGTATGCCTTCCCGGTTTGGGTAGGAACACCACGCCTGCCACCCTCCACGAAGCGGGAGCGTGGTTCTACTTAATACTCGCCTTGAAGATGACGGTGAGACGTTCCAGAAGCTCATCCAAACCGCGCTGAATAAGGGCCGGGAAAATCCTGTCCTCCCCAGGTGTCTTAAATGGTTCGAACGTGTTCACCGCCCACCTAATCCTGTCCGTCTGGACTACCTGCTCCGCATCCGCCTCAAATTCTGTACCTCGCTGATTTCATTCTCTGGTGGCTCTAGGGTCATACCCGGAAAATGTGTGGTCAGTATGTGGTCCAGTGCCTCTCCGCTGCTTCCTGCCCATTGTCCAGATGGGAGTTTAATCAGCCCCAATCTGTTCGCCGTTCTGGCTAGAAGTCTGCCGAGCCTCACAGCATCCGAGATACTGCTCATCTCCTCACAGTACTTCCTCCACCCTTCCTTTTTGCCTATTCAATGGCTTTCTTGTACTCCCTCTGAGCCGACCTAAAGCCCGGAGAGTCTCCTCATTTGTGGTTCTCCTCGATCTGTTGAAGAGACTCCTGACCTTCTTCCGATGCTTACTGGGCGAGTCATTCCACCAGGGTGCCCCTCCGATCAATTCCCTTGTCTTCAGGTCGTAGCTGCTCTCGAAAGTTTGAGTTATCTTTTCCTCCAAGACCACCGCCGCCCTGTCGACATCCTCAACTGAGTCGAGCTCCTTCGGGAAATTATCTAGTCCGACCGCCAATTTCGCTTTGTACTCTGCCCAGCGAGTTCTCCTCGGATTTCTCCATTGTGTCACATGCCGTACTATTCCACCAACTTCGAAGCAAATGAGGCTGTGGTCCGACATGGATACCTCACCCGAGACTCTCCAACCGTTGACCCCGCCCACATGCCTCTGGAGGCGATTGTTATATCAATCACTTTCTCCCGGATCCTATTCCTGAATGGGTTCCCGCCCCCTATTCAGTGTGTCCAGATTTGTTCCTGAGATGAACTCTAGAAGAGCTTCCCGTCTACCATTGCAGTCCAAGCTACCCCACACCGTATGGTGCGAGTTAGCATCGCATCCCAAAATGAGATGTTTGCCTTGCCGCTTGCAATCCCCTATTAACTCCCTCACCAGTGTCGGAGGTAGCTCTTCCCTAACATCGTAGGGAAAATACGCCGACCCCACAACCAGCTCCACCGTTTCCACGGTACTTCTCCTAACCCAGACTACTGCCGTTACAAGATCTTTATCGCAGTACCTGTGCCAGGCCTCACCGATCACGCCTTTTGAGAACCACACAGGCTTTAGGTGGGTTCCTCGCTCCAAGAATAAGTTTACGACAACTTCCAAAACCCGCTACAATCCCCTTGCTGACCCACGGTTCCTGGATCAGTGGTATGCCTGTGTGAACTTCCGCCAAACGCTTAGCCAATACCGCTGTAGCGCTTCCACAGTGTTGCAAGTTAATCTGGGTGAAGGGGATAGTGGAGTTAGCCACATTTGCTGTCCCCGAGTCCCTCCCACCCCGCGCGCCTCTCTTGCCACCCTTAAACATCAGGAGTCAAGGTTACCACTCCTTCCCCTGTGGAGGAGGCGTCCACTTACATGGGCGCCTCTGCCCGGTCCTCTGCCTGCACCACCACTTCCTTAGCAGCCCTGATGGTGCAGTGCGCCCGTGCCGACCCGCAGAAGGGCCTGAAGTCGATTTTCCTAAGAGAATCAACATCAGACCCCTCCAGCAGGGCGTACACCGCCGTTTCAATCCTCTTTTTCAATTTATCCCCGACTCCTCTGAAGCCGACGACCTTCCACTTTCCAGCTTCCAGTGTTGGATTCTGCTTCTCTAGGCGCTTCATCACGACCTGAGGGGTGTGTTTCTCCGGGACGTAAATCACCGCCCTAGACAGCTTCTGGAGCTTGCCAGAATCGACCACTTTCAGCTGGTCTCCTTCCCAAGGTTTCATTTTGCTGACGGCTTCCGTCAGCCACGCCTTGTCCTCCTGGCTGTTGCAGTGGAAGACTTGCGCCCCCCTCTACCATCAATTGCCCAGGAACCGTGGTATATGGTCGCCCTGGTACTTGTCAATAGCCGAGCCCACCGCGGTCACCTCGGCCCCCTCTGTTCCTCGCTAAGGCGCACAGTAGGCAGAACTGGAAAATTTTGTGTCAAAATCGTAGAACTTCGCGAAAAAAATTTTTAGCGACTTAAAAATTTAGCAGCTTACAGGCGAGCTTGTGTACAATTGAGGACAATTATTAGAGTAAGAAAAAAAAATTGCTGAATGTCTAAAAAAATTATAAACTTCGCGAATTTTAAGAAAAATGGCCATTTATCTCACATTCTGACCAACTAGACCCTGCATAAATGTGTATAACACTTTTTTAGATTATTATTGTGTTGAAATTTCAAGAGGTTATGTTGGTCAAAATTTTTACTCATTTCAAATTAGCCGCAAAACACAAATATAAAGTTTTAGAGCCAAATATGCAATAATTCTATTTCAGTTGTATATCATATATAAATAAAATAATTATTGTGTACTACGGCATATACCCGAGAAAGTAATTTCAGATTGAGTCCCGCGGCAAGGTGTACTAGGGCAACGATAAAAATTGACTTTCAAAATATGAATTTCGTAAAAATTTCATAAAAATATTTCATAAAAATATCGATTCTTAAATATGAAAAAAACTACCTCTTTATTAAATTTCAAAACGATTTATTGACTTTTGTTAAGAAGTATAACTTAGTTATTATATAATATTTGTATGATTGTTACAATAATGGATTAACTTTAAACTACTAAGTCGAGCAGAATAGTAGTTAAATACCAGTTTCAAAACAAATATTTATTAGATTATTGCCAATACATACTTTTCTTTCTCAAACTAATGTATTTGAAAAAACAAAAAAGATACTTTTTATATGAAGTTAAATTGTTTAACAAACAACAAAGAACCACAACGAGAACAGCTTTATTTGTTAATAAAGTTTTGTTGTGAAAAGTTTACTTTTGTTTTTTAAATTTAAAAAATGGAATCGATAAATTAATTTGAGGAAGCATCTTGCCAATGAATTGGCAGCGGTTTTTTTCTTAATCTAATAATTTTCCTCAACTGTACACTAGCTCATCTGTAAGCTGCTAAATTTTTAAGTCGTTAAAAATTTTTCTCGCGAAGTTCTACGATTTTGACACAAACTTTTCCAGTTCTGCCTACTGTGAGGCGCCTCTCCGGATAATCGATAATCCGCAGGGATGACGGCCATCTTAAGAGTGCTCCACCCCTGCGGCGGAAATAGGCAATAGCCAATCAGGGACCGCGAATTCTTCTGCACACATTACGCTTCGAATTTTTATTGAATCGGTGTAAAAATTATCGCATAATGTTCCTTGAACATAAATACACGCTGGAAGACTCTTACATGTTAGCAAAAATTTTTGTAAACGCAATAAAAAAATAAATAAAATTTGAGAGGTAGCGTCGTCTGCTCGGCGCGTAAGCGACTTGAAGATGCGTCTACTGCGGCTGCGCCGAGCGGGAGTAGATTTGTTCCCTCGTCGCGCGGTTGATTCAAATTCAGTTTTTTCCGTTAACGCAATATACAAATGTACAGTATTTTTAAAATAGGTATAATATCTTAATAGGCATAATAATTTATTACATTTACTAGGATGTTATTTTTTATTTAATTTTTATATAATAATATTCAATTTTTGTGTTTGGAGTAAAATGTGATATAATAATATCACATTCATCGAAAATAATAATATCACGTTCATCGAAAATGTGATATAATAATCACATTTTCGTGTTTGGAGTATTAAAAATTTCTTATATATTTGAAGGCCTACACTCTCAAATCTACTATTTCAGATTCGATTCCTCTACATACTTAAAAAAAGTTCTTATCACGGAGAAAATACTTAAATGTGAACTAAATAAAAAAGTACCGTGTCAACGGTAAAAAAATTGTGTCGCGTCAGCGTGGTAAAATTCAGTCGCTTCGAAATGCTTTTTATATAAAAATTTCGATAATTTTGATTATAGTCAGTCATTTCCAGGAAATTGTATATCGTTAAAAATTTACCATGTTCCATATCCCACTTAATTGAAAGTCTAAATTAAATTATAATATTTTCTCCGCATTTATGTGTTTTATTTTACTTCACATTTATCGTAGATTCATTACAGATATATTTCATAGATTTCTTATAGATACTATTATATTAAAATGAATTTCGCTTTAAAAACTGCATTGCGCAAATTGTGTTGATTCGAAAATGTTATTAGGTAAGTATGAAACTTCTTTTTTTATGAAAATGAAATTTTTACCGCTCGCTCGAAAATGAAAATATGGAGCCGGTTGTACGGGACGATTTCAGAGATATGCCCAGGGAATTTATAACTTCAGAATTTACGTACAACGTCGACTTTCTTTTGCCATTGCGTAAGAATAAAAATTATTTTCCTATCCTCTCGTTAAAAAAAAAAACATAAATAACTAACTTTATAACAAAGCAATTACAAATTTTAAACGCGTTTATTATCAAACGGAAACTGCAATGTTCCCTTCAAGATCGCACTGAGCATGCAAGCACTAATTGCATAAGTCGCTAATCCGTTGTGACTTGCCGCGGCAAGTACGAAAGCTGATCCAAAACTTGAACGGCCACGCGAGCGTGCAATTCAAGTGCAATAAGAACTTTGTTAATGTTGAATGTATAACGCCATCCATTTTTATATTAAATAGTTGAGGACGATCTTTGGAGGCAAAATGAAATGATCTTATTTCTTTATGGCAACGTTTCGTTGGCTTAGTACGCCAACCTCATCAGGCCTTTATTCAAAACACAGAAATAAATTAACATATAAAACTTTTTTTTTTTAAAGACAATTAAACCACAAAGTGTAAATACAAAAATCAAAATTACCGAAATTATAAACGTATATATCATACGTCGATGAGATGTTATTCTCGACTGAAAACAATAGCACGTACACTGTATTTATATACGCTGGACAATGTTTACATAAAGAGTTATACAGCATCAAGTTCGTTAATAATAGGAAAATACATTGTACTTAGTCTTTGGATATCTTCCTTTTTATAAATACTATTTTGATTGCTTTTTATATAGATCATTTCGGAAATCAGTCTTTTTTTTATTGCTTTTAAAATCTAAAATGGATGTATTTTCCCAATCGAACTCATGTTTGTTTTCTAATCGATGTGTACTGACAACAGACTCTTTATTTTTGTTTATTTTATGTTCATTAATGCGTGTGTGTAACGATCTTTTAGTTTCTCCTATGTATGTAGCAGAGCAATTTAGGCAATCAAATTTATACACCACATTAGTACGATCCCATTTTTTGGTTATGTCTTTGCCTAACCGAATGATCGAAGACAAACTTTTATTCAATAGTGGGATTGTACAAATGTTATAAGATTTTAACATATTAGATAGACTATTAAAATCTTTGGTAAACGGTAAAGACAATTTTGGTAATTTTTTATAGCAATTTTGGTGCGTATTATATGTATAACCATACTTAAGTTTTTTAAATCTGATTTCGATGTTTTTCTATAAACCACATAGGATAATCATTGTTACGTAAAATATTCTTTATGAGTTTTATATTGTCTAAGTGAAAATTAGAATCTGAGAGTAAAAACGCGTTATCAACTAGGTTAAAAATAATATTCTTTTTTTGCTGTGTTGGATGATTTGAAAAATAATTGATTACACGTCCCGATGATGTCGGTTTTTGGTACCAATTTGTCAAAATTTTATTATCAGTTCTAATTAATGTCATATCTAAAAAATTAATTTTTTTATTCTCTTCTAGTTCATAAGTAAATTTTAAATTTATGTCATAAGCATTAAAAACTTTAATCACTGTGTCAATGTGTTGTTTTTTAACACTAATAAGCGTGTTGTCAACATATCTGTAATAAAAAATCGGGATACAGTCATAATGTAGTTCTAATTCTCGTAAGCAATTCTTTTCCAAATCATCCATTACAATGTCCGCAAATAATGGTGAAATCGGTGAACCCATCGGGGTTCCATAAATTTGTTGATAGGTTTGACCATTAAAAGTAAAAAACGTATTATTAAACGAAGTTATGTCTAATGACAGTAAAGTGTATTCATCTGTTATTATTATATTTTTTAATTTTTCTTTCAATTCAAAACTGTTATTGATATGTGAACTAGGCTTAGGTATCGCATTCTTAAGTTCTTGATATACTATTTTTGCTAAGAAAAACGTGGGGCTATTGACTAATGAAACAATAGGACGTAACGGTACATTAATTTTATGAATCTTTGGTAATCCATAACATTTCGCCAGTGTCGTATCAGATTGAGTTAAACTATTTTTATGAAAATTTTTGTACAAAAAACCATTATTATTTAAATAATTTAACATACTATATGTTCCATCTTTTAAACGTTTCAGTGGATTTTTACTTATCTTTTTATATGTTTTATCATCCGATAATAGATTCACCATCTTTTCGTTATAGATGGATTTTTCTAAACAAACCGTTACATTGCCTTTACCTGCTTTTGTAAAGAAAATATCATTATGCGTTTTTAAAAAGTTTTTGGTTATTTTTAGTTTTTTTGATAAAGCTTTCTGTATATGGTATATGTATATCAGTATTAACAGCCTTTTTTAAAGATCTTATGACTTTTTTCCGTATTTCATTTTTCTCGTCATTGTTAATATGTACTGAATTGAGACAGTTTTCAACATTTTTTATTGTATTAACTATATCGTTATTAGAAATTTTTGAAATATGGCTAAAATTTTAACCCAATGTAACAATATCAATAACTTCCGACGGAATTTGAACATTCGTTAAATTCTTAAGCCACGTACTTTTATTACTATTGACGCTTGCGTTTGACTTTAAAGCGGCTTTTCATATGCATAGAATCAAATTTTTCACGCATCGTTTTAGATTTATTTGAAGTGAATAAGAAAAATTTATCTATAGTCAAAGCGTCTAGCGTGGAAAGTGTAATTTTTTCTTTTATAACATTTAGGTTTTTTTCGATAAATTTTATATGAAAGTTGATATCTCGGATTTCTAAATTTACCAACTTAGTTGCGAAATATTTCATAAAATTTTTTAACTTTTTTTTACATGTCCTACTATGAAAACTTATATTGAAAAACTTTTTACTCAAATTTTTAATGTGTTGTGGTGTCACTCCAAATTTTCTGCATTCAAGAAGATAGCATCGTTGTGAATTACTGTTCGCCAGTAGTCGATTTGATCTTGTCCATCTTTGAAGAAGCTTCCATGTATCCATTCCATGTGTTTGTCTAATATATTCAAAGAATGATGATGTTGTAGGGGAGTCTGTTTCCGATCGAAGACTCGAGTTCAACGTTGAATGTATAACGCCATCCATTTTTATATTAAATCGACTACTGGCGAACAGTAATTCACAACGATGCTATCTTCTTGAATGCAGAAAATTTGGAGTGACACCACAACACATTAAAAATTTAAGTAAAAAGTTTTTCAATATAAGTTTTCATAGTAGGACATGTAAAAAAAAGTTAAAAAATTTTATGAAATATTTCGCAACTAAGTTGTGCCACGGCCTGCCGTACCGACGTCGCGGATAAGCCGTAGTTGAAGTAACTCATGTGCGCGAACGCGAGATGGCGCGTCGATGCAGAATCTGAGCTGCATCGACGTGATGACTAGCAGATCGCGGCGAGCCGGCGACATCTTATAGTTCGCTACGGTATTATGCAACCGCTTTTCGTTTCGCTACACCTTGTTTCGCCCGTTATTAAAAGAAGACTCGTTCGTTCTTTTGAAGAGAAGTACCGTGTCAGAGCGCGAATCACGAGAGTTTTGCTCGTGATATACAAAAATAGTGTATTGAAGTACTTCTGCGGTTTTCGCGCGTTAAAGTGCAAAGTTCAAGTGTGACAGGCTAGTATCACCTGCCGCACTCAAACTACTTAGTATCTGGAGGAAGTAATAGCACTTTTCGTGACCGCTCCACCGCAGCATCAAGATTTTTATATTGCTCAGGAAATAAGACCAGACACGTCCGAGACCGATCAACTACTTGAGCCGTCGCTAAATTGGGTAAAAGGTAAGCGTGTACGCATTCTTCCGCGCCGCGTATTAGCTCCGCGTAACCGCTTGTCCAGGCTCGTCGTACCTGGACATCGGCTTCGAGTAGGCGTTCTCGTGTGGTGAGAGCAAGTGCGAGGAGAGAGTGTAGGCATCGGGCTCGCACTTCATCAAGGTCAAACGCGAGGTCAAACCACCGGTTTTTTCAAAGCCGGTGAGTGCGCACAACAGGTGCGCACACGTGTAAACTCGCCGTCTGCCCTCTCTCTCACACTTATACTTGTGTGCGTCGCGCGGCGATCGTGACTGCTCTCACACATCGTCGCTTTACTCGGTGAGCGCGCGCATAGAGTACCGCATACGTGAGGCATATTATATCTCACGTGCGCGGCGTAAATTACCGCGAGTGTGACGTCAGTCTCCGAGGCAGCTGACGTCAAAGGTAACGTGCTGGCGCACCGTTTAGATAGGGAATACGCAAACCTAAATTCATTTCTTTTATATTTCTGATCCATTATCACACCACAACTTCTTTTATTTAATAAACAATAGTCTTTTATTATTAACATTTAACCTCTCGAGTTATTATTTCGCGACCTAGTCATTCCCCGTTCCCCGCCGCCTCCGCGGTCGTTACGTAAGAGAAAACGTATCGTTTCATCTGAGCAGCCGGTACAAGAACCAGTGAACGAGAGGAGAGTTCGAGTCACTGGTGAGAAACATAGCGCAAGTCTTCGACTTGGGTGTTGCACTGTAAGTAACCAGATTAGGTGAACATTGCATGACGTTGTAGCGTCCGTTGCATAATCTGGCTATTACATCTCCGGGAGTTGAACCGAGAGATATGGAATTGAACCGCTAAGGTACGCAGGTGAAACGTGCCTTAGCCCGAAAATCCACCCCGTCACAGTTGTTAAATTTAGAAATCCCAGATATCAACTTTCATATAAAATTTATCGAAAAAGCCTAAATGTTATAAAAGAAAAAATTACACTTTCCACGCTAGACGCTTTGAGTATAGATAAGTTTTCCTTATTCACTTCAAATAAATCTAAAACGATGCGTGAAAAATTTGATTCTATGCATATGAATAAGCTCGTCTCTTTAAAGTCAAACGCAAGCGTCAATAGTAATAAAAGTACGTGGCTTAAGAATTTAACGAATGTTCAAATTCCGTCGGAAGTTATTGATATTGTTACATTGGGTTCAAATTTTAGCCATATTTCAAAAATTTCTAATAACGATATAGTTAATACAATAAAAAATGTTGAAAACTGTCTCAATTCAGTACATATTAACAATGACGAGAAAAATGAAATACGGAAAAAAGCCACAAGATCTTTAAAAAAGGCTGTTAATACTGATATACATATACCATATACAGAAAGCTTTATCAAAAAAACTAAAAATAACCAAAAACTTTTTAAAAACGCATAATGATATTTTCTTTACAAAAGCAGGTAAAGGCAATGTAACGGTTTGTTTAGAAAAATCCATCTATAACGAAAAGATGGTGAATCTATTATCGGATGATAAAACATATAAAAAGATAAGTAAAAATCCACTGAAACGTTTAAAAGATGGAACATATAGTATGTTAAATTATTTAAATAATAATGGTTTTTTGTACAAAAATTTTCATAAAAATAGTTTAACTCAATCTGATACGACACTGGCGAAATGTTATGGATTACCAAAGATTCATAAAATTAATGTACCGTTAGGTCCTATTGTTTCATTAGTTAATAGCCCCACGTTTTTCTTAGCAAAAATAGTATATCAAGAACTTAAGAAAGCGTTACCTAAGCCTAGTTCACATATCAATAACAGTTTTGAATTGAAAGAAAAATTAAAAAATATAATAATAACGGATGAATACACTTTACTGTCATTAGACGTAACGTCGTTATTTACAAACATCTCGTGCGAATTAGTGTTGGATAGTTTAGATAGAACAGCGGTTTCCATCCATAATCACTGTAAGATCCCGCTTGATGAATTAAAAGAATGCACCGCTTTTCTGTTTAATAATACGTTTTTTACTTTTAATGGTCAAACCTATCAACAAATTTATGGAAGCCCGATGGGTTCACCGATTTCACCATTATTTGCGGACATTGTAATGGATGATTTGGAAAAGAATTGCTTACGAGAATTAGAACTACATTATGACTGTATCCCGATTTTTTATTACAGATATGTTGACGACACGCTGATTTGTGTTAAAAAACAACACATTGACACAGTGATTAAAGTTTTTAATGCTTATGACATAAATTTAAAATTTACTTATGAACTAGAAGAGAATAAAAAAATTAATTTTTTAGATATGACATTAATTAGAACTGATAATAAAATTTTGACAAATTGGTACCAAAAACCGACATCATCGGGACGTGTAATCAATTATTTTTCAAATCATCCAACACAGCAAAAAAAGAATATTATTTTTAACCTAGTTGATAAGGCGTTTTTACTCTCAGATTCTAATTTTCACTTAGACAATATAAAACTCATAAAGAATATTTTACGTAACAATGATTATCCTATGTGGTTTATAGAAAAACATATCGAAATCAGATTTAAAAAACTTAAGTATGGTTATACATATAATACGCACCAAAATTGCTATAAAAAATTACCAAAATTGTCTTTACCGTTTACCAAAGATTTTAATTGTCTATCTAATATGTTAAAATCTTATAACATTTGTACAATCCCACTATTGAATAAAAGTTTGTCTTCGATCATTCGGTTAGGCGAAGACATAACCAAAAAATGGGATCGTACTAATGTGGTGTGTAAATTTGATTGCCTAAATTGCTCTGCTACATACATAGGAGAAACTAAAAGATCGTTACACACACGCATTAATGAACATAAAATAAACAAAAATAAAGAGTCTGTTGTCAGTACACATCGATTAGAAAACAAACATGAGTTCGATTGGGACAATACATCCATTTTAGATTTTGAAAGCAATAAAAAAAAGACTGATTTCCGAAATGATCTATATAAAAAGCAATCAAAATAGTATTTATAAAAAGGAAGATATCCAAAGTCTAAGTACAATGTATTTTCCTATTATTAACGAACTTGATGCTGTATAACTCTTTATGTAAACATTGTCCAGCGTATCCTCTCTTAAAAAAGTGATGGAGGAAATCTGTCATCACAATAAGACTGTTTTGATTGGTTGTTGCTGGCTCATTTGATTGGTCTACATAGAATAAGCGCCAAAATCGAGTATGTTTGAATTTTGAAGATTGGATTCTTGACTTTGAATATTTAAAACTGAATAGTATAAGAAAAACTTTATGATTTTATTTATGAGACTTACGTTATTATCATATAATTTAAACTATTTAAACAAACTTTTAAAATGAAACTTGATCATGTTCATAACCTCAAAAACAAAAAAACAAAGAGATAAATGATACGCGCGAAGCGCGCTAAAAGTAGCTAGTATAAATATAGTGTACGTGCTATTGTTTTCAGTCGAGAATAACATCTCATCGACGTATGATATATACGTTTATAATTTCGGTAATTTTGATTTTTGTATTTACACTTCGTGGTTTAATTGTCTTTAAAAAAAAAAAGTTTTATATGTTAATTTATTTCTGTGTTTTGAATAAAGGCCTGATAAGGTTGGCGTACTAAGCCAACGAAACGTTGCCATAAAGAAATAAGATCATTTCATTTTGCCTCCAAAGATTGTCCTCAACTATTTAATAAAAAAAAACTTTGTTAAAGCCTGCCCTCTTCCAGTATAGCATCGAAGTAGGCCAAGGTCCTACTAAAAAATCTTAGGTGAGATTTCACATGAATTCTCAGGTGAAACGACACCTCATGAAATGTCACGCGAAAATCTCAGGTGATTTTAAATTTACAGCTTTGTTATAACTGTAGTTTCTTAATAGCAGATCTTTCTCATTTTTAAACGTGCTTTTAGGTGTTACCATCCTGATGGTACATCGGAAAACACACGTTATAAAACCGTTTATATCTGTTTTAGCATTATTTAACTTGACAAAATTCAGGTGACGTTTCACCTGAGAATCACCTCAAATCCCACTTGAGATTTTTTAGTAGGGGGATTACGTCGTACGAAATTTTTTTCTCCATCCTCAGGCGATGCTCGGAGGATAGCTGCAGCGACTACTACAAGTACGTCCTGACGTTCGTGTGCGGAGGGTCGGCGGCCGGCCTCGTCATGACTGCGACCAGGAACGCCTGCCGGCGGCATCTCGACTCGAACTACTCAAACTTGAACTCTGAGGAGATCATCGATAACCGAGCCGCGAACGCGGAGAGCAGTTCGCGTCCTGATCCTAGTGAGAATGAGCGACTGCAGCCGATGGATATCTCGTTTACTTTAAAATTTTTTTTTTTAATGGGAACGAATGCGGGATCAGCTGGATTGATCGGATAGACGAGTGGACGACAATAGGGGTTTGGATTGGAATTAATCAAACGTGAATTTTGTTTCTTTAATGGATCGGTTTAATTCTTTTTTGCTTACGATTGAGTTAGAGTAACGAATTTCAATTTGTTAAGGAATTAAGAGCGCACGAAGTTGCTTTTTTCCTTGATTTGAAGGTAGGGTAGAGGTGCTACTAAGATTCGCGACAAATATTTCATATTTGTCATTTTTATATTGTTAAAATTTTATTTTATATAGAGATACAATATACTGTATTGTATATCCTTTCAGAACGTTTATTGATACTTTCAAATTTTAATTGATTTTAATGACAAGGATCTGATCACACAATAGTGTAATATCATTATTTGCATTTGTAAATGAAAATGTCAATGCGGAGAAAATATTATAATTTAATTTAGACTTTCAATTAAGTGGGATATGGAACATGGTAAATTTTTAACGATATACAATTTCCTGGAAATGACTGACTATAATCAAAATTATCGAAATTTTTATATAAAAAGCATTTCGAAGCGACTGAATTTTACCACGCTGACGCGACACAATTTTTTTACCGTTGACACGGTACTTTTTTATTTAGTTCACATTTAAGTATTTTCTCCGTGATAAGAACTTTTTTTAAGTATGTAGAGGAATCGAATCTGAAATAGTAGATTTGAGATTGTAGGCCTTCAAATATATAAGAAATTTTTAATACTCCAAACACGAAAATGTGATTATTATATCACATTTTCGATGAACGTGATATTATTATTTTCGATGAATGTGATATTATTATATCACGTTTTACTCCAAACACAAAAATTGAATATTATTATATAAAAATTAAATAAAAGTAACATCCTAGTAAATGTAATAAATTATTATGCCTATTAAGATATTATACCTATTTTAAAAATACTGTACATTTGTATATTGCGTTAACGGAAAAAACTGAATTTGAATCAACCGCGCGACGAGGGAACAAACCTACTCCCGCTCGGCGCAGCCGCAGTAGACGCATCTTCAAGTCGCTTACGCGCCGAGCAGACGACGCTACCTCTCAAATTTTATTTATTTTTTTATTGCGTTTACAAAAATTTTTGCTAACATGTAAGAGTCTTCCCGCGTGTATTAATGTTCAAGGAACATTATGCGTTAATTTTTACACCGATTCAATAAAAATTCGAAGCGTAATGTGTGCGGAAAAATTCGCGGTCCCTGATTGGCTATTGCCTATTTCCACCGCAGGGGTGGAGCACTCTTAACATCACTGGCCATCGCTCTGCTAAAATCCATCGTGGACCCTTCGCGGGCCTCTCTCTTATCCTCCCTCGGGGTGGAGCTATTCGAATGATACCTCTTTCCCGATGTCATCAGCGCCCCGTCGTCTGAGCGGCCCTCTCCGGAGGCCCTCCTATGACGGCGCCATGCCGCCCCCGAGGGATTCTATCTGTGCTTCTTACCTGTCTTACCCCTTTCCGATGGGGGACAGACCCCGGATTTCGCGATGGCGGTATTGGTGCCCAAAAGTGCACTCGGACGACGGAGTAACCTTGTGAGCAACGCCGGTATTGTCGGTGACCAGCAGATGCTGCCTGGATTCCCTGACGTCTCCACTACCTGTCGCCCCCTCGGTATTGCCAGCCGGCTGGCCAGACGCCCGAGTGGTGGATGCATTTTCCGATGCCTCGTACCTTTGTTGACGGCTAGGGAGCTCAACCTTACGGATTTTTTTCTCTTTATTCATTTTGGGTATGTGGATGGGCGGAGTTGGGTCTGTATGTATGGGTGGTCGGCTTAGCCCCCCATCCATGGTCGAGCATAAGGGGAACGAGAAAGCGCTCTACGGACACCACCCAGGCCGAGGGCGTGGCCTCGGACAGAGCACCCACCCTGATGCAGCATGACCCTATCTGGACGCCATCCAGCACTGCTACACAAGGGGAGATTTTACATCGGCTGACAGGGCAGCCAGAGTAGATTGGCTAGATCGATCCGGGCCCCTGTACTATCCGGCGGTCTGGGGGTGTCATCCCCAGTTTTAGATTATGCACTTGCCCCCGCCCCGAAAATAGCGCCCTTCAGTGTCCTCGCCACCGGCCCGGTCGCAGAGGTAAGTAACCCGCAGTGTGTGTGTCTATGGTGTGTGTGTGTGGAGAGTGTACCTTCGTGTGAAATGGGATAGCCGCCCCGATGCCCGTTGGTGATTTGATGCACCCAACCAGACTGAACCACCACAGCCACGACTGGAGGGCTGCTTCTTGGTCGACTGAGAGGGCTGGTGTCCTCCCTTGGATTCGGCCGAGGCGGTCTTGTCCCGGGGGGCTGCCCCCTACATCCGCTTGGACTGGTATCACTCGATACCGCCTCTCAATCGCCTGGACTGACCCCTACCGGGGTCGCTTCATTCATACAGGACAAGATCTTTCAGAACCCGAGCCCTACACAGTCAAAGCCTCCCCACCAGGTCACGCACCCAAATCTATCTACGCGACACTTGTCAAGGTCCTGCAGCCCCTAGGGGAGGCATATGTTACATCCAGACGTTTTTTAAATTAGTTTATTTTAATGAAAAGTATATGCTATCCTTAATAAGAATTTATGTAAGCGAATTAAATTATCAACCTGAAATATTTTATCAAAATTGATGTTATGGATTAGTATGATTACTATATACCATTTTTTTTCATTATCTCATTAACTACAGTAAATTAATAAAACCTTGAAAAATATAGAAATCTTTTTGGTTAATAATGTTTGTTAAAATGAGAGAGAAAAAGTCGTGGTTGTTGGTAAAAGGATATTTATTAAAATAAAAATATAATACAGCGCCATACGCTTGGGCACCGCGTGCCGCTCCTTACGAGAGCTGAGAGCTAAGAGAGCGGGGCTCGCGTTCGTCGCTGCCGTGCACGCTCGCAAGTCACATCATAGGTGCTGGAGTGGGGGAACCTACAATGTGCGTGTGTCGCGCTCGCTGTTTTCGTCTCTCGTGCGACTTCCAAATATTTACATTCTCGCGCAATATAATATGTATCATTATTTCAACACGCCTCCTTACATTTATATTGCGTATAAACTTAACTTAAGTATCGAATCTAATTTAATATTCTAAATTTAAATTTCTTCTCAACTTTTCAAATTTTATTCGACCTAATGACTTTGTAAATATGTCTGCAGGGTTTTCATCTGAGTCAATTTTATTTACTGTAATAACGCCTTCTAGATAATTTTCGTTTACAAAATGATAATGTGTTTCTATATATTTAGAGTTTTTTGTCAAATTACCATATTTACTGATACTGATTGCACCTGCATTATCTTCATGTATACATATCGGTTCCTTAATTTCTATTTCAAAATCTTTCAACAATTCTTTTATTAGTTTAATCTCACTCACACATACTGACAAAGCAACATATTCTGCTTCGGTTGATGCTTTTGTTACAATATTTTGTTTTTTTGATTTCCAATAAACACTATTTCCATACATTTTAATTACATAACCAGTCGTAGATTTTCTGTCGACTACATCTCCTGCCCAATCAGCATTAACAAAACAATTTAAAATATCATCATTTAAATTTTTTTCGTACGTTAATTTTAATTCTCTTGTATAGTACAAATATTTTAGTATTCTCAATGCATATTTATAATGACTCTGATCATAACAATTTTGGAATCTACTAAGATAATTTACTGAATAGCAAATATCTGGTCTAGTACTCGAACTTATATACAACAATGCTCCAATTAGGTTCCTATATTTTATATCGTTTGATGCTGATAGTGCCGGTTCACATTTTAAATTTTGTTCCATCGGAGTACCATACAATTTCGCATTTTCAATTTCATACTTCCTTGCTAAAGATTCAATATAGTCCTTTTGTTCTAATGTCATAATATTCTCCTCACAGTCATAATCAATATTTATTCCTAAGTCAGTTTTAATCTTGCCCAAATCTTTCATTCTAAATTTTACAATTAATTTCTTTTTGATAGATTCAATCAATTTTACATTTTTACTGCAGATTAATAAATCATCCACGCAGATTATTAGATAGATTTTCTCATTGTTAATTTTTAGTGAATATAAACAATAATCGATCTTACTTTTCTTAAATCCTAAATCTTTCAAATATTCATCTAAGCATTCATACCATACACGTGGACTTTCGCGCAGTCCGTACAATGCTTTTTCTAATTTACACACTCTTCCTGAATTATCGTCATAACCTTGAGGTTGTTTAACATAAACTTCGGATTTTACTTTTCCATTAAGGAATGGTGACTCGACATCCATTTGATCAATTTTAAAATCATTTTGCACACAGTAATTTAATAAGATTTTTAATGTTTGAGTTCTTGCAACAGGTGAATAAATATCATCAATTATCTCCCTTTGTTGAAACCCTCTTACTACAATTCTAGCTTTAAACTTATTTTCACCTTTTTTTGTAAAGACCCACTTTAGATCTAATGCCTTTTTATCAATCGGTTTTTCGACTAATTTCCACGTCTCATTTTTATTTAAACATTCAATCTCTCTATTCATAGCTTCTCGCCAATTTTCACACTCATTGCTATTTATCGCTTCGTTATAATTCTCGGGATTTTCAACGTTTACATAATTGACGTAAATACAATTCGTTATTGGATTTCCATATCGATTTATAGGACTTTTCTTTCTTTCAGATTTTCTTACTACCTTTAAATTCTTTTTACTTGTACTGGGTACGTTATTTTCATATTCATTACTTTTTATATTTTCTTTTTCAGTTACTTCATCGATTTCATCAAATTCATTTTCTACATTTTCATTATGTATATCCTGATTTATTTTTTCAATTATTTCATTATCACTATTTTCATTGTTACCACTAAAACCAACTAACTTAACATTTTCCTCAACAATATCAACATGTTTTGCTACAGTTACTCTATTATTTATCAAGACTCTATAGCCTACATTTTCATAACCAACTAATATTCCTAAATCTGCTTTTCTGTCCCATTTACTTCTCCTTTTGATTTCCGGAACTCTAACGAAAACTCTACTCCCGTACAATTTTAAATTTCTAATATCCGGTTTTTCTCCCATCATAATCTCATATGGAGTCTTTCTCTCAAACGTGTTCGCTAACGTTCTATTCTTTAAATAAACAGCCGTTTCAACGACCTCTGGCCAATATCTATTGTGTATTTTCGCGTCTGCTAATAAGCATCTTGCTGTATCCATAACTGACCTATTATACCGCTCGGCAGTTCCATTCAATTCGTGAACATACGGAGGGCATGGTTCAATATAAATCCCCTTTTCTTTTGCGAAACTATAAATATCTCTATTTAAAAACTCTCTCCCATTATCGCACCTTAAACGTTTTATTCTCTTTCCCGTTACATTTTCAACGAAATTAACATATGTAACAATACAGTCAAAGACTTCATTTTTTCCTTTCATTGTATATACTTTTCCAGCTTTACTATAATCATCGACTGAGACTAGAAAATATTTTTCCCCCCTATATCCTTCTGTTTTCTGCGGTCCATTCACATCCGCATGTATAATCTCTCCTACATCCCTAGCTCTATGTCTATTATTTTCAAAACTAGTATTTGTCATTTTATTCCTCACACACGTGCCGCATTTTAGATAATCGCTTTCTAAATTATTTGGCAAACCTTCTACTAAATTATTTCGACTCAAAATATTCAGATATCCAAAATTAACATGTCCTAGCATTCTATGGAATTTTTCCTTCACGGTCATACCGATATTTACATTTTCAGTTAAATAGGTCTGTTTATTCTCTAACACAGTGTTTATCTTATACAAATTATTTACTTTATTTGCTACTGCTATTAATTCATTTTCACGGTTATAAATTTTCGCGGTATTTCCTCTAGACATAATTTTCAAATTTTCTGCTACTTTCCCGAAACTCATTAAATTCCTATCCATTTCTTTTACAAAAAATACATTTTTTATTATAATTTCTGTTTCAGTATAATATGTTTTGAATTTAGCTTTAATCTCGCCTATACTAGTTGCTCTTAATACACGACCATCTCCCACTTTTACATTTATCGGATTTTCTATTTTATTTATGCCTCGATAGCCGCCGTTGCCTCTGCTATGGCTGTTTCCGCCTCGCTGCTGGTGTTGTTGATGGTGTGCGCCTCCTCGCGCTTGTTGCTGTCCGGCTCCTCTTGAGCCTCTCCAAGAATTTCTCGCGTTGCCTTGGCTCGTACATTCGTACTGGTAGTGACCTTGCTTCCCGCATCTGAAGCACGATCCATCATTTTTCTTCTCAATTTTAAATACGCTTGAACTTCTATTTCTCATATTTTGATTTTCTTCTTTTTCTCGGTCTTCATATATCTTTATTTTGTTTATAACATAATCCGCTGTCCTTTCTTGTTTTGGCATCACATCTACTAAATCACTAATATGGCTTAATGAACTTGGCAATGTTCTTAACAAATAGTTCAATCTTTCTTTTTCATTTATTGTAGCACCCGCATTTTTCAATTCAATTATTAGTTTTTCAAATTCACTGAAGAATTCACTTGTTTCACTATAATCTTTTAATTTTAATCTATCCAGTTTATTTCTCACACAAATTTGTAATCCGGTTGATTCACGCAAATACAATTTATCCAGTTTCTTAATTATTTCATAGCTTGTGTTTTCCTCATTGACTAATTCCATTTGTCTGTTCGTCAGTGCAGCGTATATGTAATTCATCACTTTCAAATCTTTCTCGTTCCACGTGGCTTCATTATCACCTTCAGCTCTCGCTCTCTGTATAACTTCTTCACATTTCTTCAGTTTCAACAATACTATAATTCTCTTCTTCCACGTACTATAATCTTTTCCATCGAAAATTGGTAGCGTTACTTTGTACTCGTCCGCCATGATGACTCTTCTATTTTCTCTTCCGTTTTCTTCAAACACTTTACTTGTTCTTCTTAGTCTTATAATCTTATTCACGATATTCACAAATCGTTTTTCACACTTTTCTTCGCTTACTGTCTTTTCACTTTCTTCGTCTGTTTCTACTTTCATTTCCAAGTCATCTTCCGAGTCAATGCAAACTTTTTCACCTTGCAGCAAACTGCCCCCAATACTCGCCGAGGCTTGTCTTGGGTCAGAGTTACTGACGAATATCCTTTTCCATGTAACCACGGACCTCTGCTACCATGTTAAAATGAGAGAGAAAAAGTCGTGGTTGTTGGTAAAAGGATATTTATTAAAATAAAAATATAATACAGCGCCATACGCTTGGGCACCGCGTGCCGCTCCTTACGAGAGCTGAGAGCCAAGAGAGCGGGGCTTGCGTTCGTCGCTGCCGTGCACGCTCGCAAGTCACACCATAGGTGCTGGAGTGGGGGAACCTACAATGTGCGTGTGTCGCGCTCGCTGTTTTCGTCTCTCGTGCGACTTCCAAATATTTACATTCTCGCGCAATATAATATGTATCATTATTTCAACAATGTTCATTTTTCAAAAATATAATAAACTTTAATATAGCAGTTTGATTTATAAAATTTTTCAAGTTCAAGAAAACTCTTTCTTTGTTATTTAACAATATTGCAAAAACACTAAATAATAATGAAATTGGCAAAGTTTTAATATAGTTAATTGGTTTAACATTTCCAATAACGATCAATTCACAAAATATAGAAAATTTTAGTTAAGTACTGCTAATTTTCTGCAAATTATTGAGATAATTACAGCTTAAATTAAAAGTGCTGACTTATGAAATATTCTTTTACTCCTTCCAATTTCTCTTATATAAAATTTGCGTAGTATATATAAAATGCACATTTTATTGATTTAGAATCACGCATTTCCTCCCCATCTTTATAGGTTGTTTCTATTTATTTTTACCATGGAATTTTTCTCTTTGCTATTACTCTTCTATATTGTAAAAATCTTTACTAATTAACAAAATTAAATAAATGCAAGGCAGAAAATAATTTTGAATTCGTCCAGGTCAACGATTTTCGTCCGTTCGAAACTTTCCATCGCAACTATTTCGGGTAAGGATACGATGCTTTCCTTCTCGACGCATGTCATAAAATTTTTTCCGTTTCCTTTCTTTTTAGAGCTGTCCTCAGCAAACATCGGCCGGACTCAAGGTTTCCGAGTAGACCGTGATAAAAAAAAAAATCTTTTCGCTTTCCCAGAGCTCAATCTCTAAACTCCAACATCTGCAAGTGATAACTTTCTCGGGCCGCGAGAATACATCAGAATTTCTCAAACATGTTGGAGCGTGTATATAATAAAGAAGTCTAGGTAATTTTAAAAACAATAAGTCCTTTATTCTGGCTCTGATAGCTGGTGGTACAAGGGAGTATAAAAGCGATGCGTCCGTCGTAGTTGGCGTTCAGCACGGAAGAGAGTCGCGCCGTCGTTGGCGTGAACACGGAGCAGGCGCTGCGTTGTAGAGGAGAGGCCGCAGCATATCCACTGCGCTCCTCTGCTGCAGGCTGGCGCCATCTCAGCGTTGTGGAAGGCGGTACATCCGCGCATACCGTGATGCACCGCTGTAGAGCATTGCGTGGACTCAAAGCCCACGTACTTCTTACACTTCCTTCCTTTGAGGGTACGCAACTTCTGATTCTCTCGTTTATGTATAATGATAATTAGTGATGAAACTCTAAATAAATTATTAACTCGGAATTTTAAATCTGAATTTTATTCATCAGTATAAAGAGAAAAAGGAATTAGTTACAAAAATGACAAGTTTGTACAGAAAAAAGTATTTTTAATTTAAATAAACTTCAATCTAATTGATTGGCTCTCCACTGGGGTTTGTTGGAGTCTTCTCTGAAATAAAGAAAATGCATATATATATATATATATTTATATATACATATATATATATATATATATATATATATATATATATATATATATATTCTCTAAGTGGTTTTTGACCCTTGGTGTTAGCATATTTATTGGAGTCTCCGAGTTTAACGACTTATGTGGTGTTCTATTGTAGATATGAACTGCGGCTTCTACTGCCAATATCCACCTGCTTTCTGGTAAGCCAGAATCAATCATTAAAGCTCTGATTTTATTTTATAATGTCTTATTAAATCTTTCTGCAGTTCCATTTAATTCATGTGTGTGTGGTGGCGGGAAGCTTTGTGATAGTAAATTTTGAGTTGTTGTAAAAACATGTTATAATTGTGTTCCGAGGTGTTAGGAATCAAAATACATGGTTTTTGAAAAATGTCTGTGTGCGTGTGTGTGTGTGTGTGTGTGTGTGTGTGTGTGTGTGTGTGTGTGTGTGTGTGTGTGTGTGTGTGTGTGTGTGTGTGTGTGTGTGTGTGTGTGTGTGTGTGTGTGTGTGTGTGTGTGTGTGTACGCCTGGATCTCAGCTTCTACTTGGTCGATTTTGACCAGACAGGTCTCATTTTTTTTGTTTTTTTGCGTGATAGCGGGTCAAATATCCGTTTTTTGATTAGGGCGACGTGTTATTGTTTTTTATCAAATTTTCGATTTTCTCAAAACTGTTTTTTGATTTTTTTAAATGATAGGATCGAGTTATTCGAATCTGATGGATTGCGTTCGAAAGAGGATTAAAATACCTATATTTTCTAAAAAAAAAAAAGTTTCTAGCTATCACGGTTCTTTTGTTATTAACAAAAACGTGTTTTCTTTTAGAAGCTTATAACTCCTAAACTTAACGGTCAATTTTTTTGAGAAAAATCATGATAATACAGAATATAAATATCTATAATCTGTTAAAATTTGAATACATTCTGTAGGCTAGATTTTGAGTAAAAAATTGAAAAATGAAAGAAAATCAGTTTTGTATGTCCAACGATTACAAGAGTAAAATTGACTTAATGGCTTCAAAATTCCTTTTAGAGGTAGATTTTTTATAGTTGTCGGTCGAGTTCTTTGGGCAAAATGATTGGTCCATAAATTTCAGAGATATTTGAGGTTAAAAATTGTTTGGCATTTTTTTAAAATCGTAATTTCTCGAGAAAGGCTCTATGTATCTGAATGGGGTGGGTGGCATTCGAAAGAAAATTAAAAAACCTATATTTTCTAAAAAAAATTAATTTTCTATCTATCACGGTTCTTTAGTTATTATCAAAAACAAAAGCGTGTTTTTTTTTTTAAACTCATAACTCCAATGATGTTATCATTAGTATATTATAAAAGTATATAGTATTGGCGTCAAAATGTAATATGTTTGAATTTTCAAGATTGAATTCTTGAGTTTAAGTATTCAAAACTGATGAATAATTAAAATAGTATAAGAGTAGATGGCGCTCCGATCGGGGTAGCGTGTAGTGCAGTATGTATTCCGGCAGGGTCCAACAAGCTGTGGGTTAGTCATGAATCCCGCAGTACTGCCTACAATGCATAATGAATGCATTATATTCTGCATTATTATAATTTATTTGTGAGTTGTGAACTTTTTTAAAAAGACACGTTTTTGTTAATAACAAAAGAACAATGATAGCTATAAATTTTGCTTCCTCATAGAGAAAGCTTTGTAACGGTGAAAAAAAATTTCGAAAAAAAATGTTCAAAAAGATGTTTTAAGGCGATATATGTGTATATTAGTTGATTTTGATCATTTTTGTTTTCGTGTGTGTGTGTGTGTGTGTGTGTGTGTGTGTGTGTGCGTGTTTGTTTTTTTTTTTTTTTTTTGTTTTTTTTGTTTTTTTTTTTTTTTTTCTATAGCAGGGCCTCCCCCCGACTGTAATTCCCACCGCGGAAGCCGCCGTTAGGCATTACTTCGCGGAGAGCAGTCGCAGCCTCTACGGCCCTCTACCCCGCCTGGTCCTCTATGAGACGGTTTTCTCTTCTTTCTTCTTCCCGCCTTATGGAGTTCAATCTGTCCACCACCTCGGTGACGAGACCAATCACAGCATCCCATCCTCTCTGTGAAGAGAGTAAGCATCTCCCGATGCCCTCGGGAGTTAGGGGGCCTTCCCATAAGGCCTGAAACCTTTCTCTCTCTTCCCGAAATCTGGGGCATACGAACAAAGCGTGTCCAACGTCCTCATAACTTTCAGGACATGTTGGGCACTCCGCGCTTTCGTACACTCCAATTCTCTTCAGGTAGCTGCGAAAGCAGCCATGCCCAGTTAGTACCTGGGTGAGATGAAAGGTCACGAGTCCGTGTCTCCTCTCCGTCCACTCCACGACATATGGAATAATGCGATGGGTCCACCGACCCTTATCTGCTATATCCCATCGGCGCTGCCACTCTTCCACAGTCTTCCTGGACCATCGGTTTTGACGTGGTCCCTGATCAAGTTCGCCCTCCTCTCTTATCACTCCTTCACGATACACCTCAGCTCTCTCACATGCCATTAGGTCCAAAGGTGGCAGTCCGGTGACTACCGAGAGAGCGATGTCTGACACGGTACGGTAGGCGCAGGCCACTCTCAGCGCGATTGTCCTGCAGGCCCTTCGGTAAGCTGCACCATAGCTTGGGTTACTACGTATAGCATTAGCCCAGATGGGGGCTCCATATAGAATCACGGAATAAACCACCGATGAAAGAAGCAACCGTCGTGGCTGCTTCGGCCCTCCTATGTTTGGCATGATGCCTGCGAGTCCTCGAGCCACTTTTGATGCCTTTAATCCTGCGTTCCTAAGGTGGTCTTTGAACGACATCCGCGTATCTATTGTAACTCCTAGGTACTTCATGGTGTCCCTTGCCTTGATCTTCTCGTCGTTGACCGTGAAAGTGGCGTAGACTCTCTTTTTTGTTCTGGCAATGAGCACTGCCTCGGTCTTTTCGGCAGCAAGACTGAGTCCATGGTCGCTCAGCCAATCTCCTACTACCTCGATTGCCGTATCTCCGAGGTATTGCACATCTTCGATGGTTTTCCCAACGATAATGAGAGCAATATCTTCTGCGTAAGCTACTATCGACACCCCATGTGGGAGCAGTTGCCTAAGCAATCCGTCGTACATGATGCTCCAGATTGGAGATCCTAGTACAGAGCCCTGTGGCACGCCTCCTGTGATCTTATAAGAATGCATACCGTCGTCGGTATCATAGAGAAGCGTGCGGTCAGTTAGGTAACTCAAGATTACTCTTCGAAGGTACAGTGACACACTTAGGTCATCCAATGCGAGCATGATTTTATCCCACCTGGCCGTGTTAAACGCGTTCCGTACATCTAAACCAATTATATCACACATGCGCTTTGTGCACCGGCTACCACTAACGGCGTTCTCAGCTACTGACACCACCCTATCGATAGCATCGATCGTTGATCGACCCTTCCTAAAGCCGAATTGGTTATCATACAAGCCGCCGATCTTTTGTATAGCTGCCTCCAGTCTGACGGAAATGATACGTTCAAACAATTTTCCGACTATATCCAACATACAGAGTGGTCGATACGCGGATGGTTCATCCGGAGGTTTATTTCCCTTAGGAAGGAGTACCAACCTCTCTATCTTCCACTGTGTCGGGAATATTCCTTCACTTAGGCATGCATTGAAAGTGTCCTTGAATATGCAAGGAACTTCCAGAGCTGCAGCCTTTATAGCTAAACCAGGAACGCCGTCCAGTCCTGGGGCCTTTCTTATGGCAATATTTTTGGCCGCTATCTTCACTTCTGATTCGGTGACTGCTGTTGGCTCGGCTGTGCCGATTCTTTCCGTTAGACCAGTGCCATGTTGCCGTTCCTGGTGTTGTGGGAATAAATTGTGGACTACTCTATCAAGAAAAGTTGGACAGGAGGGGCATTGGTGCCTCTGGGATTGATTTTATTTATGACCGTTTTGTACGGCCGTCCCCACGGGTCACTGTCCACTTCCTCGCAGAAGTTCTACCAACACTTTCTTTTGGCTGTCTTGATGGCAATTTTCAGCTCTTTCCTCTTTTGCTCATATCTAGTTGTTAATTGATCATACAGCGGTCCACGGACTGCTCTTTGGTGCAGCCTTCTAGCACGAAGACACTCTTTACGTATTACCGCAATCTCCTTGTTCCACCAGTAGACTGGTAAGCGTCCCCGGTGGTTCGTCCTTGTGGACATCGAGGCATCGCATGCCGCTGTGATGGTCTCCTAGAGGCTTTGAGCCCTAACCTCAGCTGTTCCTTCGACAGATGCTCCTTCCAAAAAGCAGAGAAAAGCTTCCCTGTCGAAAATAGCTGGTGCCCATTTCTCTCTCTTCGGCATCCGGGTCATATTCGCTGTTTTGCCTGTCGGGTGGAGCTGGTATGTGAGAGCTCGGTGATTGCTGCCAGTGTACCGATCACTGACTTGCCATTATGAGCCTTCCCGACTTAATCTGGGGTTGACAAAGGTCAGATCTACTATGGAAGACTTTCGTCCTTTAGTGTAGGTCGACTTTGTCCCTATGTTAGCAATCTCTAGCTCTAGTATCGCGAAGGTCTCAAGCAGTGCGTGGCCGCGGTTGTTCGTTTTCTTGCTTCTCCACTCAATTGCCCAAGCGTTAAAGTCCCCCCCCCGATTACGACTGGCAGCGTGGAGGTTCTAACGCTAGTGACGATAGCATCTAGGGATCTTTCGAACTTTTTTATTGAGTCACTGGGTGGTAGGTAGCAGCTGCATAATCTTATACCGGATACTTCAACCCAGGTGAATTTGGGCTGAAGGACGTCCATTTTTTGGGATATGTGGAGTTCTCCGCATACCCAGATGGCCGCCGTGCTGGCACGATCCCTTACCCAGTTTGGTTCATTTTTGTCCCTGTACTGCTCACAGATGATTACTATGTCCGCCTTCTCCTCTCGGATCAATTGGGGCAGCAAATCATGGGCTACTGCACAGTGGTTCATGTTGATTTGACGCACTTTAGCCATCGTTGTTTGTTGTTACGACCTCCATCGTTACCTGCTCGTTGTTGGTCGGGCAGTTCACTGCCTTGTGACCCTCGGTTTTACACTTGAAGCACCGGTCAATTACACTCTTACAATTCCGTGCCAGGTGTCCGATTTCATGGCACTTGAAGCAACGCGTCACTGTTTCACGTAATCGAACCCGGCAATTGACCCATCCTATTCTGAGTTTTCTAGTTTCCAGCAGCTTTTCTGTCATTGCTACAGATAGCATAACGCTGGCTGCTTGAGTGCCACTGTAAGACGCCCGGAGTCTAACATCCCCAGCGGTCATCATTTCGGGGCCGATAATTGAAGTGATCGCCTGTGTTACCTCTTCTGCTGTTGTTGTCTCGTCCAAATCTTTGATTTCGATTGTCTCCTTATGGGACAACGTTTGTACTATCGCTGACCCTGCAAGGGTAGACGAGACCAATGTCTGCAGTTCATGCGACACGATGTTTGGTTTGTCTAGCTCCAAAAGCAACTCTCCTGCCTTGGTGCACCTGATGCGCGTGACCCTTTCTTGCAGTGCCTTCAACTCAGGTGCCCCTTTGAGAGTTTCTAGGATGTCGGCGTAGGTGGCCTCACCGCACCTTCTTATTTTGAAGGCATCAGATCGAGCTGGCCTCCGCCCAACCGTGGTATGTGCCTGCACTACTTTCTCCTTGCCGTCGGTCTTGAGTCTCTCATATCTTCTGCATGTTCCTTTACTTACGACGGTTGCCCAGTCGGTCTGTCCTATCTGAGCTTCCGATTTTTTGCAGGTATCTGTGAGGAAGCCCGTATCTTCGCCTTCTTTTCGTTTGGCTCTGGTGTCGGTGAGGGGCGGTTACGTTCGGTGTGTACTACCGACGCCTTCCCTTTCCGAAAGAGCGGTGATGTTTGGCTTGTTCCGTCCTTGGTAGGTCTGGTAGCTTGTCCAGACTCATGACTTTTTCGACTTTTGACGAATTCTTTTAAGGCTCTTTGGGTAGTCTTCGCCATTGACTTGAGCTCATTGTGAATGTGCTTTTTATCTAGAATAAACTCCACCAGAGCCTCTACCTTTGTTTTTAGGGTTCGGAAGGCAGCTGCGTCTGCGCTATCCTGGCTTACTTCGTCTTCTTCTTCCATCTTATTCCTGGTATAGTGTATGTGGCTCCCCCCAAAATCCGTGGAGCCTGCACCGACCACCGGGGCTTTCACCCGATCGGTATCGGTGGTGGGATTAACCCCTCCATTGAGGGCACCCACTTGGGGTAATGCGTATCTCTCATTCACTACGTCCATGGTTGGTTTGTTATTTGGGGTGCCTTCCCCTAGCCAGTTTTGGTCCACCCCGGGTATTTTATTTCCCCGGTGCCCTTCATATCTGACGAGCTTTCCCCTATCCGCCACCTGGGGAGGCGCCTGATGCGAGACTAGCAACTCGACACGGTGTGTGTGTGTGTGTGTGTGCGCGCGTGCGTGCGTGCGTGCGTTCATGCGTGTGTGTGTGTGTGTGTGTATGTGTGTGTGTGTGTGTATGTGTGGGTGTGTGTGTGTGTAATTGAACTCTTCATATCTCCGAAACGAATCGACCGATTTTCGTCGGGTAAAGCTTATTCTCTTTGTCTCGCGGGAAAAGAAAGGTACCCTGATGGAATTGAGTTTCTATTGATTTTCTTTTGTTTTATAACCAAAAAACCATTTTGAATTTTTAGTTTTTTTGATTTTTTCATATCTTACAGTCATTATTATATAATATAATAAACTTTTCTTGAAAGGTATTTAAATTACCTATATTTTCCTTTTTTAAAATTTAAAATATCTTTACTCTGTCAATTGTTATTAAGGAAAACTTTTTTATATTTCATAAATTAATTTCTCAAAAAATAATTTATTTATCGACTTGAAATAAATAACCAGTTATTACACTAATTGAAGACTATATGTGGTTAAAATTTCAAGAGATTATCTTCATTTGTTTTTTAGAAAAGAATTATTTTAGAAAAAATTTGCGTTTTCGTTGTCGCACGATAACTAGAGCAAAAATTATCCAATCGTCCTGAAATTTGGCACAGATGTAGCTTTTATATATCTTCAGATCGAGTTCGTTGCCCAAAAAAAAAGAAGTCCATTACGAAAAAAGATATTTGAGGTAAAATATTTTTTAAAAAAATTTTCGAATCGCATTTTCTCAGAGATTACTTGATTTATCGACTTAAAATTTGAACCACTTATTAAACTTATAGAGGACTATATTTGGTTAAAATTTCAAGAGATGATCTTCATTTGTTTTTTAGAAAAGAATTATTTCAGAAAAAATTTGCGTTTTCGTTGTCGCACGATAACTAGAGCAAAAATTATCCAATCGTTCTGAATTTTGGAGCAGATGTAGCTTTTATGTATCTTCAGATCAAGTTCGTTGCCCAAAAAAATCGGTTAATTAGGAAAAAAGATATAAAGCACAGTTTAAGCTGAATCCGGACCCATGACCCTCTCCTAGTTAGTCTAACCGTACAAGATAAAGTATTAAATTTTAAATATTAGAAGTAAAAATTAATTAAAGGGATCAATAAATTAAGTTTGAGGAAGCTACGTGCCAATGAATTGGCAGCGGTTTTTTTTCTTGTTTCATTACTTCTGAAAATTTTCCTCCTATGAATTCTGTTCCGTTATCAGTTCTGATAGAACAGACTTTTTCGTCTTTGCCTAATAAGTTTCTTGTTGTTATTAGGAATTTTTCTAAACAATCCCCAGCTTCATTTTTATGTTTCACAGAGTATGCTTTAGCAAATCTCGTGTGATCGTCTATAAATACAATTATAAATCTGTTACCACCGGGGAATCAAGCTGCTTTTATGGGTCCCATTGTGTCCGTGTGTATCATTTCTAACGATCTGGATCCTCTGGTTCTATTCTCTGAAAACGGTCATTTTTCCATCTTCGCCATGATACACACTTCGCAAGCCATAATGTCTTTGTCGAATTTAATTCCTTTTAGTTTTTCATCTAATTTTTGTATCTGTTTGAGATAACCTAATGAAGCATGTCCTAATCTAATATGCCATAAGCATGCCTTCATTTAATTTGTTCATTTTGCTATCCTCTGATTTTTCATTACAGTTTAAAATTTCCAAATGTTCTTTTATATTCATGTCATGTAAATTATGTATCTTTCTGTTTAAAATATTTTCGTTTAAGTCAAAGTTGCTAGTTATTTGGAGGCTTCTGATATTTTGTTCTGTTTGACCGAGTTTTTCTCGATTCTCCCTCCCAATCTCAGAAGTGTTCGTTTCAATGTTCTCTGTACTCTCTTCTGACAATTTGTTTACTTCTAAGTTCATAACATCCGTCTGAGATTGTTGCAAAAACTCGTCCAACGTAACTAACCTAGCCATGCATGAATATCTTTCGCAATCTGAGTTTTGATTATTAATATTTCTTTATTTTTCTACATCTAAATTTATTATCCAATTTGGTTTTTCATATTTCCCTGTAATATATTCAGCACCTGTATTTTTATAAAAAATTTTCAAAATTTCATCACCTAAGTAAATTCCTAAACCTACATCTGCAAAACGTCTGAGAGAGATTAAATTATCCGATATGTTTTCTGCTGATATTACATTTTTCAAAATAATTATTTCTTCTTTATTAATATTTGATCTTACTATTAAATTTCCTTTTCCGTCTATTTCTATATTTGCCGAACCATTTTTATTCGCGCTTCTGATTACCTCTCCTGTGCATTCTTTAAAATCGGTCAATATTATACGATATGATCGGTAGCACCTGAGTTTGCGATGAATGTAATTTGTGTTTGTGATTTTAATTGATTTTTAACCGTATCTGCAATGAACGCTGTTGCTCCTTGTACGAAGGCCTTTTGCGATGCGCCTCTTGCGCCTCGATTCGCTCCACGTTTAAATACTCTACCTCTGAAATTCCCCCTTCCACCACCTCTTATAACAATACCTCTGCCTCTGATATTATCTCTTCGTCTGATTTGTTTATTACGTCTGAACTGTGTGTTTGTGTTGTATTGTGTAGTATATTCTTTATTATAGTTGTTATCGTACTTTCTAGGTGCCTGTACTGTCCCCTTGTTGGGACAGTTTGTGCCTTTGTGGTCGGTCTCTGCGTTACAGTAGTAACAGAACCACTTATTTTGTGATTTTATAGGACAGTTGGGTGCCATATACCCCTGCTTGTTACACCAAAAGCACTTGGCATGTGGCCCCGACTGCCACTCTGGTGTTCTCTGAGTCATCTGTACTGTTGGTCCTTTGGTTTCCTCTGAATTTTTGTTTTCTGACTCTAACTGTAAAAGAAATGATTTTATTTCTTCTAAGGTCATTTCTTTATTATCAGTCTGTCTTCTGATTAAGTAGTCTGAACGAAGTTCAGAGTTATCGCATGAAACCGCTTGGTAAAATGCTGATCTTTTCTCCTCCTCAGATAGTGGCACACTTGTATCGCAACTCTCGTACTCTCTTACAATTGTATCAAATCTGTCACAAAATTCATTTATCTTTTCCTTTTTATTTATTTTTAAGCGATACAATTGAGCCCTAACTGAGGAAGCTGTTACGTTTGCTTCTACTTTTCTGAATTCTTTGATTTTATTTAAAATTTCTTTGGGGTCTTTCAAATTCAAAATTTTCTTATGATAGTATTCATCCAAATGATTTATTATGATATCTCTGACTAGTGACCTTCTCTTTTCTACTTCTGATTCATTCTGGTTTTCTGGTGCTCTTACCTTTTTGTGAATTATATCCAACAAATCATTTGATCTTAAATCTGAGTATAGATAGTCTAGCCATACATTTAGAATTACTTTTTGTGTCAATTTATAATTTCTCTTAATGTTTAATTTTGACATAGTCTTACTTACTCCTAGCGTCTGTGTAAAATATTTGAATGTCTCATTAATCTCGCCTATTATGTCATTTGTATGTGTCTATGTATTGCTATTTTCTGTCTCTAAATTGATAATATCGTCTGAGTTTACGGTGGTGGAATTATGTAAGGGTACCTTTAATCTTCTGATTCCGGCAGTTTCCACCTCCAGCATCTTCTCCATCAGCCTCTGCTGATGTTCCATCAGAGTCTTCATCTGAGTCATCATTTGCTTCTACTCTGCGTGGTTCTCCTTCGTGACCCTGAACCACAGGTCTATATCCTGTTTGGCCCTTTTTGATGGTTTAATGGTGCAGAAGTGTGGTAGACCGGACGGCGCTTGCGGAGATATTGATGTTGTGTTCTCGTCTGATTATATGTAAATAATTATTCTTATAAATATTTGGTCTTTTACATTCCTCAGAATATTCTGATATCAAAAAAATTTTACATATCTGTATTCTGATTCTCTTAAATTAATTATTTACATTCTGCTCTGAATAATAATATCAATTTTTATTATCTTATCTTTATAATAATCGTAATATGATTTTATATTAATATAATTTTTATTAAACTTTGTAAATGACTTTATTTAGTTTGAGATAGAGATAATTAATATATATATTTATATAATATTAACATAATATTTATATTATAATATTTATATAGCTTAAAACAAATTACTTTCTTCCTCGTAAATCTGAACTTCTTTCTCTGGTGTCTTGTCTCTTTTGTCTGACATTCTGGATTTCTTCTGTCTCTTATAAATTGAATTTCTGAACTTCTGATCTTCTTCTGAACTTCTGGATTCTGGAATGCCAAATATTTATTCTGTGTAAAATTATATCTTATATTTACTTATTTGTATTATTGCTTCTTTCCGTACTAGTCCGCACAGCAAGTCTAGCAAGTTTGAAGCTAGTCGATACTTCCATGTGTATCGTTTCCGCGCTCATGCTCCCTCCGACCGTGACGTCACGCACAGCAATGACGCCAATAGTGTCAGAAAGTTGGCCATGCACTTACACAGTCTCGATAATTCACAAAGTTGTAACGACTTGACATGAAGGCAAGAATTCTCTGCACGGCAGTATCATCTACGCCTTATGTCGTCATTTAAGTGTTTTGTTTCACGCCTGAATTCACTTCTGAGAATTGTGTATGTGTGCGTGTGCGTGTGCGTCGGAGAGAGAACGCAATGATGCGAAAAGTATGGCGTCTGACAATCTCTCCGCGTTTCGTTTGTGTGTGCTTCTGTGTGTGTATGCGCGTTCAACGGAGAGAAAGAAATGGCGTCTGCCTTTCTTCGCACCTCGACAGCGTGATCGTATCCGTACGAACACGCAGCGCGTACGTCACAGCAATGTTCACACTCCCTCCGAATCTCTGAATTCAAATTTTAATTGGCATGCATACACCACTTAGTCACGTTTTGCATCCGCACCATAATTCTAAGATATTTCTCCTCGCGCGCCCTGTACAATTCCCGTCTGATTTTGCATCTTAATAGATTTTTTCTGAATACTTAATCTTAAACTTCTGAACTTAATTTTAAATATCTCTTTTAATTTTCTGTTATTTAATCTAATACAAGAGAGCTATTTGTTGCGTATTTCTAAAACTATTTGCTCGTCTAAATATCTTACATCTGAAAAGCTCTTGCCATACGGTCAAAAACTCAACATGGTCGCGTCTCTCTGTTAGCCTCGCAAAAACTCAGGTACTCACCGATCTTCTTCTGAATCCCTGCTTGCCAATAACTCACAGCCCACCGGGCCAATAACCTGTTGTAGCGTGTATATAATAAAGAAATCTAGGCAATTTTAAAAACAATAAGTCTTTTATTCTGGCTCTGATAGCTGCTGGGACAAGGAAGTATAAAAGCGATGCGTCCGTCGTAGTCGGCGTTCGGCACGGAAGAGAGAGTCGCGCCGTCGTTGGCGCGAACACGGAGCAGGCGCTGTGTTGCAGAGGGGAGGCCGCAGTACATTCACTGCGCTCCTCTGCTGCAGGCTGGCGCCATCTCGGAGCTGTGGAAGGCGGCGCATACCATGATGCATCGCTGTAGAGCATTGCGTGGACTCAAAGCCCACGTACTTCTTACAGAACACTTTAAAATCCATAAACCGGGGAAACCCTGTATTTACATACAAGGACGTCTGTTCCCGTCTGTTCCCGTCTCTTTCGTTTTCCAGCATTTTTTATCACCCACGCCTGCGTTATTTTTCTTTTAGATGATTATTCACTGTAATCTTACTCTTAAAACATTTCATGTTAAATAACAATAGAAAATATTTCCCCTTCTAATTTTACACCGAAATAGATCGAGGTTCTAAAGATATTCGAAGAAGATACACTTCTTATTAACTTGCTCTTCTTTCGTTTTAAAGTTTTTAGAATTTAGTAATCAAAACCCCCAATGTTTAGTAATATACCTTTATTACAGTTGTAACGGTATGACTCCGCCCCCTGCCGGATGCTTCTCGAGTTTACCAGGATTCGAAGGTGGGGGTTTGAGAGGATTCAGGTGGCTTGGAATACAATAATAAGACACTATTTTACAAAAGTAGAAAGATATAAGGTTTTATTTAATTTGAAATAAACTATATAACTGCAACTTAGCAAAATAAGATAACAAATAGGATTGTGGCTCGTCTGCCATGCCGTAGGTTTAAGCCATCTTGACGCAGGCGTGTTAGCTTGGGTAAAAGAGCAGAACACCGCACGGAGGTCGGCGGAACGCCAACTGTGAGCTTGCCTTACATCAAGGGCTGTTCAAAGCGCAAGGAGGCGCTATGGAGCGCGGATCGAGCTGTACTAAAAGTACAGGCGCGTTGATTCCATGATTCCCGCCCACAGGCGTCTCGTGGTCTGAGTCGCTACGTCCACCCGTCGTACTCGCTGAAGGTGTGCTCTCCTAGACCGACGAAGGTCGTTGAGGCTGCCACAGCTGAGCGCGCAGAGCAGAGAGCGCCCGCAAAGGCGAAGTCCCCCGTTGCCGATCGCTGGGACCGTTATCCACCGAAGTAGCTTCTACGTAGCGTGGAGAGCGGATACCGCACGAACCCCTCCACATCGACTCAGGGTTGAGTCTGGACGAGAGAAAACCCGCCCAACTTAGTGTCGGCCACACCACCCAGATATAGTAATTGGAAAGGAAAAGGAGTCGGGGGATCAGGAGTGATCCCGTCACCAAAAAGCGAGGCAAGGATAAAAACCTTGCACCTCGTGGGTACGTTAAATAAAACAATTATTTAACTATCAAAAGTGAGACTTTATTCAACTCAATAAACTGGCAAGGGTGCGCGCCTATATCCCCGCGAGCCGCCGGATTGACTGCGGGAGCCGCGTGGAGAGGGGTCGCGCCGCGTAGCGGCAGCGCGTGAAGTAGACTCTCGCCGGCGCCGCGCGCGAGGCGGGAGATTCAAATTCGAATCTGTCGCGTTCTTATAGTTAGTATTGCAAACTGGCGCGAAGAGCCTTTACAATTTAATAATAATAATTATTATTTTGAGAATAGTATAAATATTGCACTCCAATTGTTTATTAATGTGTAATGGATCGATCTGACGGAGGCACGTAAAAGAATAAGAAAAACAAAATTTTTTCTTTATATTTTCTTTACATTTTTGCAACGTTTCGTTGGCATGATCCGCCAACCTCTTCAGGCTTATTCATATAAAGCACATGGCATCGATATATGTCGATGCCATGTGCTCTATATGAATAAGCCTGAAGAGGTTGGCGGATCATGCCAACGAAACGTTGCAAAAATATAAAGAAAATATAAAGAAAAAACTTTGTTTTTCTTATTCTTTTACGTGCCTCCGTCAGATCGATCCATTAATAATAATTATTATCATTAGTTAGGCGTGTATCAATTCCCCTCCGTTTTAGAATACATGGAGCGCGGTTTGTAGTGGTCTCGGCTACATGGGTTGATGTGTGTAGTGTAATGCAAGTTTCGCAAGTGTAATGACTACGCAGGAATCGCAAGTGTACACGCAGGTACCGCATTGAAACGCAAATATAATTAATACGCAAGGACGCAAATATAAAATAATATCGCAAAGGTGTGAGTGTCAGTGTGAAATATCGCAAGTACGCATTGTCTTATATTGTCTGTAATTTATTTCCATTCTTTCACTGCACTGCTTATATTTTCACCGCATTGTCTTCTCAGTCAACAGTTAACGGTGATTCGGGAATGACGGCGGTGTGGAGCGATTTTCCGCCCCTGCTTCGGAGGGACAGTCTCCTGACTGTGTTGGACGAACGCGGCGTGCGCATCGTTGTTCGTTTTCGTCGACAGCTCTACTGTCGAGGGGGGTAGCTGCCTGGCTACCACTGGTGTGGATGAGAGCAACTGCGTAGTTGCTGTGGGGAGCGGTAGCCTTCTGGCTACCACTAGCGTGTTGAGCAGACGCGCTGCTGGTGAGGGCGGCGGCCCGCCGGCCACCGAGATGCGTTAGTTTGACCAACAACCTCTCTTGGTCCGCAAGATAGAGATATCTGCGCTTCGATTTAGTATTATAATCAGTGAAGGTGGAAGTAGCATGCATGCTACTGTGGAAACGCGCGGCGGCCACAGCTGCTAGGGTAATTATTGTAGAAGGGCGGAGCAGTAACTCTCAGACCGCTGCTACTGTAGGAAGAAGTGGCAGCCTCCTGTTCGCCACTGGAGAAGGTAGTAGCGCTCGGGCTACTGAAGGGAGCGATAACCTCCTGGCCTCCACTGGTAAAAGTGGGAGTAGCGCTCAGGCTACTGAAGGGAGCGATAGCCCGCTGGCCATCACTGGAGATTGGAGCAACTGCGAAGCTGCTGAAGGGAGCGTCAGCTTTCTGGCCACCATTGGTGAAGGTGTTAGTAGCGCTCGGACTACTTCTTGTGAACGTAATAACGTTCTGGTCACAATCTATAACGACGGGAATAGCGTTCCGGCTACTCAAAGGAGCGACGAATTCCTCCGTGCTTGCACAGAAGGCGGGAGGAAATGCTTCGTCGGGCAGATCAACCCAGACGGGGGGTTTCGTGCGTCGTTTATATTGTACTGGGATCATAGAAGCTCGAGACGCTTTAGCCGTTGCTGCTACCTCCGATTTGTATCGAGACATGGCCTCGACCAAATCTGGATTCGTCGGTGCTTGGGGTTGTGATGTGGTTGCCTTGATTGGCAATGCTGGAGACGTGCGCATCTCGGTTTCTTCCTTGTCGTCTCTCTCGATTTCCATGGCGATAGCGAGGAGTGTAGAAAAGATCTTTGGGTCCGCTGCGCGGATATACTTCCGCAGACTCGGGCGAATCTGGTTCAGCAGAACCATGACTTTGACGTCTTCGGATTCCTCCGGTCGCAGTCGGTGAAAGAGACTGTGTTGCTCATAAAGGAACACAGCAACGGGTTGGTCCTCGGCCTACTTTCTGCCGTAGAGGTCGGCGAGGAGCTTGGTTCTGACCATACAGCTGTCGTAGGTGAGCAGCAGTAGCTCCTGAAAGCGTTGCCACTCGAGGTCGAACGTTTCATAGTCTTGCCACGTGCGAGCGTCTCCTGTGAGACCTTGGCTCAACGTTCGCGTGCGGTCATCGACGAGAATCTGATAGGCTGCGATATATGCCTCGCAGTGTCGCAGGTAGCGTTGCGGATCCTCGTGGGGTAAACCAGAGAACTCCGGTAGCAGCGTTTGATAACCGGATAACGCTCTGCGGAAGTCGTTCCAACTTTGCAACGCTGGTATCGACGTCGGTACGGAGTGCGAAGCTGATTGCTTCGGAAGGGTGTTGGGCGGCATTGGGTGTTTATCCACTCCCAGAAGTGTAGAGTTCGTCTGTATCGGGGTTGACTGGTCCACACTAGTCGTAGGTTGGACTGTCCTTGGCTCCGATCACCTCGAAGCAGGCGCTGGATGAGGTATGGCTGAAATCAGCCATTGGGAGGTAGTCTGCTTGCTCCTCCAGAAGTGGACGGTGCTGTAGAGCAGCTGACAAACCACAAGGGCTAGAAGCCACATTGTAGTGATGTGTGGTTACTCCTTGAAGCGGAGAGGTGGATGAAATCCTTGATGACTAGCTCGTCGATCATTGGATCCTCTCGGCATCAGCAGAGATTCGAACCCCACGTTGCACAGTGGGAAAAAATGACTTTTTGGACAAAAATCTGCCGACAGTGCAATTCTTAACCGATTTGGACGATTTTTTTTTTTAAATTCGCATGAAGAAATTTCCTATAACGTATGGCTACCTAAATTAGCGGCATTTCATTCCTTAGCTAAGAAAAGTCCCAAAAACGGCCCATAATGGCACGATCAGTCAATAGAACAGACCAGTAAAATCCATAAATAAATATATTTGAAAAAATAAGCTCTTTACTCCTAATTTAAACATTTCTTAATATTATATTTTTGCTTCGAGGTTGATACCGGTATATGATGGTCCCATGGGCCCATGGGCCTCAAATAGATCCTAATAAGATGCACCAAACGACATTTTTTTCAACATAAATCATAATTTTTATTACTGAGTAAAAAGTAATTTCTATACTCACATTTCAATCATTCCTTATCTGTTAACAATATATTACAGTCCCATGGGCCTCATATTTACTGGGTGATCTATTTGAAACTACCTACTTAAATATATCGAAAGCAAAGCATTTATGGAAAATATTCAAAAGTGAACACTCCAGAAGAGAATGGATTATCTCTGAATGGACCCTCTTAACCAGTCCTGGGCCCTACTAAGGCCCAATATATGTAAGGCCCATTTTTTAATATAAATTATTATTTTTATTACAAAATCAAATGATATGATTCAAAGGACACAGAAAAAGCATTCCTTAATTTATTTCAATGTGGAATTTCTTTAGCTAAGGAATGAAATGCCGCTAATTTAGGTAACCATGCGTTATAGGAAATTTCTTCACGCGAATTTAAAAAAAAATCGTCCAAATCGGTTAAGAATTGCACTGTCGGCATATTTTTGTCCAAAAAAGTCATTTTTTCCCCACTGTGCGTTGGGCGCCAATTGATGCAGCCGTGTTAGCTCGGATAAAAGAGCAGAACAGCGCACGGAGGTCGGCGGAACGCCAACTGTGAGCTTGCCTTGCATCAAGGGTTGCTCAAAGCGCAAGGAGGCGCTATAGAGCGCGGGTCGAGCTGTACTTAAAGTACAGGCGCGTTGATTCCCTGAATCCATCGTCGACACTCTAAGAGAGTGTGTGCGGGGACCGGCGGAGCGATGAGCGCTTCCACGCCGGTCGAAGACGAGGTGCGAGCAGTGCTTGCTCGCTCGGAGCTGCTCTCCTTGAGCGGGGATAAGACGAGTCCATCGTCGCACTCGAAGGTAGGTCGGCGGAGCAAGGATGTCCGAGTGAACGAAGCTCGTTGGAGCTGCGGTCGTGCGCGCCTATATCCCCGCGAGCCGCCGGATTGACTGCGGGAGCCGCGCGGAGAGCCGCGCGCGAGGCGGGAGATTCAAATTCGAATCTGTCGCACCCTTATAGTTAGTATTACAAACCGGCGCGAAGAGTCTTTACAATTTAATAATAATAATTATTATTAGATAGGCGTGTATCAATCTGAATCATAAAAGCCAGAAAACGTACTTACATCGGAGTAAAATTTGAGTCGCACGCTAACGCCCTCTCGCAGCGGGCGGTTTTTCCGACGAATGGTATCGAACGCAGGGTAGTGTCAAGGTACGGTCAGGAAATCGTCGGAAGGATCGGTCTTCGTAGCGTCAGTGCGTCGGTAACAGGTTGGTTCCGCGTTTCACCGTCTAGGAACGGGTCGGTTACTCGCCTCCACACGTGTGTGCACGAGGCCAAGGCGAGGGTTCCCCCAGGAGACAGTTCGTTCCTGCTCCGTGTGTGCACGATGGCAGGGACGCTGCTGGTTCCGACGTTCCGCTGCCTCGGTTGTGAGAAGCACTCACCTAGACACGTGTGTGCACGAGGCCTGGGTGAGTCTTGATCCGGAGGTTCGACTGTCGCTGCCTCGTGTGTGCACGTTGGTCCAACGAGGTATCCCGTATTCCCCTAGGGTTGTGTGTGTACGTGCCCTAGTGGAATTTCGATGGGCCAAGTCTATCCTGGCCTGCCTCATGTGTGCACGAAGGCAGGAACAGGCCTAGTCCCCGATCTCTATTATTCCGTCGTTCCGGTCCTCTACAGAACCTTCAGGTACACGTCTGTGCATGTTGCACCTGGTGTTGATGTTTCTGCAGTCGTCCTGGCTCTGACGACGTGCGTGCACGACGGCAGCGACAGGAGCAAGTCCGGAGACAATCGGCGAGTCTAGGTCGGTCGGTTAGTTCGTGGTTGTCGAAAGCGTGCTCTAGTCTAGGTGCCGGATGGTCTATGGCGGAAAGGATCGACGTTTGATCCGGACGGGCTGATATTAGGATTGACGTGGGTGACGGATCAATTCACGCACTTGGAAGTAGTGCCATAAGGAAATTGCGAGAACGGGGTTTTCTGGAGTCTAGTTTGTGTGTGCACAGTGCTAGTGGACTGATTAGAGGATTATACTGGGAGAGTAATACCAGGAGAACGGTCGGTAAAGATCTCCCTCACACTCGGGTGAGCAAGGCTTATATAGGCTGAATTGCCCACGCAAACTGTGCGCGCTGCTGTGGCGGCGGGGCCGTCGCGGCTGCGCGTGTCGATAGGGTGGCGCGATGAGCGGGGATGCGCGAGTGTGCCGGCGCGTGAGTGAAGCGGCGTGAGCGCCCACGCGCAAGTAAATTACTAACCTATCTGACGGGCGGCGTGCCAGCGCGCAATTAACGCACACTGACTGCGATGACATAGCAGCGAGGAGCGGTAGCCTCGTTGCACAGTATACACACATTAGTTTATAAATAAAATTATTATATAACCAGAAATTCAATAGACATTAATAACATAGTATATAAACTGAGTTATTTCCAGTTGTTATATGTTTTAGAATTTAATTATATACCTTAATCTCATTAAAGTTTATATTAACTTAGTATATATATATATATATATATATATATATATATATATATATATATATATATATATATATATATATATATATATATATATATATATATATATATATGTTTATAAATTGGTACTTTTGTGTGTGTATATATATGTATATATATATATATATGTGTTTGTAAATTGGTACTTTTGTCGAGATGTCAACCTTTCGCTCAGAATTCGGGCAATGTGACTAAAGAAATAATGACCCTTAGGTTACCGACTCTGGGAAAAGGGGGTATAGATTTCTCCTCAAAAATCGCGATTCTTGCGTTGAGAAATTTGAGGGGTCTCTTTAAAATGCCGACATCTCTTCAAAAGTGCCGATCTATATCATTAAAAATGTTACTTATGTCGACTGCAATTTACTATCAACTGATAAGAATTTTTCCATCGGTCTTACAGTCTTACAAATTAAATTAAAATAATTAATATTTATGGCAGTCAGATTGCTCTTATTTATAATCACCCCCGCTGAATCTGAAATAAAAACTTAATTAAAACCTGGAAAAAACTTTGTTAGCACCGATCTATACGTTGATATCTCTTCAAATATACCAATTCCCATAGTTGTGATATATATATATATATATATTAATAGAGCTATAATTAAAAAAAAAATATATTTTAATTTTAAATCTAAAATTATTAGAGTATAGAGATCATAATTGCGTTTCAATCGTTTATATTTACTATAAGCTATTATATGCAGCTAACTTTAACTCTTTCTCGATAATATTAAGATCTTCGTACTATACCTATTTTATAATGTAATTACGCTAAATCTTTTTTCGTTTATATTCACTACACATATTTACACACAAACAATAACGAATGCAGAGAATACTGATTCTTCATCCGTAATTTCTAATGAATCATGTACTATCTCTATATATCTACTACCTGATATGAAAATGATAGCATTAGGCATGTATTTACAAATAGTTTTTATGCGATTTCTTTGTTAGGTACCATTTATTTGTGATAAAACTATGTAAATTTCTAGCTTAGGACTTTAGTTTAATTAATATAATGCTTAACTCTTAAACAAATTTGTCTTTCTCACTTTTATACATTTGACATCTTTTGTAAAATAAATAATAGAAAAAGTTCTCGTAAAACTATAACTTTAAATAAGAAAATATCGGTATTCAGATAATATTCGCTATTTCTAAAATTATGCAAATATTAATTTTCAATTATTCACATCTTTCAATTATAGAGAATTTATAAATCAACGTATTTTAATATATTTCAATGAATTTTTACAATAGTTTCCTTCAATCACATATCCATTTAAAGTCGTTTTTGCTTTTACACCTTCTATTATTTAAATCTAAAATAGCAAGCTACAGCTATATTTATAAAACCTAAAATATCTCCGTTTACAACCATCAATTAACAAGAATACATATGTTAATTTTTAGACTGTTCACATAATATTAGGATTTTAGAAGTACATTTATGTTACTCTGTAACTTCTAGGTAAACATATTCCATCTACCTACTATACTTCTTCCATTTAAATTTTTGAAGATTTATTAACGCAATACTTCAATAAGTTTTAATTATATAAAATTAAACTGGGTTGTTCCATTCTTTTTATTAAGCTCTTACATCAATAATTATCTTTAATATTTTTTATGCGCATTCGCATTTCTTGATTTTATACTCCGTATGCTTATGCAGGGTATATAAAAGAAAAATCTCTGCAATTTTCAAATTCAAATAAGGATATTTTAAAATTCAAACATCATATGGAACCATTTACTTTTTGTTCTCTTTTTTGAAAAGTTTATAAACTAATATATTTTATTATCTCACCGACTTCTATAATAGGTTAGTCTATTATATATACTGTTAATGTTGCTGTACTGTTTAAAAAGTGATTTTAATCTTAAAACCTAAAATCTATAGATTACAGAGCTAATTGTTAAGCAGAATTGTTTCATTCCCGACGATATCAAAACCCGGAAATATGTTTAACTAATTTTATGACAGAATATATCTTTTTCGTCAATCAATAATAATTCTCATATATGCCTATTTACGAATAAGATTAAATACAGAATCTATCTGTAATTTCTATGAAATAGTGCACCTCTTTTATACTCGGCAATTAATTTTATTCAGAAGTTATTAAACGATATCTAGGATTCGATATGCAAAATTAAAACAATATGTACACTTACAAATAGAGCATGTGCTATCACATCCAAATGCAAGTTATATTATAACAACACTATGTAAATGGATAAACCACTTTGAATAATGGTTAGTTTACAGAAATATTCATGATTTGTTGTAGTCATTACATACCATTACTAATTAATTATCAATTCATTAAATAATATTCATTTTAAAATTAATAATTTTCATGTTTTAACCTATTTTTCTTTTAATTAGTATTGGCACCGCCCATTTTTCATATATATTTTAAATTTCGTATTAGAAACCAATGATTTTCAAAATAGTCAAAAATAGAGTAAGAAAATGACAAAAATTTGATATTATTTTCAAGCATTTAACGGGTGATATTTTAAGCTATTTTCTTACTCTATTTTTGATAGCCTATAACTTTTTGAGAAATCGACATTCTATAACGAGAGAACGCTTAAATTAAAGCTTTTTCTACGCCTTTTCATAAACTTTTTAATCCATTTAAATAGCCGAAATATTCGTAAAGCTATAACTAAAGAAAGGGATCCCGTTTTCATCAAAAACAGTTCATTTTAGACAGAAAATAACTTGGATTTTGGCACATAAAGCCCATTCAGAAAAACCCTGACACACGTGTCTCATTATTTGTCATAATAAAGTGCTTCTACAGTTTCAGCCAAGTCCAGGACCTGTATTCTTGGTGCTCCCCATGTAAGTGGGCTTTTTGCCATTGTGTGATTGCAGTACTCGTGTTCTACTAGCAAAACGTACTCGCATTCGGCTTGGGCTTGCTCGCGTTTGACTCGTACTGCGAACTCCACACTTCGTCTAAAAAAGCCCACTTTATGCGTTTGGGATACAACATACTATTTAAAACTGTGCATGGTGTTTCGCACGACAAAATTCCCAAAAACGGTCGAAAATCGACTTCTTAATTTTTTATTTGGTGTTTCGCTACTCCGAAAAATTAAAAAAATTCAAATGACGGACCGGTCATCCCGATTGACTATTGGAATTCAAATGAAATAAAAAAACAATATACGAGTAACTTTAAAAATAAAAAATGAACCGCCACAATACGATTATAAGTGTTTCCGATACCGTAACAAATTGTATTCTTGTCCGACTTGTAGCGCTAACGTGCAAGCGTATATCTAACCTACGGAGCAAGTCACCTCCTCATCAAAAGTGATGTTACTGTATCATTCTTATAAATGGTTAATAATAAAGTACACTCTATACTTTTACCCAAACCATACTCATTTATTAAGCACGCTCCCCTCATAATTTTATTTCTAATAGGTTAATTTCAAAGAGTTGAACCCTTGTCGAACCGACCGCTGAGTTGGCACCTTCTCATTCAGGAACGACGATATAATATAAAATTGAAACTTTATCTGACTAGACGAGAAAAGAATTTTACATATGAGAAAGAAAAAATGGTATCTTTCTAAAGTACTTGAATTAATTATAAAATGGTCATATTTGTAATCTTGGACCTTCGAAATATCGAAAAAACTAAAAAAAATAATAATATTATTTCCCTGCTGCCTTGTGGTATACTTAAACTTTCAAATAATGTAAGTAGCACAAGATTTTTCGGCGAAAAATTCCTAATTACAGTTTCAGCTTCAATATTATTCCATAGAGAATATGCACACACTAATAATTACGAGAAAGCAATGTCCCAAATTATTAGCAGCGGTATTTAATATATTACTATTATTAAAAGCTTAAAAGCTTCAGTCTAATTTTGCACCGAGAAAACAATGAAAGGGGAGCGAGGGAAAGATTTACCTAATAAAATAATGATCTGACGGTTGCAAAGGACGCATATAAGGACGATTGCCCTGCTCCCACGATTTTTAAATGGCACATGAAATCGTGAAATTACGGAATAGTTACATGCATATCATTTTTTTGCCTAGCGGGCCGAATTTTCCACATTTTCTCCCGATCTAGAAAGTTGTATTTTCAGCCTCGCCAGGCAAACAGTATATTACGCAACTAGAGTGGTAAAGAGCTGTCCAGTCCAGAACACGTGTAAGTTGCCACCCAAGCCGAAGGTGAGGGTGAAAAATAAGTGCTCTGTGGTGGTCCTCTTTATTCCAGTGTTGCGTATACTATTTTTTACCATACCCGGAGCTCGAAAATTCCACATTCGCATTTTTGAGCAGGCAACGAAAGTGGTACTTTTGCTCCCGGCTCAGAAACACGAATGTAGTATTTTCGGCCCGGGTATGGTAAAATATAGTATATGCAGCACGAGCGAAAAATTGGTGAAAAAAAGTTTATGCACTATGCGAGAAAGACTGTCAAAGATTTTTCCTCTCTAGATGCTTAATATACTAATTACACCATTCTAACCTCAGAATCATAACTTTAATATGATTATTCGGCTCTCGTGGTATAAAATACGGTACGATACTAGTGCGTAAGGTGATTTTTACCGCATTCGACTTTTCGCACTCGCTTCGGTCGTGCGAAAAATGTCTCCTGCGGTACATAGTCACCTTCCACACCCGTATCGTAATGTACTATTTCACCGTACCCGGGCCGAAAAACCCACATTCGCATTTTTGAGCCGGGAGCGAAAGTGGTACTTTCCGCTAGAGCATAGTAAAAAAATAGTATACGTACCATGTTCGAAAATAAAGAATGACTCGGATCGCATGTTTGTCACCCTCGTCTTCGGCTCGGGTGGCAATTTACTCCGACTCTGGCATAGATAACTCTTTACTTCCCTAGTTGCGTAATATACCCAACTAGGGAGGTACATAGTTCGCATACATACGAACATGTTATAACATACGTACTTTAATGCATAATGACAGTTTAAGGTAATTGTAAATTTATTTATATTTATATCTCTAAAAAAACTGTTAGTAATAGTAGAATGGTGGCAAGTATGAGTTTGTTTTTCATATCTCATGAAACTGTCAACACTGTAAAAAAATAAACAAACCTTTTTCTAAAGATTTTTCTAATACTTTATTATCTTTATTTTGAAAATTTACCTCTTCAAAAATCACTCTACTCAATAATCAAATAAAACAAAGCAAATCAAACAAAAGAAAGTATTGAAATCAACGTATAAATAGTCAAGTAAACGTAAGTGTAATCAAGCGAAATTAATAAATCTTAATCATAACTAATATCTTAATTTTATACGAAGTTATAAGCATTTTATATGAGAAATGAAGTTGTAATCTTTTAGTTTATTTAAAATACTCAAAGATGTATCTTAAGCAATGCAGGAGATCTTTAGTTTCACAAGATAACCATACGTACTTGGCCTCTATAAATTTTACCTATACCCAGTAGTTGAACACACAAAAAGTGATAAAAATCAATATCAATTAATTAAAATGATATTCCAAGTCTCTGTTATGCATGATATGACATGACAAACTGTAATATTTATAAGAATGCAGTGAATAGTGCTAGTCTTCGTAAGTATTTATCGAGCTGTGTATTTTTTTACCCAAGATCTGCGAGTCCTGTTTCTTATTGTCCGAACGCAGTGAGTTGTGCTTTTTTTCGTCCCAGCTCCGCGAGTCGTGTTTTTTTTTCGCAGGGGGGCGCGAGCTGTGCTTTTTTTTATCTGAACGAATCGAGTTCTGCTTGTTTTCGTAACGACATGAGTTATGCTTTTCTTCGTCCGGAGCGCCGATATAACAAATCTATAGATAGTCCGTTGTCCATCTTCTCTAGAAATGTTGAGCCATCTGACTGATCAGAAGCCAACGCTTTTCTGGTGGGACGTTGACATTGGTGGCATCTTTTTCGGGTACTAAAAAGGATGTACGTTGAATGGGAAAATGTGAAGGTGATAGAAATTCACGGTCAGATGGATCATCAGTAAGAGCAGTTAACGGTATTGAATTAAGGCAGGTATCTATTCTGTACATAAGAGTAGCAAGCTCCGAAAATGTGAGAACTTGATCTCCAATGACACGACGCAAGTGATGTTTAACCGTCTTAACTGCAGCTTCCCATATGCCACCAAAGTGAGGTGCACTGGGAGGGTTGAAGATCCATGAAGTTCCTTCTTATGCGAGGGACTTAACTACATGAGATGAGAAAGATGAAGAAGCATCGACCATCTGTCTCAAGTGAGTATCTGCTACTACGAAGTTTGTACCTTGATCTGAAAATAGTCCCATACAATGTCCTCTACGGGCTGTAAAGCGATGGAAAGCAGCGATGAACGCTTCACTAGAGTAGCTCTAATAACCATACAAATAAATATCGCGTTATAGTCTTTCATCGTGCCTTTACCTCTAGTTTTTGTAGGACGAATGCTAATGGCACCGGCGTAGTCGACACCAGAACGTTCAAATGGAGACGAAGGACGGACTCGAGCCTTTGATAATTCACAGTAAAATTAAGTTCATCGTGAGCCTTTGACCATGGGTCGTGATTATCGGAGAGCCAGGCTGGACTTCTCCACCATAAACTATACGAGGTTAATTTTGATGGCTCAATACCTCTAGATTTGACGTCTGCGGGTTTATCACTAGAACGCACATGATGCTACTATGTATCGGGTACCAGAGTGTGAATCTCTATGCATCTGTTAGCTACAGAAACGCTCCATCAAGAGGGGTCTTTGAGGCAGAAGAGCACATCTGCAGAGTCGGACCATAGATGAATACTTTCCACTTTTAATGGGAAGGATTCGATGAGAGCTACCTGTTCCAAGCGCGCTACCCGCACAGACAGAAAGAATTTTAAGACCTAAAGATGTCATATCTTGGGTTTCGAATTTTGATGGTTCTGGGAAAGTCAGAATATTTTTAAGAGAAGTTCTTTTTAAGAGAGACGCATTGAACCAAATGAATAATTGGTTAGATAAAAAATGTGTTTTACGAATGATTATTGTCAGTAAAATTACAGGACAAGCTAAGGCTCTTATAGCATCACAGGAGGCTGACAATTGGGAACATAGAAAGGAGTTACTATATCACTATTACAATATTCAAGATATGCCTTATACTTATTTAAAAGAGCAAAGGAACAAGATTTTACAGAACTATGGAGAAACAGTATCTGCATACGCATGAAGATTGGATATACATAGAAAAGTCATGGAAGCTGCTGGGGACAAAACAGACCCAGCTAAAGCAAAATTTTCTCAGGAAAGAGAAGAAGAAGGAGTTTGGAGATTCATCGTCGACTTAACAGACAAGTTAAATGAACGAGTCGAAAATAAAAACCCTAAGACATTGAAGGAAGCGATATCGATAGCACTTAATGCTAAAAGTATTATACAATAAAGGCAACTGTGTAGAAAAATGTTACAAGCACATATAGACAATCGTGCAGGTAAAAAGATTCAGGAACGTCGTTTTGATGGAAATCAAAGAAAACTTGGAAAATCTGAAAATGCCAAAGATGAATCAATGAGGTCGGATTTATTTTGCAATCATTGCAAACGATCTGGGCACACAGAAGAACGGTGTTTTTCTAAGCTACAAGATGCTCGAAAGAAATAGGATTTTCGTCAGGACCAACAAAAGAATCGTCCACCTCCAGTGAGAACACTAGAAAAAAAGACAGAAGAAGGATACGATCTATATGTATCCGAAGAGGCACAAGAAGAATTAGATGACCCGTTTTCATACGAACAACAGGAGTAAATGAACAAGTCATATATGTCAGACCATTCGGAGTAAAACAAACAATCAAATTATCAGTGGACTCCGGTACAGAGGTCAGTATAATAAAGCATAATGCTTTAGATTTTAGAAATTGTGAACCACGCAAGGATTACACCAAAAATGACATTATGAGAAATGGCAAAATATCTTTGTTGGAAACAGCAAAGCTATCTCTTTTTAATAAAAAAGATGAGTATTTAGTCGCAAGAAATAATTTTCCTTGGGACTTCATTGGAATATTAGGAATCAATATTATGAAGACACACAATGCTGTGCACGATGTTGGAAAAAATATTTTGACTCTCAGTGAAAAAGAGATTCCCATAAATGAAAAGCCAATGGAAGTCGCACCTTATGAGAGTAAAATCTATCAAATGAAAAATGTACATAGTAAGGATAAACATTTTCTTATTACAGGGGAAAATATAACACCTGGAATTGTGAAAAATAAACCAACTGTAACGTTAGTGACTTGCAATGGAACAGACGATTATATACATGTTTTTAAGAGTCAAAAAGAAATTTCGGAAATAAAGTTATAAGAGAACAAGGAAATTCCGAAAATAAATAATATCAGAGGTAGAAATGAGGAATATGAAAGGAAAAATTTACTAAAAGAAAATACACGTCTAAGATATATACCGAAGAACGAAGCTAAAAAAGTAATGAATATTTTAGAAAAATTTACAGATGTATTTTACTTGCCAGGTTATCAATTACCTACCTTAAAGGGGTTGACACATAAAATGAATTTAGATACAGCTGCACCAATTTTTACTAAACAGTATCGATATCTACCTCGACATCAAGAAGAGATCAAGAAACAAACAAAAGAAATGTTGCAAAAGGATATAATTGAGGAATCTTATAGCCCTTACGGCAGCCCTTTATGGGTAGTTCTCAAAAAGAAAGATGCTTCTGGAAGACAAAAATGGCGAGTTGTGGTCAATTTCAGGAAAATAAATTAACACACGCCACAAGATAATCATACTATAACAAATGTCGAGAAAATTCTCGAAAGACTCAGAGGAGCACATTACTTATCTGCATTTGATTTGGCTTCAGCATTTTACCAAATAATGCTAGAAGAGGATTCAAAAGAAAAGACTGCTTTCTCAACTCCTGATGGATATTTTCAATTCAAAGGATGCCAATGGGATTAAACCACTATCTTTCAATGAGCAATGAATTATGTTTTAAGAGGACTCGTTGGAGTAATTTGTTTTGTATATTTAGATGACATAATTATTTATGGAAGGACTCTAGAAGAATATAATCAAAATTTAAGTCTATTTTTACAGAAGTTAAAGGAGTACGGCAAGAATAAGAATATTTGGATCATATTATTACAAGTGACGGTGTTAAGCCGAATGACAATAAAATTGAAACAATTCGATCTTTTTCAGCTCCGAAAAATGCTAAGGAAATAAATTTTTGGGTTTTGCAGTATATTACAGAAGATTTATTAAAGACTTTAGTAAAATCGCGAAACCTCTTACTCAACTGTTAAAGAAGTGTGAATAATTCAAATGGACTAGTAAGCAAACAGAAAGCTTTGAAAAATTAAAGCTAATGAGAGAACCCGTCCTGATCTATCCAGATCATACTAAGGAGTTCACACTCACAACAGATGCAAGTAGTTATGCATTGGGAGCAGTTTTATCGCAAAAGATAAATAATTTTGATAAGCCAGTCGCATATGCTTCCCGTACACTTAATGATGCTGAATCAAGATATAGCACAACAGAAAAAGAATTTTTGGCCATTGTTTGGGTAATCAAACATTTTAGACACTTTTTCTATGGAAAACATTTTATAATCATTACAGATCATAAACCGCTTAAGTGGTTAATGAATGTGAAAGATCCTTCATCAAGGCTTATGAGATGGCACCTTAAGCTAGAGGAATATGATTATGAAATATAATATGAGGAAGGAAGTTTAAATTCTAATGCTGATGCTTTGTCAAGACGTGTTTATCACCTTCAAACACCAGAAGAAGAATTTGCGGAATACTTAACGCAGTACAGACATACCACAGACTTATAGACACAGACTGCGCGCTCTTATGGATAGCGTGAAGCCCACGATGGTGGCGTGTGATCATGCTATCTCTCTCTCACACCTACAGTGGTGGGGGTAGATGGGAAACGGTGAGGGCAGAAGAGGAGAGTGCGTTGAGGGGAACACTCCTCCCCCACCAAGCGCCCATTAGAAAGAGAGAGCATGACCACAGCTATTGTCCGCTCTGTCTTGCCCGGCTTCAGCACTTTACACGGAAGCGCGCAGTCTATCTCTATAAGTCTATGAGATATACACAGTTAAAACCTTTAAAAGAAGTATTAAGAACAAAATTACCAATAATTACCATAGGACCAAAAAGAAACAATGATGACATTATTATTGCAGCAGAGACTGAGTCCAAGGAAGCTTTTGCAAAACTAAAAGGACATGTAACATCAGACTGTATGCAGGTTCGTTATGATTTAAGGAAATTAGACGAGAACATTAAAGTAAAATTAGTAAGAATGTTAAAATATCTGAATACAAAGTATTTGATGAGACTAAAAATATTGAAATAATAGTAATGTCGGTAACGGAAGTTAAAGACAAAAATGAACGAGCAAAAATAATAAGAGATTATCATGTACCCGAAAATGGACATTTTTGGATAAGTAAAATATATGAAAAAATAAGCCAGAAGTTTTATTGGGAAATATGAAGAAAGATATAGAGGGTTATATTAAAAGCTGTAATGATTGTCAGCTTACTAAGAGAGCACAACATAATAATCAAGCTGATGGAGTTTTAATACATCCTCCTAGGACATTAGGTGAAAGGGTTACTATAGACCACGTCGGACCATTGCCAGCATCAACGGAAGGTTTCAAATACATCTTAACTATTCAAGATCTATTGACAAAAATTTTAACTCTTATACCTGTTAAATCAACACAAGCTATTGAGACTGCGGAAGCACCTCGAGAAAATGACATATATATTTATGGAATTGCTGTTGAAATTATTATGGACAATGCAACCGGATTTCAATCAGAAATAATGAAAATTTTACTGAACCATCATAAATTTAAACCAATTGTCATAGCAGCAGGACATCCTCAATCTAATGGGCCTCTAGAATGAGCAGATCCAACCATAAAAGACCAATTGAAAATATTAGTTACTGACAAATCTGCAACTTGGTCACAATATTTGAAGAAAGTTTAATTTATTTTTAATAACATAATAAATAAAGGGACAGGGTTCTCTCCTTTGGAAACAATGTATTTCAAGAAAAGTTATTTGGAAACTAGACTGCCAACACTGGAATTCAAATCTCAAGATGCTGCAAGATATATAAATGAGATTCAAGAAAATCATTTAGAATTGTTAAAAAAGGTAAAAGAGAACTTAACAAAAAGTAAAGAAAAATATGAACAAGAGGTAACAGTAAGAAGAAAAGGACCAACACCTTTATATTAAACTGGAGACAGAATAATGGTCAAAAATTTACAGCAAGCCCCTCTTTCAAAAACATGGTTGGGACCTTATACAATTACAAACATAAACACTGACACATACACTATAACTTACAAAGTCAAAAACAAGAATCACATGAGACATATTAACGATACAAACCCCTTTAATAATTAATTGTTTGTTTCAGGTGCTGATAGTTATAATACTTTTTGTTTGTGTAATACAAGGACGTAGCCATGGAGATCATTATATAATAAAACATACCCATATTTCGAGAAGAACTATTTCAAGCTCGTATGTACCATGAAGTCTGGACCACCATACACTACATAGATCAACACGATTTAAGAAAGGATAGTACCCAAATAAAAGATTATATACTCCATGTTAGAAGTATGTGAAAATCATTCTGGTGGCAATCATCAATTTTCTCTAAATGCTTTAAGTAGTAGAAATGTTAAAATAGACGAAAAGATAAATGCCTTATTTGAATTAAAAAGTGATAGGAGGAAAAGAGAATTGATAACTGTCGTTGGAAGTGTAAGTAAATTTCTATTCGGGACTATGTCAGCCGACGACGCCGAGGCTGTTAATAAACAAATTAACGACGTCTATATATCACCGCTAATAGAGCAACACTTATGAAAAATCAGACAAGTATTGTAAAAAACACAATTAGACCATTTGATAAGCTATTTAAGACGCAAATACATGATATTAAAAACTTAACATTAATTTTAAGAAAAGGCAGTCCTTAAATAAATATAAATTCGTTTAATTCAAATTTAATGGAATCTATTGCGAAAGTAGAAATTTGTTTGGACGATTTGTTAAAAATAACTGACTTAGTATTTGAAGGAATAAATAGTGGGAAAACAGGAGTTGTTTCGCCACAATTAGTGACGCCAAAAAACTTTATAGAAAGTTTAGACACCATTCAAAAGAAATTATATTTCACAGAACTACCATTTCAGTTAGAATTAAAATATTATATTTTATATATGAGAATTATTGCTATAAATATTATGTTATCTGGTGAAAGATTGGTATATATGTTTTATTGGTATATATTGGTATATATATATTGGTATGTATACGTTATACATACGCCAATTCCAACGGATTCAGTGTATGATGTTTTTAAGTTTACACGAATACCCATGAAGGGTTGGACGAAATATTGTATTTATGACAATATTTCGCCAAAACCTATTGCAATGAATTCACATTCAACTCAATATACAATTAGCAATATTGAAAAATGTACTTCTTTAGATTTTGTTAAAATATGTGAAATACTAAATCCAATACATAGGCTTATGACAGAATCCAGTTGCTATATTCACTTACTCAGAGAAAAACAAGATACAGATTGCACAAAAAAATATTTTGATCTTTATAACAATTTTATTCTAGCACTTGAAAATGGGTATAGATGGTGTATATTACCGCAAAATAGTGAAACGGTTACCCTTTCGTATAGAATTAATTTTGAATCAGTTTTTACTATTAAATTCTTGAAATTGCACCGCATTGTCGCGGATGTTCAGAGAATCATGTATTTCTACCGAAAGGTCATAAAAACTCATCTAAATTTTATGAATTTAAAATCAATGTATCTTTTACATCTTTAGAAAAACATGCATTTACCATGCCCAATATAACTTTGCTGGAATTTAATTCTTATCATATAAATCCTCACGAAATAATTTCCGCAGCTGATAGCTTGACGATCTAAGTCAAAAACTTGATATCATCTTTCAAAATCATACAAAAAATCATTGGTTAAATACAGGGTATTCGATTTTAAATAAAATTGTTTACAGTCTGGCTGGATTTGCTATAGTTTATTTATTTATTTAAGAAACGCTGCGCTGGTCCGTGAGTTCAGTAAGCCGTCACGCTACTCGTGTAAGCTTTGCTCCTAATAAAGTATTCTTCCTCCAGCCCTAAAGTCTGTGCCTATACCTTACCTAAGTTATTTTTACAACAGTTCAAGTTGAGTTTACGACAGTAATTCGATTGGAGCATTTTCGATGTGAAAACTAAAGCACTTGCTATTAGGGTGCCACTCTATATCTAAAACTGGTACATATGTTTCCGAGGTAAATAACGCAATTGAATCGTCAACTAACATATACGAGGGTAAAGAAGAGGGTACTTCATCATTACTTGAGGCCCATTTTCGAAGATTGAGGTGACCGTGTTTAAAGAGTTGAATTAACTCCTCTTATTTCTGCAAAGCTTCTTTTAACGAATGTGCCCCAGAGAGCACATTATCAGAATACATTTCCGATCAAACAGCTTCAGCTACGATCGGATAAGTTTCACCGTAATATTCGGCTAACTTGAACAGTATGCGTATGGCTAGAAATGGCGAGCATGCCAAGCCATACGTCACTGTAGTCAGACGATAAGTTTGAACCGTTTCTTTCTTACTGAAGCGCCATAAAATTGATTGATTAGGTTGACCAGATTGTTCGACACCAATCTGTCTAAACATTTTCTCCACGTCAGCTGAAAGAGTGATCTTATACCTACGCCAGGCACAGATCAAAGCGACGGGATTTTGAAGATGATTAGGTCCAACGTGTAAAAGGTCATTAACCAAAATTCCGGACTGAGACTTACTAGAGCCATTAATACCGCACGTAATTTTGTTATCGTACTTCTTTCCTTCCACACACCATGAAGTGGTAAGAAGGCTTGGGAATTAGATATTGAATCTAAATTCGAAGAGAGGGATATATGATCTAAGTCAATGTACTCTTTTATGTAACCTGTATAAGCTATTTTCAATTTTTGGTCCTTAGCAAAGTTAGCTTCGAGACTATTGAGTGCGCGTAATGTGGTAGAATAAGAGTTTTCGGGATGTGCAGAGCTCAGATTTTCTCGATTTTTCCATGGAAGACTTACGACATATCGACCTGATTCTCCTTATCGACTAGTTTTTTGATAAAACTCCTCACACGCTTGTTTGTCAGGCGAGTAAAATTTTTTGCCGACTGTTATTTCCTCCACCCTCCAAAAATCTTGTACGAACTCCAAAAATTTGACTTCACGATCACATTTGTTTGAAAAATGAAGAGGTAAAGAATCTAGCCGTTTTCTGGGGGTGACGAGGAGAGATTGCTTGCTAGGAGCCAAACAAGTTTAGAACTTAGTGCTATCGGCTGAAAACTTTGACCATTAACGATTTGGCTTTCAATTATTTGCGTGTAAACGCTAGCATCGAGAAGAATATCGATGCGTGAGGGTTCGAAATACATGGGATCTGCTAGATGCAGTCTTCTTAAGAATTCGAGATTAGAAATACCACCTGCAACCGGAGGCTTATAAGAAGATAACTTTGGCAAGATAATGATATTAACTTCTAACGAATAAGTTGAATTGAAATGAGGTTGTATAAGAAAGACAAGCTACTTTAGAAAACACAGCGACGGTCTTTTCTCCTATAAAATAGCAGAAAAGATGTGAACAATTCCTCCAAAAGACGATTCCATTTTTAGTCTTTTCTCCATACCTTGAATATGAGTATGACTGGTTCTACTCTACACTTCAACAATAATTGGTTACACAATGCTTGTGTAATAAGAGAGATTTGAGAACCAGGATCAATCAACGCGCGCATTTGAATTTTGTTTCCATTTGGATCAAGGGCGTTGACCCTAGTCGTAGCCAAAAGTACTGGTGTTAGTACATTTGGTACTAACACCAGTATTTAGAGAGGCTGCTCCAAAAGTAGTTTGTATGTTGTTACAAACGACTAGGTTGCTACAATTATGGCTTGGTAAATTTGACACTGAGGCAGTTTGAGCACACGTTAATGAGCTTATTAACTGATTGCCATCGATGTGTAATAAAGTGTGATACTTTGCTGTACAAACAACGCATCGATACGAGGAAGTACAATTTTTTATGTGGTGCTTCCCTAAACAATTAAAACAAAGATTAGACGACTTAAGAAGCTCTTTCCGATCGGGAATCGTCTTTTGGAGGAATTGTTCACATCGATTTATGTAATATGGTTGATTACATAACAAACATTTCTCTTTTTGAAGATTTTTCAAGGTTTGAGGCGACATTTGATGATCATAAGCTGTATGAGCATTGCCATGTTCTGGCTTACGAGATTTTGAATTAGGTGACTGAGTTTTAGGGTTATTGTTCGAAGAAGTTTTAGTACCGGCTTTGATGGTCTCTAGAGTGAGGATTTGACTCCGAAGAAAGGCTTGAAGTGGCTCCATTGTGGGTGGGTCGACACTATGACCCTAGGTGTCTTTCTCATTATTTTCGTGTATTTAAATCGAGCTGTTTAAGCGCAAAATATAACATTAGGTCACTTCCTAAAGAAGCCGCTCTATTAAGAGATGTTAGGCTAGCTATAGAGTTGAAAAGTTCCCTGTATATATGTTTAATTTCTGACGAGGTGCCTGACTTCATGGTTTTGACTGAGAAGATTCCAGAAATGTGAGAGCTAACAATACGACGTTGGTTCTCATAATATTCGATTAAAGCTGTCCATACTCGTTCATAATTATCACGCTAAAAGGGAAGAGGTTTAATTTTCTCAAGTGCATCACCTGTAAGGTGAGTGCGAAGATAGTACAACTTCATGACAGACGATACTTCGTCGCGGCGATGAATTACAGAGCGAAAGACATCCTTAAAATTTTTCCAATCAGAGATTTTACCTGAAAATTTTAGTAAATCTATTTTAGGTAAAGATTTAAATGAAACCTTAGTCGATTGAGCAGAACTTGGAGTAACTGGGTTAGCAGCTGAATTAGAAGCGCCTGCAGAGGTGTTCTGTTCTTTAAGATTTTTCAAAAAATTCAGTTCTCAACGAGTTCATAAAGACCACTGGAAAAATAAACATGAATCAAGATTCAGTGTTATCAAGATTCTCGAGTTTCAAAATCTTCTCATGATTTACCAGAAAGCTAGTGTAATTTCTCTCAAGGCCATGTAAAAGAGCCTCTGCATTACCTGCATTCATATTGTCTTTTCCTTTAGCTTTGAAATTTTGAAAAGAATGAGAAATCTTCTGATAATGGTAAAAAGTTCATAGTAATAATTATAATACTTTTTAATAAAATTGAAGTGCAAAAATGTCAGCCTATCAACATTTGAACGAAGCATTTCAAAAATGTTACAAAAGTGAACTTTCTAAACAAAAGATACAAGAGATGTGTATCCAAACCTGGAATACGTTGAAAAATACACATGCTAACCTTGCCGATTTGAATAAAGCTGCCGAAGAAAAAAAAATCAGTTGGTTTACTGAATTACTTCATACAGGTAATAACGCTGTATTTTTTTCTTGTACAATGAAACTTTATTACATGAATGGGCTAGCGTATTGATAATATATTAGTATACAAATCGCAAATTTTGTGTGTTTTTGTTGTGTCACATTGAATAGCATGAATTATTTTAATAATGTTTGGTTTAGTATTATGCACGTTTTTTTTCTTCCTCTTTTCTCCTTTTCATATTAAAAAGGCTTCGAAGAATCCTGTAAAAAGCAGCGAGGCTCCAAATGTTCAAGTTTCTGTAGCATCGAGTGAGTCCGCAGAAAAAGGTTTTGGTATAATGCAGTTTTTAGTGTTTTTTTTTTGTTTCTTAAAGTCAGTAACATTTTTGGAACAGTATTATTATTCTTCTTAATACATAAATAAACATGAAATTAAATATATTATTTTAATAAATTACTATTTATTACGTAAAATAATTTAGCTGTCACTTTTTTAATCGAAAAGTTCAATATTTAAAAAAAATAACATTTTTAATTGATACTACAATTTTAGTAAAAAAATTGTAGATAATTTTTTAAGATATTTATTTTAATTTTTTATTGTAAATTGTGTTTGAAATTATACAGATGTGTCCAACGAGAAGATTGAAAAAGTTAGTGTTCCGTCACCATCTAGTTCTCTACCTGCTCGTGAAACTTTTAAACCTCGACAAGACGAACTTAAAAAAGAGATAGCAGTTCTTGAAAGTGAACTGAATTGTCTGCTAGTTAAAAAAAATGCGGGATTAACTAATAGTACTGATGACAAAGTAATCAAATCTTCAGAAAAAAATTTGACAAAATTAAAAACAAAATTGAAAGAAAAATAAGTTAGAGCAGTTTGGCAGCAGGGTTATCGCAAAAAACAACGCCAACAATTGCAAGATTTGAGAAGGGAAGTTCCGAAAGCTGCAAAAGTTTTATCAGTTAAAGACGAAGCAGGGCGTCCTGACGTAGAAACTCGTCAAGAAGGTTTACTAGAAGGTATTCGTGAAATAGCTATTCATTCAGGATCTGCTGATGACAAACGTCGCAGTGAAGCACTTCGAGCATGCCTGACGTTAGATAGTCTATGTGATAAACTAGCAGAAATGAAATATGAAGTATCGAGAACTACAGTTTACCGTAGACTTCTCCCTCGCAATTCTGCTACAACAGAAGGGAAACGGCACGTAAAGACAGTACCTGTAAAGCTGTGTAGAGTTCAAAGCGATCTGCATAGAGATCATATGGACCAAAGATTTTGTAAAGCTAGAATAAATAATTTAGAAGAAGTCGCTTCAATCCTTGGACCTCAACAGGTTTGATTTTATGTACTTTTTTTTTTATTATTTGTTAATGTACTTCATTGATGTACTTTTTTGCTTCGTACCTTTTAATTTCGTCTTGCTATTTCTAACTTTATAGTTTTTTATTTTTAATTAAAAATTCGTGTACATGAATTCATTGATTATTGTATTTAAAACGTTTACAAAAATATAAGAAAAGAAAAAATAGTTTTTTTTATATGTACTTTGAAAATATTACAATTTAAATAATTAAACATATTACAAGTTTTTAATTTCTCAAAAGTAATTTGACTATTTTTTTTATTTACAAGGCGTGGTTTATCTCGCAAGATGACAAAGCTAAAGTGCCATTGGGCATGACTGCTGCAAAAGCTCAGGCACCAATTTTAATGCACTTAGAGTACAAGGTAAGGTTACCTGATCACGACTGGATGGTTGGCAGTCGCCATAAACTAACGCCATCAGTTCACGCTGGCATCGTGATCAAAGAAAACTGCATGGGTAAAAGAGAAGCCGTTACATACTCTTGACCTACATATATAGCGATACGGAGCGGAAAACATAGTAGTTCCACAGCTCCTATGCACGTTATGATTTGGAAAAGCTTATTAAATTGGACGATTTTAAACAAGTGGTGAAACAAACTGATGGAAAAATCAAACCAGTGTTGATGGTATCTGTCAATGGAGGTCCCGACGAGAATCCGCGTTATAAAAAAGTTATAGCTCATGCAGTCGCTACTTTCAAAAAATACGATTTAGAGGCAATTTTTGTTTTTAAAAATGCACCTGGTCGATCTACTTTTAATCGCGTTGAGAGAAAAATGGCATTTTTGAGTAGAGCACTTTCTGGCCTCGTTCTTCCTCACGATGCATACGGCAATCATTTGGACGGAAATGGTACAACAATTGATTTGGATTTAGAAAAAAGAAACTTTGAAAATGCTGGAAACGCTCTTGCTGAAATCTGGTCAGAGTTGAAAATTGATGGATACAACGTCATAGCTGAATTTGTACCAATTAACGAAAAAATTCTTGAAGTTAACTTAGAAAAAGATTTGTGGTATTCAAATCATGTACGAGAAAGCTAATACTGTCTGCAGGTAAAAATGAAAATATGTATGTACATTTTTTATGGATAAAAAATAATTTTTTACTTTAAATCTGTTCTGTTTTTGATTGATTAAGATTGTTAAATGTGACGATTTAAGCTGCTGTTCTCCTCATCGAAGCAACATAAGACAGGTTGTTTATCAAAGATTTCTTCCTGCACCATTCCCTTTGAGTCAGCAGCCCTTAGAAATTCCTTCTCCGGAGAATCACCGATGTGAGAGCTTTGGAACATTTTTATTGCGACAAACTCTGGCACTTCGTCCAAAATATCCTCAGCATCGAGAGATCCCGTATGATTTGTATTGCCCTTCGTTAAAATCAGAAATAAATAATAGAATATGTTCTGTTTGCGGAATTTACTTTGCTTAAAAGGATTCAGTTGATCGGCACAGGTAAAGATTAACCAATTATTGCAGTTACCACTAAGATTTTAATAAAAAGTCTAATATATTTAAATAATATGAAAAATAATATTTTATTAATTTTAGAAAAAACGTTCATCGGAATGAACAGAATGTTTCATCTTCACGAGTGCGTCCTTTACAAGTTCTCAGCAAGAGACCTGGGGAACTCCTTTGCAATTTATTTGATGGAAACACAGAGTGGATCGATGTGGAATTATTAGACATCGATAACGAAGAGATCCCCATAGATCCAACGTTGGAATGTCCGATACCGATAATCAGAAACATAAAAGCTTGGATAACTGAATCAGTTCAATTTATTGACGATTAATAGTATTTTTAAGTGTTTTAAATTCATTTATTTAGTTTAATATTTATTTATTTAAATATTTATTTATATTTAGAAAAATATTATTCTAATAAAGTAAAAAACAAAAATATGTTCAATATTTATTACAACAATTAATAAAATTAAAAACTTGTTTTAAAAAATTTAGAAAAGAAAATTAAAAAAGTCAACGTTGCAGGGGGGGGGGGCATCGATAGTTTACACATGTCAACGCAGAGGGACCGGGGGGTCGAAATATCGAAAAAATTGTCAACGGCATTTGGTTATGACCCCTAGGCTGCAAGGTCAGGAAATATAAGTAAATACTGTAAGATGTTTACACCCAAGTTCAATGTCAATAATGCTAAATTCCCCAAATACAAGTAGAATAAATTCAAGTTCTACTTAAGGGGGCTAGACACCTTTTTTTCTGAAATAAGAAGTCATATTTTAATACATAAATGTAAACTAATTATTTCATACTTTTTACATATAAAAGTGGGTATATTTACCTTACCTTAAAACTTTCTCCGATAAGCCTTTTATATGGTCCAGAACCATAGTCATCGATGAAACAAGTTTTTTCACTATCCGTTAGCTTTGAAATTTTCCTGTGGATGAATTTACTCCAGATTTGAACTAAATTACTCCTGAATAGTATAATTTTCATATGAGTGTAGGGATTTAGGATTAAATGTCAGAAAAAATTTTTACATGAGAAAAATTATGAAAATATATAAAAAATTTTTAAAATTAAAAAAAAATTCTTGAAAAACAGCACAAAATTTTTTTTTCTCATCGGATCAAAAATCCCTACACTCATATGAGAATTATACTATTCAGGAGTAATTTAGTTCAAATCTGGAGTCAATCCATCCACAGGAAAATTTCAAAGCTTACGGATAGTGAAAAACTTGTTTCATCGATGACTATGGTTCTGGACAATATAAAGGGCCCAGACCAAGGTCTAAGGTGAGGTAAATATACCCCATTTTATGTGTAAAAAATGCGAAATAATTAGTTAACATTTATGTATTAAAATATGACTTTTTTATTTCAGAAAGAAAAGGTGTCTAGCCCCCTTAAAGAAAGTCAAGTTTACTGAGTTTCCAGTAGAAAATTTCAAGTTCAACTTAAGGAAACTCAGGTTCAAGTTCCCGCAGTCAACCAAAAATTAAATCAAATAAATTGGAATGATACGTATGACCAAGTAATGGGCCGATGTATCCGAGCGCTATGCTCGTGCGCCGTAGGTGAACTCGCGGCAGCGATTATAGCGGAGTAGATGGACTCGCCCGCGTGTAGTACAGCTGCGTTCGAGTTCTCCGTTATACGGTTGTGCCTTTTGTTACACGGTTGTGCCGTGTGTTACGCAGTTGTGACGCGTGTTACACGGTTGTGCCGTGTGTTACACGGTTGTGCCGCGTGTTACATGGTTGTGCAGTATGCTACATGATTGTGTCACGTGAATTACACAATTGTTTCGCGTGCAACACGGTTGTGCAGTAACCGCTGCCAATTCTTTGGCACGTAGCTTCCTCAAACTAATTCATCGTTTCCTAATTAAAAATTGAAATTCTGAAAATACATTTTTCATAAAAAGGAATGCTAAAGAATTTCAATAATACTTTGAACCGATGCGTCTTATACCAGTTTCTTGCAAAATAGTATATTACGTACCTATTTTAAAAAAAGCTTTGACAGACCACCAAGTTTAAAAAAAATTGAAATTAAAAAGAGATAAAAGAAGGGGCTAAAAATGGCACTATTAATACGTTTTGATATTTTAATTTACTACATTATATAAAAATATTAAAATGATAGTTCTCGAAAATAAATGTATAATATATATTCATATAGATAATCACTTAAAATTGCAACACAATATTGCCACCAACAAGTGTAATAAGTAACAGTTAAAATTTCAAGTCGATAAATAAATTATTTTTTGAGATATTAATTTTTTAAATATAAAAAAGTTTTCATTAATAACAAATGACAGAGTGAAGATATTTTAAATTTTAAATTTTAAAAAAAGAAAATGTAGGTAATTTGAATACCTTTTAAGAGAAGTATATTATTTTATGTAATAATTACTATAAGATACGAAAAAATCAAAAAAACTAAAAATTCAAAATCGTTTTTTGGTTACAAAACAAAAGAAAATCAATAAAATCCCAAATCCATCAGGGTACTTTCCTTTTGCCGCAAGACGAAGCGAATAAGCTTTACCAGACGAAAATCGGTTGATTAGTTTCGGAGATATTAAGAGTTGAAATATACACACACACACACACACACACACACGCACACACATACATACATACATCCACGAAATCAAAAATCATCAAAATCAAATAATATACACATATACGCGAAAATTTGTTCCAACTGTCAACGTCAACTTTATAAACATAAGTTAGATTTACCTTCATGCGATGCCAAAAAAGCTAAAATTGAATGTACTGATGAATATCATAAAGCAGGCGTGACAGTTCTCAACCAATTAAAAAAAAAAATTTTTAGAATCACCGGGTAAGGAAGATAAAATTCAGCTACTCACGCTTGCTCCTGATTTTTGGTCTCGCAGAGACTTAATCAGAGAGTTCGGTTGTACTGAGTGGGAAGCTCGAGAAGCGAAAAAGTTAGTAACTGAAAGTGGAATTTTTTCAAAACCTGAAAAGAAAAGGGGCAAAATATTTCCAGTTGAAAGTGTAGATTCAGTTAAACGTTTTTATGAGAGGGACGATATTAGTCGTGTAATGCCCGGATTAAAAGATTGTATATCTGTTAAGCAGGATAATGGTAAAAGAGAACATGTACAGAAAAGGTTACTACTTGGTAATTTACGTGAAATTTATTGTTTATTTAAAAAAGAGCATGAATCTGTTAATATTGGCTTCACTAAATTTACTCAATTGAGGCCGCCGCATTGTGTTCTAGCGGGAAGCAGTGGTACGCATAATGTATGCGTATGTGTACACCACGAAAATATCAAGCTGATGTTAAATGCTATTAATTTACAGAGTTTAACTGAAGGTAGTCGTCTATTTCTTAAAAACTACCACGATTGCATCCAAGCAATCGTATGTAGTATGCTAGTTCGAAATGTTACTTGGGAGACTGTTTAGATTGCCCCAATATGCCTGTATTACGGAAACATTTGCTTGAATGTTTTGAGAGAAATGATATTTTTCAAATACAGTATGAGTCATGGCTTCAGACAGATCGTTGCACAATAGTATCTACAACTGTAAATGTTTATGAATTCATGAACATACTGGGAGAAAAATTAATAAAATTTAAAACTCATGACTTCTTTGCGAGAGAACAATATCTTTTCTTAAGCGATTTGAAAAAAAAGCTTCAAAAAGGAGAATTCCTTGTTTGTTGTGATTTTGCAGAAAACTATGCGTTTATAGTGCAAAATTCAACACAATCGTTCCACTGGAACAATAATCAAGCAACAGTTTTTACAACAGTGGTATATTATAACGAAAATCAAGATATTAAACATATAAGCATTGCTATAATTTCTGATAATCTAAATCACGATACTGTTGCTGTTTATGAATATCAAAAAATTATAATATCGTATTTAAAAAGTAATTTCATAGTCAAGAAAATTTATTACTTAACTGATGGAGCAGGTCAGCATTTTAAGAACAAGTCTACCTTCTAAAATCTTCTGTTTCATCAAAAAGATTTTGGAGTTCCTGCTGAATGGCATTTTCATACAACAGCGTACGGTAAAGGTGCATGCGATGGTATAGGCGCAAATTTGAAAAGAGGGGCGAAAAGAGCAAGTCTTCAACTCTCTTCGAGTAATCATATTTTAACACCAGAAGACCTTTACAACTGGGCTTTACGTAATTGCAAAGAAACTAAAGTTTTTTACAGCACTAAAGAGACCTATGAAAAAGCCGTTTTGAAACTAAAATCAAGGTTAAGTAAAATTAAATCTATACCGGGAACTTTACAGTACCATGCCGTTATTCCAATGAATAAAATAACATTAATACTAAAAAAAACGTCAATGAGTTCAGAATATCAAATCTTCCCTAAAAAACCCGTAAAACAAAACAAAATAAAATTATCTACTTTAAAAAAAAAGAATTATTAATATAAATACTAGTTTATTGTTGCTATTATTAAGGAAATCAAAATTTTAAGTGGTTGTTAGAGAGCGAAATGCATCTAGTCCACGCGGTGTACAGCGCGCCGAAAACCGCGCGCGAAGGAGACGCTGCGTCTGCTCTTTCGCGTTCTGTTTCTCTAAGAAAACATTCGAGCAAATTCTGAAAAAATCCTTTCCGACGTAAAAAATGCTCAGCTTTCGATCTAGGGGGTAAAAAAAAATATTAAAAATATACTTTTCGAGATATAGTATGTTTTATACTTGTTGGGGGGGGAAATGGAAAATTTCAGAAAAACCACCTACGCCATTGGAAAGCTGAGGAAAAAATACGTCGGAAACGCTTATCACATAATTTTTTGAAATGCATATTGATATCGTAAACACGACTTGAAAATAGCATGATTTGACGCTAGCGCGCCGCGCTGGGAGAGTTGAGGCGAAATGCCTCATATATATATTCATTCATTCAGATGAGAACTGGCCTGGGAATCTCAGTTGAGTTTTAGGAACTTGTATAGTATAACCTTGGTAGTATAATAAAATAATATCATATTAAACTTATTTAATAACTTTTTATAATTAATTTGTATAAAAGTTTATATAGTCAATATTTATAAGATCTCACTTGAATTTTAGGAACTTAATTTTTTTTACATGTGTGAATACTTATATTCAATTCAGATGAGATCTCACCTGAGAATTTTACCGGAGTTTTAGGAACTTCCTTTTTACTTGTGTGAAATTTTGTATTAATTTCAGATGAGAGGTATAATTGTATAATTGATTTAATTTAACATAAGTACATGAGAGATGTCCGACTGGATCAATGTCCGGATTTCGAATGCCGCATGGCTTGCGCCTTCGCAGTAATCCTTATGGTACATGTGCTAGACGGTGCCAGCATCCTTCTTTCCAGCTTCCCCACCATTGTATCTCGGCTCGCAGACGCTGTATCTTTCCTGTTTTTTCCACGTTGTTTACCGCCAGTTTTCGGGCGCTGCATCGGCGCGAGCCACGTGGCATTGGGAATCAGGAAGTTGATCAAGTTGGACGTCTCTTAAGGACGTTCTCCGGGTCGAAACAGCAATTTTAGTTTTTATATTTTTAAATAATATTTTATTAATTTGATAATCCAAGAGTAAGTACATGTAACAAATATATACTTGAAAGAACATAAGACAATTTTTTTCAGACAAATTCAAGCAATAGTCACTATGGTATTGTTACAATTAAAGACAAAAACTTCAATAAGTTCTTTAAATTTTTTTATTTTTTATCCGATCTTAACGAAATAAAGCTTATTTTGTTCGTTAAGAAATTTCAGGGGGAGTATCGATGGAAAAATTTATGATACGAGTTACCAGTACGGCGCAATATTAATTTGTTTAAGAAAAGCAAGTCAAGTTTTCATCAAAACTTTCTTAAATTGATATTGCGCCGTACTGGTAACTCGTATCATAAATTTTCCCATCGATACTCCCCCTGAAATTTCTTAACGAACAAAATAAGCTTTATTTCGTTAAGATCGGATAAAAAATAAAAAAATTTAAAGAACTTATTGAACTTTTTGTCTTTAATTGTAACAATACCATAGTCTGAAAAAAATTGTCTTATGTTCTTTCAAGTATATATTAGTTACATGTACTTACTCTTGGATTATCAAATTAATAAAACATTATTTAAAAATATAAAAACTAAAATTGCTGTTTCGACCCGGAGAACGCCCTTAAGGGGGCAAGCCTGGGTTAAAGCCTAAAAAATAGATTTTAGTATAATTAGTCAAGTAATTATTTTTTTTCAAATTTATGCAAAAAACAACTTTATACCTCAAAAATATATGAGCGTTTCACGTCAACTGTCCCAGCGCGCGGCGCGTCAGCCCCAAATCCTGCTATATCTAACTCATGTTTATGATACTAAAAGGTACTTAAAAAAATTGTTTGATAAGCGTTTTCTACGTATTTTTTCCTCAGCTTTCCAATGATGTAGGTAGTTTTTTCAAAATTTTCCATTTTCATCTTCAAAAACTCTTACGCATTCTATTTCTCGCACAAAACATCTCGGGCACTCTTTGGAAAATATCCTTTCCTACGTAAAAAATGCTCAGCTTTCAATCTAGAGGGTCAAAAAAAAATATTAAAAATACACTTTTTGAGATATAACATGTTTTGTACTTTTTGAAGGTGAAAATGGAAAATTTCGGAAAAACTGTTTACGTCATTGGAAAGCTGAGGAAAAAATACGTCGAAAATGCTTATCAAACAATTTTTTTAAGTACATTTTAGTATCATAAACGTGAGTTAGAAATATCACGATTTGAGGCTCGCGCGCCGCGCGCTGGGACAGTTGATGTGAAACGCCTCATATATAAAAAGAAAGGCTTTAGCATCTCCCTAGCTCCTATATTTTGATTTATAAGTCTGTAATAACCACTGGATTGAAGCATCAATTTTTGTATAAAACCTCAGGGCATGTAGCGCTGGTCTGGAATTGAGCAGATATTGAAAAAGTTGAATTCTTCCATTTAATATACATCTATGAATAACTTTTAATAATTTTTCAAATTTTTTCAGAGATTTCTATACGTACAAATTAATTGGAGGTTTATTTCCATAATCCGCTGCACTTATTCAGTATAAATATGTATAAAAAAGACGTTCCCCAAACTCTCATTCATTTGGTTAAAGCGTTCCAGAGCAGCGCTACGTCCCCTACCTGAAAATTATTAAAAAATTAATTCTGAGATAATTGACATTAAAGTTTGCAAAACAGTTTTGTTATACTTATCTCCTCTACTCTGTCTATTATTAATTTTGACAGAATTTACATATTAGAACCAGCAATTGAGAAGTATTTGACATATGATACAGTAGTCCTTTAAATTCAGTAGTGTTGTATTGCGTTAAATCATGACAATGTTTTCAGAGAAGTTACAGCTGAAAAATGAAAGAAAAAATACCACTATTAATAAATTTAGTATCTAGTCCTTATCTAGTGCAAATAATATACATGAAATAAGTACTTATTTTTTTTTCATTAAATGGAAGTGAAAAAGTGAACCTTAGTGAAATAACCTCAAAGTGTGTTTTGGTCTCAGGTGAAACAATGATTTGAAGAATATCTAAAGCAAATTGCAGTGATTTAAATGTGATTTAGTAATAATGTTTGATCTAAACTTACAGAAGTTAAAGTGCACCATCTGCGTATCAGTCATCATCTGTCAGCTGTAGTAGTGGTTTTCTTCTTGAAGTCCTCGCCTCAAGAGTCCTTACAAGGCCATCGTTGTACTCAGATACTGCATTGACAACAGCCGTCTCTATCCTTCTGAAATTGCTGATGAGCAGTTCTAAGTATAATATCCTTGAGGACACTCTCTTTTTTATGTTGGGCTTCCAACTACAATTGAAATGCATTCTTGGACAAGCAGTTCATGCTCATAATAACATAGAGTCGGCCTAGGGCAGTAAAACCTAAACGAAGAGAATATTAGCACTATTCACAATTCTTTAATATACTAAATAAGGAGACTGGAGCTTGCCTTCTGTACGAGGACTTGAATGACTCTATCCAGCCACCCAATTACAAGATATATACTTCAATCTTATTTTTGAAGAGTGCCCCATCGCATCAGAAAATTCTGCACTAAGCTCTTGCTCTCCACACTCATTGCACTTAATACTTTGAAAACGTTTGTACGCAAGAAGAAATTTTGCTGTGCTGTAATCAACAGGTCTGTTCTTTACTTAACAGGTTACAGTGCTCCACTTTCCTTTTGGCCTTTTCCGTGATTTCCCTCTTTTTGAAATCCAACGTCTAATAAGAGAATGCATTGTTGACTCTTCGAAACAGTAAAAATAGTCCAAAACACAATAAACAGATATATGGACTTTCGTCTGGTTGATTGTTTACTGTGTAGCAGGGATGGTTATGTATAAAATTGACTGTCAGAAACATAAGTTTTCTACACGTAAAAAAATATGTAATACACTTTACGAAACTTTTGGACTGTTCTACAATATTTTACATGGAAATCATGTAACTTGAAATTAAAATCGATTATCAGATAAGTACTTTAATGACGAAATATAAAATCTTTATTTTGGGAAAAAAATCTTTGCAATAATTTTTTTCCTAATTAATGATCTACGTCATATGGAGTGTTTATACGAGAGCAGCGGGGATGGTTACGACGGAGATAATGGCGATGGGGATATATGGAATATTTCATATGAAGTCAGCAGCTCAAAATTTTTAAATCGCTTAGGTTTGGCGAGTTAACAGTTTTTGGTGAAAAATATGTTCCTATATTTTTAGACATGTATTTTAATAAACACAAAAGTTATCCTACATGAAACATTGTTATGTTTTGCAATTTTTTGTGAAAACTCAACTTTTGTAATTTTTTTACTCAAAATCCTGAAACTTTTTGTATAGCACATTGATGGAAAAAAAGTTAGCATTTTACTTGTAGAATGTGACCATATTTATGTTATGACCCATTTTGAAAGTCTCTGATTGATTGCTTCTTAGTAATCTAATAGATTATACCATAATCTAAAAAAAAAAAAATTGTGCGGTAGAATATTTTTTGTTCGACAGAATTTTTTCTGATTCTTTATTAAAAATCCTTGAAAACAAGCCCTAGATCGACATTGGCAAACCCTCTTGAAAAAAGTTATGTATTTTGCTTTCTCAAAGAGAAAGCTTTGTAACGGCGAAAATTTTCGAATTAAAGATTTTGATGAATTTCGATGTTTTTGAGGTCCCTGATTCAGAATTATAGGTTTTTAGAAAATGTATGTATGTATGTATGTATGTATGTATGTATGTATGTATGTATGTATGTATGTATGTATGTATGTATGTATGTTTTTTTTTCCGAAGAGTTGGAGAAATGCTTAATGACTCCCCTGGCACGGGCCAGCGTCAGTTATACCCACTAAAACTCCACCGCTTATCTTCTTAGCTCAGTATCCCCGCGGTACAGCCGCAGAGCAATCCTTCGCGGTGGAGCGTATGGCTTCTGCCTACTCTTATTGCACGAGGGCGTCATTTCTTGCATCTTGCAGCCCTTCCTGTACTTTTACTTCTTCCGTCTACTTCTTACCGCATCGTCTGGTTGTCAGCTTCGTGCCGCATCTCTTGTCTTCTTCTTCCTTCCTCGTCTTTCCTGATCTTTTTGAGTATGCTCGCAGCATAATTACTGACAGCGCTCCATCCATCCTCTGAAGTCAGCATCGTCGTCATAATAGACTCGGGAGTCACTCTGATCTGGAGATAACTCTCGAGTTCTTCTCGCTCCTGTCGGTATCGTGAGCAGTCACAGAAGACGTGCTCTGCATCTTCGTTTGCATCCAAACATACTGGGCAGCTTGGAGAGTCTTCTAGCTTAAATCGGTACAGGTAAGCTCGAAAGCATCTATGTCCGGTGAGAAGTTGTGTGAGGTAGTAATTAACTTCCCCGTGTCTCTTGTCAATCCAGTCGTCTAACTTTGGTATGAGACGGTGTGTCCATCGCCCCTTTTCGCTGGCATTCCATCTTGCTTGCCATACAGTCGTCGTCTTCTTTCTTGCGACCTCCCAGATTTCCCTCCGGATGTTGTCGTTTGCACATCTTCTTACTTCGTACACGTCCTTTCTCTCCATGGCTAAGAGGTTAATGGGCGGTGTACCTGCTATGATGCACACCGCCTCGTTCGATACCGTACGATAAGCCGACGCCACCCTTAACGCCATTCGCCTATACACGGTAGCCATCGCTCGTGTATAGGTTTTTACCAGCATGGCATCAGCCCATACTAGGGCCCCGTACAGCATAATCGATGTGGTTACACTGGCTAAGAGTAACCTTCGATTTTGACTTGCCCCTTCTACATTTGGCATCAATCGTGATAGAGCGGCGTCCACTTTCGCTGCCTTATCGCTCACAATTTCAAGGTGCTGTTTGAATGTCAATCTTGCATCAATGGTGATGCCTAAGTACTTGATGGTCGGTTGAGATACAATCTCAGGTCCATCCATCACAGTGTTACCGTCTCTAGCTTCTTCCTACTCGAAATCAGGATAACTTCTGTCTTGTGGCTGGCTAATTCCAGCCCTGTTTCCGTTAGCCAATCGTGTATTATACAAATTGCCTCGTCTGCTATTGTTTTAACATCTTCTATATGTTTCGCTACCACCACTATAGCTATGTGGTCTGCAAATCCTATTACGGTTGCCCCTTCAGGTAGTTGTAGTCTAAGTACTCCATCGTACATGTTATTCCAAGTCGGTGGACCAAGCAATGAGCCTTGGGGAACGCCTCCTGTGACTTCATAACTCTCGGTGCCATTCTCACAAGGAAAGTACCCGAACTGTCAAATTCAAAAAAATTCCAAACCCATATTAAAAAGTAGACCTCCATGCGAGATTCACGAAACCATTTTTTTTATCGGCTGAGAAGCGCTTTATAAGGGTTAAAATCACCCCTAAAGTTTACCCCCAAGAAACGTTTTTTTGATATATCTCAGCTTCTACTTAACTTTTTTTAACGAAACAAAATGGAAAGAGTTTCTTATTAAAAAGTCAAGAAATCCGTGGTAGTATGAACATTAAGGGTTGCATCCCTTATTTTCTAGAGGGTGAAATTATGTTTTTTTAAAAATAATTTTTGTTGTGAGAATTCATAAGATAATTAAAAATAGGTCAAAACATTATTTTTGCCAACTACAATAAATAATAGTTGGTGTGTTTGAGCATTCTTCGCGAAACAACCCCTTAAGAGGTGGTAAACCACCCCTAACACAAATGAATTAGGTATATTTTTTTGGCAATTATTTTTTTCCTTAAAATGGGTTCTTGAAGTCGTTAATCGGAATACACAGTTAGATCCACAATAAAAATTTGAAAATAGTGAATTCAATATGGCGAAAAATTTTTTAGAAATATTTTAAATTCCACGAAAAATAGTATGTAGACCCCCTAGCGGAAATTATATTATGTAAATAAGTGTATAATAATGTAACAATGTTTTGTTATGTTATTCTATTATTTATTATTTTTTTATCATACACTTGTTTATCGCACGATAAACAAGTGTATGATAATGTAGTTGTTTATAAAAAAGTGTAGGAAAACGTAACAAATTGTACTTTTCTACTGGATTTCGGACGCTTTTATATTTTACCACAGTTTATACCATTTTTTAATAATTTCTTACTTTTCCTTACATTTGTCTACGTTTTATTACTTTTTAATTTGTACTCTTAATTCAAATTTTATAGGCATTCTTACACTTTCGTACATCTTTTTACATTTTATTATATATTTGTACTTTTAATTACATCTTTTTACGTTTATATAGAAATTTTGATACACATTTTACATCGTATCACATATTTGTACACTTTTTTCAAATAGTTCATAATTATACTTTTATAATAATTTATAATTGTACATTTATTTAAATAAAGCTATAAATAAAATATTTTCAAAGATGTAAAGAAAAAATACTAAAACGTAATAAAATGTAAATTATTATGTATTAGAAATATAATTAATATATGTTACAAAATGTAAGTTACTGTATAAAAGTTAAAATTTTTACAAATTCTTACAGATTTTTCTAACAAATTAATTCTTACAGATTTTTCTAACAAATACTTCCTTATAATTTCATAAAAATAAGCTACACAAGGAAATATTTAGAAAACGTAAGGAATTGAAAGAAAATGTAAGAAACTTTAACAACTTGTTAAATATGCCCGAAATCCAGTATCGTATGATTTCTTACATTTTTCGACAATTTATTCCATTTTATAAGTATTTTCTTATTTTCTTTCATATTTTATAATTTCAGCTAGGAGAGATTTTCATGCCTGTTGAAATTATGATAGGTTTTAATAAGAAAAGTTTATTTATGATTTATTAATATAAATTAATATGAACAAAATTTTTAATATAATGATAATTATAGGAATTCATGGTTATTGCGCAATATATAAGATTACGTACACTGGCATTGATATGGCTTATCTCCCGATTCCTCCTCTTTTATTCATAAATAAGTGAAACATCGGTCAGTCGAAAACAAATATACGTTACTGAACGTTTTTCTACGCTCGTGTTAAATTAATATTCAATGTCAACATTAATTTGTGGGTATTAATTGAAAATATAAGTGTCTGGAGGTACTTGCATCATTTTTTAATGGCAAGTAAACATTTTACGAGTACGAAATCCTGTTTGAATTGAATGATAACAACAATAATAATAGTCGTAAGTAACCATATAATTGAAATTTCTTTCTTCTACATAATTATTCAAAATATTTCTAATAGAAGGATATAATAGAAATGATATTGAAAAGTTAGATAAAATGCAGCATTTTTAAATATAAAACTCGTCAAAATATACAATAAATTTTGAACAAGTGGCCGAAGTTAAGAAAGTCAAATTCAGTAAAAATCTATTATAGAATCTTTATTGTACCAATTGTAAATATTTTGATAGTGAAACTTTACTCTTAATACATGCATTGAATTATTTTATGATAGTAAAAATTATGTTTTGATTTTAATTTTTAGAATTACTGTTACATTACTGTTATTCTAATATACCGGGTGTCCCATTTTAAAACCACCAGGCAAATATCTCGAAAACTAAGGGAGATGGAAAAAAACTTTTAATACAAAAGTTTTAGGGTTCAGAGGGGCCCAACTGATCGTGACCTTGGTTATGACCTTGAGATCAATGATCAAGTTCATTTGAAGGTCAAATCGATTTTTTCAAATGGGAACCCCCAATTTTGACCTCGTAAATGGAAAGAGCGGAAAATTTTACGTTCAGATATGTCCTTGAGTTAAGCTCATGGTCATGGTCATGGTCATGTTTAAAATCAAAATCAATAAACCCATCAAAACATTCCCATAATTAAGTATACGAGACAAATTGTTAAATACAAAAGTTGTAGGGTGCAGAGGGGCCCAACTGATCGTAACCTTGGTTATGACCTTGAGGTCAATGGTCAAGGTCATTTGAAGGTCAAATCGATTTTTTCAAATGGGAACGCCCACTTTTGACCTCGTAAATGGAAAGAGCAGAAAATTTTACGTTTAGATATGTCCTTGAGTCAAGGCCATGGTCATGGTCATGGTCATGTTTAAAATCAAAATCAATCAACTCATCCAAACATTCCCATAATTACGCATACAAGTGTTAAATACAGAAGTTGTAGTATTTGGAGGGGCCCAACTGATCGTGACCTTGACCATGAACTTGAGGTCAAGGATGATGTCGTTTGAAGATTAAATCAATTTTGTTTAACGGCAACCCTCACTTTTCACCTCGTAAACAGAAAAACCGAAAAATTCTGATATGACCTTGGGTCAAGGTCATGGTCAAAGTTATGGTCAGTTTCCGTGCAGTTAAGAGCAAAGTCGGAGATGACCCGGTCACCTAAGGCAAGGTCGGAGATGACCCGGCCAGTTAAGGCAAGGTCGGAGATGACCCGGCCAGTTAAGGCAAGGTCGGAGATGACCCGGTCAGTTAAGGCAAGGTCGGAGATGACCCGGCCAGTTAAGGCAAGGTCGCGGATGATCAGGCCAGCTAAAAATTCATTGGAAAATTCCACGTTCATGTGTATTTAGTCATAGGATCCAAGTGTTTCGGTCACCATTTACTGAAGAAGATGCTCAAAAGTTGCACCATTTACTTGTTGACAACATTCTATTCTCCTTTTAAAGTTTCTAACAGTATTTAATAATACTTGACGTGGAATACTTAAGCAGATTTGTGTAATCCTTTGAATCATGTCATCTCTTGTAGTTGGCCTGTTGCGGTAGACTGTATTTTTTAGGAAGCCCCATAAATAAAAATCTGGAGATGTCAGATCTGGAGATATTGGTGGCCATGCTATGGGACCTCCTCTATCAATCCATTGACCGTTAAACCTTTCATTAAGAAAATCTCTGACAATTCTGGCATAATGTGGAGGAGCACCATCTTGTTGTAGCCACATTCTGGCCCTTGTATGGAGATCAATGTTTTCTAGAAAGAGTGGCAGCTCGTCTCTCAGCAACTGTAAATAAGTATGTTGAGTTACGTGACCTTCAAAAAAATAAGGTTCAATCAGACATCCGTTAATAATACCACACCATACCGTTACATTCCAGCGATGCTGATGATCAACTTCTCGCATCCAATGAGGATTAACAGGAGACCAGTAGTGGCAATTATAGCGATTCAACATACCAGTACTCTGAAATGTAGCCTCGTCGCTAAAAAGAACATTGTTAAAGAAATTTTCATCATCAGTAATTTGTTGCGTTGCCCATTGGCAAAATGTTATTCTCCGTCGATAATCTTCCACAGTTAAAGCTTGATTTAGAGTAATGTGGTAAGGATGGTAACGCGCATATCGTAAATATCTACTGGCCGTAGATCTTGGAATACCCATTGTTAACTCGATTTCGCGTAAACTGACATGAACATTTAAATGTACCATGGCTAGAACAGCAAGAAAGCGAGGATTATTTTTATAATCGTGTTCATTCAGTGTCCTCCTTCTTCGAACGAAGTTTCCTTGTCGACCGCGCAGTTCAATGTCACGTATTACCGTATGATCAGGATGTTGTCGTTGAGGGAACCGAGCACGATACAATCTGCTTGCCTCTCGATAGTTTCGTCGACATTCTCCTAAAATAAGAAGAATGTCAACTATTTCATTAACAGAATAGTCAGGCATTCTTTTTTAGTTGTAAATGCAATTATTTATCAAAACACACCACAAAAGAAATAATATGTTATTGTACTATATTTTAAAACGAAAAAGTTTAATTTTCTGTGCCAATTTAAGTGTGCTCAATTTGAAAACAATTTGATGTAAACAGTAATAATTATTGACTATTACCGATCAATGCTGAATACTACCGGTCACTATTGGATACAGGTGGTCAACACTTATTAACTTTTGTTATTATTTGATATAAGTGGTTAACCCTGGTAAATATTGATAATAGTAAAAATAGTAAAATTTTCCGCTCTTTCCATTTACGAGGTCAAAAATAGGGGTTCCCATTTGAAAAAATCGATTTGACCTTCAAATGACCTTTGTTTTGTGTTATAATGAAAATGATGGGATCGTGGACTGGGCTGATAAAAATGAAGGCGTTTCGTGTGGAGAAAGACTGATTTATTCGGTGTGCTGTCGTGCCTCGTGGCGTACAAGTGTGCTGCTGCTCTCTCTCCGCCGTCGCGTGATGAACTGAGGAGCCGGCCGGCGCTACGAAGTGCCGTCGGCGTGTCTTTGTTGAAGGAGGGGCGGTGAGAGAGGACCGCGTGGAGAGCGCTGATTGGCTGCGCTCTTGCTCGAGCCTTATATTGCCTATAAGGCGTGATGACGTCAGCGTCTCCTCTGTTTGAGGCGTTGGATCGCCAACACTCCGCCCACCTTCGCCAGACTGGCGAACGGATCGCAGGTGGAAGGCTGGAGGAGAACGACCTTGGTGATGGGGCGACGAAGAGTTGTGTTAGCGGTGCGAAGATCACCACACGGGAGATACCATCCTTCCCGGGATGGATGGCGATGACACGGGCCAGCGGCCACTTGGCTGGCGGAGTGAGCTCATTTCTTATGAGCACGAGATCGCCCACCGCTAGAGGAACCTGCTGTTGCCTCCACTTTTGACGGACCTGAAGAGAAGTGAGATATTCCTTCGACCATCGATGCCAGAAGTGTTGGGCCAGCTGGCTAATTAGGAGCCAGCGCTTTCCAGGTGTGATGTTGACTTCCTTGACATCTTCTTCCGGAACTAAAAATGATGAGCGTTGTATAAGAAAATGTGAAGTTGATAGGAAATCAAGGTCAGTTGGATCATCGGTGAGAGCAGTTAAAGGTCTCGAGTTGAGGCAGGCCTCGACCTGGCACATGAGTGTGGCGAGTTCAGAAAAGGTGAGAAGTTGCTCTCCAATGACTCGACGCAGATGATGTTTCGCTGACTTAACTGCTGCTTCCCAAATACCTCCAAAATGGGGTGCACTTGGGGGGTTGAAAATCCAAGACGTGCCTTCCTTGGCAAGAGAATTTACAATTTGAGTTGAGTAAGAAGCAGAAGATTGAGATGATGATTCTAACGACAGCTGCTTCAAGAGTTCTTTGTTCTATCGATACTAACGGTCGTGCTGTCCAAGGAGTCAGGATGGTAAATGACAAGCCGTGTGTTTAGCTTAATGTCGACGTTTCGGACTCTTTTTTTATTATTGAGTCCCTTCTCAAGACTCTAATACAAAAATCATATATTTATAAACTTTTGATACAAAAATGATAGAAAAATTTACATACAAATTACACATAATTACTTACAAGAAACAATAGTCTAACAAATTTTTTTTTTTTAGGTGGTCACAGCGATACCACCAGTCAATTGAAATTAAATTCGCAAAATTTTGGCCTTTATATACCGTGGAGAATTACATATGTATTTGTTACATTAATACAAGAAGCCAATCATACATTGTATAAGGCGGTGCTTATTAGCTGTACAGAGAGAGAGAGTATTAGACAAATATATGTCAAGGAGGTGTCAAAGAGACGGGGAGGGCCCAAGATGACTGTGATTTTATATTTTGGGCGTGGCCATCTCTTTGTCTAACATACTCTCCTAATACCTTCTATCTTCTGTGATTGTGTTTGTAGGATATTGCTGTTGTAGAAAATGATTTTTATTGATAAAAGATTTATATTCGAACCTGAGTGTTTTTGTGTCTTGTTGATTATTAATATATTGTTTTTGCGCATGTATGAAAAGCATCTCAGTTAACTTTCGTTTAAACAAAAAACGTTCATTATGTAAAATTTTCACTTTTTCAAAATTGAACTTATGTTCCGTTTCTTCCATATGAGTATAAATAGCAGACCCTCGATCATTATTTTCGCATTTTTTGAAATGTTCGTTAATTCTAATACCTAAGCGTCTTTCCGTTTGACCTACATATGATGCATCACAATCGTTACATTTTATTTGGTAGACAACATTAGTTTTTTCCTCTTTCGTACTCACATCTTTACCTAATTTAATAAAGCAGTTTAATTTATTTATAGTGCTGTTAATGACCTGTGTGTTATATTTTCTAAAAAATCTTAAAATAATTGAATTTAGTTCCTTCACGTATGGAATGACTATGTGAAATCTATTTTGTTCCAACTGTGGTATAGTTTTATTGGCGTAATTTATGCTTCTGAGTCTTATTTTTATATAGTTATTAATAAATTCTATAGGATAGTCATTCATAGTTAAAAACTGCTTAATTAATTTTAGGTTTACATTATGGAATGATGTGTGTGAAAGATTGATTGCTCTGTCTACAAGTGAGTAAATAATCGCTATTTTGTTTTTAATAGGATGTTGCGAGTTAAAATTTAGAAATCTACCCGAAACGTTGGTTTTCTATACCAATTAGTTATTATTTTTTTGTTTTTTATTATAACTTCGATATCTAAAAAACTGATTTTATTATTACACGATGTTTCAGTCGTAAACTGTAAGTTTTTGTCATAACTATTAAAAACGTCTCGTGTATAATTAATTAGGTTTCTTGGCACACATAACAAAATATCATCTACATAACGAAAATAAAATATACTATCGAAACAAAGTTTTTTTAATGCATAAGATTCCAAATCTTGCATTACGATATCAGCTAGAATGGGGCTAATAGGATTTCCCATCGCTGAACCAAACTTTTGTTTGTAAAATTGGTCGTTAAATTGAAAGTAGTTATTTTGTAGTATAAACTTTATTGATCCTATAAATTCACTGCAAGTTAAATTTGTATACTTATATAATTGTGTCCAACGTTTTTCAATAGCTACACAAATCAAATATTCGGGTACATTTGTAAATAGACTGACCACATCCAAACTAATAATTTCAAAGCCATCGGGAATAGTAATGACTTCTATTTTCTTTTTTAATTCGAGGCTGTTACTGACATGTGAAGACGGTTTTTTAAGATGTTTATATAAGAAGTTAGCAAAAATCTTGGAAATATTGTAGGTAGGAGAGTTTATAGCAGAAATGATCGGCCGCACTGGATTATTTTCTTTGTGTATTTTGATAAGGCCATAACCTTTAGAAATATTACATTTTTGTGCTACGCGCGGTATAGTTGTATCATTCAACAAAAAATTCTTATCATTTAATTTATTAATGTGTAATCTGGTATTTCTTTCTAATGTAGATAGCGGATTTCTTTTTACTTTCTCATAGTATTTTTTATCATTGAATAGAGTAGTCATTTTTTCTAAATAATCGGTTTTCTTGATAATGACTGTTGCATTACCTTTATCTGCTTTTGTAATTAATAGATCTTTATTTTGTTTTATAAAGGTTTTTGTTAAATTGATATCAATTCTAATGTTTTTCAAAGGTTGAATTTTTTGAAAGATCTCTATTCTGAAATTTACTAATAATTGACAGGAAATGGGAACGTATTTTGTTAGTCTGTTTTAAATCTTTATATTTATTTAAATATACCTTTAAATTTTTAATCATTTCCAAGATCACCTTATTGTCTAACTTCTCGTTAAAATTAAACTTTTCGCCTAGTCTTAATACGTTTCTTACATATTGCGGTAATGTCACGTCAGAAAGGTTAATGATCCATCTATTTTGTAAGTTCATAAGTTCATTGTACTGTGTGTTATTCTCACTACTGTTTACCTGTGATGTGTCTAAGTTATTACAAGTGTTCTTTTTCTTATTTTCGATTATGTATGTATTTTTGACCAACGGTTTATTATACTTATTTTGGTATAGTGTTTCCAATTTTTTGTCATGATTTTTTTCATACTCATTAGTAATTAGTTTAAGTTTGTCCAGATAAAAGGATTCGAATGGCAAAATGAGATTATCATATCCCGCTGTGACTAATTTATTATTTAATCTCTCAACTTCTAATTTTTTGTGTTGGATATGGATATTAATGTCATAAATTTCCAAATTCAGAATTTTAAATTTCTCCTTCAGTAAGTTAATTTTTAGTTTTTTGAAACCAGAATTTGAAAACATATGAATCTTATCAATATTTTTAAAATTATTTTGAATATGTATTGGAATGAGATTGTAGAACCGGCAGTTAATTAAAAATTTACACTGTATCCTATATTTTCTAACTTCATACATTAAGGTAGACAACTTATGAAATAACGTACTAACATAAAAACCAAAAGTCTTAGACATAATTCCAATAACTTTCATCAAATTTGTATCTTTACGTTTCTTTAAAATATTAAGTAAAACATTCACCGAGTGTTCAGTCATAATGTAGTTTCCTCGGTGAGAGTGCCACGCAGATTGTAGATGTAGCACAGCAACGTTCTTCTTTAGACCCACCGTTGCGAAATTGATTGAGATGATGATTCTAACGACAGCTGCTTCAAGAGTTCTTTGTTCTATCGATACTAACGGTCGTGCTGTCCAAGGAGTCAGGATGGTAAATGACAAGCCGTGTGTTTAGCTTAATGTCGACGTTTCGGACTCTTTTTTTATTATTGAGTCCCTTCTCAAGACTCTAATACAAAAATCATATATTTATAAACTTTTGATACAAAAATGATAGAAAAATTTACATACAAATTACACATAATTACTTACAAGAAACAATAGTCTAACAAATTTTTTTTTTTTAGGTGGTCACAGCGATACCACCAGTCAATTGAAATTAAATTCGCAAAATTTTGGCCTTTATATACCGTGGAGAATTACATATGTATTTGTTACATTAATACAAGAAGCCAATCATACATTGTATAAGGCGGTGCTTATTAGCTGTACAGAGAGAGAGAGTATTAGACAAATATATGTCAAGGAGGTGTCAAAGAGACGGGGAGGGCCCAAGATGACTGTGATTTTATATTTTGGGCGTGGCCATCTCTTTGTCTAACATACTCTCCTAATACCTTCTATCTTCTGTGATTGTGTTTGTAGGATATTGCTGTTGTAGAAAATGATTTTTATTGATAAAAGATTTATATTCGAACCTGAGTGTTTTTGTGTCTTGTTGATTATTAATATATTGTTTTTGCGCATGTATGAAAAGCATCTCAGTTAACTTTCGTTTAAACAAAAAACGTTCATTATGTAAAATTTTCACTTTTTCAAAATTGAACTTATGTTCCGTTTCTTCCATATGAGTATAAATAGCAGACCCTCGATCATTATTTTCGCATTTTTTGAAATGTTCGTTAATAAGCACCGCCTTATACAATGTATGATTGGCTTCTTGTATTAATGTAACAAATACATATGTAATTCTCCACGGTATATAATGGCCAAAATTTTGCGAATTTAATTTCAATTGACTGGTGGTATCGCTGTGACCACCTAAAAATTTGTTAGACTATTGTTTCTTGTAAGTAATTATGTGTAATTTGTATGTAAATTTTTCTATCATTTTTGTATCAAAAGTTTATAAATATATGATTTTTGTATTAGAGTCTTGAGAAGGGACTCAATAATAAAAAAAGAGTCCGAAACGTCGACATTAAGCTAAACACACGGCTTGTCATTTACCACCCTGACTCCTTGGACAGCACGACCGTTAGTATCGATAGAACAAAGAAGAAGCAGAAGAGCTAACCATCTGTTTTAACAGAGCATCTGCACCTACGAAGTTCGTACCTTGGTCAGAGTATAGGTTTTTGCAATGACCTCTACGAGCGGTGAATCGGTGGAAAGCAGCGATGAACGCTTCACTAGTGTAGTCCTCAATTACCTCGATGTGTACAGCTCGTGTAGCCATGCAGACAAAAATCGCAATATAACCTTTCATGGTTCCCTTTCCCCTAGTCTTAGTGAGACGAATCTGAATGGGGCCGGCGTAATCGACACCAGAGCCCTCGAAAGGCGGGGAAGGGCGTACTCGAGCCTTTGGCAACTCACCCATTAGTTGAGTTGGCACACGGGCAGCATGGCGTGAGCATGCTAGACAAGTTCTGATGACTTTCTTGACTGCAGATCGACCTTTCACTATCCAGTACTGACGTCTGAGTGTTGCAAGGGTTAATTGAACACCACCATGAAGAGTGCGCTGATGAGCATCTCTTATTAATAAAGTTGTAAAGTGACAATCAGCTGGAAGGATAAGGGGATGCTTAGCATCTTCTCCGAAAAGAGAGTGAGAAAGACGACCGCCCACCCTGAGTAAATGATCTTGAATCAAGGGGTTTAGCGATAACAAAGGGCTTTTAGTCGAAAGTTTACCTTGCCTAACTAATTGTTGAAGTTCAGCCTTAAAGTAAGCAGTTTGAATTAGGTGGATCAAACAAAGTTTGGTGTTTCCAATCTCACTAGCACTAATCTCCTCAGAAGTCGGAGTGTGATGGCGTAGTAGGGATTGAAAGACAGAAGGAATACTAACGCCTAAATTAGACGACGTCGTACGTTCTATTTTCGAGCTGACTCGATTAATGAATCGAAAGCAGTAAGATGCTATTCGTAGTAATTTATCTAATGAAGAGTATATGAGTATAAAGATGATCTTATACCTACGCCAGGCACAGATCAAAGCGACGGGATCCTGACGAAGATTGGGTCCAACGTGTAGAAGATCGTTGACCGAGACACCTGATTTGGACTTACTCGAGCCATTAAACACTGTACGTAACTTGGTCGTCGTACTGGTTTCTTTCCACACACCGTGATGTGGTAAGAAGGCTTGAGACTTGTTAGAAGATGGATCAAATTTTGTGGAGAGTGACATATGACCAAGGTCAATGTACTCTTTCATGAAATCACTATAAGCTATTTTGAGTGTTTCGTCCTTGGCGAAGTTTGCTTCGAGACGATTGAGTGCGCGTAATGCAGCAGAATGAGAGCTCTCGAGATGAGCAGATCTCAACTGGTCTCGACTTTTCCAGGGTAGGCTTACTATATATTGCCCTGTTTCATCTTGACGAGCTGTTTTTTGATAGATGTCCTCGCATGCTTGTTCGTCAGGCGAGTAAGATTTTTTGTCGACAGGTATTTCCTCCGCCCTCCAAAAATCTTGTACGAGCTCCAATAGTTTGGCTTCATGCTCGCAGTTGTTCGAACAATGAAGAGATATTGAGTCTAGCCCTATTTCTGGCGTTGAAGAAGAGAGATCACCTGTCAAGAGCCATCCAAGTTTGGAACTAAGTGCTATCGGCTGAAGACTGTGGCCCTTAACTATTTGATTTTCAATGATTTGCGCATAAGCGCTTGCACCGAGTAGAATATCGATACGTGAAGGTTCGAGATACTTGGGGTCAGCTAGTTGCAGCCCTCTTAAGTATTCGAAATTTGTATTATCCCTTACGACGGGAGGCTTATACGACGAGAGTTTTGGCAAAACAATGCCATCAACTTCCAATGAGAAAGTCGAATTGAAATGTGGTTGTATAGTAAGACGAGCTACTTTAGAGGAAACAGCAGCTGTCTTTTCACCTATACCTTGGATGTGCATGTGACTGGTTCTACAATTTAGAGATAGCAAGTTACACATAGCTTGTGTAACAAGCGAGATTTGAGATCCGGGGTCAATGAGCGCACGAACTAGAATTTTGGTTCCGTTAGGACCAAGGGCGTTAACCCTAGCGGTAGCTAAAAGTACTCCTGTACAATTAGTACTTTCTCCACTATTGAGGGAGACTGCTTGAAGAGCAGATTGATCGTCTTTAGAAATGACGAAATTGCCACAGTTTGGGCTAGAGGTGCTGGTCGCTGAGTCAATCTGATCAGTCTGCAACGAACTGATTGCTTGATTGTTGTCAGAGTGCACCATGGTGTGATGCTTAGCTTTACAAAGAAAGCATCGAAAGCTGGAAGTGCAATTTTTAACGTTGTGCTTCCCTAAACAATTGTAACAAAGATTAGAAGATTTGATCAATTCCTTTCGCTCAGGAACCGTTTTATTGATAAATCGTTCACATCGATTTGTAAAATGAGATTGATTGCAAATCGAACATTTCTTTTTTGAGGGATTCGTCGGAGAAGTCTGATGAGAATAAACCGACTGAGCATTGTCATGCTCTGGTTTTCGAGATTTTGAATTAGATGACTGAGGTTTTGAATTATTTGTTGAGGACGATCTAGTACCAGCTTCAATGGCCTCTAGAGTGAGGGTTTGACTACGAAGAAAGGCTTGAAGTTGTTCCATTGTCGGTGGATCAACACTGTCACCTAGGTGTCTTTCCCACTCTTTACGCGTATTTAAATCAAGACGATTCAACGTAAAATGAACAATTAAATCACTACCTAACGAAGCTGCTCTATTTAGAAAGGTCAGACTAGCAATGGGATTGAAGATTTCCCTATAAATCCGTTTGATTTCCGATGAAATATCTGACTTCATAGATTTGACTGCGAAGATTTCCGAGATATGAGAGTTAACAATACGCCGTTGATTTTCGTAATACTCGGTTAGAGTTGTCCATGCACGTTCATAATTATCACCAGCAATGGGAAGAGATTTAATTTTCTCAAGTGCTTCACCCGTAAGGTGAGTGCGAAGATAACGCAATTTGAGAATAGGCGTTAAGTCTTCACGGCGATGTATGACTGAACGAAAAACGTCTCTAAAATTCTCCCAATCCGAGAATTTCCCCGAAAACTTTAGTAAATCTATCTTTGGCAACGATTGAAACGACGTATTAGTAGGTTGAGTGGGTCTTGGAAGCACTGTCTCATTATTCGAGTTAGAAGAGTCCTGCGCTGGGCTCTGTACTTCTAAGCTTTCCAAAAAGTTAAGAAAATCACCCTTCCGATCATAGAAATTGTCCTCAACCAAGTCAAAAAGATTGGTTTTGAAATAATCATGCTGCATATCAAGAGTTTTAAGGTTCAAGATTTTCTCGTGATGTTGCTTAAAAGTAGCATAATTTTCCTTAAGACCTGCTAAGCGAGCCTTGGCTGTTCCCTTATTCATGTTATCTTTACCTTTAGCTTTGAAGTTTTGAAAGGAGTTTGTAATTTTAGCTTGGAGTGCCATCTGCTTAGCATGAAACGCCTCCATTTTGAGATCAAGTTAATTCAGACTAGTAACAAATTTGATTTTTTAACTTTGGTATTGAGTTAACTACTCTTGCCCACTCGAGAGTAGAGCAAGAAATAGTGAGAGTTATTAAATCTAAGTCTTAACTTAGGTTATAATACCTATGCTAGTATGTGAACGTGACGATGCGCTTGAGGATGCAACGAAGGGTCCGACTGCTAACGTTCCCGCGATGAATCAGCTGATGATCCACAATGTTGACTGCTTAAAGATGAAGTTACTGTAGGCGTTGTATTCAGCTATCCTTGCAGCGTAGTCAGCAGCTGAATCAGGAATACATCCAGATGTGATCCAGCAGTCGAAGTTGCAGTCAAGACAAAGTAACAGCAGACAGCAATAAAACTGCAAGGTCAAGTAACATAAGTGTTTGCTAAGGCGAAAATTGCAATCAATTTTCTCAAGACTAGCTAAATATTACAATTAAATTTATAATAAACTCAAACACAATTAACTTGTACTAATCTCACATTAAATTTACTCAATTTTGATTAAAGTAATCTTGTCTAAATAGAGATCATTAAATTTTCATTAAATGGAATCAAATTGGAACGATACGTGTGTTCAAGTGCTAGGACGAGGCATCCGAGCGCAATCGGATCGGCGTTGGGTGCGAAGAAGATGGACTCGTCCGAGTATAGCCTCGATCCGTTGATGCGCGCCCCCTATGGCGAATATTGGACTCGTCCGCCTCCTGATCCTTGACGATGACGTATGCGATTTCCCGGACGTAGCGCGTCCTGATTGTCGTCTTCTTGTAGACGACCCTCCTTCCCTCGTGGAAGGCTCACTATATGTACGGCGAGTACGAGCTCGATGCAGTGAAAGCGAGCCAGCTCCACGTGGGTAGTCCTTGTTTCGATGTCTGTGGGCCCCGTAGCGTGTACGCTGCACGCGGGTACCCCGTGTATTGAATGATGTGGACCCCGTAGCGCGCCGACACGTGGGTGACTCCTGGCTTGGCTTGCGTGAGCCCCGTAGCGCGTAGGCTCCACGCGGGTACTCCTTGATTTGGCTGGTGTGGACCCCGTGCGTGTACGCTGCACGCGGGTGATCCGTTTCTTGTATGATGTGGACCCCGTACGTGTACAATGCACGCTGGTTGTCCGTTTTAGAAATGCTGTGGACCCCAAGCGTGTACAATGCACGCTGGTTGTCCGGGTCTTGATATCTGCCGGTCACCGTACGAACGCGGTGGCTCGAGAGCTGGCTTTACAGCGCATGCTCTTGGCTACAAGACAAGATGGCTGCCGGTCAACGTACGAACGCGATGACTCTAGAGCTGGCTTTACAGCGCACGCTCTTAGCAACGTCTTGGAGTCGATAGCGACGCACTCCCAGGCGTTTTCAGAAATGGGAAAAATAGCAATTGAATGTGCTATTTCCCCTAGGAAGCCTTAGAAGGTGGCTTCCGAGTACACACGACGGCGAATTAACGAAAGAGAGAGAGACAGCAACGTACGCGCGAAGTCGGCATGCTAGAGCACGCGACTGTTACGGCACTCACGACCACGAACACTTTGATGCGTACCTGAAAGAAGAGTTGCTATCTCTACGCCACTCGAGAGTAGATGTAGAAGATAGGAGAAGTTTCTTCTTCTGGTGTGGCCATGGCGATGTCCTCCCACGATCCGGCTCGAAGGACCAAATGTTTTGTGTTGTAATGAAAATGATGGGATCGTGGACTGGGCTGATAAAAATGAAGGCATTTCGTGTGGAGAAAGACTGATTTATTCGGTGTGCCGTCGTGCCTCGTGGCGTATAAGTGTGCTGCTGCTCTCTCTCCGCCGTCGCGTGATGAACTGAGGAGCCGGCCGGCGCTACGAAGTGCCGTCGGCGTGTCTTTGTTGAAGGAGGGGCGGTGAGAGAGGACCGCGTGGAGAGCGCTGATTGGCTGCGCTCTTGCTCGAGCCGTATATTGCCTTATAAGGCGTGATGACGTCAGCGTCTCCTCTGTTTGAGGCGTTGGATCGCCAACAACCTTGATCATTGACCTCAAGGTCATAACCAAGGTCACGATCAGTTGGGCCACTCTAAACCCTACAACTTCTGTATTTAACACTCGTATGCGTAATTATGGGAATGTTTGGATGCGTTGATTGATTTTGATTTTAAACATGACCATGAGCATGACCATGGCCTTGACTCAAGGACATATCTGAACGTAAAATTTTCCGCTCTTTCCATTTACGAGGTCAAAAATGGGGGTTCCCATTTGAAAAAATCGATTTGACCTTCAAATGACCTTGATCATTGACCACAAGGTCATAATCAAGGTTACGATCAGTTGCGCCCCTCTGAACCCTAAAACTTTTGTATTTAACAATTTGTCTCGTATGCCTAATTATGGGAATGTTTTGATGCGTTGATTGATTTTGATTTTAAACATGACCATGACCATGACCTTGACTCAAGGACATATCTGAACGTAAAATTTTCCGCTCTTTCCATTTACGAGGTCAAAAGTGGGGGTTCCCATTTGAAAAAATCGATTTGACCTTCAAATGACCTTGATCATTGACCTCAAGGTCATAACCAAGGTCACGATAAGTTGGGCCCCTCTGAACCCTACAACTTTTGTATTAAAAGTTTTTTTCCATCTCCCTTAGTTTTCGAGATATTTGCCTGGTGGTTTTAAAATGGGACACCCGGTATAAAATATGACATACTGACGATTTAATCAGTTAAGTTAAGTGTAAAAAAATATTCATACGAGTGAATAGAAGTAGCACTATATTTATAATAATAACGTTTAGCAACTATTTAATGCTAATAAAATAGTGTATCTTGTAGACAAAACATTGACAAACAATAACGAATTCCCATGCACTTACAAAGGAATTTAGTAAAATGTTTTCCTCAAAAGTTTTGGATGTCTGAATACTTTTTACACTTACTGTACATTCATACTATTGTACATTCCTATACTGTTATGGCTATAAAAAGGCTATAATAACTAAAACTTTTACAGGTTTACACTGCGACTCAACGTATCTAAAAGAAGAAAGAAAATATTTTCCATAAATATGAATTTGGTAAATGCGATGAATGTTTTATTTATTTTAAACAGTATGTTTCAAGATCAAGAAAAGAAATTACCTGTTAATGACGCTGAAAGAAATGTTGCTAATATAGTGTATAATATTATAATATCAAGTATAAATGATCGTAGTATTTACGAAGAAACGGAAGAATTTCTATATTATGATGAAAGCTATGAACCTTACGATGACATACCTGCAGATGATTTACATGAAGATATCGATGCAGAAGATATGATAACACCCGAAACTGAAAATCAATGTAGGACCGAATCAGAGACTATTAATTTTGACTACAAAAAGCAAGCTGTGGAGTATTGGTTAAGTAGTAAAAACAAGTTAAAATTTGAAACAGTCCAAAATCGATTCAAAAAATAAAAACAGCACGTCAGCTGTATAGATGAAGAGATCAAGTGGCAATAGGAGGAAATAGAATCGATAAATTGAAAAAAATTGAGGAATATTGTTTACAAAAATTTAACGTAGCCAGATCGAATAGAATACCCATTCATGACATTGATGTAAGACGTATGGCAAAAGAAAAAGCATTAGAGTTAAACTTCAATGAATTTAAAGCTTCTAGACACTGGTTAAATGAATTTAAACGGCGATTTAATATCGTTTCTCGAAAAATAATAAAAATTATTACTAAAAAATCTATAGATGATTCAGAAGAATGGTCAGCACAAAAACAGGAATTTCGCAATAGAGTAAAAAATGCCATCATAAAATATGATGCAAAACGTGTTTATAACTCCGACCAAAGTGGTTTTAATTACGAAATACGCAGTGGTCGAACCCTCAATCTTAGAGGAGATAAAAGTGTAGAGAGTATAGTGCAATCAGTGCATTCGACAACTCATTCTTATACTATCCAACCTACTGTATCTGCTGAAGGAAAACTTCTATCACCCTTCTTTTTAGTCATGCAAGAACCAAAGGGAGAGTTTGGAACCGTAGTCAGAAAAAATTTATTTGCAGCAGAAAATGTTTATGTGATGGCATCGAAATCAGGTAAATTGACTAAAGAACATGTTGAAACTTGGGCGCAAGATGTATATTTTCCATCAACTACCATAACAAGTACCCTATTGCTTGATTCATGGAGAGGTCACTGCCTAGATATAATTTATAAAGTAAAACCGGAACATAAAACCTTAACGATTCTACAAATTCCACAAAGAACAACAAGTGAACTTCAACCGCTTGATATTTACGGTTTTCGAATGTGGAAGAACTTCGTTCGAACGTTTTCGGATATGATATTTCTAACAAACGAGGATCTCAACTTACACGATAGAAATAATATAATCAAAATGCATTCATTAGTACATAATCAATTATCAAGTCCCAGGTTTCAAAATTTATTTAAATATGCTTGGTACGCCGCCGGTTACATTGATGAGAGGCCAGAAAAAATTGAAAACCCAAAAAAATTTTGCTTCAATTCTAATTTTATTACATGCGATATTTGTGGTAAACGAGCGATTATAACATGTTTATGGTGCAAAAAATCGCTATGTTTACAACATTTTTTTCATGAATATCATTATTGTAAAACATATAATCCATGATCGTCAGAATAATTAGCTAGCTTGCCGTCTCCTGTTGGCTGACCCGTAGGATTTAAAATTGGTCGTTGTGCTGCTTAGAAATTGGTAGAATTGTATAAGAATTTGTATTAAAAGATAATAAATTGTAAAAATCTGTAAGAATTTGTAAAAATTTAAACTTTGATACAGTAACTTACATTTTGTAACATATATTAATTATATTTCTAATACATAATAATTTACATTTTATTACGTTTTAGTATTTTTTCTTTACATCTTCGAAAATATTTTATTTATAGCTTTATTTAAATAAAAGTACAATTATAAATTATTATAAAAGTATAATTATGAACTATTTGAAAAAAGTGTACAAATATGTGATACGATGTAAAATGTGTATCAAAATTTCTATATAAACGTAAAAAGATATAATTAAAAGTACAAATATATAATAAAATGTAAAAAGATGTACGAAAGTGTAAGAATGTCTATAAAATTTGAATTAAGAGTACAAATTAAAAAGTAATAAAACGTAGACAAATGTAAGGAAAAGTAAGAAATTATTAAAAAATGGTATAAACCGTGATAAAATGTAAAAGCGTCCGAAATCCAGTAGAAAAGTACAATTTGTTACGTTTTCTTACACTTTTTTACAAACAGCTACATTATTATACACTTGTTTATCGTACGATAAACAAGTGTATGATAAAAAAATAATAAATAATAGAATAACATAAAAAAACATTGTTACATTATTATACACTTATTTACATAATATAATTTCTGCTAGGGGGTCTACATACTATTTTTCGTGGAATTTAAAATATTTCTAAAAAATTTTTCGCCATATTGAATTCACTATTTTCAAATTTTTATTGTGGATCTAACTGTGGATTCCGATTAACGACTTCAAGAACCCATTTTAAGGAAAAAAATAATTGCCAAAAAAATATACCTAATTCGTTTGTGTTAGGGGTGGTTTACCACCTCTTAAGGGGTTGTTTCGCGAAGAATGCCCAAAAACACCAACTGTTATTTATTGTACTTGGTAAAAATAATGTTTTGACCTATTTTTAATTATTATATGAATTCTCACAACAAAAATTATTTTTAAAAAGACACAATCTCACCCTCTAAGAAATAATGGATGCAACTCTTAATGTTCATACTACCGCGGATTTCTTGGCTTTTTAATAAGAAACTCTTTCCATTTTGTTTCGTTAAAAAAAGTTAAGTAGAAGCCGAGATATATCAAAAAAACGTTTATTGGGGGAAAACTTTAGGGGTGATTTTAACCCTTATAAAGCGCTTCTCAGCCGATAAAAGAAATGGTTTCGTGAATCTCGCATGGAGGTCTACTTTTTAATACGGGTTTGGAATTTTTTTGAATTTGACAGTTCGGGTACTTTCCTTGTCAGTGTCATATAGTAAGATTCTGTCCTTCAAATAGTCAGACATCATCCTCCTTATGTAGAGAGGCACATTTCGCTTTCGGAGCGCCTCATGCATTTTACTCCATTTAGCTGAGTTAAATGCATTTTTTACATCCAGTGTAACAATAGCGCAGTACTTCTTTGTTCCTCCTTTCTATCTGTCTCCATTTATCGCTGTTCACGCAGTGTCAATTACCGGACCAGCTGCGTCTAGGGTAGAACGCTCCTTGCGAAAACCATACTGGTGTTCCGCCAGTCCTCCTGCGCCTTCAATAGCCTGGTCCATTCTAACGCAGAGTATGCGTTCTAGGATCTTCCCCGGTGTGTCCAGCATGCAGAGTGGTCTGTACGAGGCTGAGTCATCAAGCGGCTTCTTTCCTTTTGGCAGTAGCACCAAGCGCTGTTCTTCCAAATAGTGGGGAATTTTCCTTCTTCGAGACGTGAGTTGTACAAGTCTACAAAAACCTGTGGGTGTGCGCAGATAGCATATTTCAATGCCATATTGGGAATGCCATCTGAGCCCGGAGCCTTCTTGTTTCCTACCCTTTTGCATGCGGCTGGCAGTTCCTCCTTTGTGACTTGGGGAGAGGCGTCCTCACTTATCCTCGCTTCGATAACACATGGTTCCTCCAGCTGTCTGGGGAATAGAGTAGTCACAATCCGATATAATAGTTCCGGGCACTTGAGAGGGGGTACATAGCTTCCCTTTATTTTCTTCATCACCACTGCACCTTTGTCCTGGTAGAGTACGCAGCTCGGTTTATTTTCACAGTCTCTTGCATTATGCCCTTCGGTTCCACACTTGTAACAGAGGTTACTTCGATCCTGTGTTATTGTGCAGGTTTGCCGATATGTCCAAATCCTAGACATTTATAACAGCGAAGTGGACGTGCGTTCCGCTTCATCTCTCGTATTCTGCATACTACCCAGCTTATCCTGATTTTCTGCTTTACTAACATCTGTTGAGCCATTTTTGATGGCATTTGAATGACAGCCGTCTGCGTATCACCGTATGCCTTCCGCAATGACTTTATTATCATCTCCTCAGCGGGGATAGGTCGCTATCTTGGAACTCATTGCGTACCGCCTCTACAATGTCCTCCTTGCTAGCTAGTACATCAAGGTCCTTTATTTCAAAGACTCCTACGTCTTGTAGGGTCCTTACTTTGGTACCCTCTTCTAGCACTCCTTGTACCACTTGTTGAAGTTCCGTTGCCTTCCCTTCTGCTGTACGTTGAAGTTCCAGAAGCAGGTCTCCAGCCGCCGTCTTGCGTACCCTGTTTACGCTTTCGCCAACTACCTTCAGTTTTGGATCCGCCTTCATCTTCCTCAAGATATCAGCATATGACTCACCGTCGGCAGCCCTTATAATAAGGGCATCCGGCCGGGTTGGTCTTGTCCGTGGCGGTCTTTGGTTTCTGGTGCCTTTTTGACTTAAGGTACCATTGTTCCCTTTGTCTTCCTCTTTATTCTTCTTCTTCCTCTTCGTCTTCCATATTTCAGCCACCTTCCAGGGTGTCTCTCTGGCTAGGGTGGGCGGTGGGGACTGCGTCGTTGCCGCCCTTTTCGTCTTCTTCCTGATCGTCGTGTCCTGCAGCGGTGATGTTCTCCAACGCTTGTTAGGAGTCTGCTCCTTCTGTCTCTGGATGAAGGAAGGAGAGGTTTGACTCTCCCAATCCTTGCTACTTCTGATCTTCGACTGAGTACCTGCTTTGATCTTCGTAAAGTCCTTTAGTGCTCTGCTAGTAGCCTTTGCCATAGTCTTCAACTCTGTGTGTATGTTTTTCTTATCCAAGATAAACGCCACCAGAGCTTCGACTTTCTCTTTAAGGAGCTTTAAGGACCAAGTCTCTTTATCCTGCTCCTTTTCTTGGTCTTCCATTTCGTACACTACTTCCATCTTTGCGCCTCCGCTCATCTTTCGAGCCGCAGTAAGGGCCAAAAGCTTATCATCTCTATAGTGTATGTGGCTCCCCCCAAAATCCGTGGAGCCTGCACCGACCACCGGGGCTTTCACCCGATCGGAATCGGTGGTGGGAATAACTCCTCCCCTCTACTGAGGGCACCCACTTGGGGTAATTCGTATCTCTCATTCACTACGTCCATGATTGGTTTGTGTTCGGGGTGCCTTCCCCTAGCTAGTTTTGGTCCGCCCCGGGTATTTTATTTCCCCGGTGCTTTTCATATCTGACGAGCTTTCCCCTATCCGCCACCTGGGGAGGCGCCTGATCCGAGACTAGCAACTCGACACAGGATGTATGTATGTATGTATGTATGTATGTATGTATGTATGTATGTATGTATGTATGTATGTATGTATGAAACCAAATTTTGGCCCCGTTATAACTTTTGAACGGATGGAGGGAATCAGCTGATCTTTCGCATGCACCTTGGGTATGTCTCAACTTAGAACTGATTAAATTTTGGAGTCAAATGGATGACTTCAAGGTCTTATTTTTTTAAAAATAACAATTTTGCAAAAATTTTTTTTTCAAAAATAATTTTTTTTTTCAATTTGTTCGAAAGATATGCAAAATGACGACCGATATTCTTAAAGTAAATTTTATTTTCTTCTAAATTACGTATTTTAAAACAACTCACAAGTTATTTTTGATTTAAAATCGCGGATTTCAAAAAATAGCTACTTTTTAGAAAAATTAACTAATTTTATAAATTATCAATTACTTTTCTGGCATTACATCTCGAAGATGAATATAATATAAACACAATTTCTTAAAAAACTTAGAACTGACTAAATTTTGGAGTCAAATGGATGTCTTAAAGGTCTTATTTTTAAAAAATAATAACTTTGCAAAAAATTTTTTTTTTTAAATAATTTTTTTTTCTATTTTTTTGAATATATGCCAAATGGAGACTGATATTCTCAAAGTACATTTGATTTTCTTCTAAATTATGAATTTTAAAACTACTCACACGTTTTTTCTGATTTAAAAATGCGTATTTGAAAAAGTAGCGATTTTTCAGAAAAAAATTTAAATACTTTTATGAATTATAAATTACTTTTTTAGCATTACATTTTATATGAAGACCGATATTCTTAAATTATATTCGACTGCCTTTTAAATTATGTGTTTTAAAATTAGTCACGTGTTATTTTTGACTTAAAAATTCGGATTTGAAAAAGCAGCAAATTTTTACAAAAATTAAATAATTTTATGGATTATAAATAATTTTTAATTATTACATAACTATTTTAAATATAATTTTCTAAATTATTTTGAATAATGTATTTATGGAAAATAAGATATGCAGAAAAAATGAAATTTTATATTAAAATATTCATTTAAAAAAATTATTTCAGATAATTTATTAATTCTCTTTGAGAAAGCATTCTGCTAAAGCAGTTAGCAGCGGTTTTTTAAATATCAATAGAAACCAATAATTTGTATTTTCGACAACCGGGTGGTTTTGAGAACTTAATATTATTCACACATCGCATGTCATGGATCTTGTCACTGAATTTTGTCAATGTATAAAAAATTAAACATCGATTTTCAACAGTATTTTCAACTGAACAGGCTTATAACAACATTTATATGGACTTTCCTGATTTTCCAATGGGGGTCGCTTACACTGCTAATACACTCTATTCGCATTCTTCATATCTACTCAAAATTAAATATAATAAGTAATCTATTATTATGTGCGCAAAAGCTCAAGGTAAATTACTATAAAGAAGTTCAAATCAAAGTAGATGACAGACAATTTAGCAATTGTATATTACAATACACAGACAAATACTTCTTACTCTATCATTTTTAAATAAAATATGGTTTTTTATTAAGACTTCGCTTCATAAAATGTCAGAAACTATGTAATCTGTAATCATGTAAATCATTAGCATCCATAATTTAATTATTTAATTTTAAGCTTAGACTGAAACCATGCTCCAAAATTTGGTCCAAAGAAATTTATTATTAACATGTTTACTTGACAGAAAATTTTGATGACTATATTCCAACACCCTGACTTTTAAACACTAGCTTTTGCACGTGTCCCACGAGGATTGCTGCGGAGGCGCGAGCTTTGCGGCATTCGGAATTCGGAGGTTGGTCGAGTCGGACGTTTCTCATACACTTATGTAAAATTAAATTGATTCTATAATTATACCTCTCATCTGAAATTAATATAAAATTTCACACAAGTAAAAAAAAGTCCCTTCAACTCCGGTAAGATTCTCAGGTGAAATCTCATCTGAAATGAATACAAACTTTCACACCATGTAAAAGATTAAAAGTTCTTAAAATTCACGTGAGATTCTCAGGCAAGATTCTCGTGTGTATACGAAATGTTAACATGTGCAAGTTCCTAAACCTTTCGTGAGTTTCTTTGATGAGATACTCATGTGAATCCGAAAAATTAACCAAGTTCCTAAAACTCACGTGAGATTCTCAGATTAGATACTCACGCGATTCCGAAACAATTAACAAAGTTCCGAAAACTCACATGAGATTCTCAAGTGAGATCTTATATAAATATTAACTATAAGTAGTGTATGGGCTGGTATAGTAAAACATATCATATTACATGTCGGCGCCGGGGGAGGGCTATTAAGACAGTGTTATATAAACAGTAGCCACACGGTAGCTAATTAGCCATGTTAATGGCCCCATTGTTATCAAAACAGGAACTGTTTTGCTACTGTATACGTAAATGTAGAGAGTATTTTTCTACTGTATATGGAGAGAGAGAGGGAGAGAGAGAGATCCTTTGTGTGTTAGCATCCCACTTCAGCCTATAATCAATAATTATACCTAGATATTTATAGTATTCTACCCTGCTCAATTTAGTACCCTGTATGCGTATGTTTATATCTTCGGGAACACTATCACAATAGTTACCAAAAGTTATGTACACAGTTTTCTTTATATTTAGTGATAGTTTGTTAAGTGCTAGCCAGATATTTATATCTTCTAAGTACTTGTTCATTTTATTTTCAACTTTCTCCCAGTTATCATCTGTTGAAATAATAGCTGTATCATCCGCATATGAGATGGTACTATCTGTTCTGTTTGTTAGTAAATCGTTTACGTAAATTATGAATAAGAGTGGCCCTAGTATAGTACCTTGCGGCACACCTGTAGTTATTGTTTCATAATAGCTTTCAGTTGTTCCTATTCTTACTTTTTGTTTTCTGTTACTAAGATAGTTAGATATAAGTACATGCGCTTTACCTCTTATTCCATAATTATATAATTTGTCTAAAAGAATAGCATGGTTGACCGTATCAAAAGCTTTTGCTAGATCTAAAAATGCAATAGCTATTGGTTTACTTTTGTCTAATTTCTTATAGATTATGTTCATTAAGTAACTAAGAGCATCTTTGGTACCTTTCTTTTTTATAAATCCAAATTGATTCTGCGCTAACAAATTATTACTGTCCAAAAATGATTGTAAACGAACATATACAATTTTTTCAAATATCTTTGCTACGTTAGAAATCAGAGATATCGGTCTATAGTTTGATGTATCCATTTTACTACCCGATTTAAAAATAGGAACTACTTCAGCTGTTCTAAGCGCTTGAGGCCATGTTCATTTTTCGATACAAAGATTAAAGATATGTGTTAGTGCATTAACAATATGATATGATAGTATTTTTAGTGTTTTGGTAGTAATGTTATCTACCCCACCATTTTTTATTTTCATGTTATCAATTATTTGAAGAATTTCCTCGTTATTAGTCGGTTTAACGTAAATTGTATTCATGTTCATTGCTGGTAATTGTAAATGCTTACACTGGGGTTTTACAATGGTGTTAGATCTTTTCCAATTCTACATAAGTACAAATTCATATGATTGGCAATTTGCGTCTGATCCTCTATTGTGCAATTGTTATTTAAAATGATCTTATTTATTGTGTTATTCTTTTTCAAGTTGGTTCCCATTTTTTTGTTTATGTATTTCCAAAGTTGCTAGGCATTATTGATATTGTTCTTAATTAAATTCCTTTCATGTTTTATTTTTGCCTCATTAATAACTTTGTCTAGCCTCTTTGTGTCATTCTTATATTCTAATTTTATTAGATTATTATTTGTTTCATTGTGCATTTTAATATATAGTTGTTCTTTCTTTTCACACGAGATCATTGTTGCTTTAGATATCCAATCCTTCCTTGGATATCTCTTGTTATTTTTTGTTTTATGCGCTTCTTTAGACTTTTCTAAGCAGTCTTGTATTTCAGTTATCAAGAATGCGGTAGCTTCATCGGGATCATGCATTGCCTCTATAACATTCCAATTTTTTGTAATGGCTATACTTGAAAGTTTATAGTAATTATAGTGATACTGGATATTTTTTTGTTTTAAGTTTGGTGGCTTATTCAGTTTCAAGAAAAGTGGATAATGATCAGTAAAAGGAATCGAGAGTTTAAAAGTTTTAGTGTCTATAGACGTAGCTTTTATGTACATGTTGTCAATGCATGTACCGCTTCCGCCACTATCATTGGGGCTAGTTGTACATATAAAATCCGGGAAGAAACCCTTTTCCATTTATTGTCTAATAATTCTAAGCTATATTCATCTTCTTTCATAATATCGATGTTAAAATCACCAATAATCAAGTGGTTTTTTATATTTCTTTTGCTATTGATAAATGATTTTACATTCAAAATAAATTCAAGGCGCGGTAAATCATGACATCGATATAATGCGGAAATTTCAAGATTACTGTTGTTATTTAGACTTATTCGTGAGTTTAATACTTTGAGTCTACCAGTTTCGATAATTTCAGTAATTTCTGATACACAATCTTTTATATATATAACGACACCATCATTTTGATTTAAGTTACCGTTATTGTAATACAATTTATATCCCTCTATTGCAAAAAAGTGAGGATTGGGTAAATTCCATGTTTCTGTACATACAATTATATATGGTTTGATCTTCAAGCTCTTAATAAGAATATTCAATTTCGTATAATTGTGATTTAGACTTCTAATATTGACCTGTAGTATCAAACTATCTTTTTTATTTATATTTTTATTGAGAGTTTTAAGATCAAGAAATGACGTTTCTTCTTGTATTACTTCTTTTTGCAATTCTTCAATGAGATCGACGTATTGCTCCATTATGCAGTTTGCTATTTCCTTGGTGTCGTATGTGTTAGAGATACGGTGCTGACTCTAAACGGCGAAGTCAGCAAAGTTGCGCTAGTCCAGTTGGCTCTAGACGGTGAAGTCAGCATAGTTGTGCTAGTCGAGCTGGCCATCGTAGTGGCTTGATTGCTGTTTCCTACTTTACCTAAGTATCTTGGTATAGTAGGTCTTATCTGATAATCAGTCATATCTATATATCTATTGAGCTTATTCTTAAATATTGTACATTTCTCTGTGTCATTGGCCATATGTTTAACCTTGAAATTTGTGTTATATTTCGAGTTGCTGTAAAAACAATTGACACATGTAATGTTGGATGAGTTATTATCACATTGCAAAGTCTTATGCGGACCTGCACATTTTAAACAGCATAGGGTATTTTTGCATTTCAATGTGTTATACCCAAATCTTCCATAGTTTAAGCAGGGCTTGATGTTTATTAAATCCCATAACTTACAGCTTTGATATCCAATGAAGACTCTATTTTGATTGTCACTAATATGTTTATATAGCTCTCTTGGAACTTCAATTATTATGGTTGTCTTGTTTGTAATCTTATTTTTGTCTATATTTAGTATCTTACACTTATCTTGATATCCAATAAAATTTCTTTTATTTAAGTCCTCTTTCAGCTCTTCTATATTCATATTAGTATAGTTGTCTACACCAACTATTTTCATCTTGGGGGATTCAATTTTTTCAATAAATGTTTTATAATTGTTAGACAGTTTTTTTGAGATTAATTCAATTGTTACTTTAGCACTTTTTTCATTCATACTTTTAATCTCAATTTCATTGTCGTTCACTACTTTTAGTTGTTTCATCTGTATATCTTTTTCTTTTATTAAAACGTCACATACCTTTATCTTAAAGTCATGTGGATTTTTAATGTCCTTTTTAAGATTTTTCACAATTATTTTCGATATTCTTTTGTTTTTAATTGCTAGTTTGTTAGTTGCTACTTCTGTATATGTTTTTTGGTTATGTTGCTTTATTTCCATCTCCTGGTCATTTTTATCCTTTTTTATTAATTGCTTCAATATGTCGTTTTTTTCTATTAGTTTTTGATTTAATTGTCTTAGTAGTTGATTTTCAATTTGATGTTGATTTTCCAGTTCAGCATTTTCAGTTAGCATCGTAACGTTTAGTAGTTTTTCATTATCTACTGATTTATGTACACTATCAGAGATAATGGATATTTCATTTAATATTTTATGTTTTATTTGTTCCTCCTTTTCACTTTTAATTTGCGCAATTAATATTTTAGCTGCTTCACAGAGTTTAGTTTCCTGATTTTTTAAGGTTATATTAAGCTCCACGTGGTCGGGACATATCATTAATATATTACTTATATATTTTTTGTCTTTACCCTTTTCATAATCACTTTTATGGTACACGTTTTCACACACTATGCAAACTACAAGTGACACTTTCCTTTTTGGATGGCATTTATACACTAATTCTAGATTTTTATCAGGGGGCTCTCCGGAAGGCAGCCCTCCTTCCGACGCCATCTTGATTATGATCATACCATAAAAACAATATTATAACATATTAGGTTCGTCTACGAGGAGTTTGAACTTCTCCTCACGAACGCAACGTCGCCAAATCACTATGGAATACAATTAGAGTTTTTAATAACTTAAAAAATTAAAATGCAATACGTATATGAAAGAATAGCTGTTAAAAAAATGAAGTAATGGTAAGAACTTACAGAGTCTATGACGTTTTCCACACATCGTCAATTTTGGAAGTGCCCAACTATATTGGGCAAACTCCAAAATGACACTAAAGATAAAATAAAATTAAGGTGTAATGAATAACTGTTAGGATAGAAAGGAAAGAGGTGGTGGGGGTCGGGAGAGGGAAATAGTGAGGGATAGCGGTTGCCTCGCTCACATCGGTGGAACAGGAGCGCAAGCGGTGAGGAGTAGTGGAAGAAACCCATACGATTAGAATACAGAGACTCTCGCGTATTAGGTGCGCCACTTCTCTAATCGCATGCTCACCTGATCCTACAGTACGAAACAAGATAGTAGAGTGATAGAAAAAAGAGGTTGTAAACACGTAGAAGGCAATTGTAAATGTTATGAATTTAAATGTGTAGCTGCTTGATGGTATCTATAGCCTTTTTATATGCGTTTTTTAAGAAGTGGTTATCTTCCATATGGTTGAGTGTATTATTGTAGTAGTGTATGTGCATCATCTCGGAAAAAGTGCGCTTGAAATAGTTCGGTTCTTTGTCCAGTATTCTGATCTTGTTGAAATTGATGGAATGTCCTGTGTTCTGTATATGGCCGGCAAGTGCAGAATTTTCAGAGCCTTATTTGACTGCTCTTTTATGCTCGTACACACGTTTCGTTAATTTTCGTTTACTCATGCCGATGTACGTGGCCTAGCAGTTATTGCAGTTGATCTTGTAAACGATCACATTAGTGTTTAAGAAATCGAGACGGTCCTTTCCTAGTCTTATCAAATGATTAAACTTGTTAATGGTTTTATATATTGGAATTATATTGTGTGTACGGAGGATACGGTCAATTTTTGGTGTTAAATTCTTTATGTATGGTAATATCATTTTTATTTTATTGTGTTGGATCGCGTATATTAAAATAAACAATACTTTCTTTATATAAAACAATCTGAATTTATTAAAGCGCTGCTAAAAAGGTTGTTGGCACAAGTAAGTCGATGCATCCGTAGCGTTCGGCGTGCGGCACAGGAGAGAGAGAGCGGCGTCACTCGCGCTCTCATGTTGTTGGCGAGGGGTGTAGAAGGGAAGACGGCAGGCTGTCCGCTGCGCTGCTCTGCACGGCGCGTGGCACCCTCCGATAGTTGCTGGCATGCAACGCCAGCTCCTCGCTGTGTGTGTAAAGCGTAGTGGCTTGCTACGTTGCGTGCTCTTGGAGCACATTTCTTACACTTCCTCCCTTCGAGGGTACGCAACTTCTGATTATCGTATCTTCTGATTATCTTATAGGATTATACTCTGAATCTTGTATATGTATATATATTTGTAGGTATTAAACTTGATCTAAATAAATTAATTACTCTGGATAAATTTCTGAATTTTATTTATATTTGAAATAAAACAAATTATACATCTGGTATAAAAAAGTCTAGGAGGTTTGACCTTCACTTGGGTTATTTGGAGTCATCTCTGAAATAAAGAAAATTACACATGTATATATTATAACCATCTGATTTTATATTTATTATTATATTTTATGTGTATTAGTGTATAGTGCCAATTTTCTGATTTTTAAACTATTCCGAATTCATTATTTTATCTCTTAAATATTTATGCGTATCAAAGGGAAGTGGTTTAGTCATTATGTCTGCTTCATTTTCTTTAGTAGAAACCCATCTGACTGTTACTTTTCCTTCTGAGACATATGACTTTATATAGTCACCGTGAGTGACTGCCATATTGACTTTTACTCTCTGATTTTTCTCTATTTTCTAAATTACTTCTGATTGTTTCTAGATCGTCATCAAAGTTTTTAAGTTTGTGACTGCCATTCATCTGAGTGCAATCAATGGCTGACTTATTGTCGCACCATATTGTAACTGGATACATGGTTTTGCCTGTTATATCTCTGATTGCTTTGTCTAACGATACAAGTTCTTGACATGCATCACTCATGGCAAGATACTCTGCTTGGCAAGTTAACAGTGTCACATACGTCTGTTTGTGGCTTCTCCATATAATTGTATCACCAAATAGTTTTATTATATAACCACCTGTGGAAGATGAATCTGAACAATCTCTAAAGCTTGCGTCTGTCATAGCTGTTAGATTTTCGTCTTTTGCTCTGTATGTCAACCCATGGTCAGAAGTTCCTTTGAGATATCTAAAAATTCTTTTTACTTCTTTCCAGTCCACTTCTGTTGGATTTACTTGTCGTCTGAATAAATAGTTGACTGCAAATGCGATATCTGGTCTCGTAGCTCCTGCCAGATATAACAAACATCCAATGGCTTCTCTGTATGGTGCTTTGGTTTTTATTTTTGGTTCTTCTGATTCGTTCGAGTTTTCTTCACTTCTGAGTTCTCTGTTTTTAACTTGTCTTGTCACCATGGGTGTTCTCTGAGTTTTGCGTTCTGTCATATTAAATCTTTCCAAGATTTTCTCTGTGTATTCTGTCTGTTTTAATGCCAAGGTTTTATTTTGTCTGTCTCTGATAATTCTCATTCCTAAGAAGTTCTCAGGTTCTCCTAAGTCTTTCATTTTAAATACAAGACTTAGTTTTTCTCTGATTTCTTCTAATTTTTGTTTGTCATTACCTGCTAGTAGTATGTCATCTACGTATAGAATTAACATAACTACTTTTCCATCTTTTCTCCAGGTAAACAGACATAGTTCATTTATGTCTTTTTCCAGTCCTAGATTTAGTGCTTCTTCTGAAAACCTTACATTCCATCTTTTTGGGCTGATTCTCAAACCATATAGAGCCTTCTGTAGTTTGCATACTTTTGTTCTTCTGATTTCTGCATCACAGTTTATACCATCTGGAATCTCCATGTATATCTCCTCTTCCAGTATTCCATTCAGAAAAGCGGTTTTGACATCCATCTGAAATACCTCTAGGTCGTATTTATTTATTATGGCTAACGCCGCTCTGATTATCGCTAATCTGGATACATAGCTTCTGAGTATGTTGTTGGATCTTTATTGATGGTAGCAATAAAAGCATGTCTGATTTCGCCCTCTGAATTATTTCTATCGCTTGTTATTTCAAGATTTGATGTTGTTACTATATTGTTTAATTTTAAGTTTGTATCCTCTAATTGTTTTGTTGTTTGAGTTCTTCTGATTGCCATGTATTTTTCTCTGCTTTCCATGGTTTTTGCATTTCTTCTGGGTTGGTTGCGTTTCTTCGCATCTGAGCTGTCTGGTTCTTTATTTTCTACTTTTCTCTTCTTTGGCCTCTTACCTTTTTGTTTCTTTTCTGATTGCTTTTCCTCTGGTTTATTTTCTTGATTCTCTTCTGCTTGAGTTTCTATCTCTTCAGAGTGTACTGGTACTATTCCTTTTTCTGGATCCTTAGATTCTTCTGTTTCTTCTGATTTGTTGTTCTCTTCTGAATTATGTTTGTAGATATCTTTATAAACCAGTTTCTCATTACATCTGACATGTCTGGAGTGAAGGAATTTTCCAGTTGAAGGATGCCAAAGGACGTAGCCTGTTGGCGAGTACCCTACCATTATAGCTTTAATTGCTCTTTCCGAGAACTTCGTTTCGGTTATTGGTATTTTGGCATATGCTATACTTCCAAATCTTCTGATTTTCTCTAAGTGATTTTTACCTTTTGGAGTTAGCATATTTATTGGAGTTTCTGAGTTTAACGACTTATGTGGTGTTCTATTATACAAGTTAACTGCGGCTTCTACTCCCAATATCCACATTGTTTCTGGTAAGCCGGAATCAATCACTAAAGCTCTGATTTTATTTTGCAACGTCTTATTAAATCTTTCTGCTGCTCCATTTAGTTCTAGTGTGTGTGGAGGTGCTACATTATACTCTATCTTTTCTTTTTTCATTACTTCTGAGAACTTTCCTGAGATGAATTCTATTCCGTTATCAACTCTGATATAACAGACTTTTTCATCTTTGCCTAATAGATTTCTCATTGTTATTATGAATTTTTAAAGACAATCGCCAGCTTCATTTTTGTGATTGACCGAGTAGGCTTCTGCAAACCTGGTAAAGTCATCCACAAATACAGTTATAAATCTGTTGCCACCTGGAAATGAAGCTGGTTTTATAGGTCCCATTGTATCCGTGTGTATTATTTCCAGGGATCTGTTTCCTCTGGTTCTATCTTCTGAGAAAAGCAAATTTTCCATCTTTGCCATAATACACACTTCGCAATCCATAATGTCTTTGTCAAATTTAATTCCTTTCAGTCTTTCATCTGATTTTTGCATCTATTTAAGGTAACCTAAAGAAACATGACCTAATCGGATATGCCATAGCATGCCTTCATTCAATTTTCTCTTTTTGTTATCCTCTGATTTTTCATTATAGTTCAAACTTTCCATTGACTCATTTATGCTCATGCTATCTAGGTTATGTATTTTTCTGTTTAAAATTCTTTCATCTAAATCGAAGTCGCTAGTTTGAGGGCCTCTGGTATTTGGTTTTGTTTGAACGAGTTTTTCTCGATTCTCCCTCCCCATCTCAGACGTGTCTGTTTCAATTTTCTCCGTATTCTCTTCTGATAATTTGTCTGTTTCTATATTCAGAAAATCCGTCTGAGATTGTTGCAAAAACTCGTCGAATGTAATTAACCTAGCCATGCATGAATATTTTTCGCAATCTGAATTTATATTCTCAATATTTCTTTGTTTTGATACCTCTAAATTTATTGTCCAATTTGGTTTTTCATATTTCCCTGTAATATATTCGGCACCTGTGTTTTTGTCAAAGATTTTCAAAATTTCATCATCTAAGTAAATTCCTAATCCTACATCTGCAAAACGTCTGAGAGAGATTAAATTCTTTGATATGTTCTCTGCTGATATTACATTTTTGAAAATAATTATTTCGTCTTTATTAATATTTGATTTTACAACTAAATCTCCTTTCCCATCTATTTCTATGTTTGCTGAGTCATGTTTATTCGCGCTTCCGATAAACTCTCCTGTGCATTGCTTAAAATTGCTTAGTATAATATCCTTATTTACAATGTGGTCGGTAGCATCTGAGTCTGCTATAAACGCTATCTGTATCTGTGTTTTTAGTTTATTAAAATCTTTAGTCGTACCTGCAATATATGCTGCTGCTCCTTGCTTTACGGTGTTTTGTGACGCGCCTCTTGCGCCTCGATTACCACCTCTTTTAAAAATCCTACTTCTGAAATTTCCTCTTCCACCACCTCTTATAGCAACACCTCTGCCTCTGTTATTACCTCTCCCTCTGATATGTTTGTTACCTCTGAATTGTGTGTAATTGTTTGTGTTGTTCTGTATGGTATAATCTTTATTATAATTGTTATGAAGCCTTCTGGGTGCCTGCTCTGTCCCCTTGTTGGGACAGTTAGTGCCTTTGCGGTCGGTCTCAGCGTTACAGAAATAACAGAACCATCTACCCTGTGCCTTCAGCGGGCAGTTCGGTGCCATGTGCCCCTCTGGTTACACCGAAAGCATTTTGCATGCGGCCCCGACTGCCACTCTGCTGTACTCTGAATTAAATTCGCTCTGGGACCTCTGGTTTCATCTGAGCTCTTTCTCTCTGCTTCCAACTGTAAAAGAAATGATTTTATTTCTTCTAAAGTCATTTCTTTATTGTCAGTTTGTCTTCTGATTAGATAGGCTGAACGGAGTTCAGAGTTATCGCATAAAACCGCCTGGTAAAAGGCTAATCTTTTCTCTTCCTCAGAAAGTGGCACAATTGTATCGCAACTCTCATACTCTCTTATAATTGTATCAAATCTATCACAAAATCCATTTATCTTTTATTTCTTATTTATTTTTAAACGATACAATTGAGCCCTGACTGAGGAAGCTGTCATGTTTGCTTCTACTTTTCTGAATTCTCTGATTTTAATTAAAATTTCTTTGGGATCTTTTAAGGGGGTCAGACGTCATTTTCATAAAATGACGTGAAAAAAATTAATTTTCATAATTAGAAATATTTAGAAGTAATATCCTAAAAATATATTCAATTTATGATAAAATGAGATCCAAAAAAAAATTTTTGATCGATTTTAACCAAATATATGGCCATTTCAAAATTTTTGCTCTGCCGTCGACTCCAGATTCAGGAACTGCATATATTTTAATGGGAGAGGTCCTAAAATTTTGGTATTTTATATGACTATTGACTGAAGAGTTATACGTATCCAATTTATTTGATTAAATAATTTTTTACGGTTAAAAATTGCTAAAAAATCTTAAATTTAAGTGAAATTCAGATTTTTTAGCAATCTTTGACCGTAAAAACTTATTTAATCAAATAAATTGGATACATACACCTCTTCAGTCAATAGACATATAAAATACCAAAATTTTAGGACCTCTCCCATTAAAATATATGCAGTTCCTGAATCTGGAGTCGACGGCAGAGCTCAAAATTTTACATTATGTAGAAAACAGCTTTAAAGATAAAATTACTAAAATACTTCTTTATTTCTTCTTTATTTCTTAACTCCATCTCTGCCCTGAAATATAAAAAAATATTGTTTTTCGGTCAAAATATTTTACATTTAGAACAAATATTCTGGTACCTCAGTACACGATCTATCAGACTTGTAAGTTATGAGCACGCGTGACAGACATATCCGCATCAGTCAGTCAAGTTTGTTAAGTGGTTTAACATGTAGATAGATCCTTTGGTGCTATTAAATCCATATGTTTTTAATAATCTTTATCACATATATTAGATTCTTATACATATACTGAGGTAAATAAAGAATGTGTTGAGAAATCCAAAATCCTTCATGCGTGTTATGAAGCAGTATCGCCATAGCCAAATGCTTGAAAAAAATGTTTATGGCAGCAACGTTCCTATATTGGTTTTCTTTTAATGACTGATAAGGTGAACTTCTTTACTTGTCCTTCATTATTCTTTTTCACATATAATATTATTACTTAATAAAGAGAATACGACTGATACATATTTATTGCAGTGCATAACTGATTTTACTTCAGAAAATAAAATGTCAATTATATCATAGTGAGATTCAGGCAATGGCAGATAATGGTAGCTTTCTAGCAGAAGCAAAGGTTCCATAACATTTTTCTGTACAATAGCATATCTTTCGCTTCCTTTAAAAGTTGATTTAAATCTGTACACTAAATGTTTTTTGTAATAGTCAATATGGATTTAATTTTTCTTTAGTATCAATCCCTGTTATTTTAAGTATAAAGTTTCCAATAAAAGTTCAAGTACTAAAAGCTATTTCTAAAACATTAATTCAACTGTCACACGTATTATTCAAACACTTTTAAAAACTGATTAAAAATACCTTTACGTATTATAATACACTAAATGTTTACTCCAAAATCTGTTGGAAACAATGAAAATAAAGAACAACACTTTGTATAGAAAAGGTGCTGATGCTGATATCACAGTGTTTATATGAAATGACAGCTGTGCATGTTTACATTGCTTGCGGACTTTTACATAGGTTAAAATCAGCTCTGTTACAGTGAATCCACATTGCATGCCGTATGCCGTATGCCGTCAGAAAAAAAGTTGTTGTCTGAAATCTATAGGATTTATAACTCTATGGTTATAAATCCTATAGGAATTGTCACCATAGAGTTATAAATATTATAGACTTCGGACAACAACTATTTTTCTGACGGCATACGGCATACGGCATACGACATACGGCATGCAATGTGGATTCACTGTTACAATAAAGGAGTGAGCTGTGAGCCTGTAAGAGGCTGTTAATGATAAGTCAGGTTGTTACGGTGCCAACTTAACTGCTATATAAGTTTTAAAGTCAAATTTTAATTTTTGTCAAAAATACCATCCATAAATAATATTATTTATTTTGCTTCCTCATAGAGGAAACTTTGTAATAGTAAAATTTTAATTTTCTTTAAATTACTCTAGAAACATGAATAAAGGTGTTAGAAGTTTGTGTCACATGATTTTACAAAATGTCTGTGTGTGTGTATGTGCGTGCGTGCGTGCGTGCGTGCGTGCGTGCATGCGTGCGTGTGTGTGTGTGTGTGTGTGTGTGTGTGTGTGTGTGTGTGTGTGTGTGTGTGTGTGTGTGTGTGTGTGTGTGTGTGTACCGCTTTATTTTCGGATCTACGCGGTCGATTTTAACCGGACGTATCTCATTTTTTTTGTTTTTTGATTCCGAATTCGGGAAAAAAATAATTTTGTACAACTAACTGATTCGTTTTTGTTTCATGTCAAATTTTTCATTTTCGAAAAATTTATTTTTGATTTTTTTGAATGATTGGATTTAAATTTTATCATCCTATAGGTAGCATTCGAAAGAGCATAAAAAAACCTACATTTAAAAAAAAAAAATTTCTCTATCACGGTTATTTTGTTATTAACAAAAACGTGTTTTTTTTTTTAAATGCTTATAACTCCCAATCTAAATGGTCAATTTTTTTGAGAAAAATCATGATAATGGAGATTATGAATAGCTATGATATGTATAAAATTGAATCCATTCTATTGGTTAGTTTTTAAGAAAAAAATTAAAAAATGAAAAAAACGTGTTTTAGGTGACGACAATTTACGAGAGTAAAATTGTGTTAATCGCTTCAAAATTCCTTGTAGAGGTAGATTTTTGGTTGCCACCTGCACCTTTCTTTGGGATAGATGATTGGTTCATAAATTTCAGAGATTTTTGAGGTTAAAATTTTTGTAACCTCTTTTTCGAATCGTAATTTCTCGAGAACGGCTGTATGTATCAGAATGGGATAGATAGCATTTAAAAGAGAATTAAAATACCTATATTTTCTAAAAAAAGACAAGTTTCTAGCTATCACGGTTCTTTGGTTATTAACAAAAACGTAAAACATGGAAAATGAAAAAAATGAGTTTTGTATGTCCAACGATTCCGGAGGGAAAATAGTCGTAATTTCTTCAAAATTCCTTGTGGAGGTAGATTTTGGATAACTCTTGGTCGAGTTCTTTGGGCAAAATAATTGGTCCATAAATTTCAGAGGTATTTGAGGTTAAAAATTTTTAAACTTTTTTTTAAATCGTAATTTTTCAAGAACGGTTCTATGAATTAGCTACAGATTTCTAGACAATTTTGTATGTGATATAGATATTATGTATGTGAATTTTCATCAAGATCGTACGATTACTTTTTGATATTCAAAATTTTCCTATTTTACAAAGTTATTTTATTTGTCGCCTGATAACTAGAGAAAACTTGTTTTAATTTTTTTTTTTTTAATTTGGCGGAGATGTAGAATGTATATTATTTATTATATGCGTTTTTAGAGTAAAAGAATTCGTTTATGAATTTCAGAGATAATCGAGGTTAAAACTGATTTAGCCTTCTTTTCAATTCGTAATTTTTTGGATATATCTATACTAGAAAATGGAAAGAACACGTGCTATGCGTGCGTGTTGTTCACTTGCTTTTGTTTTTTATTGAGGGTAATTTACAGCGCGATCAAGTTTTAACCTTATTAGACTCATTGAAGAATATATTTGGTTGAAATTTCAAAAGATTATCTTTATTTTTTACTCAAAATATCGAAATTTTTTGTATAGAATATTGATTGGGAAAAAGTTTGCATTTTACTTGCAGAATATGCCAGTATTTTTGTTGTAACCTTTTTGGAAAGTCTCTTGACTGATTTACTTGATTGGTGACTTTATAATAAACATTCATATGTGTAATAAACGAATATATGTAATACAGAGTTTAGTAATTTGTTCGAATTTATTTTTAAGTTTTCAAAATATTATGGATTTAAAATATTACCCAAAGTTGAAGGTGCACGCGATAACAATATTAAGAAAATCAGCCAATAGTCCTAAAATTTGGGAGAGATATATTTTTTTTATATCTTCAAATTGAATTCGTTGCCCAATAAAATCGAACTATTACGACGTAAGATATTTGAGGTTTAAAATAAAACTAATTGAATATATGATAATATTTTGAAAAAATTGATTTATAAAAATATCGGGTTGTCACACGAGAAAAAGTGTAACAAGAATGAATTTTCGAAAAATATATATTAATTTATTACGAATATTCATAAAGAAAATTGGGTATGATACAATTAATTATTGTGATAAAAAATTAAAAAAAAAAAATGAATAAATACATTATTTTGAGGAAGCTAAGTGCCAATGTATTGGCAGCGGTTTTTTATCTTTGTATTAAATATATGTATGTTTATAATATTATTTTTGGATCTTTTAAAGTATATACAGACAGATATTTAGAGTGAGAATTTTAAATATATTAAGAACAGTGAAATGAAAAAAAAATAGTAGAAATAATATATGATTATATAATTATGTATGCAAGGGGAAAAATGTAATTTGAACAAAAAACAAATGAAAACCTTTATCAGTGTTTTGTGTATATTCTTAAAACAAAAATAGATAATGCTTTAAACTAATTGGGATATATTCTACAAGTGTTTTTTTAGTAAAATATGTAATAAAAGAAAAAATGATTTTTCGTCATTCTAAAGGTGTCCGACCCCCTTAAGTTCAAAATTTTCTTGTGATAGTATTCATCCAAATGATTTATGATAATATCTCTGACTACTAATTTTTTCTTTTCTATTTCTATTTCTGTTAAATTTGTTGGTGTTTGTATATTATCATCAACTATGTCCATTAAATCATTTGTTCTTAATTCTGAATAGAGGTAATCTAACCACACATTTAAAACTACCTTTTGTGTTAATTTATAATCTCTTTTGATGTTAACCTTCTGATTATTTTTATTCGATTCTAACGTCTGAGTAAAGTTTTTAAAAGTTTCACTTATTTCTACTATCATGCTGTTTTGAGGTGTTTGTGTATTGTTAGTCTCTGATTCTGAATTAGTATTTTCATCTGGGATTACGGTGGTGAAATTATGGATGGGTTGAGGTACCTCTAGTCGTCTGATTCTCGCCGTTTCCACCTCGAGCATCGTCTCCATGAGCTTTTGCTGCCCCTCCATTAAAGTTTTCATGTTTGCCATCATCTCCTTCATTTCTTCGTGGTTCTCCTTCATTGCGCGAAACCAAACATCCACGTCATGTTTCGCTCTCTTTGACGGCTTTATTGGTGGAGGGTGTGGTAGACCGGGCGGCGTGTGTGGAGATGATGTTGTGTTCTCGTCTGATTACATGTAAATAATTATTCTTATAAATATTTGGTCTTTCTGAATAATCTGAATTAAGGAACAATTTTACAGATCTGTATTCTGATTCTCTTATATTAATTATTTACATTCTGCTCTGAATAATAGCAATATTAATTTCGTTATGTTTTCTTTATAATAATCGTAATATATTAATATTATTTTTATTACACTGTGTAAATGACATTATTTAATTTGAGATAGAGGTAATTATTTATTTATATTTTAAGAGAGAGATATATATATATATATATATATATATATATATATATATATATATATATATATATATATATATATATATATATATATATATATATATATATATATATATATATATATATATATATATATATATATATATATATATATATATATATATATATATATATATATATATATATATATATATATATATATATATATATATATATATATATATATATATATATATATATTAAAACAAATTACTTTGTACATCTCCGGGCTGAGTCTCTCTCTCTGGTGTTTTGCCTCCCCTGCTTGACATCCTGTATATCTCTGTCTCTCTCTTATCTTCTTAACCTCTGAACTTCTTGATTCTGGAATGCCAAATATTTATTCTGTATAAAATAATATCTTTTATCTATTTAGTTGTATTATTGCTTCTCCCCGTACTAGACCGCACAGCAAGTCTAGTAAGGTCAAAGCTAGTCGTTACTTCCGAGTGTACCGAGCCCGCGCTCGTGCTCCCTCCGATCGTGACGTCACGCACAGCAATGACGCCAATAGTGTCAGAGGGTTGGCCGTGCACTTACACAGTCCCAATAATTCACAAGGTTGTAACGACTTTACATGATGGCAAGAATTCTCTGTACAACAGTATCAGCTACGCCTCATGTCGTCATTACAGTGTATATAACGCGTTTGACTTTATTTCTGAGAATTTGTGTGTGTGCGTGTGCATGCCCGTCTGGGAGAAAAAAATAGCGTCTGTCTTTCTTAACGCTCCGACCGCGTGAGCGTGTTCGTACGTGCACCCAGCGCGTACGTCACAATGAATTTCTCACTCCTTCCGAATCTCTGAATTTTGCACACGAAGTAATTTAAATCTGGATCCACATGCACATTTCACGTAATCGCGTCTCACGCGCGCACCACAATTCATAAAAACCTCACACGCCCCGTCAAAATCTCATCTGATTTTGCTTCTTAATAGATTTTATTCTGAATACTTAATGTTAAATTTCTTAAGTTAGTCTTAGTTATTTCTTTCAATTTGCTATTTTATTTATTTTAATGCAAGAGAGCTATTTGCCGCGTATTCTAAATTAATCGCTTCTAAATTAACTAGCTCGTCTGAAAAAACTCGCGTCTGAAAAAAACTGCCATGAGGTCGGAAACTCAACATGGCCGCGCTTGTAGGTTAGCCTCGCAAAACTCAGGTACTTACCACCCTTCTTCTGAGTCCGTCCAAAAATCACAACGTGGCTGAGCCTATAACCTGTTGGATCGGGTATATTAAAATAAACAATACTGGGCACTTTATATAAAACAATCTGAATTTATTGAAGCTCTGCTAAAAAGGTTGTTGGCACAAGTAAGTCGATGCGTCCGTAGCGTTCGGCGTGCGGCACAGGAGAGAGAGAGAGAGCGGCGTCACTCGCGCTCTCATGTTGTCGGCGAGGGGTGTAGAGAGGAAGACGGCAGGCTGTCCGCTGCGCTGCTCTGCACGGCGCGTCGCGCCCTCCGGTAGTTGCTGGCATGCAACGCCAGCTCCTCGCTGTGTGTATAAAGCGTAGCGGCTTGCTACGTTGCGTGCTCTTGAAGCACATTTCTTACATATTGACTATTGATTTGGTATTGTTAGCTGTGTTATAAGTTGCGAGGTTGCTATTGTTTTTATGGATCTGGTCGAGTCTAATGCCAATATATTTTTTAGTAATATCTGAAGGGTAATTGTTACATTGAAGGTAATGTGTGGTTATTTTTAAGTTATCGATATGGAACTGTGGATGAGAGAGTTTTATAGATGTGTCGACAAGGTTGTATATAATAGCTATTTTTTGTGACTGTGGGTGGGGGGAAAAGTAGTTCATGTAACGTCCAGAGGCTGTGTTTTTTCTATACCAATTGGTGATTATTTTGTTATCATCTGTTTTTGTAAGTGTCATATCAAGGAAGTTTATGCTGTTATTATGTTCATATTCTATTGCAAATTGCAAATGGCTATTATAACTATTAAATGTAGTGAGGATTTCGTTCGTTTTATCTTTCTTAGTAATGAGAATACAGTCATCTACATATCTTTTGTACAGTAAGACTTCACTTTTGTATTTGTTAAGAGACGAGGTTTCCAAAAGTTCGAGAGTAATATCGGCGAACCACGGGCTCGTGCAAAAATCCATCGGTGCACCCATAGTCTCTTTATAATACTTATCATTAAGCTGTAAATACGTAGAATCTAGGAGTATTTTGATTCCTTTCAAAAATTCTGTTTTAGATAAGTTTATTTTATTATTAAGGTATTTCCATTTTTTTGAGATTGCAAGAATAATCAGAACCGACGGAATGTTTGTAAACAGAGAAACGACATCAAAAGAGGAAAGCTCAAATTCGTCCATGATGTCTATGGTATCCACTATTTCTTTTAATTCGGTGCTGCTTTTTACTGTTGATTTTAGCCGGGGAAAGTATTTGGTGAAGATTACTGATAAACTTTTATCTAGAGCGTATGTAGGACTACCAATTGCAGAAACTATGATTCGTATGGGATTGTCTTTCTTATGGATCTTAACAAGAGCATATGCTCTCGCCAAGTTTGTGTTTTTAATATTTGCGTGTAATACATGAGAAAAACATGGGTCTGTATCGAAAACCCCTTTATTGTTCCAATCTTTGATGAGAGATGAGATATTGTTCTGTAATTTGCTTAAAGGCGATTTTTTAATGATTGAGTAATAATTTCTATCCGCGAGAGCAGTTTCTACTTTGTTAAGATAATCATTCTTATTCATGATGACGGTGACGTTCCCTTTATCGGCTTTAGTGATGAATATGTCTGGATTCAATTTGATAAATTCTTTAGTTTTATTTAAATTACTTTCTATTGTTTTGTCTGTTTTACTAATATGTGTGATTTTATCTTTCTGTATAAAGTTGTTTAAGGCTGCCAAAAGATTATGGATCTGAAGTTTGCAACGTTGGAGTGCAACGAAATGAAAAAAAAAAAATTTATTTTGCTTCGTGGTTATACTGATTAATATTAATTTTATGGGTAGATTTAGTGTTTTATAGAATAAAGTAACTTTATAACAAAGGTTTAGATGAAATTTCCATTGTTTAATAACGTAAATTAATTGTAAGAAATTATTTCGTTGCATTCCAACGATGCAACCTTCAGGTCCGTAAAAGATTATCCCTGATTTCTACGTTTTTTTCGGTGTTTTTTTCCAGGTTGCGCATATTTATTTCTATATTTTTGACATTCAAAAAGTGAACGTCTATCTGGGTGGAGCGTAAAATTGAATTTTTCTCCAAAGTTTAAGGTGTCGATTACGAAGGTCGGTAACTGTACGTTAGATAAATTTACTAGCCATTTCTTTTTGGTTTCTATAATACTATTGTTGTTGTTGTGATTAGGGGATGAAGAAGAGCAATCCTTATGACATGACGAGAAATTGTTACTCAATTTAAATTTGTGTGGCGAACCGTTATTCAAAGTGGAGAGTATATTTTTGATTTTTTTATTGTGTGCTAGTGTGTGTTTGTTCTTTACGAAGTCTATTGCGTGGTTGTAATATTTTAGGAAATCGGAAATAAACCTTTCTGTAGTTTTTTTTTTTGTTTTTTTTTCTGTAGTTTAAAATTTTTTCAAGAATGTAATCTATAAAACTCTCTCATACACAGTTCCAAATCGATAACTTAAAAATAACCACACATTACCTTCAATGTAACAATTACCCTTCCGATATTGTAAATACAAATAAGTTTCCGTCGTTTTTTTATAAAAATTATCAATTTATTGTAAAAAAAATATACGTTACATTTTATTCAAAATATTGTCCGTCATTGGCTACTACTTTTTGCCATCTTTCTGGCAGCATTCGGATGCCACGTCGAAAAAACTCTTCATCTTTTGAGGCTACTCATGAATCGACCCAATTTTTGGCTTCTTCGTAAGAAGTGAAGTGCTGCCTGACCAGGGCGTGAGCCATCGACCGAAACAAGTGGTAGTACGAAGGAGTAATGTCTGGTGAATACGGCTGGTGGGGTAAGACATCCCATTGTAAAGCTTCCAAAGTATCCTTGACGACTTTTGCAACATGTGGCCGAGCGTTGTCGTGCTGAAAAATCACTTTGTCATGTCTTTTGGCATATTGGGGGCATTTAAGCTTCAATTCTCTGCTCAATTGCAACAGTTGCTGTTGATAACGTTCTCCAGTGATAGTTTCGTTAGGCTGGAGTAGCTCGTAATAGATTACTCCGAGCTGATCCCACCAAATGCACAACATTAACTTTTTGCCATAAATATTCGGTTTGGCCGTTGAAGTTGGTACATGGCCGGGCTTACTCCATGATTTCCTACGCTTTGGGTTGTCGTAGCATATTCACTTTTCATCCCCCGTCACTATTCGATGCAAAAAATCCTTTCGACTTTGTCTTTGGAGAAGCTGTTCGCACGTGAAAAGACGGCGCTCGACGTCGCTGGGTTTCAGTTCATGCGGAACCCAATTTCCTTGCTTTTGTACCATACCAATGATCTTGAGACGGTGTGAAATCGCTTGTTGAGTCACTCCCAAGCTTTCTGCGAGCTGCTCTTCAGTTTGGCATGAGTCTTTGTCCAATAATGCCTCTCTAACTCAGCGTCTTCAAACTTGACTGGCCTTCCTTCGCGTTCTTTATCTTCCACGTCAAACTCGCCGTTTTTAAACTTTTGAAACCACTCACGACAACTTCTCTTACTTAAAGCAGCATCACCGTAAAATTCTACAAGCGACCGATGAATAAATGAAACAAATAAATCAAATTTCCCGCAAATAACGCTTATTCGGTACAAAACTCGACATTATAGAACAAAAAAAAATGTATACTGCCAATACAAAGTCAATAGTATTTTAAGGTTATGTTGTTGCCAGGTGTCCAAACTTTCTATGTGACATTTTATATCTGACGATTTCAAAGTAATCTTTTCGGTGGAGCCATCTCTTGAAAACGGCGGAAACTTATTTGTATACCCAATATTATTAAAAAATATATTGGCATTAGACTCGACCAGATCCATAAAAACAATAGCAACGTCGCAACTTATAACACAGCTAACAATACCAAATCAATAGTCTGAACCAAAAATGATATTGCCATACATAAAGAATTTAACACCAAAAATTGACCGTATCCTCCGTACACACAATATAATTCAAATATATAAAACCATTAACAAGTTTAATCATTTGATAAGACTAGGAACGGACCGTCTCGATTTCTTAAACACTAATGGGATCGTTTACAAGATCAACTGCAATAACTGCTCTGCCACATACATCGGCATGAGTAAACGAAAATTAACGAAACGTGTGTATGAGCATAAAAGAGCAGTCAAATTAGGCTCTGAAAATTCTGCACTCGCCGGCCATACACAGGACACAGGACATTCCATAAATTTCGACAAGATCAGAATACTAGACAAAGAACCGAACTATTTCAAGCGCACTTTTTCCGAGATGATGCACATACACTACTATAATAATACACTCAACCATAAGGAAGATACCCACTTCTTAAAAAACGCATATAAAAAGACTATAGATACCATCAAGAAGCCTCACATTTAAATTCACAATATTTACAATTGCCTTCTACGTGTTTACAACCTCTTTTCTCTATCACTCTACTGTCTTGTTTCGTACTGTAGGATCAGGTGAGCATGCGATTAGAGATGTGGTACACCTAATAGGCGAGATTCTCCGTATTCTAATCGTGTGGGTTTCTTCCACTACTCCTCACCGCTTGCGCTCCTGTTCCACCGGTGTGAGCGAGACAACCGCTATCTTTCACTATTTCCCTCTCCCGATCCCCACCACCTCTTTCCTTTCTATCCTAACAGTTATTCATTACACCTTCATTTTAATTTATCTCTAGTGTCATTTTGGAGTTTGCCCAATATAGTTGGGCACTTCCAAAATTGACGATGTGTGGAAAACGTCATTGACTCTGTAAGTTCTTACCATTACTTCATTTTTTTAACAAATATTCTTTTATATACGTATTGCATTTTAATTTCTTAAGTTATTAAAAACTCTAATTGTATTCTATATTGATTTGGCGACGTTGTGTTCCTGAGGAGAAGTTCAAACTCCTCGTAGACGAACCTAATATGTTATAATATTGTTTTTATGGTATGTTTTTTACATATTTTGTCTAATATTGTTTTTTTTATATAAATCTACATTTTTAAAACTATGCTTTCGTAGCCCTGATGAAGAAAGTAACAACACTTTCGAAACGTTGGTGTAATAAATTCATCAAATCAACTTGGTTCGTCTCGAGTCCGTTTTTTACTCCTTCAAATATTTATTTACATTTTGATACCTTTTAATACTTTTTGATACCTTTTCATACATTTATGAAAAAAATATTTGTTTACATTAAATTATTTTTACATTTTCATACATTTTTGTACATTTAGAAACAATTTGACATATTTATGTACATTATGATACGTTTTAAATATATAGTAAATAATAGAAATAATATTTTAAATATATAGGAAATATATAGAAAGGCATCAAAATGTATCAAAATGAATCAAAAGTTATTAATAAATAGTTTTTTGTATAAATGTACAGGAATGTATCAAAATGTATGAAAATGTACCAAAATGCACACAAATATATCAAAAGGTGTCAAAATGTATGAAAAGGTTTTAATATGTACCAAAAGGTGTTAATGTGTGTAATAGAATGATAAATAAATTAATTTTACATGTTTTAATTTTTTTGAAAAGGTATCAAAATGTATCAAAAGTTTCAATAGGTATCAAAAGGTATTATAGTGTGCTACAACGATTACGAAATATAACATATACACTTACAATTAGGTACACTCTGATACCTTTTGATACAGTTTGATACCCTTTCATACATTTAAAATTTCCACTATAGTAGTCATTTTAGCCGACCAACGAGTAGTAGTATCTGCGGACCAGTCATTTAGCAGAACTCACAAATGAACTCAGCTATTACTACTAAATTGTTTAGCGAATACAGTAGTGCACTATAGCCGCGATTTACAAATCATGATTATTTATCCTAACCTCAAATATAAAGATGTTTGAAAAATCAGGCTATTTATTACTGTAATACCAATGTAATAAAAATAATAAAACATTACAGAATTTCTGATAAAATTAATAATAAAAATGACAAAATTGTACCTTAAAAATTTAATTGATAATAAAAATAAGTTATGGCATAGTTTGAATGAATTTTCTTATATTTGTATGTGAAAGTAATGTATTCCTGGATGAAAATATAATATGCGATCTAGTATTTTCACGCGGGTTATTTAATTATTTAAACAATTGAAGGAGTTTACAAATTTTTAACAGTAAACTTAACAGTTTTATATATATATATATATATATAAATATCGTTACAAATACATTTATGTATACCTTAGAAGTAAATACAGTTCAGATAAAAGTTATAAACAAGCAAAACTGTTTAAATTTGTATAATATAGTAAAACTTACTAAATAGAAATGTGATTTAGCGAAGGTATCATTATGGTTAGTAAATAATGATTGCAAAAAGAATGGTAATTTAATGGAAAATTCTCGCAATTTATTTTATATAGTAAATATTAATACGTATTACAAAATATATTTAGTTGCAATATATAAAATTCGTTCATTCTTACAAGCAATACTGCATGAATATTTGGAAGATCATCTAACTTTCCATAATTATGGCACTGGTGTGACAACTGTATCGTATATAGTTATTCCTCACGGGCCATCAACAGACCGTGCGCATGCGCGCGTATTGGAGGGCAGTTTGCTGTATTCGCTAAGCAATTTAATAGTTATTGCTGAATTCATATGGGAGTTCTACTAAATGACTGATCCGCAGATACTACTACTCGTTGGTCGGCTAAAATAGCTAGAGGCGGTCGGTCGATTTAACTGATCAGGCGATCACCGTCTACCGATGCCAGATCGGTCAAAATGACCGATGTCGTAGGTTAAAATGAGTAAAAATTTTTTTCCGTGTACTCTGTATCGGTCACGCGTGTGCTCTCTCCGGACGGCTTGAACGCACTGCGCGCTTGCGCAGCCGTGCCTGCAAGTTGGACGGTGAGAGAGGAGTGGGGAACCTCGGTCTGCTGTGAGAGGAGTAAGCGCAGACCTTTGCGAACACGTTATCATGGTGTGCGTGGATTGGGGAAAGTACTCTATAGCTATACAAAGGAAGCAAGCAGTATGCTTGCAAGCAGCAGTACATTTCATCGTGCTTTTTCTAGTCATGCGTGTGTGTGTGTGTGTGTGTGTGTGAACAAAAGGGAAACTCGATTATTATTATTATTTATCAAGGAAACAAAGAGGATTGCATACTTTACTGGAACAATATGAGGTCGATAAATGAAAACAGTTGTTTTGACAAAAAAATTACACCAAATTTTATTAACACACCACACATACATGCATACATACACATTTACATGTATTTATAAGGGATAAAAGCATTTATAAGGGATAGAATCTTTATTCGTGGGGAATAGCCTTTTTTATCGACGGGAGGTTGTTTTTCCACCGGCTTGTCGATTGGTTTGCTGAACGGTGGGCCCATGATATGGTCTCGATGTGAGTCGCTGACGTTAAACAGTCCAATACTTACTGCGTCATTGACATTCACGGAATTCATTCAACCACTGCATGAGAGAGCGGCGGGAGGTACACGCTCGTAAGTATAAAGAACGACGACCGGCAAGACTGATCATGTAGTAGAAGCAGCAACTGAAAGCACCACGTCTCTACCATAAAGCAGTATTTCCTTAAAAAATAAAGTACCAGATACGCGACGCGCTTTCTAAAAAACGCATCATTTCGAACGTCACTGCCTGTATTTTCTTAAAAACGGGCGTAAAGGTGTTAAAAAATGAAACAAGAGAATATTCTGTAGGCTCTGCTATTCAACACGAGCTCCGCTCTCAATAAATCGTACTCAAAGTTTGTCTATATTGCCGGAGGTACTTTACCACACAAATACGTCACTATGGACAAGCACATTCATGAAAAGTACGATGAGAGTATAACACACACACATTTTTCGACGATATAAATTGTCTAAAAATACTCGACGAACTCAAAGAAAATTTAAAAACTAATCTAAACAATCACGTGGGTTATTCAAACTTTAGAGAAACCGATGCAGACAGATTGTTTTTAGAACTACGCACTTTATATTTACCCATTCTGCAGAAAGAAGTACACGAAGTTGTCCAATAAATACGCATTATTGTCACATTTGTTTTTTCCCCTATACGCGCCCATCTCTCTTCATCTAATCTCCCTACCCCCTCACTTACGTCATCCTTCCCTGCTCGGAGAAGCACCATCACGTAAATATAAGTTAAGTGCAACACTGCGCTCAAACACTAGATCAGCGATTCTCATCGAGATCACATCATGAGCTCAGCGTTCAGCAAACCAACCGACAAGCCGGAAGAAAAATAACCTACCGTCGATAAAAGAAGGCTATTCCCCAATGAATAAAGATTCTATCCGTTATAAATCCTTTTCCACCAACACCTTCTCTTTCCCCGAAAAACAAGGCTACTCCAGATACAACTAGTCACCATCATTATTAAAACTTAATAACAACCAAAGAAAGGAAGTCGAGAGAATACTACACTATATCAGTCAGCTCTCCCCACTATGCGCTCCTCGGAAAACTTGCTGATGGTCGCGGCGCTGCAGCGGCTACACAGCTGTAAAATTTCTTATTGTGTGTGTGTGGGTGTGGGTGTGGGTGTGGGTGTGTGTGTGTGTGTATGTGTGTGTGTGTGACTCCCCTGACGTTGACATGCCAGGATTTGCCCACTAAAACCCCTTCTCCTTTTACTGCTACCGCGGAAGCTGCCGGAAGGCATTACTTCGCGGTGACAGCTTCTGCATCAAAGGCCCTCCTTAGCGTCACCCGGTACCACTTCACTTGTCCGCGCTGTCCACACGTTCTCCTCTCTCTTCCGCCCTCCGGATAGAGTTCAGTATCTCGACGATAGACGTGGCAAGTGACCACTGTGTCCCAGCCCTCCTGCGAGGCGAGTATACACTGGCCGTTGCCCTCCGGCGTCAGGGGACCCTCCCGTGAGGCCCGGAACCGATCCCTCTCATCTTGGAACCTACGGCACACGAACAGTACATGCTCCACGCCCTCGTCGACTCCAGGGCATACCGGGCACTGCGCGCTATGGTGCACGCGGATGCGGTGTAAGTAGCTGCGAAAGCAGCCGTGTGCGGTAAGCACCTATGTGAGGTGGAAGGTCAGAAAACCATGTCTCCTGCCAATCCACTTCTCAACATCTGGGAGGACTCGGTGGGTCCATCGGCCTTCTTCTGCCAGATCCCATCGACTCTGCTACTCCGCACTTGCCCTCCTGGACAGTTAGCCATGGCGGTGCCTCTGGCCCCCGTCGCCTTCTTCGGCGTGCCTGCCTTCACGGTACTTAATGGCTTTCTCGTTTGCCAGAAGGTCTACGGGGGGAAGTCCCACAATCACTGAGAGAGCGATGCCCGACACGGTACGGTAGGCACAGGACACCCTTAACGTGGCCCTTTGGTAGGCCCGTCGGCAAGTGGCTTCGTAGTTTGTATGGCTACTCATAGCCTCTGCCCAGATTGGAGCACCGTATACTATTACGGAGCTCACCACTGCAGAGAGGAGAGCCTGTCGCGGCTGCTTCGGTCCTCCTATGTTGGGCATAATACCCGCCAGGGCGCGTGCCACTCCAGCTGCTTTTAATCCAGGGTTTACGAGGTGCTCCTTGAACGTCAGTCGCGCATCTATCACAACCCCAAGATATTTAATAGTGCCTACCGTCCTAATCTTTTTGTCTTCGACCGTAAATGAGGCATAGTTCCTCTTTTTTGTTCGTGAGATCAGCACCGCCCCCGTCTTCTCTGCCGCCAGACTCAGTCCGTGGTCGCTCAGTCAGCCAACTACCACCCCGATAACCCTCATCTCCAATGTGTTGAATCTCGTCGATACTCTTCGCTACGACGATCAACGCAACGTCGTCAGCGAAGGCCACCATCGAAGCCCCCTCTGGGAGCGGTTGCCTAAGTAGTCCGTCATATAGGACGTTCCAGTCAGGGGGTCCCAGGACTAAGCCCTGCGGCACGCCTCCTGTGATTTCGCAGCAGTGCGTACCATCATCGGTGTCGTAGAGCAGGATTCGGTTTCCCAGGTAGCTTGAGATAACCCTACGGAGATAAAGCGGTGCCTTTAGTCGCTCTAAGGACTCCATGATGTAATCCCACCTGGCCGAGTTAAACGCATTTCGGATATCTAGGCAAATGACAGCGCACATTCGCTTTATACTCCGGCTGCCGCTGATGGCGTCCGAAGCGAACGGTATCACTTGGTCGATGGCATCAATAGTTGAGTGACCTTTTCGGAAGCCGAACTGGTTATCGGATAGGTCACCTGCTTTTAGTATCGCCACGTCCAGCCTGGCACTTAATACCCGTTCAAACAATTTCCCGACAATATCTAGCATACAGAGTGGCCGGTACGAGGATGGCTTCTCGGCGGGTTTCTTCCCTTTAGCGAGGAGTACCAGCCTCTCCACCTTCCACTATACCGGGAAGATTCCTTCCTGTAAATATGCATTGAATGTGTCCACAAAGATATGGGCAACATTCAGCACCGCGGTTTTAATGGCCAGGCCTGGGATTCCATCAGGTCCTGGAGCTTTCCGGATGGAGATCTTCTTGGCGGCCATCTCCACCTCGACTTTCGTGACGCCTGGCAGCTCGGCTGCGCCGTCTATTACCTTTAGATCAGTGCCGGCTGGCCGTTCCCGGTACTCTGGGAACAGGTGGCGAACTACCCTGTCCAGAAAAACTGGGCAGGTTGGTACGTTAGGGCCCCCCGGCTTGATCTTGTCCATGCCCGTTTTGTACGGGCGCCCCCAGGGGTCACTATCGGCCTCCTCGCATAGATCTCTCCAGCACTTTCGTTTGGCCATTTTGGTGGCAGTCGAGCTCTCTTCTTTTTCTCTCATAGGCCGCACGTAGTTTCTGATACCTGTGCCCGCGAGCAGCACGCTGGTGCAGTCCCCTAGCTCTAAGGCACTCTCGGCGTATTACCGCAATGTCCTCGCTCCACCAATAGATTGGCGGGCGTCCCCGGGGGTTGAACTTTGTAGACATTGAGGCGTCGCAGGCTGCTGCTATGGCTCATGAAAGGCTTCGAGCTCTGCGGTTCCTTCCAACAATGCTCCCTCTAGAGAGCAGAGAAACGCCTCTCTGTCGAAGGTAGACGATGCCCATCTCTCTTTTATCGGCAGCTTTTCCGTGCCTATCGTTCTGCTAGTCAGCTGGAGCTTATATACTAGGGCTTGATGATCGCTGCCCATGTACCGATCGCTCACGCGCCAGCCGAGCCCCTCTCCCATCAATCTAGAATTGACGAAGGTCAGGTCGACTATAGATGTCTTGCCTCCCTTAGAGTAGGTCGGCGTTTTCTCTGTGTTAGCGATCTCAAGCTCCAACATTGCGAAGGCTTCGAGGAGCATACATCCACGCTGGTTACTCTTCATGCTGCCCCATTCGGTCGCCCATGAATTAAAGTCCCCCCCAATCGTTACTGGTAGTCGGGAGGTGCTAACTCTGGCTACGACGGCATCCAAGGATCTTGAGATGTCTTCGATGTCATCGCTGGGTGGGAAATAGCAACTGTACAGTCGCATACCTGCTACCTCCACCCAGGTGAACCAGGGCAGAGGGGGTCCATTTTGTTGGATATACGAAGATTTCTGCATACCAAGATGGCAGCCTTGCTGGTGGTATCCCGAACCCAGTTTAGTTCGTTAAGATCCCTGTACTCCTCGCTGACTATGAGAATGTCGGCCTTCTCTTCTCGGACCAGCTGTAGGAGCAGGTCCTGAGTCACCGCACAATGGTTCAGGTTGATTTGGAGTATTCTAGCCATTGTTGTTGTTTGTTGTCACATCCTCCACCGCTTTCTCATTGTTATGGGCCATGCAATCCACTGCTTTGTGACCCTCTCTTCTGCACCGGAAACATTGCGCTGACAGATCAACCGTGCTTTTGCAGTCCTTCGCTATATGTCAGTTTTCATGGCATCTAAAGCATCGCGATGGTGTTTGTCTCCGACATACCATGCAGTTCACCCAGCCAATTCTGAGCTTTCCACTTTGCAGTAGCTTTTTTGCTTTTGCGACGGGAAGTAGGATACTGGCTGCTTGACCCTTTGCTCAAGCTCTTTCAGGACCGGCGCGCATTTAACGCTACGAATGATATCGGTATACGACATTTCTCCGGATGCCTTAATTTTAAAGGCATCGGGCGGGCAGATCTGAACCCGGCCTTCGGTTGTACGATTGGTATTTTACGCTTGTTCGCATCCCCGGTCTTCCTCTTGGTTTTCTTCTTTTCCCCCACAGTCGTCCAGCAAGCATCCATGCACTGCTGCTCAGGTGCTCTTGTTGTTAGTTGGAGCTGCCTACCGTTACTTGTTATCTGGATTCTTCGTTTCTTTCCCTCCTTGGCTATCGGAGGTGAGGGCTTCTCGTGGTCTGGAGGTACCCGCGGTGCACCTTCTTTACGGAAGAGGGGCGAAGTTTGTACCGCTTGATCCTTAGCTGGTCGCGCCGCCTGTGCCGAACCTTCCTTTTGTCGGACTTTGGCATAGTCCTTGAGCACTCTAGCGGTGCTCCTGGCCCTTTTCTTAAGCTGGTATGGAGCTTCTTCTCTAAGATAAATTTCACGAGCGACTCGATATCTGCACTAAGCCGCGTGAAGGTCTACTCATTTTCCGGGTAGTGCATGTGGCCCCCCCGAAAATCCGTGGAGTCTGCGCCGACCACCGGGGTTTTCACCCGATCGGATTCGACGGTGAGATTCCCCCCTTTAATGGGGGTACCCACTTGGAGTACTATATTCATTTCGTACACTACTTCCATCTTTGCGTCTTCGCTCGTCTTTTGAGATGCAGTAAGGGCCAAGCGATCCACCCCTTCTGCACCAGACTGATAGGCCACAACGTGCTTCTGCCCCCCCCCCCCCCAAATCCGTGGGGTCAGCACCGACCACCGGGGCTTTCACCCGATCGGAATCGGTGGCGGGATTCTCCTCATTGTTGAGGATACCCGCTTGGGGTAAACTGTTTTGTTGCACATCTACCATAGTTAATTTATTATTCGGGGTGCCTACCCCTAGCTAGTTTTGGTCCGCCCCAGCTATTTTATTTCCCCGGTGCCCTTCATATCTGATGAGCTTTCCCCTATCCGCCACATTGGGAGGTGCCTGATGCGAGACTAGCAACTCAACACAGGTGTGTGTCTGTGTGTGCGCGTGCCTGTGTGTGTCTGCATGTGCGTGTGTGTGTGTGTGTGTTTGTGTGTGTGTGTGCCTTGTATCTTTCTTTATCTCTAAGATAAACGTGGCTGTTTAGTTTTTTTTCACCACTGTCGCTTCAGGGTCTCTACCTTTATCAATTTTTCATTTATCTACGATTTGTTGCTTATGTTTTTACTTTTTTTTATAAATACTTTTTGGCGCACGCCACTTAATAGATAAATTGTGCATTTTCAAAAATGAAATTGAATATTTACAAGAAACAAACACTTTTTTAATCACAATTTTATTGTAGCAAAGCTAACAAAATTTTGATGTTAAAATGTACGATTTTTTTATCAATTAAAAAAAATAATAAACGTGAAATTAGGCCCATTATTCGCAAAAAGGAACAGGGAATAGATCCAGCAAATAAAATGTGTTACTATATCTATATATATGAGGAACAGGACTTGTATCTTATGTATATAGATGTAGTAATACATATACTGTACTTATTCCCTGTCCCTTATTGCGTGTAAGGACCGGGCCATAGTCGATGAGACGGTCGATATCGATGGCTCATTTCAAATGGAGTATATTATAAAAGCTGGGTGTTTTATTTATAAAATTATATGAACAAACTAAGTTTAAATATCAAAATTGAATAGTAATTATGTAGTTTCAAAGGGAAATTAGCGACCTAGAGGGGTATAATTATACAGGAACTGGATTTGTCAAAAAAAGGAAAGTATTTCAAAAAATACAAAAAAACGCAAAATTTTGTTTATAACGATAAATATTAAGATAAATCAAATAAATAATTATGTGACAGTTCTAACATTAGAAATAATTAGTTAGGTAGAAAAATAGCTGCAAAATAGTTTAGAATGATTAAAAAAACCGCTGCCAATTCATTGGCCCGTGCCTTCCTCAAATTTAATTTGCTTATTCCTTTAATTAATTTTAAATAACACAATTTCTAATTTTTGCAACAATATAAGACACAGTTATAATTAAATTCATTTATGAAGATTAAAAAATATTACTGTTTAAATAATGTATAAAATATGAATAAAATAATTCATTATAATATTATCGTCAAAACCTTTTAAAATTCCTAAATAATCTTTACTTCAAATTATATTTTCTTTGTGAAATTTCACACATACGGTATTTGTCTCGAGTAGTATGCCTGTCCGTATTAGTGTGCTCTTTCTGGAATTTCCGATGTAAGAAAAAGGATAGAACCTTTCTAACCTTAAAAGTAATACATGGCTATTACAAAAGTAAGCAGGTATACAACACGCGCGCATAGCGCATAGCGCATGTCATTTCCATTTTCTAGTATACATAAATGCGTTTCCGAATAATTACGATTTTAAAAGAGGGCGAAAATAGTTTTAAACTCAAATATCTCTGAAATTGGAATAAGGAGAATCGATCTGATGGAGGCAGGTACAAGAAATACAAAATTTCTTATTTTTTTTTTTTTTGCAACGTTTCGTTGGCAAGATTCGCCAGCCTCTTCAGGCTATAATTTATTAATCACAAACGTAAAATATTGACAATGTGTAATTACAAATATCAATTGCGTTACAATAAGGAAAATTATAACTACCTTTTTTCGTGTGTCAAATAGAGCACATATCGTCGATATAAAAGTATACAGTGAAGAGCAGTCATATTAATAATATAAAATGACAGTGTGTTTACAAACAAACCAAATACATATACGGAAACCGAGCACAATATGCGATCAATTTGAAAGGCGCAGTAACGGAAAATATGGACTGTTTAAGAATTTTACATCTTCTTTTTTATTAATGCTGTTTTTGTTAAGTTTAATATGAACCATTTCGGATAGAATTCGTTTTTGATAATTTGATTCGTAATCTAAAATTTTCTTATTCTCCCAGTCATACAACAAAAACTAAACATTGTTTAAAACATTTTCGACAGGGCCATTTGTCTATCACATACAACATTCCATAGTAAAAATCTTAAAATTGCTATTCAAATCCTTAAAGACAATAATTACCCTAAAAAATTCATTAACCGTCACATGCGTACGAGGATGAACACAGTCAAACATAAATAAACCCATAAAATAACACCACAATAAATCACTTTCCTACATCTCTTTGCCTTTCAACAATCAATATGATAAATAGCAGCAATCTTAAAACCCTTCAACTTTGGCGTTTACCCATTGTCAAAAAAAGTTTCAATTCGGTTCTCAAATTAGGAAAAGACTGTACAGAAAAATGGACATAGGCTGATTTGTGCACGTGAGAAGTGTGAACCGATTTATTGTGCACAGAGAAAAGAAAAGAAAATTTTCTTCACAAAACGTTTTTACTTTTGCACAAAAAATTGTACACTTTACGGAAAAAGATGAAATTCAGTAATGTGCATAAGATTGTTGTGCACAATAACATAAAATAATATTTCAACCAAAAAAAGTCTTGCACACTGTGCTTATTTATCGTGCACGTAATATAGAGCTGGGCGATTGTGCACAAATAAATTCATTAAAAATATATCTAATCGATTATGCACAAATCTATTTAATTATTGCTCGCCGATTGTGCACTAAGTCTAGTTCATACGAAGGTTCATATGAAGTCTTACAGCAGTTTGCCAGATTGGGCAATAAGTAGCGAATTGGACTAGTTTAAAAGCTGAGCTCGCGGGAAAAAAATCGAGATGGCTATTTATAGGGAATTGGGCTACAAGACAGTACTGTTAATAGCCGATATGGCTATTGTCTAGCCAACAACATTAAATTTTAAATCAAATAAAAATTCCAAAACTCAAGTAGCCGGGAGACGCGGGTTCTACGCGTATACGGGAGCGCGTTAGACGCTTATACATGGCAAAATAATTATTTAAATAATTAATAACCCCAAGCAGGTGGGGGATGCGAGTTCCACGCATATACGGAAGCGCGTCAGACGTGCATACAAGGCCAAATAATTATGTAAATAATTCTTAACCCCAAGTAGGCGGGGGATGCGAGTTCCACGCGTATAGGAGAGCGCGTCAGACGTGCATACAAGGCAAAATAATTATATAAATAATTCTTAACCCCAAGTAGGCGGCGGATGCGTGTTCCACGCGTATACGGGAGCGCGCCAGACGTGCATACAAGGCAAAATAATTATGTAAATAATTCTTAACCCCAAGTAGGCGGGGGGTGCGAGATGCACGCGTATACGGGAGCGCGTTAGACGTGCATACAAGGCAAAATAATTATGTAAATAAATCTTAACCCCAAGTAGGCGGGGGATGCGAGTTCCACGCTTATACGGGAGCGCGTCAGACGTGCACACAAGGCAAAATAATTATGTAAATAATTCTTAACCCCAAGCAGACGGGGGATGCGAGTTCCACGCGTATAGGAGAGCGCGTCAGACGTGCATACAAGGCAAAATAATTATATAAATAATTCTTAACCCCAAGTAGGCGGGAGGTGCGAGTTCCACGCATATACGGGTGCGCGTCAGACGTGCATACAAGGCCAAATAATTATATAAATAATTCTTATCCCAAAGTAGGCGGGGGATGCGAGTTCCATGTGTACACGGGAGCGCGTCAGACGTGTATACAAGACAAAATAATTATGTAAATAATTCTTAACCTCAATTAGGCGGGGGGTGGTTCTACGAATATACGGAAGCGCGTCAGACGTGCATACAAGGCAAAATAATTATGTAAATAATTCTTAACCCCAAGTAGGCTGGTGATGCGAGTTCCACACGTATATGGGAGTCCGTCAGACGTACATACAAGGCAAAATAATTATATAAATAATTCTTAACCCCAAGTAGGCGGGGGGTGCGAATTCCACGCGTATACGGGAGCGCGTCAGACGTGCATACAAGGCCAAATAATTATATAAATAATTCTTAACCCCAAGTAGGCGGGGGGTGCGAATTCCACGCGTATACGGGAGCGCGTCAGACGTGCATAGAAGGCCAAATAATTATGTAAATAATTCTTAACCCCAAGTAGGCGGCGGATGCGTGTTCCACGCGTATACGGGAGCGCGCCAGACGTGCATACAAGGCAAAATAATTATGTAAATAATTCTTAACCCCAAGTAGGCGGGGGGTGCGAGATGCACGCGTATACGGGAGCGCGTTAGACGTGCATACAAGGCAAAATAATTATGTAAATAAATCTTAACCCCAAGTAGGCGGGGGATGCGAGTTCCACGCTTATACGGGAGCGCGTCAGACGTGCACACAAGGCAAAATAATTATGTAAATAATTCTTAACCCCAAGCAGACGGGGGATGCGAGTTCCACGCGTATAGGAGAGCGCGTCAGACGTGCATACAAGGCAAAATAATTATATAAATAATTCTTAACCCCAAGTAGGCGGGAGGTGCGAGTTCCACGCATATACGGGTGCGCGTCAGACGTGCATACAAGGCCAAATAATTATATAAATAATTCTTATCCCAAAGTAGGCGGGGGATGCGAGTTCCATGTGTACACGGGAGCGCGTCAGACGTGTATACAAGACAAAATAATTATGTAAATAATTCTTAACCTCAATTAGGCGGGGGGTGGTTCTACGAATATACGGAAGCGCGTCAGACGTGCATACAAGGCAAAATAATTATGTAAATAATTCTTAACCCCAAGTAGGCTGGTGATGCGAGTTCCACACGTATATGGGAGTCCGTCAGACGTACATACAAGGCAAAATAATTATATAAATAATTCTTAACCCCAAGTAGGCGGGGGGTGCGAATTCCACGCGTATACGGGAGCGCGTCAGACGTGCATACAAGGCCAAATAATTATGTAAATAATTCTTAACCCCAAGTAGGCGGGGGATGCGAGTTCCATGCACGGAAAAAAATACCTTATGAAAAATTAGTGGAATATCCACTAAAAATTACTAGAATATTAATTAAAAGTGGGACATACTTGCATCCTATCAAGTTTTATAATATATTATAGTAATTTTGACGAGAGGTTGAAATTCATGAGAAAAAAAAACTCCAGAGAAGGAGATTCTAACCCTCGACCCTCCGACTACGAAGCTGCGCTCTTATCCACTCGGCCACTACCGCACTTATAAATAAGGTTTCACAAAAATTAAAAACGTTTTGTGAACAAAATTTTCTTTTCTTTTCTCTGTGCACAATAAATCGGTGCACAGTTCTCACGTGCACAAATCAGCCTATGTCGAAAAATGGGATCAGACTAATATAGTATATAAGTTCTCTTGTAAATCGTGCCCTGCATCATATACAGGAGAAACGAAACGCACTCTGAAAACGAAAATTAAGGAACATCAAAAAAATAACAATCCAGAAGTAGTAGTATCACAAAAATAGATTTTCACATAACTATGACTGGAAGAATACGAAAATTCTAGATCACGAAGCAAATTATAAAAAACGAATTTTATCCTAAATGGTTCATATTAAACTTAACAAAAGCAACATTAATAAAAAAGAAGATGTAAAATTTTTGAACAGCCCATATTTTCCGTTACTGCAACATTTAAATTGATCGCATATTGTGCTCCGCTTCCGTATATGTATTTCGTTTGTTTGTAAACACACTGTCATTTTATACTATAAATACGACTGTTCTTCACTGTATACTTTTATATCGAGGATATGTGCTCTATTTGACACACGAAAAAAGGTAGTTATAATTTTCCTTATTGTAACGCAATTGATAGTTGTAATTACACATTGTTAATATTTTACGTTTGTGATTAATAAATTATAGACTAAAGGGGTTGGCGGACCTTGCCAACGAAACGTTGCAAAAAAAATAAGAAATTTTGTATTTCTTTTACCTGCCTCCGTCAGATCGATTCTCCTTATTCCATTAAAAATTGGAGGGCAATATTTATCTTATACTCAACATCTCTGCGAAATTCATAAACGAATTTATTTACCTTAAGAACTCTTCTAATAAATAATATACAAACTCTACATCTGCACCAAATTCCAAAGAAATTAAAACAATTTTAATGTAGTATAATGTGAGACAACAAAGAAAGTTATTTTCAAAAATACTAAAATTTGAAATATCAAACATCTAAAAAAATAACCATATAATCTGGATGAAAGTTTACAATGGTATTGTCTATATCGCATACAAAATAGTTTATAAATTTCAAGCTGATACATGAAGTCATCGCTAAGAAATTACGATTTTGTAAAAACCGTAAAAAAACGTTAAATTTATATATCTCTAAAAATCATGAGACAATTCTTTTACCTAAAGGACTTGTATGCTAATATATAAACTCTACATCTCCACAAAATTGATTAAACCAACTTTTGTTTCTCTAGTTATCATGCAACAAAGAAAATGACTTTGTAAAATACGAAAATTTTCAAAATCAAATATCTCAAAAAGTATCACATACAAAATTGTTTATAAATTTGGAGCTGACACATGGAGCCGTTCTCGAGAAATTACGATTTGAAACAAAGGTTAAAAAAAGTTGAACCTCAAATGTTTCTGAAATTTCAGGACAAATCATTTTGCCCAAAGAAATCAACCGAGAGCTATCGAAAATCTACTTCTACAAGGAATTCCGAAGCGATTAAGTCAATTTTACTCCCGTAATCGTTGGCCATACAAAACTCATTTTTCTCATATTTCAATTTTTTTCTCAAAAACTAGTCGACAAAAGAGATTCAAATTTTTAGAGATTATAGCTATTTGTGTTCTGCATTATCATGATTTTTTTCAAAAAATTGACCGTTTAGTTTAAGAGTTATAAGCTTCTTTAAAAAAACACGATTTTGTTAATAACAAAAGAACCGTGATAGCTAGAGAAATTATTTCTCTAGAAAATATAGGTATTTTTATGCTCTTTCGAATGCTATTCATTCAATTCAAATACAGTCGATACCGGTTATAACGAGTCCGCATAAGGTGAGTGATCGGTCTTTACGAGCAAAATTAAGAGTTTGGTTTGGTCTCATACATAAATACATGTAAAGTTGTATGGATAAAGCGTGTGCGCTATAGCGAGGAGACCGACTATAACGAACAGAAAATGTAAACACTATACTGTCAAATCACCGCTTAAGAACGAGCAAGCTTTTGACACAGTCAACTGTATCGATCCGGTGTAACTACACGTATTTAATTTCGTGTTATAATGGAAGGTAGAAAAAAAAGAAAAATTTTAAGCGTCAGTGAAAAAGTTGAAATAATAAAAGATCTTGAAAAAGGTGTATCGAATGTTGAGTTGTGTAGAAAATATAATTTGCAATCGTCAACTATATCTACAATATGGAAAAATAAAGATAAAATTCTTACGGCTTTTAGAAAAAACAGTGTTCATTTTAAACGAATGAGAAGATGCCAGAAACCTGATGTAGATGATGTTTTATTTCAATGGTTCACATCAGCAAGAAATCAAAATCTAGTGATCAATGGTCCAGTTTTAACAATGCAGGCCGAGAAAATAGCAATGAATTGAGGTACACTGATTTTACGTGTAGCCGGAGCTGGGTTTCGAGATTTTGTAAAAGGCACAACATAATTTTTGGTAAAATCAGTGGAGAAATGGCCAGTGTTGATAATGCGCAAGTTCACGATTGGATAAATAATGTTTGGAGCAAAGAAAAGCGTGGATATGATGCAGACAATATATTTAATATAGATGAGACAGGCGTCTTTTATACTTTGATGCCGGATAAAACATTTTGAGTAAAAGGCGAAACGTGCGCAGGTGGAAAACTAAGTAAGGATCGCGTAACTGTGCTTGTAGGTGCCAATATGAGTGGTACAGAAAAAATAAAATTATTAGTGATCGGAAAATCGATGAAACCACGATGCTTTAAAAACATAAAAAATTTGCTTGTAAAATACGATTTCAGTAAAAAATCATGGATGACGTCAACAATTTTTATCAAAGAATTGCAGAAGTGGGATTCTGATTTAAGAAAAAAAAATTGTCGTATCTTGCTACTCGTAGATAATTGCCCAGCTCATTGTGTCATGAATTTAACGAATATAAATTTACTCTTTCTACCTCCTAATGTTACATCTGTACTCCAGTCAATGGACCAGGGAATAATTCGAAGCTTCAAATGCTTTTTTAGACTAAAGTTAGTTCTAAAATATATTGAAATGGTGGAAAAAGGAAATGAAAAGTTGAAAATTTCATTACTAGAGGCTATTCGATTTTTGGCAGAAGCTTGGGATTCTGTTACTTCAGTAACAATAATAAACTGTTTCAAAAAATCTGGAATTACAGGTAATTTTTTAATTAAAAATTAAAATTAAAAATCTATTGTTGACTAAACAGAAAATCACGATGAAGATCCAAACAACGAAAATTATTTTTCATTATCAACTTGGATTTCAAACAACAATATCAATGTAAACATTGAAAATGTCGATGAGTATGTGGGCGTCGACGAGAACTTGATTGTGGCTGAAAATCCTTCTGTTATCGACCTGTTCCACTCTTCACAAATAAATGAAACTGACAGCGAGGAGTCAGATGATGATGATGATAAAGAAATACATTCTGTATCTACTGCAGATGCATTATCTGTTTTAAAAACTTTATCACAATTTGCTGAGACCAATTTAGTAGATAAGTCGTTTTTTCTTTACTGCGGAAAACTTAAAAATATTGTAACTGATTTTCATTTAAAGAATAAGAAGGCGCACAAACAATCGTCAATAACACAATATTTTAAAAAAGCATGATTATTTAATTAATGAATAAAGTTAAGTGTCACATCAACATATTTTACCATTTTTTTTCTCGGTCTATTTAAGGCGAACTCCGGTTGAACGAGCTAAATTGAACGGTTCCTTGAAACTTGTTATAACCGATATCGACTGTATCTCGATCCCATCATTAAAAAAAAGCAAAAATTAATTTTGAGAAAATCGAAAATTCGAAATAAAACGAAAACGCATCGGCGAATCAAAAAACGAATTTTTGACCCTCCATCACACAAAAAAAAAACAAAAAAGAAGGGACCTATCCGGTTAAAATCGATCGAGTAGAAGCTGAGACCCAGCCGTGTATAACAAACACACACACAGACATACACACACACACACACACACACACACGCACGCACGCACGCACGCCCATCCACCACTCACCCACGTACGCCCATCTACCACCCACCCACGCACACATACATACACACACACAGACACACACATACCTTGCGCAGAAATTTATTTGGCTTGGTATTTATTGACCTAGAAAATACTCGTGACATCTTGTAAGGAAAGAAAGTCTCTCTTCCTCCAAGAGCTGTCACCAGAAACAGTAAGTCCAGCATTTGGTGGCGTTAACTTGACTTCTTCTTTCACTGCTGTATCCATGAACTCTTTAGCCGCTTTTGCACAAATGTTTCAAAGATACTCATTGATTTTATCTTAAGCAAAATGAGCCACTGATGGTGATAAGTCACTGATTCCACAGAAAGTTGATAGTCCAGTGTGACCGTGGCCAAGTGCACGCATGGCAGGCACACTCCTTCTATTTATTTCGCATGCATGGGGCCAACTTACTTGCAGGAATTTATTGCTGCAATTTGGCCATACCGATCAGATACTAAATCATTTTTAATTTCAAAACCTTGAAGGCCGGATTCGCTTGTATGAACAGGCTCATGGCAGTCACTACAACATGAAGCTCTTTCGAGCTCAGGAAATATAATGCTGATGTCGATTATTTTATTCTGCAGTGAGAAGATGTTGATCTATGTCTCATCTTTCTAGCTGACGTTGATGTTCTTCTTTGCTTTCTGTCATTTCCCACATTATGGATATTTCCTCCAAAATTTCTCTCTCTTCTATCAAGGTCCTTTCTACTGAATATTTGTTGTCAGGATGAGCATTACTAAATCTTCTCTTCGAATCTCGTCCATTCATTGAAGCCATTTTCAAACTCTCTTAAAAGTCACTTTACTTACTTTTTTAAAACACTATTTTTATATTTTAGCAAGCACACAACTCTATAAACACTATAATTATGCTGTCAAATAAACACACCAACCGCAAATACCAGAAAAACTACTTTTTACGTGAAATGTGACGTAAAACGAATCGGAGTAATCGGAAAATTCGATTCAACTGACAGTCGTATTTACACAAATTAAAGGGCTAAAAGTATGTTACCATGTCAAATGCTCAAGGCCCTTTCTTCATATGTTTGTTCTGTATGTGTTCCGTCCTTCTGTGTCGTATGCAACAAAAGTAGAGTGGTCAATCTGTAGCATACGTAATTCATGATGTATGATAGTTCAAATATCTTTAGTTCAACATAGATCACGCCTGATTGTTCAAAATCGTTCTATACAATACTAAGTTGTTCGATTGATTTTTGTCAGTTTTTTCTGTTTTTTTTTCTAATAAATTGATTTATTTTTCAATAATATTTATTCATGTTTATAAATATATTAATGTAGATTTCATAAAAATTAAAAAATATATTTACAATCAGACGAAAAAAGAAATACTACCAATAAATAAGAGCATGTATGTCGAAAAAACTGAATATTAGAGAAAAACGAAATGACAGTGAAAAATCGATATAAAATATATAGTCAGTATTTTATCATTATTTTTGAAAAAAAAAAAAAATAGATATCATTCTCGCGCAAAATTGAGCATATTCTATAAATATTTTCCTAAAAGCCAAGAATATAGTATATTACATACCTAAGCCGGTAAAATAAGAAATGTCTCTTTCTTTTTTACCGGCAAAGGTGTGTATACTATTTTTCTGCCCCACGGCGCCGGAAAGCGGCAACTTCGCGCAGCTGCCGTAAAGTTAGCGCTTTCCGGCCGGAGGACAGAAAAATAGATTCTTTTAAGCGAAGAGGTGTCTAGTCCCCTTAAAACTGCTATTGTAATGGTATATTAACTAGGGGGGCCGAGCACCCCTGCGTGTCTCGCTACGCTCGACACGACACACCCTCGTCCCACACACACCTGCTCCTCGCTTCGCTCGTCGCTCGCCCTATCCCTATGTAAAAACTTCGTTTTTACATAATAGGCACGACCGCACTGCTCAGGAGAATCTTATACTTTCATTATTGCAAAAATTGTAATACTTTCTTTATCGTTTTTATCATTAAAATAAACATAAATACATCTATAGTAAAATTTAAATAAAAATTGTCCATTTTTGTAGAAGGTTTGCGTTTTAATTCTACGTGTATATAAGTATATTTAGATAACTTTTTAAATATGATGTATATAAATTTAATAAGTACTAATTGATATGATTAAAGTGCACATAGAAATATTGAATATAAGTGTCGTGATTGCAGATACATTTAAAATAAAAAACATGATTATTAAAATTTTTATCGAAATCGTTTTTATGATTTATTATTTTTAGTATTTATGAAAACGTTAAATAGAAAAAAACGTTTTGTTTCAATATAACCCACAACTTTTCTGTTTGAAATTTTTGCGTATAGTCAAATTCTGTTGAATTATATGAGAAAAATTATTGTTTCATTACTTCTTCTAACGAAAGGTGGGGACTATAGCTGATTATGGGTGTTCCTAACTACATATGCTTATACAATCTCAATTACGAAAATATACCCGCGGCATATTCACACATACACTAATACCATAAAGCGAAAAGGAAAAAACTGCAGAATTAAGAAAAAAACTCAACACTGATGCATTCGGCAAAGGCAATCTGGCATAGCGCTGCGTGCACAAGGGTACTATTGCAGTAGCTGTAACGGCTACCTCGACTACATAGGCTATATGTGTTCGCTCACACACCCGGCGGAAAAACGCGTGCGGCCCGCGTGACTGCGAGCGCTCCCTGTATATATATATATGGATCGCGCGTGCTTTCTGCTACTGTTAGCCCTGTGACTGCGGACTGCGCGGCGTGTGCGCGTATGTCCATGGTGTGTGATGTCAACAATCGCATCGTCTGGCTCCCGGCATTCCCACACAGAAAAAAAATTTGAATTGCAGGGACAGAAAACTAAACGTGTTCACGCATACAGCTACTGGTGCTGTTTCGGCACCAACCTTGTGCCTCGTCAGGCTGCGATTCAGTGAACCGCGGTATTTGTTATTGCCTTTCGAGCACGCTCGAATATATACACACACACACGACCTTCGAGCGTGCTCGAAAGGCAAAACAAATGCCGCGGTTCGCTGAATCGCAGCCTGATGCGGCACAAGGTTGGTGCCGAAATAGCACCAGTAGCTGTGCTGCATGAATACGTTTAGTTTTCTGTCCCTGCAGCTCAAATTTTTCTTCCGTGCAGCGATAACAGCGGCTGCTGCAGTACCTACGCCGCCCTGGTGAATGTCATCCCTTTCAGCGTGTTCGCCGGTTGCTGATAATTCGTCGGAGACTGGAAAGCAGTGTGTCAACGGCGAGAGCAGATTTGGTAAGCTCTTTCTCGTTCCTAACCTCTCTGATGGGTGAGCTGATGGTACTTTTTCTTGTTGCAGGTACCTGTGGTAGCCGGAGGAGTGTAAACAACGAACACTGTTGCAGACTGTTTCCTGGGTATGGAAATATTATATGGGTTATTTATTTATTAGTTATATGTGGTTTTTAGGTGCTCAACTTTCCTTGTTTTGCTCTTATTCTAGTGACTGTGTACAGTTACGACTTATGACAGCAACTTTCAGGCTATTTCCAGCAGTGGAACGAGTGAAGGCTTCCACTAGTCCTTGCCCTCTAGTTGTTACAGGTATTTGGTGCAGCGAGTGAACTACAACCATTGCTGCAAACTTTACTTTTGTATGGTAATATTTTTATTGGTGTCATCTATTTATTAGTCTTATGTGGTTTTTAAGTGCTCTACTTTTCTCGTTTGTCTCCCAGAGTCAAGGCTGATCTGCTATTAATCTGCTTCGTTGATCCTTATAGGTTGAGGCAGTGCATGATATTCAGACACAATTGACAGTTTCTGTCAGTACTTTCCTCCCAGATGGTGGAGTTACTGACGTAGTGGATGGCTGTTAGTTAGATGATTCTCAGCAGACTGGTATCCATGGAGTAGTACCAGCTTAGATCATCCAACTTTATTTTGCTGCTTCTACGTCTCTATCAGTGATCTTCAAGTGTTAGTGCTTTAGAGTGTGATGGGATAGGTAATTAGGAACTGCGAGATATCATAAAAGTGCTGTGTGTGTATGTGTGTGTGGTTAATTAAATGTTATACGGGTAGGTAGTTGTCTTTGGTAATATTAGCTCGTCTGATTAATTATTAAGTTTGGTCAGGGTATAAAAACTCACATCAGGGTATGTGTTGTATTAAAATACATGATTACGTATTTCGCAGATTTTTACCCAGTGAGACTTGCCTATTTAATAGTTTTCTACACACTGTAAGATTGACAGAATCAGCTAGAACACTGCATTCTTTATGCATTGAAATTTACCATATTACAAAATTTATAGCTCATACATTACACAAAAGTTTTTTTTGTAAATATAATATTACTTTAACATGTACTTATATAATATTACACAATTCTGATTTTTCTGATTCTTTTAGTTCAATCGCTTAGGTCCTGGAAACATAGTGAATGGGTTAAGCTGTGAAATCTTATATTAAATTTCTTAAATTTGTTGTATCAAAACAGTAAGATAACATCATTATATATTTTTACCAACCTTATTTTTATACATTTTTCTAATTTTAATTCTACTACATTCTAAGTTCTCTAGATCATTTGACAAGAAATTATAAGTTCTGACAGCTTCTATGTAACAGTTTTTGTTAGATATTGTTTTACTTTTTTTTATTGGTACGTGTACACTTCTATTTCTTGTTATTAATTGTTTTTCTCTGATATTTAGTTTCTCATAATGATAGAAAACTGATTCAAAACACAATAATTATTTAATATTTAAAGGGCATTCTTCAAAAACAAAAGTATTTTTGTATTTAATTTTAGAGATTCTATTTCGTAGATTATTTAATGGTCTTAGACTATTCGTTTAGGTATAAATCATCCCAAGCTATTATCCCATAATTTTTAGGCACGACCGCTTCTCGGGAGAGTCTTATATTTTCACTAGAGCGAAAATTGTAACACTTCAAAAACGAACAATTTGTTGCACAAAAACTATTTTCCACCCAGAATTGGTTCATTTTAGGCGCTTTTTATGGTGTATGTGTGTTTGTCCGTTCGTATGTAGTCAAGTTTATGGAATATCTCTGCGAATTTCCAATAGATCTTAACGAATTTTGGCCCAGATACTCGTCTAATTATAAGTAAGCTCCAGTCTTATACCGAGCCGAATCGATCAACAAATAAAAAAACGCCAGAGCAAATAAAAATTTGAAAAAATCGATTTTTGAACATAATGTGAACAAAATCAATTTTACGTCAAAAAACAACAAATGCATCTGCTAAAATTAACTAAAACCAGTCTTTTTTACATGGAAAATTGTTTTCTATGAACAATATTTAACAATGTAATAGCGAAAAAACCGCTAAAATCATCAAAAATAGTCGTTTTTTTGCTATTTCTTTACAGGATTTGATTTTACACAATAATGTTAAATGTAAAAGTTATAGATAATATTAAAACAAAACTTTTTCCTGTTAAACATTTTTTTGTACAATCAATTCCTGACCGCTTAGACCTATAAAAACGATTTTTAATGCCTAAATACACCTGAAATAGTCGATTTTAGCTTATCATACAAGAATTTGACTTTCAATAAAACTGTTAAATACAAAGCATATAGATATAGTTTAAACAAAACTTATTCCCAATTAACATTTTTATGTACAATAATTTCTGGATCATCTAAACGTATAAACATAATTTTTAATACCCCAATACATGTATAGTGAATTTTCGCTTATTATTTCACAGAATTAGATTTACATAGAAGTATTCGATATAATAGCTCTAAATAAGATGGAAAAAATCGACATAACATTCCAAAGATAATATAATTACAAAAACATAATAATAAGATACAAAATTACATTTGATTACAATATTCAATGTGATAAACACATTGGAAGAATAATTAAAGAAACAAAATATCTATTTCCCTGTTTTCTACAAAAAGATTTTTAATAACAAATTTAAAAAGTTTGATATAAGATTACCCAGCTTAACCTACTAACTATGTTCCCAGGACCTAAGCGATTGAACTAAAAGAATCAAAATTGTGTAATATTATATAAGTACATGTTAAAGGAATATCATATGTACAAAAAAAACTTTTGTGTAATATATGAGCTATAAATGTTGTAATATAGTAAATTTCAATGCATAAAGAATGCAATGTTCTAGCTGACTCAGTCTTACAGCATGTAGAAAACTATTAAATAGGCAAGTCTCACTGGGTAGAAGTCTGCGAAATACATAATGATGTATTTTAATACAACAGATACCCTGAAGCGAGTTCTTACACCCTGACTAAACTTAGAAATTAAATAGACGAGCTAATATTACCAGGGACAACTACCTACCCTTATCGCATTTAACAACACACACAGCACTTGTATAATATTTCCCAGTTCCTATTACCTATCCCCTCACATTTTAAAGCACTAACACTCGAAGATCACTTAGAGTTGCAGAAGTTGCAAAATAGGGCTGGACGGTCTAGGCTGGCACTACTCCATGGATGCCAGTCCGCTGAGTATCATCTAACAGCGATCCACTGTCTCAGTAAGCACACCACCGAGGAGGAAAGTACTGACAGAGACCGTCAATTGTGTTTCAATGCCAGGTACTGCCTCAGCCTAGGGATCAGCAAAGCGCATGAACAGCAGATCAGTCCCTATTCTGGGGGACAAGCGAGGAGAGTTGAGCACCTAAAAACCACATATGACTAATAAATAGATGACTCAAAAAAACATACCATACAAAAGAAAAGTCTGCAGCAATGGCTATTGTTCACTAACTGTACCAGCTTCCTGTAACAACTAGAGGGGAAGAACTGGTGGAGACCTTAAACCGTTGTTTCACTGAAGACGCTGAAGACACAAGCAGCAGCTTAACTGTACACATAGTCACTAGTGTAAGAGCCAAACAAAGAAAGTTGAGCACCTAAAAACGACATATAATTAATAAATAGATGACTCAGACAACATTTCCACACCCAAGAAACAGTCTGCAACAGTGCCCGTCGTTTACACTACTCTCGCTGCCACAGATACCTGCAACAAGCGAAAGTACCATCAGCTCACCCATCAGAGAGGTTAGGAACGAGAAAATGCTTACTAAATCTGCTCTCGCCGCGCAGTGCCTTCCCATCTCTGACGAATCATCGACAATCGACGAACACGTTGAAAGGGCGAACACGATTCACCAGGGCAGCATACTACAGCAGCCACAGTCATCGCTGGGGACGCCGGGAGCCAGACGATTCGATTGTTGACAACACACACCATGGACACATGTGCGCCACGGCTGACGGCACGCCGCACTACTCAGCAGTAGCAGAAAGCGCGCGCGATCATATATATAGATATATTTTATAACTCGTGGTCGCACGAGTCGCATATGTTTTTCCGCTGTTCTTGGTGTGCGAACGCAGCCTAGCCGAGGCACGTTAGTATACATAGGTCGGAAAGTGTGTACGACCGTGAGCCGAGGTACCTAGCGTAGCCATTACGACTGCTGCAGTATAAGTATTCATGCACGCAGGTCGCAGGGCTATGCCAGATTGCCGTTGCCGAATGCATCGGTATTGAGCATTCTCCTTCTGTTTTTCTCCGTTTCGCGGTATTAGTGTATATATATGCATATGTGCGCAAGTATTTTTTTGTAATTGAGATTGTATAGGTATATGTAGTTAGGAACACCCGTGAGTCCGTGAGCATCTAGTTTATTATTATTATTATATATTCAATTTTTTTTTTATTATAAATATGTGCCTATTATGTAAAAACGAAGTTTTTACATAGGGAGGGGGCGGGCGACGAGCGAAACGATGAGCAGGTGTGTGTGGGGGCGGGGGGGATGGCGTGCCGAAGGGACGCTGGGGGCGCAGCCCCCCTAGTTAATGCTCTTAAAAAGAGCATAATGAAATGTCAACAATGTTTTAGTTTACATAATATTTGTCTTTTTGTAGAAAACAGCGAAATAAATATTTTGTTTCTTTAATTATTCTTACAATGTGTTTATCCCATTTAATATTGTAATCAAATATAATTTTGTATTTTATTGTTATATTTTTGTAATTATATTATCTTTGGAATGTTATATCGATTTTTCCAATCTTATTTATAACTATTGCATAGAATATTTCTGTGTCAAATCGAATTCTGTTAAATAATAAGCGAAAATTCACTATTTGGGATGTATTGTTAGTGCTTTATAAGATAGTATGGAAATTTTGCAAAACTCTTTATAATATTAAATAAACTTTTTTAATTAAATATTAAAAAAAATTAAAAGATATGGAAGATTGAAAATAGCGTAGCGTTATATAATGATGGTGCGGTGATTATTGTGATTGCAGGCGATATGGAACAAAATGCGGTGGCTGTTCTCAAGGCATCAATCCGTCGGATCTTGTACGCAAAGCGCGGGACAAAGTTTTCCACTTGAATTGCTTCACCTGTCTTGTTTGTCGGAAGCAAATGAGCACCGGAGAGGAGCTTTACGTGCTCGATGACAACACCTTTGTCTGCAAGGAGGACTACCTCTCCGGAAAGCCTTTGCCTATCGGCCACCATATGCATGGCCGTCACGGTACGTTGGTTTCTTTCTGTAATAAGTAGTATACAATTATAATAAGCAACGTTTCCAAAATCGGAGAAACGAAGCTCTAAGGAGACGAATAATCTGTAATAGTCACGTTTGTGCGATGTCACAAGGCGCATTGACGGATTCCCGAGAAAAAGGGAAAATAATGAAAAAACTGTTAGAAATAGATGTTGTGAGCTAGACGTGAATGGCTATACAGTAGTGCTATTATAAAATTAGCTTAAATTTTCTTCCACGTACGCAGGGTGAACCGAGATTGACACTCCCCCGTCTCTCTCTCTCTCTCTCTCGCTCTCTCTCTCTCTCTCTCTCTCTCTCTCTCTCTCTCTCTCTCTCTCTCTCTCTCTCTCTCTCTCTCTCTCTCTCTCTCTCTCTCTCTCTCTCTCTCTCTCTCTCTCTCTCTCTCTCTCTCTCTCTCTCTCTCTCTCTCTCTCTCTCTCTCTCTCTCTCTCTCTCTCTCTCTCTCTCTCTCTCTCTCTCTCTCTCTCTCTCTCTCTCTCTCTCTCCTTTATGAGGAGAAAAGGGGGCGGTCTGTCGGGTGCGTATCTTTAAATAAACCTTGGGCCGACTTCTAGCAAAGGAATGCGAGGAAAGGCGGCTTTTTGAAAGAAAAAAACCCGCGCGCAAGAACACTCGTTTCTTTGTGTCTCCGCCCACGTACTCGGTTGCTTCGTTATGGGTTAGGGATGGAGACGCGACCGTGATCACCTTCATCGCTTTCGATACCGAGAATCACGCACTGCTCGCACATCGATTAGAAAGAGGTCGAGAAGGTAAATTAGAAATAAAAAAAAAGGTATAAAACAGTGATAAGCAACGGGAAAAAAGCGTGAAATAATTAGGACATAGATTCACTTGCTGCGCCTAGGTACAAATCTAGTTTAACGATCTTTTCTTACTCTATTTATCCTAAACATTCACTTTTCTGCGAAGTTATTAGTGCATTATTCACGTTTTTTATCCGAATGATAAAAGCCGTAGGAACTAAAGCCGCAGAAAGTCCTTTATATATAGAAAAAAATGATGAGTTATTGTTACACTGGTGAAAATAGGAAATGAATGTAAATATAACAGAGTCCAAATTTTCGTAATAAAACGTATGTAAATGTTGGAATTGGAAAATGCATTTATAATTATTCACATTTATATATGTTTTATTACAGAAATTTATATTTATTTATCAATTTATGTATTTTATATTGATGTGAGTAGTGATAGAATTGAATGAATGTTAAGATACTTTTCTTATATTTACATACATTTTCGTAAACTTGTAAATTATAAAATGTAACAAGAAATAAAAATGTGTATAAATGTATAAAAGTGTAAAATAGGTTCCAATTACAAATTTAGCTACATTTATTACACTTTTTTAAATTTACATACATTTTCAATTTTCATCGGGATACCAACTCATTGGTTAAAAATATCCCATCTTTTCAGCATTAGTAAAATAAACCAATAAAAATAGTTACAGTAATCAATAACTGATTGTGGTAAATATTTTTATTGGTTTATCTTACTATTCCTGTACAGATAGGAAGTTTTTAACTCATCATTAGTTAGTATAAACGATAACAAATAATTTTTCACCATACCCTGGCCCAAAATACCACTTTCGCTCTCAGCTCAGAAATACGAATGTCGTATTTTTGACCCGGGTATGGTGAAAAATAGTATACGCACCACGGGAGAAAATTTAGCTAGCCCACATCTGGTGTTTGCCACTCTCGCCTTCGGCTCGGGTATCAATTTACACGAGCTATGGACTGTCAAAGTTTTTCCTCCCTAGATGCGTAATATATACTATTTCTTTTGTTATATCCTCTCTTTAAGATAGTTATATCCCAATTACCTAAGTAAAAACATCAATGTCCGATATTTGACCAACGTGGTATACATGTGTAACAAAGTTTTATCTAAATAAATGTTTATCTGTATGTTTATTATTATTAAGTAATAGTAGTAACTATAATTGTTCTAGTTACAACCATCGGACCTATTTGCTTGAAAATAAAATTACATTCATTACAAAATTTCGGCTAACCTCAAACATTGAATGATCATAACTTTTGAACTAAATGATAAATCTTTTTCAATTTAAAATATCTGATTCTTTAATATTTGAACTAGTTTTGCACCAAGTTTCAACTTTTTTTCGAATCCAATTAATTTAGAGCGATGGATTTTATGTCATATTAGCGATGTTATTTTGTCAACGCCATTAATCACAATGCTAATTATGAAAAAAGGACGAAGTTTGAACGAGTATATCTCAGAAAGTAAACGGTAAATCGCTCTCAAATTTGAAGGTTATACTTAATACTATCTAAATTAATTTTGCTGAAAGTTTCAAAAAGAAATCGAATTAAATCGTTTTAGGTGATAACTACCTTAAAAAATGATGGCCAGAAGTAGTGAAGCATTTTAAAATGTATTATGATTGGTTGTTGAACTGGACGGTAAAATTTAAAACAAGCAAAGTTTTAATCTTAAGAAAAGACAATAAAGAAGGCTTTGAGAATCGGAATAAAAAGTAAAAGAGATTTTTTACTATAAGTTATGTCAATATTATGTTCAGATTTTATTTTTTATTTAATAACTTTATGAAAAAAAAATATTCGAATTAAGTTATAGTTTCTAACTTAAAAATTTAGTATTAATTAAGGGTAAATATACGACACTATTATGTCAATTATTATCAAAGATGTATTAAAATTGAACTAGCTAGTAAAAATAGCTAATTTCTGGATAGTGATGAAACGATTTTTCCGGTTATATTCTCTATTTAATGGAGATATCACAACCTTAAAATGTTTGTACTAAATTTTCTCTGTAATCTGATCATGTATTTAAAGCCAAATATTAAAAAAAGATAGCTAACCAAAACATAAATACAAATTATTGGTATTTATAGTACTGTTTTAGGGATACAAACGAAAACAATCATTTTTCCGTTTGATTATGTCTCTCTCACTCCTCGCCATAATGGCAAGCCTATTTATTATATGCCGTTTCCTAACTAAAAAAACTGCCCAACTTTAATATCTTTTAAATACCCATAAATAGGCTCATGTAAAATTGTGAAAAAACTTATTCTATTATTCTGTCTATTAAATGGCGAATATGATAGGAAAAATCGTTTCATCGATGGATAGAAATGGCCAACAAAAGTGTCTAGTTTTTGACGATTATTGGAGAAACTAGCTATTTATTAGGTAAATAATGGAATCGATTTCCACCAGGGTAATGAATACATTATTCTTAGCATGTCCTCTCGTAAAAAAGAGATACCGGGAGAAGTAAAGCATTTTAAAATGTAGTATAATTGGCTGTTGAACTGGGAGGTCGAATTCAAAACAGGCAAATTTTTAATCTTAAAAAAAGAGCGATTTAGCTAGTACATTAAATTTTAAACTTTACTGTGTTTTTTTTTTTAATTCCGCTAATTGCAAATTATGGATTTTTCATAAGATTTCCGAAATAATGAGGCTCCGACGTGCAAATCAACGAGAATTGTTTATAACAGTAAAAATTCGAATAAATGAGAAAAATCGATGAAAAATAAAAAAGAGGGCATTAAAGAATAGAGATCAAGAAAAACACGTAGTAGGTATATATGAGTAATAGGAAGCCCAGAAGAGAAACGTGTAAAAAAATAAAGACAAAAAAGAGAAGCAGGTGATGATATAGTTGATGATGGAGGTATTATTCTACATGCTGGAGTCGATGACGGCAAGCTGTGAATATACAGGCAAACAGTCGAGAGTGAACATGAGGCTCTCAACGCGTAAGCGCTAGGTCTATGATTTCTGGCACTATAAATAGTAGGCGAATAATACAAAGGATCACAGAGAATAGAAAGTGTGTGTGAGAAAGTGAGAAAGAGAAAGATAGAGGGAGAGAGAGACATAGTGAGTGCGAGAGAGAGAGCGAGAGAGAGAGAGAGAGAGCTGTTGGCTCCGGCTGTTTTCGTAACGATCAAACGAGCACCGAAGGTCGTTACGTTACGCTGCGGGTTCCTTTTGTTGTTCACCGACACCACACCGCAAGCCGCTCTTTGGCCCCGTTGGGAGAGAAAAAGAAAAATCCAGCTGAATATCTTGCCTCTCTCTCTCTCCCTCTCTCCTCTCTCTCGCTCTTTTTATATTATCACATTATTTTGAAAGTTTGGCGAATCGGATACCCGGCATTCATCTTTTTTTCTTTCACACGTGAAAATCTTCTAATAATTAGAAAGTGTCCGGAAGAAGGCAAATTTTTTACCATTTTCTTACGCTATCTTTAATTGCTTGTGTTATCCAAAGAAATTAATGTTTTTATTGAAGCAAAGCTAAAATTATAGCTTTTCCTGTTTACTATGATAATTTTCCTTTCTCGCTTTCGTATCATAAATACTTGCAAAATGACAGTCAATAGAAGAGATATTTTTTTAACGAATAAAGCATATTTGAGATTAGATTGCTCATATGTCAAGAAATATATCCCGTACAATAGAATTGTAAGCACTGGGCTTCGTTTTTAGATATTAGAAATCCGCTTTCAAAGCCCTGTTAAACTTTGTTTATCCGGGCTCGGGTTCATATGTGACTCAATCTATATAGAAATCTATTTACGCGTCTTCAAAAGTGCATAAAAATCTTTTTTCAACGCACACTGTCCGGATCTGTTTTAAATTAAAAAGTCTTTGTGACACGCTTTATTCAAAAAGCTAAAATCTCAGCCATTTATCTCAGAAACGTCTTACTTAAATTCGCAACAAATTAAGGTTGTATTGGCCGTAGGGTCTTTGCTAAAATTTAGTTTTTTACGTTAAAACTGCGATAAATAATTATTCAATAATTAAGCAATTTAACAATTTTTAGTTCTCGCGATCAATGTATTAATGCAAATCAAATATTATAAGCTTGAAAAATCGAAAATCAAAGTAAAATGGTAAACTCGGTCCTTTTTTTTAAATCGTCAAAATGCACTAATTCAACGTAATGACGATTTTTCAAAAAATAGTGTCAAGTTTAAAATTTTGATTTCAATTTTGATAAAACTAGTGAAAACCATCTTTCATTCGCTTTTTTCAGAACTAAAAAATATTGATTCATCCAAAAGTTGCAACCGTTTAAATCTGTGCGACGAAAAGCCAACATTTTTCAATTTTGGAAAAAGCAAAAGAAAGATGATTTTCTCTAGTTTTAATTTATTATTTGCTTGTTCGCGTTCAACATTTATGGGATAAATGGCTGAGATTTCATAAAAATGCGTCACGAAGATTTTTTCAACTGTTGATAATTGTTACCAAGATTTTGCTTTCTCAAAGAGAAAGTTTGGTAACGGTGAAATTTTTCGACCTCGAGATTTCGATGATTTTTGATATTTCTGAGCTTCCGGAGTCGAAATATGCATTTTCTAGAAAATGAGTGTGTATGTGTGTGCGTGTGCGTGTGTGTGTGTGTTTGTGTGTGTGTGTGTGTGTGTGTGTGTGTGTGTGGTGCGCGCGTGTGTGTGTGTGGTGCGCGTGCGTGTGTGTGTGTGTGTGTGCGCGTGCGTGTTATAAATTTGTCGGCAGCATAACTCAAAACTGGGCAGAGATATCAAATTTATCTTTGGCCGGTATATAAACCTTATTTTGAAGTTGTGCAAGTTCAATTATATAGTTGATCGGGTAATGCTAAGTTTTTAAAAAATAAAAAAGAAGAATATGGAAAAATCGAAATTTTTTTTTCTTCGCCGGGGATTTGGATATCGGCCGGAAGTAAGCCCATTTTCTGAAAGGTCTTAAAATTTCCTATTTACCTATATTTTTTTCGGCCCGATCGGATATTATTAAGTCGGTTAAAATAAATAAAAAAAAATAGGAAAAATCGAAAATAATTTTTTTTTGCTCTGAGTTTGGATATCGGTCGGAAGTAGGCCCATTTTCTGAAAGGTCTTGAAATTTCCTATCTACCCATATTTTTTTCGTCCCGATTGGATATTATTAAGACGGTTGAAAAAAAAAGAAAAATATGGAAAAATCGAAAATATTTTTTACGGCGTTAGGTTGGGTTTGGATATCCGTCGGGAGAAGTCAGATTTTCCTAAAGGTGTTGAAATTACCTATAAACCCATATTTTTGTCCGTCCAAACGGATAATAATAAGTAGGTAAAAAAATAAAGAAAAATATGGAAAAATCGAAAATAATTTTTTTCATTGTTTATACAGAAATTGTACTTTAACATCCTAGAGCTACCACTAGAAAATTAAAGAAAAAAAAATCGCGCTTGAGTTAGACGATATTTGAAACCTTTGCCGAGTTAAGGTAAAAGTCCCGATTATGAAACACTTTCAAAAAGTAGTCCCTATTGTGAAACAGTGTAATAAAAATTAAAATAGAAGTAATTTGCGAACGTTAAATTCAATAAAAAAATATATTTAGATTCATGTGTTATTTACTTTTACATATTCATTAATAAATATATGATTTTTTCATGTATAAATATTAAAAAAAAATAATTAGTTTCATCCGTTTCTCAGCACTTGTAAATCGACTGGCATTTGAACGAAAACTGTTTTTTTTTTTCTGTTTGTTGTTTTACTAATTTTTCAGTATTTAATCGATTTTGGAACATATATTGTAGTTTACAATGTAGTTTTTATATAAAAAATTCAAATTCTATACAAACTCTTTGATTTTTTTAGCATTTTCTATTAAATAAAAAGATGTTTCACAATAGGTACACAAAACTCGCAGCAGGTCCCTATTATGAAACAGTATAAAAAAGGTTTTATTAAGTAATCTACAACTTATTTGAAGTCAATACCGTATACATTCTACTTTAAATATAGTTTTTTATTTATATTTAAGTTATTTATACTTTTAACTTAACTAACAATAGTAAGCAAACCTAACCTGCAAATTGTATCTTAGTCTAACCATACTGTAGATCTGAGTTATACTAATGTGAATTTAATGTTGATATAAGTAATACATATCAATTATTTAGTTTAGAAATAAATATAAATAGATCTGGACCTCTCGTATAGGTTTATTCATGTGATATTCAATTAAAATCATTAAACTTTCGTTTTATAAGACTAAAGTAATACAGAATGTTACATATTTCAACCATGCATTTTATAAGTACTTTTAAATAGTTTTGAAGACATATAAATTTAAGATCTTTTCACAATTTAAATTATTAGAAGTATCTTAAACTATAACACCAAATTTGATATCAAAAATAAAACGAAAAATAAGAAAAAAAGTAATTTAGTTATGTTTCATAATAGGGACAAATTTTATGAAACAGGGGTACTAGTCAAAAAAACAGTGTTTCATAATAGGGACTAAATCTTCCATCACTATTTCTTTAATAAATTAAATAATTTTGTACTAATTTAAATTATGAAAATGGATTATCATTCTTGAAAAGTTTGCCGATCGAATGATGTATAACATTAAATATATTTAATACTTTTAAGGTATTTAATTGATCAGTTAAAAAAAAGTTACCGAAAACCGTTTCATAATCGGGCCCTTTACCTTATATGGTTTTTGAAACCATTCTCTAAAAAAGAGTTGGCGGGGTTTTGAAGCAAACGCCGAGTAGCAGATTTTCGAAGAAAACGCCGAAGAAATTTCGAAGAAAAGCAATTAATTTATAAATTCAATAAGTAGCATGTAATAATACCTTAAACTTTTTAATTTGCAATTTAATAATTACTACATAACTATTTTAAATATAATTTTCTTGATCATTTTGAATAATTGTAGTTATGGAAAATCAGATATGCAGAAAGAACGAAATTTTATATTAAAATATGCTTTTAAAAAAATGATTTGATGTAATTTATCAATTCTTTTTGAGAAAGCATCTGCTAAAGCAGTTAGCAGCTGTTTTTCTCCTATATTACGTGGTTCAAAGAGATTGCAAAAAATGGACTCCAGTTTTCTACTATAAGTGTAACGATTTTTTCAAACTATTTTTCACATTGATTGGTTGCAAAAATTATTAATTGGTGTACTATCTAAATCTCATCTATTTAATAAGCACTCTCTACATATGATAATAATTTTTTTCAAGACTGTACAAATAATAATATTGTTAATAAAACTTTCTACGTAAGTATAAAATAAGGCAAGTATAGAAGTTTTTTCTGTATAATTTATAAAATCATAATATTTATGATTTTTTAAAAGAAATCAAATAAATATTAGTGAAAAAGTTTCTTACTTATTCGAATCAATGTATGCTGAATAGATTATATGTAAGTACATTCAAATTGTTCACTGCAAATCAAACGAAAGTTGTGAAATCAATTATCGATAATAGTCAAGTAATGCAAACAACTCTTCGGAACAACTATATGACTGTTCTCAGAAATGTATTCAAAGGACTCCGCACCATTAACGTTGGAAAAGTGACTGAGGTGAAATAGCTTAAAAATTTGGTGACAGGTAGTTCAATACTCTAAACAAAAAGTGTCCTGTGAACTAGGGGTCTGTATGCCAAAAACAAAGTTACTGATACTTGAAGTTTGAGAAAAATGGTCTGATGCTTGACCTATAAATGAATATGTATACATATATTGTAACACATACGCCTACACGGAGAGAAAAGTTAAGTATCGTTAACTGGAGACTTGGGCCAAAACGGCCTGAGTGACTCGGGTTGTAGGTATAAAGCTGGCATTACTGGAGTCTCCAGTAGTTTCTGCCTGAGAGTCAACAGTAAAGATTTTTTTCTACGTTCACCAATTCTTAATAATTGATTTTGTATATAAACTATGTAAAGTTTATTTATTTGCATGCAAATGATGTTTGCATCTCCTAACCTCATAAAAACATGCGACTGTGATGTTTACGTTTACGGAGGACTCAGGCAAACACAGCCTCAGAGTCCGGCATTGACAACTGGCTACATGCACTAACCTTGGTGGATGAAAATAAGGTTATATTTATTCAAGTTTTCTCTCCGTGTACGCATACATTAAATACATAAATTAATATATATATATATATATATATATATATATATATATATATATATATATATATATATATATATATATATATATATATATATATATATATATATATATATATATATATATATATATATATATATATATATATATATATATATATATATATATATATATATATATATATATATATATATATATATATATATATATATATATATATATATATATATATATATATATATATATATATATATATATATATATATATATATATATATATATATATATATATATATATATATATATATATATATATATATATTAAACGGGGTTTATGGTGCCCGTCCTAGAGTTTCGGTACCCAGAGAGGGATTATTTCTTTAGTCACTTATATACGAGAACTCTGGGCATAGGTACTAACCCGATCAGCATCAGGAAATTTAATAAAGATTTTAATGAATTCTTAATGATAGTTTCATGTTATAACGAATGTCCGCCTCTAAAGCATTCACAAAGAATTCTCAATTTTAAAATTTGATTTTGTACTTGCGCAAAAAAAATTAATATACAAATAATAAAGAATTGTTTATGTGCGCTTTCTAAAGTTTAGAGAAATTATTTTTAAGATCTGTAAGGTGTATTCATATAAATTTTCGCACATCATTAGAAATTGTTTATAAATTAATCGCATTTTAATTATCGCAGAAAAAAACTTACATAAAATTTTCGCCCTGACCGAGAATCGAACCCACGACCCTTGGGTTACTACGCACGCACGCTATCCGTTACGCTATCGCTCGAATGAAAGAATTTGGACATTTTCATCTATTTAAGCTACATTATCCGTATTTATTCAATATTAATATTTCATTTTAATTATTCATCTAACATATTAATGGTTTTTAATAATTATTTATATTTACACAATATTTTCAGAAAATGAGTAAATTATGATAGACGTTAATTAATTAAATTCGATTTACTTAAAATATTTAGTGCCGGTAAAGTAGAAATCTTTGGTATGAAAACGTCTATATTTTTTATTGAAATGAAATATTAGCTTTATTCTAAAGTGCTATCTAAAAGAAATTTTAGATTTTTCAAATTTTCATTCTGTAAATATTTTCTTTCTTTAAGAAAATGTTTTTTTATTCCTGCTATGTCATCATCTTAATTAAACAATTTCGTAGTAAATTCTGAGATCCCTGTACATCATCAGCCCATAAATTTTATTTTTTTCATCACATCTAAACGGAAATTTTAGGAAAAAGCGTTCGCTCACGCCCCAAAACACAATAAAAAAGTAATTTTTTTTAAAATTATTTAATTGAAAAAGTTTTCAAATTAAAAAAAAATAATTATTTTTACAATTATATATTTGCTAAAAAATTGAATTGATATATTTTGACTTAAATCCAGTATATTAAAAAATCTTTAAAAATATAAAATAATATAGAAAACTTTTTAAAACTTAATGATTACTTTTTTATAATTTAGTAACATATCCCTGGTAGAAATAGTAACCAACCTTTCGCTATCCGTTCACCAAATGGCAAAGGTTTGGCCAACCGTTTAACCAACGGTTGGTAATATTGTAAATACAAATAAGTTACCGCCGTTTTTTTATAAAAATTATGAATTTATTGTAAAAAAAATATACGTTACATTTTATTCAAAATATTGTCCGTCATTGGCTACTACTTTTTGCCATCTTTCTGGCAGCATTCGGATGCCACGTCGAAAAAACTCTTCATCTTTTGAGGCTACCCATGAATCGACCCAATTTTTGGTTTCTTCGTAAGAAGTGAAGTGCTGCTTAACCAGGGCGTGAGCCATCGACCGAAAAAAGTGGTAGTCCGAAGGAGCAATGTCTGGTGAATACGGCGGGTGGGGTAAGACATCCCATTGTAAAGCTTCCAAAGTATCCTTGACGACTTTTGCAACATGTGGCCGAGCGTTGTCGTGCTGATAAATCACTTTGTCATGTCTTTTGGCATATCGAGGGCATTTAAGCTTCAATTCTCTGCTCAATTGCAACAGTTGCTGTTGATAACGTTCTCCAGTGATTTCGTTAGGCTGGAGTAGCTCGTAATAGATTACTCCGAGCTGATCCCACCAAATGCACAACATTAACTTTTTGCCATAAATATTCGGTTTGGCCATTGAAGTTGGTACATGGCCGGGCTTACCCCATGATTTCCTACGCTTCGGGTTGTAGTAGTAGATCCACTTTTCATCCCCCGTCACTATTCGATGCAAAAACCCCTTTCGACTTTGTCTTTGAAGAAGTTGTTCGCACGTGAAAAGACGGGGCTCGACGTCTCTGGGTTTCAGTTCATGCGGAACCCAATTTCCTTGCTTTTGTACCATACCAATGGTCTTGAGACAGTGTGAAATCGCTTGTTGAGTCACTCCCAAGCTTTCTGCGAGCTGCTCTTCAGTTTGGCGTGAGTCTTGGTCCAATAATGCCTCTAACTCAGCGTCTTCAAACTTGACTGGCCTTCCTTCGCGTTCTTTATCTTCCACGTCAAACTCGCCGTTTTTAAACTTTTGAAACCACTCACGACAACTTCTCTACTTAAAGCAGCATCACCGTAAACTTCTACAAGCGACTGATGCGCTTCAGCAGCAGATTTCTTTAAATGAAATAAATAAATCAAAACTTCCAGCAAATGACGCTTATTCGGTACAAAACTCGACATTTTCGAACAAAAAAAAATGTATACTGCCAATACAAAGTCAATAGTATTTTAAAGCTATGTTGTTGCCAGGTGTCCAAACTTTCTATGTGACATTTTACATCTGACGATTTCAAAGTAATCTTGTCGGTAGAGCCATCTCTTGAAAACGGCGGAAACTTATTTGTATACCCAATAGTTACCGCTTATTTCGTCACGGAATAAGCCTTGCGGTTGGCCAATGAATGCTATAATAAGAATAGTGATTTCTTGATACAAATAAATGGCTCATTAGCTTCGTAAATGGTGACCGATTACGGAGTCTACGTAGTGTGCTCCGTAGTTTTTTGCATCTAGATGTCGGATTGCATCTTATGTGCGGTCTAGGTGATCGAGGTAGCCGATTACGGAGTCTAGGTGGTGCGCACCGTATGTTTTTGGCTGTAGGTGTTGGATCTCATCGAATGCGTCGTCTAGGTGTTCAGGGTGAGCGATTACGGAGTCTAGGCGGTGTGCTCCGTAGGTTTTTGCATCTAAGTGTCGGAATTCATTCCATGCGTCGTCTAGGTGTTCGGGGTAGCCGATGACGATGTCTAGGTGGTACGCTCCGTAGTTTTTTGCATCTAGATGTTGGAACACATCGAATGCGTTGTCTAGGTTTTTGGGGTAGCCGGTTACGGAGTCTAGATGGTGCGCACCGTAGATTCTTGGCTGTAGGTGTTGGATTTCATCGAATATGTTGTCCAGGTGTTGTGTTCGGGGTAGCCGATTACGGAGTCTAGGTGGTGCGCACCGTAGGTTTTTGGCTGTAGGTGTTGGATCTCATCGAATGCGTCGTCTAGGTGTTCAGGGTGACTGATTACGGAGTCTAGGTGATGCGCTCCGTAGTTTTTTGCATCTAGGTGTCTGAACACATCGAATGCGTGGTCTAGATCTTTGGGGTAGCCGATTACGGAGTCTAGGTGGTACGCACAGTAGATTCTTGGCTGTAGGTATTGGATCTTACCGAATACGTGGTCCAGGTGTTCGGGGTAGCCAATGACGATGTCTAGGTGGTGCGCTGCGTAGTGTTTTGCGTCTACGTGTCGGAATGCATTCTATGCGTGGTCTAGGTGGTCGGGGTAGCTGATGGCGGTGTCTAGGTAATGCGCTCCGTAGTTTTCCTGGTCCACCACGTTTGCGATGTATTGCAAGACCTGGAGCCAAAAAACTATGGAGCGCACTACCTAAATATCATGATCAGCTCTCCCAAAAACCTAGACCACGCATTCGATGTGTTTAAATACCTAGATGCAAAAAACTACGGAGCGCACAACCTAGACATCGTTTTCGGCTACCCCGAACACTTGGGCCACGTATTCGATAAGATCCACCACCTACAGCCAAGAACCTACGGTGCGCACCACCTAGACTCCGTAATCGGCTATCCCAAAGACCTAGAATACGCATTCGATATGTTCCAACACCTAGATGCGAAAAACTACGGAGCGTACCACCTAGACATCGTCATCGGCTACCCCGAACACCTGGGCCACGTATTAAATTCACCCTGAGATCTTAACGCATAAAACTACGGATCGCACCACCTAGAGTCCATCATCGGCCACCCCAAAGACCTAGTTCACGCATTCGATGCTTTTAATTATCGATAGTTCACCATCCACTGGCCAACCGCTCGTCAATATTTTTGTTATTCGTGGGCCAAAAAGATTGGGTTATTTTCTCCCAGGGCATTGATAATAAAAATTCATTCATAAAGAATACTTTATGAATACTTTTATTAAAAATTTGAAATACCTTATTTGCTTGATATCATTTCGTTTTTAATTAATTTCTTCATAGAGAATACTTTATGAATACTTTTACTGCAACCATGAAATACCTCGCTTATGGTTGATGCCACTTTGTATTTTAAGATTCATAATGAATATTTTGTGAATTCTTTTATTACAACTACAAAATGCTTTGCTTACGGTTGATACCATTTTATATTTTTAAAAATTTGTTCACTAAGATTACTTTATGAATACTTTTTGAATACAATAAGTTTTTGTTTATTGCAGACATTAGAAAATTCTTTATGAATACTTTTTTCTCAGAGTGTGCTTATCGGGAATATACAGTGTTGGGCTCCATAAACCCTCGGACTGTAACGAATATATATGTGATTATGAATTATATGTACTACATATATACTATATAATATAATACAAGATGCGCAATATTATATAAAGTTCAAAATTGAGTAAGAATAATAGAAAAATAGGGATATGTTGGTAACAATGTAATTTTGTTATATAGGCTTGATTTTTCATAAATATCTGAAAAACTTCTTATGATTTTTAGAAATAAAAAGAAGGCATTATAGTTATATAATTATAATAAAATAATTTATGCCCACACGGCCATAAAGTGCATAGATTCTATAAAGTTTTCTAGGAGTATGTGTAATATATTACGTCTCTTGGGCGTTAAGTAGTACTTTATAACTGCTGGTTGAATAATTTTGAAGTTACAATGTGGGCGTAAAATGTAATTTTACATGCGAGGTACGAAAAGTTTTATTATATCAGTCAAGTTAACTTATGGGTACTTAACTATAATAGGTTGATTTCAGTACTATCTTGTCTTTAATTTGTATAGAAGGTTGAAAAAATTTGAATAAATTTCTGAGAACAGTCATACAGTTATTTCGAAGAACTGTTTGTATTACTTGACTATTATCGATAATTGATTTCACAACATTCGCTTGTTTGATTTGCAGTGAAAAATTTGAATGTACTTACATATAATCTGTTCAGCATTCATTGACTCGAATAAGTAAGAGACTTTTCCACTAGTATTTATTTGATTTCTTTTAAAAAATCATAATTAATTATGATTTTATAGTTTATACAGAAAAAACTTCTATACTTGCCTTATTTTATACTTTCGTAGAAAATTTTATTAACAATATTATTATTTGTACAGTCTTGAAAAAAATTATTACCATTTGGAGAGAGTGCTTATAATTGAATAGAGGAGATTAAAAGATATAAAAGGACTAGACAAATTGTGTTATTAGAACACAATTTTGTTTTGGTACAGAGTTTGGCGGATGTTGAGAGAGAGGGGGGAGAGGGACGGAGTGACACGGCGAGAGAGGGGTGGAGGGGAAAGGAGAGAGAGATGGTGTGAGAGAGGGGGGGGGGAAAGGGACTAATACTTGCCTTAGTTTAAACTTTAGTAAAAAGTTTTTTAGATAGATTTCAGAACTTTCTAAGAGAAAATAGTAATTGCATAGTGTGAAAACGTTATGAGAGTTTATTATAGTATATTATTAATAACATTATTAAATGGTAGTATTGTTATTCATAAAAATTTTAAATTTGATTGTTTTTTTAAGGAGCTCGATAAAATGATTATATTAGTAAAACTTTTTGAAATAATATCATCAAGCGGTTTTTTTTAGGTATGATGATAGATTAACAATACTATTAATTGTAAAGTCATATGAAAATAATTCTTTTATTTTTATAGATTTCAGGAAAAACTTATACTTGCCTCATTTCATACTTTCGTAGAAAGTTTTATTATTTCTACTTTAAAGTAGTTTAAATAAATGTATAAATCATTATTTTCGAGAAAGAATGTGAATGCTTTCTTTTTAGAGAAAGTATTTTTTAAAGATTTTCTATAGAGGTCTCAACAAATTAAAGTTTGTTAGTATATTATCCTTTGCAGAATGTCTTGCTGGCTGTTTCAAAAAAATATTTAGACTCTTCTCAAAGTTTTTCGTGGAGTCCTTATATAGTTGTTGAATAAGTAAAGACGGGCGAGAAAGTTATTTTCTCTGTTGATTGATACACCCATATAGATAATTCTTCTCGTCATTAGTTGACTTCTTGAGATCTTTGAAATATATTATTAACTAACTCACGATATGATAACATTTGTATATAAAAATACAGACATGTTATATGTAAGGATAGGTGAACCAGATACGGGTGTGTGTGTGTGTGTGTGTGTGTGTGTGTGTGTGTGTGTGTGTGTGTGTGTGTGTGTGTGTGTGTGTATATGGGTCGTTCCTGTACTTTTTTTTTTTAAAGTGTGCGCGGGGGGGTCGTCGATTTTGTCGACGATTTTTTTTATGAAAGTACATATAAAAAAAATAGCTTGTGCAAAATTTCAGCCCCTTATCTCATTCCTAATTCCTGCTGGAATTTTTTTAAACCCTGATTTTGACCTGTTTTTAGCCAGTTCTCAAAAAATTCTAAAAGGCTGAAATTTTAACAAAATGAGGTCGGTGAGGTCTCATTTTTTTTGTCTTTCTTCAAATTTTAAGAAAAAAAATACACTGATATGAAATGATGATTTAGGTTTTATTGGCGATCTGTGATATGGCCATTGCATTTCATCATTTTTAGATCATCTTTAAACCTCTATATCTCGTAACTGGTTCCACATTTTTGAGCTCACTAGGTCTCATTTTTTTTTGTCTCAACGAGACCTTTAATTTGTTTTTTTGAGGACCTAAATTGATTGAATAGACTTCAAGATACAGCCTTTTGAAGTTGACGTTTTTATCAAAAATCGCGAAAATCAACCGTGTTCATGGTCACAGTGTCAACCGAATTTTAATTAAAAATCATTAACAAAAATATTTCTCATTAGAATATGATGTTATCTAACTATATTCTTTTCCTATCATAGGAAAAAGTCAAAGCATAATTTTTTGTTGAGAATTATAATATCTAATTTTTCGATACCTAAAATAATCAAAAATGGCTCTCTACTGGCATGAATTCTACCATCTTATAATTATTTTTGACACGTATACGTAACATAGATACGAAGGTGGTTCCTAGACCTTTAAAATCCATAGTCGCTGATTTTTCTAGGACCACTAGAGCCAAAGTTATAGCCGTTTTTATAAAAAAATATTTTTCAAGTGGTAAAATTAGAGCTTGTGAAATATAAGAAAAGTTTTATTTACAAGATCAACCATGAGTTTGGCATAATTGTCCTAAAAAAAGTGCTGAGGCTGCATATTTTGAAGATCTTAGGCCGTGTCTACACTATGCGAGAAGCACGTGCGATCAGCCCAAGCGATGCGAGCAAGTCATGCGCGCATGCGACGCGAGCAAGCGATAGTAATGGCTTTAGGTTGATTAAATTACCTATGCAGACTTTATAGATAATTAAAGTTGAAAATAAGAATTTAAGTAAAATTTTTTTTGTAATATTCATTTTATTTTAACTATTTTATAATCATTATCAAACGAAGTAAGTTTTGCTTTTAATGTTGAATCATCAATGGGTATAAAGCAGTGATATTTTCTTGTATTCTGTATAGTTCGGGTCAATTTAAAACGGCATTCTAGTACTTACCGCCTTTTCTCAATTGTTTCTTGACTCACCGAAATAGATCTAAAAACCAAATATTCTATATTTTTATAACACATAATGATTTATTATTCAAATACATAATCAAATAATATAGTCAAAAAATCTAAATTATATTATTTTTACCTTATTCCATCAATATTTTCACTAATGTAATCATACATGTCTTTTGGATTTAAAATTGGTTTTTCTGATGTTCTTTGTAAGGATGCCCTGCGTACTGTTCGTTTAACCACTGCTCCACATCCATCACACGGACTTTTCCCATGGCTAGTAGAAAAAAAGTTGTGCGACTTAACTTTTAAGCCAAAATCCTCCTCATGATGGCAGATATTAATGAAATTGTTCCTACAGTAAATAAATACTATCTTGAAGGTAAAAATTATAAAAAATAAAATAAATCTGTTTAATATTGTGTACATAATAATACAAATTATTTGAACTTGCATCGTAGAAGTTGTTGCTTTTTTTAAATTTGATATACAGAAGAAATAAAGAACTGTTTTAGTAATTTTATCTTTAAAGCTGTTTTCTACAAAATGTAAAATTTTAACTCGGGTGTAACCTGCAGGTCCAGGATCTTTATGGATTTTGATGTTCTGGGTCTCAAAATAGTTTTTCACACAAATTAAATATACTTTCAGAATATTACTTTGACATATTCTTAATAATTAAAATTAAATTTTTTCAGGTCATTTAATGAACAAAAATCTAAAGGTGTCTATTTTGTTCATATAATACGTATTAATATACTACAATAAAAGTACTCTTACTTGTTTTTGTATTGGGTAGGTGCTCCATCTGACATATAATGTACATTCTCAATAAACGGAAAATCTCGTTTTAGAAGTGCAATGAGTTGCCCTTGAAAAGTGTTAACTGCACAAGCATCATGTTTTAAACAATCATTAATAACACATACAGATAAGGTTTGTAATTTGTCGTTATCGTCTTCTTTATAATACACTACAAACGGGTGTACAATTGCTTGTGTATTATTAAAATAAAATGCTTGGATCGAGTCTTGACAAACAAATAAGACATTTTTAGCAAAATCTTGAAGTATAATACATGTATCTGGAGTAATAATTGTTTTGCAATGTTTTAAATAACATTTTTGCATTTCAGTCACATAATGATGCTTTGTTAACTCCCATAAGTCATTGGCTAAATTTATAATAAAATTTCTTGTAGGTTCTTTTACAATAATAAGACTGACTCTATTATTAGATTGTGATTCAGCATTATTTACCCAATTATGATATTCAATCTCTGAAACATCTTCGCATGAGCTTGATTCCAATATTTTCAGAATTTCTGCTTTACCAGGACAGTTTTCACAAAGATGTAGCATACAATCGCTCCAATCTGTTGAACAAACACAATCATTTAAAATTACTCGGTAGGCTAAATTTTTGTTGATGGCAGACAATTTTAATTTGACATTTTGGTGTATAGGACATACACAAATTGTATGTGTACCAGGTACTCCAGCACTAATACATTATTTTGGCCTTAAAGAAGCAAATATACTGAAACCTGGTTTGCGCTGATCTTTAAAATACTGTTCATATTCTTCTTCCACCCAATTGTTGTATAGATCCTTCAAATCATACATCAACAGTCCTTTTTGTAACTTCTCTGTGATATTAGTAATAGGATTTTTAACACTGATGCAATCTTTAATGCCGCTACATATTCTACTATTGTTTTTATCTCTATAATACTGAGTTACAGATTCTCTAACTTCATTAGAATGAATGCTGTACACTTTACGCTTAATAGTTCCTAAGACACCTGGAAAAATATATTTTGAAATTAATTTCAAATAGTGTATACTTAATCACAAAATAAAATCATAATAACAATATTATTTTTTTTAATTTAACGATTATCAAGACGATAAAATTTAACTCAATGTTTATTCTATTTTAATTACTATGACTTGTTATATTGGAAGAAAAGGAATAGTTTAGAATTAATTTATTTTTTTTATTTTTTTTTTATATTAATTTTAATAGTTCTTTTAAAATCCAATAATTACTTTATTATTTTTTATCTAATAATGAATAACGAAGGGTACCCCATGTTAAGATAGGCAAAATGCCACTATTAATGAAAGCGAAAAATGACAGTGATTTCATAGAAGTATACTAAAAAAAGAATTTTCTACGATTTTTTCGGGGACCTATCTCCCCTCCTTATACCAGTAAGGCCTAAAAATCGCATTTTTTGGAAATTATTTTTTTCTCCCGTTCTTCAATGTTAAAAAATAAAAAAAAATATGAGATTACAGCTTGTAAACAGAGAGAACATTGAGATTTCTCAAATATAGATTCTTTCTAATTAAATCGGATTTCATTTAAATGTTTAAATTACAATTCATGTATTATTTTACTTAATCCGTAAACAATAATTAAGCAATATGTAAGCAATACGTAAGTAATACATAAATAATAATACTTAAGTAATAATACATGAGTAATATAAATACATAATTATGAGGATTTTAAATTAAATATTTTATAGGGGTACCTTTTATCATTATAACAAAAATTACATAGATTTTAATAAATTAAACTAAAATTTTCTATTAATAATACTCAAGTGTAATATAATATATGTAACCTAATGTATAAAGGATTATCGATTCTATATGTTTACACTATGTCTATAATCCAGATATTAAGAATTTATTACAACCCATTTTTTAACTTACCTACAGTAATTTTAAGTTCTTTTGCTTTATTAAACATATAACGTGAACATTGGAAATAATGTTTTGCTTGTTCAAATTTCCAATGATTTGGAAGTAATGTCAATAATGATATTTTTTTACCAAAATTAGTTTCTTCATTATAACACTTAATTATGTTTCCAATAATTCCGTGAAATGACATACTATCCTCTTGTAGCTGTTTAAGATTGCATTGAGTTGGCAAGTTAAGATTCAATGTTTTATTAACTGTTGTACAAAATTTCGTATTCATTGATTCTAAAACACTGTATGTTTTATTTTCCAAGCGATAATCACTAACAATAAGTTTCTCTCGTTTAAGAGGAGGTTCATCAAATCCGTCGAGCATTTTATTTTGTTACGTCCGGAGACGTATCATTTAAACATTCATTAAATAAAACGTAAATCAGTGATTTTTCAAGACACAGAATAATGTATACGCGAATTTCGACAACTATGCACTTTTAACTGTACGGCCTCGCGACACTCCAAGTCAATGAACTCTTCAAAATACAAATAAAGCAATTTTTATGTTCCAGCAAGAATAATATGCGCTAAATACAACTGTCAATTTAAACAATACGCATCAAAGTAATTAACAATTTTGAAACTTAAACCTGATAACCACTAAATCAAAGTAGAACTGACGAGTATTATTGTTATCGTTATTATTATTATTATCATTATTACTGTTATTATTATTATTATCATTATTATTATTATTATTATTATTATCATTATTTTTATTATTATTATTATTTTTACTATAATTATTATCATTCATAACCCGTATTATTATATTTTATCATTTACTTATCAATAAATTTTTGTAACGGGAAATCTCTGATGCAAAATACATTTGTTGAATCTCTATGACATTCAACAGTCTAAGGGGGGAGGTGTTACGTCCGGAGACGTATTATAGATTTAGAATTTCATTCTAAAAGTTTATTCACATCAGATATTTCCTGACATATAAACGCGAGAATGCAACGCAGCATTTCGCTCAGGCATCGTACGGTAGACCGTGTGACGTAGAGAGCCATCGACCTCCAGAAGACAGTGGCGTGCAAATTTTTAACAAATCAGCATTTCACAATGCTACCACTTAAATGCTACGCGTATAAGCCGCAACCGAAAATTTCTTAATAAAGATGATCTCAACTTATCATCTATAACCCAATTAAACCGCATAATAAAACTGCGAAATGCATCGCGCAAGTCAGTCACAGCGTACAAGAAACCTGGCGAACTCCGTGTACCTCTACGACATCGAGAAGTTGAAACCGTAAGCCTTACACATCTAGTAAGCAGATTTTATAAGTTATTGAAATTGTAATCGTAAGCCTTACTCGTCTAGTAAGCAGATCGTATAAGTTATTTATAGTAAATTTATAAAAGCAAGTGTTATAGAAAAGAATTGTAATTGAAATTACAAGGCATCGATCTACCAGAAGTCAGCAGATTGTATTGGTAATAAATTATTGTATTTTATATAATAAACCTACATAAAACCAATTACTACTTATTTCCACTTATTTCCGGACTTAACAATTTAAACGTTGAAATCCTTGCCTCAATAATATATCTTCTGAACTTTCTGATGTACACACTTGGCTACTTGAAGAAAGCTGCTCATTATTATTCACGTTTAAACCATCATTCCCAGTGTTTTCATCTTTTTCTGCATTTTTTGTTATTATTGACGTAATTTTGAACTCACAGTTTTTACAGTACTTATTACCTGGATCTAAATTTATATTGCAAATGTTACGAAATTTATCACATTTATCAGCACTAATCATTACTAAATTATTCTCAATGGATTTTGAATGATTATTAAAACAATTGCAACACTTCCTTTGTCTACTTGTATATCGAGTATCATATTTATGTAGATGATGGTCGCAAATAAATTTATTTTCTATATTAATATCAAAATTTTTAATCCTAAATGATAAATACAGCTTTAATTCATTACTAAGATTACTAATTAGATTAAGAGATTTATTTCTTGTGTAATGCTCTAAATGACATTTATCATCCGCATGCAATTCACCAATATAGCACATCATTTTCTTTCAATTCCTGAGAAGATAACATTTACAAAACACAATTGTACAATTTATAAAACTCAACCGAACCAATACTGATATACTTGGTAATAGTTCTGCTCAACTACCTTCACAATTCTACTTAGAAATATTCATTTAATTTTTTATTGTAACTTGTACTCATTGTTTAAGGACATTCCGTGCCGTGTGTCGTGTAACGGATGACGGGTTCACGGGTGTCTCGCACAGAAAAATGGATGTCTGTCATCTATTAACTTACGTCAACACAGGTTAAATGAAACTATCTATGTATGTTTCATTTAACCTGAGCTTATACGTATAACGCACGTAAAACTATAGAAAACCTGCATTTAAGACCATGTCTATAGTAGGTATGCGAGAAGCGCAACCGGTGCGCGCATGCGACAAGCCATACGTTTTGCACAAAGTACTTGAAATACTTAAAATGATAAATAATATCGTTGTATACGAGAGAACGTAAATGTGAGTTTATATTATTAGGGTTTGTCAGCGAGAAGAAATAAACGGGAAAATTAGACTTCCAGAGTCTATGCAACCAACTCTACTCGAAAGTAAAAGTTGATTGCAGAAAAAGGTATGAACGCTTATGCGTACGAGTAAACAGGCAATAAGGCATTGTATAGGTAAAACGGAAAGTGGTAAGGTAAAAGGAATGTGCATAAAGCACGTAGCGACTAGGCGCCGCAGGACACTATTTAAGCCCGATGGGTGATGTTTTTCATAGTGGGAGCGCATCGGACGCTTGCCATCTAGCGGGCACTTTGGATACTTCAATCCTGAACAATCGTAGTAGATCAGTTAGTAGATCTATATTTAGCGATAAATAATATCGTCAATAATATCGTAGTGAAATGATATTATTTATCATTTTAAGTATTTTAAATATTTTGTCCAACACGCATTGCTTGCTCGCATCGCTTGGGCTGATCGCACGTGCTTCTCGCATAGTGTAGACACGGCCTAAGATCTTCAAAATATGCAGCCTCAGCACTTTTTTTAGGACAATTATGCCAAACTTATGGTTGATCTTGTAAATAAAACTTTTCCTATATTTCACAAGCTCTAATTTTACCACTTGAAAAATATTTTTTTATAAAAACGGCTATAACTTTGGCTCTAGTGGTCCTAGAAAAATCAGCGACTACGGATTTTAAAGGTCTAGGAACCATCTTTGTATCTATGTTACGTATACGTGTCAAAAATAATTATAAGATGGTAGAATTCATGCCAGTAGAGAGCCATTTTTTATTATTTTAGGTATCGAAAAATTAGATATTATAATGCTCGACAAAAAATTATTTTTTGACTTTTTCCTATGATAGGAAAAGAGTATAGTTAGATAACATCATATTCTAATGAAAAATACTTTTGTTAATGATTTTTAATTAAAATTCGGTTGACACTGTGACCATGAACATGGTTGATTTTCGCGATTTTTGATAAAAACGTCAACTTCAAAAGGCTGTATCTTGAAGTCTATTCAATCAATTTAGGTTCTCAAAAAAAGAAATTAAAGGTCTCGTTGAGACAAAAAAAAATGAAACCTAGTGAGCTCAAAAATGTGGAACCAGTTACGAGATATAGAGGTTTAAAGATGATCTAAAAATGATGAAATGCAATGGCCATATCACAGATCGCCAATAAAACCTAAATCATCATTACATATCAGTGTATTTTTTTTCTTAAAATTTGAAGAAAGACAAAAAAATGAGACCTCACCGACCTCATTTTGTTAAAATTTCAGCCTTTTAGAATTTTTTGAAAACTGGCTAAAAACAGGTCAAAATCAGGGTTTAAAAAAATTCCAGCAGGAATTAGGAATGAGATAAGGGGCTGAAATTTTGCACAAGCTATTTTTTTTATATGTACTTTCATAAAAAAAATCGTCGACAAAATCGACGACCCCCCCGCGCACACTTTTTAATATAATATATATATATATATATATATATACAAGCGTAAATAATATATATATATATACAAGCGTAAAATAGACGACAACCTGAAGAGTCGTAAGAGCTACAAATCGGATATCGGAATAACACGAAGAAAAGTTCAGAATGGAAACAGCACATAACAAATTTCAGCTCTCTGTATCTTTTGAACGAGATAATCTTTTTAAATAAAATCTTTTGATTTGAGTAGAGCAATGAAATGGCTCTCGATTAAGAGTGATATGTCATATAGTAAAAACTAATGCAATATACGTAAAAGTTCCTTCAGACTTCTTCTATATTTGCCTTCGGAGCGCTCCCGCGCTGCTTGATTAATTTCTCATTTTAATACTAGTTAAAATAGCTAGCCGACGAAGCCATTAAAAATCTAGTAACAAGCGATTTGTTATGTCAATGAGTGACAGAGTAGGAGTCATGTGGCAAAATAACGATTTGGGTTTATATCTTATAGAATAAAGCTGTAAATAGTACAAAGACTACTACATTTTGATATATCCCGGTAAAATATCTCTTAATAGTATGAGTTTTACAATATGTGATTAAATTGTTGTGAAATGTTAATGTGAAGATTTTGAGGTTAGGGCCATTCCATACAATGAGAGAAATTGTGGAAAAAAGCGTTATACTTGTATCTAATAACTAGCCATATCCAATGGCCAGTTTCTGTTTTCCTGCCTATTTTTAATGGACTAATTTCTACCAGGGATACATTCGTCTGAAAATGATAGGAATTCACATTCGACAGTTGAAAAAAAAAAACAAAAAAAAAAAACAAAGCGTTCTACACTTTGAATTAAGAGCATTCATATGCGTACTGCTGTTTGGAAAAATTATTAAAAACTTTCTGATGACGAAAAACAAATTCAAGTTTATAGTCAATGTTTTTGAAATTTTTCTTAATGTTATGGATGTAAGCGTGTTCAAGCTTATAGTAACCATAAACGTGGAAAAATGGTTTGAATAATAATAAGATATATGTGAAATTCTCCAGAAAATTTCCTTTAATTCGGTCATAAAAACTATGGAAAAAAGAATTTGTGGCTAAAGATAAAAAATGAACGATTTTGAGCAAATTATGTAATTTTTAAGATTGTTATCATTTTTTGTCATTTCTTGCGATTTTCATATGCACGTAACTTTGCACAGAACCGACTGATTTTAAGCTTAAATTAAAGCTCCTTTCTTCCATTATACTTTAACCGTTTTTTTGTGGTATATTTGTTGGCTCCTTTAAGAGCTTGCTATTGTTTAATCATTAGTGACTACTTTTCGTCAATTTTTCCCATCTTAAATTTCCAAAAGAAAAATTAATGTACAGGTAAAACTGTATCACATGATCGTTTTCCTGTGTTCCAAAGCTTTTTCGTATATTTTAAGGTCTATATAAAACATGAAAAAGCTTATTGCAGAGGTGTGTCTCAAAATTTTTTTTGGTAGTTTTTATGAACAAATTAGTGGAAATTTTCAAGAGAATTGCACATATGTAAAAAATGAGTCAAATATACAGATTTTAATTCAACGAAATTTATTGACTATTTGATTATAGGTGGCGACTCGTTAATGGGTTCAGGCTCGGAGGACGAGGACGACGAAGGTAGTAACATCGGCCACCAGCATCCTGGAGGTGTTGGTGTGTCACACTTGGGCGTGCACAATATGACATCGGGCACACCCGGGGAGCAGATCGTCGGCCCTGGTGGCGACATTCCGCTCGGTGGCGATGCCTGCAAACAGGAGGACTCTGAGGACCAAGGTAAGCGCATTAGCTCCTCGTTCTTCTTTGTAGTTACCTATCAGGGTTGTCAGATAGAGTTCTACATACTCTTATATGAGTAACGTCCTAATGTGTGAAAGTAAGAAAGACAAAAGAACCTCATCTGATAACCATGTTAGCTAGGGGAGAGCGGAATACACCGAGCTTGGCTGATCCGACGGACATTTATATTTTTCAATAATAAGGTGAATAAAAAATTGCAAATAATTTAGGTAATATTACAATAATAACAAAAAATAAATGTTCTAAATAACTATGATGAGATTAAAAATTGGTTAAAAAAAATCGCATCAATTTGATTTTTCAGCTATTGAGCACAATAAAGATAATTTCGTAAGTTGGAATAATACTAACGAGGATGAATAGAGAGATTGCCAGCCCCCCGGAAAAAAGTGAGGCGAGTTTGTGTGCACGGCGCACTGCTGCCTCTCACGGCCAAATCCTCGAACTGTATACATTTCTTCTGATTGGCTGTTGGAACATGGGCACGCAGTCGAGCGGGGGAAGCGGGAGAAGACGGCGCGGCGGCTCGGTGCATGTGCACTGAACGTGTATATGCTCAAGCAAGCGACCCGGCGCTCCGCGCGCTAGCCGGCTCTGTTTATTTCTTCCAACAGACTCGGCAATAGCCGAACAACCTGACAATGGCCGCATAGTGGGGCCGCGAGCAAACAAAAGCGCCTAAATTCGCGCTTGCCTCGAAAAATGCATAAAAAAAAAGTTTGAGGCACGAAAGTATTCGTTGTAACCTATATTTTAATAAACCGTTTCCCCTGGTATAATCGTAATCGATATATATATATATATATATATATATATATATATATATATATATATATATATATCAGGCCTATATTGAGCATACATACAGTAACCGCATTAAAATGACATTTTCGTGCAAAGTTTTTCATTACTCGATGTATCTACCAATAAAATAGTATATTACGATACGTGTGACTAAAGTGGTTCTTTTTGGCACGGCGTGAGAAAATCATGAAATGTTTATTTCAGGTCAAACAAATTTTTTCTAAGTTTTTTTCATGCTTAATATTGTGATTTTCACGATTTTTCACGTTTCTGAGCAGTTTTTGCGATTTACTCAAAATTTTAAGGGTGCTTGAGCTAAACCAACTTTAGATTTGGATTCAGCGCATCAAAATACATAAGAAACATGTTTATTTTAGGTCAAACAAATTTTTTCTAAGTTCTTTTCATGCTTAATATTGTGATTTTCACGATTTTTCACGTTTTTGAGCAGTTTTTGCGATTTACTCAAAATTTTAAGGGTGCTTGAGCTAAACCAACTTTAGATTTGGATTCAGCGCATCAAAATACATAAGAAACATGTTTATTTTAGGTCAAACAAATTTTTTCTAAGTTCTTTTCATGCTTAATATTGTGATTTTCACGATTTTTCACGTTTTTGAGCAGTTTTTGCGATTTAGTCAAAATTTTAAGGGCGCTTGAGTTGAACCAACTTTAGATTCGGATTCAGCGCATCAAAATACATAAGAAATATACTTATTTCAGTTGAAAGCATTTTTAAATTCCGGGAAAATTTTCAAATTCCGGGATAATTTCACGTACACTACAAGTTTGAGCCGCCATTTTGGAGCCGCAATATTGCAATTCTAAAAAAACCACACGGCAAAAAAAAATATATAGTACTAATAAACTTTTAAGCCTAATTACGATTTTTTAATTGCCATACAGTTTTGGACTCAGGGGGTGGCTCTTCTATCAAAGAATAGCTCTTATATATATATTATTAGATTATTATTAGACAGACATATGAGTTATATCCGTTGGTGTATGTGTGTATATATGCATATATATAAATATTATCTTATATCTTAAAAATGAACAAAATTAAAAACCGCTGCCAATTCATTGGCCCGTTGCTTCCTCAAACTTAATTTTGTGATTCCTTTAATTAATTTTTAATAACAAAATTTATAATTTTTGCAAAAAATTATGCCATAATTATAATTTAATTTATTTTGAAGATTAAAAAGTATTAATTTTCAAATTTATTCATTCATTTATTTATTTATATCAACCGGGAAGAATGTTCCAGGTTTAACATAATATACCGCGTGACCCAAACTATCCGGACATTAGATTTTTTCCCAGATAAATTTCATAATGTTCGGAAAGGTGACGGATCTAAGGATTTTCGGGCCCGAGGAATGCAATGGTGCAGTCAAAATTAACGTAGGGCGAATAATAAAAAAAATAGCAAACCTATTTTTTCCAAATATATTGAAAGTTTGGTTATCACGATCACGTATCGAAGTTTATTAAATTTAAAGACCATAGCGCCTTTGTCCGACCTCGAAAACACTATAAATGAATTTATAATTGAGAATTAAAAATCGGTTTTTACAACCGGACAGACGATTTACCAGACGTTCGAGGAACAGGAATTAAGAGAACGGAATTGCTTGGAATAACGAACTCTAGCTAGCAAGCGGCAACTTCATGATACGATGGGTAATGTTTATAGCAATGCGTATTTCCAGGCTTGAGCTTACGAAATGTCCATGAATTTTCACAGAAGCTTTATGAATCCCTTCATAATACCGATGACGAGCTATTTCTAATTACCAATGTGTCATATAAAATTCATTAGATTATCTCGCATATTGTGGGTTATACTTCTCAACCGTTGTTGATTGCATGTTGTCTCGCATATTGTGGGTTATAACTGCTCACCGTTAATATGTTAATGTTGGGAATAGGTATGCTGGAAAAAATCAAATGAGCTTTATTCATAATTTGTCAAGATCGATATTAGTTATTTTTCACTTCTTACAGCGTACCGTACTTATATTTTTCCTTACAGCGGATAAACGAACTTTCCATACTTCTTGAGTAAAACCGTTTTTACGTCAGAGAGAAATTTTTTGTTGGGTATTGTTCTAATGCTAATAGTACATATACATCGAGTGGGCTGGGGGATAACTTGTATATAACGATACTGTTGCATTTGTATCAGATACGCATACTTTTATGGACTTTCGAAAGTGGCGTACGCAAAAGTCCCGCATGCAAAAGTACCGCACGCACGAATGAGATTTTACGTAGCTTAGCAGCCACACAGTAGTGTATGTTTTACTGTTCATTACGATAGCAGCTAAGTCGCCTTTATTTATAAGGAATTCCACGCTTTCTTAACTCTTTCTCTACCCCAAAATCGTCGAAATTTTTTTTTTGGCACACCTATCGGACAAGAAGTTTTGTAACAATTAACGAAAAACGTGGGTTGACATATTTTTTTTTCAAAAATCGATTTTATCGATATCGTGTAAAAATTACATTTTTTCAAATACCGACAATTTTGCCATGAAAAATGATATAGAAAATCTGAAAAAGAGAATTAAAGTAGAGAATGAGACATATTAGCTTTTCTGAAAATTAAAAAATGTTGATTCCTTCAAAAGTTACGTAACTTTGAAGATGAGCTTAAAATACAGAAATACTACGCCGCTGTATGAAACTCCTGTTTTTTACGGTTTTCACCGTTTTATAGCTGCATTTTCTGTATTTTAACCTCATCTTCAAAGTTACGTAACTTTTGAAGGAATCAACATTTTTTAATTTTCAAAAAAGATAATTATAGGTCTCATTCTCTACTTTAATTCTCTTTCTTCAGATTTCCTACATCATTTTTCATGGCAAAATGATCGGTATTTGAAAAAATTTAATTTTCACACGATATCGAACAAATCTAATTTTGCAGAAAAATTATGTCAACCCCCCCCCCCCCCCCCTCGTTTTTCGATGGTTGGACTCTTTTTTCTTTCTATGTATGGTATAACAAGCGCAAAAATACTTGTCCGATAGGTGTACCTCAACAAAAAATCTTTCGACGATTTTGGGTCAGAAAAGGGGTAAAGAAAACGTGGATTTCCTCCTATACATAGACAACTACGTGTGCCGTTATTACTAAATGTTTGCATAGTAAAAAGCACAGATTAAAAAATAGATGTTTTAGAGGATGTTTTACCAAAGTATAGAGAAAGTTATCCTAAAGTTTAGATAAAATTTCTCACAAGTGAAAGTTTACAGGAAGTTTCCCAAAATTTAAAGAAAGCTTGGATAAAGTTTGTATGACGTTTCTCCAAAGGAAAAGTTTAGAGAATATTTTGCCAAAGTTTAGAGAAAGTTATGCTTAAGTTCGGATAAAGTTTGAATAAAGTTTCTCCGACATGAAAGTTTTGTGGAAGTTTTGTCAAAGTTAAGATAAAGTTTTGCTAAACTTTGGATAAATATTCTCAGAAGTAAATGCGTAGAAGTTTTGCCAAAGTTTAGATAAAGTTTAGCTAAAGTTTGGATAACGTTTGTCAAAAATAGATGTTTTAGAGGATGTTTCACTAAAGTATAGAGAAAGTTATCCTAAAGTTTAGATAAAATTTCTCAGAAGTGAAAGTTTACAGGAATTTCGTCAAAATTTAAAGGAAGCTCGGATAAAGTTTGTATAAAGTTTCTCCAAAGCGAACGTTTAGAGAATGTTTTGCCAAAGTTTAGAGAAAGTTATGCTAAAGTTTTGATAAAGTTTGGATGAAGTTTCTCTGACATGAAAGTTTTGTGGAAGTTTTGCCAAAGTTTAGATAAAGTTTTTTTAATGTTTGGATAAAGTTTGTATACCATTTCTCCAAAGTTAAAGTTTAGAGAATGTTTTGCCAAAGTTTAGATAAAGTTTAGCTAAAGTTTGGATAAAGTTTGGAATCAGTTTCTCCAAAGTGAAAGTTTAGAGAATGTTTTGCCAAAGTTTAGAGAAAGTTTTGCTAAAGTTCGGATAAAGTTTCTCCGACGTGAAAGTGTCAGGAAGTTTTGCTAAAGTTTAGATAAATTTTTGCTAAAGTTCGGATAAAGTCTGGATAAAGTTTTTCCGACATGAATGTTTTGTGGAAGTTTTGCCAAAGTTTAGATAAAGTTTTGCTAATTTTTGGATAAAGTTTGGATAATGTTTGTCCGAAGTGTAAGTTTAGAGGAATGTTTTACCAAAGTTTAGAAAAAGTTTTGCCAAAGTTTAGATAAAATTTTTCTAAAGTTTGGGTAAAGTTTGCATAAAGTTTCTCTAAAGTGAAAGAATAGAGAATTTTATGCCAAAGTTTAGAAAAAGTTTTGCTAATGTTCGGATAAAGTTTCTCCAATATGAAAGTTTTGAGGAAGTTTTGCCAAAGTGTAGATAAAGTTTTGCTAAGGTTTAGATCAAGTTTGGATGATTTCTACGAAGGAAAGTTAAGAAAATGTTTTGCCAATGTTTAGAGAAAGTTTTGCTAAAGTTCGAATAAAGGTTCTCCGACATGTAAGTTTTGAGGAAGTTTTGCCAAAGTTTAGATAAAGTTTTGTTAAAATTTGGATTAAGTTACTCTGAAATGAAAGTTTACATGAAGTTTTGTCAAAGTTTAAGTTGAAAGACTTTAAGCCATACTATTACTTAGACTTCTTGAAAGTCTTTAGCTAGACTTTACGCGAGACTTTTAGCCAAACTTTAAGCCAGACCTTAAGCTAGATTTTTAGTAAGACTTTTAGCCAGACTTTAAGCCAGACTTTAAGCCAGTTTTAAGCCAAACTTTTAGCAAGACTTATAGTCAGACTTTAAGCCAGACTTTTAGCCAGACTTTAAGCCAGACTTTTGGTCAGTCTTTAAGCCAGACTTTAGCAAGACTTTGAGCCAGACTTTTAGCCAGACTTTTAGCAAGACTTTTAGCGATACTTTAAGCCAGATTTTAAGCCCGAATTTTAGCCAGATTTTAGCCTACATTTTAAGCCTGAATTTTAGTTATGTTTGACTTTAAGCCATACTTTAAAACAGGTTTTAAGATAGAAATTAGATATAGATATTTTATCGAAATATTAGAAGAACTTTCGGGAAACTTTATGAAAACTTTCTTCAAACTTTGCCTAAACTTTATCTCAACTACGCAAAAATTTGGAACGCATACGTTTTCCAAAACCTATAGCAGTTCTGTCAGAATTAGCTTTACTAACTTTTGCTAAACGTCTGTAAGACTTTGTGAAAGTACTGCTGAAGTTAATAAAAGTTTTTCAAAGCGTGCGCAAAACTTTGCATCAGATATCCCAAAAATTTGCAAATATTTGCTGAAACTTTGCCTAACATCGACTTAAGTAAGCATAAGCTTTTCCGAAATTACATAAGCTTTTCCAGAATTTCGGTGAGGAACTTTGCCCTGAGAAAACATTTTGTAATTCAGTTACACGTAGCTATATATTTATGTATAAATAAAGGCAGCTTAGTTGCTATTGTAATGAACAGTGATACATACACTACTCTGCGGCTGCTAAGCAGTGCAAAATCTCTTTCATACGTGCCGTACTTTCGCCAAACTTTCGCTAAACTTGGGAGAAACTTCATCTACACTTGCACTTAGACATACTTTATCCAAACTTTCGCAAAACTTGATCCAAACATTCGCAATAATTTCTATGGGGGAAATGTAGAATTATTTTAATAATTTATTTCCAATACATGGGTAATTTGGATAAAGTTTGTCTAAAGTGAAAGTTTATACAAAGAATCTCTGAAGTTTAGCGAAAGTTTCGCGAAAGTTTTGCCATACTCTTTGCCAGACTTTCAGCCAGACTTTCAGCCAGACTGTAAGCTAGACTTTAAGGCAGACTCGTTTATCCGCTGTAAGGAAAAATATAAGCACGTTACGCTATAAGAAGTGAAAAATAACTGACATTGATTTTGACAAATTATGAATAAAACTCATTTGCCTTTTTTTTAGCATATTCCCAACATTAACATACAGTAACGGTGAGCAGTCCGCGAATGATATTGCACGGTGGTAGAATCTGCACGCCAGCGGCGCCATCTCTTAGGCATTTCGGGCACTGTCGTGTTTGTAAACATTCTCATTGAAATGATATGTATAACCCACAATATGCGAGATAATCTAATGAATTTTATATGACACATTGGTAATTAGAAATAGCACGTCATCGGTATTATGAAGGGATTCATAAAGCTTCTGTGAAAATTCATGGACATTTCGTAAGCTCAAGCCTGGAAATACGCATTGCTATAAACATTATCCGTCGTATCATGAAGTTGCCGCTTGCTAGCTACAGTTCGTTTTTCAGAGCAATTCCGTCCTCATAATTCCTGTTCCTCGAACGTCTGGTAAATCGTATGTCCGGTCGTAGAAACCGATTTTTAATTCTCAATTACAAATTCATTTATAGTGATTTCGAGGTCGGAAAAAGGCGCTATGGTCTCTAATTTAATAAACTTCGATACATGATCGTGATAACCAAACTTTCAATACATTGGAAAAAATAGGCTTGTTATTTTTTTTATTATTCGCCCTACGTTAATTTTGACTGCGCCATTGCATTCCTCGGGCCCGAAAACCCTTAGATCCGTCACCTTTCCGAACATTATCAATTTATCTGGGAAAACATAGCAATTTATCTGGGAAAAAATCTAATGTCCGATACATATATAACGTCATTAGTATTTCGAAGCGCGCGGTGAACGCTGTGATTTTATCGAAACTACACCACTTTTGTTTTTGTGACCTAGCAACCCGCTGCACCCACCAACCAAACCACTAATAAATTGATATCATAACTAATCCATCATTTTTGAAGATAGGAGATAGGATTAAGGAGTTATAAGCTTTTTTGAAAAAAAACACGTTTTTGTTTTTGTTCATAACAAAAGAACTGTGATAGCTAGACATCAAATTTTTTTTCAAAATATAGATATTTTAATTCTCTTTCGAATGCTACCCATCCGATCCAGATACATAGAGCTGCTCTCGAGAAATTACGATTTGAAAAAAAGGTAAAAAAACTTTAACCTCAAATATCTCTGAAATTTCTAGACCAATCATTTTGCCCAAAGAACTCGACCGAGAACTATACAAAATCTACCTCTACAAGGAATTTTAAAGCGATTAAGTCAATTTTACGTCCGAAATCGTTGGACATAGAAAACTCGTTTTTTTCATTTTTCAATTTTTTTCTCAAAAACTAACCAAAAGAATGGAATCAAATTTTTACAGCTTATAGCTATTTATATTCTGCATTGTCGTGATTTTTCTCAAAAAAATTGACCGTTTAGTTTCAGTGTTATAAGCTTTTTAAAAAATACACGTTTTTGTCAATAACAAGAGAACCGGGATAGCTAGAGAAATTTTTTTTTATTATAGGGATATAACTCATATGTATGTCTAATAATAATCTAATGATATATATATATATATATATATATATATATATATATATATATATATATATATATATATATATATATATATATATATAAAAGTGTATGTGTGTGTTAAATATATTTTTATTATGGTAGATACATCGAGTAATGAAAAGCTTTGCACGAAAATGTCATTTTAATGCGGCTATTGTATGTACGCTCAATATACGCCTGATATATATATATATCGATTAAGATCATACCGGGGGAAACGGTTTATTAAAATATAGGTTACAACGAATACTTTCGTGCCTCAAACTTTTTTTTTATGCATTTTTTGAGGCAAGCGCGAATTTCGGCGCTTTTTTTTGCTCGCGGCCCCACTGTGCGCCGCTCGGTCGAACATTTGTACTACATAGGCGCAAATGAACGAAATTGAAAGCTAAAAGCTACAAAACCCAAATTCAAAGCCACAACTCAAGCCCGAAGGGGGGAAAATAAACATGAACGATTTTACTGTATCATATTGATATTGGTAGCTACTTTTACTCTAATCTTTTGGAATCCAGTTCGATCCCGGCTCGCAACTTTTTTTTTTCTTTTCTCTACGAGGGTCATTTGACAAGTACCTAGCCTCATCGCCAGATGGTGCCACTATTGCATCAGAAATACACTACAGTGCAGTATCTTCCTGTAAACGGTTACAGATGAAATTTCAGCCGGATCGGAGTTGTAGTTTATTTTTGAGAGCGTGTGAAAGCAAATGTGTCCGTTGGTTTTTGAAAAATTGGAGAAAGAACAATATCGGTCGGTGATTCGATTCTTGTTTTTGGAAGGGAAATCGCGCAGTGAAATTAAAGAACGCTTGGATGCAGTGTATGGGGATGCTTCTCCTTCGATGGCGACCGTTAAATTTTGGTATAACGAGTTTCAACGTGGTCGTACGTCGGTTTTTGATGATCCACGCTCAGGTGCTCCGAAAACAGCCACTACGGAGGAGAACGTGACAAAAATACACGATATCGTTTTGTCAGACCGCCGATTAAAGGTACATGAGATTTTAGGCATGAGGAAGCTGTCAGCAAGGTGGGTGCCGCGTTTGCTGACTGCAGACAACAAGCGCATCCGTGTGACCAGTTCAGAGCAGTGTTTGGAGCTGTTTAATCGCAATCCAAAAGAGTTTTTGCGTCGTTACGTGACCGTCGACGAAACATGGATTCACTACTACACTCCAGAGACCAAGGAGCAGTCAAAACAGTGGACTGTACCCGGTGAACCTGCTCCGAAGAAGGCGAAGACGGTCCCGTCGGCCGGAAAGGTGATGGCCACTGTTTTCTGGGATTCTCAAGGTGTGATTTTTATTGACTATCTGGAGAAGGGCAAAACGGTCACAGGACAGTACTACGCCGAACTATTGAGCCGATTTGACGCCGTGTTAGAAGAAAAACGGCCCCATTTGTCTAAAAAGAAAGTGCTTTTCCACCACGATAATGCACCGGCTCACACTTCTGCACTCGCCACGGCTAAATTGGTCGAATTACGCTACGAACTGCTGCCCCATCCACCGTATTCTCCAGATTTGGCTCCGTGCGACTTTTTTTTGTTTCCGAACCTAAAAAATTCGCTCGCCGGGAAGAGATTCCACTCCAATAACGAAATAATCGCCGCCACGGAGGCCTATTTTGCAAACCAAGAGAAAACATTTTTTCAACGGGGTTAAAAAAATTGGAACACCGCTGGACCAAGTGTATTCAACTAAAAGGAGACTACATTGAAAAATAAATTTTATTTTTTGTAAAATTTTGGTGTTTTCATTTGTAGGCTAGGTACTTATCAAATGACCCTCGTATAATACATGTAAAATTTCTTACATTATATTATTATACCAGACACATCTTTTTACTTCAATTTTTGTTCTCTAATAGAATTGAAATTTGACTGGTAATTGAGATTTTTTTCCAGAAAACAAGTAAAATTTTTGTTTTTCAAAATTATTTTATTCATTGTCCCAATTTTATTGCAGTACTGTGATATTTTAGATAACATTTGTTTAGTTAAGAATATGTTGTACCCTGAGTAAATTCATTCATCGAGCGTAAATTAAATAAATACAATGTTAAATTTATTTTATATTGAAAATAATCTATATTCAATTTATATGTAAAATGTAATCAATCATAGTCAAGATTGACTTTTTTTAAGGATGAGAAAGGATCAACCATTATCGTTGAGCACGCAAGCTCAGTTTCTGAACTACATGTTCCCATTCCTATTCTCTAATCCCCAAAACATATCTTATTTATTATAAAAGTGAGTGTCTTAATATTTTTTATTAAATGGTGATCAACAAATACCACAACAGTAAGAGCAGAATTTCCAAATATCTTACGTACAATACAATTTAAAAAACATCTTTAATCAAAGAATAATTAGAATATTGCTTAACTGTATACCTGCAAGCACTATTTACCACGCGAAAATACGATTCGGTGATGTACAAAAAACGCGCTTGTGCTTTAATTGTTTTATTTAAGACTTAAAAAACTAAAATGAAAATTCCAAGTCAAAATCCAAACGGGACAGAATGGTGAGCCTAAACGATTTTACACTTTGCATTTATAGTGGTGGTGTAATCAAAACACCATATGCCTTCAAACTATAATGAATTATAGTCTACAACATAAAAAATGTTATAATATTATACATATTTATTACTCTAGTGGAGTTGAAATTTTAATAATTTCAAAATCATATTTTAGTCAATAACAACTCTTCTGTAAAATATATAATTATATACATGTTGTTAAAGCGACTTAATCATTTAACTCGCTTTCCCATGCTCTAATTTTTATTCTATTTTTAAATATAAGAAATTGCCAAGACTTCTGACTTTTGTAACAATTTTTATAAGTACTTAAATATTAAACATTTTATGGGCTAGTTTTTATTAAATGACGTTAATCATACAAGAGAAAGCAAACTTTTTAACATTCTTTCGAAAAATCTCTCTTATATTTACATTTTGTTGCAAACAATTTTAAATGTCCGGATAATCTCTTAGATAAGACAGTGCTAAAAATTCAGTACTTTTTAAAGCTGAGTTTGTCATTTTAAAAGCGATATTCTAGAGTAGAGAGTAACTCAATCCAGCTTCATCGAAAGCTGTACTCGATCGGCTATCGGGATAAAAACCAACTCGACATGATAACATTTTTCTTTTCCACCTCCGATGTCATACATCCATTCAATGATTTTCTCGCGAGGTTTCGTTCTAATATATTTATAGTTAACGTGTCATAATAAACGTTAGCCCATTAACGGTTCATCACATATATAATACGAAAATATATACCTGTTTTACAGTATTTGGCTATCTTTGTTTAGCCGTTTCGTCACTCGTTATACACTTAAAATATAATTTATAATTTTGAAACCGTATCTCATTAAACTTCTTTTTTCTTCACTAATAGATTTTCTTCACGTTTTGTTTTTTTATAATTTAAATGTCATTATTATTTAACTAGAAAAAACATTAAATAGCATGACTTTCACTTTATTAGTTGACAATATAGCGCATTCTGAGCGCAAATTAACTTTTTTAATAATGATTAAATTGGTATACAAAGTAAATTAATAAATAATTAACTAAGACGAATCAGTCGCCTAATGTCAACAAAATGAACTTTCTATCTTTATTTATGAACTAGATTTTAAATATAAGACCTTTTACGTAAAATTAATGATAAAGTTTCTTAACATTTTACAATGAGCAGAATGTTTTTAAAAATATAATTAATTCGTTGTTTGGCAAAATAAACTTATTGTACTGCATCTATCAATTACAGGGTGGGTATCAAAAAGCGAACGTTCACTTTAAATTTGCAGCAAAGTATCTAATTTTGCGAGCTCGAGCTCTGTTATTTCCATGTCACTTTTTCAACTCAGAAGTGTAATTAGAATGTGCGAATCGTCGAATGCTAAGAAAGAATAAATGGAATACGATCGAAATAGTTACATTCGAATCTTCATTGCTTGGATGGTAAAAAGAACGAATATTTTTTATGACGACGTTTATATAATCAAAAGGGCAAACCATCCATCCAAAAGATGTAGAATGTTCTAAACGTCGAAAATTAAAATGTGTACTTTTTAACATAATTAAAATAATTATCAGCTAGTAATATCGTTAAATTCATTATTAACGACGAGTATCATGCACTGTCAATTAAGAAAATACAAATTTTTAATTTTCGACGGTTTGAACATTCTACATCTTTTAAATGGATAGTTTGCACTTCCGATTATATGAAAGTGTCCATAAAAATATTCGTTCTTTTTACCATCCAAACAATAAAGATTCGAATGTAACTATTTCGATCGTATTCCATTTATTCTTTCATAGCATTCGACGATTCGCACATTCTAATTACACGTCTGAGTTAAAAAAGTCACATGGAAATAACGGAGCTCGAACTCGCAAAATTAGATACTTTGCTGCAAATTCAAAGTGAACGTTTGCTTTTTGATATCCACACGCAATTAATAGAAAATATACGTTTCCGAATATTGATGAACGCTCTCCGTAAGTGAAAACAATAGAAAAAGTAACAAAATGAATTGAGTAGTATCGTAAAAACTCAAAAATTTATGTTCGAATACATGATCAATAATAATTAACCAGTGTACAGTGAAGGATAAAGCTACACTAAATGCGAGAAACTTATTCATTTTTAAAGTCAGCGCCTTTATTTGTACTCGAATCGACGATACTCACTGTAGGGACTGCGATCTTTCCCCTCACTCTAACTGCGAGAGTGGGTGAAGCGGTCATGTTCGGCTCGGCGAGAAACGGCCTGCGCGCGGCAGTCAGTGCTTGAATCTCTGAGCGTGCGGCGTGTGTCCGCTGCAGAACTCCTCAGTACTTAATAAACCTCCTTGTTATCTGTTGGCTCCTGACTCTCATTTATTCTCTCCCCTCTCCTATTCCTGGAACGAGTGGAGACGTGGGGCTCAGTTCCCTACATCACAGAGTCGTCTAGCGCCATCTGCTGACTAAATACGCTTTCGCTTGTGCACGCTAGCTAATAGCTATATTGTAAATAAACGGTTATTTTTTTAATACTGCAGGTTTTAGGCGATTCAATTATTATCATTGGCTATCAGATGCATCAATATTGACTGTAAGTAATATTTTTTGTATGGAAATAGCTATTTTTGTATAAAATAGATTGCAACCGAACTGCAACCCAATAGCAACCGAACAACAACTCTATTCGGTTGTTATTTACTTGCCAGGGCACTGGGTAAAAATCTGCAAAATACATAATCATGTATTTTAATACAACAGATACCCAGAGGTGAGTTCTTATACCCTGACCAAACTTAATAATTAACCAGACGAGCTAATATTACCAAAGGCAACTACCTACTCGTATCATATTTAACCACACACACACATATACAGCACTTTTATGATATCCCTAAGTTCCTAATTACGTATCCCCTCACACTCTAAAGCACTAACACTTGAAGATCACTGATAGAGACACAGAAGCAGCAAAATAGGGTTGGATGATCTAAGCTGGCACTACTCCATGGATGCCAGTCTGCTGAGAATCATCTAACTAACAGCCATCCACTACGTCAGTAACTCCACCATCTGAGAGAAAGGTACTAACAGAGACCGTCAATTGTGTCTGAATGTCATGGACGGCCTCGACCTAAGGATAAACAAAGCACATTAATAGCAGATCAGCCTTGAGTCTGGGAGACAAGTGAGAAAAGTAGAGCACTTAAAAACGACATATGACTTATAATTAGATGACACCAATAAAAACAATACCATACAAAAGAAAAATCTGCAACAATGGTTGTAGTTCACTCGCTGCACCAGATACCTCTGGCTAACAACTAGAAGGCAAGGATTAGTGGAAGCCTTGACTCGTTTCACTGCTGGAAAAAGCCCCAGCTTGAGAGTCGTTGAGAGTGATAACACTGTATGTACACATAGCCATTAATATAAGATCCAAACAAGGAAAGTTGAGCACCTAAAAACCACATATAACTAATAAATAAACAACCCAGATAATATTTCTACACCCAAGAAACAGTCTGCAGCAGCGTTCGTTGCTTACACTCCTCCTGTTGCCACAGATGCCTGCAACAAGAAAAAGTACCTTCAGCTCACCCATCATAGAGGTTAGGAACGAGAAAGGGCTTACCGAATCTGCTCTCGCCGTTGACACACTGCTTTCCTGTCTCCGACGAATTACTTATCAGCAACCGGCGAACGAACTTAAAGGGACGACATTCACCAGGGCGGCGTACTACAGCAGCCGCTGTCATCGTTGGGGACGCCGGGAGCCAGGCAATGCGATTGTTGACGTCACACACCATGGACACACGTGCGCACGCCGCGCAGTCCGCAGTCACAGTATAATACTTTAGGGCTTATTATAGCATGAAGCAGAAAGCGCGCGCGACCATATATATATAGATATACTGAGGTAGACACAGGGAGCGCTTACGGTCACGCGGGTCGCATCTCGCAAGTCGCATGCCGACATGCGTTTTTCCGCTGTGTGTGTGCGAATGCATGTAGCACATATAGTTGAGGTAGCCGTTACGGCAGTGCAATCCTGCAATAGTACTCATGTGCACGCAGCGCTACACTATAGATTGCCGTTGCCGTCTTGTCGAATGCATAAGTGTTGAGTTTTTTTCGTAAGGCCCGTTCCACGCAAAAAGGAGCCGGTAACGGATACAGTAAATAACATGGGTTAGTATATCTATATATACGAGGAACAGCGCTTATTCCTCGCTGTTCCTCGCATATATAGATATAGCAACCCATGTTATTTCTATATCTGTTCTCTATTACTTTTTGCGTGTAACGGGCCTAACGGCCCTAATTCTGCAGTTTTCACCTTTTCGCTTCGCGGCATTAATGTATGTGAGAATGTGCCGCGAGTATATTTTCGTAATTGATTATATATATATAAGTATATGTAGTTAGGAACACTCGTGAGCAGCTATAGTCCCCACCTTTCGTTAGAAGTGAATAAAATTTAACTCTATGTTTTTTATTAATCGAGAGTAATGAAACAATAGTTTTTCTCATATAATTCAACAGAACTTGACTATTTACAAAAATTTCAAATACAAAAGTTGTGGATAATATTGAAACAAAACTTTTTTTTCTATTTAACGTTTTCATAAATAAAAATAATAAATCACAAAAACGATTTCTATAAAAATTATGATAACTATGTTTTTAATTTTAAATATACCTGCAATCATGATACTTATATTCAATATTTCTATATGTACACTTTAATCATATCAATTAGTACATATTAAATTGATATACATCATAGAATATATTTAAAAATTTATCTAAATATCCTTATACATGTAGAATTAAAACGCAAACCTTCTATAAAATAGAAGAAATAAATATGTAAAAGTAAATGGACAATTTTTATTTAAACTTTACAGTAGATGTATTTATGTTTATTTTAATGATGAAAACGATAAATAAAGTATTACAATTTTTGCAATAATAGAAGTATAAGGTTCTTCTGAGCACTGCGGTCGTGCCTATAATGTAAAAACGAAGTTTTTACATAGGGAGAGGGGGGCGACGAGCGAAGCGAGGAGCAGGTGTGTGTGGGGGCGGGGGGGATGGCGTGCCGAAGGCACGCTGGGGGGCGCCGCCCCCCTAGTTAAGAGTAAAAGTACATTAAACAATGTTTGCTAAATAGAAAACACAAAAATTTATTATTTATCCGTAGAATCCCTTTTCATAAAAGAAAACGTAAATACAATTGTTAAGGATTATTATTATTCTATAGATGTTATAGATATATAGTTTGTAATAGTTTCAAACAGTGTCAAACGCTGATTCAAACAGTTTCAAATAATTTTGAATTTGATATATTTAAAAAAAATTTTTAAATTATTTATTAATAATTTTTTAATAGCCATATTATTCTATTCATAATAATTAAAATTAATTCTATTAGTTAATACTTTTAGTTTTTAGTTTTTATTTTTATTAATTACTTATAATAGATTATTATTATATTAATAATAATAAGTAATAAATATTTAATAGTTATTAAATAATTTAATAACTCATATTAAGTATAACTTTTAAAGAATGTTACAAACAGTTATAAAAATTAGTAACGTCCAAAATCCTACATTTTATAATTATTTTTAATAGTTTATAATTCTTATTAACAGTTTTTAACTTTTCTGAACAAAAATATTTCCGCTAGGGAAAATACCAATAAAAATTGCTATGATTTTGTAACTTTCACTACAAAAATACCAATTTTCACTATAAATTGTAGTCATTTTCATGAAAATTTGAATCTGCCCCACGGTTATTATAGAAAATTGTAATTTTTCCTACACAATTTTTCTCCGTGTATATACAGAGATAAATGTAGAATATGTTGAGCAATCCAAACTCCGGAATGCATGTTACTAAATCAGTATCGCTGTGACCAAATGCTTCATAAAAATGTTTATAGCAGCAACACTTCACACGACTCATAAATTTCTTGCAGTGCATAACTGTTTCGACTTCAGAAAATAAAATGTTAATTAGTAAATTACAAAATCATAGCAATTTTTACTATAAATTGTAGTAATTTTCATGAAAATTTGAGTGTCACACGGTTACTATAGGAAATAGTAATTTTTCCTACAGAATTTTTCTCCGTGTATATACAAAGGTAAATGTAGAATATGTTGAGCAATCCAAACTCCAGAATGCATGTTATCAAACCAGTATTACTATGGCCAAATACTTCATAGAAATGTCTATAGCAGCTACATTTCGCACGACTCATAAATTGATTTCAGTGCATAACTGTTTCAACTTCAAAAAATAAAATGTCAATTCTATCATAGTGAGTGCAGTCGATGTTTGATGATAGTATAGCTGTCCGCCATAAACAAAGGTTCTAATGTACTTTTATATATAAGAGTGAGGATAGACTCAATTTTTCTTGAGTACAGATTCCTGCGACTTTATGTATAAAGTAACTTTTCCTGTACACTTGTATTAAACTTTTAAAAACTTTTTTAATATACCTTCACACATAATATACTAAATGTTCACTTCCAAATCCATTAATGAATGCAAAAAATCAAAACTAAAAACACACTATTATATGAAAAAACTTCGGACATCACAGTGGGTATTTGACATCACAACTGTGCCTATACACTGATGCTAGCACAATTTATACATAGAAATATGTGTGAATAGCGATTTTATTAATATTTCCAAGATAATGATCAGCCTCGATGTTACCTAAGTCATGGATGTATTTTGAAAAATAAGTACATATGACTGATCTTTACATTCTGCCCTTTTCATAATACCTTTTTTGTATTTCCTGTGCAATAAGGTAAAAGACCCATTACTCGGACACATATAAGAACATACCAGTTATTACCCGATTTTTTCCGCTAAAAATTCAGAATTCAAGCGAAATTTTATTTTCATACATTTGATATAGATTTTCAGAAGCTAATTAAAAAAAAAATTCCTTAAAATTTACACTTTAAATATTAAATAATTTTATTTTTATGAAAAGTGTGTTAACCGTAGTAGTCGGACAATATTTTTTGGGGGGCCGGTGTAGTCGGACAAAAAAGGAGCAATAGTCGGACAAATAAGAAAATAGGCGTTAAAAAATATTCTTTGTTTATTTATATGAAAATTCTTAATAATTACAGTAAAATTATATTAATTGCAGTTAAATTATGTTAAATAAACTGTATATTTAATTTTCAAAATCTATAATTATTAAGTAATAAATATTAATAATGTAGGAAGTCAAACAATTAAAATTTTTTCTTGTTTCTCCTTAATTTTATTTTGCAAAGCTTCCATTTCATGAAGTACTAATGCTTTTTCTATTTCTTCTAATTCTGTAGAAAATTTCTTCAGTAGTTCTTCTAATTGAATTTTATTTTCTTTTGTACTTTCAGATTTGATAAGTAAAAAACGAGAAGAGATTCTGTTTCAACCATTTGGAAAATACATTTGCAATGTAACTATAAAAACTTTCTGAGGACATCCATCCCCTTTGCGTGTTTCCTACACCCCATCCTTTGGGAATTTTTTCCAAAAAATTCCTTTTTGGTTTAAGCAAGCCTTCTCGTTGCTACCCACTAGTTGGTATACAGAACAAGCACGATTCTTTGCTAACACAGAGTTGTCTTTAGAAACTTGCATAAACGAGCTCTCACCCATATCAAAAACTCTTTCTGGATCTATTTCAAGCAAATTTTTCTTCTCAAAATAAACTTTTACATTTGCAAACCATTTTCTAATGTCACCTTCGGTAACAGATGCTCTTGTTGTAGTTAAATTCTGTGCTGTCCTTTGGCTTACATCTAGATGTCTACGCATAAAGGCATTATACCAGTGCTTACTGGGTCTATTATTTATAAATGGATTTTCTTTCTTGCTAGCATTTAAAAACTTCTGAACGGAATCAAGAAGTTGGCTTTTTGATACTGGAAACCCTCTTTCCGCACAGTATAAAATGCATTTACCTATATCTTTTACTTCTTCCTCGCTCAGTACTGTTATAGGACCCTTTCGACATTTCAGCGGAGAGAAATTCTTCAATTTGCTCTTGTACTCTTAAGAACATCAAAGTTTCTTCCAATCATATCTAAAGCCTTCTTTAGTGACTCAGTACTAAGGTGAAATGCTCTAAGTCGGGACAAGCTAAAAGTGATGCCTATACCTGGACAGTTAAATTCTCATAGTAAAATAAATGTTTAAGCAGTAAGATAATTATTTTAAATATTCCAAGGTTTTAGCTACAAGTAGGCGTGAATATTGTTTGATTTAAATATTAATTTAAACTTTTGAAATATAATGGATCGATCCGAAGGAGGCAGGTAAAAAGAAAAAACAAGTTTTTACTTTAAATTTGTGCAACGTTTCGTTGGCATGTTCCGCCAACCTCTTCAGGCTATAATTTATTAACAAAAAGGTTTTTAATTACAATATATAAAAAAGAACTATCACTTGTATAAAGGAATAGTATATACCTTATTTTACCTAGCACATAACGTCAATATAAGCAATACAGTGGTGTACATTCATATTTATAATCGTACGATCCTTGTATTTACAAACAAGGCCAAAAAACAACAGAGCGATGCATAGTATTAATTTAAAAGGCGCAGTAACGGTAAATACAAACTGTTTAATGATTTTACATCTTCTTTCTTATTGATATTGTTTTTATCGCATTTAATATGGATCATTTCAGATAGAGTGCGTTTTTTGTAGTTTGTTTCGTAATCTAGAATTTTACAATTTTTCCAGTCGAAGTCATGTGAGAATTTGTTCATATGTTGTGTTACTACTGCTTCTGTGTTATTAGTTTTTTGATGTTCTTTAATTCTCGTTTTTAGAGTACGTTTCGTTTCCCCTGTATATGAAGCTGGGCATGACTTACAGAAGAACTTATATACTAGGTTAGTCCGATCCCATTTATCGGTATGGTCTTTACCTAGTTTAATAACTGAGTTGAAACTTTCTTTAACTATGGGTAGAGTACAAAATTTGATGGGTTTTAAAATTGCTGCTATTTTTTCGTATTGGTCATTAAATGGTAAAGAGATGTAAGAGATAGATCTATTGTGTAATGGTGTACTTTTTTGGGGTTGTTTATGTTTAATTGTGTGCATCCTAATACGTGTATGACGGTTGATAAATTTGTTAGGGTAATTATTGTCTCTTAGGATTTGATAGACCATTTTTAGATTTTTGTTATGAAATTGTTTGTGTGAAAGAGAAATATCCCTATCGACGAGGTTATAGACTATGTTTATTTTTTGTTGAGTGGGATGGTTGGAGAGATAATTAATCAATCTACCGGAAGAGGTGGGTTTGTTAAACCAATCTGTAATAATAGAATTATTGTGACGAATTAAGGAAATATTTAGAAAGTTGATTTTTTTGTCTTGTTCAAGTTCATACGTAAATTGTAAACGTTTATTGTATGAATTAAAGATATTTATAACTAGATCGATATGTTTTTTCTCAATACACATAAGGGTATCATCTACGTAACGGAAGTAAAAGAGAGGTTTGACGTTATAGTTATCTTCTAAGTTTTTTAGACAATTTGTTTCTAAGTCATCTAACACCATATCTGCGAACAAGGGTGAAATAGGAGAACCCATAGGTGTACCTTCAATTTGTCGATAAAACTTATTATTGAACGAGAAAAAAGTATTAGAAAACAAAAATTTTGTGCAAGTAACGATGTCGTGAAAAGGCATTTTACATTTGTTATGTACATATTCAAATCTTCTGTCTAGGCTATCTAATAGCGTATTAGGATACATATAATTAAACATAAACAACCCCAAAAAAGTACACCATTACACAATAGATCTATCTCTTACATCTCTTTACCGTTTAATGACCAATACGAAAAAATAGCAGCAATTTTAAAACCCTTCAAATTTTGTACTCTACCCATAGTTAAAAAAAGTTTCAACTCAGTTATCAAACTAGGTAAAGACCATACCGATAAATGGGATCGGACTAACCTAGTATATAAGTTCTTCTGTAAGTCATGCCCAGCTTCATATACAGGGGAAACGAAACGTACTCTAAAAACGAGAATTAAAGAACATCAAAAAACTAATAACACAGAAGCAGTAGTAAAACAACATATGAACAAATTCTCACATGACTTCGACTGGAAAAATTGTAAAATTCTAGATTACGAAACAAACTACAAAAAACGCACTCTATCTGAAATGATCCATATTAAATGCGATAAAAACAATATCAATAAGAAAGAAGATGTAAAATCATTAAGCAGTTTGTATTTTCCGTTGCTGCGCCTTTTAAATTAATACTATGCATCGCTCTGTTTATTTTTGGCCTTGTTTGTAAATACAAGGATCGTACGACTATAAATACGAATGTACACCACTGTATTGCTTACATTGACGTTATGTGCTAGGTAAAATAAGGTATATACTATTCCTTTATACAAGTGATAGTTCTTTTTTATATATTGTAATTAAAAACCTTTTTGTTAATAAATTATAGCCTGAAGAGGTTGGCGGAACATGCCAACGAAACGTTGCACAAATTTAAAGTAAAAACTTGTTTTTTCTTTTTACCTGCCTCCTTCGGATCGATCCATTATATTTCAACTAAACAATTGGAGAGCAATATTCATATTTAACTCAACATACAAAGTCCTCGATCAGAAATGGACTCAATAATATACAACCAAGGACAATCTTTTTTCAACTACATTGAAAAATCCTATGGACTACAATCCAAACGGCAACTAAAGGATTGGTGTAACTTAAACTATCAACTTGCGGAATACCACAACGCTGGTTTCTGTTAAGATGCAGATCCAAAGATATCATACCTCTACATATCTTCAACATAAGTAAGCGTTTCCGTACTTTATCGTTCAAGAGTCAAAAGTGTAGACAAAAACTTCAGAATACTGACAATCTGTTATCTCTTAAACTTCTAAATCTTGAAATTTGTGACATTAACTTTCGCATCAATTTCCTGAACAAATCATTGTCAGCGCTAAAAAATTTGATCATGCGACGTAATATTGACAGTGCAATCATAAATAAGTTCTTTAGATATACAGACAAAAAAGTTAATATCATTTTAGCCAAACATAACACGAAGTTAAAGAAAAAATTTTAATTCTTGTACAACAGATTATTGCAAATCTCAGAGCCAACTATATCGTCTACATCTTCCAAACGTTTTTTCAAAAATATTACGAATGTACATATACCGACTGATGTAGTAGAAATAGTATCTTTAGGACCAAAATTTAGTATTAATGAAGAGATAGATAAAAAAGACATTATTGACACCCTCAAAAGTATTGAGTATAGCTTAGACAACTCTGAATTACCTATTAGGAAAAAATTAGAAATTAGTGAAAAAATTGTATCTAATTTAAAAATGGGCCTCAATAAACAAAAACAGGTAAATTCGCAAGATAGAAATATGAAAATTAAGTTAAGAAAAACTAAAGATTTCATGAAAAGTAATCCTGACATATGGTTCACTACTTCTGATAAAGGCAATGTGACGGTCTGTTTACTTAAGACTGAATATTATATAAAAATGGAAAACCTACTATCTGATAAAACTACGTATGAATATTTGAAAAAGAATCCTTTAAAGAAATTACAAACAGACACCTCTACGATCCTAAAAAATCTAAATGACAATAACTATCTACACACAAAATTTCATAATAACGCACTTTCCTGTACCAATACGACACTAGCAAAATGCTACGGTTTACCTAAGATACATAAAAAAGATGTACCATTTCGTCCAATAATTTCATTGATCAACAGTCCGACCCATTTTTTAGCTAAAATAATTTACAATGAGATTAAACATTCTATAAAAATACCCGCATCTCACATCAATAACAGCTTACATTTAAAACAAAAATTAGAATCAGTTATTATTCCAGATGACCATATACTACTCTCTTTAGATGTCATCTCTTTATTTACTAACATACCACTACAGTTAGTATTAGATAGCCTAGACAGAAGATTTGAATATGTACATAACAAATGTAAAATGCCTTTTCACGACATCGTTACTTGCACAAAATTTTTGTTTTCTAATACTTTTTTCTCGTTCAATAATAAGTTTTATCGACAAATTGAAGGTACACCTATGGGTTCTCCCATTTCACCCTTGTTCGCAGATACGGTGTTAGATGACTTAGAAACAAATTGTCTAAAAAACTTAGAAGATAACTATAACGTCAAACCTCTCTTTTACTTCCGTTACGTAGATGATACCCTTATGTGTATTGAGAAAAAACATATCGATCTAGTTATAAATATCTTTAATTCATACAATAAACGTTTACAATTTACGTATGAACTTGAACAAGACAAAAAAATCAACTTTCTAGATATTTCCTTAATTCGTCACAATAATTCTATTATTAGAGATTGGTTTAACAAACCCACCTCTTCTGGTAGATTGATTAATTATCTCTCCAACCATCCCACTCAACAAAAAATAAACATAGTCTATAACCTCGTCGATAGGGCTAGGGTAGTGGTCCGTATTAGTGTGCCTGTCCATATTTGTGTGCCCTATTATTAAAACATATCCTAGAAGTGAACGAGTAAAAACGTAACACTAAAATATTTTTTTTCATAAAGTATAGTTAATTAAGTTTAAATAGAATTAATTACTTAATTTGTTTTCATTTACTATAACATTAAAAAAGAACTTTCAAAAATATGTTTCACGGTTTGCGGTGTGTCACGGTGTTTCCTTGTTCAAACTTCCCAAGAAATGACAATTTTAAAAGTAACATTAAATAATGTTTCAGAAGGATTTTAATGTGGGATACAATTGATTATATCATAAAATAATATTATGTTATATAATAAACCTTAATATAAAGGTTTTCAATTGATTTTAATATTTAATTAATGGTGTCTACTAATAGGGCAGTGAAAAACGACTTGTCCAGATTTGTGTGTGCACAAATACAATACGAGCATGCTCGTATCGGCGCTTGAACAGGAAAGTTAGGTTAGGTTGTCTGCGCACAAACGTTGTTTCATATCGCACTGACGACCTTCAGCAGTTTTTACCGTATTGGAATTAATTAACATTCAATGTAAACAAGGGTTAGAAATTGATTATAAATGCACTACAGTTAAAATAATTTTGTTGGCAATGATAATATTATCAAGACACACTAATGTGGGGCACACAAACGTGTACATCCACATTAATACGGGGCACACAAAAATGTACTTTGTTGTCTGCTAGGGCACACAAATGCGTACAAAATTTTTTTTTATATTGCTTGTAACTTTCGTAAATATTAATATTTTTTTATAAAAAAAATTGTTTCGTGTAGATTATTACTTTTATTATCTATATAAACCACCCGGAATCTCTGATACAGCTTAAATAGTCTATTATTATGCGACAAAACTGAAGAGTTTCTTAAACCCACACTAATACGGACATCTACCCTATTTCTCTTTCACAAACAATTTCATAACAAAAATCTAAAAATGGTCTATCAAATCCTAAGAGACAATAATTACCCTAACAAATTTATCAACCGTCATACACGTATTAGGATGCACACAATTAAACATAAACAACCCCAAAAAAGTACACCATTACACAATAGATCTATCTCTTACATCTCTTTACCGTTTAATGACCAATACGAAAAAATAGCAGCAATTTTAAAACCCTTCAAATTTTGTACTCTATCCATAGTTAAAAAAAGTTTCAACTCAGTTATCAAACTAGGTAAAGACCATACCGATAAATGGGATCGGACTAACCTAGTATATAAGTTCTTCTGTAAGTCATGCCCAGCTTCATGTACAGGGGAAACGAAACGTACTCTAAAAACGAGAATTAAAGAACATCAAAACGCTAATAACACAGTAGCAGTAGTAAAACAACATATGAACAAATTCTCACATGACTTCGACTGGAAAAATTGTGAAATTCTAGATTACGAAACAAACTACAAAAAACGCACTCTATCTGAAATGATCCATATTAAATGCGATAAAAACAATATCAATAAGAAAGAAGATGTAAAATCATTAAACAGTTTGTATTTTCCGTTACTGCGCCTTTTAAATTAATACTATGCATCGCTCTGTTTATTTTTGGCCTTGTTTGTAAATACAAGGATCGTACGACTATAAATACGAATGTACATCACTGTATTGCTTACATTGACGTTATGTGCTAGGTAAAATAAGGTATATACTATTCCTTTATACAAGTGATAGTTCTTTTTTATATATTGTAATTAAAAACCTTTTTGTTAATAAATTATAGCCTGAAGAGGTTGGCGGAACATGCCAACGAAACGTTGCACAAATTTAAAGTAAAAACTTGTTTTTTCTTTTTACCTGCCTCCTTCGGAACGATCCATTATATTTCAAATAAACAATTGGAGAGCAATATTCATATTTAACTCAACATTAATTTAAACTATAAAATAAATTAAAAGTTTACCTCCAAATCGCATTTAAAGTAGTCTACTTTCATACAAATCATGTATTTTTTATAGCTTGACCTTTTATAAGAAAAAAGACATAATTTAACCCCAAAGTAAAAAAATAATGATCACAAATCAAAATATTCATATTTTGAAATAAATTAGGACGTAAGCAGAACTTAAATTATAATTATGTATTAAAATATTCCATGTCCAACTATAGAACTATTTTGAAATACGAGTGCTCCATACCGGGACACGACAGCAGTAGCTGTCCAACTATAGGTAAGTATTCGATACGCGCATTCCTTAAGTCGGACAGTGCAATCTATGCATGGCTTATCTACAGAAATAGTACAATTATTGAAGTAATTGTACGTAAATAGTAACTTAAATAAATTATTAATTAGTATGTATCTGAATAGTCTTGGCTAGTGCTGTAACAACTGTGAAAATTAGCAGCTTCAAAAACATAACCTCAAAAGTAGCTAGAAGGTAAGTTGTATTAAAACAGTAAGTGAAAGGAAATTATCTATGTCAAAATAACTCTTAACAAAAGTATTTTTTCAGATTATAAACTTATTTATATAAAATCTAATTTGTGATGTTAAGGATGCTATTCACTCCAAAACTCAACGTTTAACATTTAATATATAGCCTACTTAAAATTCTTCATCAATATAATACATGAAATATAAAAAAAAAAATAATAGATTGACATAGATAAAATTTTAAGATTAGTCCTAGTTAGCTTACAAATACTGTACAAAAGGGTAAAAAACTAGAATTCCTTCAAATTCTTCCAAGCGATGAAAAATAAAAGTCTACGGTGAACATACTTTTTCTTTAATATAAACTAATGAAAATGTTGTTGTGCTTTTGTAATGTAGTTTGAATTAGAAAATTGTCCTCTTTTTAAATAAATAAATAAAAAATAAATATTAATAAATAAATATTAATTTGAAATAAATATTTAAATATTTATTTAAAAAAAAGGACAATTTTATAATTTTAGTCAGTCTTACACCTGTAGGCCTTTCTGGCCAAAATTACCTAAAAAAATGATAAAAAATATTATTATAATGAAATAATGAAAATATATTGTAAATTAACTTATTTTGAGCCAAGGCAGAGGTCCTTAAACTCATTTTATCCTCAGTTATAGCATTTTCAAGAAAAAGAGCCGGTCGTAACCTTTCTCTGGGACCGCATGATGGATTTTCATGGGACAAAGTGCAAATTGTTCCTAATTTATGTAGGTTTGGGTCCAAGAGTTGCAATTTTAAGGTTTTTATGTAAGAGTACCTTTTCCATGCTAAAAACCCTAAAAATTAAAAAAAAATGGAAAAAATTATTGCAAAAAAATCAGTTTTTGTCATGAAAAAGGTACTTTTACATAAAAACCTTAAAATTGCAACTCTTGGGCCCACAACTACACAAATTAGAAACAATTTGCACTTTGTCCCATAAAATCCATCATGCGGTCCCAGAGAAAGGTTACGACAAGCTGTTTTTCTTGAAAATGCTATAACTGAGGATAAAATGAGTTTAAGGACCTCTGCCTTGGCTCATTTTATTCAAAATAAGTTATATTTACAATATATTTTCATTATTTTATTAAAATAATATTTCTTACCATTTTTTTAAGTAATTTTGGCTAGAAAGGCCTGTAGGTGTGAGACCGCCTTAAGCTACATTATAAAAGCACAACAACATTTTCTTTATTTTATATTAAAGAAAAAGTAGTGGTTCACCGTAGACTTTTATTTTTCATCGCTTCGAAGAATTGGAAGGAATTCTACTTTTTTAAACTTGCTTATTTAATACTGCTTTATTTGCCTTGATATTCTCACTATTTTTTTTCTTCAATTTCTTTTACTTTTTACTTTTGGCATGTTGAAAACTTTATTCTAAAATATCTGTAATTCAAATGAAACAAATTATTTCTATCTTTATAAACAAAAAGTTATTTAAAACTCAGAAAAAATAGATAAATGAGAAGCAACACTTACTTGCATGAAAAAATTTTGAGGTTAAAAATTTGGACTTGTAAATATCACTTTGAAATATGATTTCAAGCTCTTGCAATCACATTGTGTTGTTTAGTTTTATCTAAATAATGTAAGAAAGTTACCTTGCGTATCCCTTTTACAATAATAATAACGTTTTTCGATTATAACAAACTTGCGGCAAAGTATGCGTTCAACATCTACTCCCGTCTGAATGTAGAGAAGCAAAACTCGGACAAGCAGAGCCAGCTTGTCCAACTTCTGTATACCTTTCTTAAATCGGGAGGTATAGTTAGACAGGCAATTATTAAAGAAATAATTATAACTCTTGACCAATAATTGAGCATTTACTATTCTTAGTGCAATGCCATTAATGAAATATAATTATTATATATTAAAAGCCAATATATATAGTTTATTATCGCAATAAGAAATTGTAGTGTTGAAGGTATAACGCCATCCATTTTTGTATTAAATAGTTGAGGACGATTTTTGGAGGCAAAATGAAATGATCTTATTTCTTTATGGCAACGTTTCGTTGGCTTAGTACGCCAACCTCATCAGGCCGAAATTATAAACGTATATATCCTACGTCGATCAGATGTTATTCTCGACTGTCGAGAATAACATCTGATCGACGTAGGATATATACGTTTACAATTTCAGCCTCATGAGGTTGGCGTACTAAGCCAACGAAACGTTGCCATAAAGAAATAAGATCATTTCATTTTGCCTCCAAAGATCGTCCTCAACTATTTAATAAAAGAAATTGTAGTGATTGGCATGTCATTCGAGTAAAATAGCGCATTCACGCGCAATTCTAACATCATACTTATTATTAATTTTTTTATAAAAAATTTTATAACTTAATGAAAAAAATAATGTTTTTTACTTATTAGTAATACTCTAAATAAATCAATAAATTTTTGTTTTTATTATTTCAAAATAATTTTAGTTAAATAATCACGGTTTTCTTTCGCTGTCCGAGTATTGTTCCCATTTTTCACTGTGTCCGAGTAATGGGTCTTTTACCTTACTGTCTTAAACATCTTAGTTGTTGCGTCCTAACAGCTTTTGTCACATTTTGAGTAATTTTGAGCATCTGTTAGATTTTGTATACACATTGGAGAATGAAATCAGGATATTTGTACGTAATTTTTTTGTAGATGACGCGACACTTGTAGATTCATTTATAACCTAAATAAGTAGAATATATATTTTAATATTTGTTCTGATCATATGTGTTAATTTTCTAAATATATTTTTTTATACTATACGAAGTTGTAGTTCTTCTCTTGACTGATCTTCAAATTCTACCCTTTCTATAATACCTTTTTCGCATTTTCTGTACAATACTGTCTTAAACATCTTAGTTGTTGCTTCCTTAGAGCTTTTGTCACATTTTGAAGTATTAAATCTTGTATACGCATTGGAGAATAAAATCAGGATATTTGTAGGTAATTTTTTTGTAGATGATACTTGTTACACAGAACACTGATTAGATATCATTTTTTAATTACTATGTTATTTGTTATCAACAACATTTGATTATATATGTACTTCATGCTAGACTTGCCTATTTAATAGTTTTCTGCACACTGTAAGACTGACAAAATCAACTAGAACATTGTTCTTTATGCACTGAAATTTACCATATTACAAAATTTATAGCTCATACATTACACAAAAGTTTTTTTTTTAATACGATATTACTTTAACATGTGATTATATAATATTACACAATTTTAATTCTTTTAGTTTAATCGCTTAGGTCCTGGGAACATAGTTAACGGGTTAAGCTGTGTAATCTTATATTAAATTTCTTAAATTTATTATCAAAACAGTAAGATAACAATTATATAATTTTAATTCTACTACATTTTAAGTTCTCTAGATCATTTAACAAGAAATTATAAGTTCTGACAGCTTCTATGTTAGTTATTGTTTTACTTTTTTTTATTGGTGCCTGTACACTTCTATTTCTTGTAATGATAGAAATCCGATTCAAAACAAAATAATAATTTAATATTTAAAGGGCATTCTTCAAACACAAAAGTATTTTTGTATTTAATTTTAATAATTTTATTTTGTAGATTATTTAATGATTTTGTACTATTCATATAGGTATAAAGCATCCCAAGCTATTATCCCATAATTTTTAATACTATTAAAAAGAGCATAATATAATGTCAACAATGTTTTAGTTTGCATAATTTTTGTCTTTTTGTAGAAAACAGGGAAATAGTTATTTCGTTTTTTTACTTATTGTTCCAATGTGTTTATTCCATTAAATATTGTAATCAAATGTAATTTTGTATTTTATTATTACGTTTTTGTAATTATGTTATCTTTGGAATGTTATATCGACTTTTCCGATGTTATTTATAGGCGATCTTATTTCCGATCTTATTTATTTTATTTATTGTATCGAATATTTCTGTGTCAAATCTAATTCTGTTAAATAATAAGCGAAAATTGATTATATTAAGATAAAGGCGTTTAGGAATTGATTGTACATGGAAATATTAATTTGGAAAATATTTTGTTTTATTATAATCTATAACTTTAACATTTATAATTTGTGTGAAGTTAGATACTGTCAAGTTATAGCCGTAAATCGTCTATTTTACACGTATGTATATTAAGCGTTTAAAATGGATTTTATCGGATTAGTTCATTAGGAATCGATTGTCCATGAAAATGTTAAACGGGAAAACTTTTTCTTTTGTTATAATCTACAAATTTTACATATCTAATTTGTATGAAATAAGATCCAGTCAATTTATAGCCGAAAATCGTCCATTTTATGTATATTTTGGCGTTTAAAATCGTTTTTATAAGTGTAACTTATCAAGAATTCATTTTACACAAAAGTGATAAATAGGAAAAAGTTTTGTTTAAATATTATCTCGAACTTTTGTATTTAACATTTTTGTGTAAAATCAAATTCTGTCAAGTTATAGCCGAAAATCGTCCATTTTTTACCTTTTTTGCCGTTTTTCGCAGTTATCTTGGCAAATATTGCTCGTAGAAAAAAGTGTCCAACAGAAAAAAGGTGTATTTTAATTAGTTTTAGCAGATAAACCTGTAGATATAAGCTTAAAATTAATTTTTCTAGTCATTAAGCTTAAAAAATGATATTTTGAAATATTTCTTTGTGCTCGCATTTTTTGAATTTTTCATCGATCTTTCTCAATTGAGAACCAGAACTTAGGTATAATTAGAGGAGTATTTTCTCGCAATCCCGATGGAATCGGTTGAGAATTCATTGAGATAATCGAGGAACTTGCGTACATACGGGCCTACAGACATACATACATCACAGAAAATGCTTAAAACGCACTCATTTTGACTGGAAAAGACTTTTCTTGTATCAAATTATTAGTTTTTGAAGTCAGACAATTTTCGCTCTGGTGAAATGATAAGGCTCTCCCGAGCAGCGGTCGTGCCTAAAAAGTTGTGAAATGACCTCTAAAAGAATTTTTTTACAAAAATAAAAATTAGGCAATTATACTTACACAATGTAATTATTATTAATTCCTTATCTAACAATAACCGTAACTTTTGCAAACTAGGTATATAAAATCTTTCCAAAAATTTTTTATGAAAACAAATGATTTTTTAACAATAATTATTTTGAGAGATCTACAGAATTTATGGAAAATATTTCTTTTAAAAAGAAAGCCTTAGCATCTTTTTCTCAAAAATATATTTGATTTATCATTTATCTAATACTAATTTAAATTAGAAATCAGAAAACTTTCTACGAAAGAATAAAATAAGGCAAGTATAAGATTTTCCTGGAATCTGTAAGAATTAAAAGAATCATTTTCATATGACTTTACAACTTCTCTCCCTACCTCCTACCCCCCACGCTCGCTCACTCCCCTCCCTTTCCATCCCTCTCCCTCAACATGTGTCAAGCTCTGTACCAAGAAATTTAATGAGAACCTAAATATTTTTTTAAAACAATCAGTAAAACAAATAGTATTGTTAATAAAACTTTCTACGAAAGTATAAAATAAGGCAAGTATGAGTTTCTTTCTGTATAATTTATAAAATAATAATCTTTATGATTTGTAAAAAAATCAAATAAATACTAGCCAAAAAGTCTTTTACTTCTTCGAGCCAATATATGCTCAACAAATTGTATTTAAGTACATTCACATTGTTCGCAGCTGCAAATTAAACAATCGAGAGTTGTGATATCAGTTATCGATAGTCAAGTAATGCAAACAACTCTGCATAATAACTGTATAATGACTGTTCTCAGAAATGTATTCAAATTTGTTCATTCTTCTATACAAATTAAACACAAGAAAGTACTGAAATAAATTTATTGTAGTCAAGTATCCGTAAGTTAACTTGACTGACATAATAGAACTTTTCGTACCTCGGGTGTAAAATTACATTTTACGTCCACGTTGTGATAATGAGCTCGAGCGCTATAGCAAAGTTGGCTTCAGGGATTATTTATCACATAAGAGTGCAAAATCTTACACCCGTCGTACGAACATGATTTTTCGTCGTCATGCCAGCGCAATATATCTCCATAAAACATTTTTCTTGTAAACATATTGTGGACCCTTCGCGAAACGATGGTACATAGTTACCATCCCTATTTTCCCTTATTCTTTCTCAATTTTGAACTTTCTATAGTATAACATTACGCATCTTGGGAGAACAAGAAAAGAGAAGTTTAGCTATAGCAGGGGTGGTCACCCCATACATACTTGGCGGGCCCGACGGTTTGCAGTTTACAGGTAGACGATTTCCATCAATGTAGAATACTAAATTTTTGCATAAATTTATTAAGAATGTTTATATGAGTCCACTATAAATAAGTGCTCTACTTTTCAATTGATTCCGATTGAGTACAATATTCCTACATATACTCAGTGCATAATCATGATTTACTTTCATTACCCAATTTTTTTTTTCCTTTTGTCCGTCTTTTCTTAAACCCTAAAAAATTCATATAAATTTATAGTCTATATTGAAAAGGACTTTACACTTTACTAACCACTTTATAAGCAACCTCTTTGCATCATTTTGCACTATCTATTAAAAACAGTGATCGAATCATGGATCACTATTTAATATCTAGATGCAATCCATTCATACTTTCTATCTGATCTTTAAATATATGAATATTTACATGAAAATGACCATGTCTTATACACCTTAAACTGCAAACCGTTGGGCCCGCTAAGTATATATGGGAGGACCACTCCTGCTATAGCTAGACTTCTCTTATCCTCCCAAGATGCGTAATTTTATACTATAGAAAGTTCAAAATTGAGAAAGAATACGGGAAAATAGGGATGGTAACTATGTACCATCTACCATACAGTCTAATACTTCGCTGTTTACGTTATCGTAGTACGTTGGTTTTAAATCTTTAGTCTTAAATAAATATTTCAAAATTCTCATTGCATATTTATAATGTATATGGTCATAGCAACTTTGGTATCGACTTAAATAATTGACACTATATGCTATATCTGGCCTTGTGCCTGCACTAATATATAATAATTCGCCGATTAATTTTCTGTATTTTATTCTTTCATCTATTTCATTAGCTTGTTCCAATTTTAAATTTGCTTCCATTGGAGTATCATATAACTTAACGTTTTCTAGATTTTATTTGAAAGCCAAAGATTCAATGTATTTTGTTTGATTTAAAGTCATTCTACTTTTATCGTCACTATAATCAATATCTATGCCTATATAACTTCCAATTTTTCTTAAATCTTTTATTGAAAATCTTTCCATTAAACTTGTTTTTACTTTATTTACGTTATTTTTATTTTTGCAGCAAATTAAAAGATCATCTACAAAAACTAGTATGTATATTGGATATTTGCTTGTGTTGTTTACATGTAAACAATAATTATAGTTACTTGTTATAAATTTCATTTTCTCTATAAATTTATGAAAACAATCATACCATGCTCTTGGACTTTCTCTTAAACCTTAGAGTGTTTTTCTCAGTTTGTAAACTTTATTGTCACCTGTTTCATAACCTTTAGGTTCATTAACACATACTTCAGATTTTACACGACCATTCAAAAATCCGGTCTCTACATCCATTTAATCTATAAACAAATTATTTTTACAACAGTTTGACAATAAAATTTTCAAAGTTTGCATTTTACCTACTGGTTAATATACATTTTCGATATAATCTCTTTGTTGGAAATCTCTAACAACTAATCTAGCTTTATACGTATTATTATTCTTTTTCTTATAAATCCATTTTACATCTATAATCTTTTTATCTTCTGGCTTTTCAACTATTTGCCAAGTATCGTTTCTCTTTAGACTTTCTATCTCTGTATTCATTGCCTTTTGCCATTCTTTGGATTCATTACAATTTATCACCTCCTCAAATGTATTTGATACATTTGCATTCATATAATAGACATGTATAAAATGAGTTACAGGATTTCCGTATCTATTTACCGGACTTTTCTTTCTATTAGATTTTCTTTGAATCGTTAAATTGTCTCTACTTTTATTTTCTATATCCTTTGCATTATTGTCTACTTTGTCGTTTACAACATTATCAAAATTTGTCTTTTTATCTCTATTCGACTCGAAAGTTAACATAGAAGATAATTGATTAGTTTCATTTTCATCAACATCATATTCGTCTATTTCAGATTAACTTTCATATATTTCATTTTGTATATGTTCATTTTCAGATTCAGTTTCATATATTTCATTTTGTATATGTCCATTTTCAAATTCAATTTCATCATATTCCCTATCCTTTTGATCATCGACTTTTTCTAAACAAATTAATTTCAATCCTTTCTCAACAACTTTTACATGTATGGCATTTATTAGTCTATTATGTATCAAAACTCTATAACCATTTTCAGTGTAACCTACAGATACGCCTACTTTAGCTTTATCGTCCCATTTACTTTTTCCTAAAGCTTCTGGAACTCTTACAATGACTCTACTGCCATCGATTTTTAGATGTTCAACATTAGGTTTTGTTCCAAAAAATATTTCATAGGGAGTTTTATTCTTCTGAGTATTTGCGATTGTACGATTTTTTAAGTAAGTTGCTATTTCCATAATATCTGGCCAGTACCTTCTATGTATCCTAGCCTCTCTAATTAAGCATCTATCAATGTCCATAGCCGACCTATTATACCTTTCGCTACTCCGTTTAACTCGTGGACGTAGGGTGGACATGGTAATAATTGTATTCCTTTACTTTTAACAAAATCATAAATTTCTTGATTCAAATATTCTTTACCGTTATCACATTGCAATTTTTGTACCCTTTTATAACTATTATATGCTGTCATACACTCTTCAATATATTCTAATTGTTTATCTGTAACAGCACTCATCAATATAGTTCCCACTTTTAAATCTTTTTTCATCCAGACATCTACCTGTTTACCTTCAGTACTTATATTTCTTGTTGTTTGTTCTTTGCATTCTTTATATTCTAGCAAAGTCATTAATCGTATCTTCCAACTTGAGTAATTTACACCATCAAAAATAGGTATCATAATATCTTCGATTTTTGCTTACTTAGCCATCTCGATTTCTTTTACACTTATATTCTTGTATACTTTATTTTTAAGTACTATAATCTTCTTGATTTCCTTCAAAAATGCTTCTCGAATTTTATTTTTTATTTGAATCCCCATCCATCGGTTTTATTTTCTGATTCGTATTCTTGCTCTGACTTGATCTCGTCACTCATCTGTACATGTGTATAACCTATAAATTTGCCACATATTCTATACTTGCACTTTGCCTTGTGTTCTACTTGCCGAGTTTAATCCATTAGCATCGCACTATTCTCTTAATTATTTTTGAAAAATCCTTTTATTTTTCTTTAGCTAACAGTTTTTACTTCTTGTTTAAATATATATTTTTCAATTTCCGTTGTTCTCAGCTGATTCTTTTTCACTTTAAAGTTTTTGTTTTTCTGACCACGTTTTTTCTTTCGTCACTCTCATTTCACTTATCAAGCACTTTTATTTAATTACTTAATCTTTCACTTGACAAGTACTTTTATTTAACTGCTCAATCTTACACTTTTATCAACAACCGTTAATTTCCACGTGCTTTTCTAACCTCACTTGGTTTTATTACCCTATTATCTCTATATAACTCGAAAGTTCATATAGACGATAAGGAACCACGTACCTGCTACCATACTGGAATTTGTGGTAAATAAAGTGAGAAACAATATTATTAGAAATAATAGTTTAAAGTACTTATTAATGGCAAAAGTCAGTCAACACGTCTGCCTACATCACAATCAGAAAGTAGAGTACGAAGAAGGATGAGCAGTGCGCCGTTCTCACTTGCGCTTGCCTCGTTGCATGAAATCGTCGCTAATCAAGAGATGGCGCGACGAGTACTAATTAGATATAAGATGAAGATATAATATTTACTATTATATCCAACAATTATAACATAAATCTGATTTATCGTGATTGCATTATTAAAAATTGTAAAAATACAAACGATATAAATTGTAAAAATTTAAATTTATGCCAGTCAATTATTTCCATGTACTTCACTGTGCTAGAAGTATTCTAAAGTACTCTAAAAATGTTCTTAAGTAATCTAAAAGTGTCCTGAAGTATTTAAGAAGCATTCGACAGCATTCCAGAAATGTTTTGAAAATGGTTAATAACTATTTAAAATCAAATTTTTCATAAATTTTTCAAAAATGGTCTAAAGATTTTTAAAAAATGTTCCAATGACGTTCAAAAAATGTTCCGAATCTAAGTTATAATAACTACAAATTTTAATGAAAAATTTATATAGGTTTGGATAATAAGACTCGGGTGGTGATACTATCAACTTATTTATTCACTCAAATAAATAACGACGTTTCGGCCCGTACAGAACGACGTACGTTACAAGGCCCTCATTAGGTTCCAATTTCTAAAAGTTAAGATACATGTAAATTCAAACAAATGTTAAACAAAAATCACGTATTATTACAAACTTAAAGTTATTTCTACAAAAACAACTTTCAGCAACACGCTAGATGGTAGAGCGGTGAATACAAGCTTCACTGTCGCGTTATATTCTTATATATATTTTGTTACATATGAGTGTGTATGTGAATAAACACAATACGTGTATCTGTCTCGCCTTACGTATAAAAGTAACGAACTACTATGCTTTCAAACTTAATAGTCAAAATACTAAACATTATTATTAATGAAATTTTTATAACAAAATTTTAAATTGTTTGTGTCTAACATTCTATTAATATTATTCGCATTAACATGAATATGTAGCATTTCAGAGAATAATCGCTTGAATTTATTATTTTCTGTGTCTAGTATTTTTACCTTATCAAAGTTAAATGAGTGTGTTGTTTCATTAATATGTTCTACTAAAGCTGATTTCCCTCTAAAATGTTTACAGTCGCTTTCATGTTCCTTTACTCTAGTTTTGAGATGATTGGCCTATGTAACAAGCTTTGCAGTTATTACAATTTATTTTATAAACAATGTTACATTTGTCTATGTGACACATTTGATCTTTTCCCAATTGAATAAATCTCGAGAATTTGTTAATGCATTTGAAAATTACATCAATATTACTTTTGTGAAAAATTCTCTTAATAATAGAGTCAAATTTATGAAAATAAAGTAAAACTATCAATTTTTTATAACTGAAAATCACTTAATTTAAAGCTGCGTAATTGTATATTTTTTGTAATCTTTTTTTTATATATTTATTAATAAAATTATGTGGGTAATTATTAGTAAGAATTTTTTTGATATTTCAAGATTTTCACTGTGGAATTTAACGTCGGACAATTTGATACTGTAATCTACTAATATGTAGACTATTGCGATTTTTTGAGATAAAGGGTGCTGTGAATTAAAATTTAAGTAACGACCAGAATGAGTAGGTTTCCTATACCAGTTAGTAGTTATTGAATTATTATCTTGAATTATGAGCTTCAAATCAAGAAAACTAATTTCATTATTATTTGTGGTTTCCACTGTAAATTGTAGGTTACTGTCAAAGTTATTAAACACTTAAAAAGTTTCATCAGTTAAACAAATGGGAATACATATTAGAATGTCATCTACATAGCGTAAGTATAAAGGTACATCAAAACTTAGTTTATTAAGACAATGTTCCTCCAAGCGTCTCATAGCCAAGTCACACAAGACAGGACTTACAGGACTTCCCATTGCAGATCCGAATGTTTGTTTATAAAATTTGTCATTAAATTGGAAAAAAGTAGATTCAAGGACTATGTTAATATCTTCACAAAACTCTTTACAAGAAAGATTTATTTTATTGCGTAAATATTTCCAATTATCTTCTATTGATTTTATAATAATTTCCTTGCTTGTATTAGTGAATAAACTAACCACATCTAAACTAATTAGTGTGTATCCTGGAGGTATAACAAATGAATCTATCTTTTCTTTGAGATGAAAACTATTTTTTACATATGAGATTTTGGAATGTTATCATTTAAAAATTTTGTCAAGAATTTGGATAAATTATATGTCGGAGAATTAACGGCGGAAACAATAATACGTATAGGATGTCCAGTCTTGTGTACTTTAACTAAACCGTAACATTTTGCAAGATTTGTTTTATTAATTTCCGTTGATTTTAGATCAAATTCATAATCTTGAAAAATGCCTAAATTGTAGCAATGCTTTACAAATGCTGTTGTAGTTCTAATTAATTTATTGAGGGGGTTCTTTGACAATTCTTTGTAATATTTATCATTCTGTAGTTGTTTTTGAACACTGTCAATATATGTATTTTTATCTAGAACGACTGTGGCGTTTCCCTTATCTACTTTTGTCACTAATAAATTTTTGTGTTGTTTAAGAAAATAATTCGTATTTTCAATGTCATTTATCATCTTGCTGGCGAAGAAACTTTGTTTTTTGGTAGATTTTAAAAAACTCTCAAAGGAAGCGACTGTAAACATTTTAGAGAGAAATCAGCTTTAGTAGAACATATTAATGAAACAACACACTCATTTAACTTTGATAAGGTAAAAATACTAGACACAGAAAATAATAAATTCAAGCGATTATTCTCTGAAATGCTACATATTTATGTTAATGCGAATAATATTAATAGAATGTTAGACACAAACAATTTAAAATTTTGTTATAAAAATTTCATTAATAATAATGTTTAGTATTTTGACTATTAAGTTTGAAAGCATAGTAGTTCGTTACTTTTATACGTAAGGCGAGACAGATACACGTATTGTGTTTATTCACATACACACTCATATGTAACAAAACATATATAAGAATATAACGCGACAGTGAAGCTTGTATTCACCGCTCTACCATCTAGCGTGTTGCCGAAAGTTGTTTTTGTAGAAATAACTGTAAGTTTGTAATAATACGTGATTTTTGTTTAACATTTGTTTGAATTTACATGTATCTTAACTTTTAAAAATTGGAACCTGATGAGGGCCTTGTAACGTACGTCATTCTGTACGGGCCGAAACGTCGTTATTTATTTGAGTGAATAAATAAGTATCACCACCCGAGTCTTATTATCCAAATTAATCTATGGCTATCATTAGAGTCATTTAATCATCAAAAATTTATATAGCTTGGAACATATTTTATGTATCAAGGAACACTTTTTCTCCATTGATTAAAAATCGATTTCTATAAGCGAAATTTAAAAAATTGTTCCAAACTGTTCCAAAAGTGTGATTGGTAATATTTCAGTAAAGCAAGGTTATTAAGTGTGACAAATTGCGGTACAAATGTTCCAAAGTGTTCTAATATTTTTCCAAATGTACGAAATCTGTCTTTTAAAAACACCATGAGAACACTTCCTGTACATCATGGAATACTTTTGGCACATTTTTTGGCTCGAATCCATTTCCACTAGGATGCAGCAAGTCTTATGAAATATGAAATCCCAATTGAAATTTATGGAGGTTGACTACACAAATGAAAATAGTTACATCATTCCAAAAACTTAATATTGTTGTTCGAAAATTTTTGGCAGTCATATTGGATCCGCCATTTTGTATTACGAAAGTCTAATAGAAAAACTTTATCAGCGACCTCAAATACCCATGTATACCAAAGTTAAACAAAAGCTAAGCTTTTTTCGAATTTTTATCCGCCATATTGGATCCGCCATTTTGATTTTCAAAAGTCCAATTGCAAAATCTTGATCAGCGTCCTCGAAATCCCCTGTATACAGATTTTGAACAAAATCTAAGCTTTCTCCGAATTTTTAACCGTCAAATTGGATCGGCCATTATGAATTTGGAAGGTCTTATAGCAAAATCGTGACGAGCGACTTCGAAACCTCTGTATTCCAATTTTAAGAAAAAACTAAGATATTTTCGAATTTTTAACCGCCATAGTGGTTGATCTGCCATTTCGAATTTCGAAAGCCTAATAGCAACATTTTGATCAGCGACCTTGAAAATCTCTGTATACCAATTTTCAACAAAATCTAAGCTTTTTTCGAACTTTTAACGGTCATATTGTTTTAACAAAAACTAAGCTTTTTTCGAACTTTTAATGGCTATATTGCATCTGCCATTTTAAATTTCGAAAGTCTTATAGCAAGATTGTGATTAGCGATCTCGAAAACACCTGTATACAAATTTTAAGCATAGTCTAAGCTTCCTTCGAACTTTGGACAGCCCTTTTGAATTTCGGAAATCTGATAGCAAGTTCGTGATCAGCGACCACGAGAATCCCTGTATTCAAATTTTGAGAAAAACCTGAGCTTTTTTCGAACTTTTGACCGATATATTCTATTCGCCATTTTGGATTTTGAAAGTCTAATAGCAAAACTTAATCAGCAACCTTTGAAAATCCGGATATACCATATTTGAGCACAATTTAAGCTTTTTTTAAACTTTTCCCAGTCATATTGGATTCGCTATTTTGAATTTCGAAAGTGTAGTAGCAAAATCTTGATCAGCCACCTCGAATCCCCATGCATACCAATTTTCAGCCAGCTCTAAGCGCTTTTAAAACTTTCAATGGCCATATTGGATCCCCCATTTTGAATTTCGAAAGTCTAATAGAAAACCCTGATCAGCAACCTCGAAAACCCGTGTATACCAATTTTAAACAAAATCTAAGCTTTTTCGAATTTTTTACCGCCATTTTGAATTTTGAAAGTCGGATAGCAAGATCGTGATCAGTGACCCAGAAAATACATGTATACCAATTCTCAACAAAATCTAAGCTTTTCTCGAACTTTTTACCGCCATTTTAAATTTCGAAAGTCTGATAGCAAGATCGTGATCACCCCTATAGCACCCAATATTGGAGCAACATTGCTCCAATATTGCTTTGTCATATTCCCCATATTCGCCAATATTCCCTCAACACTTTTATATATGGATGCTATATGGGAGCAATGTTGCTGCAATCCGTGATTTCCGTTTCACCATTGCTTTTTTAAAATGATAAGTCAGGCTCTCTGTTATAGCAATATTGCAGCAGCGCCGGTCTTAGGGCGGGGCGAGAGGGGCAGTCGCGCCGGGCCCCGCGCTGATAGGGGCCCCACGATGCAGGCTCGGAGTGGCCATCGGGAATTCGGGAGAGCTCCCGATGGGCCGCGTGGCCTTAGGGCAACAGGGCCGCGTGGCCAAGGCTACGCTACGCTCGCTCGGGCAGTGAACTCACCCGCGGGAATAATCTGCGACTTTAGTCCCTTCTTACATAATGTACTATTATTACCATCTCTACTATAATGGCCCTTTTATAGCCTGAGAAGCGGCGCAAAAACGGCGTCTGATTCCCTCTATAAAGTGCTTTATTCTCGCATATGAGAGAATAATGTAACATAATAGTCTAATTTTTCTTTTATGGTGAATTGGGTTAAAACTAACAAAATTATATAACACATTAATACAAAATAACTTTTTAAATCTATGAAATGGCCCCAGTGGATGTGGCCGCTACGAAAAAACACATCTCGCTTCGCTACGCTCGCTTGGGCAGTGAACTCATCTGCGGGAATAATCTGCTAGTTTAGCCCCTCGTTACCTAATGTATTATTAAACCCAAGTAGCCGGAGGACGCGAGTTCCACGCATATTACGAAGTTACGTAGATGTGCGACGTAAGCAAGACTTTTATTTCCAAAATTCTTAACTTCTATAACTTGACTCCCTTATATGCGTGGACCCCGCGTCCCCCGGCTGCTTGGGTTTACACATTATTTAAATAATCGTTTGGCTTATTGTTTCATGTCATCATGACTCCTTCATATTCGTGGACCTCGCGTCCCCCGGCTACTTGGGTTTAAAAATTATTTAAATAATCGTCTTGCTTACGTCTCACGTCTACGTAACTTCGTTATATGCTTAGAACTCGCATCCCTCGGATACTTGGGTTAAAAAATTATTTAAATAATAGTCTTGCTTATTAATGCATGTCTACGTAATTCCCTAATATGCATGGACCTCGTATCCCCCGCCTACATGGGTTTAAAAATTGCTTAAATAATTGTCTTGCTTATTGTTGCCCATCTACGTAATTCCCTAATATGCGTGGACCTCGCGTCCCCCGGCTACTTGGGTTTAAAAATTATTTAAATAATCGTCTTGCTTACGTCGGACGTCTATACGTAACTCCGTTATATGCTTGGAACTCGCGTCCCCCGCCTATTTGGGTTTAAAAATTATTTAAATCGTTTTTATGTATACATCGACTCCCTTGGCTACATTTGTATTTTTTTGACCATATTTGTACTTTTTCAAGCAATTCCGAAGTTCATTAGAAAAATCCTCCCCTTAAGTAGGCCCCGCAATAAATATTTGCCCTAGGTCTCACAATACGTAAGACCGGCGCTGTATTGCAGCAATATTGAGCCAATATTTCTCAACACGAAAGGAATATTATTTTTAAAATTATATTTTTATGCTGGTTTTTCTGATGACTTTGCACTATTGCAAGAATATTTGTACAATATATATGAACACTGGAAGAATGTTCCCGTTTGCCCACTGATTGTTGGAGAAATATTGCCTCAATGTTGCTTTGACATATTCGCGTCATTACCCAAGGGGAAATTCACTAATGTATTTTGGAAATTGAGGCAATATTGCTCCAACAATCAGTGGCAAACGGGAATATTCTTCCAGTGTTTATATGTGTGTGTGTATATATATATATATATATATATATATATATATATATATATATATATATATATATGAACTTTTACCCGCCATATTGGATCAGCCATTTTCAATTCCGAAACTCCGACAGCAAAGTCGTGATCAACGACTTCAGAAACACCTGTTTTCCAATTTTGAGAAATAGCTAAGCTTTTTTCGAATTTGTCCGGGTGTAAACACAATACTGTACGGGTGGTGTGAGAAAAAAAGATGCTTGTGGCATGCGTAGTGAGATAATAATACGATTAATGAAAAGGGTGGTCATGGGTGGTGATGGGGCATGAGTGTGGCTGAGGGGGTACCGATGTTCATAAGTAACGCTAACATCTATATAATATAGGATGATATATATAGAGCACGCCAAAATTTTAAAATCGTACAAAATTATGAAAAAACCACGTTCCTAAAATTTTAGGCCGATAATTGCATAAATAAAGAAGCTATGCAACATTAAAAATTCAAATTTTAGAGTAGATATATTTAAATCTAGGGTAAATATTTTGGGCAACAGATATTCGTAAAATCTTTTAGAATAATTACTCAAGACAAACATTATATTTTATAACTTTTTTATGCCTCATTGACATGGCAAAAAATATGATATGACAATTTTATAAATTTTTATACACATTTAAAGTGCTACATGGAAATCCATACGTAAATCCATATGAAAATCTATATGGAAGACGTACTTTTTACTTGGAAAACTAGTTAGAAATCTTTATGGAAATCCATACGGATTTCGTTCGGCAAATGATTGTAGAAAAATCCGTATTGAAATTCATATGAAATTTCATGTGCAAATCTACGGGGCGTTTTGGAACTGATTTCTATGTGGAATCTATTTGGATTCAATACTGAATCAATCTGGATTCTATACTGAATCCATATATGTTCCATATTGAAATCAGTGTAAAATCCACATGGATATTTTCTTCTGGGTATAGTTTGTCAAAAGTGCTCTACGTGCCTCACTAGCGGCAACGAAGATAGACACTAATAGAAGCGCAAAGCCTGCAGAGAGATTGAGGCAACCCGAATGTAGTATGTACCCCGACCACGCGCAGCGCGGCAGTCGATTTCTGAAAGTTTCGTGAACAGCTGACTGAGCTGACAAACGGCTGATAACATACCACCCGTAACGACTGCAATGGTAACATAATACATGTTATGTATGTAAAACTGATAAACTGTGCATTACAAAAATGTCAGTAATCAACATTAATTACAAGGAAGTAGACTAAACCCCAAAAACATTTAACAAAACAAATTAATGTTAAACTTCAATCTATAAACCAAATGGGGGAACAGTTGATATATTACATCCACGTTACGAATATATGTATGTGGCGTTGGTCCTGTGGATAACGTACCTGAATACTACTCTTTTGATGCGGGTTCAAATCCATCACCCGGAAAATATTTTTTTTTTTTTTTTTTTTTTTATTTCTTTAATTAATGAGTACTTAAGACTGTATACTTTTATTCAGGGCTGCGAAAATATTGTAATATTTTTAATTGCGCATTAATTTAATTTTAATTAAGAACTAAAATTTCAATCGTTAATTGAACCAGCGTTTAATAAAGAATTAAAATTTTAATTGTTAATTAAACCAGCATTTTATTAAGATTTAATATTTCAGTCTTTAATTGAACCCATGTTTAAGTAACGATTGAAATTTAAATTTTTTACTGAACGCGGGTTTAATTGACGCTTGAAATTTTAATTCTTATAATTAAACGCTGATTCAATTAACGATTAAAAATTTAGTTCTTAACTAAACGCGGGTTTAATTAACGATTGATATTTGAATCCTTAATTAAACTGAATAATTAATTAATTTATTTATTTATTTAGACGGGCAAATTGGCCTTTACATATATTAAATACTAGGTATATAGACGGTGGTAAGATAACAACAAGTATAAAACGAATTATAAATTAGTAAACGAATTATAATTAATTGAAATTTTAATAAATTATTTGCAACCCTTCTTTTATTTCTGCTGCTTATTTTTTTGCAATTTTGGAACAGTTTTCCGCACTACCTTTGAGGTACTGTTCGAAGTGCGTTGGATATTTTTTTTGTTTTATTTACAAATTATCATATAAAACATTTCAACATACTTCATTACAATCTCATGACATGTAGAAATTATATTGAAGTATTCAATAATCTTTAAATATAACTATTGTAAATAAAACCGTGGAATCCTTCGCCAGTAGCCATACACAAACCACGGGAGTCGTCCATCCCATCTCCAGGCTCCTTTGACCTTTTCCACCTACTCCTTTGTGTGCACTTCATTATAAAAAAACTCTAAAAGCGCCTATTATAATCTTCAACATTTTTATAAATATATAGAAGAATAATATACTTACAAAAATTTATTCAAATACAAAATGTAACTTTTTTGCCTTTTTATAACGAAGTACATAGTAAAATAATAATATTAATTTCAATATTGTCTACTAAAAGTAACTGTACCATGTCTTGCAATTACTTAAAATAGTTCAACAAAAATTAATATTATTATTTCTGGTCTTTGTAATGCGGCCTTTGAAAAGTTAAGACGAAAAAAAAAGAAATAATACTAAATATAATACTGACAATAATTACAATACAATGAATTTTTAACGCGACTAACAATCAAGTTTAAGCATTTTCTTATTACGTTTAGGTGCATTTACGGAAGCGGATCGCTTGTTAACTTTTCTATCTCTAAAATCTTTTGTCATCCATTTAACATTATTAAAAATGTGCGTCTTTAAAAAAAATTTAATAACATAATCTCGATGTTCTAAACACCCGTCGTTTCCAAAAAAAAATACTATGATTCACTAGCAATTGCTTTTTTATTAATTGGTACAAATATTCAGCTACATTATGCATGTGAGACATCTTACAAAATTCACTTTCATAAATACTATACATATCTAAAATAATCGAAAAGAAAATTTGTGTTGGAGCTTTTAAACTCCCATAAGGATAACCTTTTAAGGAGGGAAATGCTTTCCACAGCAACAGTAAATCCGATGATGAATCCTGTTCGTTATCATTGCAAATAAAATCTTTTTTACACTCGTCACAGTTGAATTTTTGTAAATTTTTAAACGCGAGATAACCAGTAACGTATTTTTAGAACAGTTTTGGAAATCAGAACTTTTCTCTTTAACTTCTTTGTTTGTTTGAAGTTGCTGTTCATCGTTTAAAGTTGATTCGACATCGTTATTAATAAACCACTCATCAATTTGTTTGTTTATTATTAAATTTTTAAAGTCTTCTTTCTCTTTAAGCGCATCTTCATTAATACTTTTATCAAAACTAGAAATTAATAATCGAGCCTCATCCGGTTCGCAGTTTGTTCCTACGGGTGGTACTAATAAAGTTATCATTAACGAGTACTGAAAATTTCTACGAAACTGCATAACAGTTGGGTTATCGTTATGCCCTGATCGAGATCTTATTGTTCCGAAAAAGTTTTCAAGTTTATCTTGATTTAGATGAGAATTTAATACATACGGTTTACCTTCGTTTTTTAACTGAGTCCACAACTCCAAAGTAGCATTTATTGTTAAAATTATACTATTAAAACAATCTAGATTTTTACCATTACTCATTTGCCATTGTTCAAACCACGTCACCGCATCGCGTAAACATTTTTCTACCTGTGGATTTTTTTCTGATAAGCCGCGTTTTAAAGGGTTTCGATCATTAGCGCTTCGAGCATTAAGGCAATCAAAAACATCATTTAATTTTTTACAAAAATTAGCAGTTGCTACTGTTGATTGATCTTTTAAATCGCCAGAAATTGCACCTGCCATAAGGGCCGCGTAAACGGAATTACTGAAAACTTGCGTAGCTAAACTGACTTTCATTTTTTCGAAATTATTAGGATTTATGTGTCGATCTGTTAGTTTAGGTGCTGCTTTGCAAACTTTTGAACACTCGATTTCTCTCAATTCTCGAACAGCATTCCACGAAATTGTATCGTTACCTATTTTAATATCACTTCTAATTAAATTATTACGAATGCATTTAAAAATGTGAGGACCGTCGAATGCAAAAGTTATTTTACGACTTTGAAACTCAAAAAATGGTCTATTTTTATCAATTTTTAACGCAGCAATCGCTTTTTGATTGGAAGCTCCTTGATCACAAACCATGTGCCGAGCCTTAAAACCTATATCTTCAGTTAATTGCAAAACGTCGCAAACAATGGTTTGTAATGTGCTCCCTGGTACTGGACCATTTGTGGGAAAAAACATTAAAGGCTGCTTCCAATCGTGGGTTAAACCGGCGACCATAAATACTAAAATCGATTTTGCTATCTTCTGTTCGCGTTCTCCATAACCGTTCAAATCGTGATACCCTTCAATATAATCCTCTTTTAAATTATACTTAAGCCCGGATTTTAAACTCATTTCGTCCCACATTAAAACCGCCTCGTTTTCAAAATCGGTTTTACCCTGTAATTTAAGTTTAAGTTGATTTGAAAGTTGTTCGTTTTTTCCCGGTCTTAGATTAATAACGTTAACCCACCTGCGAATTAAAGAAATAGATGGCAAAGCAAACTTATGAAAATCCCTTAAAAATTGATGGGCTTTCGGAGATTTGTAGTAAAGGCCTAAAGCAAATTGCTTTTCCGGTTCTTCCCATTTTCTTTGCTTGTCATGATTTAACTGCATTGCCAAAAAAGATAAAACATTACTATTAACGTATTTTGTAGCTTCATTGATTATATCTTGTTTAGGATCAGACTTTGTGCTCTTAACTTTAGTTTTTTCATATCTGTCTAATTTTTGTTTCAAACTTTTATTGTTTCTTAATAATTGAGCATTTCTTTGTTTGAATTTATTTAAAGTTGTAGAAATGGAGCACATTCTTTTTTACGTTTTATTTTTATTGGCGCTTGCTGATTAAGAAGATTAAATGGCAAACTAGCATCATTTTCCGTTCCCGCTGCAGAAACATCATCGTCATTACTTTGCTCGGGAAAAGTTTCAAGATTAACTGCTGAATTTAATGTATTTTCATCAAAAGAATTAACATGAATTGATTCGTTTAAACTTGATTCATTACTTAGTTCATTACTAGTCATATTATTCGAAACATTACTTATTACTTCAGGAACGAGACTACTTAAACTTGATTGTGGGCAGTACCCGGTTTCAGTAACATTCTAGTAGAGGTGTGCAGAAAATCAGATGGTAAAAAGTGTTTACTACATACCCGTTTCTCTTCTAACTTTTTCAGACCCACTGCGTTTTCATTTAACTTAGAGAGCGCTTCGTCCTGAACAACTTCCAGCCATTTTCACAAGCTAGTAAAGTAAATATTTTAAACTATATCAATTATATACAAAATCATAAATTAGAATTAAAAATTATGATAAAAAAAGGAATTTAAGAAGTTTATTTTTCAACATTATGTTCTTCTGTTTTTATTAATTTAATTTTTGTATATTCTAATTTTAATGAAAAAAATTTTATGGAAAATATTAACTTGTAATTGTTTCATAACTATTAATTGCTGTTCCATTTGTAATTTATTTTTTTGTGATTTTAATTCTTGTATGGAATGTAAAACAATCGCAAATACAAACTCTGATGAAGTACTATTCTTCATCAAACTTTTCTTCAAGTCCACTATCAACGGCATCTCGTCGTACATTGGATCGAAATAAAAAAAATAATCTAAAATTGTGCTTTGATTGTATTTACAATGAAAATTATTGTATGGGAGATATAACGCATGTGGGTTTAAAGCAATTTTATTCTTTATTATATTTCTATAAAAATTATAATATAATTATATATTATTACATATAAAATTTTTTATTCTGATTTTATAAATAAATGGGTAATATGTGGAGTCAACGAAATAATTTAGTAAAATGCAAAAAAACGATATCAAACAAAAGTTTTAACCACAAATATCTCTGAAATTTATGTATCAATCATTTTGCCCAAAGAACTCAGCCGAGGGCTACCCAACATCTCTCACCACAAGAAATTTTAAAGCAATTAAGATAATTTAACTCCCGCAATCGTTGGATGTACAAAACTCATTTTCCTAATTTTTAAAGCTTTACGTTTTTGCTAATATCAAAAGAACCGTGATAGCTAGAAATAAAATTTCTTAGGAAATGTTGGTATTTTAATTCTCTTTCGAATGACACCCATCCGATTCAGATACATGCAGCCTTTCACAAAACAAAAGGGTTAAATTTTAACCTCAAATATCTCCGAACTTTATGGGCGAATCATTTTGCCCACCGAACTTAGCCGAGAGCTATACAAAATCTACCTCTACGGGGAATTTTGAAGCGATTAAGTCAATTTTACTCCAGTTATCGAGCGACAATGAAAACTAATTTTTTTCATTTTTCATTTTTTTTCTCAAAAACTAACCAAAACAATTGATTCAAATTTTTACAGATTATACCTATTTATATTCTGCATTATCATGATTTTTCTCCAAAAAATTGACCGTTTAGATTGTGAGTTATGATCTTTAAAAAAAAAAACAAGTTTTTGTTAATAACAAAAGAACCGTGATAGCTAGAGAATTTTTTTTTTAAATATAAGTTTTTTTATGCTCTTTCGAATGCTACCCACCCGGCTCAAAAATTTAAATCGAAACATTAAAAAAAAATGAAAAATAATTTTTTCTAAAATCAAAAATTCGACATAAAACAAAAATAAATCGGTGAATCATAAAAAATAATTTTCTTCCCGAATTCGGAATAAAAAACAAAAAAAAATGAGCCCCACCCGGTTAAAATCGACCGCGTGGGTCCGGAGATAAAGCGGTATACGTACACACACACACACACACACACACACACACACACACACACACACACACACACACACACACACACACACACACACACACACACACACACACACACACACACACACACACACACACACACACACACACACACACACACACACCCACACACATCCATAGACATTTTCTAAAATCATGTGATACAAACTTCTAACACCTTTAATCATGTTTCTAGAGAAATTTAACGAAACTTAAAATTTTACTATTACAAAGCTTCCTAAGCTAAAAACCGCTTCTGACTAACGCACGAAAGCTCCCCAAATTAATGTATTTATTCCTTGTTTTAATTTTTGGCTAGTAAACTTTAAAACGCTCGTTGCCTTTACCCACACTTTTCTTATCTCTTTCGCCCTTTACTTCAAAGATACATATCATATTTACATTTCATCATATCATACTATCATACTACATTTCGACACGGGTGCGGAAGGTGATTATTTAGCTCATGTGACGTTTTTCGCACGAGCGAAGTGGGTTTTATACCCGCTGATTGCGTCGATAAATTAGCTATGGATGAAATGGATGAAAAAAGGGACATACATGCATGGAAGCTTCACAGGAAAACGATGGAAGGTCAAGGATGCATCTTTCGCCCTCGCACTCTCGCAGCCCTTAAAAACACACACGTTTCTGTTCTGCATTTTCACATTTACAGAGACGATTAAAACACGAAAGGCACACTATCAAAATATATTAATCGCGGACAAATAATTACAAGAAAACACTGAAAAGGCTCTAATATTCAAAAGATTAAATATTAATAAAACATAAAGATAATCGCGAACCGCAAAAACAGCTTCTCACGCGGAGTTGCTTAGCCACACTGATGACTGACAGTTAAAAACAAAGCACGATCTTCGCGCATGTAAACAAATGCAGGCGCGAACTCCCGTCTTGGCGCCTTTTTAAATTACATTTTTAATTCAAAACTTCTTTCGCTTTTCTTATACTTCTTATACGATTATAATAATTGATTACAAATTACTCATAATATTTAATATTATTAATTCGATTATTTAACTACATAAATTATTTAAAATAAATAATAATACTGTAAGGAAAAACATTTCTAAGCAATAAAAGTAAAACAGTATACAAATTAAAAAAATTTTAGTAAATAAAAAACGAACTATAACAACATCATTTTACAAAAAATACTAATATAATAATAATAATATTCTTTAAATTAAATAAGGAAATTAAATAAGGAACATTTCTTTATTTCCTCTATATCATTTATTTTCTTTCTTTCACCGTTATATTTACAATAATTATATAACAATATTATTTAATAGTTCAATATAATGTCTACATGCCAAGAGATTGTAATGAAGTATTGCTAATTTTTTCATACAATCATTTGTAAATAAAAAAAAAAATTATATCCAACGCATTGTGAACAGTACTTCCAGGGTAGTACAAAAAACTATTTAAAAACGTCAAAATTCAATACATTATTTTCCAACCAGCAGAAAAGTACAGTCTTAGTTATTAATTAAAGAAATAAAAAAAAAAAAAAAATATTCTCCGGGTGATGGATTCGAACCCGCATCAAAAGAGTATTCAGGTACATTAACCACAGGACCAACGCCACATACATATGTTTGTAACGTGGATGTAATATATAAAGTGTTCCCCCATTTGCTTTATAGATTGGAGTTTAACATTAATTTGTTTTGTTAAATGTTTTTGGGGTTTAGTCTACTTCCTTGTAATTAATGTTGATTACTGACATTTTTGTAATTCCCAGTTTATCAGTTTTACATACATAATATGTATTGTGTTACCATTGCAGTCGTTACGGGTGGTATGTTATCGGCCGTTCGTCAGCTCAGTCAGCTGTTCACGAAACTTTCAGAAATCGACTGTCGCGCTGCGCGTGGTCGGGGTACATACTACATTCGGGTTGCCTCAGTCTCCCTATAAGCTTTGCGCTTCTATTAGTGTCTATCTTCGTTGCTAGCGGGGCGTTTGTGGTACCAGGTGGGGCACGAGTAGCATGGGTTTTTACAAAGTATTTTCACCTTTATAATTTTACGTAAATAATCAAATGTGAAATAATTAAAATAAGAATTACTTCACATTGTATTCTCCATTTATTTATTGTATGCTCATTATTAAATCGTAACACACATATATTTGATTGTATGATATGTTTTACAATGATAAATAGCGAAATTCGATCTTACAGAGCCTTATTGGTTACGGAACGAACAGTTGACGGCGCCGCTAAACGGCGCAACACATTTTGTATGTCACTCGTGCCTCCCCCCCCCGCCCCTTTGGCGACACGCATGACCCGTTTTCACTGTTTTTTCAAATTGATAATGCATAATTATTAAGAATTATTAGGTAAAAAATCAAACGAGGCTTCAAAGTTCAAGGTCTGAACTACCAAATTACACTTTATTTTGAAGGGATCCATCCGTTTTTTGCATTCTGTCAGATGAATGAAACCAACCCCTTGTTCACTATCAATTTCATTCTCATTAAATTAATTAACACGACTTTTCATATATTTTTTTAGCAAAGACAAAGACTAAAAGTAGTTTTTTTCGATTTCTATAAAAATTATAATAAGACTCGCCGTGCTCCACCTTCCCCTTATTCCTGCTTATAATATGAGCTGTCAGCTGCGCAACTGTGTTTACACTGGAATTAATAGACAAGTTATATATAGATGTATAATATAGTAAAATGCTGTTGAATTGCGATGACCTAATTGTCACCTTACGAGAACAGAAGTTCATAATTGTCACAAGACCATTCCATTGGATTTCAAATTCCACAATATAGTTCGTTCTATTTTTATAATAAATTCCGTATGTAAATTTAATTATTCTTTTGGTCTTTATACTCATATGACTTAAATAATGTTTTTGATATTTTAAAATATATTTAAGTAAATGTTTTCCTATCAAAAGCCTATAAATAAAGAGATTTTAGAGAACAGATTTTAGAGATAGCCATTTCAGCCATATTATCTCAAATTTTTTTAATTTGATGGGTGTAAGCCTTAAATTACTAAATAATCGGTGATATGACCATAGTTGGGATGTTGGATTTTAGATAGATTCGGTCATATAATCTTGTGGAAAGTGTATTTAAAGATTGACTGAAAATAATTTTTTTGTGCTTTTTGGATACATAGAAAATCGACTATACCGACTAATAAAAATTACTAGATGGACAGTCTGTGGTCAGATTTAAAAACGAGTATAGTAAAATGTCCCTTACTTCTTTGTAAATTCCAAAAATCTTTTCTTAGAGTAGCCACTCCCTAAATTCGAATAAGTGAAATTCTTTTCAAATAAGTGAATATTCACTTATACGAAGTGAATTTTGCCTTATTTGATTTTAGAGGGCATATATTAGCTAAAAACTATCAACTACTGGCTAGTTAGGCACGGCCACTACTCGGGAGAGCCTTATAATTTCACCATAGCGAAAATTGTGCCACTTTAAAAACTAAGAATTTAAGGGGGTTAGTGCGATATTGGCTTTTCTTAAGAATTTCTTGAAACTTGCAGGGTAGACTCATATTACTATTATACGCAGTATCTGTAAATTTCAGAAAGCCTAGCTTCCCCGTTTGTGAGATATAAGCTCCCAAAGTTACGAAATTTAACACGGTGTCTTATGGGACCGTCGTCATGAAATGTAAAAAAATGAACGTTTTCGTCAATAACTTGGAAAGTTTTCTTAAGACTTGAAAGAAAAAGAGATATGTTACTAAGAACAATACTTTGAATGTCCTCTGCAAATTTCAGGAAGCCTAGCTTCACCGTTTTCGAGATACAGTTGTTTAAAGTACGTAGCCTCAGGGTAGACGACGCCGCGCGTGTCCTTGTGTGCGTGTAAACAAACGAAGGCTCGCTGCGTGTGTGTCTACACAGACGTAGCGCTTCTATGTGTATGTACACACAGATGAAGCGGCGCTATGTGTGCGTGGACAGTCTCTCGTGAAATTTTGAGAGTGGGGAGACTCGAGAGAGCGTGAGGCGTACGGCGTTCGACCAGCTGTACTTTTGGCTTGTATGTTACCGCACTAACCCCCTTAATATGTGAAAAGTCGTTTCCAGCCAAAATGAGTGTGTTTTAAACGTTTTCTGTGATGTACGTATGTCTGTACGTCCGCATGTAATCAAGTTTATCGATTATCTCAATGAATTTTCAACCGATTCAATCGGGATTGCGGGAAAATACTCCTCTAATTATACCTAAGTGCTGGTTCTCAATTGAGAAAGATCGATGAAAAACTTTCAAAATGCGAGCACAAAGAAACATATCAAAAAATCGATTTTTAAGCTTAATGTCTAACAAAATTAATTTTAAGCTAATGTCTACAAGCCTATCTGCTAAAACTAATTAAAATACATCTTTTTTATGTCGGACACTTTCTTGTACGAGCAATATTTGCCAAGATAACTGCCAAAAACGGCAAAAAAGGTCAAAAATTGACGATTTTAGGCTATAACTTGACAGGATTTGATTTTACACTAAAATATTATATACAAAAGTTGTAGATAATATTTAAATAAAACTTTTTTCTATTTAATATTTTTGTGTAAAATCAACTCGTGACGAGTTAGACTAATAAAAACGATTTTAACGCTAAAATATACATAAAATGGACGATTTTCGGCTATAACATGACAGAATTTCATTTTACAGAAAAATATTCAATACATAAGCTATAGATATAGTTAAACAAAACTTTTTCCTATTTAATATTTTCACGTAAATCAACTCCCGACGACTTAGACTTATAAAAACGATTTTAAACGCCAAAATATACATAAAATAGACGATTTTTGCTTATTGTACAAAGAATTGATTTCCAATAGAATTCTTAAATACAAAGGATATAGATATCGTTTAAATACAATGAAAAAAACTAAAACAATAACTAACAAAAACTGTTACATAAAAGCTGTCAAAACTTACAATTTCTTGTCAATGATCTAGAGAACTTAGTATGTGGTAAAATCGAAATTGGAAAAATGTTTAATAATTCGGTTGTTAAAAATCTATAATTATGTTTTCTTACTGTTTTAGTAACAATTAGAAATTACATATAAAATTACGCAGCTTAACCTGTTAATTATGTTCACAAAACCTAAGCGATTGAACTAAGAGAGTGAAAATTGTCTAATATTATAAAAGTGCATGATAAAGTAATATCATATTACGCAAAAAAAACTAATGTAATGTATGTGTTATAGATTTTGTAATATAGTAAAGTTCAATGTATAAAGAATGCAATGCTGACTTTTTCAGTCTTACAGTGTCCTGGACAACTATTAAACTGGCAAGTCTCACTTAGTAAAAGTCTGCGAAATACATAAGGATGCATTATAACAACAGATACCCTGAAATGAGTTCGTATACCCTGACTAAACTCAGAAATTAACTATATGAGCTAATATGACTAGCGACAACTGCCTACCCGTATCGCATCTAACCACACACACAGTACTTTTATGATATCCCCCAGTTCCTAATTATCTATCCCCTCACATTCTAAAGCACTAACACTTGAAGATCACTGATATAGAGCTGAAGAAGCTGCAAATTGAGGCTGGATGGCCCAGGGCAGGCACTACTCCATGCATGACAGTCTACTCAGAATTATCTAATAGCCATCTGAGAGGGAAATGCTGATAGAGACTGTCATGTGTGTCTCAATCTCAAGGACTGCCTCACAGTAAGGATGAATAAAACACCTGAACAGATTAGCTACTGATCTGGAAGACAAGCGAGGAGAGTTGGGCACCTAGAAACCACATATGACTAATGAATAGTTGACAGAAAAAAACATTACCATATAAAAGAGAAGTCTGGTTATTGTTCACTATTCTCGCTGCACCAGCTACATATAACAATTAGAGAGGAAAGACTGGTGGAACCTCATTCATTGTTTCATTGCTGAAAACATCTCCAGCCTGAGAGTCACTGAAGGCAGCAGCAGTAGATTAACTATATACAGAGCCACTAGTATACGAGTCAAACACACACATGAGAAGTTGAGTATCTGAAAACCACATATATGACTAATAAATAAATGAGCCAAGCAACATCACCACACTCAAGAAAGATTCTGCAGCAGTGCCCATCGCTTACACTATTCTCGTCGCCAAATACCTGCAACAAGAGAAATCATCATCAGCTTACCTATCAGAGAGGTTAGGAACGAGAAAGGGCTTACGAAATTTGCTCTCGCCGTCGACACGCTGCCTTCCTATGTCTCTGACGAATATTATCATTAATCAGTAACACGATGAAAGGGATGACATCCTCCAGGGCGGCGTATTGCAACAGCCGTCATCACTGCAGGGAACGCCGGGAGCCGGCGATTGTTGACATCACACACCATGGACATACGCGCAGGCACGCTGCCGTAGGGCCACAGTCAACACAGACCACTAGGGCTAGTAGCAGAAAGCGCGCGCGATCCATATAAATATAGATATACCATATCTTATATACAGGGAGCACTCACGGTCACGTGGGTCGCATGCGTCTTTCCACTGGTGCGAACGCACTATACACAGCCGAGATAGTAGCGGTTATCCAGCTGCTGTACTCAGCACGCACGCAGTACCAAGACAGATTATACCATTGCCGAATGCACCCGTGTTGATTTTTCTCTTTTTGTTTTTCTCCTATTCGCGGTATTAGTGTATGTGTCCATGTGCCTCGAGTATTTTTTCATAATTGTATACGGTATATGTATAAGTTATACGAATACCGCAGTGAGCGATTAGTTTTCGTTAAAACTGTGTAAAATTTAACTTTATATTTTTGTATTAATCGGGAGTAATGAAACGGTATTTTTCCTTATATTATTCAAAAGCATTTTACTTAACACAAAAATTTCGGCATAGTGTGGTATATGCACATAAGAATTAAACACAAATTCATTATACACAAAAAAATAAACCTAGAGTTTTATGCACAAAGCATTTAGATTTTGCACGTAATTTTTAATTAAAATTAAAAATTCGATCCGATTTTCATGCACAATATTTTTATGCACATAAAAATGATCGTAATAAAAAACGTGTTAGATTGTACACTTAAGATTGTGCACTTTATAAATTAGAAAAATAAAACAAAATTCAATAGAGTGCAAAAGATTATCGTGCACAGTAATATTTTATAAGAAATTTTTTCAAATTGTGCTCATTTTTCGTTCACATAATATAACGAGGAAGTTTGTAATATACTAATTTGTGCATGAAATATCATGCACAATTTATTTCGAAATCTTGCAGAATTTTATTAAACGTTGTCGTGCACAATAAGGTATATATTTTGCACAAATTCAATATTCTTATAACGAGTACACGTTTTTATCGTGCACATTACATTTCATGGATTTATTGATTTATTGTACACAAATAAATCTATTTAATATATTCTTCTGATTGTGCACAAAGTAATATATATGAGCGCTCATAGATGGCGTTAAGGGTGCTAATAATAATCCTATTCGCTATGGTAAGCGACTCAGGCGCCCTCTCCATCTGCAATAGCGGGCAAAACTAGAAAGTTCGAGTACCGCCCATACGCTTATAAGTAGCAGAGAATAAATTTGTCGACAGACAAGTTCTTGCAATGTGTTATGTGTGCTATATGGAATAGTTTCATATTATTAATGCAATAAATATTTTTCATGGTTATATTTTATAGCTGTGGTGTATATTATATTGAAGGAGCAACACAAAAAAAAAAATTTTATGGAATCAACATGAAAGGTTGAATTACTAAAATTGCATCCAATAGTCAGGTGCTTTTATAGAAAAAAAAGGGTTTTTTTCAATCTTTTGTCAGCTTTAATTGCCTGTTACTTATTTCTGAGTTTGAATTCCACTTTCATCAAGGTCTCATTTTAAAGGTAACATTTTTTATCAAATTTTTAGCCTCTGACAAGGGATATTAATCATGTCACAGCCGCCTTAAGCATATTTTGTATGGTATTTTCTTATGTATAAATTCTACTCAGAATTTGCAAACTTTTTCCCATTTAATGTGCTATAGAAAAAGTTTCAATATTTTGAGTTAAAAAATCATGAAAATTTATGTTTTTTAAAAAAAATCAAGATTTTCAAATTTTCAATTGATCATAACTTTTGAACCATTGAATATTTTGCTCTAAAAATCTAGGGCTGTATTTTGGGCTAATTTGGAACTAGGAAAACCCATTTTTAGCCATTTTAAAATTTTGACCTGAACAGTTGACGTGAAGTTACCCATATATTTTGTTTATTTAAATCCCATTTAGTAAGTTTGAACTTGGAAAACATATCAGAGTCACCTATTTTACGTTTTCTTACAAGCGAAAATTTATTGCGGTCCAAGTACTATACTAATCACGCGCAGCTCTACCCTACGGCGTGAAATTTATATCATATTTGCAATAATTACCACAAATGGTAAAGTTTTAGCTTAATACTAGAGCAAATTTTGAAATAGTACATTTGACACGGGTGTGGAAGGTGATTATTTAGCTCATGTGATGTTTTTCGCACGTGCGAAGCGAATGAGAAAAGTCATGTGAGCTAAAAATCTTCTTACCCACCACATTCGAACCGTATTTTATACCACGAGAGCTGAATAATAATATTAAAGTTATGATTTTGTGATTAAAGTATTATAAATAAATTTTTTAATATTAGATGCCTAAATATTGCTTTGCTTTTGAAAGTTTATTTTAAAAAAGCAACAATAGCTTGATTCCTAACATTTTTTATTTTTTATCACATTTAAACGCTCGAGTAATCTTTTGCTTCCTTATGCGATTTCAGAGGGAATAGCAAAATTTCAGAAGTTATCATCGAGTCAAGCATGACGCGCGATTATATATTAACACGATGTGGACTTTAAAATCAACCCAATTTCATTATTTAATAAAAATAACTTTCAAAAATTGATTTGGAAAAACACAATTTTCACGCCCTCCGTATATGTAAATTTTATACTCATAATTTTTCTGAAGCGATTCTATTAGTACTGTCATGAGATGTAGTCGTTGAAAAATGATGTCGGTATCACTTTTACGTGTGAGAGGGTATCGCACATCCCCTTCGAAGTGACATGTTACGTTTCACCCGTAAATAATTTCTCAAATTTTTCTCTTGACATACCTATCTCTCCCTAAAATGGCATAAGGAAGACAATGCGCTCTCGAGCGTTCAAGTTGGATATAAAATAAAAAATGTTAAGGTGGTGTCAAACCCAACTTTTACCGACCGAGCAAATTTCATACAGCTTTCAGTCGAAACAAAAATCTATAACGATATATAAAAAATTAGTGCACTGGCCTCCCTAATCTTTTAATTATGGAGATCAAGAAACATGACATTTCGCAAGCATGTACCTTCGAAAAAATTTTTTGATGAGACAATTTGATAATTTAGTTAAATTAAACTTAACCTTAATATCCATATCCATAAAGCAATTAATCGTGTCCATCAATTTTTCGAGAGGATTCTAAATTAGTTACGTTATTAAAAAAAATTTAGCGCTGCAAAAATCGACAGCGGAGACTGATGTTGCTCGCCCAGCAGCTTAAGGTTATATTGGCCCTAAGGTGTCATTAAAAAATTTAAGACAAATATTTTGGTCAATGTTAGTTGGATGCAGCTAATAGCCAAGGTTACTACCAAATTGTTTAAATAAATGACACGATTTATTTAATTTGCGACATTTCGGACATTTTTATTGTTATGTCCCTCTTCAGGCAAAGTATGTGTTATGTTTTAATAGTGTTACGGTGAACTATCAGTTCGTCAATGTGATAGTTCTCCGTAATACGATTAAAACATAACACATACTTTGCCTGAAGAGGGACATAACAATAAAAATGTCCGAAACGTCGCAAATTAAATAAATCGTGTCATTTATTTAAACAATTTGGTAGTAACCTTGGCTATTAGCTGCAGCCAACTAACATTAATCAAAAAACTACCATTAGCTGCAATTTCACCATTATAAATATTTTGGTCGTATAATTCGTCGAAAACAGTAATATTCTACAGTACTAAGAGTAAACAAATATGTAAAATGTTTTTAGGACTATGAAGAAAACTTTACATCGGTTTTAGAACATTTTAATGCTCATCTTTTTAACTTTTTGATATGACTGTACGCCTTATTACACAGTTCGTATGCTATAACTTTAATACTAGCTCCCAAAAGCAATTCTTTTCAATTGCAATCGATTATAAAGGTTTTCTTTTACGTATACACAAATTTACAAGAATTAAACACTATTTTTTCAACTTAATTTTTTCAATAACTATAACTAATCTAGCCATATTTAGAGAATCTCCATAAGAAGCCACGTTAATTTTAAACTAACAATATCTCGAAAACTAGCTCGAAAATCATATTCAAATTCGAAAGAGACGTTTATAATGATATTATTAACCTACTGATGAAATTTTATTGATCTGATATTATTTTTAATATATTGCCCATACAACCTTAAATTGAATAAGAACCCTTTTAATCGTGAATAATACGATTATAACACTAGGAGGGCTGAATAGACTTTACAGATAGGCAAGGCATACCGCATGGTTCGCTGCCCGGATCGTAAAACTGCTTCTCTGTATATATAACATCTACCAGCTCTTGTATAAATTACACTTCAGATACTTGAAATGTGTATCGTTACTAAGACAACTATCATTTCCTATGTGTCACGACACCTAAATAAATAAATAAATAAATAAATAAATATTCAGTGGATGGAATTCATATTGTAGTATTAGTAATTGATATTATGATAGAACAATTAAGGTTTACATTTCTTACCTTTGTAACCTAGAAGTACATATAGTTTATTCAATATACGGGAATATTATTATATATGTATATGGGGGGAGGAAGGTGTCAATATCAAGGATAAAATTAAAACAGTGTTCAAAATTCGGTTTTTCTCTTTAATGCAAAAGGAGAACTAGAAGAAATAATTATACTACCATATTAAGACAGTCTGTAGAAAATAAAAGGTGCAATTATGTTTTATGAACAATTATAATGTTCTCATGGAACTCGAATGTAATTCCATCTAACTCTAAAGCTTTTCGTATTTTCGTGCATTCGCTATAATTAACGGAATAAATTTTTTCAAATACTCGCTGCTCATGCAAGAAGAATATGCAAATATAAAGAAGTACATAACTTGAGCTAGGTAGACTTTACGGATCGGCAAGATATACTGCGTGGGTCGCTGCCCGGGTCGTAAGATCTGCTTCTGTGTAATATCTACCAGCTCGAGTAAAAATTACACTTGAGACACTTGAAATGTGTATCGTTACTAAGACAACCAACATTTATTATGTGTCACGACGCATGCAAGAAGAATATGAAAATATTAAAAAGTACATAAATTAAGCTAGGTAGAGTTTACGGATAGGCTAGATATACTGCGTGGGTCGCTGCCCGGGTCGTAAGATCTGCTTCTCTGTATAACATCTACAGCTCGAGTAAAAATTACACTCGAGACACTTGAAATTTACTAAGACAATCAACATTTCTTATATGTCACGACACATACAAGAAGAATATGAAAATATAAAAAAGTACATAAATTAAGCTAGGTAGAGTTTACGAATAGGCAAGATATACTGCGTGGGTCGCTGCCCGGGTCGTAAGATCTGCTTCTCTGTATAACATCTACCAGCTCAAGTTAAAATTACACTTGAGACACTTGAAGACAACCAACATTTCTTATGTGTCACGACACCACCCTTTTATCGGGCACTTTCTTATAATTGCAACATTGGTATAACGAGGACTTTCAAACACATTATTCAGAGAATTTTTTCTAAGTTAATGGTATATATATACAAAAATTACCGCCGAATGACCAACACACAAATTATTAATTTAAAAAAAATTTTTAAAAAGGTGTAATTATGTTTTACGAACAATGATAATGTTTTCGTGGAACTGGAATGTAATTCCATCTAACTCTAAAGCTTTTTGTGTTTTTGTGAATGCGAAAAACTTACAATTAATGAACTGGATGCTTATCTTAGCACATCTTAAAATTATTTTTCTTAAATTAAATAGATTTATAGGACGGGGTTTTTTCTTTCCTCACGTATTTTTTATTGTAATATCGAGTTTTCGCTCGTTCAGTAAGTTTGCTATTGTATTTTCGATCGCATAATTATAATTCAGTCGAAGCGATTTTAAATTGGGTAGCTCATTTACTGAGATTGAGTGTACCACCAGTAACCCAAGAAGGTTTAATTCTTGTAAATTTGGTGCATTCGCTATAATTAACTGAACATATTCTTTGCAATAATCATTGTTCTCTAAATTGAGAACTCTGAGTGTGTTTGACTTTTTCAGTTCTAATTGTGGTATTACTCTAAAAATTTTCAAATCAGAGTATTCGAAGTGGAAGACTTCGATGGCGTTGCTATCTGAAAATACAGCCATGAGTAGGTCGAGCGTGGACCTATTCTTGCTTTGGCTGTCTTTAAATACTAATTTTCTTAAACAAGTATTATTAGTGACAAATTCTATCAGTTTGTTAACTGGCACATCATCGCACCCGACAATTTTTAACGAAGTTAATAACTTCAAACAGTTTTTATTTAAAAATTTCAACGACATTTTACCATTATTGGTTAATACTAAGCTTTTACGACTTGGCAATTCTAAATACTCATCGCAGCTTCCTGGAGTATCTCCTAGAGTTAATTTCGAAATTGCACACGTGTTTGACAAAGTTTTTATTAATTCAGGAGATACTGCAATGGCAGATAAATCTACATTCTGCAAGCGAAGGCGGTTCGACGAGGTAGGACGACAGTTAAAACAAATATTGAAAAACTTTTTCACGTACGGTGTTTCGATTACAATTGTTCTATTCTGAAATATTATGTTACGAAACATTAATTTTCTAGCGTCATGAAGCATTAGATTTAAGCCGTTGGCGTGATTGTATCTATCCACTGACGAATCAAATATCATATCCAAATCATGAAAACGCGGACTCTCATAACAGGCCATATAAAATGTAAAACTGTCGTTTGGTGACAAGTACCGCAAGATATTATTAACACTTTCTACGCAGTTAATCAAGAGTAAAAGCCCCGGCGACAAAAGTACTTCTCTCTTGCTTGGCTGTGCAGGTAGTAGTGGTACTTGGCTCACAAATTGATCCGGCCTTACTTTAATGTAAGAAATTTTGTTTCTCTGATCAATAAAAGTTAGTGTTTTCATACAAGATTTCACTTGAATCTTGCATGATGACGCTAAAGAATTACAAGAGATGGATGCTACGGTGCCTGTTCTAGTATGCTTAAGTGACGTGATTTCGAATCCCTCGCAACCTTGTTCTGATAAAATTTCATAAAGATTAATCTTATTTATCCGATAAATAATGTCCCGTAAAAATAATTTTTTAATTGGCGAATTTTTATGAAAAAGTTCGGGAATCGGTGATTCATGCAGCATCGGGTATTCCGAGAACGAGTGCTACCTAGACATCAGTACTCGCAGCTCACGATGATTGATTTTTTCACGGAGGAATTCTTCAAACTGCTGCAGCTCAAGATCTGCCATGAAGCAATCGGGTTTAATCTGAACATCTGTCGAGTTGTTTTTGAATCTCTCGAGCTGAGCCCTTAGTTCGCTCAACTTATCCATGCTGAAAAAATGTTTAATTTATTATAACTTAATTTTGTGAGCTACCAGGTTGCCTATACACACACACACACACACACACACACACACACATAAACTCACACACACACACACACACACACACACACACACACACACACACACACACACACACACACACACACACATATATATGGGATGTTTCAGGTGAAGTGAGCATATCAAAATTTTAAAATCGCTCAAAACTCGTTTACTTTTAGTTTTTTATGAAAAAAACATGTTCCTCAAATTTTAGGTCGATATTTGCATAAATAAAAAAGTTATACAACATTGAAAATTTAAATTTTTTGCAATTTTTGGTTAAAATCCAAGTTTATTCATTTTTTTACTCAAAATCTTGAAACTTTTTATATAGAACATTGATTGGGAAAAAGTTTGCATTTTATTTGTAGAATAGACCAGTATTTTTTTTATGACCCTTTTTGAAAGTCTCTGATTGGTTGGTTTTTGGTATACCTTCATCGAGCAAAAGTAAGGACTACGCCAATACCAAATTTCTCCACCAAAGTTTTTTTCAATTCTTTGGACAAAATACTTTAATTAAAAAAAAAAAGTTTATGGCTGGAGCTAAGGAAAAAATTCTACATTACTTTGAAAATTGATAAAAGCCATAAAATTGTTAAATCATGCAATCGTATGGCATTATGTGATTGAATATCATTTGAAGACTTCATGTCACTTATCTTGATACAAAATTTTGTATTAGCAGTAAATGTACATTAAAAAACTAATTTGATTTGTCGAATACTTCATACAATATATTTAGCAATGTGCTCAAACCTCACTTACTTTGAATTTTCTGAATAGATATTATAACTGATTAAGATCAGAGTTACGGGTACTGCATCAAGAATTCATTCTAAACTAGAATCACTACTTTCTTAATATTATATAAGTATTTCTATAATATACTACAGTAATACTATATAAGTACTTTTTATAATGATTCAAATTATTTAATACTGAAAGTCAGACATGTTGCGGATAAGCCTTTGCATAAATTCCATAAAAATAATTGTACTAAGACTACTGAAAAATAATTGTTAATTGCAGCCGGCCAAAATAATGTAACAAAACAGAACATTGAAAGCTTACATTAAAATAGCTGTGTAATTTATGTGATTGATATGAACTTTTGAAATTAAAAAAAAAAATTGGACAAAAACACGTCATATATTTCACACAAAAGAACCATATGAAAAATTATCCATTTTGATATCTTATAACTAAATTAAATACCTGTACTATCGCATTCTAATCACCAGTTTCACAATTCCAGTACGAGTTAATTCATTATCAGTAAGATAGTAATTTTAAATTTTAAATTCATCTAAAGTAGTATAAAACATGATTTTTAGTGAATATCCGATAAAAATTAACTTACTATAAGTTTTATCTGCAACATGTCTGACTTTCAGTATTAAATAATTTGAATCATTATAAAAAGTACTTATATAGTATTACTGTAATATATTATAGAAATACTTATATAATATTAAGAAAGTAGTGATTCAATGTAAAAATTGTTATTTTGGTCAATTCTGACCAGATCCGTTGGGAGCAGGAAAGAAAATAGACTACGATGCTAAGTAGTTGCAACGTTTCGTCGACGGGTTTGTCGACCTCTTCAGGCTTTATTAAAAAAAATATATAATAATATAATTAACAGAACGAGCTCACGCTAGTCTTAACTTACGATGGTTGAAAAAATTTTAAAAAATGCGAAACGAATTACCTAAGTTATCGCACAGCGATCCGTCGAGTAATGTGAAAGTACATAGCAACATGACTTATATATATATATATATTTTGGCTTCCTACCAAAACGTAAACAATAACAAATTTTGAATTAGATCGAGAATATACTTTACTTTTTATGTAACAGCTTAAAGATAGATTTGTATTCTCTACTGAGATTCTGTGTATCTTCTTTTTTGTTTATTGTATTTGGTGTACTGTTAATCAATAACATTTCAGAAATAAGTCTTTTATTATAGTTATTTTCAATATCTCTAATTGTTACTGCTTCAAAATCAAATTCATGATTATATTCATTTTTATGTATATTGACAACCAACTCATCATTATTATTCTTACGATGTTCGGCAATTCGTTTATTTAGGGCACGTTTTGTCTCGCCTATGTACCGTGCATTGCAATCTTTACAAGGGAACTCATAAACCACATTCGTTTGCTCGAGTTTGTTGGTTTTGTCTTTGCCAAGAACAACTAGTTTTGAGAATTTATTAACTATATTTGGGATCGTTACAATATTGTGTTTCCGTAAAAATTTTGAACAATTGTTGTAAAATTTTGAATAAAATGGAAGTGATACTTTAATGTTGGAAAAACGAGCGCAGTATATTCTCAACAATTGTAAAATACCGTTCGGTGATATTATTTCCTGTACTAAATTTTTATTTGAAAATGTATTTTTTACTTTTAATAACAAATATTACCAACAAATTTTTGGGACACCTATGGGTTCTCCAATCTCTCCGTTTTTTGCTGATCTAGTCATGGAAGATTTAGAAATTGCTTGTTGGAAGAAACTAAAAACAGAATTCAACATAATACCATTGTTCTATTTTCGATATGTTGATGATTCGATTTGTTGTATCAAAAAAGACGATATTCATGTATTGAATCAATGTTTTAACAATTTTGATCCCAACCTTAAGTTTACTTATGAAATTGAAATTAATAACAATATTAACTTTTTGGACGTGTCTCTCATTAAACAGGATGGTAATATTATCACTGACTGGTATTCAAAATCGATGTCATCTAATAGAACTTTAAACTACTACAGCAACCACCCGATATCATTAAAAAAGAATATAGTTTTTAACTTGATTGATAGAGCTATCCTTTTATCAGATAAACGTTTTCATAATAGAAATATATTGCGGGTTAAAAATATACTTAAAGAGAACTCATATCCACCAGAGTTTATTGACAAACATATAAGATCTAGACTATTTAAAATTCGTTTTCAAAATAAAAGAAACAGTCCTGTAAATACTAACCGACACAACATTAAAGTATCACTTCCATTTTATTCAAAATTTTACAACAATTGTTCAAAATTTTTACGGAAACACAATATTGTAACGATCCCAAATATAGTTAATAAATTCTCAAAACTAGTTGTTCTTGGCAAAGACAAAACCAACAAACTCGAGCAAACGAATGTGGTTTATGAGTTCCCTTGTAAAGATTGCAATGCACGGTACATAGGCGAGACAAAACGTGCCCTAAATAAACGAATTGCCGAACATCGTAAGAATAATAATGATGAGTTGGTTGTCAATATACATAAAAATGAATATAATCATGAATTTGATTTTGAAGCAGTAACAATTAGAGATATTGAAAATAACTATAATAAAAGACTTATTTCTGAAATGTTATTGATTAACAGTACACCAAATACAATAAACAAAAAAGAAGATACACAGAATCTCAGTAGAGAATACAAATCTATCTTTAAGCTGTCACATAAAAAGTAAAGTATATTCTCGATCTAATTCAAAATTTGTTATTGTTTACGTTTTGGTAGGAAGCCAAAATATATATATATATATATAAGTCATGTTGCTATGTACTTTCACATTACTCGACGGATCGCTGTGCGATAACTTAGGTAATTCGTTTCGCATTTTTTAAAATTTTTTCAACCATCGTAAGTTAAGACTAGCGTGAGCTCGTTCTGTTAATTATATTATTATATATTTTTTTTAATAAAGCCTGAAGAGGTCGACAAACCCGTCGACGAAACGTTGCAACTACTTAGCATCGTAGTCTATTTTCTTTCCTGCTCCCAACGGATCTGGTCAGAATTGACCAAAATAACAATTTTTACATTGAATCACTACTTTCTTAATATTATATAAGTATTTCTATAATATATTACAGTAATACTATATAAGTACTTTTTATAATGATTCAAATTATTTAATACTGAAAGTCAGACATGTTGCAGATAAAACTTATAGTAAGTTAATTTTTATCGCATATTCACTAAAAATCATGTTTTATACTACTTTAGATGAATTTAAAATTTAAAATTACTATCTTACTGATAATGAATTAACTCGTACTGGAATTGTGAAACTGGTGATTAGAATGCGATAGTACAGGTATTTAATTTAGTTACAAGATATCAAAATGGATAATTTTTCATATGGTTCTTTTGTGTGAAATATATGACGTGTTTTTGTCCAATTATTTTTTTTTTTAATTTCAAAAGTTCATATCAATCACATAAATTACACAGCTATTTTAATGTAAGCTTTCAATGTTCTGTTTTGTTACATTATTTTGGCCGGCTGCAATTAACAATTATTTTTCAGTAGTCTTAGTACAATTATTTTTATGGAATTTATGCAAAGGCTTATCCGCAACATGTCTGACTTTCAGTATTAAATAATTTGAATCATTATAAAAAGTACTTATATAGTATTACTGTAGTATATCATAGAAATACTTATATAATATTAAGAAAGTAGTGATTCTAGTTTAGAATGAATTCTTGATGCAGTACCCGTAACTCTGATCTTAATCAGTTATAATATCTATTCAGAAAATTCAAAGTAAGTGAGGTTTGAGTACATTGCTAAATATATTGTATGAAGTATTCGACAAATCGAATTAGTTTTTTAATGTACATTTACTGCTAATACAAAATTTTGTATCAAGATAAGTGACATGAAGTCTTCAAATGATATTCAATCACATAATGCCATACGATTGCATGATTGAACAATTTTATGGCTTTTATCAATTTTCAAAGTACTGTAGAATTTTTTCCTTAGCTCCAGCCATAAACTTTTTTTTTTTAAATTAAAGTATTTTGTCCAAAGAATTGAAAAAAACTTTGGTGGAGAAATTAGGTATTGGCGTAGTCCTTACTTTTGCTCGATGAAGGTATACCAAAAACCAACCAATCAGAGACTTTCAAAAAGGGTCATAAAAAAAATACTGGTGTATTCTACAAATAAAATGCAAACTTTTTCCCAATCAATGTTCTATATAAAAAGTTTTAAGATTTTGAGTAAAAAAATGAATAAACTTGGATTTTAACCAAAAATTGCAAAAAATTTAAATTTTCAATGTTGTATAACTTTTTTAATTATGCAACTATCGACCTAAAATTTGGGGAACATGTTTTTTTCATAAAAAACTAAAAGTAAACGAGTTTTGAGCGATTTTAAAATTTTGACATGCTCACTTCACCTGAAACATCCCATATGTATGTGTGTGTGTGTGTGTGTGTGTGTGTGTGTTTATGTGTGTGTGTGTGTGTGTGTGTGTGTGTGTGTATAGGCAACCTGGTAGCTCACAAAATTAAGTTATAATAAATTGAACATTTTTCCAGCATGGATAAGTTGAGTGAACTACGGGCTCAGCTCGAGAGATTCAAAAACAACTCGACAGATGTTCAGATTAAAGCCGATTGCTTCATGGCAGATCTTGAGCTGCAGCAATTTGAAGAATTCCTCCGTGAAAAAATCAATCATCATGAGCTGCGAGTACTGATCTCCATGTAGCGCTCGTTCTCGGAATACCCGATGCTGCATGAATCACCGATTCCCGAACTTTTTCATAAAAATTCGCCAATTAAAAAATTATTTTTACGGGACATTATTTATCGGATAAATAAGATTAATCTTTATGAAATTTTATCAGAACAAGGTTGCGAGGGATTCGAAATCACATCACTTAAGCATACTAGAACAAGCACCGTAGCATCCATCTCTTGTAATTCTTTTGCGTCATCATGCAAGATTCAAGTGAAATCTTGTATGAAAACACTAACTTTTATTGATCAGAGAAACAAAATTTCTTACATTAAAGTAAGGCCGGATCAATTTGTGAGCCAAGTACCACTACTACCTGCGCAGCCAAGCAAGAGAGAAGTACTTTTGCCGCCGGGGCTTTTACTCTTGATTAACTGCGTAGAAAGTGTTAATAATATCTTGCGGTACTTGTCACCAAACGACAGTTTTACATTTTATATGGCCTGTTATGAGAGCCCGCGTTTTCATGATTTGGATATGACATTTGATTCGTCAGTGGATAGATACAATCACACCAACGTCTTAAATCTAATGCTTCATGACGCTAGAAAATTAATGTTTCGTAACATAATATTTCAGAATAGAACAATTGTAATCGAAACACCGTACGTGAAAAAGTTTTTCAATATTTGTTTTAACTGTCGTCCTACCTCGTCGAACCGCCTTCGCTTGCAGAATGTAGATTTATCTGCTATTGCAGTATCTCCTGAATTAATAAAAACTTTGTCAAACACGTGTGCAATTTCGAAATTAACTCTAGGAGACACTCCAGGAAGCTGCGATGAGTATTTAGAATTGCCAAGTCTCAAAACCTTAGTATTAACCAATAATGGTAAAATGTCGTTGAAATTTTTAAATAAAAACTGTTTTAAGTTATTAACTTCGTTAAAAATTGTCGGGTGCGATGATGTGCCAGTTAACAAACTGATAGAATTTGTCACTAATAATACTTGTTTAAGAAAATTAGTATTTAAAGACAGCCAAAGCAAGAATAGGCCCACGCTCGCCCTACTAATGGCTGTATTATCAGATAGTAACGCCATCGAAGTCTTCCACTTCGAATACTCTGATTTGAAAATTTTTAGAGTAATACCACAATTAGAACTGAAAAAGTCAAACACACTCAGAGTTCTCAATTTAGAGAACAATGATTATTGCAAAGAATATATTCAGTTAATTATAGCGAATGCACCAAATTTACAAGAATTAAACCTTCTTGGGTTACAGGTGGCACACTCAATCTCAGTAAATGAGCTACCCAATTTAAAATCGCTTCGACTGAATTATAATTATGCGATCGAAAATACAATAGCAAACTTACTGAACGAGCGAAAACTCGATATTACAATAAAAAATACATGGGGAAAGAAAAAACCCCGTCCTATAAATCTATTTAATTTAAGAAAAATAATTTTAAGATGTGCTAACATAAGCATCCAGTTCATTAATTGTAAGTTTTTCGCATTCACAAAAACACAAAAAGCTTTAGAGTTAGATGGAATTACATTCCAGTTCCACGAAAACATTATCATTGTTCGTAAAACATAATTACACCTTTTTAAAAATTGTTTTGAAATTAATAATTTGTGTGTTGGTCATTCGGCGGTAATTTTTGTATATATGTACCAATAACTTAGAAAAAATTCTCTGAATAATATGTTTGAAAGTCCTCGTTACACCAATGTTGCAATTATAAAAAAGTGCCCGATAAAAGGGTAGTGTTGTGACACATAAGAAATGTTGGTTGTCTTCAAGTGTATCAAGTGTAATTTTTACTTGAGCTGGTAGATGTTATACAGAGAAGCAGATCTTACGACCCGGGCAGCGACCCACGCAGTATATCTTGCCTATTCGTAAACTCTACCTAGCTTAATTTATGTACTTTTTTATATTTTCATATTCTTCTTGTATGTGTCGTGACATATAAGAAATGTTGATTGTCTTAGTAAATTTCAAGTGTCTCGAGTGTAATTTTTACTCGAGCTGTAGATGTTATACAGAGAAGCAGATCATACGACCCGGGCAGCGACCCACGCAGTATATCTAGCCTATCTGTAAACTCTACCTAGCTTAATTTATGTACTTTTTAATATTTTCATATTCTTCTTGCATGTGTCGTGACACATAATAAATGTTGATTGTCTTAGTAACGATACACATTTCAAGTGTCTCAAGTGTAATTTTTACTCGAGCTGGTAGATATTACACAGAAGCAGATCTTACGACCCGGGCAGCGACCCACGCAGTATATCTTGCCGATCCGTAAAGTCTACCTAGCTCAAGTTATGTACTTCTTTATATTTGCATATTCTTCTTGCATGAGCAACGAGTATTTGAAAAAATTTATTCAGTTAATTATAGCGAATGCACGAAAATACGAAAAGCTTTAGAGTTAGATGGAATTACATTCGAGTTCCATGAAAACATTATAATTGTTCGTAAAACATAATTGCACCTTTTATTTTCTACCGACTGTCTTAATATATAGTATAATTATTTCTTCTATTTCTCTTTTTGCATTAAAGAAAAAAACCAAATTTTGAACACTGTTTTAATTTTATCCTTGATATTACCACCTTCCTCCCCCCATATACATATATAATAATATTCCCGCATATTGAATAAACTATATGTACTTCTAGGTTACAAAGGTAAGAAATGTAAACCTTAATTGTTCTATCATGATATCAATTACTAATACTACAATATGAATTCCATCCACTGAATATTTATTTATTTATTTATTTATTTATTTATTTAGGTGTCGTGACACACAGGAAATGATAGTTGGCTTAGTAACGATACACATTTCAAGTATCTGAAGTGTAATTTATACAAGAGCTGGTAGATGTTATATATACAGAGAAGCAGTTTTACGATCCGGGCAGCGAACCATGCGGTATGCCTTGCCTATCTGTAAAGTCTATTCAGCCCTTCTAGTGTTATAATCGTATTATTCACGATTAAAAGAGTTTTTATTCAATTTAAGGTTTTATGGGCAATATATTAAAAATAATATCAGATCAATAAAATTTCATCAGTAGGTTAATAATATCATTATAAACGTCTCTGTCAAATTTGAATATGATTTTCGAGCTAGTTTTCGAGATATTGTTAGTTTAAAATTAACGTGGCTTCTTATGGAGATTCTCTAAATATGGCTAGATTAGTTATAGTTATTGAAAAAATTAAGTTGAAAAAATAGTGTTTAATTCTTGTAAATTTGTGTATACGTAAAAGAAAACCTTTATAATCGATTGCAATTGAAAAGAATTGCTTTTGGGAGCTAGTATTAAAGTTATAGTATACGAACTGTGTAATAAGGCGTACAGTCATACCAAAAAGTTAAAAAAAAGGGCATTAAAATGTTCTAAAACCGATGTAAAGTTTTCTTCATAGTTCTAAAAACATTCTACATATTTGTTTACTCTTAGTACTGTAGAATATTACTGTTTTCGACGAATTATACGACCAAAATATTTATAATGGTGAAATTGCAGCTAATGGTAGTTTTTTGATTAATGTTAGTTGGCTGCAGCTAATAGCCAAGGTTACTACCAAATTGTTTAAATAAATGACACGATTTATTTAATTTGCGACGTTTCGGACATTTTTATTGTTATGTCCCTCTTCAGGCAAAGTATGTGTTATGTTTTAATCGTATTACGGAGAACTATCACATTGACGAACTGATAGTTCACCGTAACACGATTAAAACATAACACATACTTTGCCTGAAGAGGGACATAACAATAAAAATGTCCGAAATGTCGCAAATTAAATAAATCGTGTCATTTATTTAAACAATTTGGTAGTAACCTTGGCTATTAGCTGCATCCAACTAACATTGACCAAAATATTTGTCTTAAATTTTTTAATGACACCTTAGGGCCAATATAACCTTAAGCTGCTGGGCGAGCAACATCAGTCTCCGCTGTCGATTTTTGCAGCGCTAAATTTTTTTTAATAACGTAACTAATTTAGAATCCTCTCGAAAAATTGATGGACACGATTAATTGCTTTATGGATATGGATATTAAGGTTAAGTTTAATTTAACTAAATTATCAAATTGTCTCATCAAAAAAATTTTTTCGAAGTTACATGCTTGCGAAATGTCATGTTTTTTGATCTCAATAATTAAAAGATTACGGAGGACAATGCACTAATTTTTTATATATCGTTATAGATTTTTGTTTCGACTGAAAGCTGTATGAAATTTGCTCGGTCGGTAAAAGTTGGGTTTGACACCACCTTAACATTTTTTATTTTATATCCAACTTGAACGCTCGAGAGCGCATTGTCTTCCTTATGCCATTTTAGGGAGAGATAGGTATGTACAAGAGAAAAATTTGAGAAATTATTTACGGGTGAAACGTAACATGTCACTTCGAAGGGGATGTGCGATACCCTCTCACACGTAAAAGTGATACCGACATCATTTTTCAACGACTACATCTCATGACAGTACTAATAGAATCGCTTCAGAAAAATTATGAGTATAAAATTTACATATACGGAGGGCGTGAAAATTGTGTTTTTCCAAATCAATTTTTGAAAGTTATTTTTATTAAATAATGAAATTGGGTTGATTTTAAAGTCCACATCGTGTTAATATATAATCGCGCGTCATGCTTGACTCGATGATAACTTCTGAAATTTTGCTATTCCCTCTGAAATCGCATAAGGAAGCAAAAGATTACTCGAGCGTTTAAATGTGATAAAAAATAAAAAATGTTAGGAATCAAGCTATTGTTGCTTTTTTAAAATAAACTTTCAAAAGCAAAGCAATATTTAGGCATCTAATATTAAAAAATTTATTTATAATACTCTAACCACAAAATCATAACTTTAATATGATTATTCAGCTCTCGTGGTATAAAATACGTTTCGAATGTGGTGGGTAAGAAGATTTTTAGCTCACATGACTTTTCTCATTCGCTTCGCACGTGCGAAAAACATCACATGAGCTAAATAATCACCTTCCACACCCGTGTCAAATGTACTATTTCAAAATTTGCTCTAGTATTAAGCTAAAACTTTACCATTTGTGGTAATTATTACAAATATGATATAAATTTCACGCCGTAGGGTAGAGCTGCGCGTGATTAGTATAGTACTTGGACTGCAATAAATTTTCGCTTGTGAGAAAACGTAAAATAGGTGACTTTGATATGTTTTCCAAGTTCAAACTTACTAAATGGGATTTAAATAAACAAAATATATGGGTAACTTCACGTCAACTGTTCAGGTCAAAATTTTAAAATGGCTAAAAATGGGTTTTCCTAGTTCCAAATTAGCCCAAAATACAGCCCTAGATTTTTAGAGCAAAATATTCAATGGTTCAAAAGTTATGATCAATTGAAAATTTGAAAATCTTGATTTTTTTTAAAAAACATAAATTTTCATGATTTTTTAACTCAAAATATTGAAACTTTTTCTATAGCACATTAAATGGGAAAAAGTTTGCAAATTCTGAGTAGAATTTATACATAAGAAAATACCATACACAATATGCTTAAGGCGGCTGTGACATGATTAATATCCCTTGTCAGAGGTTAAAAATTTGATACAAAATGTTACCTTTAAAATGAGACCTTGATGAAAGTGGAATTCAAACTCAGAAATAAGTAACAGGCAATTAAAGCTGACAAAAGATTGAAAAAGCCCCTTTTTTTTCTATAAAAGCACCTGACTATTGGATGCAATTTTAGTAATTCAACCTTTCATGTTGATTCCATAAAATTTTTTTTTTTGTGTTGCTCCTTCAATATAATATACACCACAACTATAAAATATAACCATGAAAAATATTTATTGCATTAATAATATGAAACTATTCCATATAGCACACATAACACATTGCAAGAACTTGTCTGTCGACAAATTTATTCTCTGCTACTTATAAGCGTATGGGCGGTACTCGAACTTTCTAGTTTTGCCCGCTATTGCAGATGGAGAGGGCGCCTGAGTTGCTTACCATAGCGAATAGGATTATTATTAGCACCCTTAACGCCATCTATGAGCGCTCATACATATTACTTTGTGCACAATCAGAAGAATATATTAAATAGATTTATTTGTGTACAATAAATCAATAATTCCATGAAATGTAATGTGCACGATAAAAACGTGTCCTCGTTATAAGAATATTGTATTTGTGCAAAATATATACCTTATTGTGCACGACAACGTTTAATAAAAAACTGCAAGATTTCGAAATAAATTGTGCATGATATTTCATGTGCATAAAAATATTGTGCATGAAAATCGGATCGAATTTTTAATTTTAATTAAAAATTACGTGCAAAATCTAAAATGCTTTGTGCATAAAACTCTAGGTTTATATTTTTGTGTATAATGAATTTGTGTTTAATTCTTATGTGCATAAACCACACTATGCCAAAATTTCAAGTACAAAAGTTGTGGATAAAATTGAAATAAAATTTGTTTTCTATTCAACATTTGCATAAATAAAAATAAAAACTATTATTATAATTCAAATAGAAATTATGAAAACAATGTTTTTAATTTCAAATATAATTGCAATCATAGTTATACTTATATATTTAAGATTCCTATGTGCACTTTAATCATATCAATTAATGATAATTAATTAATTTATATATGAATCATAGACTATTTGAAAAGTTATCTAATACATATATCTATTATATGCATGGAATTAAAAGGCATATAAGTGTAGAATTAAAAGGCAAATTTTCTACAAGAAATAATAAATATCTAATAATAAATGCATAATTTCCATTTAAATTTTACTGCAGAGATATATTTATGTTCTAATGATAATAACGATGAAAATAGGTATTACAATTAATGCAATAATAAAATTATAAGGTTTTATGAGCATTGCGGTTGTGCCTATTATGTAAAAACGAAGTTTTTACATAGGGAGGAGGCGGGCGACGAGCGAAGCGAGGAGCAGGTGTGTGTGGGGGCGGGGGGGATGGCGTGCCGAAGGCACGCTGGGGGGCGCAGCCCCCCTAGTTTTCTTTTAATTCTGCAAGGGGTAATAAGGAAAGGATAATGTTTCAATCTAACAAGCTTTTAGACTGTCTATAAATTAGACGATCTTGGTTCCGAAAAATCGAAGCCCAGAAACTGCTCGGGCGTAACATTTATTCAAATCGAGAGTTGTGTCGCTAATTTTCCAGCGAGAGAAGGAGCAAGCATTCAGACCTCTTCCGTGCTCGTATCGTGTACACCATAAACCGGAATCCGGTAAACGCTGATTTGTCTATGACGTACTTTACATCTCTTTCGCGCAAACTCCATGAGACTCGTCTGGTACGCTTATTGCGGATCGAGCATATGTGAAAACCTGAGTGTCGAAGGGGGAGCAGGAGGCACATGTGTGCGAGCAGGGGGAGCTGTAGATCTGTCTTTAAGCGGTGCGCCCCTTATGTACTCCAATACTGTACAAACATTTTCTTTTCCCCGCGGTTAAGACCTCCGTCCCTCGAGCGCAGTCAAGTACGCCGGCGCTCCATATAGAGCTGTCTTTAAGGATGTTCAATGGTTACAGCAAAGTTAACAGAAGTCTTTGAAATTTTAATATATCATTACTTAGATAAAGTAAAAGCAGCTTTAATTTTTTCAATATTTTATACTGAGCATTTTTTCGAGAAAAAAATTCATGAAAATCGAGTTTTTAACATAGGCTCTTATGGGAGAGTGAGGTTGTGTGACCTTTGGACATAAAAATCTCATATAAAAAGTTAAGAGATTAGGTTAAAAGACCTTTATTTGAATAGAAAAATAATCAAAGAATAAAAACGTAGAGGGATCTTGACCGCTTACAGGGCATTTGGGAAAGAAGTAAGTGAAAACGTAACACCGAGTTCGTCGGCTGCGCGAGGAGGTGCGCGGTGAGCGGCGAGCGCCCGCGGGGAGAGAGAGGCGTCCCTCGCCTCGCCCCGTAGCATGACACCATTGAACATCCTTAAGCGGTGCGCCCCTTATGTACCCCAATACTGTACAAACATTTTCTTTTCCCCGCGGTTAAGACCTCCGTCCCTCGAGCGCAGTCGAGTACGCCGGCGCTCCATATAGATTATGTTACATAGCCTATATACATTTCAACCGGGCCCATGCTGATAATCCGCCAAATTTTTTTCCACCTACTCGCTGATGCTCTTGATACAGATACCGCATGGTTGTGGAACAAGCGTATTTATTTGTTCCCTTTACCTACAATTTATGTTTATATCCAAGCTGTGCTGCGTCGGCTATGATGCAATGGTGATGAACGAATGTCATTTCGCGTGCTTAACAAATTCACTTGGAAGCGAGAGCTGAGCCGTTTCGATCTTAGAGTTAATTTTCATGTCAAACTATTTATTTGTCGACGTTGATTGCAGAAGAAGTATGTGTTACATTGTTGGTAGGCTCACTTGACGGTGACCCAGAGACGCGCGACAGCCAGACGGAGAATAAGAGTCCGGATGGCGGTGCGGGTGGCGGCAGCGGGGACGGCGGCGCCGGCTCAAAGCGCCGTGGACCTCGGACCACTATCAAGGCTAAACAGCTCGAGATCCTAAAGACGGCCTTTTCGCAGACACCCAAGCCGACGAGGCACATCCGTGAGCAACTCGCCAAGGAAACCGGACTGCCCATGCGAGTCATCCAGGTGATGTAGAATAGATGTTGGAATTACTGTAGTATACCTATAGAAATAACATTTTTTTTATTACAGTGATATTATGTAGTACATTGAAAAATATAAGGTACGTGATTTTTAATTGTTAATTCGGTGGTTTAAGGAGTAAAACCTAATATTTTTGAATTTTATAAAATATATTTGAAAGGGGTTAAAATTTAAATTATCTCTATCTATATATAGGCTGCCATTTAATATTTATGAAAAATTTTTTTTTTTTTCATTAAACATAGAATTCCAAAAATATCTATACTATCTTTTACCAGTTATTAAGTTTATGAATTACTTTCATATGTTAACATTTTGAAGAGGTTATATGCATTGAAAAGAGTTTAACAGAAAAAAATATTTTTCGTAAAAAATGAGTTTTTGTTGTCGAATGATATAAAATACTAAATAACTAGAGTAAAAATCAAATAAATTTTTAACTCGTACTTGCCATTGAAAGGTCATGTAGGCCCACCCTATTTTACCTTTGGTTGAATAACATGAATGACTTTTAAAAGTAACCACCCAAAGAACATGAATACAAATTTTCATGTTAAAATATTAATCACGTTATTGGTTATTACAAGTTATTCTTCTAGGATAAGTCTGACCCCAGTGTGGCAAGTAAGGATTAATGATTTTTTTTAAATCGCAATTATTTTATAGTATATTTCAATACAAGTGCAAAGTGATGATTCTAGCACGATGACACGAAGTGATGATTCTAGCACGGGTGAGAATCATACGAGTGTAGAATCATCCTTTGCACGTGTATCGAACGATATTTTTCGATACAGGGGACGTAAAAGCGATTTAAAAAATTTACAGATGTGTGCCATGTAAAACAAATTTGTATAAATTTTGCATAAATTATACATAGATAATTGTGCATAGGATTGGAAAAGCATAATCTATGTATAATTTATACATAATCTATATAAAAATTATGTCAGCATAGTTTATGCATAACATTATGTTATTATGGTAAATAAAGTGTATAAATAAATTGTTCTAAATTTATATAAGAAATAATACAGAATTGGCATATAGTGTATTTACATTTTTACTTAAATAATTTATATTACATTATCACACATATAAATATTTTTTACACGTGTTCAGAGGGATACTATAAATACAAAGTTATGAAATAAGACAAAACATTGAACAGACTTAAAAAATTACCAATTTAGTCATTTTTCAAAAACATATACAGTGCAACCCCGTATTAAGCACGCCTAGGCTCGTAAAGGGAAGAATTTTTTTTACATAAAAGTATACCCCCTCCACGCACTTTCCCCTCAAGTATCAAGCGCTTTCTGTCCCTCGCTCTCTCTCTCTTTCTTCGGCGCGTGACCTCTCAATAAGCGATCTGACGATCGTCAGTTTGTTAACAATATTGATGTTCACGTAATAGAACGTTTTGGGAGTGAATATCGTTTTCAGTATAGGAAATTGTGCTGTGCATAAAAATGTATACTTATAAGAATATTTAAGTGTACGTGTGTTGATTAAAGTGAAATTTTTCTATTAAAAAGTCTCTTCTAAACTCTGTTTTGCTTGACGCGCTTATTGAGAGGACAGGTTGTGAAGTCCAACTCGAGCTGGTAGTTTAAGACGGAGTGGGGATACTCTGTTCTTAGAATTGAGCGGGAAACTAGGGAAACGCGCTTATTGCGAGAGCGCTTATTTCGGGATTCCACTGTGTACATTAAAAACACGGTTACAAGGTGATAAAATAGACGGTTTATTGAAGGCAAGGGCATATTTTGAGAGACATCAATCCCAGGACCAAAACGCGCAGTTATGTGATGGCAAGTACGCCCAGCTGGATCGTACTTTCTTGGGTCGCCCGGCTTTTTCCAGAAACCCCTGCAAATTTAAAAAATCACAAAGTATCTGATCTTGGTAGGATATCGAAAAATCAAAAGTGTTCACAAATATTATTTTATTGAATTATACATTTAAGGATATTTTTGATCATAAACTTTTTTGTTTGATTTGATTCACATAATAATTTAAAAATTTGAAGTACTTGCTTTAGTTTAAATGGTCTTAAAACAGCTTCGAAAATCTAAGTACAAATATATGGGTTTAACTATTATCTCAAATTATAATTCCTTTTTTTAATTGAAGTACACTTATCTGATTTTTACTGCAAATCTCGTAACATACGTAACATATATCCTACAGGAACTCGAAGATGAAATTATGCCTTTGGTCATTGGCAATGCTCTCTTTCTCTCTTCTCCTCCCTACCCATCCCCCTCTCTCCCACTCGCTCCCTCTCTCTCCCTCTCTCCCCCTCTTCCCCTCCCCTCTCGCCCTCTCTCCCTCTCCCACCCGTCGATGTCGTCCTCTATGTGCTTCTACAATACCGACTCATTTTCTATGAAATTCTTCATTGGCCGCCGGCTCCTACGGCGTTAAAAATCATCTTGTTACAACACGAACTTTTCACGATCCAGCCGTGCACTATGCGTATATTAACTCCCATGTGTAGATTAGAGGTGTCCAGCATTCGATTGTTAACCAGAAAAAACAAAGAAACCAACCAACTTCATGTATCTGTAACCTATGGGTGACAGTTAATACACTCATAGTGCACCTCTGTATCGCGAAAAGTTCCTGTTGTAACAAGATGATTTTTATCGTCGTAGGCGCCGGGGGCTAATGAAGAATTGAAGAATTTCATAGAAAATGAGTCGGTGTCGTAGAACCACATAGAGGACGACATCGAGAGAGAGAGAGAGAGAGAGAGAGAGAGAGAGAGAGAGAGAGAGAGAGAGAGAGAGAGAGAGAGAGAGAGAGAGAGAGAGAGAGAGAGAGAGAGAGAGCATTGCCAATGACCAAAGGCATAATTTCATCTTCGAGATCCTGTAGGATATATGTTACGTATGTTACGAGATTTGCAGTAAAAATCAGATAAGTGTACTTCAATTAAAAAAAGAAATTATAATTTCAGATAATAGTTAAACCCATATATTTGTACTTAGATTTTCGAAGCTGTTTTAAGACCATTTAAATTAAAGCAAGTACTTCAAATTTTTAAATTATTATGTGAATCAAATCAAACAAAAAAGTTTATGATCAAAAATATCCTTAAATTTATAATTTGATAAAATAATATTTGTGAGCACTTTTGATTTTTCGATATCCTACCAAGACCAGATACTTTGTGATTTTTTAAATTTGCAAGGGTTTCTGGAAAGAGCCGGGCGACCCAAGAAGCCACGATTAAGCTGGAAGTACTTGTCATCAGATAACTGCGCGTTTTGGTTCTGGGATTGATGTCTTTCAAGATGACTTCAATAAACCATCTATTTTACGACCTTGTAATGGTGTTTTTAATGTATATATGTTTTTGAAAATTTACTAAATTGGTAATTTTTTAAGTCTGTTTAATGTTTTGTCTTATTTCATAACTTTGTATTTATAGTATTCCTCTGAACACGTGTAGAAAATATTTATATGTATGATAATATAAATTTAAGTAAAAATGCAAAAATATACTATATGCTAATTCTGTATTATTTCTTATATAAATTTAGAACAATTTATGTATAAACTTTACTTACCATAATGACATAATGATTATGCATATACTATGCTCAAATGATTTTTTATATAGACTATCTATAAATTATACACGGATTATGCTTTTCCAATACTATGACAATCATCTATGCATAACTTATGCAAAATTTATACGAATTTTTTTTACATTGGTAAAATGCATTTTACGCACACTGTATCGAAAAATGGTTTTATATATGTGTAACTTCATGTCAACTGTTCAGCTAAAAATTTTAAAATTGTTCGAAATTTTTTAACTCGTTCCAAATTAGCCCCAAACCACAACCATAAAGTTTTAGAGCAAAATATTCAATCGTTCAAAAATTAGAATTAATTTCAAATCTGAAAATTTGGAATTTTTTCATAAATTTTCAATTTTTATGATATTTTAAGTCAAAAATTTGAAACTTTGTATAGCACATTAAATGGAAAAAATTTACAAATTGTAAGTAGATTTGCTGAGAAGTTTTCCAGATCGATACCAATTACTTTGCTAATATATACTTGACAGAACACCATACAAAATATGCTTAAGGTGGCTCCAGCGGTCTAGTAGACCAAAAGCTATGAACATTTTTTACAAAAATTCATTTACACGTTCCAATCTGAAAACTGATATGACAGGAAGCAGAGTTCTTAACATAACGGAAAATTTTTTTGTCAGAAAATTTCCAATTTTGCAAAAGTATATTTTTCCATTAAAAAACCGCTGCCAATTCATTGGCACGTAGCTTCCTCAAACTTAATTTACTGATTCCTTTAATTAATTTTTAATTCCAATATTTAAAATTTATTACTTCAGAAAGAAAGAAATAACAAAACTCCAACATAATTTATTCAAATTTTTATAGATTATACATTTCCACAAAATTTCACATACATAAAATATATATCACAATTGCCTATAAATTTGCAACTGATATTTAGAGCTAAATGTCTAGAAAAGTTGTAACCTCAAATATCTCTAAAATTTATGAACCAATCACTTTGCCAAAAGAACTCATCCGAGAACTATCAATAATATACCTCTACAATGAATTTTGAAGCGAATAAGACAATTTTACTCTTGTAATAGTTGAACATATAAAATTCATTTTCTTTCATTTTTCAATTTTTACGTTTTTGTTAATAACAAAAGAACCGTGATAGCTAGAGAATTAATTTTTTTTAGAAAATATAGGTAATTTAATTCTCTTTCGAATACCACCCACCCCATTTAGATACATATAGCCGTTCTCGAGAAATTACGATTTAAATAAAAATTGAAAAAAATTTTAACCTCAAATATCTTCGAAATTTATGGATCAATCCTTTTGCCCAAAGAACTCACTCGATTGGTATACAAAATCTACCCCTACAAAAAATTTCAAAGTGATTAAGCCAATTTTACTATAGTTATTGAACGACAAAAAAAATTACTCTTTTTTATAAATTATTTTTTTTCTCAAAAAATAATGAATAAAAAAACCTAAAAATTTAGTAAGTTATAGTACTTAATATCCTTTATAACCAAAAACATATTCATGTTAATATCTTTTTTTTAATTTCGAAATATGAACTATTTACAAAAAATTACGTTTTCATCAATAACTTATGACGAAATATAGCTACCGACTTTTTTATTTTTTAAATTGTAGATAATTTTATCCTACATACAGAGAATTCATGATATATAAACAATATTTGTTCTAAATATTAAAAAAATCGAAAAAAAAAATTTTGAAAATTAAAAAATGGCTATAAAAAAAAAATTAAATTTTACAAAAATAGAACATTGACCCCAATTGTGGAAGAAAAATCTAAAAAATGATCACTCTCCCGTTAAAATCGGTCGAGTAGATCATGAGATATCAGCGTACACACACACACACACACACACACACACACACACACACACACACACACACACACACACACACACACACACACACACACACACACACACACACATACACACACATACACACACACACACACACACACCTACACACACACACACACACACACACACACACACACACACACACATTCATACGGACATTTTCTAAAAATAGTGTATTTCGATTCCAAATTTGCTAAATAACATTTCTAACACATTATCTCATAAACTTTTTTTTTACTATCACAAAGCTTCCTCTATGAGGAAGCAAAAGTGAATAAGAAATACAAATCTTTTTTTGATTTTCATTCAATTTTAATTGGCAACGCCTCATTTTCTTCCTTGTTAAATTTCAGGGAGAGTCAACGATATCAAAATTGAAAAATTTTCAAAATCGGCAAAGTTATATGCAATTGTTTATAAAATTTTTGAATTTTGATATCGTTGACTCGCAATCGTTGACTTGCAAATTAAAATTGAATGAAAAACAAAAAAGATTTGTATTTCTTATTGAATTTTTTTTTAATGGACAAAATATACTTTTGCAAAATTGGAAATTTTTTGACAAAAATATTTTTCGTTATGTTAAGAACTCTGCTTCCTATCATATCAGTTTTCAGATTGGAATGTGTATATGAATTTTTGTAAAAAATGTTCATAGCTTTAGGTCTACTAGATTGCTGGAGCCACATTAAGGCGAATGCGATGGTATTAATATCCTTCACCAAAGGCTAAAAGATTTGTAAGAAATGTTACCTTCAAAACGCAACCTTGGTGAAGATGGAAATAGATCACAGGAAAAGGTTACGTGCAATTAAAACTGTCAAAAGAGTGAAAAAAACCCTGGTTTTCTTTAAAAAAACAAGTAACTATCGGATACAACTTTATGAATTCAACCTTTCATGTTGATTCCACAAAATTTTGATTTAGTGCTCCTTTAATATGTTATGTTCCACAGCTGTAAAATATAGCCCTGGAAATATTTAATGGATTAATAACATCGAACTATTACATGTGGCACGCATATATAACATGTTGCAAGAACTTGTCTGTTAACGAATTTCTTCTCTACTACTTATAAGCGAATAATTCGTTTTACTCTACCAAAAGTATAAATTTTACTACTAAAAAGTATTTTTATTGTATGAAAATTATGAATAAGTAGAATAGTTAAGATCATGATGTAATAATAATAAATGATCCAATAAATATTTTCCAGGGTTATATTTTACACCTGTGGAACATAATATATTGAAGGAGTACCAAATCAAAATTTTGTGAATTCAACATGAAAGGTTGAATTAACAAAGTTGTATCCGATAGTCATTTGTTTTTTTAACAAAAGCAAGGTTTTTTCCGACCGTTTTAACCCATTAAGTCCCGAGCGGACATTTCTGAGTCGATTGGTTTTTGGCTTAGAGAACATGTTAAATTAACGGAAATCAATAAGGTTATGATGGTTTCCTATGTAAAAAGACCTGCTCTTTCCAAATCCGGCGTCAGAATCATAAAATTTCCATCAGAAATTCAATATGGCCGCTCAAATTTGACAAAAATTTTGATTTTTCATAAATCGACTCTCGGGATATTTTTCAGTTTTACTTCAATGAATTTGTCCAAAACAATTTTTTATCGATATATTAGTTTCCAAAACGTTATTATAACAAAGTTGCATATAAATTTTCAGAATATTCAAAATGGCTGATCCAATATGGCGGATATCGTAACAAAAATCAAACATATATGTAATAAATAGATAAAACTATGCTTGAGAATATTTTCATAAAACTTACATGTGGATACTCATTTTATAGGTTTTCGAGGTCGCTGAGTTCAAATTTACTATGAATTTAGGATTATTTGAACACAATATTAGTTTTAATATTTAAAATGAGTACCCACATGTAAGTTTTATGAAAATATTAATTTTTGTACATTTTTAGTCGTCAAGTTGAATCCGCCATTTTGAAAAAGTAAAATCTGATGGTGAATTTGAAATCAGCGGCCTCGAAAACCTATAAAATGAGTATCAACATGTAAGTTTTATGAAACTATTAATTTTGTTATATTTTTAGTCGTCATTTTGAATCCGCCATTTTGAAAAAGTAAAATCTGATGGTGAATTTGAACACAGCGACCTCGAAAACCTATAAAATGAGTACTCAAACATGGTTTTATCTATTTATTACATATATGTTTGATTTTTGTCACTATATCCGCCATATTGGGTCAGCCACTTTGAATATTCTGAAAATTTATATGCAACTTTGTTATAATAACGTTTTGGAAACTAATATATCGATAAAAAATTGTTTTGGACAAATTCATTGAAGTAAAACTGAAAAATATCCCCAGAGTCGATTTTTGAAAAATCAAAATTTTTGTCAAATTTGACCGGCCATATTGAATTTCTGATGGAAAATTTGAAGATTCTGACGCCGGATTTGGAAAGAGCAGGTCTTTTTACATAGGAAACCATCATAACCTTATTGATTTCCGTTAATTTTATATATTTTCTAAGCCAAAAACCAATCGACTCAGAAATGTCCGCTTAGGACTTAATGGGTTAATTGCACCTAACCTTTTTCTGTGATCTATTTCCATCTTCATCAAGGTCGTGTTTTGAAGGTAACATTTTTTACAAATCTTTTAGCCTTTGGTGAAGGATCTTGAGACGATCGCATTCGCCTTAAGCATATATTGAATACCATTCATGTCAAGTATATATTAGCAATATAATTGGCATCGATTTGGAAAACTTCTGAGCGATTCTACTTACAATTTGTAAACTTTTTCCCATTTAATGTGCTATACGAAAAGTGTCAAGTTTTTGAGTTCAAATATCATAAAAATTGAAGATTTAAGTAAAAATTTAAAATTTTCAGATTTGAAGTTAATTCTATCTTTTGAATGATTGTACATATTGCTCTAACACTTTATGGTTGTGTTTTGGGTCTAATTTGGAATGAGTAAAATAATTTTGAGCAATTTAAAAATTTTGAGCTGAACAGTTGACATAAATATATATATAATAACGGGGGGATTTAGTCACGTGGGCAGCAACTAAATACTCCCGATTATGATTGGTGGATAAATAACTTGAATTGATTTGCTATCCAAGGCAAATACAACGACGACTAAAGGTAGTCGGCAAAATAAACTTTGATTTAAATAAGCCGTAATGCAGAAAGCATATTACGACATTCTGGGCGCCAGGCACTGTTAATAAGCAAATTTACAGATAAATACAGTAAGCAGTGCCTCTCACTATTCGAAATACCAATTAAGGTTGATTACTTACAGATTTTTAATAGTTGCTCGACAGCTCCGCGGCAGAGGAGCGAGTTCAGACGGCAGGAGTAATTCACACGTTCAGACAATCACAATAACAGCCCAAATAACATTCAGAATAATTCATGTAACATAACATAAATAAATAAGAACCAGAAATTCTGAGTAAATATAATACTAAATCTATTACTTTAATTTCTAAATTCTTGTACTTTAACAATAAGCCTATTTACGGCACAGATTTAATTACTATAATTCTTAGCAATTATTTTAGAAACAGTTATTCGTTATGCGCTCGCCGAGGCATTAACATTATTACAATAGAGTTTAAAGCGCGGCTATAATTAGAATTTACCTATCTATTTTATTCACAATTTACTTCTTTTTGATTCGCAAATTCACCTTTACAATTTCGATATATCCCGAGTCACACGTGTACAGTAAAGATTATCTTAAATAAATCTCGTGATAATATAAAAACGGAAGAGTTTAGAGTTGATATGAAATAACAGGGATGAAGGTATTCAAGCGCAAATACAAACTAATTTACGCGAGGCAGAAGGCACTCGCGGGATTTTTCCTATACGGCAAACAATAGCACGGCGCGGTAGATCGGTACTGCTCTGCTGGCTCCACGATGTTACCCCGTCGGCAGCCAAGAAGGGAAACGCCGAGCGTTACGTCGTCCTGCACAATGATGTCTCGCTCGTCGTCGACGCGGTTTGCGCTGATTGGCCATTGAACATCACCTCAGCCGACGTACGGCAGTCAATGCTGCATTTGTGCTTACAATCAACAAAATAAAAGAAAATTATCTGACAGGCATAAGTTTTGAAGATATTGTATACTGAATGTAATATTATCATACACATGCCAAAATTATATTTCAGGTTTCAGATTGAACAATCAAATAAATTATTGTATTATAAAATCCTGATTATGATTTTACAGTATACTAAAGGTATTTGTATAGCTGAAACAACTAATTATGAGTAAGACGTTTGAAAGTATTTTGTATAGCAATATAAGTAATAGGGTATTAATAATTAAATATGTTATATTCAGTTTGTAAAAGCTTTTTCTTAGAACAGAAATATGTGATTATTATAATTAGTAAATAATGTTGAATGACTGACGATGGACATACAAGTAGCATGAGCAAAAGTATTTGACTAGGGTAACAGTTTTTAACAGTGAATATGATATATGTCATAACATCAGTTTCATACAATTGCACGCTTTCTGGGATGGAGTTCTATCGCATAGTAGATATTTTGTGAAAAAAGCAACAGTCTAACCTATAGAATATTGTAAAATGACATTAACTGTAATTTTTTACGTGTGAGCCTATCTAGGTTCACGTACGTATGAAGGGTTTGTGGTGTTCGTGTTGTTCCAAGCCGAAACTCGAAACGATGCAATGAAATACAACGAGAGTTAAAGCATACGTGCGCTATTTATTAAAATACTTTACGCGAGAGAGAGATAACCTAACGCGCGTTCGCGATGCGACCTATCGACGTCCTATCATGTCAACTCGAACTCTTCGCCTCTTGTCTCCGTCTGCGTCTCTGATCCTTTCTCTCTTCTTCCACCTGACTTTCGTTCTCTCTCTTTCTGTCTGCCCGCCCCCGCTTTCATTCTCTTTCTTTCTGTCTGCTGGATGCGTTTTCTTCCGCTTTTATGGCATCGCCCTGGGTTCGTTAGTGGGGGATCATTGCTCATCGGCCGTCCGTTCCTTCCCCCTAATTTGATGTCGAGATCTCATGCCGGTGATTCAGTGCCTCGTGGATTCGCTGTTCTACTGACTCGCATTGGTTGATGTCATTCATCTTCGACATTCGACGTCCTCTATTAACGCTCGGCATATTGCTGACCTGGAGTTTGTGTTGGGCTACGTGTCTTCGTTCTTCGAGTGTCTGCATGAACGACCCGTCGTAGCTGAATCCGGATAACGGCACTAGTTTTGTTAAGGGCTAAATTTTTTTGTTGTTAATTTTTAATTTTATTGTTTATAATTTTTAACAATAATTAATTTATAACATTGAAGGTTATTTGGTTTTTCGAGTTTTGGCATTATGAAACTAATCTGAGGATATATTAGTGCCCACATACCAACTTTTATCCAAATCGCTTAATAAACAATCTTGTTATTAATTAATTAATTCACGTTTTACAACTTATTACGACTTTTCTCGGTGAATACATATCGTATCGGGGAGTTCGTAGTATAGGTAGAACAGACAGTCCGTTCAACATTATTTCGCGCCTGACCCTTAATTAACAAATTAATTGCACAAAGGCTATGCGATGTAGCCCAACGCGGATAACGACATCGGGCTGGTTGTCCCTTAGCTTTTCTTTCCGGCCTATTTACAATCTTCATTATTATTATATTATATCTTACTATTCCTTTTTCACGGCTAAGATCGGGTATCTCGCATAAATTTTTTTTTTTATTTCGCGATGTAGCCGTCCTAGGGCTCAGAATTCGCGCAGCCAGTCGAATTCTTTATTTTCTTTTTCGTAATTTGAAATTGTCTTATTTTTTCTTTTATTCTTTAGTTGCGCGGCGGTGAGTGTGCACTTTACATTCGTGCTGACGTTCGATTTAACTTGATACGCGGCCTTCTGCAGTTTAATTTATGTTTATGTAATGTGCGCTTTGTTTAATCTCTGAGTATGACTCATTTGTCACGAGCCCGATATGCTCGATTGTTGTCTCTGAAATCTGTCGTGTGTGCCTGCTTACAATTTTATAAGGATTCTGGTAATAGATTTTAAGCAAATAATTCCAACTATTATTATTATATTAATTGTATTATTGATCAATGTTTCCTTTTCTTTTTCTTTTTGACTATACCCCTGCTGGTACATGACAAGTTAGTAACTTTAAATATATATATATATATATTTTTTTTTTCAACATTCTTATGGGTTTGCGGATCGGTGAAAACAATTCGCCGTCCCTTGTCTTTGCTGAACGCGAATTTTTTTCAATAACTGAGTAGGTGTTCACCTCACAACCTCACCTTTCGTAGCATGCACGCTAGTGTTCTTTCTTAGCCCTGTACGCATTGTTAATTATTTAAAGAACTGTATGTTCATCGTATCTTTGCACGTATGATGTGCTCTCTTTTTTTTCAGCGACCTGGTCGCGCAAATTCCTTGCGATTGTGCCTGTTTTTTTTTATGAGAACGTACGAGATATCGATTTTTATACGCGCGGCGTCTGCGGGGCCGCGAAAAGTAGTATATTACGCACCGGGGGAGGAAAAAACTTGGAAAGTCCACAGCTCGTGTAAATCGCCACCCGAGCCGACGGCTGGCCAATTTTACTCCCGTGGTGCGTATACTATTTTTCTCGATACCTGGGCCGAAAACACCACATTCCCGTTTTTGAGCCGGGTGGGAATGTGGCACTTTCGTCCAGGGTATGGCGAAAAAGAAAAATCGTTTTCGGGGTTATTTTCTTATCAAAGCAGCGTCAGAAAATAGTGGTTAATTTTACTTAAATCTCTTGTACTTTATATTATAAGTCATTGTAGATAATCATATGGATCAAAACTTGATGTTAACTGTTCTAAAATTTACATATTATTTTCCTTGTTCTCGAACTTTGTATAACTAATAACAGATAAGTAACTTTATTATGTATCTGCATACACTATTACATTTTCTGACTGTAAAACTTGTAACTATATTCCTTGAGTTAATTTCCCTTAGTTCAGATTACAACTATTTTCGTAAGAGCGTAGCATATAAGGGCTACGAAAAAGAGTAAATTCCACTTACTATATTTGTATGCGAAGCTCTTAATGTTCTAGCAACTAAAATTATTTCTTATTAACCTATTCTATTAAATTTTCCTTAAATCTTCTCTTTATAATGACCTACTTTTCAACTTAACATTATGAATATATTTGTAATCATTTTTTTCGAATCTAGATATTTTCACTAAATACTCCATTTCTTTATCTTAAAAAATCGGAATATTTAGGCAATAAGCGTAACGCTGTTTTAACCTGCGTTTCTTGTTAATTATTTTCACGTATTCGACCCTTGCATTTAACATTAATTGATATTCAGTCCTTCGATCTCTTAATTTTCTGAGACAATCTCTCTTAATAGCCTGTGTCATATATAATTGTTTACCAGCATTACGTTTTTCCATCGACTCATTTATATGTTCGGTCTTTTCTGTGTTCAAATATTCTCGTGTTTTGAGATCCCATAATTTAAATTCGTCCGCCGTTTTATTCTTTGCCTTCTTCGAAAAAGATGTTAGCGAACTGGCACACTCTAATTTATAGTTATCGTAGCGATTATTTCCTTGCGCCTCGGAAACTTTGCCCATTTCAAGAGTAATTATGCAAGGTTCAAATATAACAATCGGTGGGTCCATAACCACCGACTTATCACATGGAATGTAGCAAAGATTATTGCTCTTCTCATGTTGAAAGAACTTATTTACTAGCGTTTCCTGGCTCAATGGCAGCATCGAAATGGAATCAACAGTATTATCTTCTATCATTTCAATGTGTACGTAATTAATTATTCTTTTCTAAAAAGGGATTCGAATTTCCTCTTCTTTAACAGAAAATTCATCTATCGTAACACTGTTTATTATCGCTAAATGTTTAGCATCGACCGTGGTATTTTCATTGACAAAACTATGTTTCGTTTTTAACAAATTGGCTCTAGGTTCCGTGGAAAGGTGGCCTTCGTTTCTCCTGAGGCTTGCGTTTCTCGCATTAACTATGGGGGGCTGGCGTCCTGCTAGGACAAATCTTATAGTATATTCGCGTCTACCCGCGGTTGCCTCCTTCTTTACTTGCTCGATCCCGCAGGACTCTAGTACTGAGCATCCTGGAAGTTTAAATAACCGGTCGCGTTCTCCCTATTTGGTTCGTTGTTGTTGATGTGATCTCTTGCACTACCTTGCCCATCGTCGTAATGTCAAGCGTCGCTCTGATCGTTGTATCTCCGGTTCTCATTGCGAGCTCGACATCTGCCTGATTGATAATGATTTGCACGATCGTCTCGAGCATTTTCGTTGAAATAAGGGCGATAACGCGAATGGTTGCTGCGGCCTCCCTGATTTCTATAGTTACTCTCTCAGTGTTCCGGTCTCCCATTTATCCTTGAGTCTCGCTTATTCTTACGGTTATCCGGATCCCAGTTTGGGTAGCGGCCTTTGTATTTTCTCGGATCTTGCCTATTTCTGTCGCCTGGGTCGCCCTGCGTGTTAGCGTCCGTGGTTTGTGCGGTATACGCTGCAGCGGGGTACATCAACAGGGGGACCGTACCCATTGGTTAAGTGATATACACCACTTGCGGTGGCGGTGGTGGTAATGGTGATGGTGTTCTTCCCGGTATTTCTAGATTCCCTAAGGTGACTTCCCCGTTCTTCAGCGCCCTTGGCAAGGCATAGCAATCGCCATATTGGATTCCTTCCTTTTGGTGGAAGATGCAAAATTTCGTATCGGCGTCCTTGTACTGGCACCTATCCTCCGGGTGATTATCCATCCCACAAACATCACAGCGAGCTCTAGTGGGAACCTTCCAGATCATGGCCTCCAGCGCATTATCGACTTTTAGCTTAGCGTATTTTTCCATCAGCTCGGTTAGGATACCTTCGGCGGAGATGGGATCCGACTGTGTCCCGACGCGTCGTGCCCCTTTTCTCTGTTCGATCCTTATATTTTCAGTTATTGCCTCAACCAAAGTCTTGAAATTCACGGCTCTTACTTGGTGTTGTAGATCCCCTTGTAATCCGTATAGGAATTGATCAAGGGCTTCCGAGTCATCCCTGTTTTTGTAAGTTAATTTCTCGAAATTTTGTAGGGATCTATCGGCATCGTAGGTATTCAGTAGTCGATTCAGCAAGATTTCTACGCGCTGTCCATAACTTCCGACGCTTTCCCCTTTCTCTTGTTTGATAACTTTAAGTGCGGCGAGTAATCTGTCGGCGCCTCCGGCGTGCGTGTACTTCATCGTAATATCTTCGATTATTTTTTCGACCGATGTAAAACGGTTCATACGACACATATAACCACCCGCAGCTCGTCCGCGAAACTTTGAGGCTAACGCGCTCATCAGCTAGCATTCTGCTGATGGGCCAAATTCATTCAGTACGTTGCACACTACGCGGCAAAAGAAAGCCACCGAGTCTGGGTTTCCGTCGAACGGAGGAATCGTATTCATAGCCTGCTGCAGTGAAAATGTCCACGCAGCGCCTCTCGGGCGGGCGACACGCGAGTGCGGCGGTGGGAATCGATGGACTCGGGGAGTGGCACGACGAGGTGCTGACGCGTCGGCACATAGCTTATTCTGGAGCCTGGCAGCTCCGTTCTTATTTGCGGATCCAAATGCGTCAATCCACCTATGTTCTTGGTTTGCGCGATAAAATGGTTGTAATCCGACAGTCTTCTCGACTTAAATTCTGGTATTTGATCAGGTGTTATCCACTTCGGTATGTAGTCATTGGATGCTTCTATGGCTGTGCGCGGAACACAGAGTAAGTCGCGATCCACGCTCGCTGCGTTGGTTGCTGCCGGGAGTCCCCCATTATTAAGTTCACTTTTTTCGGGCGACGCTCCCGGTGGAGTACGTCGCCTGCAATAGTTCTCTTAACGGGATCGGGGATTTCGGTTGCGTTTTTGGTAATTTTTGTAACCTAGCCGCGAGTTCTTCTCTATAGTTGGTAATAATTTGTACCTCGTCGATCCCCAGATCTCCGGCCCCCTCAGATAAAACGTGATCGCGCTTCCGACTCGCGATTTCTAAAGCCTCGGGAAGGGTAGAGCTATTGCCATGTCGGCACAGGCGAGAGCACCATTAATGTCGGCCTCCAGCTGATCCGTCGTTCGAAACCCGGGTGTTCGAGGGCGTGCACCTAAGTATCGCGTGACTTCTACGTCTGGATCTAATCTCGCAGCTTCATTCTGCCACGCGGAGTCAAGGCTTCTTCGTTATTTCTCATGTTTCGACGCGACAAGAGCTTCTTAAACATTATAGATTTGCGAAGGTGCCCCGAAATTCAAAATCACTTACTATTCGCGGCCCGTAATTTTACGTCCCTTTGCCACACGATTCCACGAGAGACGGGACAAGATTAAATTGGTATTAAGATTTCACTTACACTTGTATGAAGATCGCAATAAGGATGATGGAGACCGATGACGTCCTTCTTTCCTGTCAGGCGTTGAGTGGCACGTATTCGGCGCGATTTCACGATTTTACTCAAATGTATTTCTAACGAACACCCCACATCTAGCACCAGAAAATTAATAATGTTACGTGTGAGCCTATCTAGGTTCACGTATGTATGAAGGGTTTGAGGTGTTTGTGTCGTTCCAACCCGAGACTCGAAACGATGCAATGAAATACAACGAGAGTTAAAGTATCTGTGCGTTATTTATTAAAATACTTTACGCGAGAGAGAGAGAGATGACCTAACGTGCGTTCGTGATGCGACCGCTCCACGTCCTATCGTGTCAACTCGAACTCTTCGCCTCTTGTCTCCGTCTGCATCTCTGATCTTTTCTCTCTTCTTCGACCTGACTTTTGTTCTCTCTCTTTCTGTCTGCCCGCCCACGCTTTCCTTCTCTTTCTTTCTGTCTGCCGGATATGTTTTCTTCCGCTTTTATGGCATCACCCTAGGTTCGTTAGTGGGGGATCATTGCTCATCGGCCGTCCATTCCTTCCCCCTAATGTGATGTCGAGATCTCATGCCGGTGATTCAGTGCCTCGTGGATTCGCTGTTCTGCTGACTCGCATTGGTTGATGTAATTCGCCTTCGACATTCGACGACCACTATCGACGCTTGGCATATTGCAGACCCGGAGTTTGTTTTGGGCTATGTGTCTTCGTTCTTCGAGCGTCTGCATGAATCGGTAGCGCGTGGTTTTCGAGTTCATGGCCGCACGCGCTTGCTCTCTGTAAGCTACCACTCGTAACAAATGTGACTAAATTAATTTTATTAAATTAAATTAAAATTAAATTAAATTAAATTAAATTAAATTAAATTAAATTAAAAAAATTATTAGATGTGCTAAAAAATGTGTTTTTTGACTTTTTTGACTTTTTAAAAAGTCCATAGCTTATTTCTGTGACTTTCAACCATCAAAAACAAAAGATTCTCTTAAAGGTAATAGATTAAGAATACTTTTTGGGCTTTGCTACGAAAAATTCGTTTTCAGTCGAGAATAACATCTGATCGACGTATGATATATGGGAGCGTCCAGCAGAAACGGGCCACCGAGCGCGCGCGGTGCCTTTTTTCGCGTAAAAGGCGCTCTGTTTAACTCGCTCATAATCGTATGCTGCGTCTTTGAAAAAAAAAACCAAGTACCTATATCGATAGATTTTTTTCTGCTCTTTCCAATTGTGCCATTGCTTTTATTGCGAAACGCGTTCTTCCGGACGAAAACTCGAGTTGAATATTGAAAGCCATTTTTCTCAAAGTATATCATGTTTTTTTTCAAAATAAACCACACTATTGGAAAGTACAATTCTTAAGCTTCAAAACCCTATCTTGGAGAAGTTGGAGAAATAATGGGTTTAAAAGTAACAACATGAAAAGGACAGCGCCGAGGGTCCGCGCGAGTCCCTAGCGCCCGTGCGTACGGCACGTTTAAGTGCACGCTCTATTCAATTCGCTAATAATCGTGTACCAAGTCTCTGAAAAAAGAACTAAGGACATATATCGATAGATTTTTTCCTGCTCTTTCCAATGGTGCTATTATTTTTATTCCAAAATGCTTCTGTTCGGGATTATCCGACAATTATATATTGACGCCCCGAGATTTATACAAATGGGCAACTGAGTATTTCAAAAATATTGAGTGCTTTTTTTCATCAAAAGACGATTACTTAAAGGCTACAGAAAAGCTACAAAACAGGCTAGCCTCAGCTAAGACAATACCCGGAACTCAATTGTTTCATTGTATTAAATTATTAAATGATGCCAAAAAGTTAGAACTTAAAAGATTTTCAGCGTCAGAAGATTCTCAATTATATCCACCGATCAAAAAAGAGAAAATACTTAAAACTCAAACAAAGAAAGAAGCGGATGTCGCAAAAAGGACAATTCTTATAAAATCAAAAAAATGTAAAAAAATTAGAATTTAAAGGAAAAGGTAATATTGTTATGCCAGATTAAACAATCTATAAGGTTATTTTAAATTTCTGTTTCACTGCTTTCAGTGCGTTCATGGATATTTTTATGTTTAATATATTATGTTTTTCAAATTTTGTTATATAAATGAACAAAGTTCATTGTAATATTATACTAACTGTTACAACTAGATCCAGAAAATTATGTCCACGCATTGGCATTGTAAGTTACAAAACATTTTATATTTACAAAAAAGAAAGGGCGAAATAGCACATGGCGTGTATTAATCCGCCCTTGAGCATAGCGTAAAAAGTTCGGGCAGCCGCTGTCTTTTTGATCTTACTATTTTTGAACTTTTCATGTTTCAATTTAAAAATATAATATTTTATAGTTTAAGACTTGTACTTTTGAAGAATATAATTCATTTTGAAGAAAAGACTGATATTTTATTGAAAAAATAGAGTTTAATCATTCAAATGAAATTTTCAACTAGAAGGAAGCATTTCGGAATAAAAATAATAGCACCATTGGAAAGAGCAGGAAAAAATCTATCGATATATGTCCTTAGTTCTTTTTTCAGAGACTTGGTACACGATTATTAGCGAATTGAATAGAGCGTGCACTTAAACGTGCCGTACGCACGGGCGCGAGGGGCTCGCGCGGACCCTCGGCGCTGTCTTATTCCTGTTGTTACTTTTAAACCCTTTATTTCTCCAACTTCTCCAAGACAAGGTTTTGAAGCTTAAGAGTTGTACTTTCCAATGGTGTAGTTTATTTTGAAAAAAAACATGATATACTTTGAGAAAAATGGCTTTCAATATTCAACTCGAGTTTTCGTCCGGAAGAACGCATTTCGCAATAAAAACAATGGCGTAATTGGAAAGAGCAGAAAAAAATCTCTCGATATAGGTGCTTGGTTTTTTTTTCAAGATGCAGCATACGATTATGAGCGAGTTAAACAGAGCGCCTTTTACGCGAAAAAAGGCACCGCGCCCGCTCGGTGGCCAGTTTCTGCTTGACGCTCCCATATACGTTTATAATTTCGGCGTGATGAGGTTGGCGTACTAAGCCAACGAAACGTTGCCGTAAAGAACTAAGATCTTTTAAATTTTTTGCCTCCAAAGATCGTTCTCAACTATTTAATAAAAAAATTCGTTTTGTCGAGTACACCTTTCACATAAAGTGAAGGATTGTTATTCAACTATAAAAGACAAAAATTTGTTTAATCAATTTGTAAAACTTCTATGTAATTCTACTTACAATTTGTAAACTTTTTTCCGATTTAATGTGCTATACAAAAAGATACAAGCTTTTGAGTTAACAAATCATAAAAATTAAGATTTATGAAAAAATTCTAAATTTTCAATTAATTCTGACTTTTGAACTTTTGAATATCTTGCTCTAAAACTTTGTGGTTGTATTTTGGGGCTCATTTGGAACGAATAAAAAAATTTTGAGCTATTTTAAAATTTTTAACTGAACAGTTGACACGAAGTTATATATATATATATATATATATATATATATAAAAGAGCCATGCCCGAGGCCCGCGCAAATACTAACCTCGTGTCTGTCCTACGCGTTACGACGGCGGAATGTATTTTCGGAAAAAATGTTTCATACAAAAGATGTAGGATTTTTCCCTGGCTATCTGATGGCGACCTTGAATTTGACCTTGGGCTTGACCTTCAAGGTCATTTGAAGGTCAAGTCGAATTTTTAAATGGGAACCCTCCTTTTTTATTACGCAAACCGAAAGAGGGAAAAATTCTCTTTCCAACGATATAAGACACATACGCGGTCAAATGTGATCTAGAGGTCGTTTCAAGGTCAAGTCGGTAAAATGAGGTCAAATTGATCTTGGGCAGTCCAAAGCATGGAAACTAAGGGCGTTGGGAAAAAACTTTCCATACGAAAGTTTCCACAAATCGAATGGAGCATCTGATGGTGACCATGAATTTGACCTTGGGCTTGACTTTCAAGGTCATTTAAAGGTCAAGTCGAATTTTTTGAATGGGAACCCTCTTTTTGTTGCAGAAATGCGGGAAAACTTACCTTTCCAGGGGTGTAAGATGCATACGGGGTTAAAAGTGAGCCGAAGGTCATTTGAAGGTCAACGTTCTTATACTCCGATCATCTGGACACCCCATCGAATTTCGTGTATCAGGGCGTTAAAAAACATTTTTTGTGCAAACGTTTCTGGATCAAAACCCAGACCTGGGACCTGGCTAATCACCGCTGACCTTGGAACGACCTTGGGTCGACCCAACGGGGCAAACCGACCCCAGATACGGGTTCAGCGACCCCGAAAACCCATGGGTCCGTGGTTTCAAGCACCTTCTGCAATTCCTTCTGGTTTGACCTTGGAACGACTTTGGGTCGACCCAACGGGGTAAACCGACCCCAGATACGGGTTCAGCGACCCCGAAAACCCATGGGCCCGTGGTTTTAAGCACCTTCTGCAATTCCTTCTAGTTTGACCTTGGAACGACCTTGGGTCGATCCAGCGGGGCAAACCGACCCCAGATACGGGTTCAGCGACCCCGAAAACCCATGGGTCCGTGGCCCACATTTCTGCAACAAAAAGAGGGTTCCCATTCAAAAAATTCGACTTGACATTCAAATGACCTTGAAGGTCAAGCCCAAGGTCAAATTCAAGGTCATCATCAGATGCTCCATTCGATTTGCGGAAACTTTCGTATGGAAAGTTTTTTCCCAACGCCCTTAGTTTCCATGCTATGGACTGCCAAAGATCAATTTGACCTCATTTTACCGACTTGACCTTGAAACGACCTCTAGATCACATTTGACCCCTTATGTATCTTATATCGGTGGAAAGAGAATTTTTCCCTCTTTCGGTTTCCGCAATAAAAAAGGGGGCTTCCCATTTAAAAAATTCGACTTGACCTTCAAATGACCTTGAAGGTCAAGCCCAAGGTCAAATTCAAGGCCACCATCAGATAGCCAGGGAAAAATCCTACATCTTTTGTATGAAACATTTTTTCCGAAAATGCATTCCCGCTGAGATAACTGGCCGTCCCGGAACTTTTGACACACCCTGTATATATATAGGCGCGTACATTCCGCCGTCGTAACGCGTAGGACAGACACGAGGTTAGTATTTGCGCGGGCCTCGGGCATGGCTCTTTTCAAATAGCGCGCCGTGCGGCGAGAGAGCGAGGCACGGGAAGAAGAAGGCGAGCGGGGCCGACGCGCGCGGCCGAGGGACGCCGTGACCGCTCCGCGAGTTTTTGTCGTCTCCCGCGTGTGCGAGTGACCCAGCCTCCACGACTGTAACCCGGCGCCTCTCGTGCAACACGGGAAGTAAGGAGCCGAAGAGAGAAAGAGAGAGAGAGAAGGACGAGGAGAGCGCAACGAGAGTGCTGCGTCGAGAAAGAGGGAGAACGAGCCGGCCGACGGGCAACCCGTCGGCGTCCCCCGCGTAGGCAGTCGCCGCCAGCCAGGAGCGAGACCGAGAGAGAGAGAGGGAGAGAGCCGCGTAAACTCGTGCATGCTGGCCAGCAGAAAGTAAGTGTACGATTTCATATATCGCCGTCCGTGTGCGTCCGACGGCCCCGCTTCTGTACACGCTACAGCAGCATCGTGAGCTTGCGAGCGCGAACCTCTCGGCGAGGGTTTGCCTGCTGCCGTGCAGCAGGTCGTGCGCCTAAGTCTCGGCCTTTGCGCCCCTACGTAAATAATGTGAGGGCACGCTCCGCTTTGCGTGTACACCGGTTCCTTCAATAAATCCAGTCTGTATTTTTAGTTTTGAGTTTCGTTGATTACTTAGCGAGCATTCCATTCCCCTCCCGAATACTGCCCTCTACCAAATTTCAGCAGCTGCAGCTAGTCGAGGCTCGGCCTCCTAGAGGACAACGGCAACGGGGAAAAGTAAGTAGAAGCCGTCCAGGTTTGACCTGCACGGCGTTTTACGGGAACGCCGACTGCCGCAGGTAAGGTTAAGCAGCAGCCGGGACTTCACGCGGAGACGTTGGCAGCAGCGGCAGTGCGCACCGCCGCACACTGGGGCCATACGGATTTTTTGGTTCAAAACCACCTAGAGGTCGCAATTCTCAACGGAATCTCAAAATTTTTGCTTAGGAACATTCGTTATCAAATATCGAAGAGCCCTAGGAAGCCTGATTTTCCAAAAAATTAACCTATAAATCTAAGGAGTCATATAATCCTATCACATCAACCAATCAATTCAATTTTTGACCTGCAAATCCCAAAAATACGATAAATCTTTAATTTGTAAGCCCTTTACTCGTGAACTCTTGACCTTTGATCCAGCAAGCCATGCACTCATAAACTCTAAACCTATAAGCCCTAACCTCATAAGTCTTAAGGGGGTCTTACACCTAGAGGCTTCTGAGGCCAAAATCAGCTATAAAAAAGAGAAAAATGTTATTTAAACCACATACAATGTATATCCTAAAAATATACACTATTTCTGACAGAATGGCCCAAGACTTAATCTGTAGACCAATTTTATGAATCAAGGTTAAGAGAGCATGTGTCAAGGACTTATAAATTGAAGTTTTATAGCATTTTTGGGAATCACAAGTGTAAATTTTGGGATTATAGGTTATAAATTAGGTTTATAGGTTCATATTTTCAAAATTAGGCTTCGTAGCGGTCTTTGGTATTTTGCCACAAAAGTTCCTGTTTTTGAATTTTCAAATTCGGTTGAGAATTATAACCCCTAGGTGATTTTGAACCTTTCGGCCCCAGTGTGCGCCGGCCCCCCAGCAGAAAGTGGCTCAGGCATTCTACAGTGTGAGCCGGGCGCGCTCGCCCGTGGCCCGTGCCGCTATGCTTCCGCAGGCGCGCAAGGGGATTCTACAACGGCGAGTTCCCCCTGACGTATAATACGCCCGTAGATTACTCGAGGAATCCCTGAGAGGGATTAATACCCTCTCTTAACTTCACCCCGTTACAACTGGCGTCCATTACGTGCTGGGAAAGCACAATTAAAGTAGGAATAGATTATTTCGCAATTAATCCAATGGAAATGAATAGGTCGAGACTCGCGTTGCGCATTAAATGTTAAGTTAAGATTATACAGTGTGTGCAAGTCTGTACAGCTGTTGGTTTGATTCCTGCTTGGAGGGAATATTCGGCCTGCACGTGTTAAACTGCGTAATTGTTTGTTAAGGCCGGGCAATAATTAGGAACTAAGGAATTGTTATAATTAATTAATTAATTTATTAATAATTATTTATAAAATCAAAATTTTGTTTTGTTTTCTTTTCTTTTTTGTTCCGCACCAATTCCTGGTTACGAGCACGCCGAGATAACCAATGGGATGTCCATTGGTTAAGAACGACTTCGCGATTCCTTACGCTAGAACGGAAACGTGTTGCAATTATAAAATGGAATTAGCACGACGAATCGGTTGCTCGCGTTAAATGATTGCTCACGCACACGGAAATTTTGAGGTTAGGTACACCTAACGCTCAGGAAATTCAATTGGAAATTTCACTACAGCGGAATCGCTTGCGCATGCGTCGGTAATATTGGCGAGCACCTTAACTTTTGGACTGCGCATGCGCAGCATACGAAAATTTAATTTTGAAAATGTATAATATTTCGACTACCGCGGATTAGCTTGCGCATGCGACAGTGATATTTGCGCGCATAGTAACTTTTGAATTTCGCATGCGCAACACATCAAAATTTTCAAAGTAATTTCCAACTTCGCAGGTTCGTTGCGCATGAGATAAGCTCCTTCGCGCGCGCGATAATTTCCCGGCCACGTGCGTGATACGGCGAGAAACCGAGTTTAAACATTTTTTTTGTTATTTTAAAGTTTCCTAAGCGTGCTAATTTCGTAAATCGCGAGAATAGAAACCAAGATTGGCACTAAAAACAAAACCTCCAGGCACAGAACCATTACTAAAAGAGTGCGAATTCCTTTTATTGAAAGCGAGCGGATCACAAGCCAATAGCTGCAATCCGACGAATAGTTAGCCAGTGGTAATTCAGTAGGTACCTTGAGAAGGATACCACTGGCAGTGCACAAGCACTCCAGATTTCGGGAGTATTAAAAACAATACCCTTACACATACATTAGCGAGCGCAACAAAGATGTCATACAACATCCAGGAAGCTGTGGAGGAGTGAGTGCTGTCGATCTCTCCGGGTGAGACAGAAAGCTACCTAGCCGAATTAAAGCTGAAGCGGCAGGATGTCATGCTGCTGAAGCTGCACAGGCTGAGCCAGTGAGTGCTGGGGATTTACGCACCTCAGGAGTTTGATGAGCCTGAGCGGCCGGGGGATGTAATCGCCCGGCGAAAAACACTAAGAGAGAATCTCTTACGTATTATCCTCTCGGAAAACGACGGCTCCTTCATGGAGGCATTCAGCTGGGTCTTACATCCACTGGACGTCGTCCTCAAAAGTGAGGAGATTCTGGAAATACTGCGTAGGACGACGGCGGAGGCCGCGTCCAGGATCCAGCATGCACCACACGAAAACCCCACAGCTAACGTGGAAAATAACATAGATAATGACAGCACACCTCAGTGACAAAGGGACAACTCGACGAAACAAGAAGACTGGCACATGTCAAATAACAGGCGGCGCCACAGCGAATAGGATCGGGATAGCGACAAGCAACTAGACCGCACTGGAGGGACGATACGCCTCCTGGCGTCGGATGGCTCACAATATTGCGTTCCGAGGGAAGTAGGCGCGCTATTAGCGGAGCTAATAGCAAAGGTTAAGTCGCTGGAGACGTTGGTGCTAGACCAACAGTGACACGCCGCTTCCAGCACGCATATTGCAGATGGCAGAGCAGAACACAATGTGCAGCTCGCAGACACGTATACCATCCACAACGATGACTGGATGGGTCTGCCTCCGGCACCTCCGCCAGCTCGCCCAGAAGGACAGGCTGGTTTACCAGGGGTAAACACACCCTGGGCGGGGGGTGACCGCCGAAGTTCGACGAGAGGATCGAGCTAGTCGAACTACAGCACGCCCGGAACAGGAAACTTCTCTAGGTCGAGCACGTTTCACTCGAGAGACATAGGCCAAATCGTACGTAAATGGCAAATTCGGTTCTCTGGGGTGAAGAGCCAGATCATCGATGTGTTCCTGGCGAGGCTGGAGGACTGCCGAGTCCTGGCAAACCTCACGGAGGATGAGGTGCTATCGTCGCTATCCGAGCTGTTTACGGATACAGCAACCACGTGGTACCGAAACGAGAAGGAAAACTGGACCACGTGCCAAGAGTTCGTGACCGCAGCTAGACGCTGGTATGGTACAACCATAAGGTACCAACAGCGTTTAGTGGCAGAGGCCAATAACTGTACACAAGGGTCAGATGAGGCCGTGAGGGATTACATCACGTGCCTCATTGCGATCGTTCGCAAAATATCGCCGCCCCCTAGCGCGGAACAACAGCTCGACCAACTGCATCGAAATCTACGGCCACAGCTGCAAGCAATGGTCCGTAGAACCGACTTTAACACGGTGGAGGAGCTGCTGGAGGTGGCAGTTGACGCGGAGCAGACGCTCGAAAATGCGAAAACTCTTCGACCGCCCCCACTGTCAGCAGCAGCCTTGCTGCCAGAGATAGCGTATAAGCCTTCAGCCACCACCGACACGCAGAAAAGGCACAGACCCGATGCTAAAGATAGCAAAGTTTCTGCGGTCGAAGAGAAAGGCGCCAAGTCTGAAAACTTGGAGCAGATGCTTCGGAGCGTGCTTAAGCAAAGCCTTTCCGAATTGGGACGGCCCGGAGTAGAGCGCTCCGTGAAGGCTACGCCGGCTGGCCGCGTAGAGGACGTAGTTATCAGCCACCGGAAAGGGGCGGGGCCAAGAGGCCGTCTGACCCCCCGACGCGAGGAAAAGGCACCGAGCTCACAGAATAGCTCCGCGCCACCCACCGACTCCGGAGGTAATCCTCCGAAGGAGCCGAGACCGCCGCTGAGTTGTTACTCGTTCGGTCTCCCTGGGTACATTGCCCGGCTCTGCCCGAACTGTGCGGGAAACGGAAAGAGGGGGCGCGTAGTCGGGATCATTTCCGTCCCTCTTCCAGTAGAGGTTCCAAAGAGCGAAGAGGGCGTGGTCGTGTGTGATAGCCGTAAGGCCGCCCCGAAGCAAGACACTCCGTCATCGGACGACGGTCGAGGAGAGGCCTCGACCAGCCGTCCTTCTGATGCTGAAACCAGATGGTGGCTTCCCATCAAAGTAGGTGAATTCAACCTTCGCGCGCTACTAGATCCGGGTGCATCAACAATGGTTATGGGTACCGTGGGCCTCCAGCTAGCCACAGCACTTGACCGGAAGTTTACACCTTCCGAAAAGCGGGGTGTACGACTCGCGGATGGAAGTTGAAGCCCCTTGCTTGGACATGTGATCCTGTCGATCACCGTGGCAGGGTTCACACGCGAGATACGAGTAAAATGAAACACCCCATGAGCAGGCTGGCTCGGTGGGCGTTAGAGCTGCAAGGACATAAGTTCACCATCAAACACCGGAAAGGCGCCCTGAACTATGAGGGAGAGCAGGGCCCGGAGGTGGACACCGTGTCCTGGTCAATGGATACGGAGGACACGTGGTATCAGTGGTGGAGTTCCAAGGTCCGGGAGCAGCCTAACGAGTACCCGACTTACAAACTCGTAGACGGCAACTTGTACCGCTACCGCCCGAACCAGGAGGTAGCGGTAAAAACGCCGGCTGCCGCAGTTAAGGTTACGCAGCAGCCGGGAGTTCACGCGCCGAGGTTGGCAGCAGCGGCAGCGCGCACCGCCGAACACTGGGGCCGAAAGGTTCAAAACCTGCTAGAGGTCATAACTCTCAACCGAATTTGAAAATTTAAAAACAGGAACTTTTGTGACAAAATACCAAAGACCGCTACGAAGCCTAATTTTGATAATATGAACCTATAAACCTAATTTATAACCTATAACCCCAAAATTTACACTTGTGATTCCCAAAAATGCTATAAAACTTGAATTTATAAGTCCTTGACACATGCTCTCTTAACCTTGATTCATAAAATTGGTCTACAGATTAAGTCTTGGGCCATTCTGTCAGAAATAGTGTATATTTTTAGGATATACATTGTATGTAGTTTAAATAACATTTTTCTCTTTTTTATAGCTGATTTTGGCCTCAGAAGCCACTAGGTGTAAAACCCCCTTAAGACTTATGAGGTTAGGACTTATAGGTTTAGAGTTTATGAGTGCATGGCTTACTGGATCAAAGGTAAAGAGTTCACGAGTAAAGGGCTTACAAATTAAAGGTTTATCGTATTTTTGGGATTTGCGGGTCAAAAATTGAATTGATTGGTTGATGTGATAGGATTATATGACTCCTTAGATTTATAGGTTAATTTTTTGGAAAATCAGGCTTCGTAGGGCTCTTCGATATTTGATAACGAATGTTCCTAAGCAAAAATTTTGAGATTCCGTTGAGAATTGCGACCTCTAGGTGGTTTTGAACCAAAAAATCCGTATGGCCCCAGTGTGCGCCGCCCCCCCCCCCCCAGCGGAAAGTGGCTCAGGCATTCTACAGTGTGAGCCGGGCGCGCTCGCCCGTGGCCCGTGCCGCTGTGCTTCCGCAGACGCGCAGGGGGATTCTACAACGGCGAGTTCCCCCGGATGTATAATACGCCCGTAGATTACTCTAGGAACCCCTGAGAGGGATTAAGGCGATGTGAACCTCAAAATCAACCCAATTTCATTATTTAATTAATAAACATTCGAACGTTTATTTGGAAAAGCAATTCTTTGAGGCGCTCCGTGTATGTAAATACTATGCTCAGATTTTTTTTTGTGCGATTCTATCAGCATTTCCATAAGATAAACACTTTTTAAAACTGGCAAAATTCGAAGTATACAGATCCCTACTTATCGGCATTGCGGCTTTTATTTAATTAAATAAATTCTGAGTAAATTTTTGGAAAAACAGCTCTTTCAGGCGCTCTGTATATGTAAATACTATACTCAATTTTTTTTGTTAGTAATTCTATTATTATTTGCAAAAGAAATATACATTCTAAAATTTGTCGGTAAGTACACATTACCTTAATACCCTCTCTTAATTTCACCCCGTTAAAATATATATATATACACAATTGCTTTCTGGGATGGAGCTCTATCGCATATTAGATATTTTGTAAAAAAAAGCAACAGTCTATATTCAAATAGATGTACTAAAAAATTACCAAAAATGGATTTTTCTGACTTTCTTCACTTTTTAAAAAATCGATCGCTTTTTTCTCTGACTTTCAACCATCAAAAATAAAAGTTTTTCTTAAAGGTAATAGATTAAGAATACTTTTTGTGTTTCACTACAAAAAATTGGTTTAGTCGAGTACATCTTGCACATAAAGTGAAGGATTGTTATTCAACTATCAAAGACAAAAATTTGTTTAATCAATTTGTAAACATTCTATGTAATTGTACTCATAAATTATAAACTTTTTCCTATTTAATGTGCTATACAAAAAGTTTCAAATTTTAGGGTTAAAAAATCATGATAGATGAATATTTATGAAAAAATTAAAAATTTCAAATTTTCAATTAATTCTAACTTTTGAACGATTGAATATTTTGCTCCACAACACCATGTTTGTGTTTTGGGGCTAATTTCGTACGAGCAAACAAATTTTGTACAATTTTAAAATTTTGGCCTTCAACAGTTGACGTTACGTATATATATCTATATTCTATAGATATATATATATATATATATATATATATATATATATATATATATATATATATATATATATATATATATATATATATATATATATATATATATATATATATATATATATATATATATATATATATATATATATATATATATATATATATATATATATATATATATATATATATATATATATATATATATATATATATATATATATATATATAATCATATGAACATCGACTTATGCTGACACCAATGTATAAGACCACGTGACCTGTCTGCATAAGTGTAGTACCGTTTATACAAGTGTCTGCACAAGTCTAGCGTGACTAAAGAAATAATCCCTCTACTTATGCTGACGTCTGCATAAGTCGGTCTCTGTCTGCATAAGTCTATTTAAATTTCGGAAAGTGTCTGCATAACTAGCGTTTCATATATTTATATATATATATATATATATATATATATATATATATATAACGTCTGCATAAGTCGGTCTCTGTCTGCATAAGTCTATTTCAATTTCGGAAAGTGTCTGCATAACTAGCGTTTCATATATTTATATATATATATATATATATATATATATATATATATATATATATATATATATATATATATATATATAATATATATATATATATATATATATCGGTACATCGGTACTATTGGGGTCCTAGAGTTTCTTACTCTGAGAGTTTACATTGGAATACCGGAACAAATACACTTGACTAAAGAAATAATGACCCTAAGGGTACCGTGATTCGCAGGGGGCCTGCGGCGCCCGCTTTTAGTACCGAAATTCCGGAACAAAAGCCCGGAAAAGAACCTAAGATGTATTGTAGACGAAGCCTTATGGACCTCAAAAGTAGCGATAGATGCATCGTATTTTTGAAGCCGGTCCCCAAAAAGGACAAAAGTCCCCAAAAGTAGCAATCTATGGTGTATCTACGAGGGTCATTTGATAAGTACCTAGCCTACAAATGAAAACACCAAAATTTTACAAAAAATAAAATTTATGTTTCAATGTAGTCTCCTTTTAGTTGAATACACTTGGTCCAGCGGTGTTCCAATTTTTTTAACCCCGTTGAAAAAAATGTTTTCTCTTGGTTTGCAAAATAGGCCTCCGTGGCGGCGATTATTTCGTTATTGGAGTGGAATCTCTTCCCGGCGAGCGAATTTTTTAGGTTCGGAAACAAAAAAAAGTCGCACGGAGCCAAATCTGGAGAATACGGTGGATGGGGCAGCAGTTCGTAGCGTAATTCGACCAATTTAGCCGTGGCGAGTGCAGAAGTGTGAGCCGGTGCATTATCGTGGTGGAAAAGCACTTTCTTTTTAGACAAATGGGGCCGTTTTTCTTCTAACACGGCGTCAAATCGGCTCAATAGTTCGGCGTAGTACTGTCCTGTGACCGTTTTACCCTTCTCCAGATAGTCAATAAAAATCACACTTTGAGAATCCCAGAAAACAGTGGCCATCACCTTTCCGGCCGACGGGACCGTCTTCGCCTTCTTTGGAGCAGGTTCACCGGGTAAGGTCCACTGTTTTGACGGCTCCTTGGTCTCTGGAGTGTAGTAGTGAATCCATGTTTCGTCGACGGTCACGTAACGACGCAAAAACTCTTTTGGATTGCGATTAAACAGCTCCAAACACTGCTCTGAACTGGTCATACGGATGCGTTTGTTGTCTGCAGTCAGCAAACGCGGCACCCACCTTGCTGACAGCTTCCTCATGCCTAAAATCTCATGTAGGATATGCCACACGCGTTCTTCTGAGATGCCTACTATCGCAGCTATCTCGTGAACCTTTAATCGGCGGTCTGACAAAACGATATCGTGTATTTTTGTCACGTTCTCCTCCGTAGTGGCTGTTTTCGGAGCACCTGGGCGTGGATCATCAAAAACCGACGTACGACCACGTTGAAACTCGTTATACCAAAATTTAACGGTCGCCATCGAAGGAGAAGCATCCCCATACACTGCATCCAAGCGTTCTTTAATTTCACTGCACGATTTCCCTTCCAAAAACAAGAATCGAATCACCGACCGATATTGTTCTTTCTCCATTTTTTCTAAATCAATGGACACATTTGCTTTCACACGCTCTCAAAAATAAACTACAACTCCGATCCGGCTGAAATTTCGTCTGTAACCGTTTACAGGAAGATACTGCACTGTAGTGTATTTCTGGTGCGATAGTGGCACCATCTGGCGGTGAGGCTAGGTACTTGTCAAATGACCCTCGTATACCCCAAAAGTACCAACACATATACCTATATATATTTATATATATATATACACACACACTTATCGGGGTTTATGTAGCCCAAGACTGTATATTAGTACCTACAGCCCAGAGTTCCCTATGGCAAGTGACTAAAGAAATAATGGACCTTGGGGTTATAGGCTCTAGGTCGGGCCGCATGAATCCCTATATTTAGAAATATTATGAAGCCCGGGCTGCATAATCAAAATCGGGCTCGATAAAGCCCTATATATAAAAAAGGGCCTTATAAACCCCTTTCGAGAAATGTATATATATATTTACATATATGTATATATATATATATATAATTTTGAAAAGCTGTTATAATTTTATTAAAGCCTATAGACAGATACGAAATTCTTACTATTAATGCATTAGATCTGATATATAAATAGACATTTACCTGTAGTTTTGTAGTGCTGCTGACACTAAAAAAAATGAATTGATGCAATATTACAGCCACAATATTGTAGAAATAACCACTTTCACAAAACAACACTGCACGACTGGAACTCTACCGATTTATAAATACAATGTTTGCAAGCAATATATGAAACTACGAGTTAAATCACCAATCTATAAGTATCCGCCTCATAATAACATAAAAATAACATATTATTTTCTCATTCACAATCAGCGATTACTCTTATTTACTGCATAAAAATCACTTACATCCACGTACACACACGCACACACACATTCATTTTTTTTAATGCTTTATTTATCACGTATCAAAACGGTACGATTGCCTTTGACGAAGTATTTATAATAATAAATAAAATATAATAAAGGGAAGTAAGAACATAATGAACTTCCGGGGATGATTTGCACCCCTTTAAAATGTATTATTCACAGATAAAAAGTATAAATATTTTTCGTTTTTTGGTTCACTACAACGTATAAAAGTTTAAATAAACATGTTACTTTTCTTGTGGAATTCAAGTCAAAATTAGTTTTTCGAAAAAGCTTTACAATAATCCGTTTAAACAAGTAGTTTAACCAAACTAATTTTGCAAAATTAATGATAAATTAGTATTTCGTATTGCCCGAAAGCGCTAAAATTACATAGCGTTTGTCTGTGTTATTGGTCCAAATTTTATGGTCAATGTTTTGAATGGAATGGTTTTAAAAGAGATATATTTATTGTAATTTTTATAGCTGAAAATCTATAAAAAACTTAATTTCCTTTAAAAAAAATAGGGGTTGCTACCCTTAAAATTGAAAGTTATGCAGATTTATGGTCTTTTTAATTTTAAGATTTTTAGCGTTAGTTTTATTAAGGTATCTTTATTTATTTCTGAAATAATGAACAAAATAAAAATAAGGGGTAGTCACCCCTAAAAAATAATTTTGGTTAAAACCACGGGACAGGTGAACTTTATTTTTTAATTTCCTTCAAAATGGAATCAGTTTTAAGGCGATATATAATTTATTATAATTTTTATAGCTGAAAAATGATGAAAAAAGCTTAGTTGTCTTGGAAAAAAAATAGGGGTTGCTACCCTTAAAATTGAAAATAATGCTGTTTTGAAGCCTTTCTTATTTTGAAATTTTTAGCGTTGGTTTTATTAAGATGTCTTTATTTATTTCTGAAATAATGAACAAAATATAAATAAGGGGTAGTTACCCCCTAAAAAATAATTTTGGCCAAAACCACGAGACAGGTCAACTTTATTTTTTAATTTTCTTTTAAATGAAATCTGTTTTGAGGCGATATATAATTTATTGTAATTTTTATAGCTGAAAATTGATAAGAAAAGCTTAGTTTCCTTGAAAAAAAAATAGGGGTTGCTACCCTTAAATTTGAAAGTAATGCTGTTTTGAAGGCTTTTTTATTCTACAACTTTTGGCGTCGGTTTCATTAAACTAGCTTTATTCGTTTTTGAAATATTTGAAAAAAACTGTTTTTGAGGGTGAACTTTAGGCGTAGATTTCACCCCCTTAAAGTGTCTATCAGCACGTAAAAAAAAATACGTGTCTCTTATTTTGTAATGTACTACAACATATTACAATATCGTCCAAATCGGCGACTTACACTTGGAGTACCTTCCTTGTTAGTGAGAGATGCTGGCGACTGGTACAAAGTCTATCAGGATGATATGCTAACATGGGACTTCAAAGCTTTCGAACAGGTGTTCAAAAGGCAATTTGTGGGGGAACTGCATGAGGACGACGTAATGGTGGAGCTAAGAGCTCGATATCAAGGGGCTAAGGAGAAGATAGCCCCCTTCATTACCAAATTCAGGAGAATTATAGCGCACCTCAAACGGCCACCATCCTTGAGGGAGCAGTTAAATTTAACATTCACGCACCTGCGGCCCGAGTATCAGGACGCGCTGTGGGACAAGAACCTCGATAGCTTCGACGCCATCGAGCGTTACGGACGTGAACTCGAGAGGCGCGAGGTAATCAAGGAAAGATATCGCTCACCTCCACGTCGAGACAAATCGAGAATAGCGGGCACCATCTACACTGTCCCTCATCGAACGACACACAAGGTAGCAACGGTGGTCGAGGTTTCGACAGTAGAGGAGAATCGAGCACCCGAGCAAGGTAGGAAGGCGAGGAAGGGTAATCGAGAACGAGCGGAAGAACCAGACGAACAGGTGGCTGCCGTTAAAACTAACGCCTACTTGGACATTCAGGCTCCGGGGTCTCGAGGAATGGCCCCTCCCAAGGCTTCTGTTAACTAACATCGCCTCCTCTTCACAATCCTGGAATAAAAGAAGAGACAGTAGTACTCTCCAGCCCGCCTGCCCCATACTCATTGTCGCCGCCACCTACCAATACGTCCGCATCTATGCCGTCGTTCGTGGGCCCATGTGGGCCCATGCTTCATCTGTCAGTTGGTGGGGCACCGGGCAGCCGAGTGCCCAAAACGCGTGTGTTACTCATGCAAACAGCCTGGCCACTTCTCAGGAGATTGTCCGGATAGACGAATCCTTCGAGGAGTCACCTGCCAAGGATGTGGAAGAGAAGGTAGCTCTTTACGTGACTGCCCCAATGCTATCTGTAGCAGAATTGTTAAGGCCTTGGGAAAGGCAGCTGTCAGGACGTATTGGAGCCTCCTACGTCCTGTGCCATGGAAAGTGGGGCACCGCAGCGAAACCCAGAGGAGATACATGGGGTCGAGGACGAATCCGTCGTCAGGGGGGTTCGGGAACTTTTGGAGGAAGGACGAGAGAGATCAAGAGCAGTAGTTAAGGAGCCTGGTGCAACGACTTCGAAAGTAGTGGTTATGAAGCCTGGTGCAACGGCTTCGAAAGTAGTGGTTAAGGAGCCTAGCGCAACGGCTTTGAGAGTAGTAGTTAAGGAGCCTGGTGCAACGGCTTCGAGAGCAGTGATGAAGGAGCCTTGTGCAACGGCTTGGAGAGAAGTAAGGAAGGAGCCGGGTGCAACGGCTTTGAAAGGAATAGGAAGGGAGATGGATGTAGTGTCTTCGATTAAGGAGGAGAAGGAGCCCTGTGTAACAGTTCAGGAAGTACGAGAGAATGGAGCCGGGGCGACCGACCTTATGAGCGCTACCATCAGGACCGACGACACGGAACCTAAACCGAAGAGAGTCAGCTGGATGCCTTCGAGTAGCGAATGGGAGAACGTAGAGAGTGAGAAAGATGAAATTCCTCCTGACACAGTGTGGGAATTGTCACTTGACGGATGGTGCCCGCTAGACCCAGAAGAAGAGAGTGATTATGCCATATTACCACAAGTGAAACAGGCCATCGAGATCATGATGGGACAGAAGCCGGATTTGTGCCCAGCTACAGAAGTTACCAGGGGCAAAGTCGAGAAAATAAAATCGAGTACACCAACCCCAGGAAGGGAGACGGAGGAGGGGTTGAGGAGGGATATCAAGGACCTAAGTAAGGGGGTAGACGTGCTCGCGGCAGCGAGTCGGGCGGCCGATCGGCTCCGTCCCCGGTGGTCCGCCATTTTCCCTTGGTCCCGGAGATACTCCAGGTGCGCCTCCGCGCACCGCGGACAGGCTCTCAACGTCGTTCCCCGGCGGCCGCAGTTATAACAGAACAGGCTGGGCGGTTCACGCGCAGTTAACCCTGGTGTGCCCACCGTGCCTGCAGTTAAAGCACGAGCCGCGGGGAGGGTCTGGAGCGTTCAGCGGTACCGGGCGGATGCCCCCGAATAGTACCCCCCCCCCCGGGGACGAGCACGCACGCAGATTCGGCAGCCGATCAAGCGGTCCCAAGTGATGCTGTGGCGACGCTGGAGCACGGCCGAGCCGTTGGAAAACGGAATAGCCCTCCTCCCTGGGCGCATCCTTCCTTACTTCGTTGGTTGACTCGGGGGTGGCTAGGGGAGGTGGCCCGGCTAGTTCCTCCCTGGCAGGCGGCTGGCCTTCCCGCTTCCTGGGCGGCTGCGGTTCCTCAGCGGGTTCCTCTAGCCGGCGGGGGTTAAAACGTACGCGGCGTCCTTGCCCCCGTGGCCATTGTACGACATTTTGTAGCACTCTCGGGGAGGAATCGTCCCTATCCCAGTCCCGGCCTACGGAGGAGAATGGCTCGATCGCTATGAAGGGTAGTCGAGTGAATTTCTCTTCACCTTCCCGTTGCTCGGCTACATGCCTAGGCACTCCTTTGGTTGGACCTCCCACCCCCTCGAGTTGCAGATTCGTGACTCCTTGCTGCAGCCACTGGTGCAACTCCTCTACGGTCTGTTGACTATGCGTCTGACCCCATCCCACCCCTTCGTCTCCACCCCGACATAACCCCTCGAATTGCACGACCTCCTCGAACCATGAGCCCTCCTCACCTTCGTCCGGCCGTTTCACCCCTCGAGCGGGGGAGGGAGGCTGCTGTTCCGCTGTGGCCTCTGGTTTGGCAAGCTCCGAGGAAACAGTGGCCATTTTGGCTCATCGCGGCACCTTGGAGGCGGCCACCTTCCACTTGTCCTCTGCTTGCACGTCGTCGAGCAACATCTCCTCCAGCTCCTTAGCGTAACTGCCCTGTTCCGGTGGCGAGCTCAACGGGGACAGACCGAGGCAGGGGCTGGCGGCGGAGCGATCGGGTGAAGTCGATCAGCAATCCATTTCCTAGATAAGAAAAAACAGAACACACATCAATATCGCGGCTCGAACACAGGGTTAGTAGCACAGACACATAGTACTTTCACGAACACTTACTGTTGGTACTGGTTAGTTTTTACCTCCACCACACTCCCCTTCGGTGTTTCCTCGACCCTCCCGGTACTTCTTAAGCTCCTTCACGTGTACCTTAGGGTTTTTTCGTCCGTTTGCCATGTCCAGAATGTTCTCGTTCGGAGGTTTGACCTCGATAATGTTATATGGGCCCTCCCAATCGGGCGCTTATTTCGCGGAGAATTTCTGTGCACTATTTGAGAGTACGTGTGTCTTCCGTATGACCCGATCGCCGACTCGAAACCGGACGTCTTGGCGACCTCTATTGTAATATTGGGCTTGCCTCTTATGTGCCTTCTCTAAATTACTCATGACTAGGTCACGTACAGCATCCAGCCTCCTTACGCGATCAGCCCATACCTCGGCTGAAGTTCTTACCTTTGGGCCTTCCTGGTCGACTTCCCTCCGTAGGCTTCTCACCGGGTTGGGATGCCTACCATAATTTAAGAAAGCTGGAGATACTCTAGTGCTGGACTGCACCGCAGTATTCATAGTACCGAGTAGTTCGTGGATATGTGGGTCCCAATTCCGATGGTCTGTCTTAACGAACGTCGCGATCATGGTTTTTAGGGTACGTTACTTCTTTCGACCGGATTCGCTTGCGGGTGGTAAGGGGGAGTAGTTACTCTTGTTACGCCGTACACCTCGAGAACCCTCCCCAAGTCCTTATTATCGAACGCCTTGCCATTATCGGTGAGGAGGTAGTCAGGAGTTCCCCAACGAAACAGCCCCAATTCCTCGAAAGCCTTCGCCACATTTTGCCCTGTGGCCAACCTAAGCGGATGTAACTCGACCCAGCGAGTGAACAGATCCTGGAACACCACGACGTATTTATACTGTCCCTTACTTTGGGGAAATTCCATTAGGTCCGACGTCACGACAGCCCAGGGCCGCTCGATAACTCTGCCCCCCATTAACCTTTTCGGTGCGGCTTGATCGGATTTATATCTCTGGCAGTCGTCACACTCCTGTACGAATTTGTACACGTCATGCCATATGCCTGGCCAATAATACTCCTGAGCGACCCTCTCCTAGGTCTTCTCGACCCCCAAATGGCCCACTGTGACCTCCCGATGCGCGCCTATGAGAACTCGACTACGATATTGTGTTGGAACTACCAGTTTCCAGGAATCCTCCTCGCCCATTATCGGCCCTAAGATGGGATCTACCCTTCTCTTGTAGATCATTCCATCTTCTATCTTCCATGAACGGTATTTATTGGGACTTTCCTGGATTTTATCTATTCGGTTTAAGTACCAAGGGTCCGTAACTTCTTCGAAAGAAGCTATCTCGACCTCCTCCTCCTCTACTTCTTTCAGTCTTGACAGAGCATCCGGAACTCGATGCATGGCACCCTTCCGGTGTTCGATCCTGACGTCCCATTGTTGGAGCTTTATTGCTCATCATGCCAATCGTCCTGATGGTTCTCTCAAAGTCTGAAGCCATCGTAAGGCACTATGGTCTGTGATCGCTCGGAATCGAAACCCCTTTAAGTATGGCCGTAACTTTTTAATGGCCCATACTAATGCCAAACACTCCTTTTCTGTTGTGGAGTAATTGCGCTCGGCGCTCGTCAGAACTCGATGGATATATACAATGGGGTGTTCGCCATCCTCGAATTCCTGTGTTAATACCGCCCCGATGGCTCCTTGGCTGGCATCACACTGTACTATAAATTCGTGACTAAAATCGGGACGAGCTAAGACTGGTGCCTTGGTCAGTGCTATTTTCAGTTGCTCGAACGCTTCTTGGTGTTCCGCACTCCATTGCCATACCTGCGTTTTCTTCAGCAGCTGAAGCAAAGACAGCTTAATCTCACTTTCTTGCTCGATGAATCTCGAATACCACCCCACCATTCCTAAAAAGCGTCTTAGCTGCCTCTTAGTTTTTGGGGCCTGGTACTCGAAGATAGGCTCGATTCGTTCTGGATCCGATCTTAGGCCATCCCGATCCAACAGATACCCTAGGTATCTCACCCTCGAGTACCCGAATTCGCACTTTTTCCAATTTACTGTTAGCTGTGCGTCTCGAATTTTCGTTAACACGACGTCGAGCCATTTTTGGTGTTCCTCGAATGTTTCCGTAGCGATAATAATATCGTCGAGGTAGCCAAACACATGTGGTTCCATCTCTGGACCAAACAGTGCGTCAATCAGACGTTGGATCGTGGCTGGGGCGTTTGTCAGACCAAATGGCATCCGCTTGAATTGCCACAACCCCGACCCAGGAACTGCGAAGGCGGTATATTTCCTACTCTCTTCATCCAGGAGTAACTGAAAGTATGCCTTGTTCAAATCCACTTTCGAAATATATTTTGCTCATCGTAGCTTATCCAATATTGAATCCATATTTGGGAGGGGGTATGCATCTCTCTTGGTCCGCATGTTCAGATCCCTGAAGTCATTAAAAAACGATATTTACCGTCAGACTTCTTCTCAATCACCGGCGCATGGCACCAGTCACTAGCAGACCTTTCGATAACTCCGGCCCTATGCATCTCTCGTATGGCTTCTTGCGCAACTAACCACATGGCGGGAGATCATCGTCGTGGATGGTGGCGTATCGGAGTATAGTCGGTTAACTCGATATGATGTTCGGTAAGGTGAGTTGTTGGCAAATAATCCGTTTTTGGCTTATTTATCAGCCGATCCACGATTTCCTTAACTCTTGCTGCTTCACTGGACGTGATTTCAGTTAATCCAGCACACTCTGCCATGATAGCGGGGGCCACATCCTCGCAATTGGTCGCGAAAGGGTGCCACTTACCCTTAGCTCCACATCTCCACTGCTTGGCTACAAGTTGTACAGGTAGGTTCCACTCGACCCGGAAATCCATCCCCCAAATTATATCGTGTTTGATCTCCTCGACAGCTCGAAAGTCTAAGGACCCCTGATGTCCGTCCGCCTCGATTGATATCTTCAGATTGCTCTGAACTTTCATTGGTGCCCCTGACACTCCTCACACTTGTTCTGATGCCTCTCGTAACCGGTCTCGATACCTCTCGAGGATCTCGCATCCCACCAACGATACCGTCGCTCCGGGATCTAGTAAAGCGAGGTATGCTTCTCCTACTATCACCCTGAAGAAGTTACGGTTATCTATAGAGGCTACTTCCACCATTTCATCCATTTCTGTTACATCTTTAATCGTTACGCTATTACTTGGAATAGCGTCTACCCCCTTACTTAGGTCCTTGATATCCCTCCTCAACCCCTTCTCCGTCTCCCTTCCTGGGGTTGGTGTACTCGGTTTTATTTTCTCGACTTTGCCCCTGGTAACTTCTGTAGCGGGGCACAAGTCCGGCTTCTATCCCATCATGATCTCGATGGCCTGTTTCACTTGTGGTAACATGGCATAATCACTCTCTTCTTCTGGGTCTAGCGGGCACCATCCGTCAAGTGACAATTCCCACACTCTTTCAGGAGGAATTTCATCTTCCTCACTCTCTACGTTCTCCCATTCGCTACTCGAAGGCATCGAGCTGACTCTCTTCGGTTTAGGTTCCGTGTCGTCGGTCCTGATGGTAGCGCTCATAAGGTCGGTCGCCCCGGCTCCATTCTCTCGTACTTCCTGAACTGTTACACAGGGCTCCTTCTCCTCCTTAATCGAAGACACTACACCCGTCTCCCTTCCTATTCCTTTCAAAGCCGTTGCACCCGGCTCCTTCCTTACTTCTCTTCAAGCCGTTGCACAAGGCTCCTTCATTACATCTCTCGAAGCCGTTGCACCAGGCTCCTTAACCACTACTCTCGAAGCCGTTGCACCAGGCTCCGTAACTACTACTACCACCGTTGCTACCTTGTCTGTCGTTCGATGAGTGCCAGTCTAAAGGGTGCCCGCTATTCTCGATTTGTCTCGACGTGGAGGTGTGCGATATCTTTCCTTGATTGCCTCGCGCCTCCCGAGTTCACGTCCGTAACGCTCGATGGCGTCGAAGCTATCGAGGTTCTTGTCCCACAGCGCGCCCTGATACTCGGGCCGCAGGTGCGTTAATGTTAAATTTAACTGCTCCCTCAAGGATGGTGGCCGTTTGAGGTGCGCTATAATTCTCCTGAATTTGGTAATGAAGGGGGCTATCTTCTCCTTAGCCCCTTGATATCGAGCTCTTAACTCCACCATTATGTCGTCCTCATGCAGTTCCCCCACAAATGGCCTTTTGAACACCTGTTCGAAAGCTTTGAAGTCCCATGTTAGCATATCATCCTGGTATACTTTGTACCAGTTGCCAGCATCTCTCACTAACAATAAGACACTCGCAAGACACGGCAGTAGCTGCTCGTCTGTAATTCCAGTGGCCCTCTTACAGGACTTTAGTCTGGACAGGAATTGCTCGGGCGACTCCTTTTCATCGCTCCTGAGCACCGCAAGTCCCAGCCCTTTAATGTTTTAATAACGTTTAGGCTGTGGTCTCGAACCACTATAGGACTCTTCGGACGGCTGTCTCTGCTATACCTTTGGTGGCTGCCTCCACTCTCTTCGCCTCTACTCCGCATGGTACGAGGGGTGACATAACTTCCGCTACCCGGTTCTTAACTATCAAGGCTTAACTCCCTGAAGTCGGCTCGTAATCGACTTGAAGACAATGGTGGTGGAGCTCGATCCTCAGAACTCGAACTCGAGTCTCTCGGCATTAATATTTTATGCCGCCGCCGAGGAGTAACTGGATGTCTAAGGGGATGACCTACGCGCACAAATCCTCCTCCCCTCGGTAGGTATTCCTCATCCAGCTCGGTTTGTTCATCTTCGTTGTCCTCGAAATTCCTTGCCGAAGTCGACAACCTCGATCGACGCAACGTATCCTTGGGTCTCGCCCCTCTAGATAACCTGATGTCTCTCTCTCTATTACTCGACGGATGTCCTGAAGTTGGGCAAAATTTTGGTATGTCTCGCCCTACCCTTAATGCGGAGGAAGCGTCACGTATCTCCGATGGCGGTGGTCGCGAGTGCTGCCTAGAGTTACCCTCCCTATAATCACGTTTAGAAGCCTGAGGAATCCGCCCTGCCTCGTCATATAGTGTAGATGAGGTCCCTATATTCCGTACTGGCAGGTAACTTTTCCATGCTCCGGTTCTCGCCGCGATCATCTCGGACAGCCACGGGAGGTATGGCTGGGTGGCCAAGGATTTTGTTGTCTCCTTGACGTCCTTTCCTCTTCCGTATCGTCCTCTCGACCCTGGTCGCTTAACGCCATTACGAGCTCCTCCTCTGCTGGTCGATCCACCCCGTCTGCCTCATCCGCTTCTGGGGACCATGGGACCTCGGCGGCTCCTACTGCTCTCATATCGGCTCGAAACAGTCTTTCGGCCTTGGCTCTGTGGCTACCTCGAGTACTGAAGTTCCGTTCTGAGAGCTGCTGGTCGTTTTCTTCTGGCCATTTTCTCATCAAATTTCGGAACCCGGCTCGAAACTCTCTATTTCCGCTAAGTTCTCTCATCTTCTTCTTATATTGTTCCAATTCCTTCACCGACATGGTTTCGAGTTACTCGACCCTGACTCAATTTGTGCGAGTAACCCTCGATCCGTATTGCTCCGCAATACTCTCGATTCTGTCAAATTACTCGACCCAGGGAAGAGGAATGAGGGAGATACAACTACTCAATAGACACACAGTCTATTACTTGACCCAAAGAAGATAGAAGGAGAAATATAAAAACAGTTATAATCAGAATAGACGCAACGTCTATTGCTCGAACCAGTTGTAAACCCTTCGTTCCACTGTCACAATTTTATGTTTTTTTTTTTGTTTTCTCGACCCACTTGCTTACTGGATAGAATGGCTCGAAGAGGAGCAGGACCAGGAAGTCCCTTTACAGTTAATCGTCTCTCCTCGTAAACGTATACGATGATTAGAGAGTAATATATGAGACTCGAACCTGAAAAGAAAACTCAGCCCACTTCTGTACCCCCGCTTGCCTACTCCGCGCACTTTATCACTGAACTTCCAACACAAATTACCACCACCGTACTTCCAACCAAACACAAATTTTCCTCGAACCCTCGGAACAACCTCCACGTTGTTGCTGTCGTTAAGTGGCCCCACGTTGGGCGCCATTTTTAACGTTGTATTTGCTTAAAACCACTAATCGAGTCTAACTAATTATTAACTAAGACTCGAGCAAATATTTCGCTACTATCTCCTCCGTTGTACTATACTTACGGAGCCACGCCACGACTGGTGACTATTATCTCGATGAGGGAGTAGCCACGAATCAGCAACAACCATTGACGAATTCCGATATCTCCGACCCGAGAACCAGCGATGATCACGAAATTGCGTCGCGCCGCTATTTGAAGCGGCTAGTAGTTGGCTTGCCAACCTGAAACTCGCGAAACAACGATAGAACACGCATACAATATTAACACTCGCAAATGACAAGACGGGATAAAGGTTAATCAAGACTTTATTAAGTTCTGTTGGCGGCGGTCACCGGCTTCTCTCCCACGTATTCCTGGCTGCACCTGAAACACCGAAGTCACGATAAACCTGCTACGGTATCCTACGAACAATTGCCCGGAGGAATCCGTCCGTTCGCGTCCAGAACCGCCGGATGAGTCTATCGCGACCTCGACCCCAACACAAAACCCCTTCCGCGAGCCGTCACCACCCCAGTATCCTCGACACTTACTTATCTTCCGTTACTAGGCGTCAAACTTCTGCTGCGAGATTTTCTCCAAGAGTACTAGTGCACTATACTAGGTCCGGAATCAGAGAGAGTGATCGCTCGGTTTTCATTTGGCTCATCACCTCCGTCGCGTCCTTCTTTTTCCTCGTGTACTTTTCCCGTTGGCCCTTTCTCCCCTTTTAGGATCCATCGCTGGTCTTCTGCATAACTCGCATTTTATTCGAACAACGATAGGCCCTAAACGGCCCATGCGTACCTAATACGGTGCACGCGCACCTCGAAACCTCAACCCTTGACCCCCTCTGTGCGCGCATGACTTGATTCATCCAGGCGTCCCCCCCCCCCCCCCTATCGCGCCCCGTTTGCCCTATTATTACGCGCGCTGGCCCTAACGATCGCGAGCGCGGTCACTAACCGCGACGATATGCATAGACTCCTAAGCAGGCGCGCTATACGAACGCGCTCGCTTTCCTGGGCTCTCCTCCCTCTGCGCCGTCTCACGCGGCCCCTACTCTCTCTCTCCTTCTCCCATCTCGGTAGTCTGCACGGACACGATATTAGCTGCGCTCTGTTGCTACTCTTGCTACCTCGCGCTCGCTCTCTCGCCTGCGCGCGCGACGGTGCGCGAGCTCATTTCTCGCCGGCCATGCTCGCGTTCGCCTTGCGCTCTCGCCTCTCTCGTCCCGCGTCCCCCTCTGCCAATGGCGTGTGCTCTCGCGGCTGTTCCCCGTGTCCGCCTATCTCCCGGTGTTCGCGCCCGCTCTCGCTCCCTTCTCTCGCTCTCTCTCTCTCTCTCTCTCGGTCCGCTCTCTCCGTGCTCATGCGCGTTGCCGCGAATGCTCGTTCTGGCAGGTGTGTGTAAGTGTGCGCGTCGGTGCGTGTGTTTCAGTGCTCGACGCGGTAATAGTGCGCGCCACGGCCCGTCGTCTGCTAACCGACTGATAGCTCGCGCTCTCGACCCCGCTAAAAGTCTTATTCGAACTCCTAGTGCGTGCCCCGTCTACTCTCGCGCCTGCTAGTAGCCGCTTGTGACCCTGTCACAAGCAATGTTGTCTTGCTGCTGCTTCTGCAAGTGGCAGTGTTTCCAATTTGAATACCGAACGAATTGTAGATTTTTGGAAGTGCAAATATCTACAGTCATTTAAGCTTCCTTCTTCTTTTTTTGTTCGATACATTGCCGCTATTATTTGACTACCATTATCGCTAAGTTTATTCGGTTCGGCATTTACGTCATAAAATACTTTAGCGAGCTCTTATAAGGAAGGGTTCTTAATTAGTGTTTTTACGACTTTATTTTTGCCTTGCCGATAGAAGCAGGAAGTTGTATCACAACCGTTAAATATATGCATAAAACTAACTAAATGCTTAATGTCAATAAACTTAAAACTATTAAAGTCAAAAATTTCAGTCGGAGTGTGCTATTTATTTGGTTTTACGAAGAATGTGTTATTATTTTGTTGCTCTAATTGCGTTAGAATGACCAATAAGTCAATATCTTGGCAAACAATACAAACATTCTCATAGCATACATCTAAGTCAATCGCAGCTTTTATAATCGAAACGTCCGCATTTACTACAGCTATTTTAGTTTGAAAACCAGCTTCTATTAATGCTAGTGATAGCATATCTATTAATTTCTGTTTATTTTTGTCATTACTTAAAAATTTGTCTTGTAAAACATTAATTTTTGTATTTTTCTCAAAATTAATTTCGTGTCCAATGCTACATAATTTGCGTCTACAGCGATCAACTGACTTCGTGCCAAGAGAATGATGGCTTGGGTATCCGTCAAATACAATATAAGAGCTATTGGAGTAGTGGTTTTTAGCATACGTAACATATTGTATTAAAATGTCGTGGGTGCTATCGTTTTGATTCATATTATCACTACACATACATTATTATAAACGTGAACCCGCGACCTGTACTTGAAATATATCTGTATGGTTTAATCTTTTTTAACACGGCCGAATCAAGATAGCGGCCGGAACCGCTGATATATCATATACAAATTATCAAAAAACTTGTAGTATTACTTGGCAAAAATGTTACGATAATGAACGTTATAGTAAATACATATTGGCGGTCTCAAATGCAAGAAATGTCATAATATAGGCACATATTCACATTTTGGCACCAATACTCCACGGCACTCGATGTATTAGATTAATTATAGTGTCTGAAATTGTTGTTTACAAATTTAGTGTTTTTGTATATATTGTTGTAACATCTTTTCTAAGTAATACTACAACAACAAGTTTTTTTGATGATTTGTATGTAGATTCAGAAAGACCGATCTCAAAAATACCCACCTAGGTAATTTTCATTGAAAAAGTCGGCAGCTTTAAAGAAAATACACAGGCTTGAATTTTGTATAAAAATCCAGTGCATTCAGACGTTAATGGGTTAATAGGAATTACGGTACTTACTCTGGATTGATTTTAATGCACGGGAAAATTACTAAACATGATCCAATTTTTATTTTTTTCCAATTTTTTATGATTAGCGATGACTCAAACGAGATTTGTCAAATTCTCTTGTTCTTCGATGATAGAAAGAATTTAAGGACTAGTCTATCTGTCATGAGAAGGGTGTAGATCAGCAGAAGACTCCATGCTCTTAAAATAAATAAACAAATAAATAAATAAAAATAAACTCCGATACTTAACTGCCATTACTCAAAGACATGTTAACAAAATGTTTTGAAAAAATTAGGCTACTGTAACATGACATTTTTATCTCGGTCGTATCAGCGTCATGTTTCATACGTTCGTCCGTGATGTCGTGATGGTTTTTCTCTGGCTGAGTCGTATCGCGTATCTGTCAGGATTACTCCAAGGGTCTCGTCGTTGACCACTAGTGCGCCATGTACTTCACGGTGCGGACTCGACCAGGTGGGTGTTAGTAATTTGGAAAAATGAGATGTTTTTTGGAATTTTGCTCGTTCGTTATACGCCTGACGTTGTGCACCGGTGGGGCTGAATTCCTCCTATGGCCTCCAGTCTAGCAGAAGGATGGGACGGGATATCCTCGATCGTCGTCGTTGCGTGAGCGTGGACGCGGATCGCTGAGACATCTTAAAGGAAAGGCTGCCAGAACGAGAGTGCCATTGCCAAGCTCGCACAGTACATCGATGCCGCGCTTGAAGAGGGGAAGTAAGACAGTCAAGGAGAAGGGAGCGATAGCTAAATAGGCTTAGTGTATGGAACACGCGGGGAAGCCGTGCACCTTTCCCCTACTCGTGCACTCATGCGGAGTAGTGGCAATGCTAGTGGCTTTGTCTCCTTTTCTCTCTCGGTGATACTATGCTCCCCTCGCCCCGCCGGTACCATCACTCCGTACAGGTATAACGTATTCTATATCATAGGCTTTCCTTTTTAAATTCTTTCCAGATTTTCGAAGACGAGTGTTGACCGAATCTTTGAAACTCACATCGTCATTGGCTATGTCATCGAGCACGTTCAGATCTACGCGAATGGCTTCTTTGCCCACAGTTTAGTACCACTACTCAGATATGGGACAATTTTTCTAAATATCGCACCAATGAAACTTCCAATTCCAGAGCCACGTTGATAGGTTGAGCCAGCGTAAAGGTTTTTCACGCCTATACCACCACCGGTTTGCTGATCGTGGTACGTGATATAATGGCTCATTTTGTGAAAGGCCAATTTTACCGATTACGCTCAAAATGAAGCACGATCTCGCGGATTTTTGAAAAGCACAATGTAATTGGGGTTGAGTGACAAATAGCGCTGATTCTGACCTTTGTGGAAAATATTTTGCGTTATAAAGATTACACTTAAATTCTTGTGATGACAACATTTCGTGAAGAGATCTAGTATGACACTGGTACAAGACTCACGCATCAAATCGCCGAGAACGATCAATTTTTTCTTATCGCTATCGCATGAACAGTCGTTGGGTTGTGATACAACCTTCTCGAAACTCGATTCTTCGCCCCCCACCTGACCTAAAGTCAGTCCGATATGTTTCTTGCCACTCACCGTGGTAAAAGAGAATTCGATCAAAGCGTACATTAAACATATCGGGCAGGTGTGTAAGAAACCGCTTGACAAAAACCGACTTTCCAGCCATTGCATGACCGGCACACAGTGGGCCCAAACTATATTTTTTTTTTTTCAAAATAAAAAATCTCAGCGTAGAATCAACCGATTTTTAATTTTTTTTTAAATGTAGGTAATGAGTTATAGTTTTAGGGCAAACTATAGAAAATTGCGGCATAAAATTTTTTAACCGGCAAATTTGATAAATACGCAGTTTTTCCAGATAAAGGAATAACTGAGGTATTGATGATATTGACAAAAATTCCGATAAACAGTATAACATTACATATACACGCACGCACGCACGCACACACGCGAGCACACACACCCACACACACATCGATATAGACATTTCCTAAAAATAGTTTATTTTGATTCCAAATTTGCAAAACAGCATTCCCAGCATGTTTTCAAAACATTTTTTTTACTATCACAAAGTTTTCTCTAGGAAAAAGCAATAAGTATTCGTGATATTGAAAAATTTTACTTTTTCGATAATGGGTATGTAGTATACTATTTTTCGCCATACCCGGGCCGAAAACAACATTCCCGTTTTTGAGCCGTGCGGGAATGTGGTACTTTCGTCCAGGGTATGGCGAAAAAGTTATTACACGCACGCGCACACACACGCATAGACACACTCATACAACCCGCACATACCCGACGAAAATATTCTTAGTCAAATTTTAGCCCTCTATAATTGCCATAGAAACTGAGATATTGCTATTCAAAGTTTGAAAAATGTTTTTTTGCTGTATTTCAACAATTTTCAAACGCTTGTCAAAAAGCAAATTTTCCATCTTTTTTGAAGCTTTAAAAGTGATTTTTTTTTGTCATTTAAGAGCTTTTCGAGCGAACGCATAAACCAAATTTTTCGTCTTGGAAAGACGAAATTATACATCTTGATAACGTAAAATCGATCAAAAATTCATGGAGATACGTGACGTTAAACTTAGCGATTTTTCGTAAAAATCACATTTATTGCACTTTTGCAAACACTTTGCACTTTTGGAATTAATTACGATGAAGTCCAAAAAAATTTGTAGTCCTCAATTGTGTAAGCAAAAACTAAAAAAATGAGCCTTATCCGGTTAAAATCGGTCGAGTAGATCATGAAAGATCAGTATGACATGTGTTGGTGTGTGTGTGTGTGTGTGTGTGTGTGTGTGTGTGTGTGTGTGTGTGTGTGTGTGTGTGTGTGTGTGTGTGGATATGTGCGTGTGTGTATGAGTGTACTTGTGTGTGTGTATGCACGTGCATGGAAATAACTTTATACCCTTTATTGAAAAAGTAAGATTTTTCAATATTACGAATACTTATTGCTTTTTCCTAGAGAAAACTTTGTGATAGTAAAAAAAATGTTTTGAAAACATGTTAGGAATGTTGTTTTGCAAATTTGGAATCGAAATAAACTATTTTTAGGCAATGTCCTCTTGCAAAAATTTTGGGTCTTCAGGATAAACTTGTCGCATCAGATACTGAATTTGGGCACGATCTCACGGATTTATGAAAAGCACAATATAATTAGAGTTGAGTGACAAATCTGGCTGATTCTGACCTTTCTGGAAAATATTTTGCGTTATAAAGTTTACACTTATATTCTTGTGAGGGCAACCTTTCGTGAAGAGGTCTAGTATGACACTGGTGCAAGACTCACGCATCAAATCGACGAGAACGATCAGTTGGTAGTCGATGGGTTGTGGCACACCTTCTCGAAACTCAATTCTTTGCCCCCCACCTGGCCTGCAGTTAGTCCTATATGTTTCTTGCCACTCACCGTTGTAAAAGAGAATTCGATCAGAGCATACATTGCACATATTGGGCAGGTGTGTAAGAAACCGCTTGACAAAAACCGACTTTCCAGCCATTGCATGGCCGGCGCAGATGCAGGTGAAGGGGTGTTTGCACCTTGTGTCTATGGCCGTTACTAATTCAGAGGTATCTCAGCCCACCTTTCTTACTTCTCTACCCGATATTGTCACTGTTGCCTGTCAACTTGCGCAAGACGCTTTTATGTTTTTTTAGGCGTATCTTTTCCATATTTTGCAGCTTTACAGAACTTTGTAGTACGTTCAATGCACACTCACAGATACACTTTACCAAATCTTTATCGGCTGTACGGAGCATCACTCTACTTTGCTGCCTGTCCGTGTGAGAGGTCCGTTCAAGAGAGTCACACATTTCTTTGAGAACTGTTTACCTGGTGACGATGTTATATCGGCCATCCCTACGATAAAAATGACTGTTGTACAATTCCATACTCACTTTTATTAGTTTTTACTTTGACGAATATTTTGGGATGTATCGTACTGGGTCGAGCCGTCGGGAAAGACGTTGGCATGAAAACGATATTCATCCAGAGTATCCTAGTTCATATCCAACAGCAAGTAACTATATGGCGGTGTGCACGCGTTGATGTAAACTTCTTGCAAAAATTTTGGTTCTTCAGGATAAACTTGTCGCGTCAGATACTGAATTTGGGCACGATATCACGGATTTATGAAAAGCACAATGTAATTGGAGTTGAGTGAAAAATCGCGCTGATTCTGACATTTGTGGAAAATATTTTGCGTTATAAAGGTTACACTTATATTCTTGTGAGGACAACCTTTCGTAAAGAGGTCTAGTATGACACTGGGGCAAGACTTAGGCATCAAATCGACGAGAACGATCAGTTGATAGTCGATGGGTTGTGGCACACCTTCTCGAAACTCAATTCTTTGCCCCCCACCTGGCCTGCAGTTAGTCCTATATGTTTCTTGCCACTCGCCATAGTAAAGGAGAATTCGATCATAACGTGCATTGCATATATCGGGCAGGTGTGTAAGAAACCGCTTGAGAAAAACAGACTTTCCGGCCATTGTAGAGCCGGCGCTGATGCAGGTGAAGGGTTGTTTCAAACTTATGTCCATGACCGTTACTAATTCAGAGATTCCCCCACCTAGCACGTTCTAGATAGCGGCGGTGGCGTGACGCGTTGCACGCACGAATTACCTAGTCCCGCATGCGCAGTGTGAAGCTAGACTTCGGTGGATAAGCTGAAGAGATATTCAAAGTTTGTCGTGTCTCACAGAGGCCACACATTTACCTGTATGAGATACAGGATCTGAACAGTGAAAATATCGACGGTTTCTTCTACACCGAAGAATTGATAGGTGTAGGTTCTAGATAATTAACAGTTGAACAAGAATTTAAAGTCGAGCGCATCATTCAATCCAAAGAGCAGGGGAAAAATAAACAGCTGCTGGTAAAGTGGATAGGATATCCAGAAAAATTCAACTCTTGGATAAAAGCTACAGATTTCAAGCCCGTTTAGCAAGATGAACAACAGTAAAGAATTTTATCTAGTATTACCTAGCAACAGTAGTATGACGTATTTTTCGGAAAACATTACCACCTGTTTTACAACGCATTCGTACACATTTTAACTAGGCTCGGCTAAACTGAAACCTTTGAAAAATAACGAAATTTATAATTTTCCTGACGGGGTGTACGATACTGCTGCTCAACTCGCGGAAAAAATCAATAGAGTGCACACTGTACGCGATTATCAACAACTCGTCCCAACGGAATTTTAGAAAGGCTACTACGTCTCAAAAGATGAACCTGTGATTGCACAGAACCACATTACACAACGTTTAACGAAAAAATACGTCGTATCTTTGGTTTTGAGGATACTATTCACAGAGAGGCAGGCACATTTATAACCTTCAAAATAGGGAAAGGTAAAAACGTGGGTACCAGACCTGTATGTCTGGCAGGTGCTATCCCCGATCAACTGTACGTCTACACAGACATTTGTGAGCCTTATACCGTAGGCGATAATCAAACAGCACTGCTTCGCATAGTTTCCTTGGAGAATTCATGATATAAATTTAGCAACAATCTCGTAAGGCATTCTGCACCTATACATTACATTTCGCACTTACAACATACTTTCCACAACATTGTCATCGATATAAGAGACCAACACGGCCGACGCATACCATTCGAGTATGGACGCTCAACGTAACGCTTAATTTTAAGCGTAATCGTTAAAATTGGTCTTTCACGAAATGAGACATTATACTACGTACTACGATCAGCAAACGGGTGGAGGTATAGGCCTGAAAAATGTTTACGCTGGCTCAACCTATCAACCTAGCTCTGGAATTGGAAATTTCATCGGTGCAATATTTAGAAAAATTATCCAATATCTGACAAGGAAACGGATCGAGGTGTCCACCTCTGATTTTCCTGAATTTTTGATATGTTGTAGAGGACCGGAAAATAAGAAACACGTATTTTTTTATCGGCTCAATCCGCTATTAACCTTTTAGCTACGGGGGTGGTCGATATATTGACCACTCTAGAGACAAAGAATATTTGAAGTTTTTAGATCAAATTTGATGTTCTGAATACATAACAAATAGTTTTAAAATTTCTCAAAACATTCTTGACCTTGAAATACTGATTTTCAAGGTCAGGATTATCAACAGGAATTTTTTTATTATTTTTTACGTATTCAGCAGATCAAACTACGTACGAAAACCGTCTAAAAACTTGACTTATAGTAGGAATGAAATTTGACCTTCAAATGGTGATTTTCAAGGTCAAGGGTGTCTGCGAGAATTTTGTTAATATTTTTTTCATATTCAACGCGTGCAATTACATAGAAATACCCTCTCGAATCTTCATAACAAAAGAGAAAATTTTTTTACATTGTACTTTACGTTGCCTGCGGGGCTGGTCGATATATGGACCAGCAGTCAGGTCAGCGACTCTATCTAAGATATCCAGTGATATTATGTATACATTTTCCATATTCTGACAGGTCAATTGGTACTGAAATTTCCCCGCAGCCTAAAGGTTAAAGGGGTGAACACCGCCCTTAAAGTTTACCCACGAAAACGGTTTTTTCTTAATATCTTTAGTTCTAATTAATGTTTTGAAATGAAACAAATTGGAAAATTCTTCTCTTTGAATGACGAAACCAGCAAGTATAGTTCGGACTCCGAGGGTGGCAACCCATACTTTTTATTTCAGAAAAACCTTATTTTTTAAACTATTTTTGTATATAATATTTGCAATGAAAATAATTGATTATTATAAAAATCATTTTTGGGCTTAAAATAAAAAATTAAAGTTGACGTGTTTCAGGGTTTTTGCAAAGACAAGCGTTATCTGGGGTAAACAACTGCTTAGGCGCAAAATACTTTCGAACCGTTAAAATAAATATTTTATGTTATGTAATGCATAATTTATTTTTATTTGGACTAATTTTTTTTTTTATGGGCCCAATTTCCTATTATTAATCGCTCTCTTTACTACGTACTCGCATACCTGAAAAATAAACTCCAAGAAGAAGCCGCAGACAACATGCAGAACATTCTCAAGGACCCCAGTCACAAACTTGACATAGAATGGTTCATTTCTGAAAACATGGTCGACGACAACGATAAGTATAAAAGTGAAGATTTAAATATTGTTCTTGCCGAAATTTACGCTTTCGATCTGCCTATGGTTGCTAAAGATATATGCGATTATTTAGTGTCTAAATGAATATCGCAAAAGTCTTTCTCGAATTAATTGCACTCTACACGAATAATACTTTTATTCAAAACAAACTATAAGCATCGACCGATCCATACTCCTGTCCTGTAAGTTATACATGCCAACATATTTCTTATCTCTCTCTGTCTCTCTCCATCAAGTCACTATATCTGAGCAGACGATTACTATAAATATCATCACAATCCCACTCCTCTCTTCATTCTTTCACATCCTTGACAATGGAGAAGACCAACAGTAAAAACTCAGATCGTACACCCCTCCTCAAGGAAGAAAACAAATCCGTTGCTCAACACTGGAAAGAAATAAAAGAAAAATTTTCCACTAATACACACTCTGCACCAGAATGCCCTGGATACAAGAAATTCTAATTTGTACTTATAATTGCCACGGCAACAAAATGTACCTTTCATCTACGTATAGTTTATAATAATTTATTTAATTATTTATTATGTATAAATATTGTACAAGTTTCTCAAATAAATTGTACTATGCATAAATGATGTTTTTATTCTAAACACACTATAATCACTATCCCATCCATACTCCTCTCCTTGCAAAATAAACGGACACACATAAGCCTTAGCTCACGCCATGCGGGGCCCTAGTAAACGTATATGCATCCTGATGCCTGTTACTCCCACCACCACCACTCTATAACACCCCCAAATCTTTCATGCATGCAGCCGAATCGGGAAACAGACCCACTATACTTCCCAACTTACGCTATACCTGTATGGAGTTGTGTCGCCGGTGGGAAGAGGGGAGGGGGAAAAATCGATATCGCTGTCTCTCCCTATGAGGCTTCTTACTACTTACCGCTCATATGTGAGTTACGCGGGCTGGACTGTTATACGACATCATTCAGTGCATCTATTATAATATAAGTCAACTTCTAAATTACAAATACTTCCAGCTCAACAAAAAAAATATAAAGTAAAAATGTATTTTAATATTACGTATTTCAACTTTTAATCAACAAAATGCAGTTAGGAATTTTTGAAAATAAACAGAAGGAATTCTGTTTTAATTTTATCATCGCCTCGGCAATTTCGCTAAAGGAAGGAAAGGTTCAAGATATCAGGCCCTGGTATTCCAATGTGCCTCTTAAAGATCTTAAGTACTAGCTCTCAGACACTCAAACTTTGGAATTCCATAATAACAGGCTTTCGTAAATTTACCCTTATACTAAAATAGTACATTTCGATACTAGTGCGAGGATTTGATTTTCCCCTCGTGTGACTGTTTGCACCCGAGCGAAGCGAGGGTGAAAAGGTCACACGAGGAGAAAATCAACTTCTCACACAAGTGTCGAACCGTATTTTTTGACACGACGTGCGAGAAGTGAGATTTTTGCACGCATCGTTTAACGCAGCGTGCGAGAAATCGAACTTCTCGCACGGAGTTTCAAAAAAAATATTTTGAATGGAAGTAGTAATCGGTATAATCTTGGCTGATGTTGGATCTTATAGGTTTGGTTCCAGAATAAGAGAAGCAAGGAGCGCCGGCTAAAACAGTTGACGTCTATGGGCAGGAGCCCATTCTTCGGGGGCTCGCGGAAAATGCGCGGCTTTCCGCTTAATCTAAACCACGGTGGTCTCAGTAGCGAGGATGGACCACCTGGTTTCCCGTACTTCACTGACAAGTTTGACTTCACGTACGGCGGCCCAGTAGGCTTCCATCACGACTTCTTCACTGGTCACCCGCCGCCACATCCACATGGACCGCCGTTCGCTGGACCCGGAAATCCAGGTAAGCCCTCGTGCAATTCATTCTGCACAGAGAGAAAATATTACTTTTATTTAATGAATCGCGAATTTGAAGTGGGACAATTCCAGTCATTTAAGTCAAACACAAGATTCACTAATTATTAAGAACTTGCCAATGTGAATGAGGTGATCGGAGAACCATCAAAGAATTAATCAAACGTAAACACTCGCAGAAACGATTTGTTTTACTCACTAGATAAACGGAAAAAGTCCGAAAAGTGATATTCGAGAAATAAGCTGGAAAGTGTAACAAAATGCTTGAGCAATCGAGATAGCTGATCAAAGCGTAGTCTCGTGCCCTCATACTTGACAATGTGAATTATTAGTCAGGAGTTAATTTTTAACCTTTGGAGGACCGGGATTTAAGATTTCAGAACCTGCTTGAAAATTACCCAAAGGCTATAGCGGTGGCGGGGGGGGGGGGGGGGGCTGTCATGGATTTTGCCAAAACTTGACTATAGTAAAGTACTTTAAAATGTATAACGTTCCACCAATATTGAGCTACCTGACCTTAGAAACAAGTTCAAAAACTGGATTTTTAGTTTTTAATAGTTTTTCCTATATCTCCGCTAGATTGAACCCGATTTGAAATTCTTTTTTTTTTTTTTTAACTACGATTTTTTTTGTAGGTACGATTTTTATGTTTTTTCAACCTAAAAAAGGGGTCTAAAGTAACCGTTTTTAGACCAGCGGGCGTTAAAGTGTAGAAGCGGGCGTAAAATTTCCGGAGCCGGCGTAAAAGTACCAGAGAGGTCGTAAAATTTCCGGGGCGGGCGTAAAAGTTCCGTAGCGGGTGCAAATTTCAATAGATCTTTGGTTGCTGTGTTGGGAATCCGTTAATATAGTCTCACGTTACAGGTACAAAAACACGAAAATCCAAACCTGTGTCATAATAAATATCGTGTACGTCAAGGCCTAAGTGGTCACCTCGTGTGGTTGAAAACTCTACACTTACTAGGAGAGGCTCAGATCTCCAGAACACAAATTTTCCTAAAACTCACAGAAGATGTTTGTAATACCACATAATGTAGCTTTTTGAAGATATAGATCCTAACGCCTTTCCTGAAAAGAGTTAGAGCCATTCTTATTTTTCAAAATAGGGGAAATTTAAGCCATATTTAATGTATTTTCCCTTTGTCCATTGTTTGCGCTACAATAAAAATATATCCAATGACTTATACTGTTAAAACATAGATAAATTATTTCTAAAAATGGACAACTTCTCGGGTAGGCACGAGCTAATATGATTTCGCCATGAGACGATAAAAAACTAGAAGAGGCAAATTTTTTAGTTTTTCTATGGTCGGTAGACAAAATCTGAAAATGCTCTAAGGTATTTTTGGTGTTTCGTCCCGGCTACTGGAGTGGACTCATCAGTGATCCTCCAGTAGCCTTCATTAGACACCAGTCGTAAGATGTTATGCGGCAAAGATATATATGTGGAGTAACTTTCTCATAGTGAGAAACTGCGAATTTGCCTCTTCTAGTTTTTTCGTCTTAGGGCGAAAAAATTTTGGCTCGTGCCTGCCCAAGAAGTATTTCATTTTTAAAAACGTTATCACAGAGCAAGAAGGTTTAAATTTGTTGTAAATACATAAATTATGTAAAATATAAAGAACCGAGTCAAATTATCCTTTTAGAAAAATGTTATCACCTGAATATATCCAATTTCTTGCGACATTTGTATTATTTATGTTTTGTGCGCTTCCAATGTTAAATGCATTGTTTACACTACAACAAAAATATATTCAATGACTTATACTGTTAAAATATACATAAATTATATAAAATATAAATAATCAAGTCCAAATATTCATTTGAAATGGTATTTTTTTATACAAATGCGAAAGTGGTGATTCTACCACGAGTGTGAGGTTTATCGCCCGAGCGAGGCGATTGTGACAATCACACGAAGGTAGAATCATCTTTCACACATGTATCAAACGATATTTTTCGATACAGGGGGCGTAAAAGCGATTTTAAAAATATACAGAATGTGTTAATCGCATTTTACGCACACTGTATCGAAAAAATTTTATTGCCTGAATATATTGAATTTCTTGCGATATTTGTATTATTTGTTTCGTGCCTTCAATGTTAAATCAAAATGCCAGAGCTTCTTTCCTCTTTTCGTAAGACCATTTATTAGTACACAATTCTATCTTGTTTTGAAGATAATAAAATGTTGTTGACGATAATTTAAGAGAATTGGTATTCTTTTTATATCTTTCTCAATGACCTTGACGTTTTTATGGGTTAACAAAATGGTTTTTTATAAGAAGGTAGTGCAAAAATAAGGGTACTCTATACATTTTGATTGAACCTTATATATGTATTGTATAAAGGTTCGTTAATATATCAATTTATTATTGGTTTGAAAATAAACTCAGCACTGTTTTTATTTTCTTAAGCCAAATTAAAAAAAAAGTCTCTTCTGAAAAATCTGAAAAAAATTTTTTCCAACATATTTTATCTCTATTGTATCAGAAATCTATGTTTTAAAAGTGTGCCTACGGTTACAGTGAATAGATTACTATAAATGTAGAGTAAACTGCGTTTTTTAAAAAATAACAAAATTTTCTTTTTTTTTTACATAAAAAAAAAGATTTTAAATTATCAACTTATTTTTGTTTTATTTTCTAGTTTTTACAAAGCCTAATCAACCCCCATTGATATTATAGGTGTGCCAGTTTTAGATAGAAAGTTATTACAATCAAAGTCTCATCAATCTATGGGCCACTCAACTTAAAAAATGAAGTTTTTCTATGGCACATGTTTAATATGAGAGTAAAGTACTTTAAAATACCAGCCCATTTTAGGTAATTACGTAAGCCAATATTACCCAGGTACTTAAAGAATGATCATGATATGGTAACGTGCACAAAAAAGTGAAAAATTTTCATTATTTAAAAAAAAAAAAAAAATTTTCTCACTAAATTCGTGAAAAAGACGTTTTTTAATTGATTTTAACTGAGGTTCTTAATAGTATTATACAATTTGTTTCTAAACATATTTTTATCGTTCAAGTAATTTTTTAAATAAAAAATATGTATATAAATTTATTATAAACGATATAAAAAATGTTTTGCTCGTTCAATCTTATAGATCTTATACATGGGAGCGTCCAGCAGAAGCGGACCAGCGGGTGCGCGCAGCTCATTTTTTGCGTAAAATACGCTCTGTTCACCTCGCTCATAATCGTATACTAAGAGCTATTGTTTTTACCCCTAAAGTACAAGGAGAAAAAATAATATTGTTTCTATTGCGCTCTCCTACAACTCTAACTGGAGCTAGTTCAGTAAGCGAGATTCACCTTTACCTTCATCTTCACCTTCTCATATTACAGCGTAGACGTACTTAGTAAGTATGGACCGTCTATCACAATGTACGAGTGAAGCTCCTGTTTAGCGAAAGAATGAGAGATATAGTGGGCTTCGCTTTCTGGGTCTGTTTCATCCATTAGATAGAGAAAGAGAAGCAAACAAAAACATCAAGTAAAATTCAAATTTGTTTAGTTACATCATCCGATATTAAAGCTATATAGATGTGCTCATTCGGCCTGATTTCAAATCAGCTCCGAATTCAAATAAAATTTTTCCATTGCTTTGGAGTGCAGAAAATAGTAAACAACTGTATATGAACTCTCTTTCCTGCAATATATGTCTCGATAATCTACCATGCAAACATTATGCTTTAAGGTAGTACGGCGGCGACTTATAGTTTGTGCGCTCAGCGAGAGCACAAACTATACCATACGCCGTCATTCTATCTCTCTCGTTCCCATGCATGTCGTCTGCTATTTGTGTCTATAATCATATTTCATCACTCAATTTTATTGTCACATGCTCCTAATCAATACGTTCAGGAGCTCAAAATGGTTTGCAGATATCAAATTTATATTCTCTCTATTATGTTTTCAAATTTGAACGGCAGTTTTTATGCAATTTGAAGATAACTGTGCTGGAAACACGATTTCCCATAAAACTACGTGTTAAATTAGTAAAAATTAAAGTGCTTATAACTTTCCTCTAACGCTCCAAAAAGTTACACAAATTTTTTTGAGTCGCTTTTAGACCAATATGAATTGATATATTTAATGTCATTAATATCTCAACGCTATCTAGGTAACGACGGTACTACCTTAAAGCCTCATATCTGGGATGTAGCTCCGAAAGAAAAAATCAGAAAACAAAAAAAAATGAAACGAAAATGAAGCCAAATAAGTTATATTGTTAATTGTTATGTTAATATGTTAATTTATTTATTTATAATACATTAGTAAAATAATTGTTTACAGATATAATTGTTTTTGTAAATATTAATGTGAAATGAAAAATAAATATTATTTTAGTATAAAAAACGTAGTATTTTACATATTAAATCATTTGTAACGATTAAAGGAAATTCTCCCAACTAAAAAAAAAGTATTTAAAAAAACTAAGAGCCCGAAGTTTTTCTCGTTATTTGAACATATTACTTTATGAAAAAAGGTTGATCAACAATGTGCTACAAGAAAAAATTAATATTTTCTTACTCACCTAAAATAAAAAGTTTCATGGATTTTCTCATGTGGGTATTGTTGCTTTCTCAAAGAGAAAGCTTGGTAACGCGGACATTTTTCGACGTCGAGATTTCGATGATTTTCAATATTTCTGAGCTCCCTGAGTCGAGATATGCATTTTCCAGAAAATATCCGTGTGTGCGTGTGTGCGTGTGTGTGTGTGTGTTATAAATTTGTCCGTAGCATAACTCGAAACTGGCCGGAGAAACCAAGTTTATCTTTGGCAGGTATTTAAAGCTTATTTTGAAGTTGTGTAAGTTCAATTATATAGTTGATCGGATAACAGTAAGTCGGTTAAAAAAAAATAAAGCAAAATATCGCAAAATCGAAATTTTTTTTTCATCGTCGAATTTGGATATCGGTGGGAAGTAGGGCCATTTTTTGAAAGACCTTGAAATTACCTATCAATCCATATTTATGTCAGTCTAATCGGATAATATTAAGTCGTTTAAAAAAATAAAGAAAAATATCGAAAAATCGTAAATAATTTTTTTCGGCTCCGGGTTTGGATATCGGTGGGAATTAGGCCCATTTTCTGAAAGGTCTTAAAATTAGCTATCAATCCATATTTTTGTCGACCCAATCGGATATTATAAGTCGGTTAAAAAAAATAAAGAAAAATATGGAAAAATCGAAATAATTTTTTTTCTTCGCCGGGTTTGGATATCGGTCAGAAGGAGGCCCATTTTCTGAACGGCCTTGAAATTTCCTATCAACCCATATTTTTTCGGCCCAATCCGATATTATTGAATTGATTAAAAAAAAATTAAGATAAATATGGAAAAATCGAAAATAATTTTTTTTTTATCTGGTTTTGGAGATCGGTGGGAATTAGGCCCATTTTCTGAAAGGTTTTGAAATTTCCTATTTACCTATATTTTTTCGGTACGATCGGATATTATTAAGTTTATTAAAAAAAATACATAAAAATATGGAAAAATAAAAAATATTTTTTTTTGGATCTCCGTTTGGATATCGTTGGATATCGGTCGGAAGTAGGTCCATTTTCTCAAAGGTCTTGAAACTTCCTATCTACCCATATTTTTTTCGGCTCAATCGGATATTATTAAGTTGGTTAAAAAAAAATAAAGAACAATATGGATCAAAAATAATTTTTTTCGGCATTGGGTTTGGATATCAGTCGGAAGTAGGCCGATTTTCTGAAAGGTCTTGAAATTACCTATCAATCCATATTTTTGTCGGCCCAATCGGATATTATTAAGTCAGTTAAAAAACCGCTGCCATTTCATTGGCACGTAGCTCCTGAGACATAATTTATTGATTCCTTTAATTAATTTTTAATTCCAATATTTAAAATTTAATACTTTATTTTTACGGTGAGACTATTTTAAATTCAATATTAAAACTCTACTTAAAAAAAAAAAATTATTTTATAAAAAATTTGCGTTTTCGTTGTCGCACGATAACAATAGTAAAAATTATCCAATCGTCATAAAATTTGGCACATATGTAGCCTTTATCTTCAGACCGAGTTTGTTGCCCAAAAAATCGGTCCATTACGACCAAAGATATTTGAGGTTAATCTTCTTAAAAAATTTTTGAATCGTGTTTACTCAGAATGAAGATAATCTCTTAAAATTTTAACCAAATATAGTCTTCAATGAGTTTAATAAATCGTTGAAATTTTAAATCGAAAATAAAATATTTTTTGAGAAATTAGTTTGTGAAATATAAAAACGTTTTGAAAGAGATAATTAATACGCTTTGCCAAATAGTTATAAGAATGAAATTTTAAAACGAGTTGACGCAAGATAAAAAATGAAAAGAATTTATCTTTCTTTTTGCTCTCGTCCACCGAATCTGGTGGAGGTCCCGAACATACAAAATAAAGTGTTTCGTCCTGGCTACTGGATTGGACTCATCAGTAATGATCCAGTAGCCGTCATCAGACACCTGCCGCAAGGTATTCGTGCAGCTTACTTATAAAGTATAGAGTTTTATTTCTCATTCGAGAAATGATACTCCATCTGGTCGTAAAACGGCATATCTACTCTAGCCGCTAATTCAAACAATAATGAATAAAAAAACATAAAAATTGAGCAAGTTATAGTACTCAATATTCTTGATAACCAAAACAATATTCATGTCAATATATTTTTTTAATTTAGAAATATAACCTATTTACAAAAAATTACGTTTTCATCAATAACTTATGACGAAATATAGCTATCGACTTTTCTTTTTAAATTGTAGAGAATGTTATTCTGCATACAGAGAATTCATAATATATAAACAATATTCGTTCTAAATATTAAAAAAATCAAAAATAAATATTTCAAAATCGAAAAATCACTATAAAAAACAATAAAACCGCTGCCAATTCATTGGCACGTAGCTTCCTCAAATTTAATTTATTGATCCCTTTAATTAATTTTTACTTCTAATATTTAAAATTTAATACTTTATCTTGTACGGTTAGACTAACTAGGAGAGGGTCGTGGGTCCGGATTCAGCTTAAACTGTGCGTTATATCTTTTTTCGTAATGGACCGATTTTTTTGGGCAACGAACTCGATCTGAAGATATAAAAAAGCTACATCTGTGCCCAATTTCAGAACGATTGGATACTTTTTGCTCTAGTTATCGTGCGACAACGAAAACGCAAATTTTTTCTAAGAGAATTTTTTTCTAAAAAACAAATGAAGATAATCTCCTGAAATTTTAGCCAAATATAGTCTTCTATAAATTTAATAAGTGGTTAAAATTTTAAGTCGATAAATCAAGTATTTTTTGAGAAATTAATTTATGAAATATAAAAAAGTTTTCCTGAATAACAAATGACAGAGTGAAGATATTTTAAACTTTAAAAAATGAAAATATAGGTAATTTAAACACCTTTCAAGAAAAGTTCATCATATTATGTAATACTGGCTATAAGATATGAAGAAATAAAAAAAACTAAAAATTCAAAATTCATTTTTGGAAAATAATTTTGTTTCAAAAAAACAAACGAAGATAATCTCTTGAAATTTTAACCACATATAGTCTTCAATTAGTGTAATAGCTGGTTATTTATTTCAAGTCGATAAATAAATTATTTTTTGAGAAATTAATTTATGAAATATAAAAAATTTTTCCTTATTAACAATTGACAGAGTGAAGATATTTTAAATTTTAAAAAAGGAAAATATAGGTAATTTAAATACCTTTCAAAAAAAGTTTATTATATTATGTAATGTAACGGGCAGCGCGGTCTATTATTTCGGGATATAGTGCCGAGGGTAAACAGGAGTACGAAGACGGGTCCGCGCGATGTAAACATCGCGCTGCAACCATGAGCGAGGGGGGGCGCGTGTCGGCAGCCGGAACGAGGCCAGTTCGACAGTGTCGAGGAGCGAGCACGCTTCTTTCCGCGTCGAGAGAGTTTTCGTGTGAGTGCACGTGGGGAACGAGAAGTGAGAGTGAGAGGAGAGAAACCCTGCGCGCCGGGAGTCGACACGCTGCAGCCCGAGCCCTCGTCACCGCCAGGCGCAGTTGTGCGAGAGGAAGGCAGAGAGAGAGAGAGAGAGAGAGAGAGAGAGAGAGAGAGAGAGAGAGAGAGAGAGAGAGAGAGAGAGAGAGAGAGAGAGAGAGAGAGAGAGAGAGAGAGAGAGAGAGAGAGAGAGAGAGAGAGAGAGAGAGAGAGAGAGAGAGAGAGAGAGAGAGAGAGAGAGAGAGAGAGAGAGAGAGAGAGAGAGAGAGAGAGAGAGAGAGAGAGAGAGAGAGAGAGAGAGAGAGAGAGAGAGAGAGAGAGAGAGAGAGAGAGAGAGAGAGAGAGAGAGAGAGAGAGAGATTGTGTAAGGATCATAAAGTGTACAAAGTACAAAATCATACAGTAAAAACGCCAAAATTAAAATATAAAACAAGGATATCACAAATTAATTACTTATAGATGATATCACATAACATATCATCATCATCTTTCATAGATAGATAGATAAATGTAACTTGATCTCAAATAAACAATTTGGATTCAGGAAAAATAGAGGCACTAAAGATGCACTATATCAAATAACTAACACAATCTATAACCACATAGATGCAAGCGACCCAATAGCTATTACATTCCTCGATCTAGCGAAAGCATTCGGTACAGTAGATCATCAAATTTTGCTTGATAAACTATATAACTACGGCATCAGAGGTAGCGCATATAACCTCATAAAAAGTTATCTAAGTAATAGGAAACAAAGGGTGAAAATAGGTAATGATTATAGCCAATACAAAACTGTCTATATGGGAGTACCGCAAGGTACAATACTTGGACCACTGCTGTTCATTATTTATATTAATGATATGTTATCTTCAATGCCTGAAGATACAATATTGTCATACGCTGACGACACTGCGATCATAGCAATAGGTAAAACCTGGCAAGAAGTAGAAACTAAAATGAACGACTACCTACAAGAAATAGCCGACTGGCTAGCACTAAATAAACTATCTCTCAACAAGGACAAAACAATATACATGGAATTCGGCAGCAATTATAAAAGCACGCCTAAAAATATGAACATTTGCATACAAGGAAAAAACATCAAAAGAGTAGAAAACACCAAATACCTAGGAGTAACTTTCGATAGCAACATGAAATGGGATATACACACCAAAAATATATATAATAAGACCAAATACCTTACTTTCATTTTATACTAACTGTCTATTATAATGGACACAGACAATCTCCGTATGATTTACTATGCGTTGTTCCACAGTATCACCTCCTACGGTATTATAGCCTGGGGAGGCGCTTACGCAGGTAGAACCAAAAGCTTACAAAGCCTGCAAAACAGGCTGCTTAAACTTATAAATAAAAACAATTTTATTTATGACAGAAATCCACTAAATATAGAGCAAATTTTTACCTTTGAGTCACTAATATTTCATTACAAAGAATTACAAGACAAATATATAGAATCCGACAAAGTAACGAGGAATAAAAGTATACCAATACCTAAACGTTGTAAACGCATCAGCATCAAAAACAGCTACATTAGAGCACTAACTACCTACAACAAACTGCCTAATGACCTTAAAACAATAACGAATAAAAAAGTCTGAAATATAAAATCAAGATCTGGATAAAAGCAAACATCTAGCATAATAAAACACCCATGAATAATACTAATAATATTAACTGTAAACAGATAAAGCAACTATATTATTCACTAATAAAGATATCGGACACAGACCTCCCACATTGGAAGTCCATGGGGAGTTTAGAGTCCGATAAACTGTTACTGGATATAAGAACATATATATGCGCACACGGGTTATGCACACTACATTATAAACGTTCTCATCGTCGATTATCTAATTACAACTGGAACAAAATCCGAAAACTCAATATTAATCAACAAATTATCATCGAAATTGCAAATATGATTGCTAACAGGTGGACGCTCTCAGAGAGCAACAAAAATACAACTTTAAGCAATAAGTGTTGTGACTATCGTATTACTAACGGAAATAATGAAATAAAACATATACACTTTGTCAAAGAAAAATCCAAAGATATTGAAATAAAAAAGGAACACAACAACGAAAAATATAATCCCATAGAAACTGTATTTAGTACGATAGATAAAATGGCTGAGGATAACAATACAAAAACCATGTCAATGGAAGCAAGTGGCGCACCGGGAAAGCCTATACTGCAAGATAACACCTACCGCATGTCTTACGGAGACCTCAACTATCTAGGCTGTAATAAAGCACTACTGTATTTCGACAGAGGCATTCGAGGTAAACAAACATTTACAAACTCAATGTATACTCTAGAACAGCACCCGAAATACAACGATCTCATAGTAGTAGACGACATTGTTTTTACATCAACATGTAAATGTGACTCAGCCAACCAACACAGATTGATGTTCCCACACTACAGAGTTACCTGTGCAGTGGGACTCACCTGCCCAACAAGACTAAACAGCTACGAAAGAATCATCTTTGCAAGAGACAGAAACGCATCCACGGAATCATTTACAACAGCAAGACAAATGTTGGTTAGATATTGGTGATAGAAGAAAAGTCATGAATAATGTGTGGTTGTCGACTTGACTCCGTAGCTGCTAGCTACGGGGATACAAGATCGACAAACAATCAGGGACAATACTTCAATTTAGTTTTAAGTTAGTTTAAGTCACCAGACCAGCATACAGGAAATACTTCCTCTGCTGGGTTACGCATGTAATGTAAAAATGTATATTGATATTATCGTAATACCTATGTACTTACTCTGGTTTAATAAATAAATAAATAAATAAATATACTTAAAGAAGATGATATCACAGTCAAAATAATACTGAAGGTAACCATAGTGATATCACAGATCAGATACTTATAAAAGATGATATCACAGTCAAAAAATAATACCGACGTTTACAAAAGTGATATCACAACCGCAGAGTGTGATCACAGTCAAAGTTATAAAATAATACTGAAAACAGTAAGTCACAGTGGCGAATACAATAATAAAAACACAATATTAACAAAAAAAAAGATTTTAAAATACCTATCAGTCGAAAATACTAAAACTATAATTATACTAAAACTCATGCATTCATCTATCACATTCACTCCTCCAGTCATTCTTATAAATTACAGTCATACAACTAACATAAGAATACAGAACAGAACGAATAAATTGCGTAAATGGGACAGAACGAATAAATAGTGTAAATGGGACAGAACGAATAAATAGTGTACATGGAACAGAACGAATAAATAGTGTGAATGGGACAGCACAAGAATACATGTATCTGTCCCTTTCGAGGTGCCCTATTCTAGGTCAGATAAGTGCCTCTTTACTGCGCGCTTGAACCAAATGAGAGACGGTAAATTTCGAATCTCAGTGGGTAGGGAGTTCCATAAATGCACTCCTCGCACCGGAAATGATTTAAACCCGTACGATTTGCGCATCAGAGGGGGCTCAAGTTCTTTTATTACTCCTCTTACATTACCCCTGGGTACATATCTAGTAAAGAGACCTACTAGACAGTCCGGGACATTCATACGCACGATTTTGTACATCAGTACAGCCATGAAGTAGTGTCTCCTCGAATCAGTACGTAGTCAACCCAACAAGGTTCTGGGGGGAGTGAAGTGATCGTCCCTCCTAACACCCACTACATACCTCACATCTGAATTCTGCAGGACCTGCAGTCGGATTCGCAGCTCCTGAGAAGCGTCCAACAGTACGACAGAACAATAGTCCAGGTGAGAGAACAGCAGTGCTTGAACAAGCCGTTTACGAAGAGTCCCGGTAGTATACTTTCTGAAGAATCTCAGATGGTACATGATGCTATTGCATTTTGTAGTTATTTTATCTACCTGATTTTTCCTGGTTAGTCCAGAGTCCAGTACTACACCGAGACTCTCAACAGAGTCGGAGAAGGGAACCTTTGTGCCACAGCCCATATCAATGCAGAGCGAGGAATCGCTCTTTCGTCTTACATGCATTGAGTTTGAGTGAGGGACCAATGGCCCATTCCGGAACTGCCCTTGCAGCCCGCTGGATCAATGCTATACCCTCACCCAGTCCATCACGTCGACTTTGACAATAAACTTGCAGGTCATCTGCATATAATAGATGTTGAACATCCAAAGTGCCGAGAACCCCCGTCAGGTCATTGATATAGAGACAAAACAACAAAAGTCCTAGTACTGACCCCTGTGGGACTCCTAAGTTAGTACTGAGCCATGATGACTCCCCAGAAAATTTAGAGGATACGCGTTGCATCCTGCCTTCAAAGTAGGAGTTAATCCACAAGAGGGCAGCCCTAGAGAACCCCATCAATCTTAACTTCTCAAGAAGTCGAGAAGGTAGGATAGTGTCGAAAGCCTTGCTAAAATCAAACAGCAGAAGGATTGTTATCAGTTTTTTGTCCATGCCTGTTCTTATGTCGTCCGTTAGTTTAAGTAGGGCCGTTTGCGTGGAATTGAATCGTCGAAAGCTAGTTTGGTTTTGGTCAAGTATTTTTGAAGTCTCAAGATACTGCATCAGCTGTGAATGTGCAATCTTCTCCAGCACCTTAGAAAGAAAGCAGAGCAAGGTAATAGGTCGGAAATCTGAGGGAGATGACGGTGCATTGCTTTTTTTCAGAGGAGCTATATTTTCCCTTTTTCAGAGGGCTGGGAAGACGTTAGTTGTCAAAGAGGAGTTGAAGAGCTTGACCAAGAAGTTGCCGATGACTGGCAGTGCTTTTACAATGACACTTTGCGGAATGCCGTCCGCTCCGCGTGCCTGCGACCAGAAGTGAGATATCGCAATAACTACATCGTTAAAATTTATAGGTTTAAAGGAAAAACCCTCGGAATTACCCATGGAGATAATTCTGCGACATATCTCACTGTCATCACGCGGAGAGACTGAAACCCCGGCAAAGTGACAGTTAAGCTCATCTGGAGTCAATCCATTCAGATTCTCAGAGTGCTTGGGTAAGAGCCCCAGGCCACGCAACTCTTTCCACACATTACCATCTGATAGGGTATCTAAAAGTCTGGTTTGAAGGTAGGACGTCTTGGCGAGGTCAATTTGTTCGTCAAGTTGTTTCCGTAGTATGACAAATTCATCATATAAAACTTGTTGCCCGGTCCGCTTGTAACGTCTGTAAAGCGTGTCACGTCTACGAAGAAGCTGGGCTAGCTCCGCATCAATCCAAGACAATCTGCCATTTTTAGGAGCAACAGTTTTCTCCGGGGCCAGGATGTCCATAGCGGCCGTCAGATTGGTGCAAAGACAGTCCAGAGCTTGCTCAGTTTCAACGACATCAGCATTAAAGCATGTCCAGTCACAGCAGCCCAACTGAGCCACAAGATATTCAGGGGCTATATTTTTATAATCTCTGTAAGTAAAGTTAGTCTTTTTTGGCACAACTGAATTGAGCTTGATGGTAACATCTATAAGGTTGTGACCGCTGTGAAAGTTAGTTGGAATGTTTTGGCCGCTGATGATTGTGTCACTGTCGTCAACGAAAAAATGACATCAATCCAGGTGCCAGATAATCTTTTAAAATGCGTGGGACCGAGCTGGACGAGCTGCAATGACTGCTCAGACGCCAAATTGCGAACAAACTTCGCATCATGTCTGCCACTTTGGAGGTCGGCATTGAGATCTCCCATGATTCTTTTGTGACTATAGTCACCTGACACGGATCGCAATGCATTGACAAGATTCGAGTTTTTTAGAAAGGCAATTTTTGGAGGTCTATAAATTACTGCAACAAGAATAGGAGGATTTTGACAATCGCTGATGGAGCAAAAAACAAATCCTGGCAGTTTAGGTTTTCCCTTCCGCTCTCTCACGAACAAGGCTACTCCTCCGCCATTAACATTGCGATCCTGCCTAATAACTTTAGAACCGGGGATCCGAATGACGTCATCCGAAACAGCCGAATCCAGCCAGGTCTGAGCAATACCAAGTAGATCATAGGAAGGACTATCGCTAAGAAATTGATGGATTTGATCAATGTAAGCACGAAGAGAGTTCACATTGATAAAGCCCGCTTGCAGCCCGCCCTTTCTCCCTACATGCTTTCCGGTCGGAACCCCGTCTAGTCAATTAGCATTTTTAGTTTTTGAGCCTTTTTTATTGTTGTTGTTTTTTGACTTCGTTTTTTTTTATATTTCTATTTTTAGAGGCTGCCGTTGTTTCGGTATTACTGGAGTTTGCAATAACATTGTAATTGGGCATCACATCTGCTTGAATTTTTATCGCCTCTATATTCTCATTCTTATAGGACGCCGCAATTGCTTGTAGGTCGGTGTGCGTACTATGAGTAAATACTCGTTCACCATCACGCATTTTGGCTAAGAACTGCCCTCGCCTATGCCAAATATATTTAAATTCCAATTTTTTGGCTAGAGACTTAAGGTTTCGAAATTCTTTGTAAATCGCACTTGGTAAGTATTCATTTATAAAAATGGAAGCCACAGGTAAGGTAATGTTCTGACCAAAATGCGTGGGGTCTAAGTGTTGAGTATTTAGTCCAGTAATTTTATTCTTATTTTTCATGATTTGACTGACTAGGTCGCGACTTGAAAGCCTAACTAACAGGACAGAGGCACCTCCTGAATCATCTCGGACTTCTCTAGTCTCAGTGCCATGCATGCTGCCGACACTCTTATTAAGCTGTCCTATGTCCGTGATCTCCGACTTGTCTGTAGAAGGCTGCACACTACTCAGCACGGCGTGCGCGAAGTCAATATGCTCAATATTGGCAGCTGCACAATCAAGAGCGCAAGAAATCACAAGCCCGCCGCGCTGCTCAGCATGCAGACCTTCTTTACACCTTGGTACAGACAAAGTAATTATTAATTTTCCAGGGTTGACAGAGTTGGTTTTCGGAAATCGTGTGGTATGTTCGGAAATTGGCGCAGGTTCAGCTTGGTGAGGAGAGTTAAAGTCTGAGACGGTTTCCATCACGGTCGCCATGCCAGTTGTTAAGTTACCGAAATTTTGATCAATAGAATGGAATTCGTCTAGAAGGTTTCCTTCAAGTGTTTTAAGTTTGTTTAGTATCTTTTTGGTGATCTTATTTTCTAAATTTATAAAATTATCATGAATCATTCTATTGATATTGTTTTCAAAATTAATTAATTTATTTTTCAATATGCTATTTTCCTCCATCAAGTCACACTGTTTGCTCTGCAACTCCACCAGCTTGGAGTTTTGAGCGCGAGCTAGAGAATCGAGTTCGCGAATACTATCACATACCGTTGTTATTTGTGTCTGTAATGCTGGAAGATAATTAACAGACTCACCCAGGTCATCAAGTTTGCGCGAAAGCGGCTCTATAGTAGTGGTGAAACTTGAGGAAAGGAAAGAAATAGAAGTGTTAAGGCGGTCTTACACCTATAGGCCTTCCTGACCAAAATTACCTAAAAAAAATTATAAAAATTATTATTATAATAAAATAATCAAAATATATTGTAAATATAACTTATTTTGAATTTTACCCTCAGTTATAGCATTTTCAAGAAAAAAAGTTTGTCGTAACTTTTCTCTGAGACCGCATAATGGATTTTCATGGGACAAAGTGCAAATTGTTCCTAATTTATGTAGTTATGGGCTTAAGAGTTGCAATTTTAAGGTTTTTATGTATAAGTATTTTTTACATGGCAAAAACTGATTTTTTTGCAATAATTTGTTGCATTTTTTAAAATTTTTTAGGTTTTTGCCATAAAAAAAATACTTATACATGAAAACCTTAAAATTGCAACTCTTACGCCCATAAATACATAAATTAGGAACAATTTGCACTTTGTCTCATGAAAATTCATCGACTGGTCTCAGAGAAAAGTTACGACAAACTTTAAAAAATGGCATTTTGAGAAACAAGCCTGCAAAGAAAAATACCATAAGACTCAAAAAATAATCAGTCATTTAATCCCCATTCTTTTCCTTCTTGAAACTCATTTTCCTGCATATCTGTTATCTGTTCTCCCATATAAAATGGTTAAAACAGAAGCTCTGGCACCTTGCATGCATCCGTTCCATTAAATGTTATTGCTAAGCTAGCAACATTCGTTTCATTAAAAGTTACTGTTCAATCTGTCCTTTTGTACTTTTGATTCATCCACTGTTGAATCACTTCTTAACACACTGTACTTAGTTAGATTATTATTTATAATACTAAAATAAATCTAGAATATGCGCCAGGTCTCATGAAATATGAAATTCCAATGATCCAAATCGAAACTTAAGAAGCCATCACTGTCATAGACAAGAGTACATAAGTACATAAAAGCCGATAAGCCCATTTTTTTAATGATTACTTGATTACACATATTAAATATTAAATATATCTTGAATTTAAGCCTGTATTCTTGTGAGAAGGCTTGTCGCTTTTATGTGTATAGATACATCTTGACACTTATTGCAATTGACAAATCTTCTGAATTGAATATATACCCTATAGTGAGTTAGACTTAATGCCACTTTCATCTTTCTTAGAAAAAAGATGTATTTATTTTTATGCGATAAAAATTTTTACTGCCTTTTCATTAAAATACTTAATTCAATCTTGCCAATGCACATGGTTTTCAGTATTAATTTTCATACAGCATTACCATCTTGAACTGAAGCTACTTTCCAAATTTAAACAAAACTGTCACTGCATGCTTGTATTGTAATTACAATTACACTTTTCAGACATATATCTTCACATACACAATACAGTAAATTTTTAGCCCTAATTTGCTTATGAATAAAAATAATCAAGCACTAAGAAAAAATCGTTCTCTATCTGAAAGCAAAAACTCTGCAAAACAAACTGTTGAAATAACATTGTTATGTATCTTGGCTTATTTGAGATTTTGAGCTGTCTGCTGTGTTGACACTATGGTATTATAAGTATATACGTATACAAAAGGGAGTATTAACAAAGTAATTTGCTGTCAAATTTCGTTGACGGAATGGTCACTTCACTAGAACAGAAGTGCAAAATTGTCACAACTCAAAAGACTATTCCACTGGATTTCAAATTCCAGAATATGATTTATATTATTTTTATAATAAATCCCGTATTTAAATTTAATTATTTTTTTTATAATTCTTATACTAATAAGTCTTAAATAATGTTTTTTGATATTTTAAAACACATACAAGTAAACGTATTCATATATATATCAGACACCTATTTTTACTAGAACAGAAGTGCAAAATTGTCACAACTCAAAAGACTATTCCACTGGATTTCAAATTCCAGAATATGATTTATATTATTTTTATAATAAATCCCGTATTCAAATTTAATTTTTTTTTTTATAATTCTTATACTAATAAGTCTTAAATAATGTTTTTAGATATTTTAAAACACATACAAGTAAACGTGTTCCTATATATATCAGAAACCTATAGAAAAGGCAAAAAAAGGAAAATCAATTTTTTCGTCATTTTGAAGATAGTAAGCTCTTTTAACCATATCATTTTAAATTTTTTTAATTTTTGATCCAAACTAGTTTTTTTAGGTTCAGAATAACATCTATAATTAAAAATTTCAATAAAAAGAAGTTGATTTTTTCAAAATTTTTAGGTGTAAGACCACCTTAATCGTAGCAATCTGGTCTGCGACCGTGCTGGCACCTAATTTTTGCGCGAACTTGGAATTGACTTTAATGTTACTTGCGCTATCGTTTTGCTGATTAGCCGGAGTCAGTGTCGTATCGAGGAGGATTTTACGCGAGGTGCTATTCATAGTAGCCGGTAATGTCTGCCTACGTTTCCCCGGACTCATTGGTGATGGCGTAAATATACTGAGCCGTGAGCGCGCCAGTTGCGTTGGTATTGTGGTTGCAGTATTGTTATTACCCGACGGCTTGAGTCCTCCTGCAGCCGATGAGACCCCTTCTCCTTTGGTTACAGGAGAGGTGTCATTGACCGATGCAATTAGTGTAGGCTCAACACTTAGACGCTTTTGTTGGATGGCTTCACACTTCTTTTGACGCCGCTGTTCCATTGCACGGCACAGGTCACACGGCGCGTCTTCTTTCCTTCCTGCGCATTTGGTGTGGCACGGCTTTTTGCAATCCGAGCAAAAGTTAACGCACACATTAATGCGTGGCTTGATGGTATCGCCACATACTATGCAATTTATGCCAGCGCTTAGAGCCATGGAGTACGAGTAAAAGGACAGATTTGTAAAGTTGCAGTTTAAACGTGCCGCCGCTCCCGATGATAACTGGATATGCTCACGCGGTAAGACAGCAACAGCCGGTAAGGCAGATCTTACATGAGAGGCTGAGCGTTCGAGCTGCGCGAAACGTGCTATGCGTGGCAAAGGCAAGGAAAACGCTGACTCACTCAAAAACTTCTATGATGAGAAAAAAAACAGCTGGCGAGGGTCGTGGACGTACCAGCAGACGACGACACACAGCTGGTAGTCTGGTCCTTGCAACTGACACTAGACAGGCAGCAGGCCGCTGCAGCGAAGCAGAAGATAGGCTAGGTAGCAGACGTGGCAGTGCGCGAAGACAGAGTGAGGTTAGGGCGTCAGCGTATCCAGGAAAAGGTCCCCGGCACATAAAACTGGAGTGCAATGCCTCCAGACTTTAGGCTGGGAGCTTGAGTGCCGTCTGGGGCCCCTTTTCCTAAAAGAATTTACTCCGAGAAGTAAAAAGAGCTGCTAAATAATGCTACAAAGCGGGAGCAGAAGCAGACCGCGTCTACACTTACCGGCCGGTGTGAAGCGAGTGAAGAGAGAGAGAGAGGGAGAGAGAGGGAGAGAGAGAGAGAGAGAGAGAGAGAGAGAGAGAGAGAGAGAGAGAGAGAGAGAGAGAGAGAGAGAGAGAGAGAGAGAGAGAGAGAGAGAGAGAGAGAGAGAGAGAGAGAGAGAGAGAGAGAGAGAGAGAGAGAGAGAGAGAGAGAGAGAGAGAGAGAGAGAGAGAGAGAGAGAGAGAGAGAGAGAGAGAGAGAGAGAGAGAGAGAGAGAGAGAGAGAGAGAGAGAGAGAGAAGCGCGAGGTCGCAGCAGTCCACGAGGCTGTGGCACGCAGCGACAGCCCTCGTTGCGCAGAGCAAGCGTGAGTTTTCGAGGTAAGCCTGGCCAGGTGTGCGTGCGAGCGTGCGTCGATCTTTCTCGCGGACGCGGCAGTCCGGGAAGTCGCTGCGAGGCCCACCGACACGGGCATGCACGTCGATCGTGCGCGACGATCGACGGCCGTCGGTGCGCGGCCAACTTGCGTGCGTGTGTACGTGTGTGTGCGTCGGCGTGCATATACATCACATATAGCTGCGAGAGCGGGCGCACCAACCCCTTATATTTGAGTGAGATGTAAAGAGTTGTGCCTCCCGGGCAATAAACTGACTTATAGTTTTTCTATTTAAACGCTGAGTCAAGATTAGTATTTTGCGCGATTCCCTTCCCCCTATTTCAGGTGCATCGGCGGATTGGATACCGTCGCCTCCGCGGGTGTGTGTGCGACAACTCACACACAGAACTGAGCGGCCGGGTAGTGACGCTCGAAGATACCGCGACGACGAAGTCGTGGATTGTAGCTGAGGTAAGTGTGCGGCGGCTGCCGCACTATAGGTCAAATTGCATGTTTCTGATTTAAAATCTAATATAACAAGAAAGAATACAGATAAGCCAACAAATTTGTTTTTTAAATAAAGTTCAAGTTATGCGGATTAAAGGAAAACATGTAAGAATACCAACATTCCTTATTATAGGGGTTGAAATAAGGGGTGAAGTTGAGCATGTTTAAAAAATCGATGACTTTTTGCTTTTCTTTTTGCTGAATCTCAAAGGAAAATCATGATATCGATACAATTTTTTTGTTAAATTGTAGTAAATGGAGTATAGATTAAGGAAGAATTTATTAGGATACCGTCAACCCCTAAATTAGGGGTTAAAATAAGGGTGAGTGGCTAAAACCCTGAAAATTCGCTGAAAAACATTGCAAAGGGTTTTCGTGGGTGGTGAAAACTATTCCAATAACCATTTCTTCATAATCCTCAACTGTATGGATGGTTTCTCGCTACTATTCCCCTTTCTAGGGATGGGAATGGACAGTGAGAATCTGAAAACGTGAAAAATCACCGAATAGAATTGTAAATGGTTTAAGAGTATTATGTCAAAACAAAATTAGCATTCTAAAAGTTGAATAAAGATTACTAGATTAATAATAGAAAAACAATACTAGTTATAAACAATATTTTTTATATAACATTTTTATAATAATGTTTTCAGAACGCCTTCTTCGAATATTCCGTAGGTTAGACGAACGAGGAACCATCCACACAGTGGAGAATAATGCCGAAATGGTTGTCCAATGATATTCAGCCCCCACGAAAACCATTTACAATTAATTCTATTCGGCGATTTTTCACGTTTTCAGATTCTCACTGTCCATTCCCACCCCTAGAAAGGGAAATAGTAGCGAGAAACCATCCATACAGTTGAGGATTATGAAGAAATGGTTATTGGAATCGTTTTCACCACACACGAAAACCCTTTACAATGTTTTTCAGCGAATTTTCAGGGTTTTAGCCACTTGCCCCTTATTTTAACCCCTAATTTAGGGGTTGACGGTATCCTAATAAATTTTTCCTTAATCTATATTCCATTTACTACAATTTAACAAAAAAATTGTATCGATATCATGATTTCCCTTTGAGATTCAGCAAAAAGAAAAGCAAAAAGTCATCGATTTTTTAAACATGCTCAATTTCACCCCTTATTTCAACCCCTATAATAAGGAATGTTGGTATTCTTACATGTTTTCCTTTAATCCGCATAACTTGAACTTTATTTTAAAAAAAATTTGTTGGCTTATCTCTATTCTTTCTTGTTATATTAGATTTTATATCAGAAAAATGCAATTTGACCTATAGTGTGCCGCCGAGAGGAGCCGACAGCAGCCGACGGACGAGGACAGCGAGTACAGGGACAGCGTGGGTCTGCACGAGTTCTCGCGCCTATACTCGGTGCTGCTCCGTTTATCGACAATTCCGCCTTGCGCGACGGCAGTTCGCCGTCGTTTCGTATACACTTTACACCCTGTTACAACTGGCGCCCTAAACGTGTGGGTACACGTACGCCGAGCACCACGAGCGTGCAGGTAAACCCGATTGGTGTTGGTCGAATCGGGACGGGGAATTGTGATAGCGCTTTTATGTAAAAATACACCTTGTCGTTTCTTTTTCTCTTTCCCTCGGTGAGCAGGTGATTGAGGAAAATTGCGTTTTTTTACCTTAAAAAATTTTTTTTTTCATCTCTCGGGCATTTGCAAAGGAAATTTTCTTTTTCCTTTTTTCTTTCAATAGAGTGCATTCGAGAGAGGGATTGAAGCGATACTCGAGTGGTGCGCTCCCGCAGAAACGCCGCATGTAGTGCGGAATAAATACCGCGCGCATGTCGCGTTGGAAAAATTTTTTTTTGTGCGTGTAAGCGTGCGTGCGTATAACTTGGCCAGTACACGATGCTCGCAAAGCAGAATTGTAGATTATACTACAACGTGTTTTTCGATTTTCCTCTAGTTTTTTTTTCCTTTTATTCTATTTTCTCGAAGGAATTTAAAATAAATTTTCGGTTTTCTCTTTCTTTCTAAATTGATAACCCGCGATCATTAAGAAGATTATCGTCGCGACCGGGAAAATTTTTCTTTAAATAAAGAAACTTCCTCCCGCCGCTTCGCGCAGTATAAGCGCATAAATAAATTGGTTTTCTCCATTCCTTTTTTTTTTTCTTTTCTATTGCTGTCTTCGTGATTGAACGGTTGTAATAATTTAAAATTTCGATAAATTAAAATAAATTTAAAGTACTTTAGAACGAGTTTAGAAGTTCTTTCCTCGATTCGGCAGCGCAGCCGCCGGAAAGCTAAAGCGACGGAAGGAAGTGGTTCGTCGGCTCAGCGGTGACAAGAGCGAGAGTCACAACTGTGGGTAGAACCAGGATACGCACACGCGCACTCACCCGGAGTACGAGGGTCATTGGCAAGTACCTAGCCTGACCGCCAGATGGTGCCACTATCGCACCAGAAATACACTACAGTGCAGTATCATCTGTGTGACCAGTTCAGAGCAGTGTTTGGAGCTGTTTAATCGCAATCCAAAAGAGTTTTTGCGTCGTTACGTGACCGTCGACGAAACATGGATTCACTACTACACTCCAGAGACCAAGGAGCAGTCAAAACAGTGGACCTTACCCGGTGAACCTGCTCCGAAGAAGGCGAAGACGGTCCCGTCGGCCGGAAAGGTGATGGCCACTGTTTTCTGGGATTCTCAAGGTGTGATTTTTATTGACTATCTGGAGAAGGGCAAAACGGTCACAGGACAGTACTACGCCGAACTATTGAGCCGATTTGACGCCGTGTTAGAAGAAAAACGGCCCCATTTGTCTAAAAAGAAAGTGCTTTTCCACCACGATAATGCACCGGCTCACACTTCTGCACTCGCCACGGCTAAATTGGTCGAATTACGCTACGAACTGCTGCCCCATCCATCGTATTCTCTAGATTTGGCTCCGTGCGACTTTTTTTTGTTTCCGAACCTAAAAAATTCGCTAGCCGGGAAGAGATTCCACTCCAATAACGAAATAATCGCCGCCACGGAGGCCTATTTTGCAAACCAAGAGAAAACATTTTTTTCAACGGGGTTAAAAAAATTGGAACACCGCTGGACCAAGTGTATTCAACTAAAAGGAGACTACATTGAAAAATAAATTTTATTTTTTGTAAAATTTTGGTGTTTTCATTTGTAGGCTAGGTACTTATCAAATGACCCTCGTATACCTGGTTAGGCGCGAATATATTGTAATTAAATTCTTTTTTCTTGTATTTTCGGTGCGCCCAACCGAAGTGTGCGTTTGCTGAGCAAAGGTATACCCGCGGGAGAGTTCAGTCTAAAAGACTAATTGTCACGGAGACAAGCGAAAAGGGGCGCTTATAAAAATGAGTGTGCCGACCGTCAAACCAAAAGCGACCTTGTAAGCACTGGATAACTGGTGCAGGTGTATCACAGACGACGAAACTCTGCGATACAACAGCGCTCTGAAACTAAAAACGGACGGTGATCCGTTCAGCAGGCTAGGGCGTCTGTATAAGTGGCTGTCAGGCGAATACAACGCCGACGATTTCGAACAATCCGCCGACGCTGACGAGCATAATGCCTGGGTCGAGCATGCAAATGCTCGACAAGCTTTCTGAGACCGCGTAGCGGCGGCCGACGCGGACATATCCTGGCCAACTCATCGACAGACGAACCACACCCGCTCGAAGGGCTGATCTCAGACGAGACAGTCCTTGATAATTACAATCGGAGCCGCCAGTGGGTGAACGACAACACACGAATAAACGATGACAGTTCGGCACACTCTGATAACGACGATGACGAGACACACAGCAGGAACACTAGGAACACCCAACAAACGAGTAGCTGCGGACTCGCAATGTTCAAAATGACAGCACCGGACAGCACAGAGGTGGAAGTGCTGACTGATAGGGCCATGTATATGGCCGCAATGAGCAGAAAGATCGACTCATTGAACGAGTCGATCAGAGAGATGGCATCACAGACCCCGCACCCTGCTGCAAGAGAGATCGCGGCAAGACGTGTCACGTTCGAAAACACACCCGCCAGTCATAACCAGGATAGACACGGACCGCCGAGGCAGTAAGCTCAAGAAACCTCGAGCAACCAACGACTTCCACCGCTATTTACCCCGCTCTCCCACCGCCAGAGGTCTGACGGAGCCTGGAGGGAGAGAGGATCTCAGAGTAGACAGTGGCCGAACACATCTGTCTCTGAGATAGGAGGGCAAACCAGAGGAAGATCGACGCCGATAGACAACGACGATATGAATCGTACTTCGAGCGGGAATATCCGGGACATCGGCCAAATAGTCCGCCGATGGGGCTACAAATTCGCCGGCGAGCCGGAAGAAAGTATCGACACTTTCCTCGAACGCGTCGAAGGAAGCTGTGAGTTAGCAAAGCTCACCGAGGTCGAGATGTTGAGCGCCCTCCCAGAACTGTTCATCGGCGTTGAGGTGACTTGGGTATGCTCCAACAGGTCCATCTGGTCAATCTGGAAACAATTCACTCGGAGAATTAGAAGATGGTGCGGTGTCACCGACCACGTGCAGCAACGGCTGACGCACGAAATCGTACTGAGGACTCAAGGACCTGAGGAATCAGTGCGTGATTATATCACCTGTCTCGAAGTGATGATGCGGCGGATGGAACCACCACCGTCGATTGAGTTTCAACTCGCTACGCGGCACCGCAACATGAAGCCGCGGCTGCAGCAGCTCGTGCGATGCAACGAGTTTAAGAGTATCGAAACTCTGCTGGACTTGACGATGGAGGCCGACCTAGCGGTGGAGGCTGAAAAGTCGTTCAAACTCCCACCTCCGCCGGAGTCGTGCGTGTACACAGACTTTGCATATAAACCGAGATAGCCGGCAACGCCGAAAGTAAAGGTGGCGGCGATGGAGACGGCACCACGCCGACGCTGCCTCCACAGAAATAGGCATCGCTTGAGGAAACGATGGCAAAATTTGCGGGGATTATCCTCGACGGGATCAAGAAAATTCAGGCCCCGAGTTCGGCACACGGCCCGTCGACGTCAGTATCTCCTTCAGCGGTGGTAAACGGAAAAAGCGGCGCGAAGAAAAAGACAGCATCTAGGAGACACGGGAGAAAGCCGTCCAAGCGTCGAAATCACTCGAGCTCGAGCAGCGAATCGGGAGGCGATGAGCGAAAGAAGGAATCACCGAGGAAAACGTCCTCACCGACGCCCCCGACACTCGGAGCGACCTTCAGCTGCTACGGATGCGGAGCACCCGGAGTTATCCGCAGAAACTGCGCGAAATTCGCATCGGAAAACGCGCGGCAGACGAAGTAAGCGGGAAATATGACGACTTCGTCTGCTGAGGATCCCGCGAGGACTTCAGCGACTAAGGCGAAGGGAGCCGACGTAAATGATACGGAATCGCGTTGGTGGCTCCAAGTCTCGGTTGGAAATTTTCGGTTGCGAGCGCTCTACGATACGGGAGCGTCGCGCACGGTGATGGGGGCAGTAGGCCTTCAGATGGCCACTGCTCTGGGGAGACCATTGATGCCAAGGTACGGCCGCCGCGCGAGGGTCGTAGGAGGTCAAACGGCACATATCGCTGGCTACGTGGTACTGTCTGTTTGAAGTAGCCGGCGTGAAGCGAGACATTTGCGTAGCAGTGATACCCGACGACAAAGTGGATTGCTACTTGGGAGCGAACTTTGTCCGAGAATTCGGAACTCTCCACGATCCTATCTGGAACCAGCTGATAGTGACCGTGGCGAACGAGAAACGCGTCGACCTAGAGGTCGCCGCGGTTTCGTCCGTCGAGGCCCTCGAACTGTCAACGATAGGTCTCGAGGACGTGATGGAGGGCCAGCATCGAGAGATGGCAGAGATAGTCGCGCGATTCTTGGGTGAGTCAGATAGCACCCTGGGTTGCACGTCATGGATCAAACACCACATCGATGTGGGAAGCGTACGGCCGATAAAGCAGCGCTATTACCCGGTATCGAAGAAGCTCGAAGAAGAGATGCACCGACAGGTAGTGGAGATGCTTAACTCTGGGGAGATCGAGCCATCTGTCAGCGCTTGGTCGAGCCCGGTGGTGATGGTACAGAAAGGCGTCGATAAATATCGCTTCTGTATCGACTTCCGCAAGTTGAATGCGGTGTCGAAAGCGGACGTGTACCCATTGCCTTACGTGGACGCGATATTGCGCAAGCTGCGTAGCGCGCGATATATATGCTGACGCCAGAATCTAAGGAGCTCACGGTATTCACCGTATCCGGACTGGGACTATATCAGTTCGCGAGAATGCCATACGGACTGTCGCAGGCTGGGGCGACCTTCCAACGGCTGATCGATAAAGTTATCGGCCCCGAGCTCGAGCCGTATACTTTCTCATACTTAGACGACATTATAATCGTCACGGAGTCGTACGGGGATACCTGAAGTGGCTCGAGCACGTACTTCAGAGGATAAAGGAAGCGGGGCTGACGATCAATCGCGAGAAAGTGTTACGGGAAAGCCGAGGTTAAATACCTCGGCGTGCTCGTTAACAGAGACGGATTTCGGCCCGATCCCGATAAGATCGAGACGGTCATCAATTTTCCGGTACCCCAGAACTGGAAGCAGCTTCGACGCTTCATGGGGATGGCTTCATGGTACCGGAAGTTCCTGAAGGATTTCGCTACGATCGCTGAGCCGCTGACGGCGCTCACTAAAAAGGATCGGCGATATGAGTGGGGCGACACGCAACAAGAAGCCTTTGAGAAGATCAAAGCGCTTATAGCGTCAGCCCCGGTGCTCGCAAGGCCGGCGTTCTATGCCCAGTTTCTCGTACAGACAGATGCTAGCGACACTGGCATCGGCGCCGTCCTGCTCCAAGTTATAGATGGTCAAGAGAGAGTATTGGACCTCGCCAGCCGCAAGCTGTCCCAAGCGGAGCGAAATTACAGCGTTACGGAACGAGATCCAGAAGTTCCGGCCTTATATAGAAGGCTATCACTTCTTGGTCGTCACAGATCACAGCAGTTTACGGTGGCTACACAGTCTCCACAGTCCCACGGGGAGACTGGTAAGGTGGGCTCTCAAGCTACAAGGCCACTCCTTCGACGACGAGCACAGAAAAGGGGCGTTGAACCACGTGCCCGATGCACTTTCGCACATATACGAGGACGAAGACTTCCTCGAGGTGTGCGCGAGCGCTTAGGCGATTGGTACCGAGGATGAGTGGTATCAGTCATGGTTGGACGAAGTGAGACTCGACCCCACAACCCATCACAGTGGAAAGTGGTAGAGGGTCGGCTCTTCTACTTCATCGCGGATGAGGTAGTCGAGGCAGCGGTCGCCGACGATGAGGCCTGGAAGCTCGTCGTGCCGCGCGAATATCAGCTAGAGGTGCTGCGCGAATCGCACGAAGACACGACCGCCGGACATCAAGGCCGAGAGAACACTTACTCTCGAGCCGCCCGCATGTACTACTGGCCCAAGATGTACGAGGCGGTACGCCGGTACGTCAAACGGTGCCGGGTTTGTCAATAGACCAAGGCAGAGCAACGACCGCCGGCGGGACTGATGGGCCAGCGAGTGATAGAACGGCCTTGGCAAGTTGTCGCAGGAGACGTGACTGAGCTGTTCGTGAAAAGCAGACAGGGATACGATTACATCCTAGTATTCGAAGATCTGTTCACTCGCTGAGTGGAGCGTGCCCATCCGCAAAGCCAACGCCAAGACTATATTGAAAGAGTTCAAGGAGGTTAGACCTGCGTTTTGGCACTCCCGAGGTATTCTTGTCCGATAACGGCACGGAATTCAAGAATAAAGCCGTGGACGAATACCTCGAGAGGATCGGCGTCTATCAGTCGACGACGCCGCCATATCACCCTGAGGCGAACCCTGTAGAAAGGGTAAACAGGACGTTAACAACGTGCCTGACGCATAGTGGTCTAAAACATACGGCGCGCGGACAAATTACCTTTTAGGACGAACCATTAAATGGATTTGAAATTTTTTTTTTTGTAAAATACTCTTGACGTAATTTATCACTCATCTCTCACCCAGATTTTCAAATTAGGAAGCCCCCTGTTATGAACAAAAGTTCAAAAGTTGTTAAAAATGAAATTTGACGTTTTTTTCACTTTTTAAAATTTTTAGTCACTTCTGACAATTTTAAACATCAAAACAATGATATATTCTTATTCTACGGACAAAAATACGTCGATTCCTGTAGTTTTTATTTTTTTTACCTGTATAAAGCATAAAAAATGTGATGAAAAGTGAAATTTTAATTTTTTCCTTTCTCTAAGAGGAAGTAAAAGTAAACTCGAAAAATTTATAAGTTTTTTTATCCTTTATACAGTTAACAAAAATAAAAACTGCAGGAATCGTCGTATTTTTGTCTCTAGAATAAGAATATACCATTGTTTTAATGTTTAAAATTGTCAGAGGTGACTAAAAATTAAAAAAAGTGAAAAAAACGTCAATTATTCATTTTTAACGACTTTTGAACTTTTCTATATAACAGGGGGATTCCTAATTTGAAAATATGACTGGAGGGGTGAGTAAGAAATTACTTCAAGAGTATTTTGCAAAAAAAAAATTTCAAATCCGTTTAATGGTTCGTCCTAAAAGGTAATTTGTCCGCGCGCCGTATGTTTTTAAATTTAAAGCAGTTACGTATAATATTCATAATTTAACAGTCTTGTAATAATATAATATTTAGAAATACATCGTTAATGTCTCAATAATATTTAAAAATACATCGTCAATATCTCGATATAAAAACAGATTTATTTAAAATTCCATAATCGTCAATACCTAATTTCAGTCTTTAAATTAATACTGTTTGCGAAATATCACAGTCTAAACTTAAAGCTATATAATACATAGTGGTAAGTCAGAATTAAAATAGTGATATCACAGATAGGAAGTAGTGTAGAATAATTTAAAATGACTAGAAATTAGATTGACTAGAATCACTATCACTGAAGTTATCAGATCGTTATTAAAGCTAACACCTCACATTCACTCTCACCACTCGCGCTAATAAATACATTCATACATACAGAACTGTGTATATGGGACAATACATAACACGTATTACATAAATAAAGAATTTCGCGGGTGGTTAGTCAAGGTCAAGGAGATGCCTTCTCAGAGCAGTTTTAAATCTGCTGAGAGAGGAAAAGTTTCTTATCGCAGCAGGCAGGGAATTCCATAGGCGTGCACCTTGTACTCGAAGAGATCTATCACTAGTTTTGGTGCACGTCAGCGGTATTGTTAATTCTTTAATTTCACCTCTAGCTGTAGCTCTGGGTACAGAAAAGAGACTTTCTGGATAGTCCGGAGTATGCATGCGCATGATCTTGTACATAAGTACCGCCATGAAATAGTGTCTCCTCGTATCAGTGCGCAGCCAGCCCAGAGCTAATCTGTGAGGTGAAATATGATTAAACCGTCTTACACCTAACACATATCTCACACTAGAATTTTGCAGTCGCTGCATTTTTTCCCTTAGTTCTTGAGATGCATCAAGAAAAACCACCGAGCAGTAATCCAAATGCGGGAACAACAGAGAAGCCACGAGTTATTTGCGCAGAGTCTTAGTGGTGTACTGACGCAAAAATTGGAGCGCGTACAACACACGATTGAATTTCTTTGTTACCTGATTTATATGAGCTTCCCACAATAGTTTCGCGTCTAGTACAACACAAAGACTAGTGACGGTATCAGAGAAGGGAATGCAGGCTCCGTCTCCGAAGCCAATCGCCCTCGGCATGCCATCAGAGTAAAATTCGTTCACAAATTTAATGCCGCCAAAAACAATTGCCTTCATTTTTACCTTGTTAAGTTTGAGACCGGCCCCCACTGCCCAATCCGACACAGCCATTGCTGCTTGCTGCGTTGTTCGAATTCCCGCATCTACATCCTCTCGGGGAACCTGTGTATAAATTTGTATGTCATCTGCATAGAAAAGATGCTTGAAGTATCTCGAATCTAGGGCGTCACATATGTCATTTATGTAAAGGCAAAATAACAACGATCCCAGAAGCGATCCTTGTCGTACCCCGAGGTTCGTACTTAACCATGAAGAAACGCCCTGCGTACCTGTATAAACGCATTGGCGCCGACCTGCTATATATGAGTTAATCCCCGAGAGAGCGGTTCTAGAAAAACCCGCCAACTTTAACCGTTCGAGGAGTCGAGCGGGTAAGATTGTGTCGAATGCTTTACTAAAGTCGAATAGTAAAAGTATCGTGACGTATTTCTTGTCGATTCCAAGTCTTATGTCCTCAGTCAGTTTTAGAACCGCCGTCTGGGTAGAGTGATGCTTTTTAAACCCAGTCTGTAGAGGATCCATGATCTTCTTAAATACTATAAACTCTGGTCACAGGCGATTCTCTCGAGAACCTTTGAAAGGAAGCACAAGATAGAAATTGGCCTAAAATCCGAGGGATTTTTCGGTGCAGAATATTTTTTCAACGGCATTACACGTGCCTTTTTTCAAAGATCCGGAGAAACTCCCTGCGCAAAGGGAGAATTGAACAACCTTACCAGATGTTCTCCTACGATAGGCAGAGCCTTTAGTATAACACTCTGAGGAATACCATGCTCGCCACGAGCCTGCGACGAAAAGTGAGAGATCGGAAGAATAACGTCAGGAAGTGTGACGTCTTTAAAGTGGAACCCGTCCATCGTAGCACTCAAGATAATTTTCCTACGGTCCTCACTATCGTCATGCGGCGAGACTGATACCCCGGCAAAGTGCATATTAAGCTCATCCGGTGTAAGGCCATTCAAGTCCTCCTCAGATCTGGGAAGGAGCCCCAGGTATTTCAGTTCCTTCCAAATATTACCATTTGCAAGAGCATCAAACAGACGGTTATGATAATATGATGTTCTGGCTTGTAGGGTCAGTTCGTCTACCGTCTGTCGCAGTGCCAGAAATTCATCTAGATGGTGTTTGTGTCCTGTCCTCTTGTACCGTTTGTAAGTGGCGTCTCATTTACGTTGCATCCCAGCTAACTCCGCGTTTATCCACGGTAACTGGCTCTTTTTAGGTGTAAAAGTTTTAACCGGCGCAAGCTGTTCAATTGCCACTGTGAGATTGTCGCAGATGCAAGTGAGAGCAGTATTAGGGTCATAAGAACTGTCGGTGCACGACAACCAGTCACAAGTCGACAGAAAATCAACCATTTCTGAGGAAGAAATCTCTTTATAATTACGATATTTTATTTCTGTTAGATTTAATGGCTGACTTCCCCATTGAAGAATCTATAATATTATGACGACTGTGAAAGTTTGCCGGTATGTTGTGTGCTTCAAGTATCGTATCGTTCTCATCGACAAGAATTTGGTCTATCCAGGTGTGAGAGGTGCGTGTGTGATGCGTCGCACCGTGCTGAGCTCTCTGAAGCGATGGCTCCGCCGCCAGTTTACGAACCAATTTAGCATCATTGCCATCTTTTAGTAGATCCGCATTCAAATCTCCCATAATAATTTTGCGATTATAGCAAGGGCAAAGATCCCGTAATTTATCCAGTAAATCTGAATCCTTAACAAATGATATACCCGGCGATCTGTACATGACAGAAACAAGCATAGGTTCAGAATTCTTACTTTATACTGAGCAGAAAATGTATTCAGATATACCTGGCTTGCCTCTCATTGCAGTATTAGATGATTCTAAGATTTTACATTCGAGTGAATCTCGTACATATAAAGCAATTCCGCCCCCTCGCAAGTTTCTGTCTTGTCTGCATATTTTGAACCCTTCAATCCTCATGAGGTCATCCGAGATAGACGAGCTCAGCCTGGTTTCAGCCACATCAAATAAGTGGTAAGACGGGTTATCACGTAGAAAAATTCGCATTTGATTAATGTGCTTCTTTAAAGAAGTAGCATTAATGAAAAATGATCTCAATACACCTCGATTTCCCTTGCGGTCACCAGTAGAGACTTGGCTTAGTCAATTTGAAGTAGGTACAATTTCTGGCGACGCTTCAACATTTGATATTTGAGCTACTTTACATTTTGTTTTCTTTGTCTTCTGCTCCTTCCTGGTTATTTTTACAACACTGTTAAGTTCTACTTGTGATTTTTGTTTTTTATTTTTAATAGACTTTTCCTTTTGTACTTTTCTGATCTTCGAACTCGGCTTGAAAACTATTTTATTTGAAATTTTAGAGTTGTTATTATTAACTTGACTAGTGTTCTTATCGTTTTTTTGTGCTATTGCTTGTAGTTGAAGATTCGTATAACATTGCAATATTATTTATGTCGTTAATGTTCGTAAATGTGTGTGTCCTCTCCCCCTCACACTTCTTGCCCAGAAATCTGCCCTCCCTGTGCCATACGTATTTAAAACCTAATGTTTTTGCGTGCGCTCGCAGACTCTTGAACATGTTGTATTTGTCTTTGTCAAGATAATAATTTATAAAAATATTTGAATGACCCAGGATATTGACTGAAATCTCGCCAAGAAGGGAGGGATTTAGATCGCTTAATGAAAAACTAGTAATATTACGTTTTGCGTTAAAGATGTGATTGACCAATTCTCTACTGGTTAACCTAAGTAGCAATGAGCTTGCACCCCCTGACCTCTGTCAGTTTTGAAGGAGTTATTTTCTACTACGGAGTGAGAAGGTGATTGCGTCATTGGTGGACAGAGCTTGTTCTGTCTTTGCATTGTTAATTGTGAGACAGATGCTATGTCATTTTTCTTGACCAGCGGAAACACGGTACCAAGCACGGCAAAACAGAAATCTTCCGGCGACATCTTTAATTTATTTATACAATCTACAGAGCATGAGATCACCATGTCACCGTGCTCGACAACGTCTCCCCTTCCCATCAAGCTCTGTTCCTCCTTGTTCGAAGTACTTACAGCTAACGGTGAGCTTATGTCAGATGCCGCGTCAGAAAAATTTTTATCATTTTTAAATCTATTATTATTATTATTATTGCTGTTATAATGAGTGGTATTCATGATACTTGCAAGTGTAGCAATGGACTCAGACAAACTATTCTCAAGAGTGGAAATTTTGGAGTCATATGTATTGATTGCTTGATTAATTATTTTCTCACGCAGCATCTCATATTTTTGATTCGCAACATTCAGTTTTTCAACCAGCCGAGTTTTCAGAGAGTCCACCTTTGATTCGAGATTGCTGATTTTTTGTGTTAAGCTGAGCAAAACATTCAAAGAAGCAGCAATCTCCACAAGCTTGGACTCAATAGAGCTCTGCTGGCAGCTAATCGCATTATCTAATGTGTCTCGTATAGAATTTGCATATGTAACTAAGCTTGATGTGATGAATCCATTTTTCAGCGTGGCGGAATCGAGTGATACGGATGATGTAATGTTGGTTTGGCTACATGATGACTTTGGTGTTCGCATGAATGCAGTGAGGTGCGGGCGCGGTAGCCGGGGTGGTATGTTGTGGCTGCAATCTAGTAACTCGTTCGTGTCGTCATTGTCTGATGTAGCTAGTATAGCATCCTCTCCTATAGCCGTTGACGATGAAGTCTCCTCTGCTTCTGGTAATATATTGCTGCGTTCCAGACTTGACAATGACACTTTGCGCTCGACACTTAAGCGCTTATGTTGCATAGCAGCGTCCTTTTTTTGGCGTCTCTGCTCGGCTGCACGACACATGTCACAGAGCGCATTTCTTTTCTTTCCAGCGCATTTTGTGTGACACGGCTTATGGCATACCGAGCATGTATTAAAATTACGCCGCTGCATAATTTCGCGACAAACGACACACCTCGCACTCATGCTGAGAGCCAATGTGGTGATACCAGCAGAGAAGCGTTGGTAATGCTGTCTCTGAAGAGAATTGCACGGCTACGGTTATAGTCGTAGCAGATTTTTCTGCTTATGAGTTGTGTTAAGCCCTCTACTGGACAGATTGTCTAACTCACTGTAGGCGACGTGATGTCAGATAAGGCTATGTTAACCTCTGCTCCGACCGTTGGTGACTTTTCAAAAAGACTGTAGCAATATGCGTAGTTATATATAAGTATATATGCGCATATATATGCAGTACTTATAATGCACTTGTAGCACTTAAAGCCAGACTTATAATGCAGGCCACGTTGTTGGTATAATAGGCTGGACAGCAAGGTGGAAACTTTCTTGTACTCATACAATAGCTTGTCTTGCTACTGCGGATTCTCACCTTTCTGCCACTAATAGCACCATGATATACACATACACTTATGCACAGTCACTGATTGTCAGAATTCGCACGCCGAGTGGGACGAAAAGCTACCAGAGCTGGCATTTTCGTTGAACAATGCTGTGCATTCGTCCACTGGCGTGACACCTGCAGTCCTAAACTACGGCAGGCAGCTGTTGCCGCCTGCGACTATGCGATACGCACAGGAGCGCGCCGCTCTGGAACAAAGAGGAATGGAGGCTAGATACTCGGAGCTAGAGCGACTAAAGGACTTGGAGACGGTGAAGAAACAGGCCGCGGCAAAGACGGTGGAAGAGCACAAGCGTCACAGACTCTAACACGGTGAAGATTGTCGACCAGCATGGGAAAAATGAAGACGTGCTACACGTCTCTCACCTGAAGCCTCTCAACGACGCGGCGGAGTCATCGGACGTCTCCGTCGTTGAAGAAGACAACATCGAGGAGCCACGACCGCCGAAGGAGACGACAAGCGACCTGGCGATGAGCGACCCACCGGAAGTCGGCGGAGCGCCGCTGAGCGCGATGCGATCGGTCGGGAAACGTCAGCCGGTTCGTCCGCGGAAAACGGTTCGCGTCGTGGTCCGCACGAAATCGAAGGAAGCGCGCGCAGCTCCGAAACCGCACCTCGGGATGGGGAAGCCCCGGGGAAGGAAGAAAGGCTCCAAAAATCGAGTGGAGCCGACGGTGGAACAGAGTGTTTCGCCGCGGCTGACGCGGGCGCAAAGGTTGGCAGCGAGAAGAAGGAGCGAGAGTGACTCCGAATAACCATATGAGCCTTGTTTTATTACCCTTCTTCAGATGGACGAGAAACCTCCCGCCACGGCCGCGAAGGAGGTTGGCACCAGCGACAGCCTTAACACCGAGGCGATGGTTCGAGGGGTGTTGCGCGCCCTCGAACATATCGGGTTCGCCGAACTCGCTCGCCGGCAGTCAGTGGCGATCGAGGAACTGAAGGAGTCAGCGAGCTCGCCGATCCTCCCCAGGCTCTCCGCCGCATCACTGCCGGCGTTTGTGTTGCGTCGACCCAAGGAGGCCGACGCACAGTGGTGCCGATCGATGCAAAAGTGATGAAAATTTGTGCTTTAGTAAAATAAGGCTCAAAAAATTTTTATAAAATACGTTTTGCATTCGTGAAGTAATTTCCTACGATAAATCGTTTCCCTCATGGCTGTGGCATTTCTCTTTTTTTAGTAAGGAATACGCTAAATGCCGTTTTTTTGGAGTTTATTTATTTATTTTTTTGTTTTTAAGTAGGATTAATTTTTTTTTTGTTTTATAATAAGCGCCTATTTTTTAAAAATATAATTTTTTTCAAACAACTGCATAAGTCCTAGAATTTTGAAAAAAATTATATTTATAAAAAGTGAGCGCTTATTATAAAACTAAAAAAATTAATTCTACTTAAAAACAAAAAGAAAAAAAATAAACTCCAAAAAACGGCATTTAACGTATTCATTACTAAAAAAATGAGCAATGCTACAGCCATGAGGGCAATGATTTATCGTAGGAAATTACTTCAGGAGTCCCAAACGTATTTTATAAAAATTTTTTGAGCCTTATTGTGCTAAAGCACGAATTTTCATCACTTTTGAGTAGATAGGCATCACTGTGCGACGCCAGCTGCGCTGGAAGTGCTTCAACGATGGCCCCGGCTGGGGCCACCGCCATCGAGACCGGGGGGCTCCCTGCCGCCTCAACGACGAGTGAGGGGTCAGAGGAGGCCGACGTCAAGCCGGGGACGATGATAGAGCGCTGGACGACTGTCGAGCAAAAGTTCGAGAAAGCTACGCAGCGAGACATCAGACTCGAGACCTCGAGGACGCGGCCCTAGCCTCATGGGATCGCTACCTCGAGGATTTCCACTGTGGTCGGGAGATCGGGGACGACAGGGCGTCGAGGGTACAGTATCTCCAGGAGGAGCACGGTCTCATCGCCGTGAAGAGTGAAGAGACAGAGAGAGGGCGAGAGAGAGAGAGAGAGAGAGAGAGAGAGAGAGAGAGAGAGAGAGAGAGAGAGAGAGAGAAGCCGCAGCAGTCCACGAGGCTGTGGCACGCAGCGACAGCCCTCGTCGCGCAGAGCCAGCGCCAGTTTTCGAGGTAAGCCTGGCCAGGCGTGCGTGCGAGCGAGCGTCGATCTTCCTCGCGGACGCGGCAGTCCGGGAAGTCGCTGCCGGTGAGCGAGGCCTACCGATGCGGGTATGCACGTCGATCGTGCGCGATGATCGACGGCCGTCGGTGCGCGGCCAACTTGCGTGCGTGCGTACGTGTGTGTGTGCGTCGGCGCGCATATACATCACAGATAGTTGCGAGAGCGGGCGCACCAACGCCTTGTATTTGAGAGAGTTGTAGAGAGTTGTGTTTCCGGGGCAATAAACTGACTTATGGTTTTTCTACTTAAACGCTGAGTCAAGATTAGTATTTTGGGCGATTCCCTTCCCCCTATTTCACATGCATCGGCGAATTGGATACCGCCGCCTCCGCGGGTGTGTGTGCGACGACACACGCACAGAGCTGAGCGGCCGGGTAGTAACGCTCGGAGTACGACGACGAAGTCGTGGGTTGTAGCTGAGGTAAGTGTGTGGCCGCCGAGAGGAGCCGACAGCAGCCAACGGACGAGGGCAGCGAGTACAGGGACAACGTGGGTCTGCACGAGAGTGCCCGCGCTTATACCCGGTGCTGTGCCGTTTATCGGCGATTGCGCCCTGCGCGACGGCAGTTCGCCGTCGTTTCGTATACACTTTACACCCTGTTAAGTAATATGACTGTAAGATATGAAAAAATAAAAAAAACTAAAAATTCAAAATCGTTTTTTGGTTATAAAACAAAAGAAAATCAATAAAACTCAATTCCGCAGGGTACCTTTCTTTTCCCGTGAGACCAAGAGAATAAGCATTACCCGACGAAAATCGGTCGATTCATTTCGGAGATAGGAAGAGTTCAAACACACACACACACACACACACACACACACACACACACACACACACACACACACACACACACACACACACACACACACACACACACACACACACACACACACACACACACACACACACACACACACACACAAACACAAACACACACACACACACACACACATACACACGCAAACGCGCATGCGCACGCGCACGCACCCTCACGCACGCACACACATCCATACGGACATTTTCTAAAAATAGTGTATTTCGATTCCAAATTTGCTAAACCACATTTCTAATACATTTTCTCAAAAACTTTTTTTTTCCTATCACAAAGCTTCCTCTAGGAGGAAGCAAAAAATAAATAAGAATATGGAAAAATCGAAAATAATGTTTTTTGTCTCTGGGTTTGGATATCGGTCGGAAGTAGGCCCATTTTCTGAAAGGTCTTGAAATTGTCTTTCTACCCATATTTTTTTTGGCCCGATCGGATATTATTAAGTTGATTAAAAAAAATAAAGAAAAATATGAAAAATCGAGAATAATTTTTTTTGCTCTGGGGGTTTGGATTAGTCGAAATAGCCCCATTTTCTGAAATGTCTTGAAATTACCTATCAATCCATATTTTTGTCGGCCAAATCGGACTAATATTGAGTCGGTTAAAAAAAATAAAGAAAAATATGGAAAAATCGAAAATAATTTTTTTCGTTCTGCGTTTCGATATCGGTCGGAAGTAGACCCATTTTCTGAAAGGTCTTGAAATTACCTATGAATCCATATTTTTGTCGGCCCAATCGGATAATATTATGTCGGTTATAAAAAATAAAGAACCACATGAAAAAGTCGATAATAATTTTTTTTGTCGCTGTGTTGGATATCGGTCGGAAGTGGGCCCATTTTCTCAAAGGTCTTGACATTTTCTGTCTACCCATATTTTTGTCAGCCCCGATTGGATAATATTAAGTCGGTTAAAAAAAAAAATAATGAATAATATGGAAAAATAGTAAATAATTTTTTTCAGCGCTTATACAAAATTTTTACTTTAACATACTAGAGCTACCACTACAAAATTAAAGAAAAAAAAACGCTTGTGTTAGCGGATATTTGAAACTTTCGCCGAGCTATATGGTTTTTGAAACCACTCTATGAGTTGGTGGATTTTTGAAGCCTACGCTGAGTTGGCGGGGTTTTAAAGCAAACACGGAGTTAGCAGGTTTTCGAAGAAAACGCGGAAAAATTTCGATGAAATGCAATTAATTTATTAATTCAATAAATAGCATGTGATAATACCTTAAACTTTTTAATTTGCAATTTAATAATTACCACAGAACTATTTTAAATATAATTTTTTTGATTATTTTCAATAATTTTATTTATGGAAATCAGACATGCAGAAAGAATGAAATTTTATATTAAAATCTACGTTTAAAAAAATTATTTGATGTAATTTATCAATTCTCTTTGAGAAAGGACTCTGCTAAAGCAGTTAGCAGCGGTTTTTTCATTTTAACGTCGCGGGAGCTTCTAGTATCAGTCTCCTAAAACACAATAATGCGTAGCGTGTATGCGCGAGTAGACAAATACCAAGTTACTTGGTAAAATTTATCAGTCACCTAGTAAAATTTATGGTTTTATTAGTCAAAATTCCTAGGTAACCTTGTAAAAATGATTAGATCTCAATTTTTACCAGTATATCTGGTAATTTTTACTCAGATAATTTCGTATTTTTTTTAGCTGTTATGGTAGATTTTCCTGGGAAACTTATAAATTGTATTAGAAACCTGGGAACGTCACGGCTTTTGACTGTCTATCAATTCGCTACCAAGGCACCTTGGTAATTTTTACTCTAAAGTTTCTCTTCGTGTATAAGTATTCATATGTTGAGTTTATAACCTCAACATTTTTTGAAGGAACTTTTCTAACATACTATGCTTTACTTTTTACTTGAAAAATAAGCTATTTGTGTGTTTTTCTACTTCTATCTAGGATGTGAAACCAGAAAACCTCATCTGTCAGAGAGCAGCAATAGCATTAAGAACCAATGACAAGTTTATCGACGCAAGAGGATTTATTTGGATTTTGTATACCAATCCTCTTAAATTATCGTCAACAAAATTTTATTGTCTTCATAGTAAGATAGAATTTAACATTGGAGGCGCCCAAAACAGACATTATACAAGTATGGCAAGAAATCGATTAAATTCCGGTAATAAAATTTGTTTAAATGAATAATTGGACTTGATTCATTATATTTTACATACATTATGTATGTTTTAACAGTATAAGTTATTGGATAAATTTTTGTTGTAGTGCAAACAATAGTTTTAACATTGGAGACGTACAAAACAGAAATAATACAAATAACGCAAGAAATTGAATATATTCCGGTGAGAAAATCGATCCACAATAAAAATATCACCAACTTGAAATATTTTTCGGGCTAATCCATCTTTACTGAAAAGGTTTTTGAAGATGGTTGCATCATTAACTGTAGCTTCATAGGGACCAAATACATCTATAATGTAACCGTCGGGACATACTATTAAGAAAGGTTTGAGAAGCGACCTGTGCTTGTGACCAGAAAAATTATGACGCTGAAAACTATAGTTAGAACTTTTTTGTATATAAACATAAGTACCATCTGGAACTGCAATTAATATATTTTCATCATTAGCTTGGAAGAGTTCACGGATCATTGGTGTAACATGTTCCTTAAATTTTTCACGTGATATATTCTGAACTCCGAGGTTAGAGGGCACGAAGTCCGATAACTGACGTGCTTTTACCATTTGATATTCCATTGTAGACCTTGGCACATTAAACAAACTGGCAATTGTATCATCAGATTCTCCTGTCCTATACTTGCAAAGAAGCATGACTAATGCTCTTTCAGGTATTTTGATGTGTTTAAGTGATGGACACTCACACAGAATGTTTCTAAATTGTTCTTTAGTAACTCCAGTCCACCTCAAAATATCATTGTCTTTCATGTCTTCAAAGAACTCGAAATTAAAGAAACTAGAACTTGAAGATAAAGCTAGCTCTTTTAATCGATCTACCATATCTTTTACCTGAGTTGCCGTAAAGTCGTGTCGGATGTTATCGACAGGAATTTCAGTCCATTTCGACACGTTGTGTTTACAGCATACTCGTGCATTCTCAGGTATGTAAAATCTAAAATCCTTGAGTACTTGTACTCGAACAGTTTCGCTAACTCGATAGTGTGTGTTACTCTCACACCCGAAAATGTATTTCCGTTCCTTAGCTATTGCTCTTCCAATATGTAAAGAAATGAAGTGATCAGTTTGGAGTTTGTAATCAGCTGCATTAGTGGATTTATGAGACTGGTGTCTACTATATGCTACGTAAAAATTTATACAAATATGAGATGACGCATTATCGTCAATGTTTTGCTTTGCATTTCTAATTCTGCATTGCTCGCGATGTTCGTGTATCCACTTATTTAAGTCTTCATCATCTCCTATTGGTTTAGGATGAGATGTTTTGGGCAGATTTTTGTAGTAAAGTGCACGCCTGCAACATGCACAGTAATTACTGTTTCCTCCAGTCACTAAATCACCCAATACCACGCTTGAGGAAGCCCGTCGCAAAGAAGACCTGAGGCTTCTTCCAGTATAGGTCGGGAAGGGAGCGCACAGTGGGCTGAAAGACCAAAAAAATGCTCAAAAGTCTTGATTTAATCGAATTCTGCATGGAAAAAAATCTGACCCGGTAAAATTCTTCTTTTTGCACCACTTTTTGAGAAATTTTTCCTCCCGAAGGTTTAAATGTATTTATAAAAATGTTACCGATACCATTTTACCATGCTGTCGCGAATTCGATATCTTTAGCGTTTGGTTTTGGACGAAAATGATCAAGAATAATTTATATTGCTAATTATATTATTATTTTTGTAATTTTTAGTATTTTCGGCCCTTAACCCTTTGAGGCCACACTTATTTTTTCGATCGTGGAGCACATACTGGGTCAATTTGGCCCATACTCATCTTTGAACAACTATATTTCTGGAATTATCAATTATAGAATTACCAAAAAATTTATGGATAATCGTGAATGACTCAAGAATTCATTTACGTAATTTTGAAGCAAAAATATAATTTCTTTAGTACCTAAAATAATTAGCAATATAAATTATTCTTGATCATTTCCGTCCAAAACCAAACGATAAAGATATCGAATTCGCGACAGCATGGTAAAATGGTATCGGTAACATTTTTATAAATACATTTAAACCTTCAGGGGGAAAAATTTCTCAAAAAGTGGTGCAAAAAGAAGAATTTTACCTGGTCAGATTTTTTTTCCATGCAGAATTCGATGAAATCAAGACTTTTGAGCATTTTTTTGGTCTTTCAGCCCACTGTGGAGCGGTCGCTCTGTCGTCAGTGTAGCCCTCTCCCTGACTACGTGCTCTTTTTGGAGCCGGACTAGACGCATGAGATCTGCCATAATCACCCATGGTCGAGCGCACTATAGAAACCTCCCCTGCAGGCCATGCCCATGCCCCTTATTGCTCTTTGAAGCGCGGCGGGATTTAGTTCCGCTATTGGTGATTTTTGGTATTTATTGGTCAGAGTTTTTTTATAAAAAAATTGTTACTGTCGCATAAACGTTTACTAATAAATTTTCCTTTTTAACTCTTGAATGACACAATTTACAATAAAACTGAGATCATATTTGGAATCAGCATATCAAAAAACATAGGATACCACACCCATCTAAAGCCTTGGGCCCAAAATTGGCATCCTTCTTTGCATAAAAGCGACGTGTTAGCAAAATAATTAATTGTTGATATTAGCGCCAATACTACGTAATTTTGCATGAAGAAAATATTTTCTACTTCTTAAGACATCCGTCATTCGAATAAACTTGATCTGGGTGTATCAAATATGAAAGACAAAACAAAAAAAAATTCATTACGAATAGCTTATATATATTGCTATATATGTGTGATGAACTACCTTAAGGGCATGTGATACTCAACAAAAATCTTTTCTGGTTCAGTCGGTAAATGTAGGTGGAGCCGTCTACTGTACATTAAACAGCAGATGGCACGGATGTATGCATACCGTAGAACTTTAGTTCTAAAAGACCCTACAGATGGCGTGCACTGAGAGATTTTTTTTGTTTATAGTAGCATCGCAACTCATAACTCGTAACATTTGTAACAATCAACATTGGTATATTTAAATATTTTCAAATATACGCATTGTAACGTTAATATAACATGTTATTCCAAACAATTTCAATATTTTCCTGTAAATATTGATATTGTAACAGTTATGATACGAGATTTACGGTTTAAAATTTTATGTATTCAAATATGAGGCGTATCACGTCAAATGTCCCAGCGCGGAGCGCGAGCGCCAAATCGTGCTATATCTAGCTCATGTTTACGATACTAAAACGTACTTAAAAAAATTTTATGGTAAGCATTTCCGACGTATTTTTTCCTCAGCTTTCCAATGGTGTAGGCAGATTTCCCGAAATTTTCCATTTTCGCCTTCAAAAAGTACAAAACGTGTTATATCTTAAAAAGTGTATTTTTAATATTTTTTTTTACCCTCTAGATCGAAAGCTGAGCATTTTTTACGTAGGAAAAGATAGTTTCCAAAGAGTGCCCGAAAGGTTTTCTGCGAGAAATAGAATGCGAAAGAGTAGACGCACCGCCTTTCCGCCGCGCGGGACTACGCGGTACAGCGCGCGGGCTGCGCTCGCCTCGTTGCCTAATAATAATCTTTTATAATCTTTAATTCTTTACCTGTTTTTTTTTTATTCTTGAATAACGCATGGAGTAATATTTTATTAATTATTTCATAAAAAAATAAAATTTCAAAATTAACAGCAATATGTGCAAACTCTTGTACTAACGTTTGTTTTTCAGTGTAGATAATTTTTTTGTTTTTTTTTACGTGCTATATTTCGAAAAGTATATTTTTAGTACTTTGTTTTACCCATAATATTGAAAGCTATTCTGTTTTTAGGTAGGAAAGGATATTTCCCAAAAAGTGTCCAAGATGTTTTATGCCATGCAAATAAAACGCGAAAGATTATATGCACAGCAGGGCGAAAGCATATTCTACGCTACGCGCGGTACAGCGCGGTTTGCCGTGCGACACGGAATCATTTATTTTTCATTCGGTAGATGGCGTCCACACTTTTTACTCTGTATGCAAATTGTCACGTGAAAAGTATATAATTACCATAACTTTTTATCTTTTTCCCCGTCGAATTTTTTCGAATTTGTCGTTGATAGCAAAGAAAAAGCTTGCCATTTCTGTTATAAACGATTAAAATGAATTCACATTGGAAATTGAAATGTATAAATCCTTTAAATAAAAATGATCACTCTGCATCTAAGAATTTGACTGATTTTCCAACACTTTTAAGAAGTGCATTTCCTTTAGTACCTCAAAAAGCTAAAATATGTTTAACCTGTCGACGCCAAATTTATAATCAGAAATCAAATTTACCTCAAACTGATGCAAAAAAAGCTAAAATAGTGTGCGATGATGAATATCATAAAGCTGGTGTTGCAGTTCTCCAACAAATTAAGAAAAAATTTTCAGAGTTAACAAATAAGCAAGAAAGAATTCAGCTATTAACTCTTACACCGGAGTTTTGGTCTCGTAAGAAATTGATGCGAGAATTCAATTGGAGTGAACGGGAGGCTTGTGAAGCGAAAGATTTGGTAGCAAATAGCGGAATATTTTCAATACCTGCTGAGAAACGTGGAAAACTACTTCCAGCTGACACTGTAAATTCTGTCAAATCTTTTTATGAGAGAGATTATGTAAGTCGAATCATGCCGGGTTCAAAAGATTATCTATCTATTAAACAGAGTAATGGCAAAAGAGAACATATTCAAAAAAGATTACTGCTTGGGAATTTAAATGAATTGTATAATTTATATAAAAAAGAAAATGAGTACGTTAACATTGGTTTTACGAAATTTGCAGAATTGAGGCCACCATATTGTGTTTTAGCTGGGAGTAGCGGTACACATAATGTATGCGTGTGTGGGCATCACGAAAATGTGAAGCTCATGCTAAGTGCTATGGACATAGAAAATTTAACTAAAGACACCCAATTGCCCCTGAAAAACTATCACGACTGCATCCAAGCAATTGTGTGTAATGATTCACACGATAGATGTTATTTGGGTGACTGTTTGGATTGCCCCAATACGTCTATGTTACGAAAACATTTACTTAAATTTTTTAATGAAAATGATATCTTCAAATCGAGTATCAATCGTGGTTTCAAACAGATAGGTGTACAACAGCTTCCAAAACTGTAAATGTGCACGAATTTATGGACATACTGGGGAAGAAATTAATGAAATTAAAAACTCACGATTTTTTTGCTAAGAAACAATCACTTTTTGTAAATAACGTAAAAAGCAATCTTCGAAAAGGAGAATTTCTCGTGTGTTGGGATTTTGCAGAAAATTATGCTTTCGTTATACAAAATTCTACACAATCCTTCCACTGGAATAACAACCAAGCAACAGTTTTTACAGTTGTAGTGTACTATAAACAAAACGATAATCTCAAACATGTAAGCATTGCTGTGATTTCCGACAACTTAAATCATGATACCATAGCCGTTTATGAATATCAAAAAATAGTAATATCTTATCTTAAAACTAATTTTGCAGTCAAGAAAGTTTATTATTTGACTGATGGAGCAGGTCAGCATTTTAAAAATAAATTCAATTTTCAAAATCTTCTTTTTCACAAGAAAGATATTGGAGTTACAGCTGAGTGGCATTTTCATCCACAGCACATGGCAAAGGTGCGTGCGATGGTATAGGCACGAACCTAAAAAGAGGTGCAAAACGAGCGAGTTTACAAGTTTCTTCTAGTAATCATATTTTAACGCCACAAGAGCTGTATAACTGGCCTAAAGATTACTGCAAAGAAACGAAAGTTTTTTATAGCAGTAAAGAATCGTATGAAGAAACGGCTTTAAAAATAAAACCAAGACTGAACAAGGCTAAATCTATACCAGGCACGTTATGTATCATGCTATTATTCCAATAGATGAAAGTACATTGAAGCTCAAAAAAACCTCTCTTAGTTCTGAGTATAAAATCTTCCCTAAGAAAGCTGTGAAACCAAAAACAAAAAAATTATCGACATTGAAAAACAAACGTTAATTTAAAAATTTTATTTTTTTATGAAATAATGAATAAAATATTATTCTATGTGTTATTCAAGAAAAAAAAAAGCAGGTAAGGAATTGAAGATTATAAAAGATTATTATTAGGCAACGAGGCAAGCGCAGCCCGCGCGCTGTACCGCGTAGTCCCGCGCGCCGGAAAGGCGATGCGGCTACTCTTTCGCATTCTATTTCTCGCAGAAAACCTTTCGGGCTCTCTTTGGAAACTATCCTTCCCTACGTAAAAAATGCTCAGCTTTCGATCTAGAGGGTAAAAAACATATTAAAAATACACTTTTTAAGATATAACAGGTTTTGTACTTTTTGAAGGCGAAAATGGAAAATTTCGGGAAATCTGCCTACACCATTGGAAAGCTGAGGAAAAAATACGTCGGAAATGCTTACCATAAAATTTTTTTAAGTACGTTTTAGTATCGTAAACATGAGCTATATATAGCACGATTTGGCGCTCGCGCGCCGCGCTGGGACAGTTGACCTGAAACGCCTCATACAAGATATTGTAACAATAAAAATATTGCCGTTTATAATTCAAACAGAACTCAGAGTATATAAAAAATATTTTTTTTTTCATACAAATTTATATAATTTTTTAGTTTAGTTCCTTAAACAATTCTCACAAAAAACTTTTGCAAGAATAAATGAGATTTTATAAGTTCTTTGTGAACATTTTTCAATACAGATTTTAAGATTGTTTTGGAAGTTAGATTCTCGTAGAAGACATTTTATATAAAATATACATTTCACAAAAACTATATTTACGGCTAAAATCGGTTTACGAATCAAAGCATAAATGCTTTATAGACTTTATAGAAACATTCTATCGTGTAATAGCATCCATTTGCTGATAATAATTTCGTATTATAGAGTATGTAATAGTGGCACACGTATTGCTGTTTTTAAATTCATTATCAATTTTTAGTATAAGAAAATTCATGCAATTCGCATATTGATAGTCATTTTGTATTATAAAATAATAAAAAGGAAGGGTTGCACATGATAGTTACATTTGATATAACTGTTCTTTAACATGTGTGATGAAGAAATCGCCAGTATGGGCGAAATCCTCGTGTAGCGAGATAGACTCTCTCTCTCTCTCTGTCTAGGCCGTCGCTCTCGTATATGAGCGACGTATCCAAGCCTACAGGAGAGCGTCTGTTCTAGGTGCGGCGACGGCAACATGGCAGGGCGCGAGTTGCCAGCCATCATGAGGCAGCAGGATAGAGAGAAAGGCGAGGAGGTAGCCCCCGGCGCCGCGCAAGCCAGGCAGGCGAATGTGCCGGCCGGTGCGGGCAGTACGAGCAGATAGCTCGGGCGCGATGAGAAAGAGAGAGAGAGAGAGAGAGAGAGAGAGAGAGAGAGAGAGAGAGAGAGAGAGAGAGATCGCCGACGCCACTGCTGCTAATTGCCGCGCGGCATACCGCCTTGTGGAAGAGAGACGCCGGCAGACATGCGCCAGGGTGACGCAACCGGTGGCCGGACACCACGCTGTCGGCGCACGACCATATCAGCTCAGCAGCAGCGAGCAGCCGAATCTCCGCGCACACCACATCGGCATCGCCGAGCGGTATATCAGGCGAGTAGTCCTTGCGTCAGACCAGCCGAGGTCGATCTCGCGTACAGAAGCGAGCGCGCTTGGGTTCCCAGAATCCGCGTAGCCCGCAGGTGTACGAGGTCACGTTCCTGGCGACGGTGAGCGGAGCTTCCACACCAAATTGTGAGGAGAGCGAGCTCTCGTAGCGTGGCGCGCCATCCGGACATGCGTTGCGTGTGCTCGTGCGAGAGCGTACATATAGTACTCACGCAATAAATTGAAGGAATTTTTGTGTATATTTGAGAGTAATTCTTTAACAATTCCCTCTCTCCACACACATATCCTTGCGGATAGGAGACGGCTATCCCACCGTCTCCGTGACAGGCGAAACTAAAGGAACTACGGGGAAAATAAAGTACAACGTTACACATGCATTAGAAATTCTCTTATTGATATCTGACCATGGCATATTCCAAAAACAGAGCTTACCACAGGGTTGGTCACTCGATGATTCTGAACTGCACCGAATGGCTATCTTCAGAGCACGGCGAGCGAAAACTGCACTATGCGGGTAATTTCAGAGTGGTCGAGTGAGCACAGCGAGCGGAAACTATAGAGTGAGTCGAGGCTAGATCACTTGGAATGTTTACATTAGTTTATTCTTTACGCACGTGTAAGGAGTTTATCAAAGAATTTTCTTATTAGGTATGTCGTGAAACAAGATGGAGGAAGTTTATTTTTACATTTATCAGATAAGTATAAACATTTCTTTTTCTTTCCTTTTTTGTTAAATATAAAGAAAACTGATTCTTTGTGTTCTTTTTGTATATGTTTCAGCTTAGTTATATATTTGCAGTTATTTGGTAATAATTTTATTACCAATCAGCGTAAGTATGACAAATATTTGAAAAAATGTTAAATCTAAATAGCCGGGGGACGCAATGTCCAATCAAATAGCGGAGCTAAGTAGGCGGGCGACGGTGTGCAAAAGATTGCTCCAAAAATTTTGAAACCCAAGTAGCCGGGGGACGGGAGGTCGACGCATATAATGGACTTACTCAAACTTGCAACAGTAAGCAAGACGATTATTTAAAATATTTTTAAAGTCAAATAAGGGAATTACATAAGGTAAAGTACCCGAATCCGGGACAAATTAAAAATAAAACCGAAATCGGGATAGCAGTGAAATAACTACTATAAAATGTTAATAGGGTAACTGCATTACTTTATTAGCATTATTTGTGATATTATGTATGCACGTCAACTTTGTCTTAATTTACTCTTTTAATTGATTGCAAACGGCATCCAAACTTTTCGAGGTTAAATTTCAGTAGCGTGAGAAATCAAATCTTTGTCCAACTTTAGGCGCCTCATAAGTAGTTCCAAATACCCGAAAATGGAACACATTTAAAAGTATTGTCCCGACATAGGGTACGAGTAACGTCTCGATTTAGGTTCCAGCTCGACATAGAGTGTCCAGGAATAGTAGTCGTACACATGTTTTTTCAATCTTACTTATATTTATTAGAAAAAAGTATTTAAATAGGTTTATTTTTGTATAGATTAGTAAGATAGATTGTGTATCAATGATTAGATTAAAAAGTTTTTAAAAATTGTGGTTGTCGGTTCTGAAGACACCGTTTGTATATGGTTGTAGGGTGACTTCACCAGTGAATGAACAAATAAGGAAATTGTAATTTTTGTGATTCACTTAAGAGTCTTAAAAATAGGTTAAAAGTAAAAATCTTTTTTAATTAGTATTTTAAAATATTCAAACTTTACGTCAGTGTCAAAACTTTAGATAAAGAATAAAAGTAGAAATTTTATTTAAAAGAAATCTGTAAATATATATCTCCTAAAAACCAGTAAATAAACACGCGGTGCTGGTGACTGAACACTTTGAAACCAGTGAATGAACACTTACTTTGTATGTACTTATGTAAGTTCAGTAACCGTAATTTTACAATCTGAATGTTAAAAGTTGACACCAGGATGATAATGATACACACTTTATGTATTAAAACTAAACATTAAATATTAAACATTATTGATTTTTCATACAGTACAGCATGAGGTGCGAATAACGTTCGTTCACTGGGTTGCCGGGATAAGTAAACTTTCGATTTTAAAAAATCTTCAGCATACAGTGCATCTGCGTCACCCTTATATCATAGCATGTACAATATATAAAATGAAAGGAAATTTCGCGGAGATTTCAAAATCGTGATTATATTTGCTACATAAGATGTACAAATTATACAATTTTAAATATTATATCAAAATGTTCTTTACCTTAGGCGTGCGACAGCAACAAGGCGATTATTTAAAAAATTATTGATCCCAAGTAGTCAGGGGACTCAAGGTCGACGCATATAAGGGGGTTGTAGATGTGCGGTAACAAGCGAGATGATTATTTGAAAAATTCTTCAACCTAAATAGCCGGGGGACGCGAGGTCCACGTAAGTAAGGGAATGACTTAGACGTGCGACTATAAGCGAAACGATTATTTACAGAACATTTAAACCCAAGTAGCTAGGGGAGGTGAGGTCGACGCATATAAAGTTACGTAGACGTGCGACACTAAGCAAGCCCCGCTGAAAACGATTATCTCAATTATCTCAAATCAGCCTCGATTTACCTCGATTCTACCTTGAGTTGCCTTGATTCGAGGTAAGTTGATGCATAATCAAGGTTAATCAAGGTTGATTTGGGGATATCGAGGTTGTCATTTTCAGCAGGGAGACGATTATTTAAAAAATTTTTAAACTTAAATAGCCGGGTGATGCGAGATCCATGTAAGTAATGGAGTTACGTGAACGTGCGACAATAAGCGAAGCGATTATTTAAGAAATTTTAAACCTAAATAGCCGGGAGCGTGAGGTCCACGCAACTAAGGAATTTATGTATACGTGCAATCGTAAGCATAACGACTATTTAAAAAAAATTATAAACCCAAGTAACTAGGAGACGATTATTTGAAAAATTCTTAAACCTAAATTAGCCGGGGGACGGGAGGTCCATATAAAGAAGGGAGTTACGTATATGTGCGACAATAAGCGAAACGATTATTTGAAAAATTCCTCAACCTAAATAGCCGGGGAACGCAAGGCCCACGAAAATAAGAGAATTACGTACACGTGCGACCATAAGCGAAACGTTATTATTATTTTAGATTACAATCATATCTGCGTTTTGGCAAAATTCGGTGAAACGTAACCTAACTCTGCCAATATTGAAAAAATAATACAAGGAAACTCATAACCTCTAAAAATTAATAAAATTTACGTTTTGAAATATATAAAAGCTTTATTTAATTCTTAAATTCTATGAATAATACTAAGTATGAAGGAAAAAAACGATTTTGGATTTGGATTTGGCAAAAACTGTAGGAGGTACTTCGTTATGACAAATAATGGGACATTTATCTCGGGGTTTTTGTGATTGGGCCTTTTTTCCGAGACCCAAGCTATTTTATATCTAAAATGAACAAAATCGATAAAAATGGGGTCTCTTTCTTTAGTTATACCTTTTCAGAATATTTCGGTCATACAAATGGACTAAAAAGTTTATGAAAGAAGGTAAAAAAAGCTTTAATTTAATCTGTGTTTCATTAAAAAATGTCGATTTTTTTAAAAGTTATAGGCTATCAAAGATAAAGTTAGAAGATAGTTTAAAATACCACTCGTTAAATGCTTGAAAAAAAAATGAGAAATTTTTAGTGATTTTCTTACTGTATTTTTGATAGCCTATAACTTTTTAAAAAATCGACATTTTTTAATGAAACACAGCTTAAATTAAAGCTTTTCTGCCTTCTTTTAGAAACTTCTTAATTTATTTACATAACCGAAACATTCAAAAAGCTATAATCACAGAAAGATAACCCATTTTTATCAAAAATAGTTGATTTTAGACATAAATTAGCTTTAATCTCGAAACAAAAGGCCGATTCACAAAGACCCCGAGATAGGTGTCTCAATATTTGTCATAAAGAAGTATCTTCTGCAGTATCAGCCGAATCCAGGACCCGCATTCCTGGTGCTCCCCTTGTAAGTATCAAGGAAAAAAAGGATTTTTCTTTTACATTGTAATGCATTATCTCTAAATGATTTTGGAATTCTATATGGGAGTTTGCCATAAACTAAACAAAAAATTCATTTTGATCAACGAAATTGATTATTGCTAATCATATTTTTAAAGTTTCTTCTCACAAAAGGAACACATAAATGACTTTATGAAAGTAGTACGAATTTTACACCTTCTCATATTTATTGGGTCACATCTTCTTTACAGATTCGCCGAATTGAGTGAATTATAGTCGCAAAAGTATTTTGCTTCTATTTCAGCTTTTTAAGCATTCAACACGGCATTTTTTTTGTCTTTCTGCCAATTTGGATGATACATTTTTTTCGTTTCAATGCCTCTTTTAGGCAATGCTACATACGTAAGAATATAAACATCAAAATTTCAGTTTGTTTGTCATTTGTAAACTCAAGCTGTTCTCTCAAATCAAAAGATAACTGGATTCTTAAAAAAAAAACAATTTTTTCGTCTTTTAATAAGCTTCAATTCCTTTTCTGATGTTTTAAATTTTGATATTTTACACCAAAGTTATAATCCATTTTAATACCACCCTTTTATGAAAAATCGTAATTTTTAAGAGGCTGTAACTTTTTTCTATATAAATATTTTTACTTGAAATTTGGAGGAAAACTTCTTCATTTCATATATAATTAATCCCCAAAGACCCATTTTTGGGAAACACTTTCGAGCAATATAATGGATTCTTTTTCATACTCATTTTCTGTATTCTATTATATGGAGGGGGCTCCTCTAGTTCAACATGATGAAATACTTCTCTCTAGGACTCGCAAGCAACCATGAAATCATAGATTTGAACATAAGAAAAAAATAAGATGTGGTCATTTATACATACACTTTTCCCCTTTTGTCCCACCATAACCTCAAAAACAACGGAGTTTTTACATTTTCATTTACTTTCCATAAACGGGTGATGAAAAAATCTTAAAAAAATTTATGTTGATAATATAGAAGGAAAAAAATTACTTTTGGGCATAAAGTGAGGGGAGGCATTTGAGGGAGAGGAGGCATGAGGGAGTGCCACTGGGGGGAGTGAGGGAGGCAATGAGGTGCTTTTGAAGATTCTAAAACTTATACATATATACACGGTGTCTCATTTTAATCTATGCAACCAAATATCTCCGAATGCAGGCCAGATACAGAAAAATGGTTCAGATGACAATTGTTCGTGACGATGGGGGTCAACTTTTGGTCATCTTTAATTTGACCTTGAGATCATTTTTCAAGGTCATTTCAAGGTTAAGATCATTTTTTTCAAATTAGAACCCCTATTTCTGACGTCGGAATCGGATAGAGCGGGAAATTGTACGTCTAAAACCGTTCTTTAAACATTTTTTTGTGACCTCCACAAGGTTAAATCAAGGTCAAATGCTTAAAAATTTATCAGAACGCGAAATTTCATATTTGTCTCAAGCAGAACAAGCCTTGATAAACCCAACCAATTAAGAAATTTTTGTGGTCGCCAATTGTGAATATGATGTTAGGTTTCTGTGGGGTGCGATACGATGGTACCGCATGGAGGCTGAAATATCCCAAATGAGGTCATTTTGAATCACTATGAAAATCACTAAAAACACATTCTGAGAGCTTCAGTGGTCGCTGATTATAAATTCGAAGTCAGATGCGACGCCGGAGTACCACATGGAGATTGAATCGCTTTAAGTGGGGTCAATTTTCTAATTTCCATGAAAATCGCTAAAAATACTATCCTGGGAGTTTTCGCGGTCACTTATCTACAGAAGTTCCAGCAACATTGCTCTATTGGCTTTAAGCTCTTTTTGATAATACTGGGTCCTTACTTTTAGCGTTACCCAGAAACAACGACGCGGAGGTAGTAAGGCCTGTTTCCTTTGGGGTGCTTGTTTACGTGAGTCCCCTTGCCTCTCACTGGGGTGCTTGTTTAACGTGAGTCCCCTTGCCTCTCACCGGGGTGCTTGTTTAACGTGAGTCCCCTTGCCTCTCACTGGGGTGCTTGTTTAATGTGAGTTCCCTTGCCTCTCACTGGGGTGCTTGTTTAACGTGAGTCCCCTTGCCTCTCACCATTATTACTGCAGTTGACATTATCTATCCACGGAGTACATGTTCAAAGTTACCTCCGTTGGCTTCCAGGTACAGGCGTAATCGTCGTTGGAAATGATCCACAGTCCTGAGCAACGTTGCTTTAGAAATGGATTCGCAAGCTCTACGAATTCTATCCATAAAATCTTCCCTTGTTGTAGGCCGTTGAGCAAAAACTACATTTTTTACGTACCCCCACAAGAAGAAATCTGGTGACGCCATATCTGGTGAATTAGCAGGCCAGTTAACTGGACCTCCTCGTCCAATCCACCTGTCATTGTAGTTGTTATTTAAAAATTCTCGAACGATTCGTGCAAAATGTGGTGGTGCACCATCTTGCTGAAGCTACATTCTTTGTCTTGTAGCTAGGTCGACGTTTTCCAAAAGTACTGGCAAATAATCTCTTATTAGCTCTAAATAGCTGTTTCTATCGACATTTCGCAAAAAATAAAAACGGACCTATCAAATAACCATTGACTATTCCACACCACACCATTATGCTCCACCGATTTTGATGATCCATCGCTCTGTGCCAGTGAGGGTTCACATCTGACCAATAATGGTAATTGTGCCTGTTCAGTCGCCCATCGCTACAAAATTTTGCCTCATCCGGAAAAGGACGTATTTGAAAAAGTCTGGATCATTTTCTATCATTCTTAAAGCCCAGTGACAAAATTCAATGCGCAATTGAATATCGGTCTGCCTTAGTTCCTGAACTAAATTTATATGGTAGGTATGATAGTCAATAATTCTTAGAATCCTTGAAACCGTCGGACGGGAAATACCAATTTCTCTTTCAATTTGGCGTGTGCTAATATGCGGGTCGAGATGAACAATTGCTAAAATAGTCACGACACGAGCATCGCTTTCATCGTATTCGTGGTGCCTGCGCTGATGAATAAGGTGGCCACCGCGAGCTCTTTGAGTTAAAGTTCTGATTGTCAAATCAGTAGGATGTCTCCTTTGTGGATACAACTCAGCATACCGCCTAGCTGCTGCACGATAATTACAATTACATTGCCCTAAAACCATTATCATTTCAACTATTTGATCAGCTGGATAATCAGCCATGATGTAACTTTACTTATAGACGAGACAATTGAAAAAGATTTAACTTTTAAAATATTGAGAACAAATAAACCTTCGTGTCTTGGAAATTTAACTTAAGTTACAAATTCAATAAAAATTGTTGAAAATTCGATTCTTGCTTATTTTCAACAATGTAATAATTAACACTTGTATTTTAACCTCTTACTTAGTTAATCTTGTTATCAATTATTAGATTTTAAACTTTTGACATCGTTATTCCTGTGATAAAAATAAAAATTTCTTTTACTTTATATTTTTTTACGTAACGCTTATTCCCATAAAATCATGAATTTTCGTAAGTGGCAGGGTGATTTCTTGAGTTTTAATAAAAAATTGAAGGTGATGGCATAATTCTGGCCCCAGATTCGGTTTTAGCACATCAAAATTCATAAGAGATGATGGGTCTGGTGTTGGGTACAGATCCCTTTTTTATTGTATCTGTGAATTATCCAGCTGATCAAATAGTTGACATGATAATGGTTTTAGAGCAATGTAATAGCAATTCTCGTGCAGCAGCTAGGCGGCATGCTGAGCTGTATCTACAAAGAAGACATCCTTTGATTGGTTGGGTTTATCAAGGCTTGTTCTGCTTGGGACAACTATGAAATTTCGCGTTCTGACCAATTTTTAAGTATTTGACCTTGATATAACCTTGTGGAGGTCACAAAATAATATTTCAAGAACGGTTTTGGACGTAAAATTTCCCGCTCTATCCGATTCCGACATCAGAAATGGGGGTTCTAATTTGAAAAAATGATCTTAACCTTGAAATGACCTTGAAAAATGATCTCAAGGTCAAATTTAAGGTGTCCAAAAGTTGACCCCTATCGTCACGAACAATTTTCATCTAAACCATTTTTCTGTATCTGACCTGAATTCGGAGATATTTGGCTACATAGATTAAAATGAGACACCGTGTATATATTGTAACGGGGTTAATTTGATAGAGGGTATTAATCCCTCTCTGGGGTGCGCGAAGGTAATATACGGACGTCTACTACGTCCGGGGCAGCTCGTCGTTGTAGGAGTACCCGTAGGCCGGGGAGCGCGTTGGCGCAGGCTCCGAACAAGCGCGCCCGGCTTCTATTGTAGAAAGCTTAGGCCGCTTTCTACTAGAATCAGCGCTCCGCTGTGCCGCTGCTGCCAACTTTGGCGCACGAATCACCGTCGGCTAGTTATGAACCAGCCTTACCTACACTCGCCGGTGTAGGTCTCATTTTATTCTTTCACGAGGACTTGCCCAAGGAAAAGTTCAAAATTATTCAAAACCCAGAAAGTTATAGCCAATTGAAGATAATTATTTTTATAACCTCATTCGTGATTTTATAAACAATTATAACTACCTTAAATGGTATCAAATGTATTGGAGGGTGTACGTAAGCGCTGTGCAGTACTGTGCTGTGCGATGCCCGTGTTATTGGTGCGTTGGCTACTTACGGAACTACTTTTCTGATTGGTCGGTATTTAAACATCAACCAATCAGCGGCGTAGTTCTATAAGTAGCCAATACACCAACCGCACCGGCATTGGAAACGCACCGCACAGCACAGTACAGCGCTTATGTACACTCTTCCTAAGGTCACGTTTAAAACATTTGTATAAGTTCGCCTTTCCTTAAATGTTATCAAATGTATTGGAGGGTGTACGTAAGCGTTGTACCGTACTGTGATGTGCGATGCTACGTGATGCCCGTGTTATTGGTACGTTGGCTACTTACGGAACTACTTTTCTGATTGGTCCGGGGGAGGAGGGGTTTTGAGGAGCAAATGTAATACTAAAAACTCCTATTTCTAATCTCATTTTTTCGTTATTTTGAGGAGAGGTTGATGAGGGGCTGTAAGGAGGGGAAGAGGGGGGAGGCGGGGCTGGGTACCCTCCAAGTCTCTTACAACTATATACTATAGGAAGATATATATATATATGGGATATTTCAGGTGAAATCAGCAGCTCAAAATTTTAAAATCGCTCAAAACTCGTTTTCTTTTAGTATTTTATGAAAAGAAAATGTTCCGCAAATTTTAGGTCGATATTTGCAAAAATAAAAAAGCTATGTAAGATTGAAAATTCAATTTTTTTGCAATTTTTAGTTAAAATCAAAGTTTATTCATGTTTTAACTCAAAATCTTGAAACTTTTTGTGTAGAACATTAATTGGCAAAAAGTTTGCATTTTTTCTGTAGAATATCCCAGTATTTATTTTATGACCCTTTTTGAAAGTCTCTGATTGGCTGCTTCTTAGTATACCTTCATCGAAGGATATTGAGGCTGCGGGCAAATATTTTTTATTCGATAACATTTTTTTATATTCTTCGAAAACCCTTGAAAATGCTTTTATGATCAATACTGGCCGAGCAAAGGTAAAAAAATTACAATTTTTTGAAATAATGTTACATTCACACATACATACAATAATCAATAATAATCATGAATTATAAAAGAATAACACACATTTTATTTAAGATCGTAGATACATAATAATAACGTATTATCGATAACAACGTCTCAAATCAACTAACTGAATAAACAAACTGAACTTGAAAAACTAACTAACTGTGTTGCCTAGCAACGCTTCTTGTTCCAACGTTCGATGTTGGTGTGCCGATATATAACATTATCCCCCTTCTTTTCAGATTGTCGTCCCGATAATCTTCAGAAAGTAACGAAAGAGAGAACTTCTTTTCCAAGCAGGTTGATCTTGGGTTTATCCAGCCGCAAGGCCCGTCTCTTGAAAAATATGAACCTTTTCTTTATAATCAATCAAAATAACATCTTCAAGCAGGATGATCCTTCGCTCAATGTCAAAGGTCCTGTCTCTTGAAAAATGTAAATTTCTTCTTCATAATCTTGTTAAAATAGTATCTTCTTCAAGCAGGATGATCCTTCGCTCAAAGCCAAAGGTCCTGTCTCTTGAATTGATCCATCTTGAATTCTTAAAAACATCTTGAAATTATTTTCAAATCTTCTTGAAATCGTCTACTTTGAAGCGGGTTTATCCTTGACTCAACTAGCCAAAGGACCCGTCTCTTAAAATGTAGAATCGTCATTTTTGGGTATCATCATGTCATCATCGGTGGGCATTTGCCCTGTGTCTCATGGAAAAAACCACGGCTCAAAATAACCGTGAGTAGAGCAGAAGAAATTACCTAACGAGATAGTTTGCCAATCGATCAATATGAATGATCTTCTTTTTGTGTTTTGATGTCTTTTGGATGCAGAAAACGACATCATTGATCTTTTTGACAATCGTATAAGGTCCTTCCCAATCACTTTGGAGCTTCGGAGTCCTTCCTTTGACTCGGCGAGGGTTATACAACCAAACTTTCTGTTGTTCTTGAAAGTTGACATGTCTGAATGTTCTGTCATAGGTTGATTTTGCATGTTTGGAGAAGAGGAAAATGTTCTTTCGAGCTGATTGGTGAATTTTATTGATGTTGGTTTTGAGTTTCTGGATGTAGTTGCCGTAGTTAGGACAATCTTCTTCTCCAGGAGGACATCCACGTATCAAATCCAGAGGAAGTTTCAAATCTGTACCGGTGTACATCTCTGCCGGTGTGATCCCAGTTGTTGCGTGTACCGAGGATCTGTAAGCTAAAAGATACAAGGAAACCCAACGATCCCAATCTTTTTGATTGTCTGTTATGTATTTGGATAAGTATTCTAATATTGTTCTGTTTTGTCTTTCTACTTGACCATTCGATTGAGGATGTAATGGTGTTGCTCTAGTTTTTCAAATTCCTAACAACTCAGTTTGTTTCTTAATTAGATTGGAATCAAAATTACGACCCTGATCTGTGTGAACTTCAAGAGGAACTCCATATCTACATACGATTTCACGAACAAATACTTCAGCAATAGTCTTTGCTCTCATATTAGAGAGAGGGAAAGCTTCTACCCATTTTGTAAAACAATCTGTGTCCTAAAATATCCATTTGGATTCTTTCAAAAGGTAATCCTACATTATAGATTCTCATCTGATTGTGGCCTTTATCTGATGGACCTTTCTTTGCAATACAAATTGAACAAGATCTACACCAATTTTCAACATCTTTTTTACAAGAAGCCCAATAAAATCTTTTGCGAATTTTCTGTAATGTTTTATTAACACCAAAACGACCACCGGAGGGAGAATCATGGGCTTCTTCTAAAACAGTGTTGATATAATTTCTAGGGACAACTAATTGGAGAACTTTTATTTTGAAATTAGAAGAAATCCATTCCCTGTATAAGATATCATCGAGAACAACTAATGAGTCATATTGAGATAAATATATTTTCATATATTCATCTCCAGGAGAAATATCCTGCCACGACAATTTAATACCCTCATTTTTACTTTTTAAAATAGCTCGAATGTCATCATCCTGATGTTGACGATTTCGCCAATCCCATTGAGATATTTCTTCAAAAATAATAATACGTCCTACTGAATTACCAATTTCATATTTTGATTCGACATTAAGGCAATATTTACAAGAGGAATCATTACAAGGTCGTCTAGAGAGACCATCTGCGTTGCCATGAGAAGTACCTTTTCGATGTAGAATCTTACAATCATACTGATCTAATTTTCCTATCCATCTGGCTAATGGACCATCTAAGTTTTTGAAAGAAAGAAGCCATGTCAATGCAGAATGATCAGTTCGAATGGAGAAAGGTCTTCCACACAAATAATAGTGGAAATTTTGGACTGAATCTACTACTGCTAATAATTCACGGCGAGTAACACAGTAATTTCTCTCAGCTTTAGTCAGAACACGGTTGTAATAACCAATGACTTTTTCTACTCCCTCTTGAACCTGTGACAAAACCGCACCTATTCCATGATCAGAAGCATCTGTATCTAAAATGAAAGGTAAATCTGTCCGAGGGAAAGCTAGAATGGGTGAAGTTGATAGAACCTGTTTTAACTTTAAAAATGATTTCTGACAGTCATCTGTCCAAACGAATTAAGTTTTCTTTTCAGTTAATGGATAAAGTGGTTAGGCAATAGAAGAAAATCCTTTAATGAAACGTCTATGGTAAGAACATAGACCTGTAAAACTTTTTACCTGTTTCTTACATGAAGGAATTGGCCAATTAACTATAGCTTCTATTTTTTTAGGATCCATCTTTTTTCCTTTTTCTGAGACAATGTGTCCTAGGTACTCAACCTCGCGTTGAAAGAAAATGCATTTTTTTTTATTTAGTTTTAAATTGGCATTTCGGATTCTTACAAAAATCGTACACAAGTTATCCAGCATCCCGTCGAACGATTTAGCCATAACCATAACATCATCTAGATATATTAAACAAATATCATTTAAAAGATCTCGGAGTATTTTCTCCATCAATCGTTCGAAAGTAGCTGGAGCATTGCATAATCCAAAAGCCATAACCACGAACTGCCACAAACCATTACCAATTGAAAATGCTGTTTTTTCTCTATCTTCTGGGTGAATCTTACCTGCCAATATTCGCTTTTAAGATCTAAAGTCGAAAACCAAAAGTTACCAGCTAATTTATCTAGAGTTTGGTCAATTCTAGGTAATGGATATGAATCTTTAATCGTCTTGTCATTTAATTTTCGAAAATCTACGCAAAATCTCCAAGTGCCATCCTTCTTCCGTTTCAATACTACTGGAGAACACCAAGAACTAGAAGATTCTTCAATAACCCCCTGTTTTTGCATGTCACTAATCATCTGATTAATTTCTGCTTGTAAATGAAAAGGAAGAGGACGAACCGGTTGTTTAATAGGATGAGGATCACTAAGTTTAATTCTGTGTTCAACGAGATTACATTTTCCTGCAACATCATCATCTTCAAAAATATCGTGGAAATTAATTAAAAGCTGGGCAAATTTTTCTTTCTGTGACGAATCTAAATTTTGAGAATTATTTTCGAAGATATCTTTCAATACATCTGATAATTCCTCAGTTCACTCCATAATTCTACAACATCTCTGTCAGTATTACTGTCAATTGTGTTTGGGGTATTTTGGAAAATTTTATTTATTGACTCTGTAATTCCAGTTTTACTCAAAAAATCACACCCAAGTATACAATCGTCAGTAATATCTGCAACAAAAACAATCATCTGAACCGAATGTTGGCCTAAATCAATTTAGATAACTGTTTTAAACTTAGTAGGAACATCTTCACCAGTAGGATATTTCAAGTTTGATTTATCAATGGGAATCCGATGACCGCGTGGCTCAACAAATTTAGAATTTAAAATGGTCACATCTGAACCTGAATCTACTTTCAAAATACATGATTTCTTATCCACACTGCTATCAAATTCGAAAGTCTTTAAATTTCGAAGAACCCTACAAACACGTGTGTTCGAACCATCAGGTTCAACAGCATCGTGATTAGGATTCTGTTTATTGAATGTCAAACTCGCTCCTGAAAGTTCGACATGACCTAGTTTCCCTGTTCTGGACATTGAGAGCGTGTGCGTCCTTTCTTATGACAGCCCCAACACTCAAGATTTTTCAACCATTCTTGATGATTGAATGGCTGATTCTGTTTCTGAACATCTTTACCACTAATCTGAGTCTTTCCCGAAAAACTGTGTGTGTTTTGAGAGCCTTTGATATTCTCTTGTAAAATTGAGTTTTTATTCTGTTTCTTGATAACTTTTACTTCTAAAGCTCGCGCAAGAGCAACCTTAAGCGAGGTTATGCGTTCTAATTGAAGAGTTTCCCTAACTCCTATATTGTAAATACCGATAATAAATTGAGAACAAGCTATCTTATCTTGTACCTCTAATGAACATTCAGGATATCGACGGCTCAGAGGAAGAAGAACGTATCTCAACGCGCGGGTAAAGAACGACGTATCTCGGCGCGCTGATGAAGAACGACGTATCTCGGGGCGAGGATGAAGAACGACGTATCTCGGCGCGCGGACGAAGAACGACGTATCTCGGCGCACGGATGAAGAACGACGTATCTCGCCGCGAAAATGAAGAACGACGTATCTCGGCGCGCGGTTGAACGACCGGTACACGGCTAGTATATACGGCGAAATACGTCGTTCTTCAACCGCGCGCCGAGATATATCGTTCTTCATTTTCGCGGCGAGATACGTCGTTCTTCGTCCTTGCGCCGAGATACGTCGTTCTTCATCCGCGCGCTGAGATACGTCCTTCTTCATCCGTGCGCCGAGATACGTTCTTCTTCCTCTCAGCCGTCAATATGCTAATGCTGCTAATTTTTCTACATCAGCTGCTAATGTAGGAACATCCTCCCCTGGTTTTTGTCGTCTATTTTGAAATAAAGAGTAACTACTTGATCCTAAATGTTCACCGAAACGCGCTTCTAATTTTTCTAACAAGGTCTTCAAATCCAAAGTCTCAGTATCCTTGAAGCTAGTCAAAACGCTTTTTGCCTTATTACGCAAAGAAGTAACTAAAGCTATCATCTTTTTTTCATCATTCCAATTGTTAGACCTTGCAATTAAATTGAATTGATTCAAATACTCGGAGAGAGGAGTCGTACCATCATAGATATGAGGTTTTAGATTATAACCTAACCCTAAATCGACTGGTGTGACTGAATTTTCAATAAGTGATTCTGTGTTTCTACATGAACTATCACCTAACCTAATTGGTTGTGTATTTCTGTCACTCGTGTAAACCATATTTGTTGTTGTTGTTGTTGTTTGTGTGTTAGAATATTAGGTTGTACTCATCTGGTTTAATTTTTGACGTAACTGAGCAAGTTGTTCTTGGAGAGAGAGTCGCTCTGCCCGCAGTTCATCGATGGTACGTTGACGCTCGATTATTTCGGCATCACGTACCCGTAAATCCGTCGCGAGGTGTTTCTCCTGGATGCTGTGATGTTGTAGTCTCGCTTCAAGCTGTTCACGTAGATGATGTTCAGCCTCAAAATCAGCTTCCAACTTTTCGAGTCGCTGATGGTAAACATCAATTTGAGTCCTAGCCTCATTAAGTTCCAAGAGTGTTACACGAAGAAGAGTAGGTTGAAGTACACCGATCGTCGGTGAGACATCAGCCACCGTCGATAAATCATCGGTCATCACGTGTGCATAAGTCATCGAGCGTGCACCAGTTGTCGAGTCACCAGACGAACTTAAATCGACGAGAATCGGATCAGAAATTATAGGGTTACGTGTACCTGTTCAATGTTGACTTAAATTTTCAGTAGTAATAATCGTATCTGTGTCGGTGGTATTGACTGCAGAAGTTCCGGCAGTAGTAATCTCGGTAGTAACAGCGGCTTCGGCGGCGGCAGCAGCCTCGGCGGTAGCAGCAGCTTCGGCGGCAGCAGCAGCTTCGGCGGCAGCGGCTCTGGTCCTCGTTTGTAAGGGTACATGTGGCGGTGTACGCGTTGTTCTTGCTGATTTCTCAAATCCGTCCATTTCGTTTTCACAATCCCGAACGAGCCCCCAAAATGTTACATTCACACATACATACAATAATCAATAATAATCATTAATTATAAAAGAATAACACACATTTTATTTAAGATCGTAGATACATAATAATAACGTATTATCGATAACAACCTCTCAAATCAACTAACTGAATAAACAAACTGAACTTGAAAAACTAACTAACTGTGTTGCCTAGCAACGCTTCTTGTTCCAACGTTCGATGTTGGTGTGCCGATATATATAACAATATCAAGAAAAATCCATAATTTCAATTTTTGATAACATGATTAATGAAACTGAATATTATTCATACATCTTATGGCATCTATTTTCAATAATATTATGCTTACACAATAAGCGATACCTAATTATGAATTAATAATAAATTAAGCTATAGAGGTTAATTACTATAAAGTTGTCAATATAAAATCAGGCAACAGACAGTTATGCAGTGTATATTCCAATAATAAGACACAAATACTGCTCTATTATAAATTTTATTTATAATTTGTAATTTTATTTTTAAAAAATTTACAATTTTTTTAAATATCAAGCAAAATTCGTAATTTCAATGTTTAATAACATGATTAATGAAACTGAATATTATTCCTACATCTTATGGCATGGATCGTACCACTGAATTTTGTTAGAGCATCAAATAGAACATTATAAATATCTATTTATTATTATTTATTTACACAATAAGCGATACCTAATTATGAATGAAATTATGAGTCTGTAGCCTGATTTCATTTTGACAGCTTTATAGTAATTAACCTCTATAGCTTAATTTATTATTAATTCATAATTAGGTATCACTTATTGTGTAAGCCTAATATTATTGAAAATAGATATATATAATGTTCTATTTGATGCTCTAACAAAATTCAGTGGTACGGTCCATGCCATCAGATGTATGAATAATATTCAGTTACATTAATCATGTTATCAAAAATTGAAATTATAAATTTTTCTTGATATATCAAAAAATTGTAACTTTTTTCCCTTTGCTCGGCCAGTATTGATCAAAAAAGCATTTTTAAGGGTTTTCGAAGAAGAATACAAAAAAAATTTGTCGAATAAAAAATATTTGGCCACAGCCTCAATATCCTTCGATGAAGGTATACTAAGAAGCAGCCAATCAGAGACTTTCAAAAAGGGTCATAAAATAAATACTGGAACATTCTACAGAAAAAATGCAAACTTTTTGCCAATCAATATTCTATACAAAAAGTTTCAAGATTTTGAGTTAAAAAATGAATAATGTTGGATTTTAACCAAAAATTGCAAAAAAATTGAATTTTCAATCTTGCATAGCTTTTTTATTTTTGCAAACATCGACCTAAAATTTGAGGAACATTTTTCTTTTCATAAAAAACTAAAAGAAAACGAGTTTTGAGCGTTTTTGAAATTTTGAGCTGCTGACTTCACCTGAAATATACCATATATATATGGGATATTTCAGGTGAAGTCAGCAGCTCAAAATTTTAAAATCGCTCAAAACTCGTTTTCTTTTAGTTTTTTATGAAAAAAAAAAAAAATGTTCCTCAAATTTTAGATCGATATTTGCAAAAATAAAAAAGCTATGCAAGATTGAAAATTGAATTTTTTTGCAATTTTTGGTTAAAATCCAACATTATTCATTTTTTTTCTCAGATATTTAGCTATCTAAGTCAAGCAAATATTTATAAAATCCACTTTGAGTAACATGTTCCACTACATAGAACTCACTTTTAAACAAGGACAAGCTCAACGGGCAATCAGAAAAGGCCTAAATTTAGAGGTTTTGTCTGCGTACCTTAGGAAGTTTTCATCCTTATTACCCCGTTAAAAAAAATCATTAAAATAATCACTCATTTTTTGTCATTTTTCACGATTTTGAAATGTACGTAACTTTGTACAGGATTGTTCGATTTTAAAACATGTTCAGCTTAAATTAAAGCTCTTCTCTTCTACTTTAATTATTTTCTTGTGGAAAAATTGCTGGCACCTTTTGGAGTCTAATATTGGTTATAATCATATCACGTTGTTCTTTATGGTAATAGGACAACCATTATAGATAATTATATTGAAAGAAAAAATTTATGGGTCACGCGACATACGACAATAAGCGAGTCGATTATTTTATAATTTCTTAAACCAAAATAGCCGGTAGGTCCAAAATGGACGGGAAGTCCATGCAAAAGAAGGCATTACTTAGACGTGCGACGTTGAGCAAATCGATTAATTAAAGAAGTCTCAGAACTAAATAGGCGGGGACCGCGAGGTCCACGCAAAACAGGGCGTTACGTATAGACGTGCAACAGTAATCTAGTCGATTATTTAAAAAAGTATCTCTGCCGACTATTTGGGTTTAAGACTTTTTCACATCATCGACTCTCTTATGCTGCCGCACGTCTGAGTAATGCCCTTTTTTCTGTATGGACCTCTCGCCCCTCGACTAGTTTGGTTTAAGACATTTTTAATTAATCTCATACACGGCATAGTCGAAACATGAGCAAAAAACCCAATTGAAAGTGATACAGGTAAAAAGGTGGGGCTTTTTCCTTGAAATTAGTATAGAAGTAATATCAAAAATAACTTTTTTTTTGTGATTTGTAGAAGCAAAATACTTTTGCGACTATAATTCACTCAATTTGACTAATCTGTAAAGAAGATGTGATCCAAAAAATATGAGAAGGTGTAAAATTCGTACTACTTTCATAAAGTCATTTATGTGTCCCTTTTGTGAGAAGAAACTTTAAAAATATGATTAGCAATAAGCAATTTCATTGATCAAAATGAATTTTTTGTTTAGTTTATGGCAAACTCCGATATAGAATTCCAAAATCATTTATAGATAATGCATTACAATGTAAAAAAAAATCCTTTTTTTCCTTCATACTTAGTATTATTTATAGAATTTAAGAATTAAATAAAGTTTTTATGTATTTCAAAACATAAATTTTATTAATTTTTAGAGTTTATGAGTTTCCTTGTACTATATTTTCAATATTGGCGGAATTAGGTTATGATTCACCTAATTTGGCCAAAACGCAGATACGATTGGAATCTAAAATAATAAATAATAATCCTTTCGCTTATGGTCGCACGTGTACGTAATTCTCTTATTTTCGTGGACCATGCATCCCCCGTGTAAATTGCCTGGCGAAAAAATCACGTGATTAATCATATGATTTCTCACGTGACTAATCATATGATTTTTCACTGGATTTCTCACGTGATTTTTCGCGTGATTTCTCACGTGATTTTTCGCGTGATTTCTCACGTGACGATTTGGAGTGATTTCTCACGTGATTAATCACGTGAAAAATCACGTGACAATACAAACATAAAAAAATAATATATAACGCTTAATCGTTAATGAAACTTGTTTCCTTAATGGATAGCAAATACATTGTTGCAGAAAAACCGATACATAAAATTTCCAACTCAACCGAGAATCGAACTCACGAACTTTGGGTTCCTGCGCAGGCACGCTATCCATTACGTTATCACTCAACTGAAAGATTGTGGTTATTTTCACCTATATAAGGTGCATTCTCCATATTTATTGCTATTTCAAATTGATTATTTATGTAAAATATCAATGGTTTGTAACAATTATTTATTTATACACTATCTTAATAAAATGCGTAACTTACACTAAAACATTAATTAATTAAATTCGAATAACTTAAGAATGTAGTGCCGGTAAAGTAGAAATCAGGTAAGTACAAAATTAATTTTTTTTTTAAACAAAATACCGAGTTATTTTTCTAAAATGTTATGTATATAAAATTGTAAAGTTATTCGAATTTAATTATTTAATATCTCAATATAAATTACTTATTTTCAAAATGATCAAAATTAAATAGCAATTAAATAAATATTAAGGACGATCATTTATCTAAAGTATCAAAAATTTCTAATTATTATTTATTTATACACTATTTAAAGAAAATGAGTAACTTACATCAAAATATTAAGTAATTAAATTCGAATAACTTTTTCAAAAGTAATAAAAATTTTTAAAAACGTAATGATCATTATTTACAATTTTACATTCATAACATTTTACAAAAATAATTCGATATTTTGTTTAAAAAAAAAAATTAGTTTTGTAGATACCTGATTTCTACTTCACCGGCACTACATTTTTAAGTTATTCGAATTTAATTAATTAATGTTTTAATGTAAGTTACGCATTTTATTAAGATAGTGTATAAATAAATAATTGTTACAAACCATTGATATTTTACATAAATAATCAATTTGAAATAGCAATAAATATGGAGAATGCACCTTATGTAGGTGAAATTAATCACAATCTTTCAGTCGAGTGATAACGTAATGGATAGCGTGCCTGCGCAGGAACCCAAAGTTCATGAGTTCGATTCTCGGTTCAGTTGGAAATTTTATGTATCGTTTTTTCTGCGATAATGTATTTGCTATCCATTAAGGAAACAAGTTTCATTAACGAATAAGCGTTATATATTATTTTTTTATGTTTGTATTGTCACGTGATTTTTCACGTGATTAATCACGTGAGAAATCGCGCCAAATCGTCACGTGAGAAATCACGTGAAAAATCACGTGAGAAATCCACGTGATTTTTCAAAAAAAGACGGATTTCCGAAATGATCTATATAAAAAACAATAAAAATAGTATTAACAAAAAGGAAGATATCCAAAGACTAAGCACAATGTATTTTCCCATTATTAACGAACTTGATACCATATAACTCTTTATGTAAACATCGTCCGGTGTATATAAATACAGCATATGTGTTATTGTTTTCAGTCGATAATAACATCGGATCGACGTATGATATATACGTTTATTATTTTTGGTAATTTTGATTTTTGTATTCATGCGTCGTTGTTTAATTGTCTTTATATAGTTTAAAATAATTGTATATGTTAATTTATTTGTGTGTTTGAATAAAGGCCTGATGAGGTTGGCGTACTAAGCCAACGAAACGTTGCTAAAAAACACCCAAGATCTTTTCACTTTTGCCTCCAAAGATCGCCTTCAAGTACTTAACATAAAAAATGGATGGCGTCATACCTTCAATATTGAACATGAGTCTTCGATCGGAAACAGACTCCCTCACAACATCATCTTTCTTTAAACACATTAGACAACCACATGGAATGGATACATGTAAACTTCTTCAAAAATGGACAAGATTAAATCGACTACTGGCTAATAGCAATTCACAACGATGCTATCTCCTTGAATGCAGAAAATTTGGATTGACACCACAACACATTAAAAATTTAAGTAAAAAGTTTTTCAATATAAGTTTTCATAGTGAGTCGTGTAAAAAAAAGTTTAAAAATTTTGTGAAATATTTCACAACTCAGTTGTTAAATTTAGAAATCAGGGATATCAATTTTCATATAAAATTTATTGAGAAAAATCTTAACGTTACAAAAGAAAATATAACACAGACCACGTTAGACGTTTTGACTATAGAAAAGTTTTTCTTATTCACTTCTAATAAATCAAAAATTATACGTGAAAAATTTGATTCCATACATATGAAAAAGCTCGCCTCCTTAAAGTCGAACACAAATGTTATTAGTAATAAAAGTACTTGGCTTAAAAATTTAACGAATGTTCAAATTCCGTCGGATATTATTGATATTGTTTCACTGGGTTCAAATTTTAGCCATATTTCAAAAATTTCTAAGAATGATATTGTTAATACAATAAAAAATGTTGAAGAGTGTCTCAATTCTGTACAGATTGACTATGATGAAAAAAATGAAATACGAAAAGAAGTCACAAGATCCTTAAAAAAGGCTGTTGATACCGATGTACATATACCATAAACGGACAGAGCTTTGTCAGAAAAACTAAAAATAACAAAAAACTTTCTAAAAACACACAAAGAAATTTTCTTTACAAAAGCAGATAAAGGTAACGTAACGGTTTGTTTGGAAAAATCTGTCTATAATGAAAAGATGATGAATCTGTTATCGGATGAAAAAATATATAAAAAAATAAGTAAAAATCCATTGAGACGTCTAAAAGATGGAACATACAGTATGTTAAATTATTTAAATAATAATGGTTTTTTGTACAAAAATTTTCATAAGAATAGTTTAACTCAATCTGATACGACATTGGCGAAATGTTATGGATTACCAAAGATTCACAAAATTGATGTACCGTTACGTCCTATTGTTTCATTAGTTAATATCCCCACGTATTCCTTATCAAAAATATTATATCAAGAACTTCAGAATGCTATACCAAAGCCTAGTTCACATATCAATAACAGTTTTGAATTGAACGAAAAATTAAAAAATTTAATATTAACTGATGAATACACATTACTGTCTTTCGACGTAACGTCGTTATTTACAAACATCTCGTGCGAATTAGTATTGGATAGTTTAGATAGAAGAGCGGTGTCCATCCACAATCGCTGTAACATCTCTCTTGATGAATTAAAAGAATGCACGACATTCCTGTTTAATAATACATTTTTTACTTTTAATGGTCAAGCCTATCAACAAATTTATGGAACCCCGATGGGTTCACCGATCTCGCCTTTATTTGCAGATATTGTAATGGATGATTTGGAGAAACATTGCTTACGAGAATTAGAACTACAGTATAACTGTACCCCTATTTTTTATTACAGATATGTTGACGACACTCTTACTTGTGTCAAAAAAACAACATATTGACGCAGTAATTAAAGTGTTTAATGCTTATGACAAAAATCTAAAATTTACTTATGAACTAGAAGATAATAACAAAATTAATTTTTTAGACATGACATTAATTAGAAGTGACAATACAATTTTAACAAATTGGTATCAAAAACCGACATCATCTGGACGTGTAATCAATTATTTCTCAAACCATCCAGCACAGCAAAAAAAGAATATTATCTTTAACTTAGTTGATAGGGCGTTTTTACTCTCGGATTCCAATTTTCACGTAGACGATAAAAAACTCATCAAGAAAATTTTACATAATAATGATTATCCGATGTGGTTTATAGAAAAACATATTGGAATCAGATTAAAAAAATTTAAGTATGGCGATACATCTAATACACACAAAAATCACTATGAAAAGTTACCAAAATTGTCTTTACCGTCTAATAAAGATTTTAATAGTCTATCTAAGGTTTTAAAATCTCACAACATTTGTACAATCCCATTATTGAATAAAAGTTTGTCTTCGATCATTCGGTTAGGTAAAGATATAACTAAAAAATGGAATCGTACGAATGTGGTGTATAAATTTGATTGTCTTAATTGCTCTGCTACTTATATAGGAGAAACCAAAAGATTGTTATACACGCGTATTAATGAGCACAAAACAAACAAAAATAAAGAGTCTGTTGTCACTACACATCGATTGGAAAATAGACATGAAAATACATCTGCTGTAGATTTTGAAAGCAATTACAAAAAAAGACGGATTTCCGAAATGATCTATATAAAAAACAATAAAAATAGGATTAACAAAAAGGAAGATATCCAAAGACTAAGCACAATGTATTTTCCCATTATTAACGAACTTGATACCATATAACTCTTTATGTAAACATCGTCCGGTGTATATAAATACAGCATATGTGTTATTGTTTTCAGTCGATAATAACATCGGACCGACGTATGATATATGCGTTTATTATTTTTGGTAATTTTGATTTTTGTATTCATGCGTCGTTGTTTAATTGTTTATTTATTTAAACCAGAGTAGTACATGTTGTATTACATGTTATTGCTTACTTCAGGACATGGTTACATGTCTGAAGCAGCAAACATCCTATAGAGGTAGACATAGCTACCTGTACATAGGTCCGGTGTACTTAAAACTAAAAAAACTTAAGTAACTTATAAACTAGGCATGGAATCAAAGATTCCACTATAAATAATATAATTGGTCCACATTGATTATCTCACCCACACTGGAAGGTTAAATTTTTATTTATTTATTTATTTAATTTATTTTTTTTTCTTTGTTTAAATTCTAGAATATATTAGTACCAATCCAAATTTTTAGCTTTCTCTTATTATAATTTTTTGCGATATCTAGAACTTTAAGATTTGGATTAGATTTCGGAAGACAATTAAATACTTGTATCGCTCTGACATAGTTATCTTTATCACTAACAGTTTTCGAACACTTTGGTGGTATTATAAGTTTATTTCTAGCTTTGCTAGTCGATGTTAAGTATAAATTCTTAAGTTCATTATAATGATACGTTACACATTCGTAAGCAAAAATTTGTTTTAGATTCAAGGGGTTGTCTCGATTAAAAATATTTTTGTTTATAATTTTTAAAATCCTATTTTGGATGTTTTGTAGTAATTTTAAGTTGTTTTTATATGCACTACCCCATGCAATATTTCCATAGCTAATGACACTATGAAAAAATGCATAATATATTGTCTTAAGTGTGTCAGATTGCATATATGTTGATAACTTGTACAGTATAGATATTATATATTTAGTTTTTTTTATTATATATTCAATATGTTTATCCCACTTTAGCCTATAATCGATAATTATACCTAGATATTTACAGTATTCTACCCTGCTCAATTTAGTACCCTGTATGCGTATTTTCATATCTTCGGGAACACTATCACAATAGTTACCAAAAGTTATGTACACAGTTTTCTTTATATTTAGTGATAGTTTGTTAAGTGCTAGCCAGATATTTATATCTTCTAAGTACTTGTTCATTTTATTTTCCACTTTCTCCCAGTTATCATCTGTTGAAATAATAGCTGTATCATCCGCATATGAGATGGTACTATCTGTTCTGTTTGTTAGTAAATCGTTTACGTAAATTATGAATAAGAGTGGCCCTAGTATAGTATCTTGCAGCACACCTGTAGTTATCGTTTCATAATAGCTTTCAGTTGTTCCTATTCTTACTTTCTGTTTTCGGTTACTAAGATAGTTAGATATAAGTGCATGCGCTTTACCTCTTATTCCATAATTATATAATTTGTCTAAAAGAATAGCATGGTTGACAGTATCAAAAACTTTTGCTAGATCTAAAAATGCAATAGCTATTGGTTTACTTTTTTCTAATTTCTTATAGATTATGTTCATTAAGTAACTAAGAGCATCTTTGGTACCTTTCTTTTTTATAAATCCAAATTGATTCTGCGCTAACAAATTATTAGTGTCCAAAAATGATTGTAAACGAACATATACAATTTTTTCAAATATCTTTGCTACGTTAGAAATTAGAGATATCGGTCTATAGTTTGATGTATCCATTTTACTACCCGATTTAAAAATAGGAACTACCTCAGCTGTTTTAAGCGCTTGAGGCCATGTTGATTTTTCAATACAAAGATTAAAGATATGTGTTAGTGGATTAACAATTTGATATGATAGTATTTTTAGTGTTTTGGTAGTAATGTTATCTACCCCACCATTTTTTATTTTCATATTATCAATTATTTGAAAAATTTCCTCGTTATTAGTCGGTTTAATGAAAATTGTATTCATGTTCATTGCTGGTAATTGTAAATGCTTACCCTGGGGTTTTACAATGGTGTTAGTTAGATCTTTTCCAATTCTACAAAAGTACGAATTCATATGATTGGCAATTTGCGTCTGATCCTCTATTGTGCAATTGTTATTTAAAATGATCTTATTTATTGTGTTATTCTTTTTCAAGTTGGTTCCCATTTTTTTGTTTATGTATTTCCAAAGTTGCTTGGTATTATTGATATTGTTCTTAATTAAATTTCTTTCATGTTTTATTTTTGCCTCTTTAATAACTTTGTCTAGCCTCTTTGTGTAATTCTTATATTCTAATTTTATTAGATTATTATTTGGTTCATTGCGCATTTTAATATATAGTTGTTCTTTCTTTTCACACGAGATCATTATTGCTTTAGATATCCAATCCTTCCTTGGATATCTTGTTATTTTTTGTTTTATGCGCTTCTTTAGACTTTTCTAAACAGTCTTGTATTTCAGTTATCAAGAATGCAGTAGCTTCATCAGGATCATGCATTGCCTCTATAACATTCCAATTTTTTGTAATGGCTATACTTGAAAGTTTATAGTAATTATAGTGATATTGGATATTTTCTTGTTTTAATTTTGGTGGCTTATTCAATTTCAAGAAAAGTGGATAATGATCAGTAAAAGGAATCGAGAGTTTAAATGTTTTAGTGTCTATAGATGTAGTTTTTATGTTCATGTTGTCAATGCATGTACCGCTTCCGCCACTATCATTTGGTCTAGTCGTATGTATAAAACCCGGGAAGAAACCCTTTTCCATCATATTGTCTAATAATTCTAAGCTATATTCATCATCTTTCATAATATCGATGTTAAAATCACCAATAATCAGGTGGTTTTTTATATTTCTTTTGCTATTGATAAATGATTTTACATTCAAAATAAATTCAAGGCGCGGTAAATCATGGCATCGATATAATGCGGAAATTTCAAGATTACTGTTGTTATTTAGACTTATTCGTGAGTTTAATACTTTGAGTCTACCAATTTCGATTATTTCAGTAATTTCTGATACACAATCTTTTATATATACAACGACACCATCATTTTGATTTAAGTTACCGTTATTGTAGTTCAATTTATATCCCTGTATGGCAAAAAAGTGAGGATTGGGTAAATTCCATGTTTCTGTACATACAATTATATATGATTTGATCTTCAAGCTCTTAATAAGAATATTCAATTTCGTATAATTGTGATTTAGACTTCTAATATTGACCTGAATATCAAACTATCTTTTTTATTTATATTTTTATTGAGAGTTTTTAGATCAAGAAATGACGTTTCTTCTTGTATTACTTCTTTTTGCAATTCTTCAATGAGATCGACGTGTTGCTCCATTATGTAGTTTGCTGTTTCCTTGGCGTTGTATGTGTTAGAGATGCGGTGCTGGCTCTAAACGACGAAGTAAGCAAAGTTGCGCTAGTCGAGCTGGTCATCGTAGTGGCTTGATTGCTGTTTCCTACTTTACCTAAGTATCTTGGTATAGTAGGTCTTATCGGATAATCAGTCATATCTATATATCTATTGAGCTTATTCTTAAATATTGTACATTTCTCTGTGTCATTGGCCATATGTTTAACCTCGAAATTTGTGTTATATTTCGAGTTGCTGTAAAAACAATTGACACATGTAATGTTGGATGGGTTATTATCACATTGCAAAGTCTTATGCGGACCTGCACATTTTAAGCAGCATAGAGTGTTTTTGCATTTCAATGTGTTATGTCCAAATCTTCCACAGTTTAAGCAGGACTTGATGTTTATTAAATCCCATACCTTACAGCTTTGATATCCAATGAAGATTCTATTTTGGTTGTCACTAATATGTTTATATAGCTCTCTTGGAACTTCAATTATTATGGTTGTCTTGTTTGTAATCTTATTTTTGTCTATATTTAGTATCTTACACTTATGTTGATATCCAATAAAATTTCTTTTATTTAAGTCCTCTTCCAGCTCTTCTATATTCATATTAGTATAGTTGTCTACACCAACTATTTTCATCTTCGGGGATTCAATTTTTTCAATAAATGTTTTATAATTGTTAGATAGTTTTTTTGAGAGTAATTCAATTGTTACTTTAGCACTTTTTTCATTCATACTTTTAATCTCAATTTCATTGTCGTTCACTACTTTTAGTTGTTTCATCTGTATATCTTTTTCTTTTATTAAAACGTCACATACCTTTTTCTTAAAGTCATGTGGATTTTTAATGTCCTTTTTAAGATTTTTCACAATTATTTTCGGCATTCTTTTGTTTTTAATTGCTAGTTTGTTAGTTGCTACTTCTGCATATGTTTTTTGGTTATGTTGCTTTATTTCCATCTCCTGGTCATTTTTATCCTTTTTTATTAATTGCTTCAATATGTCGTTTTTTTCCATTAGTTCTTGATTTAATTGTCTTAGTAGTTGAATTTCAATTTGATGTTGATTTTCCAGTTCCGCATTTTCAGTTAGCATCGTAACGTTTAGTAGTTTTTCATTATCTACTGATTTATGTACACTATCAGAGATAATAGATATTTCATTTAATATTTTATGTTTTATTTGTTCCTCCTTTTCACTTTTAATTTGCGTAATTAATATTTTAGCTGCTTCACAGAGTTTAGTTTCTTGATTTTTTAAGGTTATATTAAGCTCCACGTGGTCTGGACATATCACTAATAGATTACTTATATATTTTTTGTCTTTACACTTTTCATAATCACTTTTATGATACACGTTTTCACACACTATGCAAACTACAAGTGACACTTTCCTTTTTGGGTGGCATTTATACACTAATTCTAGATTTTTATCAGGAGGCTCTCCGGAAGGCAGCTCGCCTTCCGACGCCATCTTGGCGAAAAAAATTGTCTTTATATAGTTTAAATAATTGTATATGTTAATTTATTTCTGTGTTTGAATAAAGGCCTGATGAGGTTGGCGTATTAAGCCAACGAAACGTTGCTAAAAAACACCCAAGATCTTTTCACTTTTGCCTCCAAAGATCGTCTTCAAGTACTTATCATACTTTCAATAATGAGAAAGCCAGTGAGAAATCATATGATTAATCACGTGATTTTTTTTTGCCAGGGTAAACACGAGCTGTGGGCTGGCCAATTTTATTCCCGTGGTGCGTGTACTATTTTTCGCCATACCCCGGCCGAAAACACCACATTCCCGTTTCTGAGCTGGGCAAGAATGTGACACTTTCGGCCAGGGGATGGCGAAAACTAATGTAAACATTCCAAGTGACCTAGCCTCGACTCACTCTATAGTTTCTGCTTGCTGTGCTCACTCGACCACTCGGATAGTGCAGTTCTCTGGCTTACCAACACCATCATAATATAACTTAAGGTTTATTCATAAATGCCTAAACATCTTTACAATTTACTTATTGTCAATTTTTTTAAATCTTGCTGAAATATGTTTCGATTTAAATATTAGCTCTAAATTAAATAGGCTATAAGAGCGCAAACAGTTTAATTCTATAATCGTATGTTATTTTTAAATACAGCATGTAAATTTTTTAAGTCATTTACATTGTAAATACTAATCGAGTATGGTATTCGTTAATCATATATTTGCATATAATCTGTTTATTATATGATGCTAAATATAACGTTATTATTTATTTCTTTTTTTATTCGTTCTCTTTTGTTCTTTTACTTTTTCTGTTTTCTTCTTTTTCTTGTTCTTTTTGTTTCTCTTTTTTTTATTTTTCTTAGTACTTTAAAGTACTAAATTGTTGTAATCATAACATCATAAAGTTCTAACTAGGAAACAACACACATAACTGCTATATACTCTAACATATACATTCCTACTAGATACATCATGCATTATTTTTGCTTATACAAAATTATAAAACTATTGTTGATTATATAAATAAATAAAGCAATTATCAATGCTGTAATTTTTTCATATCATGCAAATCTTAAGAAATCATGCAAAACTATAACTACTGCATTCAATAACATATGGATAAAATAAATTATACGTTAATAAGATGCAAAATTATATGTTAATAATATGTAATTGCAAATTACTAAAACATTCTCAATTGTTGCAGATTCAATATTCTGCAAAATTATACAAACTTCCAACTCGTTAGAAAAAATTTCTTTTTTTTATAAAAATTCACATAGTTAATTTATTTTGATCAATTGTCTATTTTTCTTATAAAAATATAGACTAAACAATAACAATAATATTTATTAATCAGAGTAAGTGTACAAGATTATACAAATTTACAATTACATATGTAATACAGCAGAGGAACTAATTCCTGCTCGCTGGCCCGGCGCACTTAAATACTAACTTAGAACTAAAGTAATTTGGTTAGAAGTTTGTTGACTTTTATAAGAATAAATAATTTAATGTAAATTTGGTTCGGAGTTTGTTAACTTTTATAAGAATAATTAATGTATAAGTGTTGTATTAGGGGTTTCCTCTTATTTACTGTTTTAGTTTAATTTTGTTGGTGTGCTTGTGTCTAATTATTTTTAATTCATTTGGTAGGTTATTGAACTGCATTAATGTTCTAATGTAACTGTTTTTTGTGCTAATGGTCAGCTACCTTCTTGGAATTTGTATACTTTTTTTCTCGTTGTACTGTTGGAGTTAATAAAGGCTGACTGTAATTCTTCGTAATGGTAAAACAGTGATTTGTACGAAAAGATTTGGTCCAAGCTCATAGGATTTTTGTCGAGTGTAAATTTGTTCTTATTAATTATTTTAAGTAATTTTATCTGTAGTCTATTGAGCAAGCTTTTACTATTAGAATATACGCCAGTTATATGAGTCACCACATAGGTACTTAGACGCATTGGCCAGCCAGCCTCCTTATCGCTCCGAATGGAATCTGCATGGACAAAGAGACGCCAGAAGACAATGAAGATGCAATATATACTTCTCATATATACTTTATACATATACTCTCTTTATACTCTCTTACTGCACTTCACATCGACGATCGCCAGCCTCTGTCGGGCATCCAACCTGTAACGACGTTTTAATAAATCATTATTCCAATCAACACCCTTTGTTCGATTACTTACTTACTTTGGCGAGTGTTACCTGTGTGTGTGTGTGTGTGTGTGTGTGTGTGTGTGTGTGTGTGTGTGTGTGTGTGTTACCTTTCCTTGGTGATCCACCGGGGCTTGCCACATAACTCGCCTCCCCAGGCTATATTCCCATATGAAATAATGTTGTGAAAGAAGGTATAATATATCATCCTTAAGGTATCAGTAGTCATGAGTTTTGCCAATTTATAGAAAATGAAAAGGAGATATTTAGTTTTATTGTAAATGTATTCCATGTGCTTGTTCCATCTCATGTTACTATAAAAAATGATGCCTAGATATTTCGTACTTTCTACTCTATTGATTTTAGTGCCTTGAATGTTAATGTCTAAATTTTTTGGTGTGCTATATATTTGCTTTCCAAATTCAATGTAAACTGTCTTGTCTGTGTTTAATGAAAGCTTGTTGAGTGCTAGCCATGTTGATATTTTATGTAGAGTTTTATTCATTTTAGTTTCGATTTCCTTCCAGGTTTTGGCTGTCGTTATTACAGCTGTATCATCTCCATATGATACTATAGTGTCTTCGAGGATGTCTAGTAGCAAGTCGTTGATATAAAGTAAGAAGAGTAAGGGTCCCAAAATAGTTCCTTGTGGAATACCCATATTTGACTGATTGGAATTGGCTATTTATATTATTTAATTTTACTTTTTGCAGTCTATTTCCTAGATAACTTTTTATTAGGTTATAAGCACTTCCTCTTATTCAGTAATTGTATAGTTTATCAAGTAAAATTTGATGGTTTACCGTGTCAAAAGCTTTAGCGAGGTTCAGGAAAGTTATGGTAATGGGAGTGCTCTTATCTAATTTATCATATATTGCGTTAGATATTAGGGATAGAGCATCTTTTGTACTTTTATTTTTCCTGAAACTATATTGATTTTTGGCAAGTATTTCGCATTTGTTTATGAAATTTGTTATTGTATTGTGTATGCTTTTTTCTAATATTTTTGCTAGGTTTGAGATACGTGAAATGGGTCAGCAGTTAGTTGCGATATGTTTTTCTTTTGATTTATGGATAGATATAACTTCTGCAGTTTTCAGTGCATCTAGCCAGATGGCCTTTTCTATATGGAGGTTGAAAATGTGAAATAGGAGTTCTGCTATATGTTCAACCAGGGTTTTAAATGTTTTACCATTGATATTATCAATACCACCATTTTTATTTTCCATTCGGAAGATAATTTTTAAAATTTCCTGGTGGTTGGTTGGCTCGAAGAATATACTTTTGTTGTTTATTGTAGGAAGTTTAATTTCCTCATTTGACGTAGTCTGATTTTATGCTTTAGCTTTTTGCCAATTGAGCAGAAAAACTTGTTAAAGTGCTCAGCAATTTTTATCGGGTCAGATATTTTCTTGTTACTATCAGTTAAATAGTTAATGTTATTATTCCTTTTACAATTTTTTTCCAATTTTTTGATTTATCACATTCCATATCCTCTTGGGACTATTCTAGATTCTATTTGTTTTTTTATCATCCAATTCCTTCGCTTTATTTATAATATTCTTTAAGATATTGGTAAAATTCTTATATTCTTCTTTTTTCCTATTATTATAAGGATCTTTTTTCCACAATTTATACAGTTTTTCTTTGGTAGTACAAGACTTCATAATTGCCTTAGTTATCCAATTATTCCTAGGTCTCATCTTTTTATTTTTGTTAGTTTTTATTTTATATCAACTGATAAGAATTTTTCCATCGGTCTTAGAGTCTTACAAATTAAATTAAAATAATTGATATTTATAATCACCCCCGCAGAATCTGAAATAACAACTTAATTAAAACCTGGAAAAAACTTTGTTAGCAAAGGACGATCTGACTGCCCCCCACCACCAAATTGCCCAACGTTTCGAGCCCGCTCCGGCTCCTCCTCAGGGACTGAAATAAAACCCGCGATACACCTCCTTATATACCTCCATACCCTCTTCTTTTCTCTTACCCCCACCACCATCCACTTTCCCTTCTCCAACTTTCCATTCTCACTTAAATTAATAAAGAATGATAAATGTTATCTAATTTACTTGACTCTATCATTAAATTTACATTATTCCGATTTCTTAGAATGTGAATACTTTCAAGGCTTTCCCTCTTATATTTATTCTTAATCCACTGTTCCAAAATATTCACACTCCCAGAATCGAAATAATGCAAACTATTTAAACAATGTTCTTTCAAACCCGATGTACAACTTGAGCTGCGTAAACTATATTGATGTTCATATATTCTCTTTTTCAAATATCTACCCGTTTGACCAATATAACAACCATTACAATCCCTACAATTAATTTTATAAACTACTTCCGATTTTAAACATTTATCATCCTTGTCTTTACAATTACGAAATAACCTTTCTAAATTATTATCGTTTCTAAAGAAAACTTGAATATTATGTTTACTAAAACCCCTTCTAATCCTTTCCGACAAACCTCTAACATATGGTAAACTAAAATATGCGTTCTTTCCATTTCTATTCCTTGTTTGATTATCTACCCGCTGCTTCAGTCCACCATTATAAATTTCCCATACTCTCTCATCAATCATTTTATCAATAAATTTTACCGGATAACTATTCTTAATAAATGTTTATCTAACTAAATTTAAATTCTTTTTCCTAAAATCTTTATGTGACAATTTAATCGCTCTGTCAATGACACCCTTGATCGCACCTGTCTTGTTTCCGAATTGGTGGTGATAATCAAAATTTAAAAATCTACCTGACCAGGTAGGTTTTCTATACCAATCTAATTTCACTCTATTATTATTAACTCTAATGACTCTAGTATCTAAAAAACTCTATTGATTATTTTTCTCAACTTCTTTTGTGAATTTAATTCTATCATGGATGGAATTAAACGTATCCACCATTTCATCCACAAAACATTCAGGTACAACTGCAAAAATGTCATCAACATATCTTTTAAAAATAATTGGCTGAAAAACCAACTTAGACAAAGCAACACTTTCCAATGTTTCCATTACTAAATTCGCTATAACAGGTTTTATTTTATAATCAACTTTGTATAGACACATTTTTATTTTATCAATAAGGTTATTTAAAGCTAGATTTGGATCATTTATTAGTGACAATTCACTCCAGTTTATTGAATCCGCGGCTGTCCTGAGTTTATTGTAATTTATATGTTTTATGGTATCTATACTTTCAGTAGTTCTTATCTTATTTATTGACATAAAAAGATGGTCAGTAAATGGTATACGAAGTGTAAAAGTTCTTTAGGCTATTTTATCTCATTTAATAAAAATATTGTCTATGCAAGTTCAGGAACAGGTATTTCAGGAAATACCTGTTTTATCTGATGGTCTGGTGATATTACAAAAGCCTGGGAAATAGCCATGCTCCAAGAGTATATGTAAAAATTCTTGATTAAGTTTATCTTGATTTGAAATGTCAAAGTTAAAATCTCCCATAATTAGATTATTTTTAAACTTGCTGTTATGCTCTATTAATTTTTTGAGCTTTAAGAGGAATTCCGTTTTAGTTATATCATGTGATCTATATAGTGCAGATAATAATATTTCTCTATTGTTTTCTATTGCAATTTTAGAATTTATTATTTTAAGATTATTAACATTTATAACTTCCATCATTTCAGTAATGTAGTCGCTTATGTAAACCACTAGACTATCATTTTGATTCATATATTTTTTGTTATAGTACATTTTGTACCCAGTTATATTAAAAGATTCAGGGTGTACAAGTTTCCGTGTTTCACTGCAAACAATTATGCATGGCTTTATCACAAGGCTTTTTATGAAAGCAAGTAAATTGCTAAAATTCGCATTTAGGCCTCTTATATTTACATTTAAAATTACTTCCTTTTCTAAAGCGATGCTTTTCTTTAGTTCACCTATGTCGTCGCAATTATAGTCTCTATTAATTATTATCATTTTGTATATCCGCAATCAAATTTATACTACTATCTATTTTGTATTGTTGTTGTTGTTCTCTCCGTGTTTTGGCTCATTGGTGATGCTATCTCCGCGTTACGGGACTGTTGCGAAACTTTCGAGTCAACACTTGCTATTCTCTCTCTTCTTGTCGGTATCTTCTGCTGGATATGTAGACTTTCTACTTTACCTAGGTATCTAGGGTAAGTAGGATGCGTTGGGTAGTCCGTCATTTCAATATACTTCTTTATTTTAGATTTTAATATTTCACATAGTTCGCTGTCAATTGCACTATGGTTAATGTTATATGTGGTATCGTACTTAGTCTTACTATAGACACAGTTTGCACATCTACTCAATGAACTTGTACACTTCGCTGGTAAGTGTGCAACCGCACACTTATTACACGTGACTTGATTTACACTTTTTACTGCTATGTCCAAATCTAGCACATTTATTGCACGGAGTTGTGTTAATAATATCAAACACTCTACAACTTTGGTGCCCAACAAATAATCTGCTTTTATTGTCTTTTACGTGTTTATAAATGCTAGATGTAACCTCTGTTATTGCACATTTCCTCTTTGTTTTTTCATTAGTATATACATATAGTACCTTGCCCTTATCATCCACGTTACTGAAGTTTCTTTCATTTATGTCAAGTTCGATTTCATTATCATCTTCATGATCCATACCAATATCTATTACTTTTAGTTTTGGGTTATTTATTTGTTCTTTTTCTATTAAAATTGTTATTTAAATTTAAAATTGTTTGATAGTTTTCCTCCTAGTGAATTCACAAGTGAGTTTATATTTTCTTCATTCATGCAGTTTATTATCCTTGTTCTTGCATGAGACACTTTTTGTTTGTATTGTTTTGTCTTGTGTTAGATGTTGGAGAACTGTCTATTCGAAGTCTGTACTATCTTTGTTGTCAGTTTTTTTTTATGATTAGTTTAGGCACTCTTTTAATTTTAGGTTTGGTATTAGCTGTAATTTCTGCGAAAGTCTTGATTTTATTGTTGTTGCCCTGTTTTTCTTTGGTAGCAGTTCATTTAAAATTCTGTTTTTATCTTGAAATTCGTTGTTTAGTTGCTTTAGCAATTGGTTTTCTATTTTTAGGTACTCTAATTCACTATAACCTTCATATACTGCATCGTTAAGACCCTTTTGATTGTTGTTGTGTTTTTCCAGATTTATTTCACTAATGATTTCTTGTTTTATTTGCTCTCCTGTTGTTAGTTTAATTTGGGCTATTAATTGCTTTGCCTCACTGCTCAGTGCACCATATGGTAAGTTTGAGGTTAGAGCCACATTGGGATGGTCCTGGCATATCATTAGTGAGTTGCTAATGAGTTTCACTGGACATCCTGCGTTATATTTTGCCACTATTTCATTAGAGTGAAAAAAGTTATCACACAGTAAACACAATACCGCTCCTACTTTGGCCGTAGGGTGGCACTTATGGAATTTTGTAAGAATGGTATCGGGCGGCTTCTTGCCTCTCGACGCCATGTTGGATATATGATGATAAAGTAAATACTGATAAAGTATTGTATTTATATTTTGTTTGAACTACATTTGTCCTCTTGTAAACATTTATATTATCTACTGATTTCTACAAATTTTCTTTTTACTCTGTTCTCAGTACTTATTCGATATTCTCACTCTATAGATACGTATACACATATTTTACAAAAAATCTATAATTTACTTTAGTTCAGGGTTAGGTTTTTTGACAAAATTAATTAAATTTGAATTTCAAATGATCTGATAAAAGTTAAGTTATCACTCTTTACGTAAATTAAACAACATGACTTGTCTATAGACTAACTTACACTTTTGCAATATATATCAAAGTGTGCTCGTTAAATGTCACAGCAAGTGCACTACTATAATACCACCATCGCAAGCAGCTCAGGTTACCCTGTACTGATTCAACTAAGGCTGCAAGCTATAAAAGGAAATCAGGGTACCCTGATCACTGTTGCAGCAGCTGTAGTTTGTAATGCTCACATTTGAGAATTATAATAAAATTCCATTATTTAATAATAATTTATCTACATAGAAATTGCCTGAACTGGTATTTTTTAGAAAAACAATTATCAGTAGCTTCAAAGTTTGTACCATCACATTTGATGTTACAATAGAAATTTTTAAAAGAATCAACTTATAACTTGGTTTTTGATTAAAAAATCTACATCCGGAGAAGGCTCAGATTGATGAGAGGCTCTGAAAAGCCTATAGCTACCCTCTACATCTATCTACTTATATTTATTTATAAGTATAATCTAGGCGAAAGTAGTTTAGAATGGAAAGAGTATGCGAACTGTCTCTCTAGGTGTCTTGTTCGAACAGTAACCGTAAAAAGGCCTCCCTCATAACTCCTGGCTCACAGGAGCTTTCAGATTTGAAAATTGAAAATCGAATAAAAATTGACAAAGTTCTGTTACTTTCTGTAGTTACAAAAACTGAGTCATTAAGTAAATTTTTGATATTGAAAACAACATAGTGTCGAACTTTCAATTCTCAATTTTGATTCTATTTTTACTTTCTAAAGCTTAGAATATTCCTATCATGATTTATAATCGATCGCGAACAATCAAAATTGATTAATTATCGTAATTTGTTATTATATTTTATATCTCGTATAGTTCCTACCAAAAGATAAATAACTAATATTAAAACAACAATAACAAATTACGTAGGATAAATAGTTAATTTTTAATGCTCGCGATCGATCACAAATCATAATAGGAATATTACTACGCTTTAGAAATTAAAAATCCAATCAAAATTAAGTTTGGCACTATGTCATTTTCAGTATTAATAATTTACTTAATGACTCGGTTTTTGTAACTATAAAAAAATAGCAGAGATCTGTCAATTTTTATTCGATTTTCAATTCTCAAAGCTTATTACATCTGTATTATACGTCTGAACCACCCACAAAAATTTTAATTTAGCCAATTATCATATATAATTAATTATTGCAAAATTTTTGGCAGGGACCTTATAGCCAGTACATCTCTAATTTTGTACAGCTCCGCAAAGCTTTGAAGATAATAGTGAAGGCCTAGACTTTGCAGCTGTAGTTAGTAATGCTCACATTTGAGCATTACAATAAAACTTCATTATTTAATAATAATTTTACTGCAGAATAATTGCCTGAACTGGCGCTTACAAAAACAATTGTCAGTATCATCAAAGTTTGTAATATCACATTTGATGAAGAACTTGATGAATCGACCTATAACTTAGTTGTCGATTAGAAAATCTATACCCGAAGAAGGCTCAGTTAGATGAAAGGCTCTGAGTAGCCTATAGCTTCCCTCTACACCTAACTACTTACATGTACTTATAACCTAGGCAAAGGTAGTTTGTAACGAAAAGGGAGTATACGAATTCCTCTATGTTTCTTGCTTCTACAGGCAGCAACCGTTGTAGGCAGCTAAATGGTCTACTTCAGACTCTCGAGGTCCTTCTACGTAGATCCTGGCTTACTGCTACTCTGTTTCTACATCCCTGACACCTGGAAGTTGAAGAAAAACGAGTTACTCAGATGAAGAAGACATATTATACCTAGTATAGAAGTTTAGAGATGTGGAATGCAAGAAGACGGTACTATCCAAAACCCTTGTAAGATCACACTTGGAGAAGCAGCATTCCTCGAACTCTGTATATTATGTGCCTAGCAGCACTACCTAAAATGATTTTGCTCATATAGTAATGTTCGCTGCAGAATATAAATTGAAATGCAATTCACCTGATGAAGAAATATCCAGATATAGGAAGAGATGACAGTTTTTATCATGAAGAAGCTGTATTGATCCTGGTAAAATAGTTGACAGTGGAAAGAAAATCAGACAGCATTGGCCCTGCTGCAGGTATACCCCACTTAAAAAAAAGTTGTACCCACTTTGGTTTGTCACTTTCGTTAATTATCACTCCATATAAACGAGCTGTTCGAATCAGCGGCATGATTTGGTCCTCTGTACTTACTGTAAAGAAAGAAAAGAACTGAAATTATTACACTGAAGCTGTCATATGTTATTATAATATATAATAATAAACTTTTCTTTTACTTTAATGCGTGTCATAAAGACAATAAAAGCAATGTGTATTTTTCAAAAGTCATAAGAGTTTCTAATAAAACAGATTGGTTTGTTTTCAATTATTATAACTGTAAAAGCTTGTTATTATACCAAACTAGTTGGCTTTGTTGTAGAGAAATTTTTTATTTGTGTTCTTGTGAAAATAGATAGGTAGTGTATTTTCTTCTAAGATCAAACTGCATAATTATATTTATTAAAGCGTCTTTCTATAATTTTTATACAAAATAGATTGGATATTAAACCATGCGCCTCCAAAATAAGTATTAAACGCAGTTAATTATATGAATGTTTGTCAAATCTATCATAGACAGCTTGTATATTTTAGGAGAAGCATGATTTTTTTCAACAATCATGGAATTCAGGATGGTGTAAGCATATTTATCAGATCTAGCAAACATAGAATATGCACTGGGTTTAATATTTATTTTGAAAAGCACTGATTTAATATAGAATCTGTAGGAGTATGTAAAAATACTCACTATCATAACCTTTAAAAGTAAGTTTTATTCTATAGCAAGAATCTCAATAAAAATTTCAATCCAACTGCTTTATGGCCGAATCCATCTCAAATCAGTTGGCCCGCGTATGCCTATGTCACCGATCAGTTTGGGATAAAAGTATTTATGTTCTTCTCCAAAAATTATTTAACCCGTATATTTTTATTTTTTTGTTGCAACAAAATTGCATGCGTTCAGCAATGTCGCAAAATTCCGAGAAAATTCTTGCTTAGAAATAAATGTTTTCAATGTAATTTTCAAACAGATATTGCTTCACCAGTTTTTTAAGCTTTTTAGCGTGCAACACATAATTCCACTCAGGTTTGAGCCCTCTTTCATGGTCTATATGTTATTTAAAAAAAAAAAATAAAAAATACCCGAGTTATGCACTTTTTACTGAAAAATGCAGTTTTTAGAAAAATGCGTTTTTCTCGAAAAAGCATATTTTTTTTCTCAATTTTCTTTTCTCATAATAGAGGACGTAAATAGCTATCTAGGCGTGTTTGTGAGATTCACGGGGTTTCCGCTGGGATAGCGATCACTAATGAGATAACACATTTAGCGCTTATATATAGTGATATAACAATGATATAACAGTTAATATAAAGATGCTTATCTTTGTGCGTATATAAGTAATATACAGGTATGCTCATATGTATGTATTTTTTTTTATTTATGTCTTTCAGATTTTTTATTTTTATAATTACCTTTGTTTTTCGGCTTCGTTATTCTTACTTTAGTAAGGGGACGATCAGCGGTCTTTGCTGTCAAACAATGTACTTTATCATTGCACGTTTCTTTAATCCATAAATGAGTTTTTCAAATTCCAGGATACTTAGGAGTAGCAAGCCAATCAACATTTTTTACTTTTCTAAATTCTTCTACGTCAACGTCTTGTAAATGTATTATTTTAATTGCATCTGTATATTTTTGAACGTGCTCTACAAAATCGTTGGCATTATGAATGGATTTTTCATGGGGCTCTCGAAGATTATGCGAAGTAGCATAATGCTTTATAAGTCCACCTACACCATCTACAGCTCCTTTACCGTGACCAGTAGCAGAGAACAACCATTTTATATCAAATGTTGCTCGTTTTAATTCATATAATTGAAAGCGATTTTTAAAGCGGCACCGTCTGATACAATGGTAATTTTCAATCTCTTATCAAGGGGATTCGACACAAAGTTTCGCAGTCACAAGTGATGACCGAAAACATGATTCAGTGTATGCTTTGCTAGCAGTAAAAACAATTATAACCTACTTGAAAGCCAATTGTTGTGATTCATTAAAAAAAATTACCATTGTATCAGACGGCGCCACTAGCCACTTTAAAAATCGCGTTCTATTATATGAATTAAAACGAGCAACATTTGATATAAAATGCTACTGCCACTGGGCATGGTAAAGGAGCTGTAGATGGTGTGGGTGGAGTTATAAAGCATTATGCTTCTTCGCATAATCTTTGAGAGCTCCATGAAAAATTCATTCAAAATGGCAACGATTTTGTAGAGCACGTTAAAAAATATAGAGATTTATGGATTAAAGAAACGTGCAATGATAAAGTACATTGTTTGATAGCAAAGCCCGCTGATCGTCCCCTTATTGAAGTAAGAATGATGAAGCTGGAAAACAAAGGTAGTTATAAAAATAAAAAAATCTAAAAGACATAAATAAAAAAAAATACATACATATGTGCATACCTGTATATTACGCACAAAGATAAACATCTTTATATTAACTGTTATATCATTGTTATATCACTATATATCGACGCTCCCTACGAAAACTAGCACCTTTTTTGGCCTCCTCACGAAGACTAGCACATTTCAGAAAACTGCAACGAAAACTAAAATAACTCACGACTTTGCCGCAAATACTAGTACAATTCGCGAGGTTGCCGCGAAAACTAGCACCATTCACGAGTTTGCGCCGAATAATAGTACAATCCGTAAGATTGCGGCGAAAAGTAGCACGATTCGCGAGTTTGCGACGAAAAGTAACACGATTCGCAAGCTTGCCGCGAAAACTAGCACTTCGCGTCACCATGTTAATTTACATAAGAGGCAGTGGAATGTGCTAGTCTTCGTCGCAATCAAGCGGATCGGGCTAGTCTTCAACGCAAATCAATGTGGCGTGCTAGTCTTCTCGGCCAAGGCTGAAATGGACTAGTCTTCGTGGCAATCTGAGTCGTGCTAGTTTTCGTAGGGAGCGTCGATATAAGCGCTAAGCATGAAAAATTTGTTTGTGTGTTATCTCATTAGCGATCGCTATCCCAGCAGAAAACCCGTGAATCTCACAAACACGCCTAGATAGCTATTTACGTCCTCTATCATGAGAAAAGAAAATTAAGAAAAAAAATAGGCTTTTTCGAGAAAAACGCATTTTTCTAAAAACTGCATTTTTCAGTAAAAAGTGCATAACTCGGGTATTTTTTATTTTTTTTTTGAAAATAACATACAGACCATGAAAGAGGGCTCAAACCTGTGTGGAATTATGTGTTGCACGCTAAAAAGCTTCAAAAACTGGTGAAGCAGTAGCTGTTTGAAAATTACATTGAAAAAATTTATTTCTAAGTAAGGATTTTCTCGGAATATTGCGACATTGCTGAACGCATGAAATTTTGTTGCAACAAAAAAATTAAAATATACGGGTTAAATAATTTTTGGAGAAGAACATAAATACTTTTATCCCAAAATGATCGATGACATAGGCATACGCGGGCCACCTGATTTGAGATGGATTCGGCCTTATAATAAATTTATTAAGATATGAGGTACATTTATGTCGGCGTGTGAGAGAGAGAGAGAGAGAGAGAGAGAGAGAGAGAGAGAGAGAGAGAGAGAGAGAATGTATGCGCAGCGCCAACACACGGATGATTATACTGGCGAGCGGCCGAGCGGGAGCTCACTCGTTTGTCGCCCTCCGCACGATGCGGTAGTAAAAAGGAGATTTGTAATAGAAAGAAGGTGTGTCAATAAAGTATTGGGAATTGTTACTGTTCACAAATGAGTGGTTTATTGAACAAACCCTATTTAATCATTAACAAAATTTATTTCTTATTATACAATAAAACTTACTTTTAATGGTTATGGTATTCGGTTTTCATAATTTTTTCCCACTCTTACAGATTCATGCTTGTAGATATGTATTTGCTAGATCTGGCAGATACAATGACACTACACTTGATTTTGCATTTGTACAGAGCACAACTATTTAAACATGGATGGTAAAAATGAATATTTTAAAAAAAGGTAAATAACAACTACATGTCAGATTTAGCAAGTATGTTCAAGATGCACGTTTCCTTTATGTTATTACATTAGATATAGATGAGGTACTACTATGACAATAATAAATAACATCTGCTAGTCAATGTAGCACTGACATACGTCAAGATGTTCTCGTTGAACTGCAGCTTTTGGGAGTTTGAGAAGAACATTGGCAGAGCTGATACTTGATATTACTTAAAGGCTTGACAATCGCGGCATGTGCTGGATGGCATGAGCTTGGAGAGATGTCCATCACATTTTGCATTTATTTTTTCTAAATTAGTTTCAGACTCTTCTTAAATTTGTATATTGGAGCTCCATTTTTTTGCCTTATATCTTCAATTATTAGTTTAGTAATGATTTTTATATTCAAATTTTCTCTATTAAAATAATGAAAATCAAGCTAGAGTCATGCGACAATTATCACTTTTCCTTTTTTGTACTCATATTGCCTATGCAAACACTTAATAAGTTTGTATTTTTTAGCACTGATAGAAAACTGTTTTTAATTTGCTTTCTATTCTTACTTGAAAAACATACATTTAATCTTCTCTAACTAGCCTTCAGACTAAAGTAAAACACAAAATATTTTTTCACTTTTCAAGTCTTTAGTACACATCACCAAGTGCACCTTTCCATTTTTGTTTGATCAGTCACAGTTATTTGATACACTATTTACACATACAAAGGTGTAGTACTATAAACTAGCTTTCAATTTAAGCTTTTCCATCAAATTTATATAATCAATTCTCACTTCAAAAACATATATTTAAACTTTCCCAACTAGCCTTATTCTGACTAAAGTAAAACAAAATGTTTTATCACTTTTCAAGTCTTCAGTGCACATTATCAAGTACGCTTTTCCATTCTTTTTAATAGTTACAGTTACTTGATACACTATTTACACATACAAAGGCAAAGCACTAAATAACAGCTTTCAATTTGAGCTTGTCCATCAAATTTTATAATAAAAATCTCAATAGTTTTTCCATCAATTGCTCCACTGTCCAGGAGAAAGTTGCTAATATATAGCAGGGAGCGTCTAGCAGAAACGGGCCACCGAGCGCGCGCGGTGCCTTTTTTCGCGTAAAAGGCGCTCTGTTTAACTCGTTCATAATCGTATGCTGCGTCTTTGAAAAAAAAACCAAGGACCTATATCGATAGATTTTTTCTTGCTCTTTCCAATGGTGCCATTGTTTTTATTGCGAAACGCTTTCTTCTGGACGAAAACTCGAGTTGAATATTGAAAGCCATTTTTCTCAAAGTATATCATGTTTTTTTTTCAAAATAAACTACACCATTGGAAAGTACAACTCTTAAGCTTCAAAACCCTATCTTGAAGAAGTTGGAGAAATAAAGAGTTTAAAAGTAACAACATGAAAAAGACAGCGCCGAGGGTCCGCGCGAGCCCCTCGCGCCCGTGCGTACGGCGCGTTTAAGTGCACGCTATATTCAATTCGCTAATAATCGTGTACCAAGTCTCTGAAAAAAGAACTAAGGACATATATCGATAGATTTTTTTCCTGCTCTTTCCAATGGTGCTATTATTTTTATTCCGAAATGCTTCTGTTCGGGATTAGTACCCGAAGTTTGTTATATAAATGAACAAAGTTCATTGTAATATTATACTAACTGTTACAACTAGATCCACAAAATTATGTCAAATGTCAAAATAAGGCGAGGAAGCAGACTACCGCGCGCACGAGAGAGAGAGAAAGAGTGCGGGGCAGGGCGGCAGGTGTGCGGCGCAAGGAACTGGCATTCCTTGGAGTATGAAATCGACATAGGGTACGTTCGGAAATGAATTTTCGGTTATTAGAGTTGGTACCCCTACGTTGAGCTAACCGAGCCGACGTTCAGAGCATGTGAACAATGGTTAACGGTTAACGCACAGCTGTGAGAGACGCCTCGCGGTCGGGTGATGGCAACGCGAGCGCGCAACTCGAAAAGCCTTCCGGAGCACTCGGAGGCAGGCGATCAGGTTATGTTTCCTGTACTTTAATTTACAGAAATTGTAGTGAAGATCAGTTAACATTAAAAATATGCAGAAATGTTTCATAGATTTTATAATGAAAAATTTATTGTTTTAAACTTTAGAAATACTATACAAGAAATTCATCATCTTTTTACACACCAATATATTATATTTGTTATATATTGTTAATGCTATTGTATGTAATGTATATCAAATCATAATTTGAGGCGCACACAGTACAAATTATATCAGGTGTAATAGACGAGTCTGTTGAATCCTTATGAGCTTTTATGTTTCATTAAAGATTTTGTATTAACACAACACAGAGTGTAAAATTACTTTTCACTATAATCAGTAGACATTGCAACTGCACTGGATGATTAATTAGTTTTATGTGCTGCCCTTCTTGTTTCTAACCATAACATAAAGCACGAAATAGAATATTATGATGCTTTCACTTATTTACACTTACACATTATTGTTAATATTTGGTGACGCATCTAGACATTTCCAATTATTCTCATAAGATTTATGATTTCCTTTGGGTTGTCAATTGAAATAGAGTTAATTCATTTCCCCACGCTTTGGATTAATTGCACAGACTAACACTTTCAAATTAAAGCCTAATTTTGATAACTATTTAACAATCTTGATGGCTGAGGACTGTAAACTTAATGCATGTCCTTATTTTCTTCTTTACATCTGCAGGCTTATTTGATTCAATGTAAAATCTTCTGAAATAAAAAGAAAAACATACACATCTATTCAAAACATAATTTATATTGTCGAAGAATGTTTTGAGTATTTGAATGATGCAAAAGTATTGTATTACTGTCAGAATTATTCAAATACACAAAATAATTTTAATAATAAGTAAAATACTTATCTAATTTTCTCTCCATCGTTGCTAAAATGCATTTCTGCATATTTTTAATGTCAACTCATCTTCACTACAATTTCTGTAAATTAAAGTACAGGAAACATAACCTGATTGCCTACCTCCGAGTGCTCCGGAAGGCTTTTGGAATTGAGCGCTCGCGTTGCCATCACCTGACCGCGAGGCGTCTCTCACAGCTGTGCGTTAACCGTTAACCATTGTTTACATGCTCTGAACATCGGCTCGATTAGCTTAACGTAGGGGTACCAACTTAACTACTACTCTAACCCTTTTACACTACTCATTCATGCGGATTGCTGACATGAGAATGAGGCCAACCGAATTATTAGAGTAAATAATAAATAGGCTAAGAATTATAACAAATACTGTTATTATTATTAACAATACTACAAATTCTATTAAAGTCTTGGGTATAATTGATGTTCTGATATCATTTAGATGACAGATTGATGTAGGCGTGAGCACTCGGGGGGCGTTGGTGAGCGCTCTACTCGAGGGATCGGCTCGCTAGCCGATTTTGAGTATGCCGAGTATGCCGACAGCACTTCAGACCGATGTTATGTCTGGTAATTTACACGAATGCCTGTTCTGGTGTAGGCCGGTTGTCTCGGTTTGCGAGAGAACGACGCACCAAGAGGAGGGGCACTCTGAGTGCTGGAGAGCGCTTGAGCGCGCAGGGTTGTGCTCAGACTTGAGCCGGAGCGAAGTTATCCGTATCCGATGTATCCTGTAAGCATAGGTAGGTGATAGACGGAGCAATAGCTCGACGTCTATCGATGCAGGGAGGCGCTGCAGGCGCTCGCTAGGCTGCTTCTTAGTGCGAGAGGGGATCGGCGGAGCAATAGCTCGACGTCGATCAAGGCAGGTTGCGAGCTGTGTATGCTCGCTGTGCTCTGTGGACGCTTGGAGAGGGTTGGCAGAGCAATAGCTCGACGCCAACCACCGGTGGGTGCGAGCTGTGAGTGCTCGCTGTGCTATGAGCGCGTGAAGAGGATAGGCGGAGCAATAGCTCGACGCCAATCTCGGGGGGTTGCGAGCGGAGTAAGCTCGCTGCGCTCGCTGAACGCTTAGAGAGGGTTGACGGAGCAACCGCTCGACGTCAACCGGAGCCGGAGGCGAGCTGTAAGGCAGAGCGTGCCTGCAGAGGCGACGACTCGTCGCTGATGCTCCCTCGTTGCACAGGGGGAGGACACAGCACTATCCCCCCTGTGTCAACCCCTGGTCCTGGGTCTAGGTGGTAGGGCGAGATCACCTGGCTCGGTGTAGGCAACACCACCCTGCTTCGGGGTTTATTTTTGGGTTTGATTAAAGTTGGGAGTCAGTTCCAAAACGGGAACTGACTCGCCAAAACTAAGGGGAGCGCGTGAGCGCGGCCCTTAGACCGTGAGGTCGATGGCGGCCTCCGGGAGAGAGGTCGTTTCTAGCGCCGCCCGACGCTTTATCGCCGTCTTGCCTGGTTTGACGGGCTGCGTCCTTTTTCGAAGGACCGGCTCATTCCGATGAGCGGGCGGGGATCGGCAGGCCTTCTTCGCTGGGACCTTTCTCGGTGAGCGGCAGGTCCACTAAGGTGATGCGCTTAGGAGCCGGAGGCGCTCCTGCGGCGATTCGCCGAACAGTCAGCTCCAACGAAGGGTGTTCTCGGCCAGTGGGCGGAGTGTCTACGAACTGGTACGTCCGAGGAATTAGGTAATAAGTTTGCCTTTGTGCGTCGACTCTGGGAATTCAAGAATAGTATATTACGATACGTGGGCCGGAAATTGGATTTCTGGGGCGTGCCAGGTATGACGCCCGAGGCGAAGCCGAGGGCGTTATGACGCACGCCCAGGGCATCCAATTTCCGGTCCAAGTATTGTATACTATTTTTCTTACTCCCCGGCCGAAAGTACGTTCTGTAATTGTTAAATAATTAATAAAATTGAGTTGTCGTCTGCTAGCTGTGTTTGGGTATTAGTTTTTCTTTCGGCCCGCTCGATAGTAATGCCTCTCTCGGCCGCTTTGGGTAGCTCGGTCGATATTACCGACTGTTTTTGCTTTCGACGCGGCATGGAGAGCTGGTTTTTTGGGCGTCTGCTACTTTCGCTGTTGCAGAGATGGTATGATGCCCGCCCGACATTTGCAAGATCGAGGCGAAGCCGAGGTTTTGCTGGTCGGGGCGGGCATCAGAAACACATTCATTTAAAAAAGAAAGAAATAAGGTGATGAAATAAGTACATTCAAGTTTGATCAACTAACTCTTTTTTCTCATCATCCGTACACTTTCCTCTGTCTATTTCGTACACCCAATGGACATTGATTCGTGTCGAACGTGCCCGTTAGTGACCGTCACGCATAACCTTTTAAACGTTAACATACATAAGAAATGAGAAAACAATTGATAAGGTTATGCATGACGGTCACTAACGACACGAATCAATGTCCATTGGGTGTACGTGTCTAACCTTCACACCGCACAAACATCTTTTCCTCGGACGTTCCCGTCCGCACGTTTACTTAATTGTTTCTACACGACTCGTAAGTACGTGTAGAAAACAAGAGAAAAAAACAATGACCATGATCAAACAACACCAGTTTTTATTTCAACTAACTCTTTTTGACCAATATAGTGTAGTCCCCACTCCTATGCCCCTCAACACCCGTCACAGTTCCGCGCTCAACCTGCTAGTGGTTAGAGGAGTGGGGATGCCAGCTAGCAGCACACGCGTAACGGGTATAGCGTAGTCCACCCCTTCCGTGCGCCAGCCAGCCAGCGGTGCCACGCGCTCAAGCTGTCTGCGAAGGAGTGGGGACGCCATGACTGGTATAGCGCACCAGCAGGTATCATGTTACGCCATGACCGCTATAGCGAGACCGTAGATATCAGGTTACGGCGCCATCAAGTGGGCACTTTATAGTAGCTATACAGTAGCTCATTAACAATAGGCTACTAATCATTGTTTATATAAATAAACACTAATTAACTACTGTTTTGCTACTGTTTTGCTACTGTTTATATAAACAAACACTTAAGATATGAGATGTTTATATAAACACTTGAGTCAAGTGCCCACTTGAAGATGACACCGGCGCTGTAACCTGATACCTATCTGTCTCGCTATAGCGGTACACCTACTACTATTATCTATTAAATTGCAATTATTTTCAATATTATTTATCAATACCTTAAACTAATAGTTATCTATAAAAATATACTGGAATTTGTTGCTAAATTTGTTATCAAAACACGTGGGGCCTCAAAAATTGTTTATCTTTGCTCATATGGCAATTATTAAACATCCTTGATGCATTTATTAGGCACGACCGCTACTCGGGAGAGCCTTATAATTTGACTAGAGCGAAAATTGTAAGATTCAAATACTGAAAAATTAATGTGTAAAAACCATGTTCCAGTCAGAGCGAGTGCGTTTTAAGCGTTTTCTGAGATGTATGTATGTGTGTACGTCCGTATGTACTCAAGTTTCTCGATTATCTCAATGAATTTTCGACCGATTTCATCGGGATTGCGGAAAAGTACTTCTCTAATTATATCTAAGTGCTGGTTCTATATTGAGATAGATCGATGAAAAATTTTTCAAATGCGAGCACAAAGAAATATCTCAAAAAATCGATTTTTAAGCCTAATGTCTAGAAAAATTAATTTTAAGCTAACATGTACAGGTCTATCTGATAAAACTAATTAAATTACGGCTTTTTTATGTTGAACACTTTTTTGTACGAGCAATATTTGCCAAGATAACTGCGGAAAACGGCCAAAAATGGTAAAAAATGAATGATTTTCGGCTATAACTTCTCAGGACTTGATTTTACACAAAAATGTTAAATACAAAAGTTGTAGATAATATTAAAACAAAACTTTTTCCTATTTAACATTTTTTTATAAAATCAACTCCTGACGAGCTAGACTTATAAAAACGATTTTAAACGCCAAAATACACATAAAATGAACGATTTTCGGCTATAACTTGTCAGAATTTGATTTTTCACAAAAATATTTAATACAAAAGTTGTAGATAATATTGAAATAAAACTTTTTCCCATTTAACATTTTTTTGTAAAATCAACTTCTGACGAGCTAGACTTATAAAAACTATTTTAAACGTCAAAACATACATAAAATGGACGATTTTCGGCTAAAACTTGGCAGGATTTGATTTTACACAAACATGTTCAATACAAAAGTTCTACATAATATTTAATCAAAATTTTTTCCCATTTAACATTTTCATATAAATGATCGCTTAGACCTATAAAAACGATTTTTAATGCCTAAATACCCCTGAAATAGTCGATTTTCGCTTATCATACAAGAATTTGACTTTCAATAAAACTGTTAAATACAAAGCATGTAGATATAGTTTAAACAAAACTTATTCCCAATTAATATTTTTATGTACAATAATTACTGGATCATCTAAACGTATAAACATGATTTTTAATACCCCAATACACGTATAGTGAATTTTTGCTTATTATTTCACAGAATTAGATTTACACAGAAGTATTCGATACAATAGCTGTTCCCGATAGAGCGTAAAATGTAAATCGCTACTTCTTTTTCAGAGAAATAGAGGAGGTGTTTTTTAATAAAAAAAAGAGAATGAGAAAGGAGGTATAGGAAAAGATAGAGATTGAGAGAACAGGTGTAGAGAAGGGAGGTGCGACCGTCTCAGCGCAATAAAGTTGGTGTTGCGTAGGCATGCGTGCACGGCGATAAGAGTGGGTGGTTATCGTCCGGAGCCGCTCAACGTTATCACCGGTGGCAAGAGCCATCGATAAAAGATAGCGATACGGGGCGGGAGAGCCGGTGGCGCTCTCGCGGACGGATAGCCAACGAGACGCTCACTAAGGTTGCCAAGGAGGTGTTGATAAAACAATTGAAATATCTTTGAAAAAGAAGAAGTGATAGGCGAGAAAAAAGAGCGAGTTTTGTTCATTGCGAGTTAAGCTGCGTTACCGTTAAGGTTTGTTAAAGCACATATCTTGTTTAAATAAATTTCCTTATCCGAGATTCTGAGTTTTGGTTTATTCGCGCGCTAAACTACATTAAGTAGTAACAATAGCTCTAAATAAGATGGAAAAAATCGACATAACATTCCAAAGATAATATAATTACAAAAACATAATAATAAGATACAAAATTACATTTGATTACAATATTTAATGGGATAAACACATTGGAAGAATAATTAAAGAAACAAAATATCTATTTCCCTGTTTTCTACAAAAAGATTTTTAATAACAAAGGACCCCGCACACAATGTATGGGAAAAAATCATTCGGTCAAATTGAACGAAACTTTGAAAAAAGATAGATCTTGAGGTCCTGAAGAAATCTATGTTTTTCTAAAGTTTCTTTCAATTTGACCGGATGATTTTTCGAATACATTATGTGCGGGGTCCTTTAAAAAATTTGATATAAGATTACCCAGCTTAACCTACTATGTTCCCAGGACCTAAGCGATTGAACTAAAAGAATCAAAATTGTGTAATATTATATAAGTACATGTTAAAGGAATATCATATATACAAAAAAAACTTTTGTGTAATGTATGAGCTATAAATGTTGTAATATGGTAAATTTCAATGCATAAAGAATGCAATGATCTAGCTGACTCAGTCTTACAGCATGTAGAAAACTATTAAATAGGCAAGTCTCACTGGGTAGAAGTCTGCGAAATACATAATGATGTATTTTAATACAACAGATACCCTGAAGCGAGTTCTTACACCCTGACTAAACTTAGAAATTAAATAGACGAGCTAATATTACCACTGACAACTACCTACCCTTATCGCATTTAACAACACACACAGCACTTATATAATATTTCCCAGTTCCTATTACCTATACCCTCACACTTTAAAGACCTAACACTCGAAGATCACTTAGAGCTGCAGAAGTTGCAAAATAGGGCTGGACGGTCTAGGCTGGCACTACTCCATGGATGCCAGTCTGCTGAGAATCATCTAACAGCGATCCACTGTGTCAGTAACCACACCACCTAGGAGGAAAGTACTGACAGAGACCGTCAATTGTGTTTCAATATCAGGGACTGCCTCAGCTTAGGGATCAGCAAAGCGCATGAACAGCAGATCAGTCCCTATTCTGGGGGACAAGCGAGGAGAGTTGAGCACCTAAAAACCACATATGACTAATAAATAGATGACTCAAAAAAACATACCATACAAAAGAAAAGTCTGCAGCAATGGCTGTTGTTCACTCACTGTATCAGCTTCCTGTAACAACTAGAGGGGAAGAACTGGTGGAGACCTTAAACCGTTGTTTCACTGAAGACGCTGAAGACACAAGCAGCAGCTTAACTGTACACATAGTCACTAATGTAAGATCCAAACAAGGAAAGTTGAGCACCTAAATACTACATATACTTAATAAATAGATGACTCAGACAACATTTACACACCCAAGAAACAGTCTGCAGCAGTGCCCGTCGTTTACACTACTCTCGCTGCCACAGATACCTGCAACAAGCGAAAGTACCATCAGCTCACCCATCAGAGGGGTTAGGAACGAGAAACTGCTTACTAAATCTGCTCTCGCTGCTGACACACTGCCTTCCCATCTCCGCCGAATCATCGACAATCGACGAACACGATGAAAAGGCGAACACGATTCACCAGGGCGGCATATTACAGCAGCCACAGTCATCGCTGGGGACACCGGGAGCCAGACGATTCGATTGTTGACAACACACACCATGGACACATGTGCGCCACGGCTGACGGCAGGCCGAACTACTCAGCAGTAGCAGAAATCGCGCAAAATCATATATATAGGTATATCTTATACCTCGCGGTCGCACGAGTCGCATGTGTTTTTCCGCTGTTCTTGGTGTGCGAACGCAGCCTAGCCGAGGCACGGTAGTATACATAGGTCCGGAAAGTGTGTACGACCGTGAGCCGAGGTACCTATAAGCTTAGCCGTTACGACTGCTGCAGTATAAGTATTCATGCATGCAGGTCGCAGGGCTAAGCCAGATTGCCGTTACCGAATGCATCAGTATTGAGCATTCTCCTTCTGTTTTTCTCCTTTTCGCGGTATTAGTGTATATATATGCATATGTGCGCAAGTATTTTTTTGTAATTGAGATTGTATAGGTATATGTAGTTAGGAACACCCGTAAATCCATGAGCAGCTAGTTTTTTATTATTATTATATATTTATTTTTTTTTTTTTATTATAAATATCGGAAGTGTTGCAATTTTCGCTTTTATAAAAATACAAGGTTCTCCTGAGTATTGCGGTCGTGCCTATTATGTAAAAATGAAGTTTTTACATAGGGAGGGGGCGGGCGACGAGCGAAGCGAGGACCAGGTGTGTGTGTGGGGGTGGGGGGGATGGCATGTTGAAGGCACGCTGGGGGGCCCAGCCCCCCTAGTTATTAACGTTTCTATAGTTATGATGTTATTAATTAATTATACGTTCAATTATGTTTTATTACGCAACTCCTAACTTTCTTGGTAGTCGTTGACAACTTGTATAAACAGTGCCTTTATTTATTTATTGCAATTGACATTAATTATCCCCGAATTGGTCGTAGTACGTTAACTTTATAACGTTGCATGATATCATTAACCTTTAATTCACGTTGAGCAACGTTTGGTTACTATTGTCCCGGAAAACTATTTAATTATAAACAATTGTTATTATTAGGCGTCACCCTGGTAAAAATGATCTTCAAGGTTCGGAAATGTCCGGATCTAAGGAACCTTTCCGATCCTTTCCGGTTTTTGGAACCAATTTCTTCCGAACTCTTCTGAACGGTCATGGAGGTAAACTGTTAAGAATGTTGATGATCTCTTTAGAACCTTTCTGATCTATTAAGATTTGTTACGAAATAATTTGGTATATTTATTCAGGATTGATTGGTTCCTTCCGAACCTGGTTGAAGTATAATGAATTATTACGATCAATTCAGGACTTTAATGAACCATCATGTTTCTGGCTATTATTAACCGTGGAACCGTTCGGAACTGTCATGAAATAAGTCCCGTGTAGGGAAACCCACATAAACATTTATTTAGTGCTGTTAATTAATTTCTCACGAAAAAAAAATCGTTATTTGTTTAAATTAAATTTATATTAATATCGATTATTTATTAATAAATAATAGTAGTTAACAAATAATATTAGGGATACAGAAATAAAATTATCCTGATTTTCGGGCATAATTATGGAAATATTAACGTCATATGCCCAATTTAATGTTTATTTAAATGTTTATTAATAATTGATATATTGTGATTGAAATTAATTATTTTTAATTTATAACATAATTTATAAGAATATTAAATTATAGAAAGGCTGAAATTGTAAATAAAGTAATTAAAATTTTTCGATATCATCGGGATTCGAGCCTGAGTCCTCAGCTTATTCATTTATTAATAAATTTAAAATCCATAATTTATGAGGTTAAATTAAATTACCTTAGGGATAACAGCGTTATATTATTAAAAAGATCAAATTGATAATAAATTTTGCGACCTCGATGTTGAATTACGATAATAATTATTGGAAATAATAATTTTATTTATTTTTTTATATTTGTCCAGCGCCTTAGCCATTACTCTAAAACGGGTGTTGGCATCAGAGTTATAATTTCGATACTTGTATGATATGGAGGTAAACTATAATGAATTTTGATGATCTCTTTGGAACCTTTCCGATCTATTAAGATTTGTTTCGAAATAATTTGGTATATTTATTCAGGATTAGTTGGTTCGTTCCGAACCTTATTGAAGTATAATTAATGATTACAATCAATTCAGGACTTTGGTGAACCATCATGTTTCTGGCTATTAGTAACCGTGGAATCGTTCAGAACAAATGCCCAAGATTCTTAACCTTTAAAGGGCCGGGATTTTGAGAGGGAAATTCACCTTAACAAATTGGGACAAAAGGTATCTTATATCATTGATTGAACGTAGACAAAGTGTCGATAAGGCGGTGTGCCATTTTAGTGGTTTTCCGGCCCACAAAAGGTTAATATTTATTCCAATATTTATTAAGAATCGTAAAGAATGTTGGTGTTATGCCAAATAATTTTGAAGTTCAATAATAAAGTTTTAAATAAAAAAAATATTTCATGTGTTATTATCATTTTATATATAAACGATAATCTTATTAGAATTAATTATATATTATGATAAAGGAAAAACTTTATTGATATTCGATCGATTTCGGTAAAGTTTGTATAGGTTCATAACAATTCAGAAACTTTCGTAATGGTTCATAAAGGTTTATTGATATTCGATCGATTTCGGTATAGTTCGTAAAAGTTCATGGCAATCCAGAAACTTTCGTAATGGTTCATTAAGGTTTAAAAAAAATCTAACAAACTGATATTATGCTATACTTGCTTTCTCAATGATTCCTTATGCATTGTTATGTATTTTATTTTTCTATCAGCATCTTTTCTATCTTTATAATAATAGATAAAATTTCATAAAAAATCGTTAAGGATCACATTATAGGTTAATTTTTCAAGGTTCGCATGAAACCGGAAAGGTTCAGAAAATCTATAAATTCTTTATTCTTGCTCTAATCAACGTATTTCATTCAAATCTTCGTTATTCTAAAGAGTATATTGAAATTATTTTCGTCTTAAATATTTCGGAAAGGAACTGGATGGATCGAATAAGTTTACAATTTCTTAAATAGAGAAATAAATCGTTTAAAAAATTATTGTAGACAAAAGACTTTCGTAATTTGGCGATTCATAGCACTGAAAGTAAAAATCTATTTTTAACAAGGTTCGGAAAGGTTCACCATTTTCCAGATATTCCACTCCATATAGGTTCGGAAGCGTCCTTAATGGATCTGAAAGAATCGGAAAAAAACCGTTTCGATTCATTCCGAACCTTAACGGGAATTTTAACCAGGGCAGTACCTCCAAAAATAGCCAATTATCCGGATATCTCGAGATTATTCTTAAGTTTGTTGTTAATTATCTATAATAAGGCATATTGCGCTCTATTGTTTATTTTTAGCCCCCAGTGATAAATTATTGTTATTAATATTATCAATATCTTTAGTTGGTCATCATGATTGTTGCTAATCAACTCCTTAACAATTTTTAGTTATTATATTTATTTATTTACACAACGTTGCACAACGTATTATCCTCCGATTATGCGTCGCGCAACGTTTGCTATAAAATAATGCAATAATTATAAACGTCATATTTTTAATAATTAGTTATCAGCGATGGTGATGCTCATGATTTATTAATTATTGTCATATTGTTGTTTATTACGTTCCTTAAGGGGATGCCTTATACCGACAGAGTACTCTGACGTACCCACCCCAACGTTTTTAATTAAATATTAATTGTTAAAACAATTTTTCTTACTCCCCCACCTGAAAGTACGTACTTTCGGCCCGCATCTCCGAGCCGAAAGTTAACTTTCACACCCTATTTTAGACCAACCACGCGCTCTGATTGGCTGCCGAAATTTTCCGACCCGCTGCGCTTGAGCGCCCGCGCGCATGAGCCACTCTGTCTCATGCGCACGGGTGACGAGAAAAAAGACTTAGTTGAAATAAAAAGTGGTGTTGTTTGATCATGGTCATTGTTTTTTTCTCTTGTTTTCTACACGTACTTACGAGTCGTGTAGAAACAATTAAGTAAACGTGCGGACGGGAGCGTCCGAGGAAAAGATGTTTGTGCAGTGTGAAGGCTAGACACGTACACCCAATGGACATTGATTCGTGTCGTTAGTGACCGTCATGCATAACCTTTTCAATTGTTTTCTCATTTTTTATGTATGTTAACGTTTAAAAGGTTATGCGTGACGGTCACTAACGGGCACGTTCGACACGAATCAATGTCCATTGGGTGTACGTGTCTAACCTTCCCGCGTGAAAATATGATATGAGATCTCATATGACATTGTAATTGAGATCTTAAAAAGATCTCAAATAAGATCTACATGAGATCTTATATGAGATCTCATATGAAATCCTATTACGAATTTCAGACATTATATCTCACATGAGATCTCATATGAGATCTCATCTGCAATTTTCCATTAAATGAAAGAATTTCAGGAATTATATCTCATGTGAGATATCATATGAGATCTCATCTAAAATTTTCTATTAAATAAAAAACTGAAGCCATTAGATCTCATGTGAGATCTCATATGAGATCTCATCTATGATAAAAAGTTTTAAATATTTTTTTATTTCAATTATACAAATACTATTTGCATGTCTTTACTGTATTTAATTTAATTTGTCGCTGAATCGACATATCAAAAACAAGGCATGCCTTGTAAGTTTGACTCTTGAAAAGTCATTGAAGTGATCGACTCTCACAGTCTTATACACTCGACATTGACAACTTGTTTATAGGAGCAGTCGGCGCGTCGCCACGTATCGGCCAGTGGCGGTACTAAGCTTGTCACCCAGACCGATTCCTTATTACCGCCACTCGCCGATACGTGGCGATCCGCCGACTATTCCTATAAACAAGTTGTCAACGTCGAGTGTATAAGACTGAGAGAGTCGATCACTTCAATGACTTTTTAAGAGTCGATTCAGCGACAAATGAAATTAAATACAGTAAAGACATGCAAATAGTATTTGTATAATTGAAATAAAAAAATATTTTAAACTTTTTATCATAGATGAGATCTCATATGAGATCTCACATGAGATCTAACGGCTTAAGTTTTTTATTTAATAGAAAATTGCAGATGAGATCTCATATGAGATGTCACACGAGATATAACGGCTTAACTTTTTTATTTAATAGAAAATTGCAGATAGATCTCATATGTGATCTCATGTGAGATATAATGTCTGAAATTCGTAATAGGATCTCATATGAGATCTCATGTAGATCTCATTTGAGATCTTTTTAAGATCTCATTTACAATCTCATATGAGATCTCATATCATATTTTCACGCGAGTTCACACCGCACAAACATCTTTTCCTCGGACGCTCCCGTCCGCACGTTTACTTAATTGTTTCTACACGACTCGTAAGTACGTGTAGAAAACAAGAGAAAAAAACAATGACCATGATCAAACAACACCACTTTTTATTTCAACTAACTCTTTTTTCTCGTCACCCGTGCGCATGAGACAGAGTGGCTCATGCACGCGGGCGCTCAAGCGCAGCGGTCTGGAAATTTCGGCAGCCAATCAGAGCGCGCGGTTGGTCTAAAATAGGGTGTGAAGTTAACTTTCGGCTCGGAGATGCGGGCCGAAAGTACGTACTTTCTGGTGGGGAGTAAGAAAAAATTTTTTAACAATTAATATTTAATTAAAAACGTTGGGGTGAGTATGGCAGAGAACTCTGTCGGTATAAGGCATCCCCTTAAGGAACGTAATAAACAAAAATATGACATTAATTAATGAATCATGAGCATCACCATCGCTGATAACTAATTGTTAAAAATATGACGCTTATAATTATTGCATTATTTTATAGCAAACGTTGCGCGACGCATAATCGGAGGATAATACGTTGTGCAACGTTGTGTAAATAAATAAATATAATAACTAAAAATTGTTAAGGAGTTGATTAGCAAAAATCATGATGACCAACTAAAGATATTGATAATATTAATAACAATAATTTATCACTGGGGGCTAAAAATAAACAATAGAGCGCAATATGCCTTATTATAGATAATTAACAACAAACTTAAGAATAATCTCGAGATATCCGGATAATTGGCTATTTTTGGAGGTACTGCCCTGGTTAAAATTCCCGTTAAGGTTCGGAATGAATCGGAACGGTTTTTTTCCGATCCTTTCAGATCCATTAAGGACACTTCCGAACCTATGTGGAGTGGACAGAACAGATTTTTTTGTGCCTATGTAATAAATCTGCAAATTTGATTCTCTTCGTTGAGTAACATTCGTAGACATCGTCGTTGAGTGGATAAGGTGAAAATATATAATAATTTTCAAAAATGTCATAGATTTAAAAAATACTAGATGTGCTATACATAGCAGAAACCGAATTTTTCTTGGTACATAAAATATTTAACGATAGCCGTCTAGTGGACAAATGTATAAGTACATAAACTCATACAAGTAGGCTCGTGTACATATATGTATTACTTACGTAGGCACACAGATAAAAACCTTTATATTGACTGTTATATCGTTGACTATACATAAGCGTTAATCGTGAAAAATTTGTGTGTTATCTCATTAGTGATCGCTATAATCCCAACGCAAATGCCGTGAATCTCACATATATGCCTCGATAGGTATTTACGTCCTCTATCACAACAACAAAAATTGAGCAAAAAATGTCTTTTTCGAGAAAAATGTAGTTTTCTAAAAAGTCCATTTTTCAGTAAAAAGTGCAAAACTCGAGCATTATATATATTTTAAATAACATAAAGGACGTGAAAGAGGGCTCAAAATTTATTGAACTTATGTGTTACAGGCTCAAAAGCTTAAAAAACTGGTGAAACATAGTAGCAGTTCGAAAATGACATTGAAAAGTTTTTTTCTAGGATTTTCTTGGAATTTTTCGGCATCGCTGAACGAATGAAATTTTGATGAAACAAAAAATAAAAAAATTCGTGTCAAATAATTTTTGGAGAAGAACATGAATATTTTAATTTCAAAACGATCGGTAACGTAGGCATACACGGACCACCTGATTTGAGTTCGATTCGGTCATATACAAAATCCTCGAAACGATAGCTAAAACATAACAGCAGTTTTTTTTTTCATCTTTAACACCAACCATGATAGCTGAACTGTTTCTCTTTATCCACTCACGCAAAATATTTAAAAAGCGAGTTTTGCAGATAAAAATTTCCTGGTGAAGGGTAGTCTCTTCGTTTTGGAATTCTCCATTAAGGTGATGTAAAATACCGACATAATTTCCAAACATGGATATCTCATGAAAATACCAATATAATCGTCCAAAAAAAAATCTGAGTATAGTATTAACATATACGGAGCGCCTGACGTTCGTGTTTTTCCAAAAAAATGATAAGAATTTATTTAATTAAATAAAAACCGTATTATCGGTAAGTAGGAATCTGCAATTAAGCTACTTTTCAAACATGGATATCTCATGAAAATACCAATAGAATCATCCAAAAAAAAATCTGAATATAGTGTTTACATGTACGGAGCGCTTGACGTTCGTCTTTTTCCAAATAAACGTTTAAATGTTGATTTAAAAAATATTGAAATTCACAGTTTCACATGGCCTTAATAACCGTTTCCCTTAAGGCGGTCTTACACCTATAGGCCTCTGTATCCAAAATTACCTAAAAAAATGATAAAAAATATTATTATAATAAAATAATGAAAATATAACTTATTTTGAATAAAATGAGCCAAGGCAGAGGTCCTTAAACTTATTTTATCTACAGTTATAGGATTTTCAAGAAAAACAGTTTGTCGTAACTTTTCTCTGAGACCGCAAAATGGATTTTCATGGGACAAAGTGTAAATTGATCCTTATTTATGTAATTATGGGCCTAAGAGTTGCAATTTTAAGGTTTTTATGTGTAAGTACCACTTCCATGCTAAAAACCCTAAAAATAAAAAAAAATGGAAAAAATTATTGCAAAAAATCAGTTTTTGCCATGATAAAAGGTAAAAACCTCAAAATTGCAACTCTTAGGCTCATAACTACATAAATTAGGAACAATTTGCAGTTTGTCCCATGAAAATCCATCATGCGGTCTCAGAGAAAGGTTACGACAAACTGTTTTACTTGAAACTGCTATATCTGAGGATAAAATGAGTTTAAGGTCCTCTGCCTTGGTTCATAGTTTTATTCGAAATAAGTTATATTTACAATATATTTTCATTATTTTATTATAATAATACTTTTTATCATTTTTCTAGGTAATTTTTGCCAGAAAGGCCTACAGGTGTACAAAAATGTAACGTGCAATTTCGCAAGGAAAAAAGTAAAAATACCGTATATGAATATAAAGTTTTTTTTATTTATCATTCTTTTACAATTTCTGTTATAGTCACATGCATTAAATATATTATACAAGCATATATACTGAAATATATAATATAAAATATCATACCTATTTTTTTTTTAAACATTTTATATATATATATATATATATATATATATATATATATTGTGACGGTGCAACATAGTCAGTCCTAATAGACGACGCGCAACGTTGCGTACACGCATACACATACCCGTTAGTCCCTGCGGTATCACCCTCTCCCCCACTCGCCAGCTAAGAAGGTGCACGGCAGCTGTCGCTGGTTCAGCGGGCTCATGCCGCGACGCTGTACTGGCCACCGCATATAGAAACCACTAACGCTGAGATGAAGGAGAGAGCCAATCGGCAAAGCGCGGCGTGTTTGACAAGAAGCGTGCGCGGCACCAGCATTCGCTAGTCGACTGCCGCGCCGCGCGAATAGATTACTTACGTCACCGTGTCAGCCTTCGTATCCCCTGCCGCATGTAATGCTGAAGTTTCACCCGAATGCCAAATCGCCGTTGTGTCACGTTCCAGTGACCATCACCCAGCTTGCAGAAACGTGGACGAGCTCAGGTGTCGTGTGAGCGAGAAAGAGAAAGTGTCCGCACGACCATTGGCGCCAGTGGTGCTGTTCAATCTGTGGTACGTACGTGATACATTCGTACACTGAAAACAATTTAGCACTCCAGCTGAGCGGATGAGTACATACACTATGCCGAAAGAAGGATCAAATGTTATACTGCTGTTCGGTACATCTCTTGCCCCGTACTGGCACAGCCCCTGTCTCGTAAACGCGTCGCACATGCTCCCCTGCGGTATAAGCGTGAGCGGTCCCGAAATTCGGGGGAAACGCTGTGCCAAAAGTGGGTGGTCTGACACACGCAGCGAAGGCGGCGCGGATGAACTGTGATGGAAACAGACGCCGTACCAAATTTTTTCAGTGAACGTACGTGATACATTCGTACGTACGTGACACATTCGTACGTAACTGATACGTTCTTACGGTATCCGCTAGAGGTGCCACTTTTTTGTAGTTTTGAACGTGGGATTAATTTATGCCATGTCGATAATAATTTTTTCCACGTTTATAAGAATTATCAAATATTTATATTTGATCTATATTTAGAATAGAGTAGGTAAGAAAGAGTAGAGAGAGACTAGAGAGACTTCTAGTTCTCGAGACTAGAGACTAGAGACTTTACTTTTTATTGTAGATTAGAGTCTAAGAAATTTATGTTCCAAAGATATTAGTAAGGTGGTTGGACATTTCAAACATTCGAACGTCACCAACTATTCTTTTAGAGAAAAAACAACAGCAACTAGGACTAACAAAATTTAAACTAATTCAAAATTGTCCTACTCGCTGGAATTTTACATGATACAACAGGAATGTTCAGTAAAAATAAATTTATTAATTTAGATAAAAATGAATTTTTTAATTGAATAAATAAAATAAAAATAATTGATTTGATTATTATAATTAATTTATCATTTAATTAAAATAATCATTATTAAAAAAAAAATGATATATCGCCCATAGATGATTATTAAAAAAAACCGCTGCCAATTCATTGGCTCATGGCTTCCTCAAACTTAATTTGCTTATTCCTTTAAGTTTTAATAACAAAATTTATAATTTTTGCAACAATTTATGACATAATTATAATTAAATTCATTTATGAAGATTAAAAAGTATTAATTTTGAAATTATGTATAAAATATGAATAAAATAATAGGTATGATTTTTTTTTTAAATTATGTGTGAAAAATAAATAAAATAATTGATTGCAATATTATCGTCAAAACCTTTTAAAATTCCTAAATAACCTTTACTTCAAATTATATTTTCTTTCTGAAATTTTACACATAGGGTACTTGTCTCTAGTAGTATGCCTGTCCATATTTGTGTGCTCTTTCTGGAATTTCCGATGTAAGAAAAAGGTTCTAACCTTAAAAATAATAAATGGCAATTACAAAACAAAAGCAGGTACAAAACACGCGTGCATAGCACATAGCGCATGTCATTTCCACTATCAAGTATACATAAATGCGTTCCCGAATAATTACGATTTTAAAAGAGGGCTAAAATAGTTTTAACCTCAAATATCTCTGAAATACATTAACGAATTCTTTACCCTGAGAACTCTTCTAATAAATAATATAGAAAAAATTAAAACAATTTTAAATATTTGCGACAACAAAGAAAGGCATTTTCAAAAATACTAAAATTTTAAATATCAAACATCTCAAAAAATAACGATATAATCTGAATGAAATTTTACACAGGTATTGCCTATATCGCATACAAAATAGTCTATAAATTTCAAGCTGATACATGAAGTCATCATTGAGAAATTACGATTTTGAAAAAAACCGTAAAAAAATTTTAACCTTAAATATCTCTAAAAATCATGAGACAATTATTTTACCTAAAGGACTTATACGATAATATATAAACTCTACATCTCTATAAAATTTCAACATGATTAAACTAATTTTTGTTTTCTCTAGTTATCATGCGACAAAGAAGATGACTTTGTAAAATACGAAAGTTTTCAAAATCAAATATCTCAAAAAGTAATCGTACGATCTAGATGAAAACTCCCATACATATTATCTATATCACATAAAAAATTGTCTATAAATTTGGAGCTGATACATGGAGCTGTTCCCGAGAAATTACGATTTGTAAAAAAGGTTAAAAAAGATTTAACCTCAAATATTTCTCAAATTTTTATGTATGTTTGTGTATACGCCTGGATCTCAGCTTCTAATCGCTCGATTTTGACCGAACGGGTCTCATTTTTTTTTTTTTTTTTCGTGTGATTGCGGTTAAAAAATCCGTTTATTGAATGGGCCGATGCGTTTTTGTTTTATTTCAAATTTTCGATTTTCCCAAAATTGTTTTTTGCTTTTTTTTAATGATAGAATCGAGATATTTGAATTAGATGAGTAGCATTAGAAAGAGAATTAAATTACCTATATTTTCTAAAAAAAAAATATTCTAGCTATCACGGTTCTTTTGTTATTAACAAGAACGTGTTTTTTGTTTTTTTTTAAGCTTAGAACTCCCAAACTAAACGGTCAATTTTTTTGAGAAAAATCGTGATAATGCAGAATATAAATAGCTATAATCTGTAAGAATTTTAATTCATTCTGTTGGTCATTTTTTGAGAAAAAAATTGAAAAATGAAAAAAATGAGTTTTGTATGTCCAACGATTACGGGAGTAAAATTGACTTCATCGCTTCAAAATTCTTTGTAAAGGTAGATGTTGGATAGTTCTCGGTCGAGTTCTTTGGGTCGACTTCTTTATTGGAATTTTCAAATTCAACTCTAATGCCTCTTGTAAACGAGTTACTCAAAGATTGCTTAGACAACGTGTGTACAAGATTTTAGTCGCTTCACTCTCACGCACATAAGTTGAGCAATGATTGTCTATCTAGTGTGCTTTTGCCGTCCGCGTGTTGATTTACTTATTAGACAATACACATCCTTGTGGACGCTAAAACTACCAAAGTCAGCTATACGATCGCATGAGCAGCAGCAGCTTGTTATCAATTCGCATTGCGGAGCAGCTTGTTATCAATTCGCATTGGTCGAGTTATTACTAATAAAATCATTGGTCCATAAGTTTCAGAGATCTTTGAGGTTAAAATTTTTTTAATCTTTTTCAAATCCAAAATTTTTCGAGTACGGCTGTATCTACCTGAATCGGATGGGTAGCATTGGAAAGAGAATTAAAATACCTATATTTTCTAAAAAAAAATTTTTTAGCAATCGCGGTTCTTTTTTTATAAACAAAAACGAGTTTTTTTTTTTTAACCTATAACTCCCAAACTAAATAGTCATTTTTTGGAGAATAATCATGCCCACATAGCATGAAAGCTTCCCAAAAAAAGATTCAAGAAATATTCCAGCGGAAGCTTTCCTTAATCTTTTAAAAAGGTAACTGAAACTTTCAGAAAGATTCCATTTTAAGCTTTCTTGTAAGCTTTCAGAAAGGTTAAAGTAATATTCCAATCAAGATTGCAAATGTCCATTCGACGAATATTACATGGAAGCTTCTGGTAAGCTTACGGGAATCTTGCATTAAATATTCCATGAATCAATACAGGAATCTTTCACGAAAGGAAACAACAATATTACAGTAAGCTTTTGGGAAGATTACATTATTATCTTTGTTGAAAACTTACGCTAAGATTGCAAAACAGATTCCAAAATCCTTGCAGGAAAGATCCTACTAAATTCAAATAGAACCTTACATGAAATATTACAGTAAGCATGAACAAAAGATTACAGGAATGTTTCACGAATGAAAACAACAATATTACAGTAAGCTTTTGGGATGATTACATTGTTATCTTTGTTGAAAGCCAACGGTAAGATTGCAAAACAGATTCCAAAATCTTTGCAGAAAAGATTCCACTAAGCCTAAATAGAACCTTCCATGAAAGATTACAGTAAGCATGAACAAAAGATTACTGAAAAATAATTCGCAAAGCTCAAGGGAAGGTTCCGGCGAAACCTCTCAGTAGCAATACCTAGAAATATTTTACGAAAGCTTCCCGTTAGTTTAACGGAATCAACAAAAAAGATTTGAACTATAAGACTTGGCAACATTCCATGGAAGCTTTTGAAAGGTTCCCGGAATCTTACGTGAAACATTTGCAGAATCCGTACTGAAATCTTTTATGAAAGATAACTAGAAATATTACAGTAAGCTTACTGAAAGATTAAACTGGAACATTGATTGCAAATCTTCCAAAAAACTTTTGAAAAAGATTGATGAATACTTTCAGAGAAGATTCCACTACAGATAAATGGAATCTTTCATGAAAGATTCCAGTAAGCATAAATAAAAGATTACCGAAGAATAATGCGGAAAGCTTAATGAACGTTTCGGTGAAATTTCCCAGTAGTCTTACCTTGCAATGTTTCACGAAAGCTTCCCATAAGATTCGCGCAATCAACCAATAAGATTCCAACTATGCAACACAGTAACAGTCCAGGAAAACTTTTATAACGTTTCTGGAACCTTACATGAAACAGTCTAAGAATCGATACTGGAATCTTTCATGAAAGGTAATCAGACAGGTGACCGTGAGGTTACTGAAAGATTGAACTATAACATTTATTGTAAATCTTTCGAAAAAGTTTTCAAAAAGATTTATGAGTACTTTCAGGGAAGATTCCACTAATCATAAATGGAACTTTTCATTAAAGATAGCGGTAAGCATGAACAGAAAATTACTGAAAAACAATGCGTGAAACTTAAATGAAGGTTTCGGGGAAACCTCTCAATAGCAATACCTGGAAATGGTTTTCGTAAGCTTCCCGTAAAGATTCACGGACTCAACCAAAAATATTCCAACTATGCGATTCAGTAACATTCCATGAATGCTTTTGAAAGGTTTCCTGAACCTTCCATGAAACTTCTAATAATCGAAACTGGAATCTTTCATGAAAGATTAACTAGAAAAGTTAAGATAACTAGAAAAGTTACAGTAAGCTTACTGGAAGATTGAACTGGAACATTGATTATGAATCTTCCGAAAAACTTTTGAAAAGATTTATAAATACTGGAATCTATCATGAAAGGTAACCAGAAGGGTTACAGTAAGTTTAGTGAAAGATCGAACTATAACATTGATTGCAAATCTTCCGAAAAACTTTTAAAAAAGATTTATGAATCCTCTCAGGGAAGATTCTATTCAACATAAATAGAACCTTTCATAAAAGATTGCAGTGAGAATAAGTCAAAGATTACTGGAAACATAACATTTTCTAGAAAGGTTCCGCGAAAGCTTGCCGTAAGTTTAATGGAATAAAAAAAAATTCCACCTATGCGACTGAGCAACATTTCATGAAAGCTTTGAAAAGGTTTCAGGAACCTTAAATAAAATATTCCAAAAATTAATGCTTTAAGGGGACGCCGTAGTTAATGTATTATTATATGAAAGTACTGTAGTATATTTTATTTTCTAAATAAAAAAATATGACAATTTTCCAAAATCCAAGAGTTGTCCGCACTTGATATACAAATTTTGAAGTGATTCCCAAAATTTCAGCTATGTCGGTTAACCCATTAATGCCCAATTCTACTAAAATTCCACATTAACTTTGTCTGCTGAAAAATGCGATTAATCAATCGATCTTTTATACCAAAAATACCTTTCCAACTATTTTGACGTATGCTCTTTCAGAATCTGAGGTCAAAAATTAAAAACAATTTATTTAAATGTACGTTTTTTTAGAATTAAAAGTAAAAATGTTATTTTTGCGTCATTTTTTTCAATAAAATCAAGATTTCTTTTTAGGTTGCCATACTCTAGGTTGCCTAAAAACTATGAAAATGGTGGAATTTTTATCTAAACTTTAAAATCCCGTTGAGTATTTTTCAAAAGCTACGATGGCCGATTCAAAATGGCGGCTTCTATAATGTTGTATAATAAAAAACTTCGTTATTTTTTTACTGGCAAGGGATCAACGCTAAGAAAAAATTTTATGGAACAAAACTGCTTAGAATTAACCAAAAAATACGTGTGAATTTTCGAAAAATTTTCTGAAACATTTTTGGATTTTTCAAAAAATTGCAAAATCCAAAAATTCAAAAACGTCTCAAAAAACAATAAAATATAAAAATCAAAAAGCTACAAAAAAATTAAAAACTATTAAAAAGTACAAAAAAATGTAAAAATTTTAGAAAATACAAAAAAATGTAAAATTTTACAAAAACACAAAAAAAATGTACAAGATGATTCTTCAAAACGCAATCTCCACGTGATGAGAATTGGAAACAGTGGTTTACTGGCTTGAAAGCTACTGGCTAATGGCGTTTAGACAGTATCGCAAGTAGTTGATAATAAAAAACGATTTTTTTATAAAAAATGGCCAAATCTTAACACTGCCATATATATATTATACTTCGATTTAGAACTCTGGAATTTACACGGAAAGGATCAACTTTATAAAAAAAAATTTATGGAACAAAAAACGCTTAGAATTAGCCAAAGAATACGTATAAATTTTTGTAAAATTTTTTGAGACGTTTTTGAATTTTTGGATTTTGCAATTTTTTGTAAAATCCAAAAATGTTTCAGAAAATTTTTCGAAAATTCACACGTATTTTTTGGTTAATTCTAAGCAGTTTTGTTCTATAAAATTTTTTCTTAGCGTTGATCCCTTGCCAGTAAAAAAATAACGAAGTTTTTTATTATACAACATTATAGAAGCCGCCATTTTGAATCGGCCATCGTAGCTTTTGAAAAATACTCAACGGGATTTTAAAGTTTAGATAAAAATTCCACCATTTTCATAGTTTTTAGGCAACCTAGAGTATGGCAACCTAAAAAGAAATCTTGATTTTATTGAAAAAAATGACGCAAAAATAACATTTTTACTTTTAATTCTAAAAAAACGTATATTTAAATAAATTATTTTCAATTTTTGACCTCAGATTCTGAAAGAGCATACGTGAAAATAGTTGGGAACGTACTTGTGGTATAAGAGATCGATTGAGTAATCGCATTTTTCAGCAGACAAAGTTAATGTGGAATTTTAGTGGAATTGGGCATTAATGGGTTAATTCTTTACAGAGAAAACTTTGAAAAACTAGTTCTGTTACTCCGGCATCCCGTTAAGGAGATGTTGAATACCGACAACATCTCCAACGACTATACTTTATCAAAATTATAATAGAATGGCTATAAAATAATTCTATGTACAGTATTTAAATATAAGGAGGGCGTAAAAATTGTGGTTTTCCAAAAAACTGTTTAGAAAATTTTTAATTAAAAAATAATTTTAATGTTGGTAAGTAGGAATCTGCATTTTTGTCATTTTGATCCAATTTTTCAACGATTATCTCTCATAATAGTATTCTCATAAGAATCGCTAAAAGAATTCTGAGTATTTAGAAAATTTTTAATTAAAAAATAATTTTAATGTTGGTAAGTAGGAATCTGCATTTTTGTCATTTTGATCCAATTTTTCAACGATTATCTCTCATAATAGTATTCTCATAAGAATCGCTAAAAGAATTCTGAGTATTGTATTTAGATAAAAGGAAGACGTGTTTTTCCAAATGAATGTTTAAAAGTAATAATTAAAGTTAATATTTTCTTTGTTTAGAAATAGTACAGTTTGATACTAAGGCGTGCACCTTTTCGCTTGTGTATTGAACAGTATTTTTTGACACGACGTGTACAAAGCTTGATTTTGCGCATGCTTTTTCATTCAAGCGTAAGCGAAATCGAGCTTTACGCACGGAGTGTCAAAATAATACAGATACATTTCGATACTAGTGCGTCAAAGTGATTTTATTCTAGTGTGGATGTTTGCACCTGAGCGTAGCGAGGGTGAAAAGGTCACACGAGGTTAAAATCACCTTCTCGCTCGCATATCGAACCGTATTATTTTATACGACGTGTACAAAGCTTGATTTAGCACATGCTTTTTTATTTGAGCGTGTGCGAAATCGAGCTTTGCGCATGGAGTGTTAAAATATATTCAGTATACGAATTTTATTTCTCCCTATTGACACTATATTGCTTTCTCAAAGAGAAAGCGTTGTAACGGTGAAAATTTTCAAAACAGATTTTGTTGAATTTTGATGTTTTTGAGGTTCCTGAGTCAAAATAATAGGTTTTTAAAAAATGTATGTATGTATGTATGTATGAATTTATGAAACCAAATTTTGTCCCCGACTAACTCTTAAACAGATAGACGTAATGAGCTGAACTTTTGCATGCATCTTATGTATGCCTTAACTTAGAACTGATTAAATTTTGGAGTCAAATGGATGACTATAAGGTCTTATTTTGATAAAATAACAATTTTGCGAAAATTTTTTGTTTTAAAAATAATTTTTTTTTTTAATTGGTTCTTAAGATATCGAAAATGGATACAGATATTCTTAAAGTACATTCAATTTCCTTCTAAATTAATTATTTGAAAATTAGTCACGAGTTTTTTTGCTTAAAAATGCGGATTAAAAAAAGTAGCTACTTTTTAGAGAAATTAACTAATTTTATAAATTAAAAAAAAGTTTTTCGGCATTATATCTCGAATGGATACCGATAATCTTAAAGTACAGTTAATTTCATTCTAAATTATGTATTTTAAAACTACTCACGAGTTATTTTGGTCTTAAAAATGTGATTTGAAAATGTAACAACTTTTTCGAAAAATATAATAGTTATATGAATTGTAAATAACTTTTTCGCCATTTCATCTTAAAGATGCATATAATATAAATATGTGTTTACATATTCTTGCAATATGTTTAATCCCCTCTCTTTTTATCTCTTTTGAGACTATTTTGAAGTTATTTTCGAGTTGAAAATATAGATTTGAAGATTTCATCAACTTAGAACAAAATTATGCTTTTTTAATGAATTGAAAAATTTCTTTAGCAATTTATATTAAACATATATAGAATATAAGCAAATATAAATAAAGTAAATTTAATAATATTTTAATATATTTATAATTGATTTTATAATGTTTCAATTGAAACTTGATTTTATAATACCGTTTTAACTTTGAGGCCATGTTTAATTCAAACGTAGATCCCTAGCTTATCGGCACCAAAATTTTATTTTTTCTCTTACATCTAAACACAAATTTTAGGAAAAAGCGTTGGATTTACGTGAAAGAGCGCTTTTCTCTAAAATTTTTGTTTAAATACGATAAAAAAAATAAAACTTAGGTGCCGGTAAGGTAGGTATCGTTTCGGTATTTTACCTGGCCATTTTAAAGTCATTAATATTTTAGATGAATAATCAAGATATAACATGTATGTTATGTATGTATGATATTATTTAATAACAATTGAATAATCGTAGAAAGTGCACCTTATTTAGATGAAAATCTTTCAACTCCTTCAAGCGAGCGGTAGCGTAACGGATAGCATGTGTGCGTAGTAACCCAAGAGTTGTAGGTTCGATTCGCTGTTAGGTCAAAAAATTTTATGTAAAATTTTTTCTGCTACGAAAAAATTGCGATTAATATAGAAATAAATTCTAAATAATATGCGAGAATTGTAATAGTTATAGTTTAGAGTATTGTGTGTAATATGTATGGCTTTAAGTTCCAAAGTAATTTTTCAAGAACTTGAAAAAAGGTTCGTGAAAGGTTTTTTGAAAGATTACTAGAATCTTTCCTAGAAGCTTTCTGAAAGATTGACAAATCTTTCACGAAGCTTCCAGTTATTCTTTTAAAAACTTGATGAAAGGTCCCGGAAAGTTTTCCGGAAATATTAATAGATTTTTTTTAAAGCTTTTGACAGTAAATTGTGCGGAATTTTAAGCTTACATGAATCTTTCATGTAAGCTTTCTGAAAGATTTCAATAAATCTATCAAAAACCTTACAAGGATCTTTACAGCTACCTAAAGTCTTGTTGAAAGATTTCCTGTAAACTTACCGTATCCTTTCGAAAAAGCTACCTGAAAGATTGAAAAATCTTTTGCAAAGCTTCCAAGTTACTCTTTTAAAAACTTCAAAGGTTCCTGAAAGTTTTCCGGGAATGTTAATACAATCTTTTCTGAAAGCTTTTTCCCACTAAATTGGGCGGACATTTTGAGCTTTCAGGAATCTTCCATGTAAGCTTTCTGAAAGGTTTAAATAAAGCTATCAAAAACCTTACAAAGATATTTACAGCTTTTACTAAAGTCTTGCTGAAAGATTCTCTGTAAACTTACCGTATTCTTTCAAGAAAGCTTCCGGAAAGATTGACAAATCTTTCACAAAGCTTCCAGTTACTCTTTTAAAAGTTTGATGAAAGGTCCCGGAAAGCTTTCCGGGAAGATTAATAGACTCTTTCCTGAAAGCTTTTTGTGAGAAAAAAGGGTGGACATTTTGAGCTTTCAGGAATCTTCAATGTAAGCTTCCTGTAAGATTCCGAATCTTTCTTGGCAGCTTTCATAAAGCTTCCAGGAAGCTTTCAAGCTAAGTGGGTGATAATGCAGAATATAAATTGCTATAATCTGTCAAAATTTTAATTCATTTTGTTGGTTAGTTTTTTAGAAAAAAATTGAAAAATTTAAAAATGAGTTTTGTATGTCCAACGAGTACGGGAGTAAAATTAACTTAATCGCTTTAAAATTCTTTATAGAGGTAGATTTTGAATAGTTCTCGGTTTAGTTCTTTGGGAAAAATTATTGGTCCATAACTTTAAGAGATATTTGAGCTTAAAACTTTTTTAATTTTTTAAAATTTTTTTTCAAATCGAAATTTCTCGAGAACGGCATTATGTATCTGAATCGGATGGGTAGCATTCGAAAGAGACTTAAATTACCTATATTTTCTAAAAAAATTTATTAACAAAAACGTGTTTTTTTTAAAGCTTATAACTCCCAAACTAAACGGTCAATTTTTTTGAGAAAAATTAAAGCGGTTCAATATATTTTAAAATGTCTTCTATTTTGAAAAAGAAATATCTATTTACAGTACACTACTAGCCGAGATCAATTTGAAATATCAGCTTGAAATTATTAGAGATGAGTCCAGAAATATATAAATGTATTATATTCCAAATATATTTTTATACATCATGGAATATAGTTTTATAAGAAATTAGTATATACAAAATTTTGCACGTATATTATAATAAACGACAATAATAAAATAATAATGTAATAATTCATGAGGTAACAAAGTAATAATTATTATTATTTCTATGTGTTTAAGGATTGGAGATATTGCTTGGTTGTGGAATGAAAACGCGTTTTAGTTATAGTCAATTAAATGGAGTGCTCTTTATTGACTTTATCTACAGTCTGAATGAATAGCTTTTGTATTTTATTCTTAAGGTGGTTCCCTCGGTAAGAGAGAGACAGACAGCTTTGAGCGAGAGAGATAGAGAGTGCACGCTGGCGCGCTGAGCGTCCATAACCCTCAAAACATATCAAGTCTGCGAAAGCGAGATTTTTTAAGACGCTCTATTTTAATAATGAAACGATGAATCTACTTCATTCTTGCGCGAAAACATTCCTTGTTATATATTCTATGTGTACATAAAATTCCAAGTCTGTCTTGAATTTCGTTGCATAGATATTGTTGTAAACAGATACAAAACGCGACAGTTTTGATATATATAGATATATCTCCCGTTTAATCTGTGGAACTTTGCACAGCAATTACTCAGAAGCTAAACAATAAAATGCTCTGAAATTTGGATATGACATTCGTTATGTCTTTATTGACCTATATGTGTAATTCCAAGTATATGTTGAATACACTCTTACCTCGAGGGAACCACCTTAAGGACGCTTGCTCATTGCAATCGTAGCCAAAAGTACGCAGAGTCGAACGCCGTACGCCTAGCGCTCTTTCGGGTCTCCCCACTCTCAAAATTTCACGCGAGACTGTACACGTACACATGGCGCCCCTTCATCGGTATGTACATTCACGTCGAAGCGCTCCGTCCGTGTAGACACACGCGTAGCGCGCGGGCACGCCATTGGTTTGTTTACACGCACACAAGGACACGCGCGGCCGAAGTTACCTACTTTAAACAACTGTATCTCGAAAACGGTGCTGCTAGGCTTTCTGGATTTTGGAGAGCTTATTTAAAATATCATCATTAGTAAAATATCTCTTTTTCGATCAATTCTATAGAAAACTTTTGGCGTTATTAATGAAAACGTTCATTTTTTCACGTCTTTTTCATAAGACACCGTATTAAATTGTCTAACTTTGATAGCTTATATCTCATGAACGGTGTTGCTAGGCTTTCTGAAGTTTCCAGATGTTGCACATAATAACAATAAGAATCTACCCTGCAAGTTTCATAAGATTCTATAGAAACTCATTTTGTGAGCAAGCGTCCTTAAGTGGGTTGCGTGGAGCGTCCGTCTCGTGTGGCGCTCTGAGCGAAAACTGGAGCAACTTTCCGGTGAAGAAGGGCGGCAGTGATGTGCCCCCGGAAGTTCGGAAACGGGAATTAATAACTAGATTTAGTTATTTTCTCCCGGAGTCAACTTCAAGGCAGAAAATTTGCTATAGTGAGTGAGAGAGTGTAAGCGCGACGTTGCCACGTGTATCGTGGGGTCGGCTCCCGCATGCAGCTGATGCATCAGTGTTTATGTTTCTTGTATTGGACTCTGCAGGTATTGGTACTTGACTCGCGTTATTGCAGTGATAATAAGCTGAGAGAGGCAAGTCAGATAAGTATAACTTACCTTTTTAATTGTTTTGAGTATTTAAATAATTGTGGAAGCAATAAAATACTCAATACGTTTTTTAACACGTTTAAATTATTCTTGAAATAGATACTTTGTGTGTATTTTATTTATTTCAGAAGATCGTACAGTCATAGTATATGGAGTCATTGTGGAGACCTACATGACCTATAGAAAATAGATCTTCTAAAATAGTTGCTGGTAAGATATTATTATATTTAGAAAATTAACACAAATGAGAACGAATACTAAAAAATACATATTCTATCTATTTATTTTTTAGCTTGTGAATGTGGATTTTCTGAATCATTTTTTGCAGTCCCATTAAATACAAGTTTTCAACCTCATTTTTATGGATTTTTCTCTCATCACGCTAATCGGCTAATCTGCACTTCATTTTCAATGCTGTTTGTTGGCAGTAGAAATATTATAAACAACTGCCTGAAAAAATGGAAATCTACAAGTGTCATCTGCAAGAAAATAACGTAGAAATATCCTGATTTAATTCTTCAATTTGTATACAAGATCCAAATGATTCTCAAAATGTGACAAAAGCTGTTATAGGAAGCAACATTTAAGATGTTTATTTAGACAGTATTACACTCAAAGTATGAAAAAAGTATTATGTTTTGAAGTTAGCTCTCCAAAATAAAAAAAGAAAATTGTGATTTTAATATATCATCTATCTAGTTGAAAATTTTATTGATAACAAATAATGTAGTGATTAATTAAAAAGGGACATCTAATCAGTGTTCTGTGTAATAAATAAAATAGAATAACAGTATGCTGTGTTATAATAACACGAAGTCTCCATAATCACACCACTTCTATTTAAAATCAGTTTGAAATGTTTTGAGAATAGCTCAAGTGTGAATTAATAAATAATTACGTGTTATGAGATTCATAAACTTCATAATAAGCTTTTGAATAGAAGAATATGTTCCCTCTATAAAAAATGCATCCTTGGCATGGTCGATGCCAGGTTGCGACGCCATGTTGATTTTTTCTCGAATATCTCGAATATCTCGTAATCTCGAATTTTTTGGCGCATGCGCAAATGCCCTATAGGGACTTAGGGAGTCTCTACAACTGTGCAGCGCGCGTGTGTGCGCTAGTCGTGTATAAGGTATACCTATATATAGGAGAGCGCTATATATAGGTATACCTTATAGGAGAGCACTATATATAGGTATACCTTATACACGGGAGGGCATATGCACGCGCAAAGTTATAGACACACTTAGAGTTATGGTGGAATGGTATAGAGATAGCGCATGTGTTGTGAGCGGAAAAATATGATATATATTAATTGATAGAAATTGATAGTCAATTGATAAATCGATGATAAATTTTTATTAAAACATTTCAAACTGATTTTAAATAGAAGTGGTATGATTATGGAGACTTCGTGTTATTATAACGCAGCATACTGTTATTCTATTTTATTTATTACACAGAACACTGATTAGATGTCACTTTTTAATTAATCACTATATTATTTGTTATCAATAAAATTTTCAACTAGATAGATGATATATTAAAATCACAATTTTCTTTTTTTATTTTGGAGAACTAACTTCAAAACATAATACTTTTTTCATACTTTGAGTGTAATACTGTCTAAATAAACATCTTAAATGTTGCTTCCTATAACAGCTTTTGTCACATTTTGAGAATCATTTGGATCTTGTATACAAATTGAAGAATCAAATCAGGATATTTCTACGTTATTTTCTTGCAGATGACGCTTGTAGATTTTCATTTCTTCAGGCATTGTTTATAATATATCTACTGCCAACAAACAGCATTGAAAATGAAATGCAGATTAGCCGATTAGCGTGATGAGAGAAAAATCCATAAAAATTATGTTGAAAACTTGTATTTAATGGGACTACAAAAAATGATTCAGAAAATCCACATTCACAAGCTAAAAAATAAATAGATAGAATATGTATTTTTTAATATTCGTTCTCATTTGTGTTAATTTTCTAAATATAATAATATCTTACCAGCAACTATTTTAGAAGATCTATTTTCTAAAGGTCATGTAGGTCTCCACAATGACTCCATATACTATGACTGTACGATCTTCTGAAATAAATAAAATACACACAAAGTATCTATTTCAAGAATAATTTAAACGTGTTAAAAAACGTATTGAGTATTTTATTGCTTCCACAATTATTTAAATACTCAAAACAATTAAAAAGGTAAGTTATACTTATCTGACTTGCCTCTCTCAGCTTATTATCACTGCAATAACGCGAGTCAAGTACCAATACCTGCAGAGTCCAATACAAGAAATATAAACACTGATGCATCAGCTGCATGCGGGAGCCGACCCCACGATACACGTGGCAACGTCGCGCTTACACTCTCTCACTCACTATAGCAAATTTTCTGCCTTGAAGTTGACTCCGGAAGAAAATAACTAAATCTAGTTCTTAATTCCCGTTTCCGAACTTCTGGGGGCCCATCACTGAAGGGCGGCGTAGGCGCATAGCGCGATGGAACGAGCGCCCTCATTGGCCCGTAGGTGTCGGAAGACGCTGTGAGACGAGGCAAACAGAGAGCTCGTGATTTTGACCCAGAAAGGGGGGCGAAATCCCAAACACTGTGAGTGAGACTAATGATCACTCAATCAGATTCAAATTTAAAAAACAAAATTTTTAAAACTATTACTTTCAAAGTATTATGTTTTTTTTGGAATCCCATCTTAGAAAGATTGTGATAATATTAAAAATAAAGTTCCGCCACTTTGAAACTTCTTATGATTGACAAATAAGTTTTTGTAAATAGCTTGTAAGTAATTGTATATACAGATTAAAAATACTGCTCTTTACTGAAAATAAAATGGAATCATTTTTAAAATCGCCTCTATAGTTTCGAATTTTAATTTTTATAAATTGCTTTTTCTATTACTTAAATAATAAATGCCTTATATTACTACCAATGCTAAGTTGCGTCATGGTAAAAGTAATTCAAATGTCTTTTATTAATTTCATTTATTAATGTTTTTATTTAATATAATTCTTTGTCAACAATGTGGTTTTTATGATTACAAAGTGATATATGAAATGCGATTGAGTGAAGTTTTGTCAACAACAAAAAACATGTCAGTAAACTTTTCTATCGCTTAAATTTTCTTTTTTTCCATTGTAGTGATTTACATCCTTACATTCATCTAACTTAACAGCAATTAATTACTGTTATATTAGCAATTAATCACTGGAATATAAATTCCTCTTACCACTATCGATAAATTATCACATAGCATTGTTACATTATATCACAACTTTCTGACAGTGATTTGTCCCAGAAATTTTGATCTTGCAGGAATTTTTCGTGTAAGCTTTTTGTAAGATTACGAATCTTTCTTGTAAGCTTTGAAAAAGCTTCCCGGAACCTTTCATGCTATGTGGGAAGTGACAAAAATAATCATAACATGGTAGAATTTATGCCAGTAGAGAGCCATTTGTTATTATTTTAAGTATAAAAAAATTAGACATTGTAATTGTCGACGAAAAAAACATTTTTTGACTTTTTCCTATGATTGGACAGTAAGATTACATCATATTTTAACAAAAAAAAACTTGTGTTAATCATTTTGAATTAAAATTCATTTGATACGCCCCATGAACAGAGTCATTTTTCGCGATGTTCGACAAGAATGTCTACTTCAAATAGCTGAATCTCGAAGCCTATTAGATCAATTTAGGCCGTCAAACTAAGAAATTAAAGATCTCGCCAAGACAAAAAAAATGAGATCTGGTGAGCTCAAAAATGTGCAACCAGTTATGATATACAGAGATTTAAAGATGGTCTAAAACTGATGAAATACAATGGCCATATCATGGCTCGCCAATAAAACCTTAATCATCATTTTTATATCACTGTATTTTGCTTCGTCCTAGAGGAAGCTTTGTGATAGTAAATTTTTGATTTGCTGTAAAAACATGTTATAATTGCGTTCCGAGGTGTTAGGAATCCGAATACTTGGTTTTTGAAAAATGTCTGTATGGATGTGTGTGTGTGTGTGTGTGTGTGTGTGTGTGTATGTGTGTGTGTGTGTATGTGTGTGAGTGAGTGTGTGTATACGCCTGGATCTCAGCTTCTACTCGGTCGATTTTGACGGGACAGGTCTCATTTTTTTGTTTTTTTTTTGCATGATGGCGGGTCACAAATCCGTTTTTTGATTGGGGCGAAGCGTTTTTGTTTTTTTTCAAATTTTCTATTTTTTCAAAACTGTTTTTTGATTTTTTTTAATGATAGGATCGAGTTATTCGAATCTGATGGGTAGCGTTCGAAAGAGAATTAAAATACCTATATTTTCTAAAAAAAAAAGTTTCTAGCTATCACGGTTCTTTTCTTATTAACAAAAACGTGTTTTTTTTAGAAGCTTATAACTCCTAAACTTAACGGTCAATTTTTTTGAGAAAAATCATGATAATACAGAATATATCCTGGAAGCTTTCAAGCTATGTGGGTGATATAGCAATTATAGCAATTTATATTCTGTCAAAATTTTAATTCATTTTGTTGGTTAGTTTTTTAGAAAAAATTAAGTTAATTTTACTCCCGTAATCGTTGGACATACAAAACTCATTTTTAAATTTTTCAATTTTTTTCTAAAAAACTAACCAACAAAAAGAATTAAAATTTTGACAGATTATAGCAATTTATATTCTGCATTATCACCCACATAGCTTGAAAGCTTCCAGGATATATTCTGTATTATCATGATTTTTCTCAAAAAAATTGACCGTTAAGTTTAGGAGTTATAAGCTTCTAAAAAAAACATGTTTTTGTTAATAACAAAAGAACCGTGATAGCTAGAAACTTTTTCTGTTTAGAAAATATAGGTATTTTAATTCTCTTTCGAACGCTACCCATCAGAATCGAATAACTCAATCCTATCATTAAAAAAAATCAAAAAACAGTTTTGAGAAAATCGAAAATTTGAAAAAAAAACAAAAACGCATCGCCCCAATCAAAAAACAGATTTGTGACCCGCCATCATGCAAAAAAAACAAAAAAAATGAGACCTGTCCCGTCAAAGTCGACCGAGTAGAAGCTGAGATCCAGGCGTACACACACACACACACACACACACACACGCACACACACACACACACACACACACACACACACACACACATCCATACAGGCATTTTTCATAAACCACGTATTTTGATTCCTAACACCTCGGAACACAATTATAACATGTTTTTACAACAACTCAAAAATTTACTATCACAAAGCTTCCTCTAGGAGGAAGCAAAATACAGCGATATAAAAATGATGATTAAGGTTTTATTGGCGAACCATGATATGGCCATTGTATTTCATCAGTTTTAGACCATCTTTAAATCTCTGTATATCATAACTGGTTGCACATTTTTGAGCTCACCAGATCTCATTTTTTTTGTCTTGGCGAGATCTTTAATTTCTTAGTTTGACGGCCTAAATTGATCTAATAGGCTTCGAGATTCAGCTATTTGAAGTAGACATTCTTGTCGAACATCGCGAAAAATGACTCTGTTCATGGGGCGTATCAAATGAATTTTAATTCGAAATGATTAACACAAGTTTTTTTTGTTAAAATATGATGTAATCTTACTGTCCAATAATAGGAAAAAGTCAAAAATTGTTTTTTTCGTCGACAATTACAATATCTAATTTTTTGATACCTAAAATAATAACAAATGGCTCTCTACTGACATAAATTCTACCATGTTATGATTATTTTTGTCACTTCCCACATAGCATGAAAGGTTCCGGGAAGCTTTTTCAAAGCTTACAAGAAAGATTCGTAATCTTACAAAACGCTTACATGAAAAATTCCTGCAAGATCAAAATTTCTGGGACAAATCACTGTCAGAAAGTTGTGATATAATGTAACAATGCTATGTGATATGTTATCGATAGTGATAAGAGGAATTTATATTCCAGTGATAAATTGCTAATATAACAGTAATTAATTGCTGTTAAGTTAGATGAATGTAAGGATGTAAATCACTACAATGGAAAAAAAGAAAATTTAAGCGATAGAAAAGTTTACTGACATGTTTTTTGTTATTGACAAAACTTCACTCAATCGCATTTCATATATCACTTTGTAATCATAAAAACCACATTGTTGACAAAGAATTATATTAAATAAAAACATTAATAAATGAAATTAATAAAACACATTTGAATTACTTTTACCATGATGCAACTTAGCATTGGTAGTAATATAAGGCATTTATTATTTAAGTAATAGAAAAAGCAATTTATAAAAATTAAAATTCGAAACTATAGAGGCGATTTTAAAAATGATTCCATTTTCTTTTCAGTAAAGAGCAGTATTTTTAATCTGTATATACAATTACTTACAAGCTATTTACAAAAACTTATTTGTCAATCATAAGAAGTTTCAAAGTGGCGGAACTTTATTTTTAACATTATCACAATCTTTCTAAGATGGGATTCCAAAAAAAATATAATACTTTGAAAGTAATAGTTTTGAATATTTTGTGTTTTAAATTTGAATCTGATTGAGTGATCATTAGTCTCACTCACAGTGTTTGGGATTTCGCCCCCCTTTCTGGGTCAAAATCACGAGCTCTCTGTTTGCCTCGCCTCACAGCGTCTTCCGACACCTACGGGCCAATGAGGGCGCTCGTTCCATCGCGCTATGCGCCTACGCCGCCCTTCTCCGCCGGAAAGTTGCACCAGTTTTCGCTCTGAGCGCCACACGAGACGGACGCTCCACGCAACCCACTTAAGAATAAAATACAAAAGCTATTCATTCAGATTGTAGATAAAGTCAATAAAGAGCATTCCCTTTAATTGACTATAACTAAAACGCGTTTTCATTCCACAACCAAGCAATATCTCCAATCTTTAAGGTGATGCAATACTGACACTATTACCCAAAATTTGGTTCCCGTTTTTCTCATTCAATTTTTAATTTTAAGAAAAAAACTCTTTGATACGTTGTAGTTCTTTATTAAACTTAAAACGTGTCAAAGAGTTTTTTTCAAAAAGTTTAAAATTGAAGGAGAAAAACGGGAACCGAGAATTGAGTAATAGCGTGGGTATCACATCACCTTAAACACATAGAAATAATAATAATTATTACTTTGTTACCTCATGAAATATTACATTATTATTTTATTATTATCGCTTATAATAATTATACGTGCAAAAATTTGTATATACTAATTTCTTATAAAAATATATTACATGATGTATAAAAATATATTTGAAATATAATACCTTTATATATTTCTGGACTCATCTCTAATAATTTCAAGCTGATATTTCAAATCGATCTCGGCTAGTAGTGTACTGAAAATAGATATTTCTTTTTCAAAATAGAAGACATTTTAAAATATATTGAACCGCTTTAAATCTAAAAGACTAACTTACCCAAAATACTGCGACTGTGCTGTGAACATGTAGGTAACTGCTGGAATTTTACTTTCTATTTTTGTAATCTTGAATGAAATTTATTATTTCACTATACAGATGTGCTGCTTCATCTGGAGTACTTGCAACTGCCTTTCTGGTAAGAGAATTTTAACAAGTTCATCGATAAGAGGGTCCATTAATTGGGGTTTTTCAGTAAACTCGTTGATAAGTTCTTGTACTCAATCTATATTTACGGTTTTTTGATAGCATTTTGCTCCATATTTTTCTGGCAGATTATATAAATCATAAGGCTTGCCAGCTAATTTATTTCTGGCAGCTTGTTTTCTAATAGGATGCTTATTCCACATATCTTTAGTTGTGACCCTGGTTAAAATGTCCGGAAAGTTTCGGAAAACATCATTAAGGTTTTTCATTCCGATCCTTTCCGAATGCTTAAGAAATATTATGAACTGATCCGGTCTAAATAATCTAGAGGAGGAAAACTTTTGTGAACCTTTTCGCCAACGAAATTTTAAAAGCTAATAAATGAATTTAGAAACATATAATCGTAGTAAAATGTTTTTTCTTGTTACTTATACTTGTGAACTATTCCGATTCATCTAGACTCTTTATGACATATTTAAAATCAAGCAAATGTAATTACAATAAAAAAATAATTTTAGTTTATAATAAATACTTATTTGAGAATAATATTATGATGATTTGTGGTTTTTCAGAACCGTTCTGAACCATTCAGTTTTCATCCGGAAATGGTCGGTGTTCGAATAATTATATGACCTTTTCCGAACTCTAATGAATTTTTCAACTGTTTAAGATGTTATACAATATAATTTGGATACACATAAACAATGCATAAATAATGAAAGAAAAATATTGTGTAGGAGAAAAAATTTTCCAACCACAAAATTGTTCAAATATTTAGATGAACTATTTCAATCCGTCAAATAATTGAAAATATGAACGTTAGTACTGATTTATAATTGTCGAACCGTTCCGTTTTTGAACGGACTACGTATATTTTTTGATATTTTTTTTTACTCGGGTGATCTCTACTGATCCTTTACAAATTCTTAAATCAGCCAAATAAGTATTAAAAAATTAAGTTAAATTAAATATATGAATATATTTGTTTTATTATAATAATCAAACATTTTCGCAAATAAGTCTGAAACTAAAACGCAATGTTTCGCGCAATGAACTTAATTATTTTGTTTATGTGAATTTTTGTGATCTTTAAGGGAAGGAGGTACCGATTTTTGGTCAAAAAATCTATTTTTTTTATATTTTTAAACTATAATATTTTTTAGCCATTTTTGTACCCGAAAAGCTAGTTTTAATATCATAATTTTCATATAATTATTTAATTTGATTTATTTTGACATTTATCGTTAAAAACGCAATTTAACGTTTTTTGCATTTTTTATAATACTTTTCTCTTTTTGACAAATCCAATTCATATACAATTGTATCTCTCTACGTGGCTAATTTCCTTTTGAAACTACACAATTACTGTTCAATTTTGATATTTAAACTTAGTTTGCTCATATAATTTTATAAATAACTAGAGTTCGACACGCGCGCTTCTCGCGCTGATTTTCTTTTTTTTTTATTTTGCTAATAATTTGTTAATAAAGCTATCAAAATGGTCAAGTATTTATGCAAATACATATATGTGGCTTCCAGGAATGACGACGTAACTACATTTTACGTGTTTTCGAGAAATTACCGTTTTAAAATTTCTGTCATTCATGAGTATCTACATAATGTAGCTTGTGCATTAAGGTACCCAACTCTCAGCCAATCGGAGCCAATCTTCGGCTTCGATGCTTAGTGGTGGGCAAATTACATGCGTGGACCTCATATCCCCTGACTACTGGGGTTTACAAGTTATTTAAATAATCGTTTTGCTTATTTTTTTATGTCTACATAACTCCCTTACATGCGTGGACCTCATATCCCCCGCCTACTTGTACTAATACATGTTTCGTAATTATAGTTTCAAAAAATTCTATTTTGTAATAGTTTGTTAAATAAATAATCCGGTTTAAATTAATTATTTCATTATTTTTGATATCAGATTCGTGATTGGCAACCCCAAAAACAAAACATAATACAGTTCCGTAATTATAGTTTCAAAAAATTATATTTCTCAATAATTTGTTTAAATAATTTTGTTTAAATTCATTATTACATTATTTTTTATATCAGATTCGTGATCATCGCCTATAAAAACCCCAAGTTTGTTGTATTTTGTGTCTCAGATTGAGCTACATTTGAAAGCGGTAGTCCCGAGTATAGTGTAATAGGAGCTACATTTAATATTTGTCATTATAAAGTTAATTTAATCTAATAAATTATTTTGTGATTGTAACTTTTATTCTTGTAATAAAATATATTTAAATTGTAATTTTGATAGTTAAAAAATAGTTTATGTATATCTATATAGGAGTTTTAAAAACTTTAGACAAATATGTATTGCATTTATCCAATCTATAACCCTATAAATCTATATAGATGTAGAATGACTGTCTTAAAAGTTTTGGTCACGTCATGAATTTTAATTTTAATCTAAGTTTTGCTATTAAAAAAATAGTTTAAATATAAAAAGTTTATTTTAAGAAATATACGATACGAGTTTCAAAAACTTTAGACAAATATGTGTTGCATTTATCAATATCAAATCTGTTAAAATGGCGATAAGCGTCATCAGGAACTTGATAAAGTATGGTCATTTGCTTCATATTTTCGACGGTCTTGCGACGGTCTTAAGACGGTCGCATGTCCGTCTTATGACGCGCGTCACAGTCACGTTGCATCTCTGCGCATGCAACACGGCGCAACATCTGAATGTATACGCCTCTTTAATATTATTATATTACAAATGCAATAATTACAATAATGTAATATACAACAACATGTCAACATAATACAAAATACAATTTACATATTACTACAATATCTGTATTCAAAACTTAATCTAGTTCGCATTTAAAACTCTAAGTCTAGTCCCTCTAACTTTAGCAGACGCAATTGACGCGATTCGAGATTTTCGAGATATACTTCGAGATTTTCGAGAAAAAATCAACATCGCGCCGAACATGTCTGGTTGCATTTTATATAGAGGGAATCGTCCAGCTGTTATAATAAACTCCACTTGAATCAAGCCATCTATATCGACCGTTTTATCGATTACGGCCCGTTCATTACACGCAATAAGGAACAGGGAACAGGTATAGTATATGGGTCCTATATCTATATACATAAGATACAAGTGATCTTACTTTCTGTATCTGTTCCGTTTCTTTTTGTACATAGCGGGTCTAACTTCACATTTATTCTGTTTCTGAGTTGATAAAAAATCGTATATATTATCCTCAAAAATTTGTTTAGTTTTGCTGCAGAACATTGTAATTAAAATCCATTGAAAAAGTTTAATAACACTTATCACACAATATTAATATTTAATTAATAATTAAATAATAATATAAAATCATTATTAAAAAGTGTTTGCTTCTTGTAAATATTTAATTTTGTTTTGAAAATGCACATTTTATCCAGCAAGTGGCATGTGCCAAGAAGCAAATATGTTTCTAAAAGAAAAGAAAAAACAAATGCAAATGATGGTGGATAAACGAAAAAATTGATAGCGGTAGAAGCCCTGAAAAGTCAGCGATGAAAACAAAACTAAACAGCCCTGTTGATATAAGTGAAACTGATGAATTTATTCTGGTTCACACAAGTTTTCTTTTGTAATTTTTAAAAAGAAACAAATTGTAGTGCTTGTTCTAGAAAATGTGATAGTGCTTCAATAACTGAGAGAAACGGATTGTGTGTAAAACTAGTGTTATAGTGTAAAAATTGTGAAACTGTTATCAGAGAAAATTTTGCAAGTGCACGAATGGAATCTACAAATAATAACAGACCGAGAGCTGTAGAATCTACCAATGATATCCAGAATATAACTTTTGGTTTGTAGCTCACAAGAGTAGTCAAGACTACTCTACTGTCTGGAATGCCAATTATGAGAGTGCTTCTGGTAGTATGGAAGTCCAGGCTGCTGTGGACATTTGCAGTCGTTTGGTTTGAAAGAATGGTATGAGGTATCTAACACTTCTGTCTGATGGAGATGCAAAAACATGGACACGGCTTAATGAAGTGGCACCTTATGGAAAATCTATTTTAGTATAATAAGAAGAATGCATCAACCATGTACAAAAGCGAATGGATAATTAATGACCTCAGAGAATTTGCTACTAAAGAAATGCTTGGTGGAAAATCAGATGGAGCGCTTACAGTTACTAAAATTAATGAGTTGCAGAAATATTATAGAAGAGCAATTGTCAATAATACATATGGTTTGAAGAGTATGCAAGATGCCATCCAAGCTAGTTTATACCATTGTTCGTCGACAGACCAAAGACCTACAGCAGTTGTCCAAAGGGTTCTTCATCATGGTGCTTTTTTAATAAAGGAGAATGAAACAGATCAAAGAGAGTATTGGTATATTCCAAATAATCAGAGAAGCTTTATTGTGTAGGGAAAGTGAAACAAGCCAAGCGTACAGACTATAGAGCTGGTGAACATTAACTGGGTAATAATTGTTTGATACATAATTTATATAATTTTTCATTAAAATATGTTTGCTTACGTTTAAAGTTATTTTAAGCATGATCAGTTTTTGTAATTGTTTGTGTTGTTTTGCGCAACCAGTTTTGATGTAAGGTTTTGGGTTTTTTGGGTTCATTTTCTAGAATATATTTACTGCAAAATTACATTGAGACTTTTAGGTTACATCTTAATTTTTAATTCCTGTTCCATCATAATATCATTCAAAATACAAGTTTTTTAATAAATAAAAAGTAACTTACAACTTATTAGCAATCGAAAAAATAAAATCAGCTTTTGACTAATATTGCAATGTAAATTTCTTTATTTGGGTGCCAAAAATATGTATCTTCGAACTGGCACACATTGATCGAAAGCCATTGCGCAGAATGCTATCTGAATATATACTTTTTTTACAGGTGTTTTGGCCAGTGCAGCTTATAAAATCTCTAATATTGGACCAACAGAGGTGGTTTTGGGGTACTTTTTATATATATTATATATTTCAATAAAAAGAAAATTCCCTGAATAATAAAAAAAATTGGCCTGTTCTGTACCTTCTTCCCTTAAGGTGTTGTTATGAACTATTATAATATTACATGTAATCTTGATTCTCCTAAAAAATTTCAATGTAAAATAACCTGCAATAATTAATTATCTGAAAACCGTCCTTTCAACTCAATTACTATAACATCAATCATAGTTTTCGATTTCATTTTTAAATTGAGAAAGAATTTAATGTGTTTATCAGTCAATTGCAACATATAAGCGCGATTTGGATCATTACAGAAAAGTATTCCTTAATGGCGCAGATAGTAAAGAATTTGCTCTTACTGATAGAAAGAAATATTTTAGACAAATACGCGATTCATTTGAAAGGCGATTTTTCAAGTATTTGACCTAAATAAATAATTCTTAACAGTTACAAAATATTAATTAACAGTTAATGCGCGATCGCTTTTTGTCACAAGAGTTACTTTTATCAAATGATCCATTCCTTAACTATTAATGCACCTGCATTTGACTGAATTCAACTACATATTCGTTAACAGTTAAGGGGGCTGGACACCTTTTTTCTCTGAAATAAGAAGTCACATTTTAATACATAAATGTAAACTAATTATTTCATACTTTTTACATATAAAAGTGGGTATATTTACCTTACCTTAAAACTTTCTCCGATGGGCCTTTTATATGGTCCAGAACCATAGTCATCGATGAAACAAGTTTTTTCACTAACCGTAAGCTTTGAAATTTTCCTGTGGATGGATTGGCTTCAGATTTGAACTAAATTACTCCTGAATAGTATAATTCTCATATGAGTGTAGGGATTTTTGATCTAATGAGAAAAAAAAAAATTGTGCTGTTTTTCAAGAGTTTTTTTTTTAATATTTTTAAATTTTTATGTATTTTTTCATAATTTTTCTGATGTAAAAATTTTTTCCGACATTTAATCCTAAATCCCTACACTCATATGAGATTATACTATTCAGGAGTAATTTAGTTCAAATCTGAAGTCAATCCATCCACAGGAAAATTTCAAAGCTTACGGTTAGTGAAAAAACTTGTTTCATCGATGACTATGGTTCTGGACCATATAAAAGGCCCATCGGAGAAAGTTTTAAGGTAAGGTAAATACCCACTTTTATATGTAAAAAGTATGAAATAATTAGTTTACATTTATGTATTAAAATGTGACTTCTTATTTCAGAGAAAAAAGGTGTCTAATAGCCCCCTTAAGCCGGCGACTTTGGGTCAATTGAATCTTTCTATCAGTACAGTAATAAAAGAAATGTAGGTTCGATCCCCAGTGAGGTCGGATTTTTTTTTTCATAATTTTATTATTTTATCCGATACTTACAGTTGAAAATGTAAAGCTTTTGAGAAATAGTGTTGATTTAAGCCTTAATAAAATATCAGAATCCTTTCCGAACCTTTCAGAACTATTTATAAGGGAATATCCAAGAACGTGACGGTTTATTACAATCCTGAACCGATTTTAATGAATATATTAGCGTTTAATTTTAACAATATTCAAAAAATATCAAATAAGTTTACGTAATGTACCCCTATATTTCACCATAAAACGTTATCAATCGTAAGGGATCTGTAGAGATCAAGAAGCTTCCCAACAGATGTCTGTTAACAAAGTTCGGAATGGTTCAGAAGAGACCAATACCAAAAACCAGAGAGGTTCAGAAAGTTTCATTTTAGCAGGAACATTTCCGAACCTTTACGGACCTTTTAACCAGGGGAGTAAATCATAATTAGTCAACGGTCCGAAGTAAAATTGCAAATACTTGATGTAAAGTTATGATCTATTAAATAAATCTTTACTCTGCATGTTTTTAAATAGCTGAATATAAAAATCCATTCAATCGTTACGCATTCTGCCCCAGAATGACTCGATTCTTTGATTTCTTGTACTCTCACCTTGTATGAAACTTGCATCTCTAGAGTAATCATCATGATGATTTTTTCTTAAATATACTTGCAAAGATCCAATCATAGTATTTTCTGATCCTTTGTCGCACCTTATCATTGTAGGTAAAAGCTCTAACTGCTCAACACTTTTGAGGAAATAATAAGCTGTAACATTTGAGTTATTATTGGTAGTAGCTACCTCAAGCGAAATAGCATATCTAGAATAGCCTATGAACTCACGGATTGCGAAATCGCATTGCTTCAATTTATCGTACCCATCCAAATGCCAGACAAAATTGGAGCCAGGACTCAGATAAACTCTTCTCTTTAATTTGTTGCCATATCGATTGGCTATTGCTTCAGGATGAGCTTCTTGTAATATTCTATAAACAGTTTCTCTTTTAAATTTTAAGTGATATTTACTTTTCAATTTTTGGCATAAGGATCTATACCCTAAATTGTATCCACATGACATGGCTCTTCAATTATCGCGGCACATATACTCCTAATTTCAATTTCTTGAAAACCCTTTTTCTTTAGATCAAGAGGTGGCAGTATTTTTTTTACAGTGCTCAAACAAATGTAAAAATTATGTTTTCTTGATAAGAAATCTAAAATTTCTTGCTGAGTGCAATTTTTTGCTTCCTCATAGAGGAAGCTTTGTGATAGTAAAAAAAAAAGTTTATGAGATAATGTGTTAGAAATGTTATTTAGCAAATTTGGAATCGAAATACACTATTTTTAGAAAATGTCCGTATGGATGTGTGTGTGTGTGTGTGTGTGTGTGTGTGTGTGTGTGTGTGTGTGTGTGTGTGTGTGTGTGTGTGTGTGTGTGTGTGTGTGTGTATGTCCGTCCGTATACGCTGATATCTCATGATCTACTCGACCGATTTTAACGGGAGAGTGATCATTTTTTTAGATTTTGCTTCCACAATTGGAGTCAATATTCTATTTTTGTAAAATTTAATTTTTTTTTTTATAGCCATTTTTTAATTTTCAAAATTTTTATTTTCGATTTTTTTAATATTTAGAACAAATATTATTTATATATCATGAATTCTCTGTATGTAGGATAAAATTATCTACAATTTAAAAAAAGAAAAAAAGTCGGTAGCTATATTTCGTCATAAGTTATTGATGAAAACGTAATTTTTTGTAAATAGGTTATTTCGAAATTAAAAAAAGATATTAACATGAATATTTTTTTGGTTATAAAAGATATTAAGTACTATAACTTACTAAATTTTTAGGTTTTTTTGTTCATTATTTTTTGACAAAAAAAAAAATTATAAAAAAAAGTGATTTTTTTTGTCGTTCAATAACTATAGTAAATTTGACTTAATCACTTTGAAATTCTTTGTAGGGGTAGATTTTGTATACCAATCGAGTGAGTTCTTTGGGCAAAAGGATTGATCCATAAATTTCGAAGATATTTGAGGATAAAATTTTTTCAATTTTTTTAAAATCGTAATTTCTCGAGAACGGCACTATTTATCTAAATGGGGTGGGTGGTATTCGAAAGAGAATTAAATTACCTATATTTTCTAAAAAAATTGATTCTCTAGCTATCATGGTTCTTTTGTTATTAACAAAAACGTAAAAATTGAAAAATGAAAAAAATGAGTTTTATATGTAAAAATTGTTGTTTTGGTCAATTCTGACCAGATCCGTTGGGAGCAGGAAAGAAAATAGACTACGATGCTAAGTAGTTGCAACGTTTCGTCGACGGGTTTGTCGACCTCTTCAGGCTTTATTAAAAAAAATATATAATAATATAATTAACAGAACGAGCTCACACTAGTCTTAACTTACGATGGTTGAAAAAATTTTAAAAAATGCGAAACGAATTACCTAAGTTATCGCACAGCGATCCGTCGAGTAATGTGAAAGTACATAGCAACATGACTTATATATATATATATATTGGCTTCCTACCAAAACGTAAACAATAACAAATTTTGAATTAGATCGAGAATATACTTTACTTTTTATGTAACAGCTTAAAGATAGATTTGTATTCTCTACTGAGATTCTGTGTATCTTCTTTTTTGTTTATTGTATTTGGTGTACTGTTAATAAATAACATTTCAGAAATAAGTCTTTTATTATAGTTAATTTCAATATCTCTAATTGTTACTGCTTCAAAATCAAATTCATGATTATATTCATTTTTATGTATATTGACAACCAACTCATCATTATTATTCTTACGATCTTTAAGCTGTTACATAAAAAGTAAAGTATATTCTCGATCTAATTCAAAATTTGTTATTGTTTACGTTTTGGTAGGAAGCCAATATATATATATAAGTCATGTTGCTATGTACTTTCACATTACTCGACGGATCGCTGTGCGATAACTTAGGTAATTCGTTTCGCATTTTTTAAAATTTTTTCAACCATCGTAAGTTAAGACTAGTGTGAGCTCGTTCTGTTAATTATATTATTATATATTTTTTTTAATAAAGCCTGAAGAGGTCGACAAACCCGTCGACGAAACGTTGCAACTACTTAGCATCGTAGTCTATTTTCTTTCCTGCTCCCAACGGATCTGGTCAGAATTGACCAAAACAACAATTTTTACATTTGACAATGGGGAGTAAAATTGTGAATACAATTACAAACTCAAGTTATGAGTTTTATATGTTCAACTATTACAAGAGTAAAATTGTCTTATTCGCTTCAAAATTCATTGTAGAGGTATATTATTGATAGTTCTCGGATGAGTTCTTTTGGCAAAGTGATTGGTTCATAAATTTCAGAGATATTTGATGTTAAAATTTTTCTAGACATTTTTAAAATCTATTTCTTGAGGATTAATTTATAATTTTTTTTTAATTTAGTTTATAATTAAATTTATTTTAATTTATAAAAAGATAATTTTAGTTTATAATATCCCTGAAAATTATGAACCAATCATTTTGCCAAAAAAACTCTGCCGAGAACTATCAATAATATACCTGTACAATAAATTTTGAAGCGAATAAGACAATTTTACTATCGTAATAGTTGAACACCCAAAACTCATTTTTTTTTTAATTTTTAAATTTTTACATTTCTGTTAATAACAAAAGAACCGCGATAGCTAGAAAATTAATTTTTTTTAGAAAATATAGGTAATTTAATTATGTTTCGAATGCTATAAATTACATTCAAATACATAGAGCTCTAAATATCAGTTGCAAATTTATAGGCAATTGTGATATATATTTTATGTATGTGAAATTTTGTGGAAATGTATAATCTATAAAAACTTGAATAAATTATGTTGGAGTTTTGTTATTTCTGTCTTTCTGAAGTATTAAATTTTAAGTATTGGAATTAAAAATTAATTAAAGGAATCAGTAAATTAAGTTTGAGGAAGCTACGTGCCAATGAATTGGCAGCGGTTTTTTAAATAGTGTTAAATCAATTCTTGCAAATACATTTTTTTTTGTAGGTAGATAATCAAGCTGAAACAAAATCAATTAAGTATTAATCAAAATATACATAGGAATCTCTGAAAATTATATAAATATTTAATATAATGATATACAAATTCAAATCATAACCTTAAATTGTAAGCTATACAGGTGCATTTCATTTCTATTTCCCTACAATATCAGTTGCACATGTATTTACTAAATGATACAAAATTAACTATTAAGAATTATCTTCCCTGTAATAATTGTGTGATTTTGTGTCAGGTATAAGGAAGAAAAATTGATGAAGGACATGCGCAGATGCGCTTGCTTTTCCTTTTCTTGCAGTCAAGAATGTCAAGATTCTAGCTTTCAGAGAATTGGCAGCACTGCGCGGCTGCGCGTACTCCAAAAATTATATAGCATATAGCAAAATAACGCACGCACGGTCTCACTCGCATCGTCAGACGTGAACCAACCGGAATTCCGTAGCTAACTTCAGTGTCATATCGCCCACGTGAGCTTCTAGGGGCATAAATGTGTGTACTCTTTCTAATATAGTTACCTTGCTATGGGTACACTTATAAGAATAAGGACCGTTTGTTTCACTTATTAGAAAATTAGAGTTGTACCGTTTTTCCTGGATATTGGATAAAAAAATTGGAGTTATATGTCTTTTTTCGGGAATTACTCTAAAAAAAAAGTGGAGTTATATGTTTTTTCGGGAATTATTCTAAAAAAAATGTGGAGTTATGTGTTTTTTTCGGGAATTATTCTTAAAGAATTGAGATACGTTGTTATTCCGGCAAAATGTTGTAAAAATGGAGTTATAGCGTTTTCCCTTGGGTTGATTCAAGACAACGAGTGCACTTTCTTAATTTCTGTCACAATTTCATGATAAAGGCGTGTTCGAAGATAAGAAGTAAGGCATAAAACCTATTTTGAAAAACACGTCACTTACGTTGTTTTTCCGGGAAGCCACAGAATTAATAATTGTTTTAATTTAACAATCTCTACAATAAAGTTGAAAGATTGTTACACATATAAATTGTCATTTGAGATTTTCGCTTAGTATCTTAAAAAATTGTGAAATCTACAATTAACATTTTACAAAGGTATAGCTCCATACTTATAGACAAGTATGGATCTTTTCTTATTCGTTGCAAATTTTCGACTCTATAAAAATCAAAAGTTCATGCAAAACTTATACGTTGAGAAAACTAAACTCTCTCTCTCTCTCTCTCTCTCTCTCTCTCTCTCTCTCTCTCTCTCTCTCTCTCTCTCTCTCTCTCTCTCTCTCTCTCTCTCTCTCTCTCTCTCTCTCTCTCTCTCTCTCTCTCTCTCTCTCTCTCTCTCTCTCTCTCTCTCTCGTCTTTTCTTACTTAACAACTGTATAAGAGCCTAAATATTTTTTTGAAACGACCAACAAGACATTTTGTAGTAAAATCCTGCACCCGTCGTGCAAACATTATTGCGTCTAGGTTTGACAAGTGACGACCAGTCGAGAGCTGCTCTGGGGTGTTCCTAGTTCTTTTTCCTATACATACTTGGTGGGCCCAACGGTATGCAGTTTACTGGTGGAATATTTATAAATTAATTATAGAAACATAATTAATTAACTAGAGAATACTAAATTTCTGCATAAATTTATTAACAATAATGTTATATACTTATTATATCAATTGATTAACAATAATGGACTCACTTATATGAATCCACTATAAATAATTACATAAACTTTAACTTTAATTCGTACCATTTACGTGTACAATATTTTATAATATTTATTGATTGATAATACATATTTTATAATATAATATTTGTATATGCGCGTAATGCCCATTTCCATTTTATTACAAAAATGTTTTTACTTTTGTCCGCCTTTTCTAAACGGCGGTGAGACTAAAAATTAGTATTAATCATTTATCGTCAACTCAAAAGAGCTAGGATAAAAAAAGAAATAAATATGCCGTTTTATTTTATATATGCTTTTATGTATTTTTCATTAATAACGTTAATAAGCATTATATGCCTATTTTGACTCTTCTTCGCTTTTTAATAAAAACAGTGTGACAGATTCACTGACCCGTTATTAATAAATAGAAGCAGTTGATTTATACATTTTATCTGAAGATAAAATAATTGAATATTTATATGGAATTTCTATAAACTGTCAACACCTTAAACTACAAACCGTCGGGCCCACCAAGTATACGAGGGTCATTTGACAAGTACCTAGCCTCACCGCCAGATGGTGCCACTATCGCACCAGAAATACACTATAGTGCAGTATCTTCCTGTAAACGGTTACAGACGAAATTTCAGCCGGATCGGAGTTGTAGTTTATTTTTGAGAGCGTGTAAAAGCAAATGTGTCCGTTGATTTTTGAAAAAATGGAGAAAGAACAATATCGGTCGGTGATTCGATTCTTGTTTTTGGAAGGGAAATCGCGCAGTGAAATTAAAGAACGCTTGGATGCAGTGTATGGGGATTCTTCTCCTTCGATGGCGACCGTTAAATTTTGGTATAACGAGTTTCAACGTGGTCGTACGTCGGTTTTTGATGATCCACGCCCAGGTGCTCCGAAAACAGTCACTACGGAGGAGAACGTGACAAAAATACACGATATCGTTTTGTCAGACCGCCAATTAAAGGTGCACGAGATAGCTGCGATAGTAGGCATCTCAGAAGAACGCGTGTGGCATATCCTACATGAGATTTTAGGCATGAGGAAGTTGTCAGCAAGGTGGGTGCCGCGTTTGCTGACTGCAGACAACAAGCGCATCCGTGTGACCAGTTCAGAGCAGTGTTTGGAGCTGTTTAATCGCAATCCAAAAGAGTTTTTGCGTCGTTACGTGGCCGTCGACGAAACATGGATTCACTACTACACTCCAGAGACCAAGGAGCAGTCAAAACAGTGGACCTTACCCGGTGAACCTGCTCCGAAGAAGGCGAAGACGGTCCCGTCGGCCGGAAAGATGATGGCCACTGTTTTCTGGGATTCTCAAGGTGTGATTTTTATTGACTATCTGGAGAAGGGCAAAACGGTCACAGGACAGTACTACGCCGAACTATTGAGCCGATTTGACGCCGTGTTAGAAGAAAAACGGCCCCATTTGTCTAAAAAGAAAGTGCTTTTCCACTACGATAATGCACCGGCTCACACTTTTGCACTCGCCACGGCTAAATTGGTCGAATTACGCTACGAACTGCTGCCCCATCCACCGTATTCTCCAGATTTGGCTCCGTGCGACTTTTTTTTGTTTCCGAACCTAAAAAATTCGCTCGCCGGGAAGAGATTCCACTCCAATAACGAAATAATCGCCGCCACGGAGGCCTATTTTGCAAACCAAAAGAAAACATTTTTTTCAACGGGGTTAAAAAAATTGGAACACCGCTGGACCAAGTGTATTCAACTAAAGGGAGACTACATTGAAAAATAAATTTTATTTTTTGTAAAATTTTGGTGTTTTCATTTGTAGGCTAGGTACTTATCAAATGACCCTCGTATATGGGAAAAAGGAAGGCCACCCTAGAGCAGTTCTGGAGTAATCTTCACTTGTCCAACCTAGATGCAATAATGTTCGTACAACGGGTGCAGGATTTTACGCCCTTGTGTGATAAATAATTGGTGAGGCCAGCTTCGCTATAGCCCTCGGGCATCACAACGCGGTAGTATCTATTTGATTTTCGTTTAAGAGGGTTGGGGAGAGAGAGGTGTAAATATTTTCTTTAGAATACGAAAACAAATATACTTGCCTTAATGTATACCTTAGTAGAAAGTTATATTATCCAAAATGATCAAAAGTAAAAATATTTAAAACTTCTGTTTCTTAAAAGATGTTATAATTGGTCTAATCTCAATTCCTTCATACATTATTTTACTACAGAATGTCTTGTTGGTCGTTTCAAAAAAATACTTAGGCTCTTCTCAAAGTTTTTCGTGGAGTGCTTATACAGTTGTTAAGTAAGAAAAGACGAGAGAGAAAGAGGGAGAGAGAGAGAGAGATACAGAGAGAGAGATAGAGAGAGAGAAAAAGAGAGAGAGAGAGAGAGAGAAATAAATAATTTAGTTTTGTCAACGTGTAAGTTTTGCATGAACGTTTGATTTTTATAAATAGATTCGATAATTTGCAAGGAATAAGAAAAATCGATACTTGTCTATAAGTTATGACCTTTGTAAAATGTTACTTGGAGACTTCACAACTTTTTAAGATACTAAGCTAAAAATTCAAATGCAAATTTATATGTGTAAAAATCTCGCAACTTTATTGCAGAGATTGCCTAATTAAAACAATCGTATATTAATTTTGTGGTTTCGCGGAAAAACAACGGAAGTAACGTGTCTTTCAAAATCGGTTTTATGCCTTATTTCTTATCTTCGAGCACTCCTTTATCACGAAATTGTGACAGAAATTAGGAAAGTGCACTCGTTATTTGCAATCATCAGAAGGAAAAACGCTGCAAATCCATTTGTTTCAACGTTTACCCGGAATAACCACGTATCTTCATTTTTTTATAATAACTCCGAAAAAAACCACATAACTCCACATTTTTTAAAGAATCATTCCTGAAAAAACCATATAACTCCACCTTTTTTAATCCAATATCCTGGAAAAACGATATAACTCCGCTTTTCCTATAAGAGAGACAGCCGTTCCTTATTCTTATAAGTGCCCGCGGAAAAAAAAAATTTGTGGGCCATACATTGCCCACAGTGTTGGACAAGTATGGGCAATATATGGGCCATTGCAAGCCACATTAGAGCAGTATATGGAAGATACTCGGCCCCGGCGCCTGAGCCGAATTCGGTCTGGAATCGGGCCATAGTATTCCCACCAGTATCCCATATAGTTTCCATATAGTTGCAATTTAGTCCCAAATTTATTTTCATGAGAACCATTAACAAAAAAAAAACAACATAAATAAATAAATAAGAGTAAAAAACAATCCTATTGTGCCTATTGTGCATGTAGTGGGACTGTAAAATATATATATATAAAAAAAAAAATTCTTTGAGTGGATTCGAACCTCGAACCTTTGAATTATTAGACTTGCTCGCTACTGACTGAGCTATTTAGTTATGTTTATATCAAAGGATCAAATGGAGATTATCTAGGTTGTAATCTGAAACGAATGATGATGTCGTTCAAGTATTAACCTTCATTTGATCCTTTGATATAAACATAACTAAATAGCTCAGTCAATAGCGAGCAAGTCTAGTAATTCAAAGGTTCGAGGTTCGAATCCACACAAAGAATTTTTTTTTTTTTTTTTTAATAATAATTTTACAGTCACAGTACATGCGCAATAGAATTGTTTTTTACGCTTATTTATTTATTTTTTGTTTTTTTCTTTTGTTAATGGTTCTCATGAAATTAAAAATATGGGACTAATATGGGAACTATATGGGATACTGGTGGGAATACTGTGGCCCGATTCCAGCCCGAATTCGGCTCAGGAGCCGGGGCCGAGTATCTCCCATATATTGCTCTAATATGGCTTGCAATGGCCCATATATTGCCCATACTTGTCCAACACTGTGGGCAATATATGGCCCAGAATTTTTTTTAGCGCGGGTGTACACCTAGCAAGGTAGATGTATTAGAAAGAGTACATACATTTGCCTCTACAAGCTCCCGTGAGCGATAATTCATATTAATCATGTATAGTTGCCGAAAAAACAATGTAATTGCCATTAAGATCGGAAAACCCACATAACTCCACTGAAATTTTTGTTTATTCCTGGAATAACCATGTAAGTAAAAATCGTTTTCTAAGACATGAACGCTATTTGGTCTAGTTACTATGGTAAGAAATGTGTTATTTAAATTAGTATTCATTAGTATTCATAGATGCGGTTTTTAATTCAATCTTATTTGTTTCGATTTAAAACACCGATGCGAATCTAAAAACTCGATTTACTCGAAATAATGAATAGTGGAGATAAGTCGTTATTCCTAGAAGTCACAGAATTAATTTAAGGTGGTCTTACACCTAAAAATTTTGAAAAAATCAACTTTTTTTATTGAATTTTTTAATTAAATATGTTATTCTGAACCTAAAAAAACTAGTTTGGATCAAAAATTAAAAAAATTAAAAATGATATGGTTAAAAGAGCTTACTATCTTCAAAATGACGAAAACATTGATTTTCCTTTTTTTTTTTGCCTTTTCTATAGGTTTCTGATGTATATAAGAACACGTTTAATGGTATGTGTTTTAAAATATCAAAAAACATTATTTAAGACTTATTAGTATAAGAATTCTAAAAAATAATAATTAAATTTAAATACGGAATTTATTATAAAAATAATATAAACCATATTCTGGAATTTGAAATCCAGTGGAATCGTCTTTTGAGTTGTGACAATTTTGCACTTCTGTTCTAGTAAAGTGACCATTCCGTCAACGAAATTTGACAGCAAATTACTATATTAATGCTCCCTTTTGTATACGTATATACTTATAAAGCTATAATACCATATTAGTGTCAACACAGCAGACAGCTCAAAATCTCAAATAAGCCAAGATACATAACCATGTTATTTCAACAGTTTGTTTTGCAGAGTTTTTGCTTCCAGATAGAGAAAGACTTTTTCTTAGTGCTTAATTATTTTTATTCATAAGTGAATTTAGGACTAAAAATTTACTGTATTATGTATGTGAAGATATATGTCTGAAAAGTGTAATTGTAATTATAATACAAGCGTGTAGTGTCAGTTTTGTTTAAATTTGGAAAGTAGTTTCAGTTCAAGATGGGAATGCTGTATGAAAATTAATACTGAAAAACATGTGCATTGGCAAGATTGAATTAAGTATTTTAAAGAAGAGGCAGTAAAAATTTGTATCGCATAAAAATAAATACACCTTGTTTCTAAGAAAGATGAAAGTGACATATTAAGTCTAACTCACTATAGGATATATAATTCAATTCAGAAGATTTGTGAATTGCAATAAGTGTCAAGATGTATCTATACACATAAAAGCGACAAGCCTTCTCACAAGAAAATAGGCTTAAATTCAAGATATATTTAATATTTAATATGTGTAATCAAGTAATCATTAAAAGAATGGGCTTATCGGCTTTTATATACTTATGTACTTTTGTCTATGACAGTGATGGCTTCTTAAGTTTCGATTTGGATCATTGGGATTTCATATTTCATAAGACCTGGCGCATATTCTACATTTATTTTAGTATTATAAATAATAATCTAACTCAGTACAGTGTGTTAAAAAGTGATTCAACAGTGGATGAATCAAAAGTACAAAAGGACAGATTGAACAGTAACTTTTAATGGAACGAATGCTGCTAGCTTAGCAATAACTTTTAATGGAACGGATGCATGCAAGGTGCCAGAGCTTCTGTTTTAACCATTTTATATGGGAGAACAGATAACAGATATACAGGAAAATGAGTTTCAAGAAGGAAAAGAATGGGGATTAAATGGCTGATTATTTTCTGAGTCTTATGGTATTTTTCTTTGCAGGCTTGTTTCTCAAAATGTCATTTTTTAAATGTCATTTTTTAAATTCAAAAAAATGCAAAAAATTATTGCAAAAAAATCAGTTTTTGCCATAAAAGAAATACTAATACATAAAAACCTTAAAATTGCAACTCTTACGTCCATAACTACATAAATTAGGAACAACTTGCACTTTGTCCCATGAAAATCCATCATGCGGTCTCAGAGAAAAGTTACGACAAACTTTTTTTCTTGAAAATGCTATAACTGAGGGTAAAATGAGTTTAAGGACCTCTGCCTTGGCTCATTTTATTCAAAATAAGTTATATTTACAATATATTTTGATTATTTTATTATAATAATAATTTTTATCATTTTTTTAGGTAATTTTGGCCAGAAAGGCCTATAGGTGTAAGACCGCCTTAAGAGCTAATTAATAAATACTAGCGCAAACAAATAGGCATCTATACTAATATTGCTGGATAATATGTTTCCAGTGCAGAAGGATAATATTCCTATATAAAAGGCAGCTACCGATCTAATATCAAATTGAAGCTTTGTTACGTCCTGAGACGCATTGCGAAAATTTAGAATACTATTTAAAATTTAATCCTATCAGATATTTCCTGACACACAACGACGAGAACGCAATTTTATACGACGCAGCATTTCGTTCATGCGACACCGTGACGTAGCGAGTCACCGACCTCCATAAAGATAACGCGTACAATTTTTAGAAATCAGCATATCACAATGCTACCATTTAAACGTGTATAAGTCGCAACAAAGAGTTTCTTAATAAGATGATTCCACATTATCGTTCAATATCATCTATAACCCAGTTATCCTGTGTTATATATACAGCAAAGTGCGCCGCGCGCATCAGTCACAGTTCAAACCATATTGCAGGACAACTGGAGAACTCCGTCGGCCGCAGACGACATTCGAGGGAAATTCAAATTAAGAGTTGTTATCGCAGTTAATTCGTGAACTCAGTACGCTACGGTCGAAAGTAGAAGTAGTTATTTTGTAAGGCTCAATAAGAGCCCATATCAATTTGTAAGTCAGATTTCACATAAATAAATAATTTTTACTCAAGTTCTCTGGTACAATTCATATGATTACAAAAATTAATAAGAATTGACAAAATAAGTGATTGTGGAAATTAAACGTTCAAACCAAAATAGATCACGTGAAAAATAAGAACGGTTGAATACAAATAAGAAGTTGAGGAAAAAATGAATAATAAAAAGATTTAAAAAGGAAAAAAATAAATCAATAAGTACTACAATAAATAAGCAAAATATCATAATAACAAATTACAATTACAAAATTAAGAATAATTATCACATAAATCAAAAATACATTGTGTGAAAAATAAAAAAAAAATAGGATAACGGTCAACACAGCTCAAGAAAGTGAATAATAATATAAAACAAATTAGTTAGTTAAATAATCATTGCATAAATAAATATGGTATTTTAAGCAAGATAAGAGATAAAACACTGAAATATTAAACAAACGGAAAACCAAATCCATAGATGTGTAAAAACAGTAAATAAATAAGTAAACTCTATTTATTATTTTTTTATATTTATCATTATATTTATTATTATTATATTATATTTATAAATTATATTTATTATTATTTTAATGGCCAGAAGCCCCTCTGGCCATTAAAATTAAATTTTTTGTTTTTTTCCGTTTCTTTTAGTACATTATAAAAGGGCTCGGCGATGAAAATTGGGAGTTGACGAAAATTCGGATTTTGAATAGTTTATTTTAGAATAAAAAAATGGTTAATGGTTATTTTTTTATTCTGAGTGGTGGATCTTGTTAATGAGATAACCTACTAAAAATTTATCACTACCCAAGTTCAATAAAATAATTCTATTGGCGGGGATGGGTTGTATGGGTCCTCCAGGTCCCACTTGGAAAATAGTACTTACCGACACTTTTGGAGAAAAAAAACTGTCATTGATCTTAGTTAAAGCCTCCACAATTATAGTATACAGAAAAAAGTCACTTTTTCCCCGGGAAAGGGGTCTTGGTACGAAAGAGTTCATAAGATGATCCCACATTATCGTTCAATATCATCTATAATGCAATTATCCTGCGTTACATATACAGCAAAGTGCGCCGAGCGCATCTGTCACAGTTCAAACCATATTACAGGACAACTGGAGAACTACTTCGGCCCCAGACGACATTCGAGGGAAATTCAAATCAAGAGTTGTTATCGCAGTTAATTCGCGAACTCAGTACGCTACGGTCGAAAGTAGAAGTAGTTATTTTGTAAGGGTCAATAAGAGCCCATATCAATTTATAAGTCAGATTTCACATAAATAAATAATTATTACTCAAGTTCTCTGGTACAATTCATTTCGGAGAACCTTCATCATCAAAAGAGTAAGTTTTCAATTACAACCGACAAGATAAAAATATTGTATATATATAAAAGTATATTTCCTCATTGTCAAGACTTCACAGCTTAATTAATTATCTCCCTATACAAAAAGTAGCTATTTATCTATAGTATCCAATTGAAGCTTAACCTTTAGAGGACGGGGTGGTCGATATTTCAACCATCTGGTCCAAATATCGATCACCCCCGTCCTCTAAAGGTTAAAGATAATTTCCGAGCGTTACATATGAAAAACGTAAAAACATTTCGGTACATTCGCATGAATGCAAAGCTCTGATTGGTATGCACTATAACAGTGAATCCATATTGTGTAGCCATATGCCATGTGTCGTGCGATTTATGCCGTGCCAATTTTCGAAGTCTACAAAAAAATTTATTAGCACAAGAAAAAGTGTAATAGACAGTAAGTCGACGTACGCGTCTATTCCAGTTTATCCTGTGTTAGTAAATTTTGTAGATGTCAAACAACATTTTCTCCTTGGCACGGTCCAAATCGCACTGCACGCGGCACACAATACGAAATGTTGATTCACTGTGATTTTCCCACAAAGTATTGATAGTGGGTGCTCTTCTGTTACTATCATATGATACGCAAGAAGGGAAAATAAAATTTAGGAATATTTGGATTTCCATAGACTTATTCCTTTATTTTAAATGAGACTATGAATTGTTTTTCTTTATTTTAAATAGAAAAAATTTAATGTATACCGATGTTAAATTATATTTTTTTTCTGCCATTACATTATTAATATTTTCATTCAATTTCCTAACCAATTGTATTTGACATAATCTTTTGATTGCTCCATGAGCAAATATGTACAATAGCTTAACATACAGCACTGACCTTGACTAAATTCGATGAAGTAGAATATTGCTTCTTAAACCAAGGCTTAGACTCATATTTGAAATAAATATCATAAATGTTTAAGGTTTGCAAGGATCCTAGATCCAGACGCACTACAGCGTCACAATCCACTTGCAAATTAAAATATTGGTTGCAGATTCAAAAACTAGCCATGACAGTAATTCATATTAGCGCTCAATATACTATAATGTTCACAGAACTGATGGCTCCTCTGAAACATTTGTCATCCCACATCATGAACCAATCAATAATTACAAAAAGCATTTTGGAGAAAAAACAATAGTACCATTAGAAAGAGGAGGAAAAAATCTATCGATATATGTACTTCGTTTTTTTCCGAGAGACTCAGCGAATGAATATGAGCGAGTTGAACAGAGTGCATTTTGCGCGAAAACGGCGCCGCGCGCGCCCGCTGGCTCGTTTCTGGTGGACGCTCCCATATATAACTTCTCGAAATTCTTATTGAAAATACTTCAATTAATAATCTATCATTACTACACATCTTGTAAAATTAAAACCAAACAGTTTATGAACTAAGAATCACTGTGAGAACAAAAACTTTTTCGACATACATTTATGGATATAACTTCTTGAAATTATTATCTGAATCTAGTGTAGAAAAAAGGTTACTGTGGACTTCTCTGAAACATTTTAGCGTCTCTTACCATGAGCAAATCATAAATAAAATTATTCTGAGCACTTGTATTCGTTCAAATATTCACAATAACACATGATTTTGGCATTTTTCTGGATTTAAATTTTCATTTTACATAATTTTTTGATTGATCCATGAGCAAATATCTACAACAGCTTAAGCACTGACATTGACTAAATTTGTTGAAGTAAAACAATTCATCTTAAACCAAGGCTCAGATCAATATTTCAAATAAATATCATAAATATCAAAGACTTGCAAAGATGCTTGATCCAGACACACTAATGTATCACAATATGTATAAAAAAAAATTAGCAATGACTATAATTTATATCAGGGCGTCATGTACTATATTCATGTACTATAATGAATATGTTCGCAGAACAGAAGACTCCTCTGAAAAATTTGTCGTCCCTCACCATGAGCCAATAATTAATTACATTATTCTCAACACTTGAGTTTGTTGGAATTTTTAGTTGGAACCTCTTGAATTAAAAACTGAACGTTGCTACACATCTTGTGAAATTAAAAACAGTTTATGAATTAGGAAACACTGTGAGAGTAAAAGCATTCTCGATATTCTTTTATAGATTAACAAAATAACAGTAATAAGACAAGCTGTAAAGTTCTTCAATAGTGTTCCCGAATGAATAAGTCGCATTCGCAAACCACTATCACTTAAGAAATTCTTGGAGACAGGTTTTATTCACATTACACAGTTCATTTTATTTTTTAAGCTTAAATACAATTTTATGGTTGAACCAGGTGGATCAGATAATAGAGCTGCTTTATAAAGCATTCGATTAGAATGCCATCTTTAACATAATATTTCCTTTTCTTACTAGTAGAATAGAAAAGTTTTCTTCCAGAAACATTTTGGAATCAATCTGATAATAATTTTTGGTGTAATCTTCTTAAACCATTTTAGTTTGATATCTACACTTCTATTCCACTAAACACAGTCATTTCCGTATCCCATTTAGCAATGTTATGAGACAAAATACTTGATTCATTATATACACTTCCAATATTTCGAGAAAATGTTGCAACTTACTAGTTCCGTGTTCTACATACTAAAAATAGATGTTTACATTCAAAGAACAATTAGGAGTACACTTCAGATAACAATACATAAAATTGAACACACTAGAGTGTCACTATCAGAAAAAATTTTTTATAATATCTTTTTATTGTTTAAAAACTTCTGACTGGCTAGTTTTTGCGTGAAATTCCCATTCTAGATACCAATCTAAAAAATATATAAAAAAATCAACACAAAGTGTCAATGCTCATATCTAACCGATATTATATATTTTTAAAAAGAGACATTTAGTAATTTAATACTTACCTAATTATTTTTTTCGTTGATATACACAAATCTTGCAGTTAATATATAAACTTGTATTTGCAAGGGCTACAAAAACAAAAAATGTTTCAGAAAAACTACATTCACAACCTAAAAATAAGTAGAATATATATTTTAATATTACTTCGCATATGTGTGTTAATTTTCTTAATATAATAATAAAAAATACTTACCACCAACTATTTTAGATCTGTTTTCTATTTTTTGTAGTTGTAGGTCATGTGTACAAATGGCAAAATATGTTATACGTATAAAATCAGAATACCATGAAACTAATCATTTTTCTAAATATAAATAGTATATTACATACCTAGGCCAGTAAAATAAGAAATGTCTCAGATCACATGTGATTGTTGGTCGAGGCAAAACCGAGGAACTTCATTTGGCGCAGCGGCCAGGATGTTGGCGCTTTCCGGCACCGTCGAGCAGAAAAATAGTATAGACACAATAGTATAGACTAGGTATGTAATATACTATTCGACACCTCTGATAATTCTCATTATAACAACCTAGAATAAAAATAATAATTTTATAAATCGTTTTAATAAAATAATAACAAAAATCTCTGTCTCTTGTTTATATATATATATATATATATTCCCCCTTTTCGCGTGTTGTGTGAGAATGAATATATATATATATATATATATTCCCCCTTTTCGCGTGTTATGTGAGAATGATTATATATATATATATATATATATATATATATATATATATATATATATATATATATATATATATATATATATATATATATATATATATATATATATATATATATATATATATATATATATATGTCGTTCCTGTACTTTTTTTTAAAAGTATGCGCGGGGGGTCGTCGATTTTGTCGACGATTTTTTTTATGAAAGTACATATAAAAAAAATAGCTTGTGCAAAATTTCAGTCCCTTATCTCATTCCTAATTCCTGCTGGAATTTTTTTAAACCCTGATTTTGACCTGTTTTTAGCCAGTTTTCAAAAAATTCTAAAAGGCTGAAATTTTAACAAAATGAGGTCGGTGAGGTCTCATTTTTTTGTCTTTCTTCAAATTTTAAGAAAAAAAAATACACTGATATGAAATGATGATTTAGGTTTTATTGGCGATCTGTGGTATGGCCATTGCATTTCATCATTTTTAGATCATCTTTAAACCTCTATATCTCGTAACTGGTTCCACATTTTTGAGCTCACTAGGTCTCAGTTTTTTTTGTCTCAATGAGACCTTTAATTTCTTTTTTTGAGGACCTAAATTGATTGAATAGACTTCAAGATACAGCCTTTTGAAGTTGACGTTTTTATCAAAAATCGCGAAAATCAACCGTGTTCATGGTCACAGTGTCAACCGAATTTTAATTAAAAATCATTAACAAAAGTATTTTTCATTAGAATATGATGTGATCTAACTATACTCTTTTCCTATCATAGGAAAAAGTCAAAAAATTATTTTTTGTCGAGCATTATAATATCTAATTTTTCGATACCTAAAATAATCAAAAATGACTCTCTGCTGACATGAATTCTACCATCTTATAATTATTTTTGACACGTATACGTAACATAGACACAAAGGTGGTTCCTAGAGCTTTAAAATCCGTAGTCGCTGATTTTTCTAGGACCACTAGATCCAAAGTTATAGCCGTTTTTATAAAAAAATATTTTTCAAGTGGTAAAATTAGAGCTTGTGAAATATAGGAAAAGTTTTATTTACAAGATCAACTATAAGTTTGGCATAATTGTCCTAAAGTAAGTGCTGAGGCTGCATATTTTGAAGATCTTAGGCCGTGTCTACACTATGCGAGAAGCACGTGCGATCAGCCCAAGCGATGCGAGCAAGCAATGCGTGTTGGACAAAATATTTAAAATACTTAAAATGATAAATAATATCATTTCACTACGATATTATTGACGATATTATTTATCGCTAAATATAGATCTACTAACTGATCTAATACGATTGTTCGGGATTGAAGTATCCAAAGTGCCCGCTAGATGGCAAGCGTCCGATGCGCTCCCACTATGAAAAACATCACCCAGTGGGCTTAAATAGAGTCCTGCGGCGCCTAGTCGCTACTTGCTTTATGCACATTCCTTTTACCTTACCACTTTCCGTTTTACCTATACAATGCCTTATTGCCTGTTTACTCGTAAGCATAAGCGTTCACACCTTTTTCTGCAATCAACTTTCACTTTCGAGTAGAGTTGGTTGCATAGACTCTTGAAGTCTAATTTTCCCGTTTATTTCTTCTCGCTGACAAACCCTAATAATATAAACTCACGTTTACGTTCAATCGTATACAACGATATTATTTATCATTTTAAGTATTTCAAGTACTTTGTGCAAAACGTATGGCTTGTCGCATGCGCGCACCGGTTGCGCTTCTCGCATATCTAGTATAGACATGGTCTTAAATGCAGGTTTTCTATAGTTTTACGTGCGTTATACGTATAAGCTCAGGTTAAATGAAACATACATAGATAGTTTCATTTAACCTGTGTTGACGTAAGTTAATAGATGACAGACATCCATTTTTCTGTGCGAGACACCTGTGAACCCGTCATCCGTTACACGACACACGGCACGGAATGTCCTTAAACAATGAGTACAAGTTACAATAAAAAATGAAATGAATATTTCTAAGTAGAATTGTGAAGGTAGTTGAGCAGAACTATTACCAAGTATATCAGTATTGGTTCGGTTGAGTTTTATAAATTGTACAATTGTGTTTTGTAAGTGTTATCTTCTCAGGAATTGAAAGAAAATGATGTGCTATATTGGTGAATTGCATGAGGATGATAAATGTCATTTAGAGCATTACACAAGAAATAAATCTCTTAATCTAATTAGTAATGTTAGTAATGAATTAAAGCTGTATTTATCATTTAGGATTAAAAATTTTGATATTAATGTAGAAAATAAATTTATTTGCGACCATCATCTTCATAAATATGATACTCGATATACAAGTAGACAAAGGAAGTGTTGCAATTGTTTTAATAATCATTCAAAATCCATTGAGAATAATTTAGTAATGATTAGTGCTGATTGTGATAAATTTCGTAACATTTGTAATATAAATTTAGATCCAGGTAATAAGTACTGTAAAAACTGTGAGTTCAAAATTACATCAATAATAACAAAAAATGCAGAAAAAGATGAAAACTCTGGGAATGATGGTTTAAACGTAAATAATAATGAGCAGCTGTCTTCAAGTAGTCAAGTTTCTTCAAGTAGCCAAGTGTGTACATCAGAAAGTTCAGAAGATATATTATTGAGCCAAGGATTTCAACGTTTAAATAAAATGCTCGATGGATTTGATGAACCTCCTCTTAAACGAGAGAAACTTAGTGATTATCGCTTGGAAAATAAAACATACAGTGTTTTAGAATCAATGAATACGAAATTTTGTACAACAGTTAATAAAACATTGAATCTTAATTTGCCAACTCAATGCAATCTTAAACAGCTACAAGAGGATAGTATGTCATTTCACGGAATGATTGGAAACATAATTAAGTGTTATAATGAAGAAACTAATTTTGGTAAAAAATATCGTTATTGACATTACTTCCAAATCATTGGAAATTTGAACAAGCAAAACATTATTTCCAATGTTCACGTTATATGTTTAATAAAGCAAAAGAACTTAAAATTACTGTAGGTAAGTTAAAAAATGGGTTGTAATAAATTCTTAATATCTTGATTATAGACATAGTGTAAACATATAGAATCGATAATCCTTTATACATTAGGTTACATATATTATATTACACTTGAGAATTATTAATAGAAAATTTTAGTTTAATTTATTAAAATCTATGTAATTTTTGTTCAAGCAACTATAATGATAAAGGGTACCCCTATAAAATATTTAATTTAAAATCCTCATAATTATTTATTTATATTACTCATGTATTATTACTTAAGTATTATTATTTATGTATTACTTACGTATTGCTTACGTATTGCTTAAGTATTGTTTACGGATTAAGTAAAATAATACATGAATTGTAATTTAAACATTTAAATGAAATCCGATTTAATTAGAAAGAATCTATATTTGAGAAATCTCAATGTTCTCTCTGTTTACAAGCTGTAATCTCATATTTTTTTTTATTTTTTAACATTGAGGAACGGGAGAAAAAAATAATTTCCAAAAAATGCGATTTTTAGGCCTTACTGGTATAAGGAGGTGAGATAGATCCCCGGAAAAATCGTAGAAAATTCTTTTTTTAGTATACTTCTATGAAATCACTGTCATTTTTCGCTTTCATTAATAGTGGCATTTTGCCTATCTGAACATGGGGTACCCTTCGTTATTCATTATTAGATAAAAAATAATAAAGTAATTATTGAATTTTTAAAAGAATTATTAAAATTAATATTAAAAAAAAAAAATAAAAAAAATTAATTCTAAACTATTTCCTTTCTTCCAATATAACAAGTCATAGTAATTAAAATAGAATAAACATTAAAAGCTAAATTTTATCGTCTTGATAATCGTTAAATTAAAAAAAATAATATTGTTATTATGATTTTATTTTGTGATTAATTATACACTATTTGAAATTAATTTCAAAATATATTTTTCCAGGTGTCTTAGGAACTATTAAGCGTAAAGTGTACATCATTCATTCTAATGAAGTTAGAGAATCTGTAACTCAGTATTATAGAGATGAAAACGATAGTAGAATATGTAGCGGCATTAAAGATTGCATCAGTGTTAAAAATCCTATTACTAATATCACAGAGAAGTTACAAAAAAGACTGTTGATGTATGATTTGAAGGATCTATACAACAATTGGGTGGAAGAAGACTATGAACAGCATTTTAAAGATCAGCGCAAACCAGGTTTCAGTATATTTGCTTCTTTAAGGCCAAAAGAATGTATTAGTGCTGGAGCACCTGGTACACATACAATTTGTGTATGTCCTATACACCAAAATGTCAAATTAAAATTGTCTGCCATCAACAAAAATTTAGCCTACCGAGTAATTTTAAATGATTGTGTTTGTTCAACAGATTGGAGCGATTGTATGCTACATCTTTGTGAAAACTGTCCTGGTAAAGCAGAAATTCTGAAAATATTGGAATCAAGCTCATGCGAAGATGTTTCAGAGATTGAATATCCATAATTGGGTAAATAATGCTGAATCACAATCTAATAATAGAGTCAGTCTTATTACGGTAAAAGAACCTACAAGAAATTTTATTATAAATTTAGCCAATGACTTATGGGAGTTAACAAAGCATCATTATGTGACTGAAATGCAAAAATGTTATTTAAAACATTGCAAAACAATTATTACTCCAGATACATGTATTATACTTCAAGATTTTGCTGAAAATTTCTTATTTGTTTGTCAAGACTCGATCCAAGCATTTTATTTTAATAATATACAAGCAACTGTACACCCGTTTGTAGTGTTTTATAAAGAAGACAATAACGACAAATTACAAACCTTATCTGTATGTGTTATTAGTGATTGTTTAAAACATGATGCTTGTGCAGTTAACACTTTTCAAGGGCAACTCATTGCACTTCTAAAACGAGATTTTCCGTTTATTGAGAATCTACATTATATGTCAGATGGAGCACCTACCCAATACAAAAACAAGTAAGAGTACTTTTATTGTAGTATATTAATACGTATTATATGAACAAAATAGACACCTTTAGATTTTTGTTCATTAAATGACCTGAAAAAATTTAATTTTAATTATTAAGAATACGTCAAAGTAATATTCTGAAAGTATATTTAATTTGTGTTTGAGATCCAGAACATCAAAATCCATAAAGATCCTGGACCTGCAGGTTACACCCGAGTTAAAATTTTACATTATGTAGAAAACAGCTTTAAAGATAAAATTACTAAAACAGTTCTTTATTTTTTCTGTATATCAAATTTAAAAAAAGCAACAACTTCTACGATGCAAGTTCAAATAATTTGTATTATTATGTACACAATATTAAACAGATTTATTTTATTTTTTATAATTTTTACCTTCAAGATAGTATTTATTTACTGTAGGAACAATTTCATTAATATCTGCCATCATGAGGAGGATTTCGGCTTAAAAGTTAAGTCGCACAACTTTTTTTCTACTAGCCATGGGAAAAGTCCGTGTGATGGATGTGGAGCAGTGGTTAAACGAACAGTACGCAGGGCATCCTTACAAAGAACATCAGAAAAACCAATTTTAAATCCAAAAGACATGTATGATTACGTTAGTGAAAATATTGATGGAATAAGGTAAAAATAATATAATTTAGATTTTTTGATGTCATTATGTGTTATAAAAATATAGAATATTTGGTTTTTAGATCTATTTGGGTGAGTCAACAAACAATTGAGAAAAGGTGTAAAGTACTAGAATGCCGTTTTAAATTGACCCGAACTATACAGAATACAAGAAAATATCATTGCTTTATACCCATTGATGATTCAACATTAAAAGCAAACCTTACTTCGTTTGATAATGATTATAAAATAGTTAAAATAAAATGAATATTACAAAAAAAATTTTACTTAAATTCTTATTTTCAATTTTAATTATCTATAAAGTCTGCATAGGTAATTTAATCAACCTAAAGCCATTACATCGCTTGGGCTGATCGCACGTGCTCCTCGCATAGTGTAGACACGGCCTAAGATCTTCAAAATATGCAGCCTCAGCACTTTTTTTAGGACAATTATGCCAAACTTATGGTTGATCTTGTAAATAAAACTTTTCCTATATTTCACAAGCTCTAATTTTACCACTTGAAAAATATTTTTTTATAAAAACGGCTATAACTTTGGCTCTAGTGGTCCTAGAAAAATCAGCGACTACGGATTTTAAAGGTCTAGGAACCACCTTTGTATCTATGTTACGTATACGTGTCAAAAATAATTATAAGATGGTAGAATTCATGTCAGTAGAGGGCCATTTTTGATTATTTTAGGTATCGAAAAATTAGATATTATAATGCTCGACAAAAAATAATTTTTTGACTTTTTCCTATGATAGGAAAAGAGTATAGTTAGATCACATCATATTCTAATGAAAAATACTTTTGTTAATGATTTTTAATTAAAATTCGGTTGACACTGTGACCATGAACACGGTTGATTTTCGCGATTTTTGATAAAAACGTCAACTTCAAAAGGCTGTGTCTTAAAGTCTATTCAATCAATTTAGGTCCTCAAAAAAAGAAATTAAAGGTCCCATTGAGACAAAAAAAACTGAGACCTAGTGAGCTCAAAAATGTGGAACCAGTTACGAGATATAGAGGTTTAAAGATGATCTAAAAATGATGAAATGCAATGGCCATACCACAGATCGCCAATAAAACCTAAATCACCATTTCATATCAGTGTATTTTTTTTCTTAAAATTTGAAGAAAGACAAAAGAAATGAGACCTCACCGACCTCATTTTGTTAAAATTTCAGCCTTTTAGAATTTTTTGATAACTGGCTAAAAACAGGTCAAAATCGGGGTTTAAAAAAATTCCAGCAGGAATTAGGAATGAGATAAGAGGCTGAAATTTTGCACAAGCTATTTTTTTTATATGTACGATCATAAAAAAAATCGTCGACAAAATCGACGACCCCCCGCTCACACTTTTTAAAAAAAGTACAGGAACGACCCATATATATATATTAAGAATTAAGAACTACTCTTAAGGGGATGCCTTACTCGTACTATTACCGACCGAGCAATTCACACAGTTTCAAGCTGATTAAAAATAAAATACGTCGAATCACAAAAAATCAAGAGAACACTCTTCTGTGTTTTTTAACGTTCTATCATCCAGTCAAAGTTTGAAGTCGAAATATCAAGCCGTTTTTTCAAAAACTTTGAACGAAATTAAATTTAATTTCGTTCAAAGTTTTTGAAAAAACGGCTTGATATTTCGACTCCAAACTTTGACTGGATGATAGAACGTTAAAAAACACAGAAGAGTGTTCTCTTGATTTTTTGTGATTCGACGTATTTTATTTTTAATCAGCTTGAAACTGTGTGAATTGCTCGGTCGGTAATAGTACGAGTAAGGCATCCCCTTAAGTGTTACATTTGTATAAACTATCATCCATACAAAATATGAAAAATACCATATTAATACAACATATGAAAAATATCTACGTTGAAAATAAATAAATTATTTGCTTGTCAAAATTGGGGGGTTGACGAGCGGAGCGAGTAGGGGGGGATACCCCCCTAGTATATATATATATATATATATATATATATATATATATATATATATATATATATATATATATATATATCATAACTATGGGAATTGGTATATTTGAAGAGATATCAACGTATAGATCGATACTTTTGAAGAGATATCGGCATTTTGAAGAGACTCCTCAAATTTCTCAATGCAAGAATCGCGACTTTTGAGGAGAAATCTATACCCCCTTTTCCCAGAGTCGGTAACCTGAGGGTCATTATTTCTTTAGTCACATTGTCCGAACTCTGAGCGAAAGGTTCACATCTCCTCAAAAATACCAATTTACAAACATATATATATATATATATATATATTAGGGGGTACCCCCTCTACTCGCTCCGCTCGTCAACCTTCCAATTTTGACAAGTAAATAATTTATTTATTTTCAACGTAGATATTTTTCATATGTTGTACTAATATGGTATTTTTCATATATTGTATGGATGATAGTTTATACAAATGTAACACTTAAGAGTAGTTCTTAATTCTTAATTTCTAAAACGAAAGAATAGATTATTGAGATTTTTCATATTTTTTATGGATGATAGTTAATACAAATGTGACACTTAAGAGTCGTTCTTAATTCTTAATTTCTGAAACGAAAGAATGGATTATTGAGAAAACTACATTAATTATATATTAAGAACCCTGGTCGAAATTGTAACCAACCGTACGCCATCCGTTCGCCAAATCGCAAGGATTTGGCCAACCGTTTAACCAACAGTTAGCGATAAATACCGCTTATTTCGTCACAGAATCACCCTTGCGCTTGGTCAATGAATGCTTAATATTAAAAATCTTAAATAAAAATCATTTACACAACTTATTATTTAAATAAAACTCTCAAAATTTGTATTATTCATAGAATAATCAAAACCCACATATTAATAGTATTTTTCTTCAGATAAATATGGTTAAATCGGTAACGGGTATAGTTTTGTTTGTTCAAATTGAGGTTAGGGCGTGTAGTGTGCGTGACTTTTTGACGTAAGTCAGGACATGTACAGGTGGATACTTATATTTTTTTTAATTTAAAAGTATCCTATATTTAAAATTTGAAAGAATCCTACATAAAAGGTATTCTACATTTAAAATTTGAAACTATCCTACATAAATTCTTCGTACTCGTATTGCTCCGTTTTCTACACGGTGCTCCGTTACCATCTGACCTTTACAGTGAAGCAAAACTACGCGATCCCGGCAATCTCGTCACGTGACTCGTATGAGTCTGCGCAGTTAAATACTTTTACCTATACATAACACATGAACCTGCGATCGCACTCGTGTGTATGTAATATGTGTGTATTTATGTGCATGTGTGCTTGCTTGCGGAAAGCGGGATGCGGACAGTAATTTCGGAGCATAGCCCACGTGCTACGCTGTCTACTTAACCTTCAAATAAATTTACTCCCAACTTCATTCAAATATTTTTTTAATGCATTACAATAATTTTTATTATTGTTTATGTATCAAAATCTTTTTACATATCTATATTTCTTATTAATTTCTATAATTGTTTTATGAGTTACTCAATGTTTTATTATTGATTGATAGTCCACCAACCGTTGGTTAACCGTTGGTCAATATTTTTCTTATTCGTTGGCCTAAATTATCGGCCAACAGTTAGTAGATAAGCAATCCGAGTTGGTTTATTTTCTACCAGGGAAAATATATTGAAAATTATATATTTTATTCTATTTTTTCCACATCACCTTGGAGGTAAATAGAAAGATGCGTTTTATTTTTAAGTGGTATCTCCAGTAGACCTAATCCACTGTCTTTGTCACTATAAAATTTCAGAAAACATTTAAATTGTTACAATAAAAGTATATTTTTTTATAATATAATATATATTTTTTAAAATTAAATTTAATAATTAAATGATTTGAATTACCTGATAATAAGTTAAATTCTTCGAAATGTTTTATTCAATTTTTTAATTGTTTTTTTATTTTTGTTTTTATTTTATATTTAATATTTTCTGCCCCCCTCGCCCCCCCTCAGACCCCCGACGTGACCCCCCTCAGACCCCCCTCATTTAAATGTTCACTTAAAAGTTTATTTTTTTCATGTATTTTTCATATGTTTTATTAATAAGGTAGTATATACAGATGTAACGTTTAAGAGTAATTTTGAATTCTTAATTTCTGAAATAAAAGAGTAAATTATTAAGAAAATTACATTAATTATATATTAAAATATATTTTATTCTATTTTTTCCACATCAGCTTGGAGGTAAATAGAAAGATGCATTTTATTTTTAAGTGGTATCCCCAGTAGGCCTAATCCACTGTCTTTGTCACTATAAAATTTCAGAAAACATTAAAATTGTTACAATAAAAGTATATTTTTTTATAATATAATATTATTGTGTGAAATTAAATTTCATAATTAAATGATTTGAATTACCTGATAATAAGTTAAATTTTTCGAAATGTTTTATTGAATTTTTGAATTGTTCTTTTATTTTCTTTTTTTTTATATTTAATATTTTCTGATATGCTCTTTAAAATTTTCCAACGTTATTTGTATATTCCATTGTCTTAAATGAAAGAAAAAATATTTTTCTTTTAATTAACTAAAAATTAATTCAAAAAATTAATTAATTAATAATTATATAAAAATTTACCTAAAAAACAAAATTCAATTATTGTAAAGAAAGATTTTTAAATTCTTCTAAAATTTTGTCAACTTTAAGTTTTCCAATTTTGAGTTTTGTACTTTTATTGTTCTGTTGTTTTCTTGTTTTTTTTTTGACTGATGATTTAGTTTTTTTAATTTATCTTTTTCAATAATTTTATCTGATTCTAAATTAATCATGTATTCCATATAATTTTGTTCATATTCTAAATAGTCTAAAACTAATAATTTATTATGTATTTATTATTATTATTGACTAACGAATAAATATATTGTTGTTTTTTATAATTTACTTTCGTTCTGTGTAGTCGACATATTCTAAAAAGAAAAATATTTGAAAATTAATTATCTAAAATTTCTTTCCAAACGATATTTATAATTTCTTCTTTATTTTCTGAATTATTTTCAATAAAAATTTTATCTGGATTTTTACATCTTGATAATGCTACATATAATTGACCATGAGAAAATAATGATCTTCTAATATATATTCCAACACTATCAAAACTTTGACCTTGTGATTTATTAATAGTCATAGTAAACGCTAATATTAAAAGAAATTATTTTCTATATAAAATAAATGGTAATGATGAAGAATTGCCAGTGTTTAATGTAATTCGAGGAATAAAAACTATGTTTCCAGAGTTTTCACCTGTTATTATTTCTGCTTCTATGTTGTATTTAAATAATTTAGTAATTTTTAATCGTGTTCCATTACATAATCCATCATTAATACTTAAATTTCTTATTAACATTACAATAGTATTTATTTTAACTTTTAATTTATGTGGTGGTAGTCTTTCACGTATATTGTTTAAAGTTTCAATCGGGTAATTAATATGGATGTTATCATCAGATAAATCTACATCTTTATGAGTAGCATAATCTAAACTATAATACGTATTTTCTTCAGTATTTATTAGTTTTAAAATTTTATGATTTAAAATATTTGCATCTTCATTATGTGATGTTAATGTAACTCTATTTATTGATATACTACAATTTATATTTTCATATATTTTAAAACAAACATCGTTTGTTTTAAAACTATCAGGTATAACAAATGAATGAAATTTACCTTCTCCAATATCTAGTAAAAATGAAGCAAACATGATATCTTTTGAACGGACATTTGTTTTCAAATACATTATATTAAATAATGACCAAAGATTTGAATATTTTATTGTTTCTTGAATTATTGTGCTTCTACAACCATTTTTAACAACAGGGGGAATTTGTCTAAAATCACCTCCTAAAATTAATAATTTTCCTCCGAATGGTAGATTATTATTACAAACATCTTGTAAAGTTTTATCAACAATTTCTAAAGCTTTACGTGGAATCATTGACGCTTCATCCCAAATAATCGCAAAAACTTCACGAATTTTTTTTTATTTGATTCAAGTTTTAAAAATGCACTTTCAATATTGTTTAAATCTAAAGGTAATCTAAAAGTTTTATGACTGGTAATACCTTTTGGTAATAGTATAGATGCTATACCAGTCCAAGCCATTGATATAATTTTTTGTTCTATTGACAAAAAATAATAAATTAAAGTTTTATATAAAAACGTTTTACCTGAACCTCCAGGACCATCAATAAAGTTAATTTTATGTTCATTATTTAATATTTGTGTAAAAATTGTTTTTTGATCTGTGTTTAATTGACTATAGTAATTATTAAACATTTGTTTACAGAATAAAATATTTTCTTTATTATTTTCATTATTTGTATCGAAAATTTCATCAGGTTCAGGTAATCCAAAATCTTTACAAGACATTTCTTCAACTTTTAAAATTTTGTTTATATGATGAAGAGCTCGGTTATTTTTATTATTGTCAAAATCTTCTGTAAAATATTTATTAAATTTTGTCCAAATAGTATTACCATTAATGTTATCTGTTATTAAAAACCAATTAAAAAATTTACGCAATTGAACAGGTAACATTATATTACAAGCTTCTTCAAAAATTTTGTCAATCTGTAAATCATCTTCGATTAGACCCATTTGTATTGCTGTTTCTTTGTAAGTATTATATGTTTTATTTTCAAATGTACGTAATTCTTCAAAAGATGTTGCGCCTTTAACACGATTTAAAATTAATTTTAAATGAAATCTTACAATATCTCTTGGAGATACTACATTTAAACGTCCTATAGCAACATGTTTTAGTTCTCGTTGACGTTTTATCCAAACGTATTTAATATTTTTTGCATTTTTATCTTTTTTATTTAATTCAAACCACGAAGTTAATGTAGTTTTCCAGTTATCTAAAGCTTTTTCCTCTTTATTTTCTTCGAAAATTATATTTTGTTTATTTTCGGTGTGAATTACTAAACGTATTACGGTGTGACTTCTACCACATAAAGGAAATTCTTGTAATCTCCATGCTGCTTCCATGGGACTCAAATATCTACCATCTTATTATGTTTGAGATCGTCAACTTCTTCGTAAGCTTCACATGTCTGCGGTTGCATCCTTTTTATGACCCCGAAAACCTCTGAGTAACAATTTCCATCGACATTCTTAAAGATTTAAATCTTGGATACAATTCATTATGGATTAGGCCTACTGGGGATACCACTTAAAAATAAAACGCATCTTTCTATTTACCTCCACGGTGATGTGGAAAAAATAGAATAAAATATATCTTAATATATAATTAATGTAATTTTCTCAATAATTTACTCTTTTATTTCAGAAATTAAGAATTCAAAATTACTCTTAAACGTTACATCTGTATATACTAGCTTATTAATAAAACATATGAAAAATACATAAAAAAAATAAACTTTTAAGTGAACATTTAAATGAGGGGGGTCTGAGCGGGGTCTGAGGGGGGTCACGAGTGGTACTGAGGGGGGTGAGGGGGCTCTACCATACTCAAAAGAACGTAGAAAAAATCACAATTTTACGTTATTTTGAGGGTGGGTTGAGGGGGCGGGGGGGGGTGCTGCGTGACACAAATAACGCTCACGACTATATATATATATATATATACACTAGGGGGGCTTCGCCCCCTGCTCGCGCCGCTCGCCAACCCCCATTATTAGAGATAAATATTAATAATAATGAATGAGGATAATCTTTTATTACATAATATCATAAAACACTTATTTTTTCATTTAAAATTTCTGCAATGTTTTTTAAAAACATTATTCTTAACATTTATTAATTTTTAAATACTATGTATATTATATTTAACAAAATAATGCAGAATGTATATGTAGTTCATTACGTCAGCTCTGATTTTATTTGTAACTTATTGATTATAAAATCCAGTAATATTTCAATTTTTGGCCGCCATTTTATATTTACAAAATCTGAGTTCAGATTCCTAATCAGCGAATCCGGAAACTCACTATATACAATTTTTAACAAACTCGAGTAAAATTTCAATTTTTGTTAGTCATCTTGGGTCCACCAGTTTGAATTACAATTTTCAGCAAAATCCAATAATATTTCAATATGTGTCCGATATCTTAGATCCGCCATTTTGAATTCTGAAAATCTGAGTTGAGATTCGTAATCTAGAAATCCCCTACATAAAATTATTAGCAAAATCCAGTATTATTTAAATATTTTGCAGCCATTTTCAATTTTTAAAATCTGAGTTCAGATTCGTAATAATCGAATCCAGAAATCCCGTATATACAATTTTCAGCAAAATCCAGTAATATTTCAATATGTAACAGCCATTATCGATTGGCAATTTGGAATTCTGAAAATCTGAGTTCAGATCCGTAATCACCCAATCTAGAAATCCCGTACATACAATTTTCAGCAAAATCCATCAATGTTGAATATTTGTCCTCCATCTTCGATCCGCCATTTTGAATTCTGAAAATCTGAGTTCAGATTCGTAATCAGCGAATATATAAACCTCCTTTATACAATTTTTAGCAAAAGCCAGTATAATTTAAATATTTTGCCGCCATTTTGAATTTTTAAAATCTGAGTTCAGATCCGTCATAATCGAATCCAGAAATCCCGTATACGGAAAGAAGAATTCACAGCTGTAGCCCGTGATGCGCGAGAAAAAAATAGCGTGCCATATACCATCGCCGGATGTCGTGACATATGCGTCTATGACTGTGACTGTGGTCATTTCGATGAACGGTGCTCGCGTGACACGGCTGTAGGCCACGACTATCACTGACAAGGAAGGTACCCCAAGTGTAAGTCGCCGATTTGGACGATATTGCAATATGTTGTAGTACATTAAAAAATAAGAGACACGTATTTTTTTATGTGCTGATAGACACTTTAAGGGGGTGAAACTACCCCTAAAGTTCACCCTCAAAAACAGTTTTTTTCAAATATTTCAAAAACGAATAAAGCTAGTTTAATGAAACCGACGCCAAAAGTTGTAGAATAAAAAAGCCTTCAAAACAGCATTACTTTCAATTTTAAGGGTAGCAACCCCTATTTTCTTTTCAAGAAAACTAAGCTTTTCTCATCAATTTTCAGCTATAAAAATTACAATAAATTATATATCGCCTCAAAACAGATTTCATTTAAAAGAAAATTAAAAACTAAAGTTGACCTGTCTCGTGGTTTTGGCCAAAATTATTTTTTAGGAGATAACTACCCCTTATTTATATTTTGTTCATTATTTCAGAATTTTGTTCATTATTTCAGAAATAAATAAAGACATCTTAATAAAATCAACGCTTAAAATTTTAAAATAAAAAAGGCTTTAAAACAGCATTATTTTCAATTTTAAGGGTAGCAACCCTTATTTTTTTTTCAAGACAACTAAGCTTTTTTCATCATTTTTCAGCTATAAAAATTATAATAAATTATATATCGCCTTAAAACTGATTCCATTTAAAAGAAAATTAAAAAATAAAGTTCACCTGTCCCGTGATTTTAACCAAAATTGTTTTTTAGCGGTAACTACCCCTTATTTTTATTTTGTTCATTATTTCAGAAATAAATAAAGATACCTTAATAAAACTAACGCTAAAAATCTTAAAATTAAAAAGGCCATAAATCTGCATAACTTTCAATTTTAAAGGTAGCAACCCCTATTTTTTTAAAGAAAATTAAGTTTTTTATCAATTTTCAGCTATAAAAATTACAATAAATATATCTCATTAAAAACCATTCCATTGAAAAGATTGACCATAAAATTTTGACCAATACCACTGACAAACGCTATGTAATTTTAGCGCTCTCGGGCAATACGAAATACTAATTTATCATTAATTTTGCAAAATTAGTTTGGTTAAACTACTTGTTTAAACGGATTATTGTAAAGCTTTTTCGAAAAACTAATTTTGACTTGACTTCCACAAGAAAAGTAACATGTTTATTTAAACTTTTATATGTTGTAGTGAACCAAAAAACGAAAAATATTTATATTTTTTATCTGTGAATAATACATTTTAAAGGGGTGCAAATCATCCCCGGAAGTTTATTATGTTCTTACTTCCCTTTATTATATTTTATGTATTATTATAAATACTTCGTCAAAGGCAATCGTACCGTTTTGATACGTGATAAATATAGCATTAAAAAAAAATTAATGTGTGTGTGCGTGTGTGTACGTGGATGTAAGTGATTTTTATGCAGTAAATAAGAGTAATCGCTGATTGTCAATGAGAAAATAATATGTTATTTTTATGTTATTATGAGGCGGATATTTATAGATTGGTGATTTAACTCGTAGTTTCATATATTGCTGGCAAACATTGTATTTATAAATCGGTAGAGTTCCAGTCGTGCAGTGTTGTTTTGTGAAAGTGGTTATTTCTACAATATTGTGGCTGTAATATTGCATCAATTCATTTTTTTAAATGTCAGCAGCACTACAAAACTACAGGTAAATGTCTATTTATATATCAGATCTAATGCATTAATTGTAAGAATTACGTATGTGTCTATAGGCTTTAATAAAATTATAACAGCTTTTCAAAATTATATTTTGCGTTATTTTTAATGAACATATTAGAAAGTATGCAATTTCGTACATTGTTACATTTTTTGGAGATACATTTGACGTTATAGAGCACAATAGTTTAAATTGATTTTTCTTTAATTTTAAAGATTTAAAAAATCCTGATTTATAAGTGCATAAACTATTTTTAATATTTTTACGAAAATTAAAAAATGTATCAAAATATACTTTATTGTGTATACTGTATTGTTTACTTTCTGTTATTAACAAAATTATAGACTCCTGATTCAATTTTTAGCCAAAATTGTATACGGTTCCTTTACTATTAGATGTTTTACAAATAATAAATTTTACATACAAATAATAATTTTAAATAACTAAATCTTAATTTTAATAAATCTAAATTAACAGGCATTGTGCAATACTTCTTATCGATTACTGTTTACAAATTTAAAAAAAACTCGAGATTACCTTCTTTTCATTTTAATCAAGCGCTTTAGTAAAGAAATATACAGATACGATATTCTTAATAGATTCTTAACAGGATGGCCCAAAGTATAAATATTTGTTTTATTTGTATGTGTCGCCTTTTTAAATGCAACATTATTATCTTGTGAAAATATGGTATTTTTTTTATATTTAAACAAATATTTCCCGGTAAAAAGACATTGGTCGCATGATGGCGTACATCAGTAAAAGCGTACAACGTACAACGTACAAAGCTTCCTCATTGAGAAATAGCTATGTTCTCACAACATAGTAATGTAACGTTTAGAGGGGTGACGCATACAAATTAAAAAAATGTTTTTATTTTCAGCATTCTATATATGTGTGTTGTAAAAATACTATTTCTGTATGCAATTATTCTTATAAATGTTTGATTATTTTAGCACTAAAAATGAAAATTAATCCTCTGAATGTTATTAATTTGCTGCTTGCCTATTTCCAAACACTTGATATTGAAGATAGCCCTTATAATATTAAAGAAATAGAAATAAAAGACCATTTCCAAATGATACTGTTAGTTTTAATGGAATCGTCTAATAGCATAGATGTTATAATGGAAAAATCGTTGGATTTTCAAGAAGAATATAAAGAAACAGATGCACGTATTGTGGAAGATGTTGATTTACATACACTTCCTTACTATCTTGAATTACCTACGGATCAATTTACGGGACATGGAGAACCATTGAGTTTTGAATACAAAAAAAGGGCTGTAGAATATTGGAGAAGTGGAAAAACAAAAAAGAATTTATCGCTTAAAACAGTTCAAAATAGATTCAGGAAAGTCAGTTCTGAAACACAGTCACATCGCTGGGCTCACCAAATCAATCAAGGTGGAACTTACCGAGAAAAAATTGCAAGAATTTGCGATTTCACACTAGAAAATTTTAAAGCTGCTACTGAAGCTGGATTAATAATTCATGACAACGATTTAAGAAGATGGGCTCTACAAGCACGAAAATTAATCGGAAATGAGGACGTAAGATTTACAGCTTCAAAACATTGGCTTTCAAAATTTAGAAACACCCATAGAATTGTTTCTCGAAAAATTAATAAATTTATCACAAAAAAATGTATAGAAAATAGAAATGATTTGCATAAAATAGAAGTAGAATTCATAATAGAAGTCAAACAATTGATTAATCAAATAGGCGCTGACAATACATATAATTCAGACCAGTCTGGTTTTCAGTTGGAAATGCATTCTGGTCGATCTCTTGCTTTTGAAGGAGAAAAGAAATTACAGTGCCTGGTACAGTCGGTCACATCAACAACTCATAGCTATACTGTACAGCTGACAATTTCAGCCACAGGAAAGTTACTATCACCATTATTTTTAGTATTAAAGGAACGAAGCGGAGAATTTGGACCAATTGTCTCACAAAATTTGTTTGTGCCTACAAACGTATATGTTACATCCTCGACATCTGGAAAACTTAATTCAGGTAAAATTACGTTCTATTAATTTCTAAAAATAAAACGTTAATTATTTCGGAAGACACATTTAAATAAAATCAAAATTTGTAGAACTCTTTAAGGCGTGGTTAAAAGAGGTATATTTTCCTCAAGTTGGACCTAGAAGCATGCTGCTAATTGATTCGTGGAGTGGTCATTGTCCAACGATTGTACAGGAAGTTACGCTACACGATAAAACACTACATCTCAAAATGATACCTACAGGAACGACTGGAAATATACAGATAAACATTAGATGTATATGGATTCCGCACATGGAAGAACTATGTTAAACATTTTTCAGACCATGTTTTGCTCATAGACGAAGACTTAAATTTACATTTGAGAAATAATATAATTAAATTACAGTCTTTGGTTCATAACCAATTTTCATCTCCACGATATGAAAATCTATTTAAATATTCGTGGTATAAAAGTGGGTATCTTGTGAATCGACGAGGAGATTTCGATGACCCCGTAAGTTTCAGTTTCGGAGATTCCTGTGCAACGCATTGTGAGATCAATGGTTGTAATAATGTTGCAATTGTTAGATGTTCGTGGTGTAAAAAATCTTTATGCTTAAAACACTTTTTTCAAGAATATCATTATTGTACAACTTACAATCCATAATGCCTCGAGCTATTCGACAAACAATTACTTTTTTGAGAATACTTTAAATTTTTTGTAGTAATAGTAATAATAAAACTTGTGTTGTTAAAACAAAAACCATATTTACATTAGTTATCATTTCATTTTGTATTTTTCTGCAACACGTAACTTTAATTTTTATTTTTTTTTTTAAAAAAAAATTAATCTCACTAAATTTTGATCATTTACGTAATTTTTTCAGAAAAAAATAATAAACACATTTACCCTCCCTGCTAGAAAAAGTTAGTAGAAGTCGATAAAAATCGATAAGTTTCACCATTGAAGTCAATAAAGTCTCTTAATTTCCTTAAAAAGAGAAAAATAGGGGTTCCTACCCTTAAAATTGAAACTGATACAGATTTGTGGCCTTTTTAATTTTAAGATATTTAGCGTTAGTTTTATTAAGGTAGTTACCCCCTAAAAAATAATTTTGGTTAAAACCACGGGACAGGTCAACTTTATTTTTTTAATTTTCTTTTAAATGGAATCAGTTTTAAGGCGATATATAATTTATTGTAATTTTTATAGCTGAAAATTGATGAAAAAAGCTTAGTTTTCTTGAAAAAAAAAAAATAGGGGTTGCTACCCTTAAAATTGAAAGTAATGCTGTTTTGAAGCCTTTCCTATTTTAAAATTTTTAGCGTTGGTTTTATTAATGTATCTTTATTTATTTCTGAAATAATGAACAAAATATAAATAAGGGGTAGTTACCCCCTAAAAAATAATTTTGGCCAAAACCACGAGACAGGTCAACTTTATGTTTTAATTTTCTTTTAAATGGAATCAGTTTTGAGGCGATATATAATTTATTGTAATTTTTATAGCTGAAAATTGATGAAAAAATCTTAGTTTTCTTGAAAAAAGAAATAGGGGTTGCTACCCTTAAAATTGAAAGTAATGCTATTTTGAAGGCTTTTTTATTCTACAACTTTTGGCGTCGGTTTCATTAAGCTAGCTTTATTCGTTTTTGAAATATTTGAAAAAACTGTTTTTGAGGGTGAACTTTAGGGGTAGTTTCACCCCCTTAAAGTGTCTATCAGCACATAAAAAAATACGTGTCTCTTATTTTTTAATGTACTACAACATATTGCAATATCGTCCAAATCGGCGACTTACACTTGGGGTACCTTCCTTGTGAGTTCAAGCTTTAACGCGAACGGCGGCAAGCGTGAGTGGCACGTCTGACGACTGCGGCAGTCACCCCGTATAGCGTTGCCTAGAGACCATCGTTGACATGCCTGAATGTCACGCCGTCACACGGTGGCAGAGAAGGTACCCGTTAACTCTATTATAACTCACAGCCTATAGCTCTGAATGCTTCTTTCCGTGTATATACAATTTTCAGCAAAATTCAGTAATATTTCAATACGTGGCAGACATTTTCGTTCCGCCATTTTGAATTTTCAATATCTGAGTTCAGATTCGTAATCCGCTAATTCGGAAACCCCATACATACAATTTTTTTGCAAAATCCAATATTATTTCAACATTTTACTGCCATATTGAATTTTTAAAATCTGAGTTCATATTCGTAATCAGCGAATCCAGAAATTCAGTATATTCAATTTTTAGCAAAACAGAAAAGTTCAATTTTTGGCCGCCATCTTGGGTATGCCATTTTGAAGTTTCATAATCTGAATTCTGATTCATCATCATGCGAATCCAGAAATTTCCCATATGCAATTGTAAAATCCAGTGATATTTGAAGATTTGACCTTCATATTCGATGCGCCATTTTGAATTCTGAAAATCTGTGTTCGAATTCATAATCAGTGAATCAAAATACGCAACATACAATTTTCAGCAAAATCCAGTAATATTTCAATTTTTGGCAGCCATTTTGTATATACAAAATCTGATTTCAGATTCCTAATCAGAGAATCCGGAAACCCATAATATACAATTTTTAGAAAATTCCGGTAAAATTTCAATTTTTGGCCGTCATCTTGGGTCTTCTATTTTGAATTTTCAAAATCTGAGTTCAGATTCATAATTAGCGAATCCAAATACGCCTATATACAATTTTCAGCAAAATCCAATAATATTTGAATATTTGGCCTCCATCTTCGATCAGCCATTTTGAATTCTGAAAATCTGAGTTCAGATTCATAATCAGCGAATATAGAAACCTTCTATATACAATTTTTAGCAAAAGCCTGTATAATTTAAATATTTTGCCCCCATTTTGAGTTTTTAAAATCTTAGTTCAGATCCGTCATAATCGAATTCAGAAATCCCGTATATACAATTTTCAGCAAAATCTAGTAATATTTCAATTTTTGGAAGCCATCTTGGGCCCTCTATTTTGAATTTTCAAAATATGAGTTACGATTCCTAATTGGCGAATCCGGAAACCCACTGTAGACAATTTCTAGCAAACTCAAGTAAAACTTCAATTTTTGTTAGTCATCTTGGGTCCACCAGACTGAATTTTCAAAACATATGTTCAGATTCATAATCAGCGAAACCAAAAATCCCGTATATACAATTTTCAGCAAAATCCAATAATATTTCAATATTTGACCACCATCTTCGATCCGCCATTTTGAATTCTGAAAATCTGAGTTCAAATTCATAATCAGCGAATATAGAAACCAACTATATACAATTTTTAGCAAAAGCCTGTATAATTTAAGTATTTTGCCGCCATTTTGATTTTTAAAATTTCAGTTCAGATCCGTCATAATCAAATTCAGAAATCCCGTATATACAATTTTCAGCAAAATCTAGTAATATTTCAATTTTTGGAAGCCATCTTGGGTCCTCTATTTTGAATTTTCAAAATATGAGTTACGATTCCTAATTTGCGAATCCGGAAACCCACTGTAGACAATTTCTAGCAAACTCGAGTAAAATTTCAATTTTTGTTAGTCATCTTGGGTCCACCAGACTGAATTTTCAAAACATATGCTCAGATTCATAATCAGCGAAACCAAAAATCACGTATATATAATTTTCAGCAAAATCCAATAATATTTCAATATTTGACCACCATCTTCGAATCCGCCATTTTGAATTCTGAAAATCTGAGTTCAGATTCGTAATCAGCGAATCCAGAAATCTCTTTTATACAATTTTCAGCACATCCAGTAGTATTTGAATATTTCGCCTCCATCTTCGATCAGCCGTTTTGAATTCTGATAATCTGAGTTGTGATTCGTAATCAGCGAATCCACATACCCCTTATATACAATTTTCAGCAAATTCCAGTAGTTTTTGAATATTTTGCCTCCATCTTCGATCAGCCATTTTGAATTCTGAAAATCTGAGTTATGATTCGTAATAAGCGAATCCACATACCCCTTATATACAATTTTCAGCAAATTCCAGTAGTTTTTGAATATTTCGCCTCCATCTGCGTTCAGCCATTATGAATTCTGAAAATCTGATTTGCGATTCGTAATTAGCGAATCCAGATACCCGTTATATACAATTTTCAGCAAAATCCAGTAATAATTCAATTTCTGGCATCCATCTTGGATCCTCTATTTTCAATTTTCAAAATCTGAGTTCAAATTCGTAATCAGCGAATCCAGAAATCCCTTTTATACAATTTTCAGCAAATCCAGTAGTATTTGAATATTTTGCCTCCATCTTCGATCAGCCATTTTGAATTCTGAAAATCTGAGATATGATTCGTAATCAGCGAATCCACATACACCTTATATATATTTTCCAGCAAATTCCAGTAGTTTTTGTATATTTTGCCTCCATCTTCGATCAGCCATTTTGAATTCTGAAAATCTGAGTTGTGATTCGTAATCAGCGAATCCACATACCCATTATATACAATTTTCAGCAAATTCCAGTAGTTTTTGAATATTTCGCCTCCATCTTTGATCAGCCATTTTGATTTCTGAAAATCTGATTTGGGATTCGTGATCAGCGAATCCAGATACCCCTTATATACAATTTACAGCAAAATCCAGTAGTTTAGAATAATTCACCTCCATCTTCGATCAGTCATTTTGAATTCTGAAAATCTGAGTTGGGATTCGTAATCTGCGAATCCACATATTCCTTATATACAATTTTCAGCAAAATCGAGTAAAATTTCAATTTTTGTTAGCGATCTTGCGTACACCAGTCTGAATTATCACAATATATGTTCAGATTCCTAATCAGCGAAACCAAAAATCCCGTATTAAGGTAATACAAATTTCAGCAAAATCTAATAATATTTCAATATTTGACCACCATCTTTGAATCTGCCATTTTGAATGTTCTTCATCTGAGTTCAGATTTGTAATAAGCGACTCCAAAAACTCCTTATATACAATTTTCAACAAAATACAGTAATATTTCAATTTTTGGCAGCCATCTTGGGTCCACCAGTTTGAATTAAAATTTTCAGCTAAATCCAGTAATATTTCAATATGTGGCCGACATCTTCGATCCGCCATTTTGAATTCTGAAAATCTGAGTTGAGATTCGTAATCTAGAAATCCCCTAAATACAATTATTAGCAAAATCCAGTATTATTTAAATATTTTGCCGCCATTTTCAATTTTTAAAATCTAAATTCAGATTCTTAATAATCGAATCTAGAAATCCCGTATATACAATTTTCAGCAAAATTCAGTAATATTTCAATATGGGGCAGACATTTTCGTTCCGCTATTTTGAATTTTCAAAATCTGAGTTCAGATTCCTAATCAGCGAATCTCGAAACCCCCTATGTACAATTTTCAGCAACATAACTATAAGAGATTAGTTGTAGTGGGGTAGGTGGAGGGGTAGGTGGAGGGGTAGGTGGAGGGGGTGGAGTGGAGTGGAAGGGGTGGAGGGGGGTAGATGTAGCGGAGGGGGCGGGGGAGGGTGGAGGGGCAGACGCCCTTCAAAATAACGTAAAATTTGAAAGAATTTGACGGTAAAAAGTGGAGGGGAGGTGGAGGGGTGGTGGAGGGGGTGGGGGGAGTGGAGGGGGTGGAGGGGTGGTGGAGGGGGTAGGTACTCATTTTTGCCCTTACAACTATATAATATAGGAAGATATATATGTGTGTGACATATATTTCAGGTGAAGTCAGCAGCTCAAAAGTTTAAATCGCTCAAAATTTTTTTACTTATAGTTTTCTATGAAAAAAACATGTTCCTAAAATTTTAGATTGATATTTGCATAAATAAGAAAGATATGCAAGATCGAAAATTCAAATTTTTTGCAATTTTTGGTTAAAATCCAACTTTTATCATTTTTTTACTCAAAAATTTGAACCTTTTTGTATAGAACATTGATTGAAAAATAGTTTGCATTTTATTTGTAGAATGTGTCAGTATTTATTTTATGACCCTTTTTGAAAGTCTCTGATTGGTTGGTTTTTGATATACCTTCATCGTAGAATATTAAGACTGCGACATAAAATTTTTTGTTCGACAAAATTTTTTTGAATTTTACTTTTAAAACTTTTCAAAATGCCTTTTTAACCAAATATGGTTAAGCTAATTGAAAAATGTTATGATTTTTTTAAATATCAAGAAAAACTAATAATTAGCATTTTTGATAATATGGTTGATTTAGAAACTTGATATTATTCATACATCTTATGTAAGGATCAAATCACTGAATTTTATTAGAGCATCAAATAGAATATGAAACATCTATTTTCAATAATATTAGGCTTATTCAATAAGCCTTATGTATTTATCAGTTATTAATTACATTGATTTTTTATTTTCTGAATATTGGATAAAAACTACTCTCTTTACGAATACACATTTCATACCTGCTTAAAATTGCATTTCATAATTATCTGCTTGAAAAGGTCTAAAAAAACCATACAAAAAGGGTGCAGAAACCTATGCGGTTTTTGCAGCAGAATCTGCAAATTTGTATTGGTTTTTATCAGACTATTTCAACCGGATAGGTACACAATATACTATTTTAACCAAATATGGTCAAGCTAATTCAAAAAAGTTATGATTTTTTAAAATATCAAGAAAAACCAATAATTAGCATTTTTGATAATATGGTTGATTTAGAAACTTGATATTATTCATACATCTTATGTAATGGATCAAATCACTGAATTTTGTTAGAGCATCAAATAGAACATGAAACATCTAGTTCCAATAATATTAGGCTTATACAACAAGCCTTATGTAATTATCAGTTATTAATTACATTGATTTTTAATTTTCTGAATGTTGGATAAAAATCACTCTCTTTACGAATACACATCTCATACCTGCTTAAAATTACATTTCATAATTATCCGGTTGAAAAGGTCTGATAAAACCATACAAAAAGGGTGCAGATACCTAATATAATAACCTATGCGGTTTTTGACCAGAATCTGCAAATTTTTATTAGTTTTTATCAGACCATTTCAACCGGGTGGGGCACAAATTTAGCTTTTTTAGACCGTGTGTGGAGTTTGCAGTACGAGTTGTAGGTGAGCTAGCACGAGCCGAAGACGATTGCGTTTTGCGAACCGAAGACGAGTACTGCAAACACACGAGGTCAAAAGGCTCACTAAGCCTTAGGTGCACACCATATTTTTTGTGACTCATGTATTAATTTTCGGCGTTTTTGAACCTAAAAAACAAGGCTAAATTGATTTTTTGCGATTTTACGGAATTTTAGAGTAGCGGGCGCAAATGAATTTTTTTGCGTCCGCCGGGTGCGAATGCATTTTTTTCCAATTGGTAAAAAAAGTCACATTAGGACCTCTTTTTAGGTCGAAAAACGACGAAAATCGTGCATATGTTACAAAAAAGTATTTTGAAGAGTTTTAAAAGTAGAATTCAAAAAAATTTGGTGAATAAAAAAGTTTTATGGCGCAGTCTAAATCCTACGATGAAGGTATATCAAAAACCAACCAATCAGAGACTTACAAAAAAGATCATAAAATAAATACTGGCACATTCTACAGATAAAATTCAAACTTTTTTCCAATCAATGTTTTTTTACAAAAAGTTTCAAATTTTTGAGTAAAAAAATGATAAAAGTTGGATTTTAACCAAAGATTGCAAAAAATTTGAATTTTCAATGTTTTTTTCATAAAAAACTATAAGTAAAAAAATTTTGAGCGATTTTAAAATTTTGAGCTGCTGGCTTCATCTGAAATATTCCAGGTACACTCCCATAAGGCGGAAGTAGGAAGAAACCGCCCTGGCGGAAGTAAAAATTGCACATCTCTGCACATCTCTGCAGATCTCTGCACATTTTTGCACATTTTTACACATTTTTGTACATTTTGTCCACTTATTAGACTTTTGTAAAAAAATGTACAAAAATGTGCAGAAATGTGCAGAAGTGTGCGGTTATGTGCGGGAATGTACATAAATGTACAGAAATGTACTCTAATATGTACAAATGAATGTTTATTTATCATACTAAACGAAACAAGAATTTAATTTTCTTCAATTCAAAAAACATTTTCTTAAAGTAAGAAAATATTTACAGAACGAAAATTTGAAAAATATAAACTTCTTTTTTGATAGCGCTCTAGAATAAAGCTAATACCAAAGAAGAAAATTTAGAGAATATATTTTCAGTACTGGTCTGATTTCTACTTTACCGGCACTAAATTTTTTAAGTAAATCGAATTTAATTAATTAATGTCTTATTATTAAGTTATTCATTTTCTTAAAATATTGTGTAAATATAAAAAATTATTAAAAATCATTAATATATTAGATGAATAATCAAAATGTAATATCAATTAAATAAATACGGATAATGCATCTTATGTAGATGAAAATGCCCAAATTCTTTAAAGCGAGCGATTTGCGTGCGTGAGTAGTAACCCAAGGGTCGTGGGTTCGATTCTCGGTCAGGGAGAAAATTTTATGTAAGTTCTTTTCTGCGATAATTAAAATGCAATTTAATTGATAATAAACAATTTCTAATGAACATGCGAAATATTTATACTAATGATTAACAAAGTTTTTATATATTTATGAAGCTCATTAATTTTTCATCTGATAATTATATTGAATTGTACCTACATCTTTGTATATTTTTGCACATTTCTGCACATTTTCGTACATTTCTGTACATTTCTGCACGTTTCTGCACATTTCTGCACATTTCTGCACATTTTTGCACATTTTTGTACAAAAGTCTAATAAGTGGACAAAATGTGCAAACATGTGCAGAAATGTGCAGAAATGTGCAGAAATGTGCAGAAATGTACAGAAATTTACAAAAATGTGCAGATATCTACATAATTGTACATATATGTGCAAATATGTGCAGATATGTGCAGTTTTTACTTCCGCCAGGGCGGAAGTCTGAAGCTGATGAAAAATGGAGAAAATGTGAAATTGGGAACAGGACATAAAGAAACTTTTTTTTAACATAGCATACCAACAAAAGAAATCTTGTTTATACTTAATTGAAATAATACAAATGCGATTACAAAACTTTCATTTTAATGTAAGAATAACGCAGTCAACCCTCAGGCTTTTTCTACATTGGATATTTGCCTTGGAGCGCTCCCGCGCTTCTTGATTCTATGGATGATACAAGATTAATAAGTTTATATATTTATCGAATAAAGCATTACAGCATCTATGATACTGAGAGTCTTGTATAACGACAACAATAAAATGTTTTTAGATATTATTGATATTGAAAGTTGATATAAATAACTAAATGTTGCGAGATATTTCATTTTTAGTTTTTATTTAGAAAAAAATATTTGTTAAGTTGACAAGGTAGATAGTGCGATAAAGAAGGATTTTGATGATTTTTGGAATTAAATGAGATTTCAATATTAAATTTGAGTTCATCAGTGAAAAACAACAAATAATAAAAGAGATATATTTTTTCTGTTATTGTATGATAGCCAATTAATATATATATTATGGGTATATGTTTGAATGCGAAAATTAAAATATAACTAAAATTTCAAACTTCCAACTGCTGTAGCCACTGATACAAAGCCCAGTGAAATGAACGGCTTGGCATAGCCTCTTTTTATGACAAAAGAAGCCTCTTAGGGAGTCATGGAAATTGGGATTCCGGACTCCTTGGTGGTATCCCCTTGTTAGTCTTGGATCCGGATCTGTTATCCGTAGGATCCGGATGAAGACTCCGTAAGATCTGAATACTCCCGAGTATCCGAATCCTACGAATCTGAAATTCGAATCTATTCGAATCTCTGGTATCCGGATATTAATAGAAAAATTATATTAAATATTTATCGATATGAAACACTTGACTTTTGCCCCATTTGCAAGGGAAATATCGCTCTTAGTATTAGTATTGATACTGCCTCAAAGTTCTCTCCGAGCACCTACCGTTTTATTATCAGTCATGTTTTGGTGAAATCCATGACAGGGCCACATACCCCCTCCCCCCAAATCCGGCTCTGGTTTTGTATTGGGTATTATTTATGTATAAAATTCTTATCATGGCTTAAGGTGGCTGCGGTGCGATATATATATACACAAAATTTTTTACGATGCTTACTTCACATGTTATAATTTGAGAAACAATATAATATAAAACAATGGTTCTTGAAGTAACAAAAAAAAATTTTTTCAAAGAAATTTGAATATTGTTAAAGAAGATATCGCCAATTGAAAAAAAATCAACAAAACCCATAAATCTTTTTCATATTTCATCCGATTTTAATTTTCAATTCTTATTTTATTCCTTGTTCAATTTTAAGGGGAGGTAGCAATGTAATAATTGGAAAATTTTCAAAACCTACAACGTTAGAAGCAATTGTTTACAAAATTCAGTCACATAACTACAAACAATTGCTTATAACTTTGCAGGTTTTCAAAATTTTCCAATTTTTATATCGCTACCTCCGCCTGAAATTGATCAAGGAATAAAATCAGATTTAGCAAATTAAAATCGAATAAAAAAGGAAAAACATTTATCGATTTTGTTGATTTTTTTTCAATTGGCCATATCTTCTGGAACAATATTCAAATTTCTTTGAAAAACATTTTTTTGTTACTTCAAGAACCATTTTTTCATACTATATTATTTCTCAAATTATAACATGTGAAGTAAGCATCGTAAAAAATTCGTATACTTATATACATATATATCGCGCCGGAGCCACCTTAAGCAGATAGGAAGATGTGATGTCATCGTCGTCGCATTCGTTGTTGTCCTTATTGTTGTCGTTGTCGTTGATGTTGTTGTTGCTGTTGTTGTTATTGTTGTTGTTTTTGTTGTCGTCGTTTTTGTTGTTGATTACAATGACTGAGCTCTGTGTGTTTGCGACAGGTCTTGATCCGGGGAGCATAGCGGGTATGGCTGCGGCTGCCGCGGCCGCTGGGGAATATCCGCCGCCTGGGGCAGGTACCGGGCAACCAGAATTCCTGTCAGGACCTCCCGGTCAAGGTCCACCAGTACCTTCGGCTGGTAGTCCCGGCGAGTTTCTAGCGCCTACAGGTACGTTACACCACCTATGCACAAATCCTGTTTGTTCTCTTATGTATCTATTCCTCTGTAAAAAGCCGATGTGGAACACATGTGATAGTCATATCGTACCAATATAGGAAACATGCGGACTACATGTGGAATCCATATAAGATTTTGACATATTTTCCTCGTCGGCCCCATCTGAGATCGACATGACTGAGCTAAAGAATTAAAAAAAAAAAAATTTTATTTAAATAAATTATATAGAACTATTTATATGTGGGAATAAAATAAGATATTTTCATATCAGGAAAGATGATTCAAATAAAAAACTATATTAAAAATTTTTTATTATAGTCATGTTGGACCAACAATGGCTCATGTGGTAATCGCGTGTGAAATACGTGGGTCCCTATAAGATCCCTCAGCAAAATCACGCGTGTGTCCTACGTGTGACCCACGTATTTGCCTTTAGGATTGGATGTGAATTTCACACGATTCCCATGTTATTTCCGCATACTGAGAAAAGTAATTACTTAATACAAAGCAATGATTCATTTGTGCCGCGAAAATCTTGTGATATTTGTGACGAATTTCCATTCATTAACAGTTAAGAAATATGAGTTTCCGGGATGTAGATCTGGTAACATACAAAGCTAGGTTAGGCACGTTGCAATTACAATTAGTAATCTTCATACTTTATTTAGCTACATGTATTTGAACTGAAACATTATCTATAAAAAGTTTTATCGTGCAGTCACAAGTACCTAAGGTCCCAATAACATATTAATAACAAATTATTTAGAAGTAATGCAGAGCACGAGCAGCGTAGCGTTAGTATACGGATTTCAAATAACCATTTCGTAACTGTTAATGAATATTCAATTCGCCGTATCCAAATCCACGTTTCTTAACAGTTAATGAATCTCATTTGATGCAAAGAATCACTTTTCTCTGAGAGTGTGAGTCTTACGTGGGCTTTTCAGTATACATACCCCACTTTTATCTTAAAGCCGCGATAGTTCTCATTGGTCTTAATAACAAAAATTACTGGACCTCCTTAATTCGCCTTAACTTGTCCTTTATAACTATTATTTACTTGGATCCACTAAAGTATTGCACTAATAATAATATTATTACTCATGCCGTTCGACATAGTTTATTCATCAAGTTTTCCAGACAATTCTAAGCCTTCCCTCTCCTTTATAAAAGACTTCCTTTTATTTCTTAAAAACTTGTGTTTGCTTGAGAAAATTATAAGAGGTTATTCAATTGTGTATACGAACCGGTGGTTCATAAAAATCCATTTCTCATCCCGTTATAACTTAAACATCGAAAGGTTGGTACGATGGTACGAATGGTACGATTAGCTCTCGCATTTGTTAGACGGCTTGGCATCCGAAAAATTCCTGTAATTTAAATCAATGAAGATTTTTAATTCCGCGGCATGCTCTATCACGTCTTAGTGGATTTCTGACACTTTAGAATGACTTTTCATTATTCCAAAAACCAACTCTTACTTCATTGATTTTTAAAAGTTAGCGCTTATAAGATGGCACTTCAGACTTATAGCTTAGGTGTGTAAAAAGGCGTGTGCAAAGGACAAGAGAGAGAGGGGCAGAGAGATGGTGGTGGAAGGAGGGAGGGGGAGCGCGAGAGAGGGTGGCGGTGGGAGAGAGCGGGAGGGACGGATGATCAGGGGGTGAAAGGGAGGGAGGAAGGGAGAGAGAGACAGATTCCTTGCAAACAAGCTTTTTAATATCACCTTGTACACTGTCAGAAATTTTCCACATATATAGGTATTATTTATTTTATTTTATAGATTTAACGGGCAATTGCCCTATTACAAAAGAATATTACAATCTAATGATAATATATATGTATTAGAAATAATTTTACAGTGTATGAATGTGTTGCGGGGGTTGTAACAAGTTGTGTACGAAAACGTATGTAATAAGTAATAAAAATTCTATTTATTAATTAAGGTAAATAGTAAGTAGTAAACAATAAATGATAGACTCAGACTATGGTTCAATGAATTTCGAGAGCAGTATTTCAGGATTAAGGATTTGACACTAGTCTTGAAACTGTATAAGCTGTTGATATAAAAACTACAAGACTGTATTCTAAATCATATTTAAGAAGACACGTGTCTCGGGATTTTGCTTAAAAAAACTTTCTCTATTTTTAAGTCTAATATTGATTTTGCTGTGGAGTTAAAAAAAATTTTTTTAGCCAAAATCTCGAAACACGTGTCCCCTGAAATATGATTTAGAATACAGTCTTATAGTTTTTAGGCGAAATGAAAATTCGATCTGTGACAGCCTGCCTGAATTTCAATGGAATCAGCCAATAGCATATATTGAATATAGGTATACAATTATGTGTACATTTTGAAACGCAAAATGTAAACACAATACATATTTATTATATATAGTATATAAGTGGTTTAAGGTCAACGGTGAGGACCAAAAATTTGAAGTTCCTGAAATCTGTTTTAATTTATTCAAAATAATACGCAAAACTCAGAAAAAAATTTTGAGCCTTAAATATTTAAATGTTCCAAAGTTATAAGATAATTTGCTATGTTCATGATTTTTTATCTCAAAAATTAAAAATTTTTTGTATTGCATATATAATGAGAAAAGGTTTAAAAATTTAGTGTAGGATATGGTCGAATTTTTGTCAAACCTATATCTTGAAATTTATGCAATGATACTGACAGCGAATCCTTTGATATAGGTGATGTGCGTATTGGACCAGCTTTTTATTGCTAAGAAAAAATCTGATATTTTCATGAGAAAATTATCTTTCAGAAAAAATTGTGCCCAGACTGGTGTGATCATTTTGGATAAAGTTATAGATGGTCAAAGCACTGAAAAAATAAAAAAACAGTAAAAAAACACGTTTGAGTGCCATGAATGTCAAAACAAAAAGCTAGAAAATAATGACAAACGCAAAACCTTTGAAATATTTGTCTTTTAAATGTACTTTTGAAAGTAATATCATCAATATAAAACCATTAATTTCTAGTAAATACTTATCGCAACCAATAGTAGCATGAAATTAATATAAAAGCAATGCAAAACATACATATTAATTTACCGTTTCTTAATGGTCGAAACATTATTGTCCCAATTGGTTACTTAAACTTTTTCTCAGCTACTTATATTATAAACCTGAGTACATAAAAAACATTCTTTTAATGTAGGAATAGTTAATAAATATAAATCATGTGAATGGCCCAGCCGCTGAAATAATCGAAAAAGATAGGAAAATCGGGGAAGAAGACAAAAATTCGAGAACATTAAATCGTAATCGTTTTTATCCTTGAAAATATAAGGACCTAGAAAAACAAAATAACGAAATAACGAATTCTTTTACGATAAAAGGGCGTTTCGTCCAGCTTACCAGAGTGGACTCATCAGTGGTGCCCTGGAACCCTCATCAGACGCCTACTTGTTGCATGGTTTGACGAGCCTATATAGGCTTATCCACAGATTTTTAAAATTTTGATTAAAAGAATTCAAGAGATTATCTTCTTTTTTTAATAAAAAAGTTATCTAAAAAAAACTTGCGTTTTTATTAAAATAAAGTTGATAAATCAAGTATTCTCTGTGAAAACGCGATTTGAAAATTTTTTAAAAACATTTTTAACCGCAAATATCTTTTCTCGTAATGGACAGATTTTTTTGGGCATCGAACTCGATCTGAAGATATGTGCCAAATTTCAGGACGATTAGATAATTTTTACTCTTGTTATTGTGCTACAACGAAAACGCAAATTTTTTCTAAAATATTTTTTTTCCAAAAAACAAATGAAGATAATCTCTTAAAATTTTAACCAAATATAGTCTTCAATGAGTGTAATAAGTTTTCAAATTTCAAGTAAATAAATAAAAAATATTTTTTGAGAAAATAATTTATAAAATATAAAAATTTTTTCTTTAATAACAAATGACAGGGTCAAGATAATTTATAGTACATTTCGACACTGGTGCGGAAGGTGATGATTTACTTCATGTGACGTTTTTCGCACGAGCGAAGCGAGTGCAAAAAGTCACATGAAGTAAATAATCAACTTACGTACTCGTTTCGAACGGTATTTTATACGATGAGCGTCGAAAAATCATACCAAATTGTGATTTTGAGGTTAGAGTGGTATAAAATACTAAAAAAAGAAAGTATAGGTAATGTAAATACCTTTCAATAAAAGTACATTATATTATGTAATAATGGCTGTAAGGTATACAAAAATAAAAAAAAATACAAAATAAAAACAAGTACAAAATCGTTTTTTAGTTATAAAAAAAAGAAAATCAATAAAACTCAAATCCATCAGGGTACCGAGTTTTTTTACGCGAGACAAAGAGAATAATCTTTAATCGACGAAAATCAGTCGATTTGTTTCCGAGATATAAAGAGTTTACACACACACACGCACGCACACGCACACGCACACGCACACACACACACACACACATCCATACAGACATTTTTCAAAAACCATGTATTTTGATTCCTAACACCTCGGAACACAATTATAACATGTTTTTACAACAACTCAAAAATTGACTATCACAAAGCTTCCTCTAGGAGGAAGCAAAAATGTTGAACCCCTGTTCCAGGATTTATTCTCATAGGCCTTTTTTCTCGAGATATGTGCCACGTTATCTTAAAAATGCGTTATTTTCTAAAAAATTATGTCTGTTCTATTGTATATAACTCTGCAAGTATTCCTGTTACAAAAATGAGTGAAAAAGTATTATAAAAGTAGGCAGAACGAGCTTTACTTTAAGCACGTTTTAACTAAAAATATCGATTTTTCAGAAAGTTATGAGAAATCAAAAATAGTGTAAAAAAATAATTCATAATATCCCTTTTTTTAAAGGATTTTAAGGGTACCATTTTCAATCATTTTTTACACTATCTTTGATTTCTCATACCTTTCTGAAAAATCGATATTTTTAGTCGAAATAGTGCTTAAAATAAAGCTCGTTCTGCCTACTTTTACAATTTTTTCGCTCATTTTCGTAACAGCAATACTTGCAGAGTTACATACAATAGAACAGACACACTTTTTTAGAAAACAACGCATTTTTAAGATAACATGGCACATATCTCGAGAAAAAAGGTCTATGAGAATAAATCCTGGTACAGGGGTTCAACATATTTTTTACTATAAAACAAGATATTTCAATTTGGTACAAATCCGCGACCCAAAGGTTACGCATTCTCCTTGTAAGTGTAACGCAATTTTTCGAAATCGGAAAATTCTTTTGTTTTTTCCAGGTAAGACTAGGGGGGCCGAGCCTCCCTGCGCGTCTCGCTGCGCTCGACCCCCCCCCCCCGCCATATGTAAAAACTTCGTTTTTACATAATAGGCACGACCGCAATGCTTAGGAATACCTTATAATTTTATTATTGTATAAATCGTAATACTTATTTTACTATTACATATACGCATTTACTATTACATATTTCTTCTTTTTTGTAGAAAATTTGCATTTTAATCCTACACTATTACAAAAATTATGTAGGTAATTTTTCAAATAGTCTATTATATTGTAACGTTGCACTTTTACCTGTCCCAGTGCAAACGAATACAACTTATTTATACCCAGGATCCGGAGACTGTCGCTCTGATCGTCGCGGAGTCAGTGGGATGCCGACCGACTCCTGTGCTGAGAGAGGAATGTTAATTGGAGAAGGCACTCGTAATTAAGGTGGTTCTCCTCGGACACTCTGGTCAAAGCAGTGCTAAATGTAGGAGTTACCTAAAATTTAAAAAAAACCATAGTTGTAATGTGATTTATTTATTTAAAATGATAGAGATAGTCCATGTATTATAAATAAAGTGTATTTAACATGACTAAGATAACTTTTTTCACAAAATGGCGATTTTCTAGAAACTAGATATCGTCACTACAAATAATTGTTGATAAGTCACTGTAATCTTTTTTGTTTCTCAATCGATTTTAGTTTTCAAGATCTCAATTTGCTCCTTAAGAAATTTCGTGGGGACTTGCCGAAGGAAAAATTAAAAATTATTCAAAACTCAGTAAGCTATAAATAATTGTTCATAAATTCATGCACGTTGTTAAAACAAAATATGCTTTTAATTGGCTATAACTTTCTGAGTTTTGAATAATTTTTAATTTTTCCTTCGGCAAGTCCCCATGAAATTTTTTAAGGAGCAAAATGAAACCATGAAAACTAAAATCGGTTGAGAAATAAAAAAGATTCCAGTGATTTATCAACAATTATTTGTAGTGACAATATCTAGTTTCTAGAATATCGCCATTTTGTGAAAAAAGTTATTTTAGTCATGTTAAATACACTTTATTTATAATACATTGACTGTCTCTATCATTTTAAATAAATAAATCATATTACACTATGGTTTTTTTTAAATTTTAGGTAATTTCTACATTTAGCACTGCTTTGACTAGGGAGTCCGAGGAGAACCACCTTAAAACGATAAGATAATAACACTTTCTCTTTATTCACTTAACTTCACAACGTTAATCCGACAATCAATTGCGTGATTCTAATTTACTCATTCTAACCGCGCCGACAACAACGGTGATTTTAGGCGCACTCTATTGTACACGCATCGAACGCTGCCTCACAACCAGGGTTTTCGACCCCGCACTCTAAGCGTAGAGTGGTCGCCGTGCGCGGCCGATTTCTGGCGCTCAGCGACGATGAAAACCCTCGCACACTCTATTACACGCGCGCTGGCCAACACGAGGCCTAGAGTCAATCGTACTCGCCTTTCTCGGAGAGAGTAATACTAGCTGATCTCGGTAGCGCCGCTGCCTCGGCGCCGCTAGTCCCGTCGTTTGCGGCTTGCCGCTGATGGTGAAAATGGCCTCGCCGGTCGGGTTGTATGACCAGCGGCCTAGCTGACGGAGATGGCGGAGTCGACGCCGATGGAGATGTTGGGGCAAAAGGCCAGCAGAGCTGGCAGGGCGTCGTATAGCTGGTGACTCTCTCTCTCTCTGTCTCTCTCACTCCTATAGAGCTGCGTGGCTTACTCGCAAGAGAATTGCACGCGCGTCGGCTATTCAGCCGTGATTGATTATCCGCGGCTCCTTTGCTGCCGCGGGCACTCGCGCTTTTCGGTAGCTTCCCGTTCTCCGCCGCCCTTCGTGTGTGTGTCTCTCTGTGCCCTATATGGGTGCGTGAGTTCGCACCTTGCGTCGTTGCCGAATGCTCGTAAACAGAGAAAAGCCCATGTAAGTATACACACAAATACTTCGTATGTACACGGGCTTTGGCCAGCGCGGGCAACGAGGAGTACGAGGCGACGAGGGCACCGCTGTTAAGCGTGCTCCTCGTCACAATATGTATATAAATTTAATAAGTACTAATTGATATGATTAAAGTGCATATAGGAATGTTAAATATAAATACCATGATTGGAGTTATATTTCAAATTAAAAACATTATTTTCATAATATAGTTCATCATAATTATAATAATCGTTTCCATTTTTATGTATGAAAATGTTATATGGAAAAAAAAAATTTGTTTTAATGTTATCCATAACTGTTGTATTTGATAAAAAACAATATAGTTCAATTTTATACTATTTTAATGAAAGGTGAAAACACGAACACACATGAACTCACGGGTGTTCCAAACTACTTATACATTCACAATCTCAATTACAAAAGAAAATACTCGCGGCACATATGCGCATATACATTAATATCCCGAAAAGGAGCAAAAGAAAAGGTGAAAGCTCAATAATGATGTATTCGGCAATAGCAATCTGGCTTAGTAAGCCCTACCACCTGTGTGCATGAATACTACTGCAGCAGTCATAATGGCTACTTCGGCTAGGCTGTGTTCGCACATCGTACAGCGGAAAAACACATGAGACAATGTGACTCGCGCGACCTCTAGCGGGATCCATATATATACATATCCCTATATTATATAGGCGTTACTGCTATATCTGAACGCATTCCCTCCACCGTCCCCTCCACCGCCCTCCACCGTCCCCTCCACTTACCTATTTGCTGCCCCTCCACCGTCCCCTCCACTTTTTAACGTTAAATTCGTTAAAAAATCCGTTATTTTTTAATCTCAGTCAGACCACGGTCTCCTCTACCGCCCTCCACCACCCCCTCCACCGCCCTCCACCTACCGTCCCCTCCACCATCCCCTCCACAGTCCCCTCCACCTCTGGACTACTACCGGACTATTGTTTTTTATGATAATCGAAAAACCATCAAAGAGAAAACTGTCACTAAATTTTTGAATTCGAACATTTAAAAAAACTCAAAAATATACTAATTATTATTAGAACCAACATAGACAATTATGTTTTCAACTATTACCACATTTCACACATTTGGAACAGCTTTCCACATCACCACTGAGGTACTGTTATAGGTGCGTTGAATTTTTGATTTTATTGAGTTTAGGTTTTTTTATATATAAGAAATAATAATAATAATAATATATGATTTTGGGATATGCCGAAATCATATGGAATTACACAATAATTTTTTATATAATGAGCCTAAACACAACCATGGAATTCATCGCCAGTAGCCCTAAAAACCATGGGAGTCATCCTTCCGTAATCCTCCTTGACTCCAACCTAGCCCTCCCTTCCTCCACCATGTAAGATGTGAATTAATTTTCATTACTTATTATTGTAATTTCTCTAAAATAGAAATTGTGCAAAGTTTAAAATATAATGAAAATTAATTCACATCTTTATTACATTTAATAAACAAATATTTCACATTAATATATTAAATAATTATGAAATATTTATTTATTAAATGTACAACAATATTCAAATTATTTATGATATTAAACTTATGAGAAGATACAACATGTCTTATATTTTCACAAAGGGTAATATTTTAATTAAAATGATTACTGTTATAAATTCCTTGAGCTCAGGAGAAATTGAGATCATATACAAATACGACATAAATTTTCACTCATCAAATCTTATAGTGTAAATTATAAATTAAATTTCACAAATTTCTTTCCATACAATTTTATTTATTATTAAAGAATTTTCTGAACAATTTTCAATAAATATATTGTTAGGATTTTTACATCGGGATAAGAAAACATATAACTGACCATGTGAAAATAGTGGTCGTCTAATAAAAATTCCAATAGAATCGAAACTCTGTCGTTGAGATTCATTTATTGTCATGGAAAAAGCTAATACAATTGGAAATTGTCTACCGTAAAGAATAAAAGAAAATGAAGATAAATCTGCAGTATTTAATGTTATTCGTGGAATAAAAACCTCTTCACCAATTCTTTCGCCTGTAATTATTTCTGCCTTAACATTATGAGCATATAATCCAGTTATTCTTAGACGTGTACCATTACACATTCCTTGTACAATACTTATATTTCTAATTAACATAACAATAGCATTTACTTTCAATTTTAATTCATGAGGTGGAAGACCTTCTCTAATATTGTTAAGCATTTCAATTGGATAATTTAAATGAATATTTTCGTCTGTTTGATCAACTCCTTTATGAGTTGCATAATCTAAACTATAATACGTATGTACTTTTTTATTCAATAATTCTAAAACTTTATTATTAATAATTTTAGTATCTTTATTATGAGCGGTTAAGATTGCACGATCTATTGAAGTTTTAATATTAATGTTACTATAAATTTCTTTACAAATATTATTCGTTTTCCATTTATTTGGAATAATAAATGGATTAATTTTTCCTTCACCCAATTCTAACAATAGTGAAGCAAATTTTTTATTTTCCGAACGAATATTTTGATTTAATTTTAAAACTTTAAAAAGAGACCATAACGCAGAAAATTTAATTGTTTCTTCAATTATACTATTTTTGTGACCACATTTCATAACTGGAAGAACTTGCCGAAAATCACCTCCTAATATGATCAATTTTCTACATTATTTATTCAATTAATATAACGATATTTCATTGCTCTGAAGCAATTATAAAGAACATAAATAGTATATCCTTTACCTTTGATTCGTCTTAAGTCCGATATTTTACCCATCAAAATTTCATATTCTCAAAATTTGGTAGTTTCATACTTCATTATTATAAAATTTCTCTCTGAAAATGGGGATTGGCGAGCGGAGCGACCAGGGGGCCCCCCTAGTATATATATATGGCGCTTCGCGCGCCAACCCCCCACTTTTACTTTATAGAATTTTAAAGAAACTTATCACTAAACCTAATTTCTTATTCTTATATATCTATATCTTATCTTCAAAAGTCATAATCCCCAATTAAACACTGATTATTAAAAAAGTTATATTATAAAAAAATAAAAATTATTTTATTTGAGAAGTCGCATTAGTGAAAAGTAAAATGTTACTGTATATTATTTTAAAGAAACTTATTACTAAACTTTATTTCTTATTCTAATATAATTTTCAAAAGTGCTAACATTTTAATATTGTTTTCTATCTTTTCCACACCACCCATGAGGTAGATTGATAGGCGCGTTTTTTTTGTAGAGGTATCCCATCCTGTAATAAATTTTAATTTACGCTGTAATTAGATTTAATTATAAATTATTAAAAAAAATTTATTACAGAAAGGCCTAATCCCCTATTAAACACTTTGAATTTTGAGAATCTATATATAAATGGATGGCAAAATAAGTAAATCGGGAATACGTAAATTTCTTCTACTAACCTATAAACCTACTTCTTTACTGAATACTATGAATTTGAGAATTATATAAAGGTATAGAAATCATATAAAATAACTAAATTGGGAATACGATTTATTTAGTAAGACCTAATTGCCTATAAAATAAATTTGAAAATAATTGAAATAAATAATGCTAGGTACAAAGGAGGTTAATTTTGCTACACGTGCAGAAAGGAGTCAACTTGTCTGTGTGTTAAAAAAGGGGTCGACTTGTTTGCACGGCAAAAAAGGGAGGTTAACAAAGAAAAATAACCTTTTTTTTTATTTTTCAACTAATGTTACTTTTCTTTTTCCGAGCAGTTAAATTAACTTCTTTCTTAACGTACAGATTAGTTAACTTCATTCTTAATGTGCAATTTGCGTGTAATTTGAAAGGCAACGGAATAAAAATTATTATTTCAGAATTCTAATGAAGGAAGCGTATTTTAAACATAAAAATAGGGTAATGTGGACATTCGATTTACAAATTAGGACTTTTTTAAGTGTACACTTACATGAAGTTTTCTGGGAAAAATTCTACAATGAAATTTTTTTAACGAAATATCTCAAATTAAGTATTACTTACGCAAAATACTGAATAATAATATTTGGAAAAGATAATATTACTTAATGCTGAATATTTTTCCGTTGTATAATATCCTTTTTCCTCATAATTGACGAATATAATTTTTGCATCATTCAATATATTTTTCTAAATATTTTTATTCAGTATTTTACATGAACAATACTTTATTCGAGATCTTGTATTAAAAAAAAATTGTAGAAAAATTTGTGAAAATCGTCATTTGAGAATACCCATGAAGTAGTCCTATTTTATTTATCAAATTCCCAAATAATCTTATTTTCATGTTTATTTTAAAAAAACACTTCATATGAATTTTAAAATAAATTTTTTTTGTCGATTTTCGAATAATGATTTTGTCATAATGAAATGATGTATTTCGGGAAAGACTATATGTATAGACTACTTAAATTAATTTGATAACGAATCATAAAAAGTATGATTGTGTAGTAACTTAAAATCTGTAATAAAAATTTAGGTTATTTAATAAATCCAATTTAATTAATTATAACGAAGTACTTAGCTTTATTTTATTTGAACCGGCATCCTTTTTCGTTTAGCTATTCTCAGTCCCGTTTCAAAATCTCTCCTCCCAATATTAATTCAGCCATCGATAATTTTTCTGTTTCACTTTTTGTTTCACTTCTTCAAAAGTTTTAATTGTTAAGGATGTAATGTCTTCCGATACATCGCGATTAGCTATCGTAGTAATTTTGGAATAATTTTTTAAGTGGAATTCATATTGCATATTGCCGCTATTAAAATTAGAACTTTCTTTGGCAACTACTATTTGTAATAGAACGATCTAGAAATAATTTTAATTAATAATAGTTGTTATATTATTTTTATGAAATTATATTAAAATGACCTCATTATAGTTGATTTTATCTTCAAATATTTCGATATCCTTATTCCATATATTACATTGAATTTTGCATCCGTCATTATTATTTAAAATAAATTTAAATATGTCGTATGATTTTCCAGTAGCCTTAGAAATTATCGTACGGGGATTTTCTACTGCTTCAATGTATCCAATAACCATACTTTTAAAATATATAAATTTAATAAATATTTTTTTAAAGTATATTAAATTTATTAATTTTTTAAGAATAGAATAAAATAATTTACACATTTTTGTCGCCAATATGAATTTTATTTTTCAAAAAATCAGATGGTGTGTACGTAAATGAAATTTTTGATTTTTTTTTTCCTGGTGTTTCATTAGTACTATTTGATTTTGGGCGTTTCGACATTTTGGTATCTGTAAATGATATTAATTTTATATGTATTTTATATTAATGGAGTTCTAATATTCATTTTCATATTGAAATTGTATAACATAGCGTTTTAAAAAGAAGAAAATAAAAATGATCAAAATTTTAATAATTGTTCGATTCTTTTAATTTATAGTTCTGTCAATGATAGAACTTATTCACTTATACATAAACGAATAGTGGTAGTAGTATAGTTACATGACAACAATTAACTGAAAAGTTATTTTTGTCGGCCGTGCCTTAGTTGTCGGAATGTTCCACAGATATTGAATGGTTGTAGTATATGCAAAAAAGCAATTGATGTCGTTTATGCAAAAAAGCAATTGATGTCGGTAGCCGTGGCTAACTCGTCTTGCGAATTGGTGTCTTCGTTTATAGTTTAAAGCTCTTCATTTTATATTTCAAAATAATCTTTATACATCATTCAAAAATTTCCTTCCATACTATATTTTCAATTTCATCAGAATGATTCGAATCATTTTCAATAAATAAATTTTCTGGGTTTGTACATCTTGTCAAAGCTACATATAATTGGCCATGAGAGAATAAAGGCCGCCTAAAATATATTCCAAGTTTATTGAAGCTTTGACCTTGTGACTTGTTAATAATTATCGCGAAGGCTAAGACGACAGGAAATTGTTTTCGATATAATATAAAAGGTAAAGACGATGATTCTCCTGAATTTAAAGTTATTTTAGATATGTAAGCTATTTGTCCTTTGTTGTAACCAGTTACTATCATGGCTTTTATATTGTACTTGTGCAATTCTAAAATTTTTAATCTTGTACCATTACACAATCCATCGTTAATACTAATGTTCCTTATGAGCATAACAATGGCATTGGGTTTTAATACTAATTTATGAAATGGTAGCCCTGGAAATTTTAAAGAATTTAAATATTCTATTGAATAATTTAATTGAATATCTTCATCACTTTGATCTACTCCTTTTGGTTTAGCATAATCAATACTATAATAAATTTTCTCTGTTGAATCTATTCTTTTAAGTACTTCATTATTCAAGTGATAAATATCTTGATTATGACCAGATAAAATTGCCCTATCTGATAAATCATCCTTGTCAGTTATAGTGGAACCATACATTTTTTCACATATATTGTCGACTTTCCATTTTTCAGATATTGATAAAGACGATACTTGTCCGTCACCGATTTCTAACAAGAATTTTGAAAATTTTATTTTATTGGATCTCATATTTTTAGTTAATTTTAATATTTTAAATTTTGGCCACAAATTAGAACGTTTGATAGATTCATTAATTATAGTGATTCTACATCCATTTTTCAATACTGGCAAAATTTGTCTGAAATCTCCTCCTAAAATTAATAATTTTCCAGCAAAAGGTATTGAATCGACTTGGCAACAATCTCTTAAAGTTTTATCAACAACTTCTAATGCTTTTTTAGGAATCATTGATGCTTCATCCCAAATGAGTACATCACATTCACGTAACCTTCTTTTATCTGAATCTAATTTCAAAAATGTTGTTTCAATATTTGATAAATCTAATGGCAATTTAAAAGTTCTGTGACTTGTCATTCCTTCCGGAAGTAGTATAGAAGCAATTCCAGTCTATACCATAGAAACAACTTTTTGTCCTTCTCCTGAATAATAATGAATTAATGTTTTGTAAAGAAATGTTTTTCCAGTACCTCCGGGACCATCAATAAAAATCATACGATCATTAGTTTGTATTATGAAATTGAAAATATCATTTTGTTCATTATTTAATTGATTTTTATGTTCTTGAAATGACTGTTTGTGTCTATCAATTATTATTTTTTTTTCATGAGCCGATAGTTCATAAGTCAAATCATTAAATGTTGATAATCCGAATTCAGAGCATGACAAATTTTCACCTTTGAAAATTTCATCAATTTCTCTTAATGCTCGATGCTCTTGATTATCTTTGAAATCTTCACTAAAATATTTTTTGAAAGATTTCCAAAGTTCACAAGCAAAAGGAATATCATCATTAATAAGAAACCAAGCAAAAAATTTTCTAAATTCTTTTGGCACCATAATGGAACATGCTTCTGCAAAAATATTGAAAAGGACCCCGCACACAATGTATGGGAAAAAATCATTCGGTCAAATTTTGGGGGGTTTTGCCCATGAGAACTTTTGTTCAGGACCTCAAGATCTATCTTTTCCCCAAGTTTGATCCAATTTGACCGGATGATTTTTTCCATACATTATGTGCGGGGTCCTTTCATTATCATTTTTTACTAATCCCATTGCAATTGCTGTTTCTTTAAAAGTTTTGTAGGATACATTTTCGAACTTTTTTAAATCTGCAAAACATATTGCTCCTTTTACACGATTTAATATCAACTTTAAATGGAATCGTTCTATATCCTTAGGACTGACACTATTCATTCTACCAATAGATTTTGAAAATATTTTTCTTTTTTGCCATACTTTTTTTGATGAATTGAATAAATAATACTTTGGTATATTAGAATAATTAATTTTTCTCGCTTCTTCATCTTTTAAATTTAATTGAAACCACGCCGTTAGAGTTGTATTATTATTTTTATTTAAAACTTCGTCTTCTTTATTTTCTTCGAAATATATATACTGTTGATTTTCCGTATGAATAGCTAAACGAATAATTGTGTGTGACCTTCCTGACAATGGTAATTCTTCTATTCTCCATGCTGCTTCTATTGGACTAACATATCTGCCATTAAGATATTCAGTAATTTCATCATATATTTGACATTGATCTGTATCAGAATTTTTTTTCGATACACTTACATATGCTTTGTCAAACCCTTTATGAATATATTTATAAAGATATTTGATAGACATGACCGAATAAGATATTTCGCAATTTATATGACATTGATATTTTTTCAAAAGTGTAGGATTGTAAGGAACTACCATTGAATTATCTACTTTCACTATTTCACCATTTACTTTTGAATTGTATGTATAACTATTTAAATTATTTCTTCGTTTATGTTGGGGAAATCCATTTTTGTCAAAATGTGTAAAATCACTGAATTCTTTTGGATAGTTTTTCGAACAAACATCTTTCTCCTTGTTATAACAGAGGGAATTTTCTGTATGGGGACCATGCAACATATGTTTGATAACTAATGCTTGTAATTCTTTATAATCATTTGGAATTTCAGCACTCACATATTTATCAATGTCTTGTGGATTCAATAATTTGTTTTCATAATTTAAGACAAATAATAAATAAGCATGAGGTAATCCTCTTTTTTGAAATTCAATTGTGTAAATATATGCCAGTATTTCGCCAAAAATATTTCCACTTAAAATATCTGCTAAAATTGCTCGTAATTTAGTATTAAATAATCTTACTGTTAAATTAGGAATATCATTACATGTGGTTCCTTGAGGGAAGTTTGATAGTACTCTTTTAAGTTCCGGCCAATTTGGATTACACGTTACAGTAATAAATAAATCAGATCTTCCAACAGCTCTATTTATAGCCATTGCATCTTGATATAATTGATGCATATGTCTAGGACTACCAACATGAGTTGATGGTAAAATAAAAAGATGTCCCAAACGTTCTTTGTTCTCGAAATATTTTGATTTATTTGAAGCATTTTTTCCAACATGATCTAATAACCCTTGATAACATGCAACTCTTAATGTTCCTTGATTTTGTCTAAAATAATCCATTCTTGTACTTTCTATGACTATATATGCATGTATTATGTATTGTTGAGTCAATCGTCCACTACATACAATTGGATTGAAAATTGGTCCTGGCCGATAAGCAATTCTGTTTGAATAATATTGCAAAGCAGTCAATCTTTTATTATTTTCTGAATTTTGATGTAAATCGGGATTCCATCCTAAGTCTCCTGAAGGAAATAAAATAGGAAATACCATCGGATCCAAATGATGAGATAACTTATGTATGAAAATATGTGATGCACTGTTATCCGGATTTCTTGGATAAATACACAAATCAAAAGATGATGGAATTTCTCCTTCTCGTGAAATAATTAAAGCGGCACATTACGCAGTTTTTGGGTTACTATAAACATTTTGGTTCAATTTTATATTTCGAACAAAATATAACTTGTATTGAGGAATTTGAGTATTTTTTGATAATTCATATAAATGCTTGTATTTTTTTGCATATGGGTTGTCATTTAATATTCTATTTAATATTGAGATATGTTCTTCTAATAATGCTTTGTTATTTTTCAATCTTAACTGATTGCTGTATACTCATCATAAATGTAAATTTGACCATTTTGAGGATGTTGATTAGGTTCAACGATAACTGATTTCGGAGATGTATGACAAACTTGGCCTTGGATTTTTAAATTATAAACTCCTTTATTTTTATTGTTAATTACTGTAGCATTGAAACTCGCAAATGAATATTTATTATTATAATAACGGATTAGTTCTTTAAATTTTTTGTCATACGGAAGTTCTTTCAAATCTTCGTTATACTCTGATAAAGGAGGTAAAATAACTTTTCCGTTATGACAACAACTTTTTTTTGAAAATTCTGTTTCCCAAAAAACTGCAGAACAATTAGAGCATACATAATCCATATTGCCTGAATCTACATAATTTAAGTTTGGAGCGCACATCTTTCTAATTTTTTGTATCTTTCTCCTCTTATAAATTCGATTTGAAGACATATTACTTGCAATATCAAGCTTACGTTTCTTAGCCAACCGTTTTTCATTGAAATTGCTTACAACATTTGTACATCTTTTCTTATTCATTCGTCCTTCATTTATGTTGACAACCCGATCGTTTTGTCTTTTATTATTTACTCTTACTTCATTTATATTAATTACTCTATCATTTTTTCTCTTGTTCTCTACCCTTTCTTCATTCATGTTCGTAATTCTATCTTTTTCCCTTTTATTTTCCACCTTTCCTTCACTCATGTTCGTGACACGATCTTTTTCCCTCTTATTTTCCAGCCTTCCTTCACTCATGTTCATAACTCTATCTGTTTCCCTCTTATTTTCCAGCCTTCCTTCACTCATGTTCATAACTCTATCTTTTTCCCTCTGATTTTCCAGTCTTCCTTCACTCATGTTCATAACTCTATCTTTTTCCCTCTTATTCTGCAGCCTTTCCTCAATCATATTAAAAACTCTATCATTTTGTCTTTTATTTCCTATCCTTCCTTCACTCATATTTATAATTCGATCCTTTTCTCTCTTGCTCTCTATTCTATCTTCTTTCATAGTAGTGATCCTATCACTTTGTCGCTTTCTGTTTACTCTTTCTTCATTCATATTACAAATACGATCAAGTTTTCGTTTCTTCTCTAATTTATCACCATCAAGATACCGATTTTTTCTACATACGTTAATTTCATCTTTATTTTTAGCATAATGTAACCGACGATATTGATTTTGATAGTCTTTAAGAAAAAAAGTATTTTCGATTTCAAGAACATCATAATGTCCACTATCCAAGTTTCCAGATAATAAAAGAACTAATTTATTTCTGCTATTGCACGGACCGAATTCCCTTGCATTATAATATCCTTGATATACTGTAACTTTTACATTGTAAATACTGACAAAAGCGGCAATCTCAACTTCTCCACCAAAACTACCATTTTTAGACATATTTAGTTTGTAAGAATTTGGATCAGTAATTGTTGTGTTGTAAGAACTGTTTCCTAATATAAAAGATTCATAAATTATCCAATCATTTATAATTTTATTTACTAATTTCAATCGAATTTGCCTATGTTTCTCTTGATTATTGAATACAAATTCTGCAAATGCGCGGAAAATACAGTTACCATCCGGTTTCATTTCATGTTTTATATCTCTTTTTAAGATATCATTCATTTCTTCATTCATGTTCATAACAGTTTCTTCAATCTTATTGTTCACTCGTTCTTCATTACTATTAACAACTGCATCGGTTTCCCTCATATCTTCTAATTTTTCTTCATTGATATTAACAATTATATCCTTTTCTATCTGATTTTCCTTGTCATTCATATTAACAACTCTACCTGTTTCCCAATTATTTTTCAACCTTCTTTCACTGAGGTTCGTGATTCTATCCTTTTGTCTCTTTTTTTTCCATCGACCAATAATTTCGATCGTTTCCAGACAAAAAAATATTTTCAATATCAAGAATATCATAATGACCACTATCCAAGCTTCCAGATAATAAAAGAACTAATTTATTTCTGCTATTACATGCACCGAATTCCCTTGCATTATAATATCCTTGATGTACTATAACTTTTACATTGTAAATACTAACAAAAGCAGCAATCTCAACTTCTCCACCAAAACTACCATTAGTAGACATATGTAGTTTGTAAGAATTTGAATCAGTAATTATTGTGTTGCAAGAATTGTCTCCTAATACAAAAGATTCATAAACTATCCAATCACTTATAATTTTATCCACTAATTTCAATCGAATTTGTCTATGTTGCTCTTGATCACTAAATAAAAATTCTGCAAATGCTCGGAAAAGACAGTTACCATCTGGTTTCATTTTATGTTTTATAATTCTTTTTGAGATCCTCTTCATTTTATTATATCAAATATGAGGAATCGTAGAATACCTATATGAAAATACATGAAATTCAATGTATTATAGGAAAAAGAAAAATATTACTTTTTGAAAAAACCTTACACTTTAAAAGATCCAAAAATATTTCTTGATTGGCCTTTTAAAGTTGATTGCCACACATCAGCTATGAAATAAGCTTTAGAAAATAAGGCGAAAAGGCTGACACAATCCTATTTAATATAAATTTGTTACCATCAATGAACAGAACAATATAAAAATATAAATTTTTTAGAATGTAGATTTTTCTAAAAATTATTTTTCTATTTTAATAATTTTAGTGTGATAAAATAATTCAAGAATATTTAGTTACTTTTAAATTAAAGGGTATATATGACTGACAAAGACAATATATTATTATATATTTGTATGTATCTTTGTTTCTCAATGGAAATATATTTCAAACTGGTCAAAAAAAGGTACACAAAATATGATACATAACTATGTATAATAGTGTAAAAATTATTTTTTTAATTTCTTCTTTTTTAACATTTTGATATTGAATATAACGTTATAATGTTGAATATTTATTAAATGTTATACTTATTGCTCTTACTTATTTATTAGATATTATTCTTAATCTAATTTAAGCGATTCGTTCGGTTTTCGATCGTTTTGTGAGGTATCAATCTCGAATCAACATTCTTTCAACGTTATACTTGATTTTCAATTACATATTATAATATTTTTTATACTTTTTTACTTTTTCTTTTGTTTGTTTTTTTATATTAATAGAGCGTAAATTTAATTTCTTGAAATTGTTATTTAATTGCTCCATATTACATGGTTCCAAACGTTTCATATATTCAAAAAATTTTTCTTCATATTCAATGTAACCTATGACTGTTTATTTTATATTTAAATTTATGTTTCAAAATTTCTAATTTTATAGAATAAAGTTTATTACTTTCCACTTCTTCATTGCCCTGACTTGCCATTTTGATAAAGTAATTATCACTATCAAAGGATAAGAAAATTGTTAATGGTATTATATTCATCATAATTTTCTTTGATATGGCATTTGTGAAAGACGGAAACTATTTAATGATTGATATTTTAAATATCTTTGAGTGCATATTTTAAATAAATTAGAAATTTATTTAAAATATTACTGCCAAAAAAAATTGTAAAAAAAATTCTAACGATAAACATCTTTTATTATGTAAAAAATGTAAGCAAAGAAACAGAAATTTATTAATGGTATTATATTCATCATAATTTTCTTTGATATGTAACTATAACCAATTACCAATTCATCATAATTTTCTTTGATATGTAACTATAACCAATTACTTTATTTTATATACATGGGTCATTTGCAAAAAATGGCAACTATTTAATTAGTCATTCTTGAAATTTAGCGGCAAACATATTGTATTTGAACGCGTGGAATCCCGCTCCCGACTAATGAGAGAAGTAAGCGTGTTACGTGCACGTTAGTTATAAGCAATTGGTTTATGTATACACTCCTGTAAACGCGTTCCTTTAAACACCATAATAAACCTTATGTGACACTACCTATATGTTTAAAGGCATAGTCATAAGTGAGACGTCAGAAGGTCTGAAGTACGGAATATACAGAAAGCATGGCTTCAAACGTTCAAGAATTTGGATCGTGCGTACATACTTCTGTAAATGTCTTCCGTTGGAACAACATGTGAGGTTTTTTTAATGTTTTGATAGTACTTAAAGCAGACGGAAATCAAAGTTTATTGCTTTTGCTTTATTGACTTCTATTGACTTTTGACTTTTATTATAAAAAATAAACGCAATTATAAATTATAAATAAACTGGAAAGATTTATTATAAAATTGTGAATAAATAAGAAATGTAAAATTATAAATAAATATTGTAAATATATTTTAAAATTGTAAATAGTTGTAAAATGAAACAAATTTTTATTTAATGTTTGTTATGTAAATAAATAATGAATGTAAAATTATAAATATATAAAACTGTTTTAAAATGCAAATATGTTAAATTGATAATTAAATGAAAAAAATTTATTGACAATGCAAAATTGCATTTTTTTAATAAAGATTAATTGAAAAAATTGTAAATACATATTTATTACAAAATTGTAAATACAAATTCATTACAAAATTATAAATACATATATAATTGTACATAAATAAGAAATGTAAAATTGTAAATAAATATTGTAAATACTTTTTAAAATTGTAAATAGTTGTAAAATATTAATTATAATTATATAATTATATAGGTTAAACGAAGAAAAATAACTAAATAATAGATTTATTACCTTCTCTGTTCAAACTTCTAACAGATTTTTGTGCTATTCATGTATAGACTAATAAATCTTGTTTTACTTTGTAGTGAAGTACTTATGCCACACACTATTTTATACTATTTGTCCAATCGTAAATACTATTTTTGGCAAAAATCGAGACTTCGGTACTTCGAAAAGGCAAAGTCCCAAGTAACTTTCAAAGTTAAGAATTCAGTGGTTGGATTGTATAATTGTATTAAAGACAATTTCAAATACACAACTATGTCTAGATTGTAACTTCGAACATTTTCATTGATCTTTTAGAGAAATGTAACGAATGTTAAGCTAATCGTTATTTGGTTGAGTATATATAAATATGACACTTTTCACTTCTGTATAGATAACGTAAATTTTATTAAAAAGTATTCACAAATTTAATAATAATATAAATAACAATTTGAAAAACTAAAATTTGAAAAATATGTGATATTCAACACATTGATTTGTCAAATGACATTTACATAATAAGGTTTAGTTTGAAAACAAAAACCAAATGAATGTTCAATGAATATATATATATATATATAAGTTTTAGTAAAAAATTATAAATAACTATTTAATTTTTTAATACATTAAATACAACATAGTTTTGTATTAAAATTTTTATTTCAATTAATTATTTATATTATTTATATTATTTTTAAAATATTTGGTTAATTTTATGAGTAAATCAAAAGTTTTTTTTTTCATTCATTTTATAATTTTTAAAGAATTGTAAATAAAAATTGTAAATATATAAAATTGTTTTAAAATTCAAACATGTTGAATTAATAATGAAATGAAAAAATTGTAAATAAATTTATTGACAATGAAAATGCATTTTTTTAATAAAGTTAATTGAAACAATTGTATATACATATTGTATATATGTATTACAAAATTGTAAATACATATTTATTATAAAATTGTAAATATATATTTATTATACAATTGTAAATCTCTCTATGAATAAAATCAATAAAATGGTATCAATAAAATTTCATCACGATAATACGTTTTGTTTTCCATCCTTGTCCTCGTCCACGTCCTCTACCCTGCCCACGTAACATTTTTTTACAGTTTGTTAATAGTTATTAACATTTTATTATAGTGTTTCTACATTTTTTTACATTTATTAACACTTTATTAAACCTTTTTTACACGTTCTTAAATTTTTTTACAGTTTTTTAACACATTCTGAAATAGAAACTTAATTAAAACCTGAACTGTAATACCGATAAAAAAATTCTTATCAGTTGATATTAGATTACAGTCGACATAAGTAATATTGTTTAATGATAAAAATAATAAGTAAAATGTTGATTCCTTCCAAATTTATGAATGTTTAAACACTTACATCTTTTATATTTTAAAATAGATCATTGAAAGTGCATACAAAATATGAGGCGTTTCGCCTCAACTCTCCCAGCGCGGCGCGCTAGCGTCAAATCATGCTATTTTCAAGTCGTGTTTACGATATCAATATGCATTTCAAAAAATTATGTGATAAGCGTTTCCGACGTATTTTTTCCTCAGCTTTCCAATGGCGTAGGTGGTTTTTCCGAAATTTTCCATTTTCCCCCCCAACAAGTATAAAACATACTATATCTCGAAAAGTATATTTTTAATATTTTTTTTTACCCCCTAGATCGAAAGCTGAGCATTTTTTACGTCGGAAAGGATTTTTTTCAGAATTTGCTCGAATGTTTTCTTAGAGAAACAGAACGCGAAAGAGCAGACGCAGCGTCTCCTTCGCGCGCGGTTTTCGGCGCGCTGTACACCGCGTGGACTAGATGCATTTCGCTCTCTAACAACCACTTAAAATTTTGATTTCCTTAATAATAGCAAGAATAAACTAGTATTTATATTAATAATTCTTTTTTTTTTAAAGTAGATAATTTTATTTTGTTTTGTTTTACGGGTTTTTTAGGGAAGATTTGATATTCTGAACTCATTGACGTTTTTTTAGTATTAATGTTGTTTTATTCATTGGAATAACGGCATGGTACTGTAAAGTTCCCGGTATAGATTTAATTTTACTTAACCTTGATTTTAGTTTCAAAACGGCTTTTTCATAGGTCTCTTTAGTGCTGTAAAAAACTTTAGTTTCTTTGCAATTACGTAAAGCCCAGTTGTAAAGGTCTTCTGGTGTTAAAATATGATTACTCGAAGAGAGTTGAAGACTTGCTCTTTTTGCCCCTCTTTTCAAATTTGCGCCTATACCATCGCACGCACCTTTACCGTGCGCTGTTGTATGAAAATGCCATTCAGCAGGAACTCCAAAATCTTTTTGATGAAACAGAAGATTTTAGAAGGTAGACTTGTTCTTAAAATGCTGACCTGCTCCATCAGTTAAGTAATAAATTTTCTTGACTATGAAATTACTTTTTAAATACGATATTATAATTTTTTGATATTCATAAACAGCAACAGTATCGTGATTTAGATTATCAGAAATTATAGCAATGCTTATATGTTTAATATCTTGATTTTCGTTATAATATACCACTGTTGTAAAAACTGTTGCTTGATTATTGTTCCAGTGGAACGATTGTGTTGAATTTTGCACTATAAACGCATAGTTTTCTGCAAAATCACAACAAACAAGGAATTCTCCTTTTTGAAGGTTTTTTTTCAAATCGCTTAAGAAAAGATATTGTTCTCTCGCAAAGAAGTCATGAGTTTTAAATTTTATTAATTTTTCTCCCAGTATGTTCATGAATTCATAAACATTTACAGTTGTAGATACTATTGTGCAACGATCTGTCTGAAGCTATGACTCATACTGTATTTGAAAAATATCATTTCTCTCAAAACATTCAAGCAAATGTTTCCGTAATACAGGCATATTGGGGCAATCTAAACAGTCTCCCAAGTAACATTTCGAACTAGCATTACTACATACGATTGCTTGGATGCAATCGTGGTAGTTTTTAAGAAATAGACGAGTACCTTCAGTTAAACTCTGTAAATTAATAGCATTTAACATCAGCTTGATATTTTCGTGGTGTACACATACGCATACATTATGCGTACCACTGCTTCCCGCTAGAACACAATGCGGCGGCCTCAATTGAGTAAATTTAGTGAAGCCAATATTCACAGATTCATGCTCTTTTTAAATAAACAATAAATTTCACGTAAATTACCAAGTAGTAACCTTTTCTGTACATGTTCTCTTTTACCATTATCCTGCTTAACAGATATACAATCTTTTAATCCGGGCATTACACGACTAATATCGTCCCTCTCATAAAAACGTTTAACTGAATCTACACTTTCAACTGGAAATATTTTGCCCCTTTTCTTTTCAGATTTTGAAAAAATTCCACTTTCAGTTACTAACTTTTTCGCTTCTCGAGCTTCCCACTCAGTACAACCGAACTCTCTGATTAAGTCTCTGCGAGACCAAAAATCAGGAGCAAGCGTGAGTAGCTGAATTTTATCTTCCTTACCCGGTGATTCTAAAAATTTTTTTTTTAATTGGTTGAGAACTGTCACGCCTGCTTTATGATATTCATCAGTACATTCAATTTTAGCTTTTTTGGCATCGCATGAAGGTAAATCTAACTTATGTTTATAAAGTTGACGTTGACAGTTGGAACAAATTTTCGCGTTTTCTGGTACGAGGGGATACGCACTCCTAAATATTGAAGGAAAATTCGACAAATTTTTACGCACAGAGTGATTAATTTTATTAAAAGGATTTGTGCATTTCAGCTTCAAAGCTGGATCCATTTCAGTAGCGAGAAAATAAATGCAATAAATAAACCAAAAATAAATTATGATTTAATCAGCAAACACACGAAGAACACAAATATAACGGAAACAGCGTTAAAATTCTTAAACAATTTCAAGGATAACAAAGATCGAAAATTCATCAGACTTATATAATTGGATACAACAAATTACTCTCGGGCAAAAATTTTCTATACGCAAGCCACCTATCGGGTAAAAAGTAAGTGAGAAGCGTTGCGTCTGCTATTTCAAATTGATTGTAATATTTTTGCTTCCTCAAAGAGGAAGCTTTGTAACGGTGAAAAAAATATTCGAAAAAAAAGTCTTCAAAAAGATGTTTTATGGTGGTATATGTGTATATTATTTGATTTTGATGATTTTTGATTTCGTGGATGTATGTATGTGTGTGTGTGCGTGTGTGTGTGTATATTTCAACTCTTAATATCTCCGAAACTAATCAACCGATTTTCGTCTGGTAAAGCTTATTCGCTTCGTCTTGCGGCAAAAGGAAAGTACCCTGATGGATTTGGAATTTTATTGATTTTCTTTTGTTTTGTAACCAAAAAACGATTTTGAATTTTTAGTTTTTTTGATTTTTTCGTATCTTATAGTAATTATTACATAAAATAATATACTTCTCTTAAAAGCTATTCAAATTACCTACATTTTCTTTTTTTAAAATTTAAAATTTAAAATATCTTCACTCTGTCATTTGTTATTAATGAAAACTTTTTTATATTTAAAAAATTAATATCTCAAAAAATAATTTATTTATCGACTTGAAATTTTAACTATTACTTATTACACTTGTTGGTGGCAATATTGTGTTGCAATTTTAAGTGATTATCTATATGAATATATATTATACATTTATTTTCGAGAACTATCATTTTAATATTTTTATATAATGTAGTAAATTAAAATATCAAAACGTATTAATAGTGCCATTTTTAGCCCCTTCTTTTATCTCTTTTTAATTTCAATTTTTTTTAAACTTGGTGGTCTGTCAAAGCTTTTTTAAAATAGGTACGTAATATACTATTTTGCAAGAAACTGGTATAAGACGCATCGGTTCAAAGTATTATTGAAATTCTTTAGCATTCCTTTTTATGAAAAATGTATTTTCAGAATTTCAATTTTTAATTAGGAAACGATGAATTAGTTTGAGGAAGCTAAGTGCCAAAGAATTGGCAGCGGTTTTTTTTTTTGCGAAATAACCTATGAAAATGTCAATCGTGCATATAAGTGAAATTCGAAGTGCAAAAAGATATTCCATAAAGAATTAAAAATGATAAATAAAAATAATAAGGTTACTAGAGAGCGAAATACATCTAGTCCACGCGCTGTACAGCGCGCCGCATACCGCGCACGAAGGAGACGCTGCGTCTGCTCTTTCGCGTTCTGTTTCTCTAAGAAAAACATTCGAGCAAATTTTGCAAAAAATCCTTTCCGACGTAAAAAATGCTCAGCTTTCGATCTAGATGATAAAAATAAATATTAAAAATATACTTTCCGAGATATAGTATGTTTTATAATTTTTGAGGGTGAAAATGGAAAATTTCGGAAAAACCACTTACACCATTGGAAAGCTGAGGAAAAAATACGTCGGAAACGCTTATCACATAATTTTTTGAAATTCATATTGATATCGTAAACACGACTTGAAAATAGCATGATTTGACGCTCGCGCGCCGCGCTGGGAGAGTTGAGGCGAAACGCCTCATATGTCTACAATTAAACAGTTTAATTTTAGGGATTAATCAGTATATTTTCGATGTTTTACTTTCAACTTTCATAACTTTGGAAGGAACAAACATGTTATAATTATAAAAAAAGCAAATGATAGCTGATTTTCTCACGTTTCATTTTTAATTTTCGAAATTATATTTTCTATGACTAACGACTACGTCGACATGCTTTACTTATACTATAAAATAGTAAAGTGTGCCCGGCGGAAGTAATATGGCTCTTTACGCCCAGCGGAAGTAATATGGCTCTTTACGCCCAGCGGAAGTAAAAATGGGTCTCTACGATCGGCGGGAGTAAAGCGTATCTTTACTCCCGGCAGGAGAATAGCCCTCTTAAATCTAAAATGGCTCTTTACGCCCGACGGGAGCAAAGTGGCTCTTTACGCCCGATTATACGACACGGCGGCGGCGGCGACAGCGGCGAAATATTTTTATATTATATATATATATATATATATATATATATATATATATATATATATATTTGTTTTAACAGATTTATGGAGCCCTTTTATACACATGAGCATATTTATGGAGCCCGTTTTCTTTTATGGAGCTCAGGTCCCATAAAATATTTTTCTCGGGCGTTTATGGAGCCCGATCTAGAGTCTATAACCCCAGGGTCCATTATTTCTTTAGTCACTTGCCATAGGGATCTCTGGGCTGTAGGTACTAATATACAGGGATGGGCTCCATAAACGGATGGGGGGATAATTATATATATATATATATATATATATATATATATATATATATATATATATATATATATATATATATATATATATATATATATATATATATATTGTAACGTTGTATCTTACCTTTCCTTGGCAACAACGCACAACTTATCTATAGTTGCAGGATCCGGAGGCTGACGCTCCGACTGCCGCGGAGTCGGTGGGGAGGCAACCCCTGTGCTGAGAGGAAGAGTAGGAAAATGCGCTCGCAAATTATCACTCACAATATACAATAGACTTTCCTTTTATTAATTGCAAATAACACAAGATTTAACCCGACAATTAGAAACGATAATTCGCGCCTTAAGACTCCGCTCTCTAAGCAGGGCGATCGCCGTGCGCTGCCGATTACTCGGCGCTCATTAGCGATACGAGCCCTGACTCGCTATACACACAAACGTGGGCCACAATGGGGCCAGGTATACATTACACTCGCCTGTCTCGGAGAGGGACGCTGTCACGGAGCTGGCGGTAGTCGATGTCTCGGCTGCGCTGCTCATCACGCCGCTGCTACCGTCGCTGGCCGAGATGCGCGGCGTCGACCACGCCGGCCGAGATGGTGTGACTACGGTGGCTGCAGACGAGGATGGTGGCAGAAGAGCTGCTGGTGAGGTAGGGGCGAGCAAAGCTGACAGAATGATCGCTCTGATGGTCTCCCTCCCTCCCTCTCTCTCTCTCTCTCTCTCTCTCTCTCGGCAATTCGGGCCGTCCCAAAAAATCGACGGCCACCCACACACGGACTTATTGCGACGGAAACCATGACAGACGGTGACGCTAACTGTTTGGTTCAGGATAGTGTGGGGACTGGCTCGGCAAGCATCTCCGTCGCTCCAAACTGACTAGGGACGTCCGGGGAAGAAGAGAGGAGGGGTGGCAAATCTTTGAAGGCGGGATTCCTCAATGTGAACTCTATTAGGGCTCACATTGGGGGACTTCGTCTGTTTCTGGCAGAACATCCCTCCTATGACATCTTTGGTATTGCTGAGACGTGGTTGGGCCCGGTCGTGGATGACAGTCTCATTCAGATCGGGGGATACTCTGTGATTAGACAGGATCGCAATGTAAATGGAGGTGGGGTTGCTCTGTTTGTACGGAATGATTATAAAATTAATAAATTGGCCTTTTCAAATACTCAGGGACCGGGCAAACCGGGTACCCCTGAGTATCTTTTTTGTAGCGTACAGCGGGGCGGCTCTCCTCCAGTTCTTGTCGGTGTCATCTATAGACCTCCTAAAATCCCCATGCAGAAGGACACCGACCTATTTTCTGTGTTGCACGACCTATCTAGCGATTTCAGTCACAAGGTGATAATGGGCGATCTGAATGCAGACATGTCAGCCGAGTCCGACGACGCTAACACTACTAAGCGTCTAACTGGGGAGTTCTCTCTTCAGTTAGTCCCCCACGGTCCCACGCATCATACCCCAACATCTCGCACATGGATTGATTTAGTCATGACTGACGAGAACGATGCGGTACTTGACTTTAAGAACGAATGGTTGCCCAATTTCGGCAAACACAGTATAATAGATGTTTCTATCGATATTTTTGTCCCTGCGCTCGTGAAAGAAACTTTTACGTATTGTGACTTCAAGGGTATCGAATCCGGTCTGGACGGGGCTATTAATAATCTAAATTCCAATTTAAACTTTGCTATTGATAAATTGGCATCTCTTAAGAGGGTTAGACCAAATAAAAAATATGCTCCTTCGTTTGGGCCTGAGTTGAGGCAACTTGTTGACAAGCGAAATGCAACGCACAGACGCTATAAGCGTACTGAACGAGCTGAGCTTCTCAGGGAGTTTCTTCGGCTCTGCAATGAGGTCGACGTGCGCTTTGCTCAAGAGCGAAACTCCTTGCTGGTAAGTAATCTCTCGGGCGCTCTTGATGAAAATAAAAATGTGTGGAAGGAAATGCGCAACCTCGGCCTCTTGCCTAAGCGGAAAGAGGAAGACTTTCATGGTTTTACGCCGGATGAGCTGAACGATCACTTTGCGGGGATATCTGTCTCTCGCATCGAAAATCTGGAAGATGTAAGGGAATTAATTTGTTCTTCAATGACGAAGGATTGTCCTTCAGTCCTATTAATATTAACGATGTGATTTTAGCAATTGCACACTTCTCTTCACAGGCGAGGGGGTTTGATGGAGTTCCCCAAGAAGTGATCGCGAAAGCTCTCCGATTTTAGGCGACTATATTGTAAAAATTATTAATTCCCCTTTTGCTCAGCGGGTCTTCCCGGATATCTGGAAGAAAGCGCAGCTTATCGCTTTAAAGAAAAATTTTGCACCTGAGAATGTTACGGACTTTCGTCCAATCACGATGCTCTGCTTTCTATCCAAGGTACTCGAGAAGATTGCCCACGCACAAATCACGGAGTATCTTACCAAAAATAAATTACTCGATCCTCTCCAAGCCGGATTCAGAAAGCACCACAGTACACAGACTGCTTTATTAAAGTTGACCGATGACGTACGCGTGGCCATTGACCGGAAAAAGGTGACGCTCTTACTACTTTTTGATTTTAGTAAGGCATTTGATACCATCTCACCTACTAAACTACTGTTAAAGCTTCGGCAGCTTGGATTCTCACGGATGGCTCTCCTGTGGGTAAAATCATATTTACAAGGTCGCACCAAGCTGGTAATTTCAAATAAAAATGGATGCTCTGATTGGTTGGAAACCAATCTGGGTGTCCCACAGGGTTCCATCCTCGGGCCCTTGCTGTTCACCTTATACGTCAATGACTTACACGACTTACTCAACGGTCACACGATTCACCATCTATTTTATGCAGATGATCCCCAGATTTATCTTCATACCACCAAAGACAAATTACTGGAGGCGGTGGCCCGGCTGGCGGCAGCGGCGAATCTGGTCTCTGATTGGGCGGGGAGCTGCGGCCTGCGTCTCAATCCTGGTAAAACTAAAGCAATATTTTTTGGATCCAGGAAAAATGTAAATGATATTAAGTCATTGAATTTGCCGGGTATTGGGATGCAGGGTGGAGTAATTGTCCCTTTCAGTGATACAGTTGTAAGCCTCGGTGTTACACTTGACTGTAAATTTTCATGGAAACCGCAAGTTGATTCTATCACTAAAAAAGTCAACAAATCCCTTTACAGTTTGCGGTTTATTAGGGATTGTACCACCGAGATTCCCCGCAGAAGGCTAGTTGAGTCACTTGTCCAACCCTATCTGGACTACTGTACTGTGGTGCATCTCGACGCATCGGACGAACAACGACTACGTCTACAGAGACTGAGCAATTCCTGTGTGAGGTATATCTTTGGGGTGAGGAGGTATGAACACATCTCCCCCTTTAGGAGGCGTCTTGGCTGGCTCCGAGCAGATTCGCGTAGGCTTTATTTTGAAGCCATCCTACTTTATAAAATTATCCGGATACGCAAACCTGAATCTCTTGCTTCCTTCTTTAGCGAGCATAAGCCACGGCCCTCCTGTCGGGGTATTCCACCTGAACTCAACATCCCGGGTGTCAGAACCGAGACGGGTGCTGGAGCTTTCCATGTTCATGGTGCCCGTTTCTGGAATTTCCTCCCCTCCTCTCTACGCAATTCTCCAACTCTGTCTTCCTTTAAAAGGGCGATGCGTCAATATCTCCTCGATCTTGATCTCGAGCTCCTCTGGGTGAAGGTGATTTTGTATATATCTGTGATGATTTATTTTTAACTGTGATATTTTACACCTTGACCAAAGCAAAAATTTAGTTAAATTATACTTTTTATCAGATTTTATTTACAGTAATGCGTTTTTTGATATATATTTTAACTAGCGGATAAATGTTATATTTATGTATTTTTTTTTTATTTTTTATGTATTTTTTGTACTCGTGCGAAGAAATGTTATATTCTTTTATTTTGTATTTTTAAGTTTGCTGAATTGCAAATAAAGGTGTATATCTCTCTCTCTCTCTCTCGCTGGCTGGGTAAGTGTCAACATCGTCAAGTTTTGCTCCTGTTTCATTCTCGGAGTGCTTTGTTAATAGGAAAGTAGCTCACCGGCTCTCAAGCTCTCCGCCTAAGGGCTCATGTTTTACATGGTGTTCTATGAGCCAGGAGTTACTTTTCCTCAGAAGACGCTTACCCTAACCTCCAAGGCCGACTACAATCACCACCACCATCAACGAGCACATCCTGGCTTTAACCTTTAGGCTGCGGGGAAATTTCAGTACAAATTGACCTCTCAGAATATGTAAAATGTATACATAATATCACTGGATATCTCAGATAGAGTCGCTGACCTGACTGCTGGTCCATATATCGACCAGCCCCGCAGGCAACGTAAAGTACAATGTAAAAAAAATTTGTCTCTTTTGTTATGAAGATTTGAGAGGGTATTTCTATGTAATTTCACGCCTTGAATATGAAAAAAATACCACACATAGACACCCTTGACCTTGAAAATCACCATTTGAAGGTCAAATTTCATTCCTATTATAAGTCAAGTTTTTAGACGGTTTTCGTACGTAGTTTGATGTGCTGAATACGTAAAAAATAATAAAAAAATTCCTGTTGATAATCCTGACCTTGAAAATCAGTATTTCAAGGTCAAAAATGTTTTGAGAAATTTTAAAACTATTTGTTATGTATTCAGAACATCAAATTTGATCTAAAAACTTCAAATATTCTTTGTCTCTAGAGTGGTCCATATATCGACCACCCCCGCAGCTAAAAGGTTAATCGTGAGTGAGTGACAACGTCAACGTCAACACCACTCATCAACATCAACTCCTCGTCAATCCTCTACTGCACTGTATCATACGGCAAGTAATTGCATGGTCCCTACTGCAACAGCTCTCCAAACATCTCAACGGCAAATTTGAATACGACGGATAACCAGCAAACGGTAGCAGACGGAAAGCTGTTAACAACAGCAGAAGTGATCGTGTGTCTCTGTCGCGGAGCATGGATAAGAGGTGTGCTATACGTGGCGAATTTTCGATGAGGCAGCTGGAATTGTGCCCGAAATGTCGTCGGCCGTGCCACTCCAAATGCTCCGGCAAGAAAAAAGCTGCCCCGTGTGATTTATGCCACAGCAAGGAGCAGCCAACAACAACAGCAAAGGCGTCAAACTTCATCAAGCCTACGGGTGCGCAGGTGAGCACGCGTGCGTCTCTCTCGTATCGACGCACGCTTAATTCTTCTACTATCGTCCCCCACCACCGTGCGCCCCTTGGCTCATCGACGCCTGCTATTAATTTCTCCTCGTGCAACATCAGCGCGCGCACGTCTTGCTCGTTGTCTGCTACCAGCGCTGAGTCCGCGGGAGGGGTAGCCGTAGCACAGGGGCCAGGAGCGCTAGGGAGAGCTGTCGGGCCGGGCAACTGCCCGCAGGCGACCGAAACACAGCTGAGTGGTAGCGCTGTGAGGGTCACTGCCTCGCAGGCGCCTTTAACATTAGGCAACGGCACCGCTCATAGCGACCCGCTTCAAGCGACGTCTTTCCTCCAGAGCGCTTCGCCACTGGCGGAAATTAATCGAAATGAAGTAGAGAATCTACTCATCCCGTTGACCACGATGGATCTTCTTTTCCAATGATTTTATATACTCAAGGGGTAGCTTGACGAATTGAAATCACTCGAGAGTCGGAGACCCGTGTCGCCTTGCATGGCCACCGCGTCTCCTCAATTGGAAAATATCACTAGTGTTATGGAACTAACCTCGCGGGTTTCTGCTCTCCAGGGGTTAATTAGTAATCAGAATAGCTTACTAGAAAGTCTGAATGTAACATGCAAGCTGCTTCCGAGGAAAACTCTATACTTAAATCTAAGATTGACAACGCGAAAAGCAGCATCTGTAACGATATGCGAAACTCATGTGATGCTGGTGGCTCCAACCCAACTGCAATTAATTACCACCAACCGAGTTTTCCGGCCTCTCAGCCATGCCTTGGGATTCCTGTCACGGAATCTGGGGACTGTGGTGCTGAGTCCTGCGAGGTAATACTGAACGGTGTTCTAAAAAGGGAATGTGTAATCACTAGCGAGATTCGTGATGATATTGCCTTCGCAGTTCTCAGCATCGTCCTTCCCTTTATCAAAAGGGAAAATGTCCTTGGAACACGAGATTTGCGGTCCCTGGGCCTGTCTGAGGAGGCAAGGGAGACAGGGGAGGCAGGGGAGGGCTCGGCTTCGCGTTAGGGAATCCCGCGCTCTTGTGTAGTGAACCTCAGGAGTGCGAACCTTGTCAGGGAGGTGATACGAGCTAAGCGTACGCTCTCCAACAAATACTTGACATCGTTGGATATTAAGTCCGAGCTGCTTAGACCGAACTCTGCTGCCTGCAGGCCAAGATCTAAGATATTTATAAACGAAATGCTGCCGCGAGAGAAATTTTTGTTTTTTAAGAGTTTGAGGCCCATTGCTCAGGGGTTGGGCTTCAAATACCTGGCATGCGGGTGGCCAGTTTCTGGCAAGGGAGGAGAGCGTGCGCACGTGTTCGACACAAGGGAGGAGAGCGTGCGCACGTGTTCGCCTCAGCTGCCGACTTGCAAACCATTCAAACGGCGTGCCAGTCTGCTCCCAAACAACATCCGCCCATAAGTAATTCGCCAAATGACGTGGCTAAAAGCAATAACACGACTGAAAAGAGGCTGGGAGCAGCACAGGTGGTCGAGACGACGCAGACCCCATGACTGGGTCCGACTCCTGTCGATAGTGGAGGGGAGGAGTGCCCGCTCAAGGCGGGATTTTTAAACATCAATTCGATTAGACCGCAAATAAATAAATCTTCGCACGTATCTGGCAGAGGATCCTTCCTATCACCTCTTTGGTATAGCGGAGTCATGGTTGGGCCCGATTTTCGACGGCAGTCTCATTTGGATCGACGGCTACTCGGTTTCACCGACCGAATCACCGACCGATATTGTTCTTTCTCCATTTTTTCAAAAATCAACGGACACATTTGCTTTCACACGCTCTCAAAAATAAACTACAACTCCGATCCGGCTGAAATTTCGTCTGTAACCGTTTACAGGAAGATACTGCACTGTAGTGTATTTCTGGTGCGATAGTGGCACCATCTGGCGGTGAGGCTAGGTACTTGTCAAATGACCCTCGTATATATTGGTCATTCTTGTGGATTTCGCAATTTCGGTGCGGAGGTGATTTTTTCCAAATCAATTCTAGACGACATAACATTGAAGTACTTTATAAAATATGAACTTTTGCCAAATATTAGCCCTGCAGATGCCTTACATGCTGAGATATATTAGTAATTAGTCGAAAAAATGACTGTTTTTAGACCATTTTTAGCTGTTTTTTGAAATTCTACCAAAATTTGAAATCGGCATTTATCTTAACGCACAAGGTCGCATTTTGTTTCTTGAAGTATATATTTTACAGAAAATTTTTTTTCAAATTTTTCCGAACACAATAAAAAGCTGTATATACTCAAATATAATGGTCAATATTTACGAATTTTTTTATTTTCTAGGTCATTTTCAAATGCTCCTATCTTTGGCATTTTTCTACCAATGAATTTGCACGACCTTACAATTTTTTTGTCTTGTAGAGTCCTTTAATTTAAAGATGGATGTGTTTGCTAAAATTCTAAAAAATTACTATTTTTGAGCCCCTGGTAAAAATTTCTAAGTGATTTTTTTCTAACTTTTATAGCTTTAAAGTATTGTTTATTTATATTATTAATACATAAAAAGGTTCTCATCGATTCATTTTAGGTTTTTCCTAAAAAATTTTCAACTTTTAAATATCGTTTTTTTCGTATTTGTGTTAAACTTCTATATACTAATGCAAGAGAGATACGATTCGGTTCATTGATCATCTTTCTCTTAGAAGACTCTTTATAAGGTGATAATTTCATTTAATACCTTAGTATGAGCTGAGAAATCTTGCAATATCGCATTTTGAAATATATAACTTTGCGTGCTTGTACCAGTTATGAGTATCAATGAAAATCTAAGATTTTTTTCATACAGTGAGAGAGGGAGGTATTATTAAATATATGTTCAGTAATATCTCTGCAATACTGTAAAAGTTTATAGTTTATTATATTTTGTACAAACATATTATTTATATAATTTTATTTTCTCCGAGTCATTATCAGAAGTCAAAATTATGAACTCGGCAGTTGTCTCGTCAGTTGGCTTTAAGTAGTGGTACGTTCTAGTATTAGGCACTGTCCCAGCTTCATCAAATCTTTTTTTCAATTTTTTTTCCCTTTGTTCACATTCCTTGCTGCTCACGTAAATACAACTGTAATAAATGTCAATTGTTATAACAACGCATTGCACTTTAATTTAAAGTAGAATATATAAATTAAAATTAAAAGAGACTAAACTTGCTATTTATTTGAAAAATCTAGTTCTTATTCATTATTTTATCACTTTATACTTCGGAAAATATTGTGAATTTCAGTTATAATTTATTACAATTAGATGTGATTACAATAAGATGTGTTCATCAACTATTTAAAAACTTGAAATTACGAAGTCAGAACTAAATAAAAAGTTACAAGGTTACTACTATTTTTACTTGTAAAACAAAACGTTAGTAGAAAAATTTCAAATCAAATTAAAATCGCTAATGTCGTTTAAATTTTTTTTTCAGGTTCAAAAGTTTTAGTATCATTAGTAAGAAAATATTAAGTCTACATTATCAAAACTCATTTTGTACCTAATCTTGTTTTCGTTTTCACTCAAATAATTGTTGTACATATCCAGAGCAGTTAAAATTTGCTTATCGGCTGATCTTTGTAAAGATGCGCGCCTTACTTTTCTTTTAACAGCTGCACCAATACCATCACAAGCGTTTTTTCCGTGATTCGTAGCGAAACAATTTTATGACTCCACTCCAATACCAAAATCATTCTTGTGTGCGCAAATGTTTATAAAATGATTTCTGTAATTAACGTTGTTATTATTAAAAACAGTAATAACTCAGTAAATGCAAAATTATAAAATTTTCTTTAACCCTCTCATAAATTATAAATGTTAATAACAGTTAATAATTCTTTAAAATTATTTAAAACTGTTTAGAACTATTAAAACTGTTTGTAAATGTTACAAAATGTAGGATTTTGGACACATTTTTTCTAATTATAATTGTTTGTAGCAGTTTCAAACAGTTTCAAATAATTCTGTATTTTGGATTTAAGAAAAATTTCATACAAAATAAATTATTATTATTAATAATAATAATTAATAATTTTTAATAGGCATATTGTTTAGCCATTATTTATATATTCATAATAATCAATTAATAATTAATTATATTAGTTAATACTTTTAGTTTTCAGTTTTTATTTAATTCTTAATAAATAATTCATCATTATTATATTAATAATAATTAATAAATATTGAATAGTTATTAGATGATTTAATAAAGCTTATTAACTGTTAAAAACTGTTACAAACAGTTGTAAACAGTTAGTAACATCCAAAATCCTACATTTTATACCAGTTTTTAACAGTTACAAAAATATTTTCACTAAAGAACTTACTTATTTTAATATTGAGTGGGAGCTCCATCTGAAAAATAGTTGATGTTTATTATGTTAGGAAATTTTTCTTTGACTTTTGTAAGAACCTTTTCGAGAAACACATTGACCGCATAAGCATTACGCTTATTATAATCACTTATGATACAAAAACTTGTAACATTAATAGTATCGGTATTTCCTCTGGTATACAAAACAAAAGGTTGTACAGTAGCTTGTTCATTATTAGTAGAATCTTGAGCTATGAATGCATAATTTTCCGAGAAATCCATTAACATTAAGCCTGTTTCCTCATTCAAATGTTCTTTTATTGCTAAAAAAATTATTATATATTATTAATATTGTTTTTTTGGTCTTCTGAAATGTAATGATGCTTTGTTAAGTCGTATAATTCAGAACTTAAATTCTTCAAAAAACTTGTAGCTGATTCAGTCTTTGTCAATAACTTAACTTTGAACATTGAAGGCAAGTCATCATTACTCTTATTATTTGATTTGACAGATTCCCGACAACTGTAAGTTATGTCTTTCTGAGTTTGTAAGAAATTATGGGTAGTGAAATACTGATGAATATGTGCTTCTCCCGGACAGTCTGAACATTTGTGTAGCATACATTTTTTATTTTCAGTTGAGCAGACAGACTGAGCCATTATGTCCCTATAAAATAATGAGTTATCGATAGCTTTTAATTTTCATTTTACATTTTGGTGCTGAGTACAGACACATACTGTATGTGTACCAGGTCCACCAGCTAAGACACATTCTGTAGGTCTTAAGTTTGCAAAGTAAGAAAAACTGGGAACCGCTTCATTTACAGTACCATGTTCATCAACCCATTTTTTATATAATGTTTTCAAATCATCTAATAATAACATTTTCTGGCGCATTTCCTTTGTATTAGTTTCAGGATTATAAACACTTAGGCATTCTTTCGTACCAGCACATATTCTACTATTCTCCCTGTAATATTGCTGAATGGTTTCTTTAATTTCATCAGAATGGCTAGTATATATTTTTCTTGGTACATTTGCCAGAATACCTATATAAATAAAATCATGTTAAAAGTCATACAGATGTATGTTAAAATTATCATACTTTAGTCATTAATTTATACTTCCACGGAAATTATAAGATGATTTTTCACTTTTAGAAAATATGAGAATACGTTTAAAATATCTCAAAAACTACAGAAAAAATTTTTTAATAGTATATTGTGTACCAAGGGCGTCAAGTGGGCTTTTTTAACTAATAATTAAGTAATGTTTTGTTGTAGGTCCTCAATGAGAATCATATAGATTGATCGTATGCAAAGGTACACGCTAGTATCTTTCACTGTATTAATAAAAAAATTGTAATATATTATTCTAGTGAGATTATGATAGTCATGTAAAAACTGTTTTGATCCATACATATATAGCTAATGTGAAATAATAGTATAATCATCCAAGAAATAAAAAAATACTTTGGTTGATTAAAATTTTAATTTTAGTAAAAACACTATTTTAAAAAATATCTAAATCAGTAATATAGTGAAACAATAATATTACATAAAGATTTTCAGGTCAGTAGTAAACAGGACAAAAAACTTACACGATCATTATAATACAACATTATAGTATTGGCATCTGTTATTTGTATGTCAGATTTATGTATACAAAGTATATGTACACATATAATGGAATATAATTTCTCTAGTCAGATGTGAAAGCAAAACTGCAAACATTACAACGAGGTGTTTCGAAACTTATTACTTGAATCAATGTACTTTACATCCCAGGCGGAAATAAAACTTTGCAAATAATTATTAATAACAATATACAATTTTTTATAATTTAGAAAAAAAATTTATAACTGATAATAACTATTTATAAAGATAGGATTTGAGACTATAGTAACAGTTTATAAAAATTATTAACAGTTTTTCTTTTATGAATAGCTAAAAAAAGTTTATAACAGTTATAAACTTTTATTTACTTTTTTGCCACGGCGCATAACCATAAAATCAATCTATAAAAAGTTATTACCAGATATAAACTTTTTTTATTTGATAATAATAGTTATTAATAGTTTTAATTAGTTTTGATTGAATTTAAACTTTAAAATTATTCTAAAATCCTTATTATATGAAATCATGATTAATTATAAATTTAAAATCATTATTTTCAATTATTAAAAATTAATAATAGTTATTAACAGTTATTTACGTTTTTATACTGATCAAATATCCAAATTTTTCGACGATCCAAAAACTTATATGAAAGTCAATAACTATTTATAGCTATTTATAATAGTTTTAGACTTTTATAAAAGTCTCAAATCCTGACTTTATAATCTACCAATATCAGTTATAAACTTTTTTTAACTTTTATTATAGAAGATAATTTCTGCCTGGGATCTGACGTACGAATAGCTAGAGCCAATAATATTCAATAAGTTGTTTAACTATACAGTGAAAGACCAACAAAAATTACTTTACAATTCCCATAAAAAATTTTATGCATAAAATATTACTTACATGTAAAGATAAAACGAAATCATTCACAAATCTCTCACCTCTAGTTTCTTTTATAGACATTGCTTTTCTGTACATGTATTGTGAACAATTAAAATTTTCTTTTGCTTCTTTCTAAGACCAGTTACTTGGAATCAGGGTTAATAGCCGTATTTTTTCACTCTTCTTTTTTCTTGATAGAACTTATTTTTTAAATCAGTCTGGAAAGATTTACTTTAAGAACTTCATTAACTTTATTGCAAGCTTTTTATAAATTGTCTGAGTAGTTTTTTCAATTGTTGTTTTAAAGCTATACTCAGAAACTTTTTGTCGCTTGGAAAGTGGTTCGTCAAAACAATCCAACATTCTTTTTAAATTACTAGTGCGTGATTTTTGTTCTTGGCTTTCCGTAAGAAAATCTGATCCTGTATCTGTCGTAGAACTTATTGGAGTCTCTGTCTGAGATTCTGATGGTTGTGTAGTACTTAAAGAAAGAGTTGCTTCACGTTCATCTCTCACTGGGTTTGTAATTTTTAATATTTCATTGTAACAAGTGCCACATACTTTTTTACGAGGAACTAGATTCTGTTTGGTAACATGTTTATAATCTAAATAAAGCTGAAGTGTTATAGGCTTCAAATTATTTGTTTTTTTCTTTTCATGTTTATTATATGGATCACAACATGATGTCTGGTATGATGTATAATAATTCAAATATCTAGATTTGTGATATGAACATATATTTTTAACAGTTATATTTGGTACTCTGCATTCAAGAAGAAGTTTATCTTCTCCGCTGAACTCTTGAAAATCATAGATTTCTTCTGATTTTGTATGTGAGTCATACTTGCAATCATCATCTAAACATTTTCCGATGTAGCATTTAAACTTATTAGAATCCATTGTTCTAAAAAGTCCTATAAACTAATTGCAGTAGATGATATTTAATATAAAAATATATGGCCACAATGACGAACAAATATTTTATCAACTTTATTAAAAATTTTAACTGAAAATACTAATATCACTTTTCTTATTATAATTATTACAATAATCAACTTTATTAAAAATTTTAACTGAAATACTCATATCACTTTGCTTATTATTATTACAATAAGGCTGCAATCACATGGTGCGGAATAGATCTACGAAATAGAGGATGCTTCATGGAGACAGCCAATCAGAGCTATTTGTGAATTTGCAGAATTACTTGATTGGCTGTCTCCATGATGCACCCTTTATGCCGCCGCTCTATTCCGCACCATGTGATTTCAGCCTAAAGATTTCTAAAATCAAGTTTCTGCTCTGTTTCTGTAATTCAGAGGTGAAACTAGCAGCCTTTTCTCAATGCGTATGACAGCGGATAGGTTATATATTCGTTGTTACTCGAAAAAAATTTCGTTGTCCGATATCTACTGTCACGGCCTGCCATACCGACGTCGATAATTAGTAAGTTCGTGGTAGCGAACGCTAGAGGGCGCGACGATGCAGTATTGGGACTACATCGACGAGACGAGGAGCGAGCCGGCGCGAGAGAGCCCGGCTTCCATCTTGTTGTTACCGCTCGTGAGAGACACACGCGTGCGAGTTCGCGGATTTTGTTATCGCGAATTTCACGAATGACAGTGACTCTTGTCATTCACTCAACCTCAGTAAAGAAGTAGTGTACTTTACAGAGGCCATTTACTCTGCCGGAAAAGTGTGCTTCACGTACTTACAGGGAAAGTACGTGAAGTGTTCCGAGACTGTACGGCAGGCTGATTCTACCTACCGTACTGTGAATAAAAGCGACTTCCGCGAGCAGAAGAGCCGATCGCCTGGCGTTGCTACAGTTCGAGAGATCATGAAGGACCGAGCTACGATGCCAGCTGAGTCGAGAGGATGCACGCGAGGATGCTAGGCCACCGAATCAAATTCGCCGAAGACCTAACATGGTAAGCGTGCACGCATCATCCGCGACGCGAGTAATAACGTGTAACCGCTTGTCCAGGCTCGTCGCACCTGGACAGCGGTTTCGAGTAGGCGCTCTAGTGCGGAGAGAGCAAGTGTGAGGAGAGAGTGTGGACTCCGGGTTCGTACGTTATCAAGGTTGGACTCAAGGTCGAATCACCGGCTATTTCAAATCCGGTGAGTGCGCACAGGATGTGCGTACACGTGCAGCCCCGCCATCTACCCTCTCTCACACTTATACGTGTGTGCGTTGCGTGGCGATCGCGACCGCTCTCTCACTTCGCCGCTTTACTCGGCGAACGCGCGCGTAGGATACCGCACACGTGCGGCGTATTATACCTCACGTGCGCGGCGTAAATTACCGCGAGCGTGACGTCAGCCTTCGAGACAGCTGACGTCTGAGATAACGTGCTGGCGCACCGTTTAGGTAGGAAATACGCGATACTAAATCCGATTAAACCAACTTAACTCATTATACATCTTCTTTTATCAAACTCCAACTCATCTAACCTCTTATTCAATAAACAATAGTCTTTTATTATTAACTTTAACCACTCGAGTTGTTATTTCGCGACCTTAGTCATTCCCCGCTCCCTGCCGCCTCCGCGGTCGTTACGTAAGAAAAAACATATCGTTTCATCTGAGCAACCGGCACACGAACCAGTGAACGATAGGAGAGTTCGAGTCACTGGTGAGAAACAAAGCGCAAGTCTTCGACTTGCGCGATGCACGGTAAGTAACCAGATTAGGTTTAGCATTGCACGACGTTGTAGCGTCTGTTACCTAATCTGGCTAAGACACATCCATCTTTAAATGCTTGTATCTTTGTCATTTTTCGATAAATTAAATCGCGCGACCTCGCAAATTAAAGGACTCTGCAAGACAAAAAATTTGCGAGGTTGTGCAAATTGATTGATGAAAAAAATGCCAAAGATAGGAGCATTTGAAAATGACCTAGAAAATCAAAAAATTCGTAAATATTGATCATTATATTTGAGTATATACAACTTTTTCGTATGTTCGTAAAAATTTGAAAAAAAATATATACTTCAACAAACAAAATTCGACCTCGTGCGTTAAGATAAATGCCGATTTCGAATTTTGGTAGAATTTCAAAAAACAGCTAAAAATGGCCTAAAAACAGTCATTTTTCGCCTAATTACTGATATATCTCAGCATGTAAGGCATCTGGAGGGCTAATATTTGGCAAAAGTTCATATTTTATAAAGTACTTCAATGTTATGTCGTCTAGAATTGATTTGGAAAAATCACCTGCGCACCGAAATTGCGAAATCCACAAGAATGACCCATATATATATATATATATATATATATATATATATATATATTTGTACAAGTCCACTTATCGCACCCAACCCTGTACATTAGTACCTACATCTCAGAGTTCCCTATGGGAAGTGACTAAAGAAATAATGGACCCTGAGAGTATAGACTCTAAGTTGGTTGCCATAAACCGGAGAGAACGAATAACTTATGTCGCCCGGATGCCATAAACTTTTTCGGGTGTCATAAACCAACCTGGACAAATATATATATGGATCTCGCGCGCTTTCTGCTACTGCTCTAGCGAGTAGTGCAACGTGCCATTGCGCGCACGTGTCCATGGTGTAAGATGTCAACAATCGCCACGTCTGGCTTTTGGCGTCCCCAGCGATGACAGTGGCTGCTGTAGTATGCGGCCCTAATGAATGAAGTCTCTTTCATCGTGTTGGCCGATAAATGATGCTTCGTCGATGATGGGAAGGCAGTGTGCCAACGGCGAGAGTAGATTTTGTAAGCCCTTTCTCGTTCCTAACCTTTCTGATGAGGTTGAGTTGGTGGTACTTTCTTTTGGGGGTGAGTTGATGGTACTTTCTCTTGTTGCAGGTATCTTTGGCAGCAAGAGTAGTGCAAACGACGGACACTGCTACAGACTGTTTCTTGGGCATGGAAATATTGTCTGGGTTAACTATTTATTAATTATATGTGGCTTTTAGCTGATCAACTTTCCTTGTTTGGCTCTTCTACTAGTGACTATGTGTACAATTAATCTGCTGCTTGTGTATTCAGCGACTGTCAGGCGGGAGCTGTTTCTAGCAGTGACATAATGGTTAAAGGCCTCCACCAGTCCTTCCATTGGTGCAGCGAGTGAACAACAGCCATTGCTGCAGACTTTTCTTATGAATGGTATGTTTTTTGTTGCATCTATTTGTTAGTTATATGTGGTTTTTAGATGCGCAACTTTCCTCACTTGTCTCCCAGAGTAGTGGCTGATCTGCTGTTCATGTGCTTCAGTTGACGGTCTCTGTCAGTACTTCCCTCCCAGATGGTAGAGTTACTGACATAGTGGATGGCTGATAGATAATTCTCAGCAGACTGGCATCCATGGAATAGTAGTAGACTGTGCGGCCCTATTTTGCTGCTTCTCCGGCTCTAAGTGATCTTCAAGTGTTAGTGCTTTAGAGTGTGAGGGGATAGGAAATAAGAACTGGGGCATATAAGTGCTGCGCGTGCGCGCGCGCGCTCGTGTGTGTGTGTGTGTGTGTGTGTGTGTATGTGTGTGTGTGTGTGGTTAAATGCGATACGGATAGGTAGTTGTTGCTGGTAATATTAGCTTTCTATTAGCTTGCCTGGCTTATTTCTAACAATAAGTTTGGTCAGGGTATAAGGACTCGTCTCCGGGTATCTGTTGTATTAAAGTACATCCTTATGTATTTCACAGATCCAGTGAGACTTGCCTATTTAATAGTTTTCTAATACACTGTAAGACTGACAGAGTCAGCTAAAACATTTTCTTTATACATTGAAATTTACCATATTACAAAATCTGTAGCACATACATTACACTAGAGTTTTTTTGTAAATATGATATTAATTTAACGTGTAATTATATAATATTCAACAATTTTAATTTTTTTAGTTCAATCGCTTAGGTCCTATGAACATAGTTAATAGGTTAAGCTGTGTCATATTATATCAAATTTCTTAATTTTGTTATCAAAACAGTAAGATAACATAATTATATATTTTTACTAACACAATTTTTATACATTTTGCTAATTTTAATTCTACTCCATACTAATTTCTCTAGATCAGTTAACAAGGAATTATAAGTTCTGACAGCTTCTATGTTAAAGTTTTTGTTAGTTATTGTTTTAGTTTTTCTTTATTATCTATATTTTTAATTTTTGTATCTCTGATATATACTTTTTATTTTTACAATGATAGAAAACGGACTCATCACAAAATAATTATGCAATATTAAAAGTGCATCTTTCAATGATAAAAGTATTTTTTTTTTTAATTTAATTTTAAAGATTCTGTTTTTGTAAATTTTGTAATGGTCTTAGACTATTCATGCATAAACGACCCCAAGCTATTATCCCATAATTTTTAGTGTTATTCAAAAGAATGTAATATCGTATGAACAACGTTTTAGTTTGCACAATATTTTCTTTTTTTGTAAAAAAAGGAAAGTAGATATTTCATTTCTTTAATTATTCTTTTAATGTGTTTATTCCGTTGAATATTGTAATCAAATGTAATTTTGTATCTTATTGTTATGTTTCTGTAATTATATTATCTGTGGAATGTCATATCGATTTTTTCGATCTTATTTATAGGTATTGTGTTCAATATTTCTGTGTCAAATCAAATTCTGTTAAATAATAAGCGTAAATTCACTATAATAGATGTATTGAGGCGTTAAAAATCACGTTTATAGGTTTGGATGATCGAGAAAGGACTGTATATAAAAATGTCAATTGACAATAAGTTTTATTTGAACGTTACCTATATCATTTGTATTAAACAGTTTTATTGAAAGTCAAATCCTTGTACGTTGAGCGAAAATCGACTATTTCAGGTGTATTTAGACGTTAAAAATCATTTTTATAAGTCTAACTTGTCAGGAATTCATTTTATATGAAAATATTGAATAGAAAAAAGTTTTGCTTAAATACTATCTACAACTTTTGTATTTAACATTTTTGTGTAAAATCAATTCCTGACGTATTAGACTTATAAAAACGATTTAACATTTTTGTGTAAAATCAAATCCTGTTAATTTATAGTCGAAAATCTTCCATTTTATGTATATTTTGGCGTTTAAAATCGTTTTTATAAGTCTAACACGTCAGGAGTTGATTTTACACAAAAATGTTAAATGGGAAAAAGTTTTGCTTGAATCTATTCTTATATACGCATACACACACACTATTGTAGTGACAACTATATAAAGCCCGAAAATTGTATTATAAAGTCATTGACGAGCGGATTATTGCCCGTGCATTTAACTGACGATAAGAATGTAAATTGTAAGGTTTCATTTTAATTATCAATTGTGTATAATTTAGTGTGGTTTACCAAAGTGTTAAATTTGTATTTTAATTTATAGATTCCTGAAGAGGGAGATAGAAAAAATCTCCGAAACGTTGAACTTAATTATCGTATTTTATTGTTAAAGTAATTTAACAAAAGATCCCAATCCCCGTGGTAGTAAATGGCCATCAGCTTCTAAATTTTCCAGTTTACTATAAAATCTACCATCAGCGTCAATCAGCAACTATAATTTTTGTGTAAAATCGAATCCTGTCAAGGTATAGCCGAAAATCGTCCATTTTTTACCTTTTTTTTGCCGTTTTTCGCAGTTGTCTTGACAAATATTGCTCGTAGAAAAAAGTATCCAATAGAAAAAAGGGGTATTTTAATTAGTTTTAGCAGACAGATCTGGAGATATTAGCTTGCAATTAAGTTTCCTAGGTATTACGCAAAACAATTTTTTCAAATGTTTCTTTGTGTTCGCATATTTATATTTTTTAACCGATCGTTCCCAAAGTAGGACTGTCACTAATGTATTACTAGACGCAAGTGTATGTCCATTTAAGACCGGATTCGATGGATTTTTCGATGTGATAATGTGAACACAAGGTTCCGTACATAGGTACAGACATACATACATCATGGGGAACACTTAATATCAACTCATATTAGATAGAAAATAGTATTTATACCATAAATTATTCTAGAGTCTAGATGATGCGCACCGTAGGTTTTTGCCTCTAGGTATTAGGAATCGCCGTATGCGAGGTATAGGTCTTCAGGATGGTCGATGGCGGAGTCTAGGTGTTGTGCTCCGTAGTTTTGATCTCTAGGTGTCGAAACGCATCCAATGCTTGATTTAGGTGTTCGCGGTAGCCGATGACGGAGTCTAGATGGTGCGGGCCGTAGGTTTTTGGTTCTAGGTGTTGAAAATCATCGAATGCGTCGACCAGATGTTCGGAATGATCGCTGATGGAGTCTAGGTGGTGCGCTCCGTAGTCTTTTGCATCTAGGTGTTGGAATGCATTCCATACGTGGTATAGCGCACTTAAATATCATCATCGGCTATCCAAAAGACCTAAATCTCGCACGGGACGTGTCTGAACACCTAGAGGTAAAAGACTACGGATTGCACCACCTAGACTCCATCATCAGCCACCCCAAAGACATAGACAATCCACTAGATGCTTTAAACTATCGATAGTTTACCAACCATTGGCTAACCGTTCGTCAATATTTTTGTCATACGTTGACCCAAAAAATCGACTAAAAGTTGCAGATAAGCCATTTTGGTTGGGTTATTTTCTACCAGGGAAGCCTTATATCATCATCTGTGAACCCGCCATAGTACTCGATGCTGCATACTCAGAGCCGATGATTTCTATGGTTGTGACTTTGTGACAGACGGACAGTCATTGATTATAGCTCAAAGATTTGTTTACATACGAATCGTCAATTCATTGTACAGTCAAAAAAATAGGAAATAACAGAAATAGATAAATACTAAAAGGAAATTATCCTGTATTAAGGCCAACGCACAGTGACTCCGTTTGGGAAAAAAATCTCAAAAATCTACCTTGAAGCCAATTCTTGATGAAAAAAAAAATTCAAACGAATTTTGAGAAGCTTTGATCTGTAGAATAAGAAACCGAGTCCCTAGACGCCATGCCATATGATTTAGGAGTAGTTACAATAGAATATGTACCAGATCTTTCGAAATTGCACTAAAAGCCTGTGAACTGGCTGTGCGCCCAGTTAAAAAATTTTACTTAAAAAAAATTTGTTATGCAAAATTATTATTTTATCCAAATGTGATCTTGAAATCATCCATATAATGTCAAAATTCAATCAGTCTAAAGTTAGGATATACTTAAGATGCATGCAAAATTTCAGCTCATATGGATCCATTCAATACATACTTACATATATACATACATACATACGTACATACATAGATGTATACCATTACCGGTGTGTGGGCGTGTGAGTGTGTATATGTGTGCTGTAACAGGATGGCTTCTGGGGGAAAATTCCAAAAAGCCACAAGCCAGCGATGCCCTAGAACACAGTGCCGCGGGTGTCAGACTAAAATGGCTTGCTTGGGTATCAGCTCCTGAAATCCCGAAAACAACGCGCAGGTCGCACGCGAACTTCGCATTCCAACTTATTAGATCGCTGAGTGACAAACACGCGCTCGATGAGTAAAGTGCGCGGCCGCTATACTTAGATATGGAAACGACCGTCGGAGTCGTTTTCCTGCGAAGGCGACGGTATCCGGGAGAAGTTCGGGTTGTAATGAACAACCAGACGAGTAACGAGATATCACAGTATATTATTACCAAGAGTTTACATACATTCAGGACGCAAGTGCAATTAAAACAGATCATTTAGTTCGCCCGCGATGGTTGACGTTGAAACGCGCGAACAATACGGCGCGCGGTGAAGCTGCTGTTCTCGTGCGCGGTGTTAAGTACGGTGGGCTGTCACGCACCTGCACGTACATGGTACAGAAAGCTTGCACGGGACGATTTCCGTGCAGGTGTTTTACATTAGTTACGCGAGAAGAAAGCAGAAAACTTACGGTTGGAAGGAGCAGCTGGTGCACTCGACTCTCTCTCCCTCTCTGTCGCTCGCACAGTTGCTGCGCTCTCTCTCGCACTCGCTTGGGGCTCGGCAGACAGGTAGGCTGCCGACTCTACGCTCGCTGTCTCGCTTACGCTCGTGCTGCAAACGCGACTCGGTCTCGCTCTCTCTCTCTCCCTCGCTCTAGTGGATTCGCGTCGGCTCCTCCACTCTAACCACATGCAGTATAACTATATATTAGGCGCGAACGATAAAAAAACCGGAGAGAGCGGACAAACGAAGTGGCTCACATGGTAGCATACATCAAGATGGCTGTCGTGAGTCGCAGAAAATAATAAGCAGCTTCCCGACGGATGACGGGCATATTACGCATTCCAAGACGGATTTGATACGCGCGGAGCGCAAGCGCGCTGGCGCGCGGGCCTTGTTTCGGCTGCGCCGGAGTTGCACGAGTGCGCTCTCTGCCTTCGCGCGGCAGGTTTGAATCGCGACTGGTGTATGCGTTACAGCCCCCACCCACACGCTGCTTAGGGGACCTACGAGCCGTTCTGCCATCCATGGCCGTCGTCGTACCTACAAGTATGGTGATAAGGTTTAGAAGAACGCTGTTCCGTTAGTCGAATTTTATTAAAAAAAATAAAAAAATTAACAACGAAGAATTCTTCGGCGCTTCGCCCCTCTTCAGTTGGCCCGGGTGTAAGTCCGGCGCCCCTTGTGACGAGCTTGGTTGGGGCAGTGTTTGGACTTCGTCACCCCAAGCTCACCACGCATGAATCACCGGGGGAGCGCGTCAGCGTCTAACTCCTCCTGGACCGCCTGCTCTTCTTCGAGGGCCTGTCGTAGGTTCTCTTCCTCCCGCTGGAGTCGGCGCTAGGTCTCTTCCCGGGTACAGAGCGCCTTCTCCTCTACCGCGTCTCGTATTCGCCTGGCCTCTTCCATGCGCTCCCGCGCACGAGCCACGCGAGCCTCTTCCGCCTTCTGGAGGGCGGCACGGCGATTTCTAGTGGCCCTGGCCTCTGCGGCCTCTGGCTGTAGGCCAGAGCGACCTACTTGCTGGCTTGCCGCTCACCGGCCTCGCCATGGCACTGGAGAAAACCCTCCAGTGCGGCCCAGGCTGCGTCCTCCGCTGCGCGCCAGGACTTACTGAGGCGCCGCGCCTCCTCGAGGGCCTCTTCGACAGGGACCCAGGCCGCGCCGACTCTCTCGGTCGGCGTTCTCTTCGGGTCCTGGGTCGGAGCAACCTCTACTCGTTCTGGCGCAGCCCATGCCGCACTGGGGTTTACTTCCGACGCCTTTTGCGGGGCCAGGGCATCGCTGCTCCGTCGCTGCTCCGGCGAGGAGTGAGGTCGCCGAAGCGGACTTGGACCAGCCGGTTCTTCGGCCGGTCTTGATCATCTCTCTATTGACTTCGGCGCCTCTGTCTCCTCAATCATGACTGTGGAGGGCTGTTCGACTAGCTGAGGTGTCAGTGTTACCGCGTCGATGCCCTCCACGACATAATTGACATACCCGAAAATTTCAAAAACGGTGTCTCCTAGAAAAAAATGATTCAAACAAAAGTTGTAGAGTACGGAGGGGGCCAACTGATAATGACCTTCACTTTGACCTTGAGGTCAATGATCAAGGTTATTTGAAGATCAAATCGATTTTTTGCATAGGAATCCCCACTTTTGACCCCGGAAATGGAAAGAGCTGCAAATTTTACGTTCAAATATGACCTTGACCCTAATTTGAAATTTAATCTTTAAGGTCATTCTAATGTTTAAATTGATCAATGTATCCATTTTAAAAACTACGCATTCAACCATTAATCATAAACTTTCATCTTAAGTGACTTCTAATAATTATCAATAACCAACTTTTACCTAAGGTGACCACTGGTGATATGATTTCTGCTTGCGAACGTAATCTCAAGTGAAAGGCACTTAAAATTTAAATTAAAGGAGCAGTTTGCGCATTCAGTTAATACGACAGACATACATTATTTTGTGGAGTCTCCGCTCTTTATTTTCCACAGTTCAATATTTTGTTCTTGAGTTTTAATTATAATTTTTCATTTTGCTTCCAATTTAATAAAAATTTTTTGTCAAAAATTATGGCAGACTACCCACCAGCTGAAATTGTTGATATGTTGATCATTTTCGGTGAATGTCATGGTAGTTACCGAGCTGCTGCTAGACGATATACAGAGCGTTACCCAGATCGGCAACATCCTAATGACAGAACCATTCAAAGACTAAAGTTGAGAGCTCAGAATGGCCACTTAAGTCGACAACGTCCAAGTCGTGTATACGACGAAAATGATACACGTGTTCTTGTAATTTTAGGTTACATTCACCTAAATCCGCACACAAGTTGTCGAATCATTTCAAGAGAGTCAGATATTCCTTTTAAAACTGTTTCAAGAATTATCAAAAAAGTGAAATTCCATGCATATCATATAGTATTAGTGCAAGCCTTAACTCCCAATGATCATCAAGAGCGTTTAAATTTTTGTAATTGGGCTTTACGAAAAATTGAGGAGGACCATGACTTCTTTAGGTTTGTAATGTTTAGCGATGAAGCTACTTTCAAAAATAACGGCGAACTTAATAGACACAATTGCCATTATTACTCAGAGGTGAATCCTCATTGGTATCGACAAGTTGATAACCAACACCGTTGCAGTCTAATGGTCTGGTGTGGCATCGTGAATGGTTATATAATTGGCCCATACTCTTTTGATAGAAATGTAACAGGAGCTATTTTTCGAGAGATGCTTAGTGAGCACTTATCTGGTATGCTTGAAAATGTTGATTTGGAAACGAGACAAAGAATGTACGTTCTATTAGATGGTGCAGGGCCGCATTATGCACGAATCGTGCGGGACTTTTTGAATAACATGTATCCGCAAAGATGGATAGGACGAGCAGGTCCAGTTTCTTGGCCTGCCCGATCACCTGATATGACATCGCTTGATTTTTTTGTGGGGATTCATAAAAGATAAAGTGTATGAGGAAGCGCCAACTACAAGAGAAGACATGAAAAATCGAATAAGAGAAGCTTGTGCCGCAATTCCAAGAAACGTACTGCTGAAGACTGTTGATAATTTTCAAATTAGAATCAACTTATGTCTCGAAGCTAATGGTGCTAACTTTGAATAACTATTACGAGGTTGACATTGACTGATATTGAAAAAGTAAATTACTCCGGAACGTGAGAGGCGAGGGGACTCACGGAAACAGAAAGCACCCCGGAACGCGAGAGGCGAGGGGACTCCCGACAACAGAAAACACCCCGGAACGTGAAAGGCAAGGGGGCTTAGAAAAATTGGGCACTCCAACGAAATACTTTCCTATCACGACTACGTCGTTGTGTCTGGGTAAAGCTGGAAAAGGTCATTGTCCTTCTTGGATCTCTTCGATCTTTATCCTGGATATTGACGTCTATGTCAAGGCCACATCTTAATATTGACCTGAAGATCAATATCATGGTCAGTTGCCCCCCCCCCCCACACTCAGCTTTTGTACAAAATATTTTTTTGTGTAGGCTATGTAGTTTTACAAATGTTTGAATGCGTTGACTGATTTCCTTCTTTACATTATGTTGACCTTTGAGTTTGAAGTTAGGGTCAAGATCATATTTGAACGTAAAATTTGCCGCTCTTTCCATTTCCGGGGTCAAAAGTGGGGGTTCCTATGCAAAAAATCGATTTGACTTTCAAATGATCTTGATTCTTGACCTCAAGGTCAAAGTGAGGGTCATTATCAGTTGGCCCCCTCCGTACCCTACAACTTTTGTTTGAATCATTATTTTTAGGAGACGCCATTTTTGAAATTTTCGGGTGCGTCAATTAACATAACACACCCTGTATATCGTTTGAGTTACTGCGCATGGACGGCACGTATCGTTCAACCATCCTCACCTTGGATCTCGTAGGTGTTTTCAACTAGAATATTCACAATCATGTATGGCCTCGCGTACTTCGGGGCTAATTTGGCAGAAATCCCCTCAGCTGCAGAGGATAGTACCTTATTCTTTTTCCATACACAATCGCCTAGACAGAATTCTGAAGGTCAACGATAAGCGTCGTAGTATTTGGCTTGTCTCGCCTGCTCCGCTTGCGCCTCGGCCGCCGCCCGATTGTGCAATTCGCGGAGTTTGTTCATGCACGACGCCCAGTTATCCAGAGACTTTTGCTGCCTCTGCTCTTCGGCTAGCCTGTCTTCTTTCCACTTTAGTGTCCTCGGCGGGTCAGGCTGACAACCATAGTTGAGCATGGCAGGGCTCTTTTTGGTGAAGCTGTATTTGACGGTATTATATGCGAACGCAAGCTCGTTCTGTTTCTCATCCCATGACCGGTGATTCTCCTCTGCGTAAGACATAATCGTTGTCTTCACCGTTCGGTTCACATGCTCGACAAGATTGGCTTGAGTGTGGTACGGGGGTGTAAACGTATGATGCACGCTTCTCTCCTTTAAGAATGCCGCCAATGGTGCATTCTTAAATTCAGTTCCATTATCGGAGAGAAATACCACCGGAACTCCGAATCGCAGACATACTCGTTCGTTGAGTCCTTTTATTACCGATTTACCATCTGCCCTTTTTATCGGAATTACTGCAATTCAGCGAGTGAACAGGTCATGGAAGATGAGAATGTATTCGTGGCCGTGCTTGGTTTGAGGGAGGGATCCCATAATGTCGCTGGCCACGATTTACCATGGACGCTCTGTAATGTAAACTTCTTAATGAAGTTTACCCCCAAGTAGCACTCCGTGTCTAGGTCTGGCATTATTGCGACGCACACCTCCTTGCACATACGGGCCACGACCATGGGCACGTAAACATATCTAACCACTGTTATGCTCGGCCCGTTTGCCACCCGTGCCGTTATGCTGCTGGCTTGGATTCATTCTTTTCCACAGAACGTAGCGAGCTGTAGGCCGATGGGATTTATCCCAGTTCAGGAAGCTCCTGTATCGTAGAGTGCTCGTAGCCTGTAGCTGGCTACACCTACTTGAAGCCACCATCGCAAGCAAGCTTCTTGGTTGACTTCATTCGGTTGAGTCATGGGCACTTCATCGCTCTCTCTTTCAGACGATTGAACCGAGGTATCCTCAGTCTCAGAGGAGAGAGCTGGGTTGGGTATGTGGTCATGTTTATCTGCCTCTTGGCCATTTCCCTGTTAGTTTCCGGCAGCTTTGGGGTTCGGAGTGCCTCTCTTTTGCTCATTGCCGGATCCCTTTCGATACTCTGGTCTTTGTGGAGGTCCGTTATTCCTCGGACTTGGCGGCCTAGCCTAGTGGGTCGAGCTATTACTCCCACCAGATTGGTTGGAAACTTGCCCGCCTTCCCTGTGCCTATTCACCCAGTTGCCTTGCTTCTTGGGCTTTCTGGACGGCTGTGGGTTTGGCCTTTGCCCACTATTCCCGTCGGTGCCTTTCCTTGTCAAGGTCGCTAAGAATTCGGCCATGACCCGGCGGAACATAGCCTCGAGGCTCTCTCGGGGCTCGTGCTACTGGTGCCCCATCGCTGCCACACCTAGATTCTGCTTCTTTCTTTGGTCCATTGGAGGCTCTAATGTCACGTAAGAGAACTCTGGTAGATACGTACGCTCGGGTGGTGGTGGAGAGTGATACACCTTATCTGCCGCGAGCGCCAGTTCGGCTTCCTGGGCCAGATCCAGAAGCCCTCGGCAATCCATAATTTGATTACGCATTACCATTTTTTGCAGTTCAGCCCGCATATTCCGGTGCAACATGACCAACTGCTGGGCCATGCTAGGCACAGGAATTAACTTGAGGATCATGACTTGCAGATTCACTACGTAATTTCTCGTGAGTTCTTTTCTGCCTTGAGTCCCCGCGTTTATCTCCGCTAGGATGCGCTGCTGATGTCTCCTGTCCCCGCCATACATGTGCGTTATGGCCCTTGGAAGTCTTGCCAAGATTGCCATGTATGACGGTTACTTCTGTACCAGGTGGCCGCTACCCCGGTTAGGAGCTCTGACAATGACGAAAGTACTTCGTCATATGTCAGATTTGCTAGAGATCGGCATTCCTCTAACCTCGCGAAGAATAGCTCGACGCTCTGCTCCTTTGCGAACCCTGAGAACTTGATGTGCCATTTTCGGACTATTTGGCCCACATCTCAGTTCGTCTGTTAAAGCACGTACGTTTGCCTCGTAGACTGGTACAAGGTAGTGTCCATCCCTGCTTGATGCTGTGGAGAATTTCTGACGCTGTTCTTCCTGGCGTTCATCGGGGACTGGAGGTTCGGGCTGCTGCTGTCGAAGTTCACATAAGTGAACGTGTCTTGAAAGTCGACATGTTGTGATCCTCGTCCCCTGCCCGTACTTGGCGGTTGAACTCCCTCCAAGTGCGCGCTTGAGGGAGAGTATCGAGCTTCCTGTAGTGTTCGCACAGTATCCTTTAGCTCTTCGACCTCTTTGACGAGTCTTTGGATCACAGACTGCTGCTGCTTCGAGACTGTACTATCTCCTACTGCTATCCCAGCGGTGTGCTGTTCACCTGCACGTGGAAACTCAAAGCTCTGTGGCTGCGGCGGATTTCGCGTTTGCTGCATTTCGCGTTGAGTCATACCGCAAGGTTATGAACGGGTGCCGGTAGTTTAGGTCGGTATTGGGATCCACAATAGTCGATCCAGATTTATTCATCAACGTTAAGTCGATGAACGCCCTTCGGGACCGCTCGCGTTTGGCAAACGCTTGCTGCTCCGACAGCTCCGGCTCTGGCACGAAATCGGCGGCACTATAATCGCCCATAAGCTACTTGATCGTTGTCAGCATATTCACTGACTGCAGATCTGACAGCTATACACCAAGGACTTGCATGGGCTCGTTGATCACCTCTTCAGGCTGCGTATATGCCCAATTGAGTATCGCAGATTCCGCAAATTGCGATGAGCGGGACATGGTGTCAATTGACTGTGTGCTTCCCCACGAACTTATTTTACTAACGCGAGTAATATCCGGATTGATGGCAGAAACAGATAGCAGTTTGCTTTTTCAACTCGTGAGCTAGCTTTTTCAACGCGAACCAGGGTTATTTTCTAAGAGCTACGGCGGTTGTTCTTAACTTCGATAACGCATAAGGGTTACCCGTATGCGGCTCTAAAAGAAATAAAAGCTATTTCTGTAATTAATTACTATTTGTAATTAATTACGCTCAACTACTCGCACTTGTAATTTTAAAATAAATATATGTGAAAAAATATATATATGTGTCAAAACAGACAATATCATAAAAAACAAAAATAAATATAATTTTCACCTAAAAAAAAAAATAAAAAAACAATTTTAAAGTTCGAGGGGATTTTTGCGCTCGAGTTTTTACTCGGGCGCACAGTCAACTTTTTGCTCCGAGAGTGCTTACCGACTTTCTCTCGATTTCCCACGAATGGCACGAGAAAGTGAAAAGAAATGTTATTTTCCGTCCAAAACAAATAATTTGTATAGGAATGATGAGAGAAAAAAAAAAAAATTATGGAGTCGAGAAAAAAAATTAATTAAAAAAAAATTATTTATCGCTAAAAAAATAATTGTCGTGAAGAAAAAAATTTTACGTGTTATAAAAAATTTTAAGTGTTAAAAACAATTAATTAACGAACGAAGATTTTTGCGATCGGGATCTCTCTTCGTCGGCACTCTAGGTCGAGGGTTATTGGCTATCGCCCGCCTAACCCCTCGACCGCACTCTCGCAACAGCACGGCTGTGTCACGCACACGCACATACGCGCCTACGAGCTGCAGCACGAAGAGACTTTCTGTGCAGCTTATGCTCAGCTGTGTTGCTGACCTTCTTCGCGCCAAGCTTCGCCGTCAATCACGTACACACCGCGGGTCCTTCTCCACCCCGAAAACGTTGATGTGCCAGTTATAACGGGATGGCTTCTCGGGAAAAATCCCAAAAAACCACGGGCCAGCGATGCCCTAGAACACGGTGCTGCGGGTGTCAGACTAGAATCACTTACCCGAGAATCTGCTCCTGAAATCGCGAAAACAAAGCGAAGATTGCACGCTTCGAAACTTCCCTTTCCAACTTATTGGATCGCTGAGTGAAAAGCGCAGGCTCGATGAGTAAAGCGCGCGGCCTCTATGCTCATATATGAAAACGACCAGCGGAGCAGTTTTACCGCGGAGCCAGCGGTATGCGGGAGAAGAACGGGTTGTAATGAACAATGTGACGAGTAACGAGATATCACAATATATTATCACCAAGAGTTTACATAAATGCACGACGCAAGTGCAGTTAAAACAGATCAGTTAGTTCGCGCGTGACGGTTGACGTTTAAACGCGCGAACGATACGGCGCGCGGCGAAGCTGCTGTTCTCGCACGCGGTGTTAAGTATGGCTGTCACGCACTCGCACGTACAGGGCACAGAAAGCTTGCAAGGGACGATTTCCGTGCAGGCGTTTTACATTAGTTACGCGAGAAGAAAGCAGAAAACTTACGTTTGGAAGGAGCAGCCGGCTCACTCGACCTCTCTCTCGCTCTCTCTCGCTCCCACAGTCGCTGCACTCTCTCCTACACTCGTTTGGTGCTTGGCAGGCAGGCATGCTGCCGAGTCTTCGCTCGCTGTCTCGCTTACGCTCGTGCTGTACACGCTACTCGGTCTCGCTCTCTCTCTCTCTCTCTCTCGCTCTAGTGGACTCGAGTCGACGCCTTCACTCTAACCACACGCGGTATAACTATATATATTCGGTGCAAACGATAAAATAACCGGAGAGAGCGGACAAACGAAGTGGCACGCACGGTAGCACACATCAAGATGGCTGCCGTGGCTCGCAGAAATTAATAAGCAGCTCCGCGATGGATGTTGGGCATATTAGGTGTTCCGAGAAGGATTTGATACGCGCGGAGTGCAAGCGCGCTGGCGCGCGGGTCTCGCTTCAGCTGCACCGGAGTTGCGCGTGCGCTCACTGCCTTTGCGCGGCAGATTCGAATCACGACTGGTGTATGCGTTACAGTGCATAAGAATATGTATTTTTATTCAGGACGATCTTGGTGCACACCCAGTTCACAGGCTTTTAGTGCAATTTCGTAAGATCTGGTACATATTCTATTGTTACTACTCCTAAATCATAAGGTATGGCGTCTAGGGACTGGGTTTCTTATTCTACAGATCAAAAACTTTCAAAATTCATTTGATTTTTTTTTTTCATCAAGAATTGGCTTCAAGCAAGATTTTTGAAATTTTTTTCCCAAACGAAGCCACTGTGCAACGCCTGCCTTTCTTAGATAAGTATAATTTCTTTATTAATAAAGGAAAAAAAGAATGATCCTTACTTTTGAAAGTGATACTTTGTGTTAAGGAACAAAATAGTAAGATTTATCTGAATGTTAATTAGAAAAATAATCTGAAATAGGGAATAGAAATAGTTACGTAAATACCGAACATACCGAACTTCATAGGAAGAAATAGATATATGTTACAAAAGAGATTCTAAAATTTATTGAATTCTACCATCAAAAACAACTGGTGCATGTCGCTAAGTTAGTTGTTAATGTGGGAGTAAAAGAAGCTGTTGTCTTTGAGCTTTCGATTAAATAACACGTCACAAGAAGATAACCCAATTTGTGCGTTTCTTTGAATAAAGTTTAACAGATGAATTCAAAATTGTGTTCTGATTACTCTCTCCTGCCGTATTTCCAATTTGTTCTGAGCACTTTGTGTTTACTCCTTTTTTATAGGACTTCAGCCACTTCAGTGTTCATCAAGTTTTATGCAGCTAGCTACAAAATTGCAAAGTTGTAATAATGTTACATCGTTGAAAACTATTATTTTATATGTGCTGGTTATTTTCATGGTATGTATTAGCAGCAATGTTTAAAATGAATTCAACGATCAACTAGTTTTTTAAATTGATTAACTATGTTTAAAAAACGTTAAAAATTATTATGTATAATAAATGCATTGCTATACAATTTTATGCAGTTTCTTAATTAAAATTGATAAAATATTTAATAGCTAACAAATATTTCTTAACAGGTTCAATACGGATAATGTATAAGAAAAAATACATTATTCTTACAAAGAATAGAAAAAGAATTGAAAATATTTTAGTTTTAGTTGTTTCTAGTAATTTTTATTATTGTGTTTGATCTGAAAAGCATCATCAACAAAAGTTTTAGATGTTTTTTGATTTACAGTAATTCAAAGTAGGTATGGCAAGTTTCATGATTCATATTTGGTAATGAATCTGTTAATTAAAAATTAAATATTAATCTTGAAATATTAAAGGAATGTAATAATTTTTATGTTATTTTAATTTTAGAATTTTATTTTATTTTATAATGAAAACTCATAAAACTTAAAATACTGAATGAAGTAAATACCTTTCATATTGTAATAAAAAAGCAAAGCAAACTGATGTGTACTATTATTTGATGTGAATAAAGTGCGTTTGATTTAGAAATTAAGGACGTTATTATATTGTTAGCGAATACCGTGCCACTGTATTGATTAGTTATAATTAACTAACTATTCCTACATTAAAAGAATATTTTTTATGTATTCAAGTTTATAATATAAGTAGCTGAGAAAAAGTTTAAGCAACCAATTGGGATAATAATGTTTTGACAATTAAGAAACGATAAATTAATATGTATGTTTTGCATTACTTTTATATTAATTTCATGCTACTTTTGGTAGCGATAAGTATTTACTAGAAATTAATGGTTTTATATTGATGATATTACTTTCAAAAGTACATTTAAAAGACAAACATTTCAAAGGTTTTGCGTTTGTCATTATTTTCTAGCTTTTTGTTTTGACAGGCTCATCCATGGCACTCAAATGTGTTTTTTTTACTGTTTCTTTACTTTTTTCAGTACTTTAACCATCTATAACTTCATCAAGAATGATTACACCAGTCTGTGCAAAATATTTTCTAAAAAATAATTTTCTAAGGAAAATTTAAGAATTTTTCTGAGCAATAAAAAGCTGGTCCAATACGCACATCACCTATCTCGCACGGAAGAAGAGCACATGTCCATTTTTTTGTCAAAATGAGTTAACACCATTTTTGTGTTCTTCAAAACTGAAACATAAGTTTATAACAAAATTATCTTGAAAATCTAATTTTTTTAGAGAGAAATGTGAATTTGAAAAAAGGCGCAAGTCCACTTTGTCAACTCATAATTTTGTAGTAAGGTGTTAAGGGCAGAAGTTTACATATAATTTTTTTTAAAGCTGAACTTCACACACCGAAAACGATGCGAAGACGTGCTTCCTTCATACTATAAAAAAACACCGTTATACTCAGTGCGTAAAATTAAACTTTACATCCTGATGACGCAAAGTACAATTACATATTTTATTGTTGCATAACTTAACAATATTTCGCAAAGTAGTGAAAATATTATTACTTATATATAGAGTACACCAGTAATCTCTTGAAGCGATGTTTCCATATTGAATTCTAGAAAAAATTCAAGTTTTTGTAGAATTTTTCTTCCATTCAAAAAGCCCGAATAAATCAAATTTACAATATTTTCGGAATAAGGGCATAAGTCTCGTAGACATGTGCCCTTTTTCCTAAATCTCATAGTCCATAAATAATTTACTCTAAATAAACTTATCCCAGAAATTGCAGTAGTAATTTTACTATTGTATAATGCACTATTAATGAGCGTTTGTTTTCGCTGGCCTAATGTAGTATAAAACACCAAATATCTCGAAAACTTTTTGAAGTGACATGTGCCCTTATTCCATACGACCGCAGCTATGTCAAAGGATCCACTGTCAGAATCATTGCATAAATTTCAAGATATAGTTTTGACAAAAATTGGAACAGATTCTACACTATATTTGTAAACTTTTTCCCATTATATATGCAATACAAAAAATTTCAAGTTTTTGAGATAAAAAATCATGAAAATAAAAAATTTGCTAAAAAATTGAAAATTTTCAAAATCTTATGCTGCTATAACCTTGGAACATTTAAATATTTAAGGGCCAAAATTTTTTTCAGAATTTTGAGTATAATTTTGAACAAATCAAACCAGGTTTGAGGGATTTTAAATTTCCAGTCCTCACCGTTGACCTGAACTCCCCCATATATATGGCCAACTCTCTCTCAAATAGAGAGGTCATAAAATCAATCTTCTTTAAACTCTCAGAAAATATTTTTCTACTTATTCCGGACACCCCCGAATTTTTTCAGTTTTTTGGGCCCATGGTTTTGGATAAATCAGAGAAAAGGACTCTAAGGCGTTTTTTTATACTAAGAAAGTAAGTTGAAAAAAATGTAAACAAGACCGCAGTAGTCGGACCTATATCGAGTTGGATGCAATACTCGGACATCGGTTTGACACATTACTCAGACATATGTTTTTAAATATGTCTGACTACTGCATTATGCGAATTGAGTGGAATGTTAAGTCGGATAAAAATTTGCCTGTACCTTCTTCTGAAGCATAACCTCAATAAACTTCTAATTAATTTCTTCGTAATTATAAGATCTAAATTAACTCTATATTCATTTGATTACGTAACTAATATTATAATCAACACCAGTGAATCAGTCCCTTATGAAATTTAAACAATAATAGTGATTTTGTCAGTGCTGTCCGAGTACTGGTGCCAATTTTCTTTTGATCCGTGTACTGGGTACTTTACCTTATTCACTTTATAAAAATCGTTTTTAAATCTTCCTTTTTATTGAATACACTTTGATTTTAGTTCTATTTTGTTGACAAATTTGTAGATGTACAACCTCTTCAAATACATCTAATAAATAAGTTTAACTAATAACTTGGTAATTTGTAACGGGATGGCTAGTGGTGTAAATCCCAAAAAGCCACAGGCCAGCGATGCCCTAGAACACGGTGCCGCGTGTGTGAGACTAAAATGACTTGCCCGGGGATCTGCTCCTGGAATCCCGAAAACAACGCGAAGATCGCACGCGAACTTCGCTTTCCAACTAATTGGATCGCTGAGTGAAAAGCGCGCGCTCGAAGAGTAAAGCGCGCGGCCGCTACGTTCAGATATGAAAACGACCGGCGTAGTCGTTTTCCCGCGGAGGCGGTGGTATCCGGGAGAAGAACAGGTTGTAATGAACAACGCAACGAGTAACTAGATATCACAGTATATTAAAAACACTAATAATTACAAGCACAACGCACGTGCTGATTAAAACAATAAGTTACTTCGCGCGCGACAGTTAATATTCAAACGCGCGAACGATACGGCGCGCGACGAAGCTGCTATTCTCGCGCGCGGTGTTAAAGTACGGAGGGCTGACGCACACCCGCACGTACACGGTGAGAAAGCTTGCACGGGGCGATTCCGGCTGCTGGCTCCTCGCTCGCTGTCTCGTGTGTTGCTCGTGGTACACGCGGCACGGTATCGCTCTCTCTCCCTCTCTCTCTTGCTCGCACGCTAGTAGGAGCCTCCACTTCACTCGTGGTATATCTATATAAGAAAATGAACGGCGCGAACACTGTAAACTTACAAGAGACGCGGGAGAGATGTTCACTGTGCGATGGCAAACACGAAGATGGCTGTCGTGACTCGCATAAAACCGTAGCAGCTTCGTGGGTACGCGACGGGCATATTACGCGTCGCGAGACCGTTCTAATCCGGCCGGGATGCTCGCGCGCTCGCGCTCCCTGCTCGGGATGCCTGCTCGGCGCGGGTAATTCGAATCTCGAATTACCTAACTCGCGCACGCTTTACAAACTCACCCTGATATCTTTAGGTTACAACAATACAGGAAGGTTAATATAGCAATGCATGATCAATAATTAGGTTATCCAATCTCAATACAAGCAATATCCTCCACCGCAATTTCTTTCCTTCTCTCTATACATACTTTCACAGTATGAAAGCTATTGCTCCTTCCGTTTACCTAAAATACAAGCATAAAGAATCAAAATTCTTCGAGATAACAATGAAAAATATTATTGAAAATGTTTATACTTATCTGATAGATATTGAAGCTCCAACTCCAGTCAAGAGAATAGAATTTGAGACCTCCCAGTTATCTCCTTTCATACAATACTATTTTATATACCTGTTTGTTTGTAGTTGATTTAAATGAAATATTAAATCTTATCTGTTTTCGTTTCTTTTTTTACTGCCAATTATTCTAAAGGATTCTACCTCTACATTGTATTTCGTGTACTCGTGCATCTGAAACAAGGATATACATATCTCAAAATCAATAAGAAAGATACAGACACAGTGTAAAGGATACCATAATTCCTGTATTATCATCAGTCATACATCATCGAGAAAATTTATAGTCATAGACTATAAAGATAATGGCGTTCTCCCTGGGTTGGTCTTTCTATTATTCTATGCCATACCTAATATTTAACTTCAGATCTGATCTAGCCGGAATAATTCCGAACAGCTAACTTCAGGTGGACGAAGTATCGTTCGACTTGATCCACCTGAATTTAGCTGTTCGATATTGGTTTCACTGGATCGGATTTGAAGATAGCTATTCGGTATAGCATAGAACCCGTTCTAATGGCATCCAGGTGGGGTGTATGGGATCTAGAGGGTCAGAGGTTGTTAACGTATATTGTACTGTATATTAATGTGTGACTTTATTCAAAATATGTTATGTAAATCAAATACAAATAAACAAGCTGCAAATAAACAGGTGGATAAAATGTTATTGTATGAAAGAAGATGGCTGGGACGGCTTAATTTCTATTCCCTTGATCGAAATTGAAACTTCTATCAATATCTATCAGATAAGTATAAATATTTGCAATGATATTTGTCATCGTTGCTTGTAAGAATTTTGATTCTTTGTAGATATATTTCAGCTTAAGGAAAGGAGCAATAGCTTTGAAAACGTGAGACTATATATTGAGAGAAGGAAAGAAATTGCGGCTGGAGGATATTGCTTGTAAGATTGGATACCCTAATCATTGATCACCGATTGATATAATGATCTTCCAGTGATGTTGTAGCCTGAAGATATCATTGTGAATTATCAGTTACACTTATTTATCAGATGTATTTGAAGAGGTTGTATATATGCCCATTTTCGAAAAAATAGAAATAAAATCCAAGTGTATGCAACGAAAAGAAAGATTTGAAACTATTTTTAAAAAGTGAATATTATTGATAACAATACTGCATCATGTAGAGTTGATGTGCCTGAAGTTCGCAGTGAGCCACTGCCTCATCAAATGTTACAGGTGACTCAATGTATAGAATTTCTTCCATCTTTTTGGAATCAATAGAAAAAAATACAGGTTATTGTCCACCAGCGACCACTCTTAGACCAAGACTTCTCAGGAACGTAATGTTTTGCCGTGTTAGTGCTCTGGTTGCTCGCTGCTGACTGATAGGCTGTCGACATGTTGAGCTCTTTATATAGCCTCTACCGATCTTGCGGTTGTAAACGATTCCCATGTCATAACATCTTTTTAAACTTTTGTATCATAGAGTGACACCTTTTTGAACTTTAATGTTATACAGTAACATCGTTCATGTCATAGCGTGACACATTTTTAAACTTTTATGTCATAGAGTGACCCCTTTTATGTTGTACAGTAACCCCTTTTTAAACTTTTGTGTCATAGAATAACACCTTTTTGAACTTTAATGTCGCAGAGTTACACTATTTATGTTATAGAGTAACACCTTTTATTTCGTAGAGTAATACATTTTTAAATGTTCATATAATAGAGTAACACCTTTTTGAACTTTAATGTCATACAGTAACATCTTTTTAGGCCTTTTAGTTATAGAGTATCTTTTTAAACTTATAGGTTATAGAGTGACATCTTTTACACCCTCTGTGTTAATTAGGAATGGTTCGATAAATAAAAGAGTAAGGTTGATCGTCATTCGGGTGTTTATTTAAGTTACGTTGCGCAGGGGTTAGCTGCTTGCTGTTGTCTCGAAGCCGTCGTTGGAGCTACTAACTGTAGTAGAGAGACGCTGGTTGACGTTGCCGAGTTGCCAAAGGAATTTGACGATTATGTAACGCGGCCGCTCATTGACTACTGCTACTCATCACGAGAGTAGACAAAGACCTCGAAGAGGTTGCCGTTTACAACATTACGCCCACCTTCGTCGGACAGGCGAATGATACTCTAATCTGGGGTTGGTAGGACGACCAACTTGACAATAGCTCGACAAAGCGTAGTAGGGGCCGTGCGAAAGCTGACAGCGCGAGTGACTCCATCACTCCCAGGGTGGACCACCGTGATGCGGGCGAGTGCCCACTTTGCAGGTGGTCTCAGCTCATTCCGTATGAGCACAAGATCATCGACCTTGACCGAAGGTTGACGTTGCGTCCACTTCTGACGAGCTTGTAGAGACGTCAGGTATTCCGATGACCAGTGAGACCAAAAGTGCTGGGTCATTTGGGAGATGAGTAGCCATCGTTTTCCAGGTGGCACGTTGACAGTCGTTGTATCTGCTTCTGGTACTAAAAATGACGAACGTTGAATTAAAAAATGTGACCGTGATAAAAATTGCAGATCGGATGAATCATCAGAGAGCGCAGCTAACGGTCTGGAATTAAGGCAAGCCTCAATTCTGCACAAAAGTGTGGCGAGTTCGGAGAACGTGAGCACCTACTCACCGATGACTCCGCGTAGATGAAATTTCGCAGATTTAACGGCTGCCTCCCAGACACCGCCGAAGTGAGATGCGCTAGGAGGGTTAAATCGCCAGGATGTACCCTCTTGAGCTAGAGACTGAGACACTTTTGAGACGAAAGACGATGCTTCTATTAACATTTGCCGTAATTGAGAGTCAGCACCAACGAAGTTGGTTCCTTTATCGGAGAATAATTCCTTACAATGTCCCCTGCGAGAGCAAAATCTATGAAAAGCGTCGACAAAGGCTTCATTTGAGTAGTCTTCAACTGCCTCGATGTGAACAGCACGAGTAGCCATACAAACGAAAATGGCTATATACCCTTTCAGAGTACCTTACCACGAGATTTTGTCAAACGTAGACTAATTGGACCAGCGTAGTCAACATCAGAGCACTCAAAGGGAGGCGAAGGGCAGACGCGAGCTTGAGGTAGATTACCTATCAATTGACTGGGGATACGAGCTGAATAACGAGTACATGTTACATAAGCCCCTATGACCTTCTTGAACTCGAGTTGTCCCCTAGTAATCCAATACTGACGCCTAAGTGTGCCCAAAGTGAGCTGTGTGCCACCGTGAAGTGTGCGAAGATGAGTTTGACGAACCAAGAGTGTGGTGAAGTGACAAGAAGAAGGAAGAATGTAGGGGTATTTAGTATATTCTTCAAGAAGAGAGTGAGATAGACGACCGCCCACCCTGAGGAGTTGCCTTTGAAGAACAGGGTTTAATTTTACGAAAGGGCTTTTCTGACTCAACTTTCCCTTCTGATGCAGCTGACTAATCTCCTTTTGGTAGTATGCTGATTGAACGAGATAGATTCAAAACAATCGAGAGTTTTCGATTTCTTCTGAACTTATTTCAGAACTCGAGTTTAGATTTTCAAAATTGCAGAAAGGTAATTAAAGAAAGTGAAGAGCATTTACAACAAAGTGCGATTCGTTTACTACCTTTTTCTTTAATCTTATACAAATTTTTGCGATATATCTTAGACAGTAAGCCGTGATTTTCAGCAGTCTGATTAAAGTTGAGTATTTTCCGGGCAGATTCCATATCTCCAATGGATTTTCTGTCGAAGAGAGGTTATTACTAATATATGAAAATCTAATACTAGGCAAAATAATACTACTATTTACAGCAAAATTGAGTTCGTCTTGCGCTTTTGACCATGGCGAAGGAGTCTCAGATAACTTTGAGGGACCTTTCCACTACAGCCGATGCGAAGAGAGCTTAGACGGTTCAATACCTCTCAAGATGACATCAGCAGGATTGTCGCAAGAGCGAACATGGTGCCAATAGGCATTTGGCAACAATGTGTGAATCTCCGAGCATCGATTGGCTACAAATACGCCCCATCGTGCAGGATGATCTCTTAACCAGAAAAGTACATCGGCCGAGTCAGACCATAAGTGTGTACTTTCGATGGTTAATGGAACAGATTTTTTGAAGTATTGTACAAGGCGAGCGAGTAAAAGCGCTGCGCAAAGTTCTAACCGCGGGATGCTGAGAGTCTTAAGAGGCGACACTCGAGTTTTAGCGACTTGAAGAGTAATTGAGACCTTTTGATTGTAAATCAAACGAGCATAAACTATAGCACCGTATACAAACTTGGAGGTACCAGCGAATCCATGTATTTTAATGAGCTCAGTTTGCGGGATTTTGCAATAGGTTTGGACCAATATGCAGAAGATCGTTTAATGAGACACCTGCTGGAGTTTTACACGAACGGTTAAACACCGTACGTAGTTTTGTCGTGAAGCTTGTCTCTTTCCATACACCATGGTGAGGCAAGTAGAACGAACTGTCATTGGTTTAACTATCTACATTTGGGGCAGGAGACATATAGTCTAAATCAATATACTCCTTCATGAACTCTGTGTAAGAGAATTTTAGTTCTTCGTCTTTTGCGAAGTTCGCTTCTAGACGATGAAGAGCACGAAATGCGGGTGTGTCAGATTTTTCTAACTGAGACGAGTACAAGTTTTCTGGGTTTTTCCAGGGAAGTTTGACAATATAACGATCTGAACTATCTTGACAAGTTGTATTGGCATAATATTCCTCGCAACTTTGTTCGTCCTGTGAATAACATTTTTTCTTTATTATTTCTTCCGCCTGCCAAAAATCGTGTACAAGCTCGAGGGGTTGAGACTCTCGTTTACAATCACACGCACAATGATGAACTAAGGGCTCTGAAGGTTTATTTTTCTGTTCGGTGGCGACATTGCCTGTCAAAAGCCAACCGAGCTTGGAGCGTTGAGCTATAGGTTGAAGACTTTGGCCTTTAATTATCCTATCCTCGATAATGGTTGCGTAGACGCTTGCATCGAGAAGCATATCGATGCGAGACTGGTCAGCGAAACAAGGGTCAGCAAGTTGCAGCCCTGTGAGATGCTCATATAAATATGTGACCTGGTCTATGAAAAGGGACCTTACGTGTCAAAAAATCATTCTTCACTTTCTTGTCGATTCGGATAGAGTTTGAGACGCTCTTTCACGTGGTGAAATCCGAAAAATCATAATTTGTTGAAAAGTTTACTAAAAGTGAAGAGAAAGAAGAGTACTAATACGAAAAATACTGTTATTTTTTTTAAATCTGGAATAAGGAAAATACATCTATTTATAAGATAAAAAAACAATATTATATGCTAGAAAAACATATTTTACGCCAAACGAACATAATATTCTAGGCCAAAAAAATTTACGCTTTGCAATACAAAGTATTTATTTACATTGTTCGCTTGAAATTTTCCACTCAGAGACCGTGGATTACGTGCGAAAACAAAGTTTTGAGAAAGGTGAAATGTAAACAATGAAATGTAAACAATGTAAGGTAAACAATTCGTTTCGTCAATTTCTCGGAATATTATGATAGTTAATCGCGTAAGTTGCTACTTTCGTTCTAAACGAGTAACAGTGAAGACATGATTTTGCAAATATCTGAATTCTTATGGCGCCGGCCGTCTTTTTCGTTATTACGTTTATATAATCGTTTCTATTGGTCTTTTGCATTAATGAAAAATGAGTGTTGAAGAGGAGTTTAGAGCCGTCTACAGTGTATATTATGGTCCTGAAAACGACGAAGACAATGACGGGTCCGACGATGGTGTTAGTTCGAATGGCGATGATGATGAACTACATTTGTCTCATTCAGAAGATGAAATGGAACAAAGTTTCGTTACACTAGATTTATCTGTTGTCGATGAAAAAGAAGAGGAGCTCGTAACCAAATTTCTCTCAGAAGATTGTTGTAATCAGAAATGCCAAACAATTATACCACGAAAAATGATCGAAAGTACGAGAAACAATTGTTTAGAGTTATCAAAAAATGAACTCGATTTAGTTATACTAAGTCATATCGAATCCTGAACGATATGTAATAAAGAACTTGAAACGGTTTATTCGCGACTTGCCAAACGGAAGAAATATGGACCGAGAACAAATACAGAAGATACAAGGGATAAGATCGAATTTACCTTCTACAACGTACCTGTTTGTCGTTCGTTTTTCCTTTTTATACATGCTTGTGGGATGAAGCGTTACAAATACTTAGTAAAGCATTTTAAAGCTCATGGTGCAACAGTGCGAGTACATGAACTAGCGAATAAACCATCTACAAATCGGAAGTCGTTTAAACCAGCTGACATCCAAAAAGTTGTTAAATTTATCGAGTATACAGCCGATCAAGTGGCTCTTCCATTGCCGGGATGGCTTCCAAAATTCAAGGACTATCGGATCATGAAATTGCCATCGAACGAGACAAAGTCCCCAATTTATCGAAAATACATTGCTGCACTCAATGATGACGAACTGAAGATGAGTAATCGCAGTTTTCGACGCATATGGGCCAAGTACATACCCTACGTTACAGTAATGAAACAGGCGGATGATCTCTGCGATACCTGTCGTGGTAAGTAGATAATTTTGTGCGTATTCTATAGTTAATAAAACGCTGATATTAAATTGAATCTTCTTCAATAGCTAGCACGCTATCCATTGCGCAAGTCAAAAACGTTCCTGACGATCAACGCGAACAGACGCTGAATCAATTTCTCGATCATCTGCATAAAGCCCGAAATCAACGAGCGTACTACCAAAGATGGTGTACAAATACTGAAGATACGGCAAAGGTTCTGTCGTTCGATTTCGCCCAAATAGTTCATTACCCCGTTAGTCCACAACAACCTGGTTCGGCTTACTTCAAAGCAACGAAAAAGTGCGCAGTGTTTGGAATAACGGACAAAAAAGAAAAAGTTCAGGTTAGGATTACAAAATAAATAATTATTATTATTATTATTATTATTATCATTATCATCATCAACATCGTCATCATCATTATTATTATTATTATTATCGTCCGAACTCAAACCTCTTGCTCTTGTGGAATCTAATTTATAACTTCTTTAACAGTATAATTACTTGATTGACGAGGAAGATGATGTAGGAAAAGGTCCGAATTGCGTTGTGAGTATCTTGCACCGTCACCTGCAAACCTTGAAAGACATCGAAACTCTGGTTCTTTTCTGCGACAATTGTGTTGGGCAGAATAAGAACAACGCTGTGCTGTCGTATCTGCAATGGCGAGTGGCTCGAGGACTTAACAAAACAATTTTATTCAATTTCCTCCTTACGGGTCATACAAAGTTCACACCAGATCGCCACTTCGGTATTTTCAAGGCTAAGTACGCCACTAGTACCATCGACACGTTTGAAGATTTACTACAGTGCGTCGTGGAATCGTCACCTAGTGGTTATAATAAAGCTGTGTCGACCGAGGAAGTTGTTTGGTATGAATGGGACAGCTATCATAAACAATTCTATAAAACACTGGTCGACATAACACAATTTCATCACTTTATAATCACTACCGACTGTGTAAAAACGAAGAAATTCGCAGACAGTGCGGACGTGGAGGCGTTTCATCTTTTATTAAAATCTACCGACGATCAAATGCCAAAAATTATAGAACCTGTTGGTTTATCTTTGGAGCGCCAGTGGTATATTTATCACAATATTCGCAGCTTAGTTTCAGATATAAGTAAAGCAGATATTGTAGCTCCATTACCAAAACAGGAGTTGGCATCAAAGAAACGTGCGGCTGAATCATCGAAGAAGGATTTAGTATTGGAGAAACGCGTGGCTGCATCATCAAAGAAGGATTTAGCATCGAAGAAACGCATGACTCCATTACCGAAAAAAGAGTTAGCTTCAAGGAAACGAAAGGCGGAAATTAGTATAGATGTTCTTGAACCGGACGCGAACCAAGGTCCATGTTCCTCACAACCAAAACGTAAAAAGGTCTCAAAAAAGACGACGACGAAGAAAAATGTAAAAAATACTTAGTATTGCAAAACATACATTGTGTTTTTTTCGCGTGGAATGTTTTTTTTGTGTAAAATACGTTTTTCTGGCATATTATAATAATCTTTTTTGGTTTATAAATCAATGTATTTTCCTTATTCCAAATTTCAAATAAAAATAAGTTGTTTTTTTCGTATCTGTACTCTTCTTTTTTTTCACTTTTAGTAAATTTTTAAACAAATTATGACGTTCCGGTTTTCTCCGTGTGAAAAAGCGTCTCAAACTCTACCCAAATCGGCAAAAACGTGGAAAATGATTTTTTGACATATAAGTCCCCTTGTCATTAATTTTGAAAATCTGACACCGGATTCGTAATCAGCGACCCAAAAAACCCCCGAGTAACAAGTTAACAAAAAAGTAACTAACGAGAAACTGACGAAACAAGTTGTTTAACTTCAATCGCTGTTTTCTCGAAAACTTGTTTTCGCACGTAAGGTCCCTTTTTATAGACCAGGCCAGATATGGGCTTTGAATTGGTGGTGGTTTATAGGAGGATAATTTCGGCAAGACTAAAGCTTCAATGTCCATAGAGAAGGACGATTTGAAGTAAGTCTGTATAGAGAGTTGAGCTGCTTTTGAAGCAACGGCAGTAATCTTCTCTTCAACACATTGAATGCATACATGCGTGGCTTTGAGGTTCAATGACAACTGATTACACAATACTTGGGTAACTCATGTAACTTGCGAACAAGGATCTATCACTGCTCTTATCAAAAGTTTGGTGCCATTACGGCTGACAGCATTGACTCTAGCTGTAGCTAAGATTACGCCTGTACTCTTTCGCGAGGCGTTTGTTGTAGGAGAAGCGATTTGAGATGCGCTTGTTACTACGATGGTAGAGCAATTTTGGTTTGGATTTGATGGGGTAATTTCATTCTCAGATTGGTCAGGTGAGAGTGCATTCGAAAACTAACCAGAACTAGCACTATTATTGTGCAGAAGCGTATTATGCTTATATTTACAAGTAAGGCAACGAAAACGCGAATTGCAATTTCGAATGTGGTGATGACCTAAGCAATTAGAACGGAGATTTTTGGATTGATTTTCTTAAAGACTGCTCGCACTTGTTGAGGTAATGCATTTGATTACACAGTGAACACTTGCTATTTCTGTTAGCAGGTGTTTTATTTGGATGTTGTGGAGTAGTTTGAAGCATATGAGAAGAATAAGCAGGTACATCATTATCCGATTTTTTCGTTTCAGAGTTTGATGTGGTAGTTTTAGCACTAACCATTGAAGATTTGCAACCTCCTTCAATCGCCTCTAGCGTGAGAACTTGAGATTGAAGAAATGTTTGAAGTTGCTCAAGAGTGGGAGTGTCTGTATCATCGCCAAGATGCTTCTCCCAATCTTTGCGCGTGCTTAAGTCAAGTCGACTGAGCGTCAAATGAATAACTAAATCGCTACCGAGGGAGGCATCTCTCCTCAATGAGAACAAATCTCAATAGGGTTGAAGAGCTCCCTGACAACACGCTTAAGTTTAGACGAGCTTTCCGTTTTCATTGGTTTTACGGAAAAAACCTCTGCAACATGAGCTTACGATGCGCCTTTTATTGTTGAAGTACTTAATCAAAGCGTTCCAAGCTCTATCGTAATTATCTTTAGTAAGTGGAAGAGATTTAATTTTTTCTAATGCTTCACCCGTAAGGTGAGTGCGTAGATAGTAAAACTTCAGAACGGGGGCCATATCCTTCAGAAGATGTATAACCGAACGAAAGATATCACGAAAATTCTCGCAATCAGCGAATTTTCCCGAGAACTTGGGTAAATCCTTTTTGGAAGAGAATGAAACGATACCGTTGTGGGTGTAGAGGGCCCTATTAAATTAGAAGATGGTGTGGTTTGGGGTACTTGAGTAAGTGTCAATGATTCAATAAAATCGGTAAATTCCTCTTTCCTATCGAAGTACGAGTCTTCAACTAAATTTCCCAAATTGGACTTAAAATAATGATGATTGTCATCAAGATTCGTTAGATTCAGGAACTTGGTGTGATTAACTTGAAAACGAATATAATAGCTTTCCAAGCCTGACAAACGAGACTTGGCATTCCCAATCGTCATCTTTTCAGCCCCTTTGGATTTAAAATTGCGAAACGAATTCGTTATTTTAACTTGAAGCTCAAGTTGCTTCGCGAGGAGAGCGTCGATTTTTACCAGAAATAAACAATGCTTATTGAAAATTTCAAATCTAATGCGAAAATTACAATATAAATAAAAAAATTATCAAATTGAGAGGCAATGAAACTATAAAGGCAAATAGCGAAGAATTCTGACTAAAGACAACCTATGTTTACCTGAACTGAGACGACAAGAAACATAAACTAATACGCTATACTTTCAAGGCACACTTTTCCTTGTATTGTATTCGGTATACTTAACAGGTTAATTATTAATTAATCTTGATTCGACTAGAAAATTTCGTATAATCGCTTTGTCTGGATATTAATCTAAGTGACTTTAAATCCGCGAAGACTAGCAAATCAATAAAATTTTGTTAGCGCAGACTAGACACATTAATAAAGGGTCTTAACCTAATTTTACAATACTTAGCGCAGAGTATAATTGAATTGTCGAGATGCGTTGCAGCTGCTCCAGCGATGAACTCTCCAAGTAGTGCCAGCCAAGCCACTGGAAATGACTAGACAGCTGTGCAAGCTGTGACGAAGGGCCTTACTGCAGTAGGCGACAGGCTGTATAGCTGGGGGTGGATCACAAGCTGGTGATAGTTGTGATGCGAAGCTTGGTTATGTGGCGACGCTGAAGTGAAGCTTGTAGAAGTGTAGTTTATTGCAGCTAAGTGGTAGATGCGTAGCTAGCAGCAGTAGAAGTAAGACGACTTGGAGAATTAGCAGGAAAGCAGTGCAGCGTCTCAATACAGGTGCAGTCAGGATCAACTGTAAGTTTCAAATAATAAGCAACGGATAGTTACAAGCAGTCTTCTTTAACTACCAATCTTCAACTAAATTCAATTAAAGTCTGAGTGTCCAATAAGTTTTAATTACTCCAAACTAAATCTGATTTAATTAAAGTCAGATTTTACAATAAATCATAAATTAACTCATTCTTATAGTCTAGTTGGTAGTTAAGCGTTTGTGTTTTAAACAATAAATGTTTATCAATTCTATGCACAAGCCTGAAGGCGAAAAATATTGAAAAGTATCGCTTTTCAGTACTAAGCAAAATCATGAATGCAAAACTGTGGGCAATAAATGTATGTAACTTATTAAAACTAAAGAGATTAGTACTAGGTATAGCAATACAAGCTTTATAGAGACTTCTATGAGAAAGCGAAAACTATAAGTCGAAATATGTACGAATTGGAACGATACTTAGAACACATGAAGCCTCTTGGAGTTGCACTGTGATTCGTATATGGATTCCCTCGGAGATTTTCTTTAAGTTGGTTTGAATGTAGATATAGTGTTGGTAGCAGACTCGCTGCAGGGCATCGACTGAGACTGACAACTTTTATTGAGCTCAATAGTTGGAGGAGGATATTGATGTGCAGTAATCCAGAAGTCCGGAGTCCACTTGATTGGTGATGAGTGAAAATCCACGTTGCAACTACACTCTCTTTTGTTCATGTGTTTGAAGGCTGCCTGTAGCTTGATGAAGATGCTGAGCGACACGGAGTGCCTCTTTGAGGTTAGGCTGTTCCAAGTGACGACGACGTGAAGTCCAGGTGTGACACGACGATTGTGGTTGAAGCCTGCGTGCTTTATACCTAGACATCTTGCATGATAAAATGTGCTGTACGCAGCGACATTGTACACGTAGGACGTGCTCAGCGCTGTGTGGTATGGGCAGCGCATAGCTGACGGCGACCGGAATGGGCTGCGCGTAGCATCGTGGCGGTGGCGCGGCGCAGCGCCGATAAGGTAGAGCACCGACTTAGCGCGCCTCCTTGGCCACGTGCGAGACGACGATGTACCGCGTGATGAGCCGAGGTGTCGAGGTGTTGCTCACTCGGTGATCGTGCGTAGCGTCCTCCGGAGATCTGACGCTGAGAGAGGCGCCGTGCGCTGGAACGCGCTTCTTTGCGGCGTGCTCTCGTTTGTTGGCCACTTGGTGACTCGCACTCGAGAGCCCGATGATCGTCGCCGTGCGCCGAGAGTGTACGGCGATGGGATGCACCCACCTTGTCTGTCTACCGGAGAGCGGGTACTACGGAGAGCGTCGTGCACTGGTATGCGCGACGTTGCGGCGTGACTCGACGATGGTGGCAGCTAACTCGCGAATGAGCTGTGAGGTGCCGTCGTGCGCTGGAATGCGCGACGAGACGGCGAAAGTGATGTTTGCGGCTGAGAGTCTCTCTGTGATTGTACGCACGGAGTCCTCCTGGTCGTCGAGAGTCGGCTTCGCTAAGGGGCGGAGAGCCGATAACGAGCCTGGCAGTGGCCGCGGCACCTGTTGTGCTGATGCGCACAAAATGGCGGCGCCGGCCGGCTGCCGCTGGTATGCGGCGAAATTGATGGGTCGATGATTAGTCCAGATACGGACTAATATCCTGGAGAAAGCCTTGACTTGGTTTTTTTCTGCTCACGACGGCAGTAGAGGCGGTATGCCAGACAACAGCAGGTGCGAGAAATGAGAGCACGGGCGCATTACGTAATGCACACATGTACGCGGCAAACACACGGTCACGCAACGTAGTGCATACGATCGCGACGAACACACGGCGAAACGGCGGACGGTTTGAGTCACGAGGCAGCTATAAATACTCACTGCCGTGGTGCATGATTCCGGGCTCCAACTGCAATGTCCACGCAGAGGGAGAAGAGTGCTTCTTCTAGTGAATAGTGCCATTCCCGTTGCTCCTCTTTGCTCGCTCCTTAAACACTCCCCAACACGATCCGGCTCGATGGACTAATGTTAATTAGGAATGGTTCGATAAATAAATAGTAAGGTTGATCGTGATTCGGGTATTTATTGAAGTTGCGTCACGCAGTGGTTAGCTGCTTGCTGTTGTCTCAAAGCCGTCGTTGGAGCTACTGACTGTAGTAGGGAGACGCCGATCGACGTTGCCGAGTTGCCGAAGAAATTTGACGATTATGTAACGCGGCCGCTGATTGGCTGCTACTCATCACGCGAGTAGGCAAAGACCTTGAAGAGGTTGCGGTTTACAGCACTCTGGTTTTCGTGCAAGTATTATTGAGATTGACACTTCATCTGTGATATCATCCATGCGTTCTAATGGGATGCTACTTAGAGCCTTCGTGATCTGGTTTTTTGTATCCGCCGTATGTCTTATATTTCGAGGCAGTAATCTTGTATTGCGAGCCGCCATCGTATCGAACGGCTGTTTAAGAGTCTACATGATAGTAAGTACGTTAGGGCTTGGTGATCGATTTCGATTTTCACGGACCCTTCTAAAATAAAAGATCGGAATTTCCCCAATGCCCACACAATCGCTAGTAATTCTAATTCCGTGGGGAAATAGTTTACTTCCGCCTCTCGTAATAATCTACTGGTTATATTAACTATCCGTTTTTTATCTTTGTCGTCTCTTTGATATAGGAGCGCCCCCAAGAATGTCTTACTAGCATCCGTCATTAAGTAGAATGGTCGGTCTCGCGAAGGGTGGTATAGTATAGCTTCTAAACAGAACAGTTCTTTAACCCTCTGAAAAACTGACTGTAGCTCAACCCCAATTCCATTTCACCTCTTTCTTTGTCAGATTAAACAATGAAACTGTCTCGTGCGTGAGTTCGTTTGTAAATTTTGAGCAGAAGTTTATTAATACTAAAAACCCTTTAGTTGATTAACATTTCGGGATACCGGAAACCGGTGGTTAATATATGCATTTTTTTCCGGCATAAATTTACTTTAACTCGAAATTTACGAATAAAATTTGAAGGTGTTCAAGGTGATCCTCAAAATCTTCCGTGATGCATAGCCAATCCTCAACGGAATCAATTATAAAATCCGATAAACCCCTTAAAACAAACTCCGAGGCTCTTGTTAACGCTGCGCTACTGACTTTTGTACCAAAAGGCATGACCTTGTGTTGATAAGTCATTCTGCAGTGCAAAAATGCGTTATACTGTCGTGATTCTGGGCTTAAGGGTATTTGCCAAAAACTGGCTGTTAAGGTAGTTCACCCGATCGAAACAGCAGTTTTAGTTTTTGTATTTTTTAAATAATGTTTTATTCAGTTGATAATCCAAGAGAAAGTATATGTAACAAATATATACTAGAAGGAACATAAGACAAATTTTTTCAGACAAATTCAGGCAATAATCACTATGCTGTTGTTACAATTAAAGACAAAAACTTCAATAAGTTTCTCTAATTTTTTTTATTTTTTATCCGATCTTAATGAAATAAAGCTTATTTTGTTCGTTAAGGAATGTCATGGGGAGTATCGGTGGGAAAATTTATGATACGAGTTACCAGTACGGCGCAATGTCAATTTGTTTAAGAAAAGCAAGTCAAGTTTTAGAGTGTTTAAGATGAACAAATTGATGTTGCGCCATACTGGTAACTCGTATCATAAATTTTCCCACCGATGCTCCCCCTGAAATTTCTTAATGAACAAAATAAGCTTTATTTCGTTAAAATCGGATAAAAAATAAAAAGATTAGAGAAACTTATTGAAGTTTTTGTCTTTAATTGTAACAATATCACAGTGACTATTGCCTGAATTTGTCAGAAAAAAATGGTCTTATGTTCCTTCTAGTATATATTTGTTACATGTACTTGCTCTTGGATTATCAACTTAATAAAACATTATTTAAAAAATACAAAAACTAAAACTGCTGTTTCGACCGGGTGAACTACCTTAAGTCCAGACTAGTCATAACTTTCACGTTCGTGCGTTTCCGCAAATCTTTGTCCATTTTTTTAGGTCTGTCGTAGTCATTTTTCAGTCGCAAATTTAGTTCACGGGCATCTAAACATAACCGGACCGCCCCTGATTTCTTTATAACGGATACGATCGGGTTAATGTATTGACTTCGTGATCGTTCAATAATATCGTATTTTAAAATTCTCTCAATTTCTAAATCAACTTTCTCGAGGTGTTTTAAAGGTATAGGATATGATTTATAAAAATATGGTTTGTCGTCATTAAACTCAAGTCGATATTCGAAAGATTGAAACCGACCGGGATTTTTTTTAAAGATATCCCGATACTTGTAAATTAAATCGCGTATGCATTGTTTCTGCACCTCAGTAATGTCATCGACCTCAGCGAGTTTGGCGTCAATCTCAGCGTCACCAATCTCATCATCGGTCGATCTCAGTCCTATGTCAGTGCTATCATATGGTTCGTCTGAGTCTTGTAGCTGTAATTTAATCCGGTTGACTTTGTGTTTAACCCAAAGAATCATAATATTTCTTATGCTAGGGTTGGCCGGGTTATCGAATGAAATTGATTGATTTCTAAAATCCATTGATAATTTCATTTTCGTGTGAGCGTCAACTCCTAAGATACATTCGCGTACCAATTTTGGAATGATTAAGAAATCTAACTTCCCTACTCAGGTACCTGTCATAACCCGTGCTCTAAATTGTTTTCTAAGCTTAACCCACTTCTCACCCGTGAACCCCGTTGCTTGTATTCCTACGAGCAGAAAAGAGACACATATTTCAAAGGTATTTAAATATTTATTATATGTTTCTTCTGAAATACATGTGATTTTACTTCCGGTATCTATTAATGCCGTGACTTTACAGTTTTCAATAGTGACGATGACCTCTGGGCATCCTATGACCTTAGGTTTCTCGTCTTTTTCGTCATCTGAGTCATCATTTAACAAAAAGTCTCAACTACTGTCGAATATCGTATTAACTTCGTGGTTTACAGCTGTATCATGCACTTATTCATCTCCCAATTCTGATCGGTTATTAATATTATCCTCATACAACTGCTCCCCGTTTCCGGACTCGGACGTGTCGATATCAATTTCATGCACCATTGAGGAGTTCTGTTAGGTGTTTCTTCCTCCCCCTCTATGTGTTGATTGGGTATTGCGTGTATCATTTTGTCGGTATGGTTGTATTTGCTCGCGTCAGTTTCCGCTAATGTTCCTGTTCTGTGTCTGTCCGTAAGAGTCGTTTGGATTCATTGGCCTGTTTATGATCTGCGCGGCCATATATGAATTCAAATCTCATATTTGATTGGAAGTGTCGAGTAACTCTAGTAACCCATCTATAGTACGGATTCTCTTCCCCAGGATGGCTGCTTGAAAAATGTCGCAAGAATCTATCTACGATTGAGTTTATGCTAGGCATGTCATCCAACATTCTGACGTCATTATACAAATTCAAAACGTATTCGCTTCATATCATTCCACAGTTCCCGCGATAATGACCAAACTCTAACTCTCTCCGAATCCGGAATTGCAAAGTATTATTCCAAAACCGTCCCAAAAAATGAGTTTTAAATTGTTCAATATCAGTTACTAATGGCTTCATGTGTTCCCACCAATCAAGAGCTGGCCCTTGTAAGGCTTGACCAATTACGTGTTTAAAGTTATTTTTACTTGCGTTAATCGCTTTCAAATAACTAGTGACTGACGTTATGAAACGCGCAGGTTTATCTCCTATTCCGGATTTAAATATCGGCATTTCATACTTGATCTGCGAGGTTATGGAATTTCCTTGAACTGGCCCGTTTCTAACGATATTTTTAATCTCGAATTTATTTTCCTCTATTTGTTGCTGTAAACCCATGTACTTTTCCTCAAGTCCGGTTATTTTATCTTTGGCCGAATCCATCTCAAATCAGACAGCCCCCGTATGCCCATTTCACCTATCAGGTTGAAATAAAAATATTTATGTTCTACTCGAAAAAATATTTTACACGTGTTTTTTTATTTTTTTGTTTCATCAAAATTTCATGCGTTCAGCGATACCGAAAAATTCCGAGAAAATTCTTTCATTGAGAAAAAAAATTTTCAATGTGATTTTCAGACTGCTATTGTTTCAGCAGTTTTTCAAGCTTTTAAACGTGTAACACATAATTTCACTCAGTTTTGAGCCCTCTTTAACGGCCTTAATGTCATTTTCAAAAAAAATAAAAAATCCACGAGCTATGCACTTTTTACTGAAAAATTCATTTTTTAGAGAAGTGCCTTTTTCTCGAAAACCCCATGTTTTTTTTGCACAATTTTTGTTGTCGTGATAGAGGACGGTAATGCCTAGCTAGACGTATTTGTGAGATTCGGTACTTTTTTCCTGGGATAGCGATCACTAATGAGATAACACACAAACAAATTTTTCACGCTTAACGCTTATATATAGTCAATGATATTAGAGTCAATGTAAAGGTATTTATCTTTGTGCGTATGTAATATACATGTACGTGCGCCTACTTATAGGAGTATATGTACTAGTACATTTGTCCGCTAGATGGATATGGTTTGACTTAACATTTACAAAGAAAAGTTCGGTTTCTGCTATATATCACACATCTCGTCTTATTTAAAACCATCATCTTTTGGAAAATTATTACATATTTACACCTTATCAACTCAACTACGATGTCTCAATATTACTCAACAGAGAGAATCAAATGTGCAGACTTTTAGACAAACACAAACAAATTATTTACAAATCTAGTTCCGTACGTTTAAAACAACTTGAGAATCTTGCTCATCCATTGAAGCACCTCTATCCTCATTTACCTTTGACACCTTCTACATATCTGTGTCAACATTGTTACAATCGTGCTTTAGAATTGGTGAGTAGTACTGACAATGAATTTATAACGGATAATGAAGTTACCGATAACGTAGTTGATAGAGATGAAGATTTTTTACCAAGTACTCCAGAACGCATTGAAGAATTTAATAATGAAATAAGTACATCTTTCTTAGGTTCTGTATCGCCTCTTAAAAGAAAAAATCTTATACATGAAAAATCAATTGAAAATTACGTAACAAAGAAGAAAAAAATACTTTCAACATTGTCTAATACCCTTGATGTGAAGTTGAACAATGTTTATGACGTTTCTATAACAGCAAATGAATCAACTGTATGCCATTGTACAGAATGGATACAAAATCTTGGTCTAGCCTTGCAAAAGTGTTCTACGGTATCAGAAAAAATAAAAATTCTGACTTTGCTACCTTCATCCTTTACAAAACATGAAATTTTATCTTTATTTCCAGAAATAACAATGTATATGATCAACAAAACAAGAAATCTTGTTAAAGAAAAGTAATTTATTCAGAACCAGATGCATATTCAGGCCATCCGATTGATGAAAACATGGAAAAAATTGTTATGGAATATTATTTAAATGATGATTTTAATTGTTCAAGACAAAGTCCTAATAAATGTGACGTTGTTACAATTAAAGTTAACAATAAAAAAGAGAAAAAAGTTAAGCGTTTTCTTACTCGAAGTTTAAAAGAGACGTATAAAGTATTTAAAAATGATTATCCAGAATTGAGAATTGGAAAATCGAAATTTTATAGTTTGCGACCAAAGTATGTCTTACTTAGCCCCATCAAAGAAGTTTGTCTCTGTATCTATTGCGCAAATTATGATTTATTTCTTACGAGCTTAATTAATTTTAGAGGGAGTAACGTCACAGAGTTGGATGAAAGTCGGTCACAAATAATAAATGCAACAATGTGTTCTGAGCCATCTGATTTATGTTATTTACAAGAATGTAAACTATGTCCAGGGATTAAGGGAATTACGTTTCATGTTTTAAAACTGCAAGATGTAGAAGGCACAGAAGAAATTACATATGCTTTGTGGGATAATGGAAACCTGATTAAAAAGACACTATCAATTTCTGCTTTTAAAGATGAACTTTCGGTTTGGACCATGAGGGTTAGTACTCACATGTATGTAAAAATATACAACGCAAAGCTATAAAAACAGAAAGAGAAAGTGCTAAAAAAGACTCACATCATTTAGTTCTTCAAATAGACTTCGCTGAAAACTGGGCTGTGATTCATAATAAAGCTGTTCAAGGAAATCATTGGGTTAATGATCAAATTTCTATTTTCACAGCAGTCTCTTATCAAGGGGATTCGACACAAAGTTTCGCAGTTATAAGTGATGACCGAAAACATGATTCAGCGTATGCTTTGCTAGCAGTACAAAAAATTATAAAATTCTTGAAAGAAAATTGTTGTGATTCAATTAAAAAAATTACCATCGTATCAGACGGCGCTGCGAGTCACTTTAAAAATCGCTTTCAATTAGATGAACTAAAACGAGCACCGTGTGATATAAAATGGTTGTTCTCTGCTACTGGGCACGGCAAAGGAGCTGTAGATGGTGTGGGTGGACTTATAAAGCATTATGCTACTTCGCATAATCTTCGAGAGCCCCTTGAAGAAGCTATTCAAAACGCAAATGATTTTGCAATACATGTTCAAAAATATACTGATGCTATTAAAATAATACATTTACAAGATGCTGAAATAGAACAATTCAGAAAAGAAAAAAATATTGATTGGCTTACAACTCCAAAGTATCCTGGAATTCAAAAAACTCATATATGGGTTAAAAAAACATGTGACGATAAAATACATTGTTTGACAGCAAAGACCGCTGATCGTCCGCTTACTGAATTAAGAACAATGAAGCAGAAAAACAAAGGTAGTAAAATAGGTATACAAATGAAAAAAGGTATAAAAATAAAAAATCAAAAAGACGCAAATAACAAATAAATACATAGTTATGTGTACCTGTATATTACATACACACAAAGACAAATACCTTTACATTGACTCTAATATCATTGACTATATATAAGCATTAGGCGTGAAAAATTTGTTTGTGTGTTATCTCATTAGTGATCGCTATCCCAGGGAAAAAGTACCGAATCTCACAAATACGTCTAGCTAGGCATTACCGTCCTCTATCACGACAACAAAGATTGTGCAAAAAAAACATGGGGTTTTCGAGAAAAAGGCACTTCCCTAAAAAATGAATTTTTCAGTAAAAAGTGCATAGCTCGTGGATTTTTTATTTTTTTTGAAAATGACATTAAGGCCGTTAAAGAGGGCTCAAAACTGAGTAAAATTGTGTGTTACACGTTTAAAAGCTCGAAAAACTGCTGAAACAATAGCAGTCTGAAAATCACATTGAAAATTTTTTTTCTCAATGAAAGAATTTTCTCGGAATTTTTCGGCATCGCTGAACGCATGAAATTTTGATGAAACAAAAAAATAAAAAAACACGTGTAAAATATTTTTTCGAGTAGAACATAAATATTTTTATTTCAACATGATAGGTGAAATAGGCATACGCGGGCTGTCTGATTTGAGATGGATTCGGCCCTTTATTAGTTCTACACGTACTCGCGACGTAGTCTGACGCTTCTTTGTTCACATTAATTTGTCGCATTATCTCAGTCATCTCGTTCACTAAAGTCAACATGGTTTCTTTGTTCTGTCTTCTGTCTTCGTTATGTTTGCGTATGGTTGGACCCATTGTACTAAAACGGGTGCAAAACGTGTCTAGTGTGCCAAATCTTTTTTCATGTACGTCCATTTTAAGGTTGCTGAAATGTAACTTATGTCGAAGTTCGTTTAACTATTTCCGAAACCGTAGTGTAAAATCATTATCATCGCCTCCGTCCTGTGCCTTACTGCTGTGGGCAGTTTCCCTTTCGCTCATGGTCAAATTAGCATATGGATCAACCAAGCTCACGCCTATGCGTCAATCTCTCTTCTTGAAGTCGAGTTAATACCTTACATTAATTCCAAAAATTTTTCCAAATTATTCCAAAAATTTTTGGAGTAAGCGCCGTGTAACTTACTATAACCGTAGCTGGGCCATACGTCCCGTAATACTTTGGAGGTTATTGTGTAACTCCTGCACCTACCACTCTGAACGTGGATAGCTTCGATAGGCGAATCCCGTTAAGTTACTCAGGTGTGTCCTGAAATGACCCTGTCTCTGTACGACTCGTCGAATGAGTCGGGGTAAAACAGCAATGTTCTTCCAATATCTCGTTATTCTTTCTTACTTGTTTAAGTTTATTTTGTAAATCTATTAACCTATATACTACTCTTGATTCCCCACAAATGGTGGAGAATTCCGGTACCATGGTCCGCGATCAATAAAAAAACGAGAGTTTAACATAAAAAGAAACATTCCTTAAATTTACTTATGACCGTTATAATATTTAATAATCCCTTAAACCGTGAAAATTATAAAAAAAAATTCAAATAAACAAATTTTTTTTATTATTTATTATTTATTTATAAATTTATTTTATTTATGTATATAACAACATTGTCACAGGGAAGCAAAAGAACTAAATTTCTTGATCGTCAAATTATCATCTAATTATGTATATTGCGCATGATATGGTTCAATGCTACTAATATATCGTGGGGTTATTATTTAACAGATTTCGAATTTTATTTCCCAGTATAATATTTAAATATAGGCAACCTTATTCTAAGCTTAACTTTCTGTTTTTTGACAATCCTGTTTTTCCAAAAAAATATTTAAAAATTAATTAAATAAAAACCGCAATGCCGGTAAGTAGGAATCTGCATTTGTATAATTTTGATCTAGTTCTTAAACGAGAATATCTGATGGAAATGCTCATATTATAAAATCACTCAAAAAATTTTCTGAGCATAGTGTTCACATGTACGAAGCGCCTGACTAAATTATTCCAAATAAATCTTCGAATATTAATTTATTAAATGATGAAATTGGGTTGATTTTGGACTTCACATCGCCTTAATACTCAAACTTAATAGTAAAAGCAAATGAATAGATAAATAAAGCTTTTAAACTCAAAGTAAAGTTAGTAATAGTAATAGTAATTTATTAATTATTATGTATATGAAAATATTAGAAGATAGGATAGGTGGTGGAAAGACGCCAAGTTGAAATCAAGAATAATTATTTTAATAACAAAATATTTCAATTTTATTCGATACCCTTATTTGGATGTAAGCAAGAAAAATTATATAATCAAACAAAAATACAACTCATTCGTAAAATTGGTAATGACAATCAATGTAAAAAAATGAAAATAATTAACAATAAAAAAGTCTATAATCAATTAAGAATACTAAATGTTGAAAGAAAAAAAAAACAATGCGCAAAATTATTCACGGTATAATTCTAACATATCCTGAAAGATAATCGCTTCAAATATATCTATTTTAAGTGTAACTCTAAAATTCCGAATATAAAGGAATGCAGCTCCGAAAGAAAAAAAATACCTTAGATTATAAAAAAAACAAAAAAACAAAGTATATAAGACCGTTGTCACGGCCTGCCGTACCGACGTCGGTAATTAGTAAGTTCGTTGTAGCGAGTGCTAGATGGCGTGCCGGTGCAGAATTGGAGCGGTATCGACGACGCGACGAGCGAGCCGGCGCGAGAGACCCCGGCACCCATCTTGCTGTTGCCGCTCGCGACAGAGACACGCGTAGAAGTCCGATCCGCTTTACCTCGCTTCTTCGAGCTATATAATTAGTTGCTACGTCCATTTAACTTCAGTGGTCTACACCACTGAGGCTATTTGTGTTATCCAAAAAGTGTGACTTCACGTACTTACGTGGAAAGTATGTGAAGCCTTCCGAGACAGTGCTACAGGCTGATTCTACCTGCCGCACTCCAAATACAAAGCGACTTCCTCGTGTCAAGCATCCGCTCACGTGGTATCGCCCCAGTCGGAGGGACCATGAGGATCTGATCTACGAAGCCAGAAGAGATGCGAGGATATACGCGAGGAAGCTAGGCCACCAAGTTGATTTTACCTAAGACTTAACATGGTAAACGTGCACGCATAGTCCACGACGCGAGTAATAGCGCGTAACCGCTCACTCACGTTCCTGGACAGCGGCTCCGAATAGACGTTCGCGTGCGGAGAGAACAAGTGCAGAGAGAGTGCAGACCCGGGGCACTAAATTCATAGAGGTCATCGACAAGGTCTAGCTTTCCGACAGTTTGTAACTGGCAAGTGCGTACAATAGGTGTACGTACGCGCAGCGCCACCGTAAAAACTCTCTCCCGCACCTATTCGTGTGTATGTCGCGCGGCGATTGCAACCGCTCTCATATCTTGCCGTATCACACGGTAAGCGCGCGGCCTAAAATACAAGACAGCTGACGTTTAGAGTACCGTGCTGGCGCCTTTTTAAGAGGTATAGTTTTCGTGGCATTTTTGTAGATGAGATTTTTTTATCGTGGCGAACATAGATGCGGGATAGTTTTCGTGGCACTTTGGTAGATGGGATTTTTTTTGGTAGCGAATGCTGATGGGGGATAGTTTTCATGGTGTTTTTTTAGCTAAGATTCTTTTCGTGGCGAATGGTAGTGGGGGATAGTCTTCGTGGCATTTCTGAGCGGGATAGTCTTCGTCGGCACCGGCGATATAACCGCAAAGCCAGCCTTACTACCAGCAATAATTTCTGCTACGATAGAATACTGATTTAAATATTTAATTATTAATCTCGTGCCATTACGTAATCCTTCCTTTATATTTAAATTTCCCAATACCATAACTACAGCCCCTACTTTCAATTCCAATTTGTGTGAAGGTAAACCATTGGGGGTAAGTGTATTTAGAAATTCTATTCGTAATATTGTATCGACTTATTTTAGATATACTTTCATAAAAATCAGAATTCTTAATATGAATTTCTTCTCCAAAAATTTCTTCAACAATATCTCCTTTGAACAAAATTTCAGTTGGAATTTTTATAAATTCATTTTCAATTTCAAATTGGTTTTCAAAATAGCCATCTCCTATACGCAAAAGCTAATTCTTAAATTCATTATCACGTACGTCAAGCCTTTAATTTTCTTTCAAAGACATAATTTTAAATTCACTCCATAAATAACTTTTTTTAATACAATTTTCAATAATTTGGGTCCTATTTCCATGACGTACAATAGGTACAGATTGCCGAAAATCTCCTGATACTATAATAACTTTTCTTCCAAATACTTTATCGTTATTGCACATATCTTTGAACAATCGATCAACTGCTTCAAAGGCATATTTTGATATCATTGTAATTTCATCCCAAATTATTATTTTCGTATTTTTAATGATATCGCCATCTATACTGTTGATATGACGGGGAAAAGGAAAGGGGTATAAGAATAATAAAAACCTATTTGCCACTGGACCCAAGTTTATTAAGAGTATAAACTAGTGGGCGCGAGCGCGAGGTGGGAGGCGAAGTTGACTACAAGCGATCCGCGGAGAGACTGATTTTCGGATGACTAGTACCGCGTCAAGCCGGCTACCGTACAGCGGTTCACTATCGCATCGCAGAGTAAACAGGGGTCCTCAACCGATAATTAACGACAAACCAACGATTATCGACATTCCGCTCATTTCGTTTAGTTATAAACGACAAAAATATCAAAGAGAAAAGAAAAACGCGGCACAATTGATAGTAGGAAACGGTTATCATTAAACATTATGAAAATAATCTCAAGTAGCTGTTAATCTATCAGAATTGATTGTCTAGTTTCTTCACTGATTAAGACTCGCATTGTCTTTCGTCATCACTTAGAATCTTGACGAGTTTGGTGATGGGACGACGAAGAATAGTGCTTGACCAGGACCATATCTTCCACTTTGAAACATGACTGTCGCCCCATCTATTTAGAACGGCGTTGTAGACTCTGAAGGTAGTCGTAGGACCAAAGATCCCAGAATCGTTGTAGCAGTTGTGTCACCAGACGCCATCTTAGAAGTGGAGGAATCTTTTCCTCAGTCAAGCGTGGTTCTGTAATCAAAAGTGAGGGTTCTCCAATTAGAAAATGCGCAGGGTTAGAGTAACTAATTCGGTGACAACATAGCAAATTCTTCATAAGTGAGTTTGGTTTCTCCTATTACTCTTTTGAGGTGGTGTTTAATTTGGTGATTTAACTCCAACTTCCCAAAGGCCACCGAAATGAGGACCCCCAGGAGGGTTGAACTTCCAGGTTGTGCCTTCACAACTTAGGGATTGAGCCATCGCGCGGATAAAACCCTAATCTTCTGTATTCATTCTACGCAATTCCGCATCCGCGCCCATCAGATTAGTACCTTGATCGCTTACCATTGGAACACAAGGGCCTCTACGAGCGATGAAGCGTTTAAATGCGGAGATAAACGTCTCGGTGTCATAGGTAGAAACAGCTTCTAAATGGGTGTCTTTGATACTAAGACACTTGAAGATGACAAAGCAGACGATGGCACTCGTCAATTAGCACGTAAGTAAGACGTGCTCTAGTCGGCAGACTAATAGGTGAGCTTTCAGATTCACTCAGTATAGAGTGCTTAAGGCGTCCGCTCACCTTGAGAAGACCATTTAGCACAGCAGAGTTTAAATTTTTCAACGAAGATTTTCTCAAATTACCGCCCTGAGCGAGAGTTTCCATTTCAGATCGAAAATGTTGTCTTAGAGTTAAATAACTCCATAATAACTTGGCGTGACGCATCTCAACGATTCGGATGTCTCCCTCCGAAGATACAGGAAAATTTGGTAATACAATATAAATCTTTTCTTTCAACTTGACTCTCTTTTCTAATATAGCACGAATGAATCTCATAACGTATACAGTGATACGCATTAGCTTGGTGAGCAAAGAATAAGTTTCTATGAGTGGCCAGATTTCGGATTGATCTTTAGTGCTGACGACCATATTGGAAAGTTCATTGGCATCGAGGCAGACAGTTTCAGGGTTTGAAGTGTTTTGTGAGTGCAATGCGAATGCAACACCTTTCGCTGTAAGATAGTGAGAATGTGTCCCTTGATCAACATTATCTCTCAATTTCTTGGGGTCTAACCACCATAATTCATTTCCTAAGACGTCCTCAGCTAATGAGCCTCGAGAAGCCATGTCTGACGGGTTTTCTTTGGAACCAATGCGGTGCTAATAAGCCGCAGGTAACAAAGTTGAGATATTCGAATACCTGTTCGCTATGAAGGTATGCCATTTTGCCGGAATATCTCGCAACCAATACAGAACATCCTTAGAGTCAGACCATAAATGAACGGTGGGTTGGCCGTATTCAAAATAATCTGCGATGTGGTGAACAAGTTTGGCCAGGAGTTGTGCTGCTCACAGCTCCAAACGAGGTATTGATTGAGTTTTAAGCGGAGCTACTTTGGTGTTAGCGCTAAGAAGATAAACTAGCGACTCTTTACCAATCACTCTCAAATATACCACAGATGCATAAGCTAGCTTTGAAGCATCTACAAATCCGTGAAGTTCAAAGGTTTGGATGGGAGACTGAACACCAATCCACCGGGAAACAAGTATATTAGTAATTGAGGACAATGAACTGTACCATTGTTTCTAATTATTCTCATAAGCATGAGGAAGCTTCGTATCCCATTCTTACGTTACGGTCCACAAGGATTTCATGAAAATCTTGGATGTTACGATAACCGGAGCTATCCAACCAAACGGATCGAATATCTTAGCGGTTTTAGATAAGATTGATCTTTTCGTAAATTCGTCTAGGGATTCTAAATTTAAATGAAAATAGGGCAGTCGTCAACAGGTACCAAGCTATCCCCAGGACCAAAATCCGCTCCTACATTGAGAGAAGCTTCGGTAGCTAATACATTTTCTGAAAGCCAGTCTTTTAGTTCATCATTATTGGTGAACCATTTTCTAAGTTTAAAGCCTGCTTGAGATAAAAGGTTGATGATTTGTCCCTGTTTAAGTCTAGCTTTATCTAGCAAGAAATCCCCAGACAATATATCATCCATATAAATTTCCTTTTCTAATATCTGGCTAGCTAATGGATAATCCGATTGTTCTTCAAACGTTAATTGCTTGAGCGTTCTACTGGCTAAATATGGTGAGCAACCGAGACCAAAAGTAACCATCGTCAAAAAATGTGGTTTCAACTCTTTACTCTTTTTCTCTCTCCAAAGAATAGCCTGTAAAGGCTGATCCTCTTCATGAACCAAAATTTGGCGAAACATCTTTTCGATGTCTGCTGTGAAGGCGAATGGGTAACAGTACCATTTGATAATGAGATCTATCATCTCTGGGAGAAGGTTCGGACCTACGTGAAGGAAATCGTTAAGAGAGAATCCCTGATTCGTTTTATCCGAAGCGTTAAAAACCGTTCTTAATTTGGTGATAGTGCTACTAGTTTTAATTACCCCGTGGTGAGGTAGAAAGCAACAATTATGTAAATCGAGATCTTTAATCGGAACTGGTTTCATGTGCCCCAATGTTAAATACTCTTGCATCGACTCAGTATAAGTTTTCTTCAAATCAAGGTTTTTCTCGAATCTTTGTTCCAACCTGTGCAGAATGCGCGAGGCTACCCGGTAAGAATCCCCCCATGAAGTTGATGTATTCGACTTTAACGGTAATTGAACCACAAATCTACCAGTTTCATCGTGTTTAACTGTAGATTTATAAAACTTTCCGCTCCATTTTTCGACTTCGGTCATGATCTTTCCCTTAAAGGGAATTTCCTCTATTTCCCAAAAGCTCCTGATAGAGAATCAAGTTTACCCTCATTTGTTTGTAAATTGACCACGATAGAAGATTTTTTAGGTTTATCGTCTACCATAGGATTAGAAACTATCCAACCGAGCATAGTTTTCATGGCAATGGGTGACTGTATGGAATTGCCCTTACAAAGACCCTCTTAGATTAATTCTTGCATGAATTTTAGCACTGAGCAAAATATCTATTTTATCCGATTTATTGAAAAGAGGATCTGCTAAAGTAAAATCTCGTAAATAATCTCAATCTTTTTTGTTCGAATAAGACTCGTAAGATGAAACTTTCGGGATCACATAAGCCTTAACTTTACAGTGAAAATTGGAAGCAAAATGAGGTCGTATCGTGAATTCGACGGCACTTTTACAAAGATGAGCTCTATTACCCCCTAGACCGGATACAAAAGCATGAGTATTTGTCTTTTGCAGTTTTAAAAACTGGCATAAACCTTCAGAAATGAACGAGGATTGTGCACACTGATCGACTAAGGCGCGAGCAAGTTGTTTAGGTCCCTCTCCTGCATGTACCTGGATCCAGACAGAGGATAGTAAAACCGACTCATTTCCTTTGGAAAATTCGGAATCACAACTTGTAAGTGTAGAAGAGTTTAAAGTAGTGGCATTGGAAGAGGAATCCGATTCATCATGAGCTGCTTGTGAAATGGCGTGTACTGTTTCCCGTTTAGAGTGGCTCTCGAGATTTGTAGGGTAGTAAGGAATGGTGTTTTCAGGAACAGATTTCGCATCGCTTAGAAGACCTACAAGAGTCCCAATGTTTATACAAGCAGGTGTAACAAAGGTGCTTGGATGAGGCCATTTATTTTCTTTCTGTAGGATCCTTTTCTAAAAATAAAGGACACATTACTACCGTCTGATCACCTTTACAAAAAGGGCACGACAAAGGTTTTTACGTGTCTTCTTGGCAAACGTGAACTGTTTTAATATTTTTATTCTTTAAGTTATCCTTAGATTGAGTCCCCTTAGAATTCTGTCCCTTGATTTCGAATTTAGCGCTTGACACTAACTGGGAGTTTTCTCGCTGTACGAGTGAGCGTCTTTCAGCATCCAAAAATTTACACAAAGAGTCCAAATTTGGGACTTTCTGAGATAATTCTGACCTGGCTATGGAGTCTTTCTACTTTTCTTGTAGCTTGGTAGTTAGTCTACTAGTAGTAAGAAAGACCGTGAAATGGTCCCATTGTTCAACAGGACTACGCAAATCTTTTAAGGTCTTTAAAATATTTTTGGTGATAGTATGAACACGGCTGATGTCCTGAGAGGAATCAGTACCCATACACTTCATCGCGAGAAGTTTAGAAATTAACTGTGAGATTAATAATCGATTATTATTAAAAAAATCTTTAACTGTTTTCCAAGCCGTCTCGAGGTTTTCACCCTCCGGTGAAACTTCAGCTAACAGTTCCACCGCTTCGCCTTTTAGATTATTTCTAAGATATTGCATTTTTAAAACATTGTGGATGTTGGTTCGTTTGACTATCACTTCGTGAAATATTTCTCTAAACGCAATCCATTCACCAAAATCCCCGGAAAATTTAGGTAAGACTATATCAGGGAGTTTAGTTTTGTTTAAATTGTTGGCTTCAGTAGTTGGATTGGTTTGGTTCTGAAAGGCTGGGGCTTGAGTAGTATCTAAATTTAATAGAAAGTCGTCATATAACGCACGACTTGACAAGTATGCTTCTTCAATTTGATCAAAAACATTATCTTTATAATATTTGCATTAACTCCTAGTCATCTTTGCTGAACCCAATTTCTTAAAATTGTTATAAGAATTTGAAACTCTCACGAAGTTCTTTAGCTGCTTCTCTGTTTAATGAGCCATTTTGACTATTTTAAATCGATTGTTAACTCATGATTTAATTGAAGAGAAATTATTAATACGTTTTTTCTCGAAGGACTACTGAACTCTGATTTGAATCCGGTTGGATTGTCCTTCAAACAATACTAAAATTTCCTTTAATTTGATAGATACTATAGAAAAATAGAAGTAGCCAATATAGTTCTATAAGAACCAAAACAACCTTCAAATTCAGCTAAAACCTGCAGATCGGTTATTAAATAGAAGAAATATACTCTTTGCTCATGACTAGATTTTAAATAAATGGGAGCAAATAAAGGAAGCGTAATAAATTCACCAACGAAGAGTGCAGATGGATTAAATATTGAGTGGTGTTAACGCGCTACAAAATAAAATACGATCCCTCGATTCAATATCTATACATAGACTCAAAGGAAGTACGAGAAAATCAATTATCCTAAAATAAAGTAAATTTTCTATTATGAGCATTCACTACAATTGGTAGAGATACTTTTCCATCTGATCCGCTCTGCAGTTCGCCTGCTGAAATTGCTTTAAAGGTAACGTTAGAGATAATCTTCTATAAGGTAATAAATATAGTTGTTGATAACTAACAGGTAATAATTGTGGCTATTGCTGCTCCTTGTTTCCTTGTTGAACTGAGAGCTATCTAAATAATGCTCAATTGATTATACATAGAAATATTGGATTTATCAGCAAGCAACATCAACTGCGTACACAATAAACAGGAGTGCCGATTTTTGACTAAACTTTTTAAATGACTGCAGTATTTTTCTAAGAGAAATTTAGTCGACTAGAAAATCGTATTAAACACTCAAATAAATTTAGCGAGTAACTTTGGGAAGTCGCCTTAATTCTCGTTCAATTATTCGATTTTATTAATAAAATAAACTTTTACCACTATTGGTCATGTTCGAATTACCGCATGACTATTAAAGATTCATCAAATTTAACATTTAACTTTTAAGTCAAAGGCTTTACGCTTTTATGATTTCAAAATTGAGAGCATTCAACAAATTAATTTACAGCAGCTTTTAGTAATTAATTTAAAGCTAATTTGTATCAAAGTATAGAGCTGTGTCAACGCAGTATTTGAAAAAAGGTAGAAAAACAGAATCATAAACGGAACGACTTGAGCCTCTGCTACAGTGCGGTCATTCTAGCTGTGAAGCGGGCCGTCGACTTGTTGTCATGTACGCTTCAGTTGTCGTTGCTCTCTGTGCGGATGTACGGCTTTCAAACTCATCCGCCCTGCGTTGGCTCTCCGCTCCTCGCACAGTTCCGGGCGCAGCTGCTGTTGCTACTGGCGGTGACACGAGGTTAGGATGGGCTTCTTTCTCGCAGACATGGCGCTCGGGATCACGGTTTGCTGCTGGGACGTCGGTGGGTTGCTGAGCGGTGGCTGAAAATATTGGACCTGCTATGACGTTGCGCATGGTGTTGAATACCGCGGGGCGCTTTGCCCAGCGCTCTGCTTCCTGCTATCGCTCGGCGTAGTACACCCCCCCCCCCTTTCTGTTATATTGCTATCTGCCGCTGCGCTGAACTGGCACACCGCTGTGTACTGTTGGCGCTCGCTTCTGTACTGTAGGCTGCTAGATGGCTCTGGCGCTCGGTCGCTGACCTGCTCTCTCTCTCTCTCTCTCTCTCTCTCTCTCTCTCTCCTGGCCGAGCTGCTGAGAGGCGCCCGTAATGGCGCGTAATGGCTCAAAATGCGCCTAATAGCGAGCTTTCCTCTCCTTCCTGTGGCTCGACAATGGACTCGTCCGGCCTCCTCACACGGAGTCCTCTCCGTTGCCTTGGCGGCTCGACTATGGACACGTCCGGTTTGGTGCACGGAGTCCTCTTGGCCGGTTTGGCGGCTTGACAATCCCCTCGTCCGGCTCTGCACATGGAGTCCTCTCCGTCGGCTTGATAATGGACTCGTTCGGTCTCCTCACACGGAGTTCTCTCCGTCGGCGCTGCCTTCGTCTGCGTTGCGGATTGCGGTCGTAGGGTACACTTTATACCTACCGGTCACTTCGTCCTCCAATTTCGAGTTTTCACTCTTTTCGGCTAGTGCTTTCACTATGGCAAATCCACTTAGTGTTCGTCAAGATGGCGACCGTCTTTTCCCGTAACACAGACGCCGGTTCTTTTATTCGCTCGATTGCGAATCCGGCTCGAAAGACCAAATGTTGAGGTGATGGGGAAAAGGAAAGGGGTATAAGAATAATGAAAACCTATTTGCCACTGGACTCAAGTTTATTAAGAGTAAAAACTAGTGGGTGCGAGCGCGAGATGGGAGGCGCAGTTGACTACACGCGATCCGCGGAGAGACTGATTTTCTAACGACTAGCACCATGCCAAGGCGGCTACCGCACAGCGGTTCACTATAGCATCGTAAGTAAACAGGGGTGCTCAACCGACAATTAACGACAAACCAACGATTATAGTCAATACTGTTTGGCATTGTATTACACGTGGTTTGTTCATTTATATTAAAAGGTAATTTGAAAGTAATATGCACAGTTTAACCATCTTGTAACAAATTAACAGCAATGCCTGTACAAACTACTGTTAAATAATTAATTTTATTAAATTTTAAATAGCTAATTAAATTATTAAATAAATAACTTTTGCCACTTCCTCCTGGCCCATCTACAAAGATACATTTATCGTCACATTCATCATTTAATGAATTTATTATTAATTGATATATTATTGTTTGAGCAACTGCTAACGAATTTAGTATTTCATCTACATTGAACTTATTACACATATATTATCTACATAAAGTTCATCCAAATATGAATTATTTAAAAAAGGTAAACCAAAATCAGATAAACTAAATCCATGTGAATTTAGAACATATGTATTATATTTAAAGCATATTGTTCACTTATTTTTTTTTTCAATTTTTGATGGGTGAAAATTAATTTTATATTTATCAAATAATTCACGTGCATTAACTGGAGTTCGAAACGCGCAAATATAGCCAAACAATTCGCACATGTTTTCTGGAAATTTGTAATGTGATCCTTCTTGTATGCATTTATCCCATTCAGTGTCTGTTGCAATTAAATTTCTAGCTGTTACTGCATCGGCAAAGGTTGAATAAGTAATACCACCGTAAGTTCTTAAACTTTTAAAACAACTTGCTGCTTTAACATGTAATAAAATTAATCTAATAAAAAAACGTTAACGTTGTTTAGGATTCACTAAAAAGATTCTGCTTAAAACCGGTCTTGTAGGTTTCTGTCTATTGTTTATCACTGGTAGAAATGATAACCAACGATTGGCGAACCGTTGGTCAATTTTTAAATTAAAAACGTCACACAATGATTATATTGCTATTGTTGACGAAGAATAACTATTTATACATGTGGAAATATTATATTGTATATGCTAAAATATAGTGATAGTTTTAAATAGTTTTAATTAAATTTCGATGTTAATCTTAAGAAGAAATGATTCCATTTGATTAACATGTTCACCAATGAAGTTGGTCTATTTTCTACAAGATTTTTTTGATCTCTTATCAAAAATGTAATAATGAGAAATTGCATAAAAAAGTATTTAATATATTAAGTTATTATATTAATTTATTGTATTATTTATTATATTAAGTTGATAAAAATCCGACTTTTTTTTGTTACAACCTCTTCAGAAGGCTAACTTCCCCTCCTAAAAATTAACTTCTAGACAACAAACACTTTGTTTGAGATTGCCAGCGCCCCGGAAAAAGTGAAGCAAGGTTCTCCGCGCGGTGCGCTGCTGCCCCTCGCACCAAATCATGGAACCATACGCACAATTTCCTGTTTGGTCGTTGGAACGTCCGCATGGAGCGGGGTGGAGGAAGCAGGAGAAGACGAGTCGGCGGCTTGGTGCACGTGCACTGAACGTATGTATGCTCGAGAGGCCCGGTGCGCCGTGCGCTTGCTGGCTCTGTTTAATTCTCCCAACAACCAGACAATGGCCGAGAATCGCCGCTCGATCGAACTTTTTTACTAATTACATGAAAATGAATGGAATTTTAAACTAAGAACTACAAAACCCAAATTCAATGCCACAACTCAAGCCCAAATGGGGGAAAATAAACATAAACGATTTTACTGTAACATGTGAGTATCGTAGTGGTAGCAGAGATGAATAGAGAGGTTGCCAGCGCCCCGGAAAAAAGTGAGTCAGACTTCTGCGTGCGGCGCGCTGCTGCCTCTCACGGCCGCGACATGGTACTGTACACACGCCACCTGATTGGCTGTTGAAACGTATGTACGGCAGGGAGCGGGGGAAGCGAGAGAAGACGGCTCGACCGCTCGGTGCACGTGGACTGAACTTGTGTACGCTGGAGCGGCCCGGCGCACCGTGCGCTTGCCGTCTATATTTACGTATCCCGTAACAATCCGACAACGGCTGAGCGGCCTGACAATCGCCGCTCGGTAGAACATTTTCATTATACACGCAAATTAACGGAATTTTAAACTCAAAACTACCAAACCCAAATTCTAAATCAATACTCAAGCCCGAAGAGGAGAAGATAAACATAAACGATTTTAGTGTTATGTATTGCCATCGTAGCGGTAGCCGTGGCGGCTAAGGCGCCCAGCTATTTTTGCCCTAATCTTTTGGATCCAAGTTCGATTCCCGTTCGCATTTTTTGTCGTTTTTTTTTCTATAACATATGTAAAATTTCTTTTATTATATTATTATTTCACACATATTTTTTTTTTACCTCAATTTTTGTTTTCTAAAAGAATTGAAATTTTACTTGAAATTATTTTTGTCTCAGACAATATTGTAAGTAAAATTTTCATTTTTAAAAATTATTTCATTAAATGCGCTAATTTTATAGGCAGATATAATAAGCGTACTATAATATTTTTGATAATATTTGTTTACCCAGTTAAGAATATTATGAGTAAATTAATTCACTGAAAATTAATTAATTAATTATTGTAAATACATGGTCATATTTATTTTATATTCAAAATAATCTATGTCCAATCAACTTTTTATTGACTTTTTTTAAGGATAAGGAAGGATCAACAATAATTATCGTCATGCTTGCAAATTCAATTTCCGAAATACATATTCCCATTCACGTTCTCTAATCCTTAAAACATATGTTATTTGTTGTATAAGTGAATTTCTAATTTCTATTAATATTTGATAAGGATGTAGAAAGTGGAAGCAGGAATCCAGGACACAAATGAGTACACATGCGAAGTATTAAAGTAAAGTAAATAGTTTATTAAAGTAACTATATGACTCGACACTCGCACAATCAAATACACACACACACACACATATATATATATATATAAGTATAAATAGACTCGGATGCGATGTCACTCGCTTCACCTCTCGTAGACCACTGACTGGCCCTCCACACAGAGCCGTGCTCAGTACCAAAAGGGCGTGCTAGAGTAGAGGTAAGATGGGAAATGCGATAGCGGCTTAAGAGGACCCGCAATCTTAACACTCCCTCCCGGTTACCTTAAGCCGCGCTGCCCGCTAAATCCTTATTTGCTGTCTGTAACATAGAAGAACATTATAAACAAGACGAAATGAAAATTGTAAGTTTAAAATTAGTCCAGCTAATTTTTATGCAATTCGAATGACAGAGGTTTGGTCAACACATCTGCCATCTGATCTTTTCGATGAGATTCATATTTCACATACAAACTGTCGCTTAACGTATTCTTTCACATAATGCTCTATTACATCGGCCATATGTCACAATTTATTACTGTCGCCTGTTTTAACGTTTGATTTAGCTGATCGATTAACGCAGCATAAAATAATTAGCGTAAACTCTTTGAATAGCACAGTTTTAAGGAATTATGTGTGGAGATCGATTCTTTACTACAGTCGCTCAATAATACATATTTCGCTAGATATATTCCGTGTCCTCCAAGCAATGGTATCTCCAAGAATTTAATGATATAGCCGCTCGTTGACAGAGAACTTTTACGGTCGCCAAAACTCGTATCAGAATAACTTTCGAAATATGGCTTTTGCCCTAGATAATTCAAGCCTACAGTTTTAGTACTTTCGCTTCACTCTTTGGCAGTCGCTGTCGGTAGGATGATTTAGTTCCTGCTTAATACCTTAACCGCATAAGCTAATTCGAATCTGCATGCATTTGCTAAGTACAGCAATGTTTTCAGTCTCTTTTCGCTCTTTTCACTCTCGATTCGTAATCATGGGCGTTCGTTGTAGGTGCATGTCCTGAAAGCCAAATTTATTTCCAATACTTTCGCTTCTCTGTCCCTTTTGATTTCCAGACCAAGAAAATATTTAGGCTCTCCTATATCAGTCATTTCAAAACTTCTATTAAGATTCTGTTTCATCTTGCGCATTTTGTCACTGTCGTTATATGCCAATAGTATGTCATCGACATATTGAATCAGAAATTCATTACCTTAACGCCAGGTAAACAGACAAGGCTTGTTATTATCTGGTTTCAATCCAAATTTCGTTACAATTTCAGTGAATTTTTCGTTCCAGCATTTTGGGCTTACTTTCAAACCATACAAGGCCTTTTCCAGTTTGCATATTTTCTTTCGCTCAAGTTCTATCGCACATTCTATTCCGTCTGAAACTTCCATGCAAAGTGGCACACTTAAGTGGCCGTTCAAAAACATAGTTTGCACATCTGTTTACACTGTTCTAGATCACATCCATTTACTGTCGCTAAAATGTTCCCATTCAATTACAAACAGGACACTGGAGTTCACGTTTTCTGCAAGTCTTATTCATTTCTAATTTCAAAGCCCAAGACCACTAAACGAGACTTACATCCGATCGCAGTACCTTTTTCAATTTTTCACTTTAGCACCCATCGCAAATCAGCAATATTCTGTCGCTCGCTGTCGCAAGGCACAGCATCTCTCTCGACTAATTTCCACACACTATTTTTATACATAGAATCAGCCTCATCTCTAGTACATTTGTCAAAACCAATATATCTGTCGCTTTCATAACGTCTTAACCAATCGCAGGTTTATCGTCTCTCCAACCAATAAGGGAAACCTCAGTCTCTCTCAATCTCTCCCTCCGTTTCCCTAACTTCCACATCAAACCCAAAGAATCAGATGTTTGGACCAATTTGTGACCTCTCAGTCGTTACTCAAATTTGCAATGTATTTTTACAATGATTTATATGCATAATGTGGATTGAAAGTTTTAATAGGCGAAGCCATATCATTTGAGCATGTGATGCGCTGTTGCATACATGAACTGCAGTATTTAAAACCAGATTTCACATATTTTTCTGGATATACAGAATTATATATTAACACTCGCATTTTTCTCTCAATAAACTCATCAAACATTTCATGAGCACCATTACGGTGCGGCTTATCAGGCTTTTTCAGAATATCAGTCGCATATTGACCCGTGAATTCTGTTCTCTGATCGCTTCGCAAATAGCTAACCTTTGTATCTTTTTCTAGTATATTTCGGGCACTTCTTACAAAGATTAAAAACAGTATCCTCTCTCATATTTTGCTTTCATCTGATAGGCCATGGCTAAACGAGAAAAATTATCCAAGAAGACAGAAATATATTTGTATCTTTTTGGGTACATAGCAGGGTTTATCATACCCATAAACATTAGCATGTATGATCTGTAAAGGATTATGTCGCTCTCTGTCGTACTGTGGTTTTTCATTTTCAGTCGCTTCATTTATATTCCTTAATTTTCTGTCTCGTACATTTTCGAAATTCGAACAAATCTCATCGTTTGTTTCTCTGTCTCTATTTTCACTGCACACGCTTCCACTGTTTCAGTCCTCCTTCGTCCAGTCATGCTTTTCGCAGTTACATGGGCCACCTCTCTGTTTCCATTCACGCTATCAACATTTGCCTTATTCATTTCAAATACTATCATCCAATATCGTTTTTTTAATAAATACCCAACAGACAACATTCCTTGGATATAGGATCATAGATATCAATGTACATTATCAAAACAAACGCACAGACCCAAATAAGTAAATTTTCGCAATAATAATGGGTTCTCTGACAGATTTTCAGCGCAAATCACGCTATCAAGCTTCAGCAATCCACTATCACCCGCAAATACTTCAACTGCACCGACTTCCTCGGATTCCAAGTTCACACTGTCGCTTTTATTGGTACACCTATTTTCATCTTGTTAGATGTCAAGACCATTCAAAACTCAAACTCGAATTTCTCGAAATACTCCGTCGCCACAGCATCTATCACCAGTCCAAATCGCTATTCACCATTGAGACAGAAACAAGTTTAGCATTGTATGCCTGCAGATTTCGTTCGTTCATAATCAACCACATCTGTCGCTTTACAAGCCCGCTGCTTCGCCATCACTCGCTTCATTTCCATTACTAACATTCTCAGCCTTCTCACTGCCCTTTTCTCAACCTTTCCAGCCTTGCTGCTCTCCTCGCATGCCCCGCTTGTACTGTCTCAATTATTTCGAATCTCTGCGACCATCCACATTCATCGCCCTTATGCTCACCCCCGCTACAACGACCTTGGCCACATCCACCCCCGCGATTATACGGTTAACATCGTACATTCCCGCAGTTGAACTGTCGCTCCGCTGGTCTCTCTGTCGCTGCAGTCGTTGCGGGCAGTTGGGGGCGATGTGGTCATAAAAGTGCTCGCATTCGAAGCACTGCTTCTTCCCGGTGCCGAGCCTGGGACAATTTGTTAACATGTGTCCAAAACCATCACACTCATAACATCTTACCTTGTCCAAGGCGCTCAAGTGTGCAGACTTGGTATCCGTCGCTGCCGCCACCGTCTGCTTTTTGATGCTTTCCACCTGCATAATGTACAACTTTAGATTATCGTATGTTAACTGTTTAACAGCTATGCTTTTTGTCATGAAGTCGATATTCATTATTTGCATCACTGCTCTTACGACGGCACTATAAGAGGCGTCATTTTTCTCAATTTCAAGTAAGTCATCGACTTCAGTAAGACTGTTATATGATCCAACCACGTCCTCGAATCTGTCGATAAAGACACTCGCTTTCTCTCTAAATCCCTTCAGTTGCACCAATTTATCATCAACTTGTTAATCAAATTTAGGTCCCTTACCGCCGTTGCGATTGGCGACATAGTCGCCAGATCGCCTATTATTATACCAAACATAGAACTCCTTCCGCTTATCTTAAGCTCACATACACAGTCTCCAAATTCGTCACTATATCATCGCCTCCGAATAGAAAGGCGTTATCTCAAAGTCCGCTCGTAGAAGGCGCTAACTCGGAGTCCGCTCGTAGAAGGCGTTAATTCGGAGTCCGCTCGTAAAAGGCGTTATCTCGGAGTCTGCTCGTAAAAGGTGTTATCTCGCACGAGTAATGTAACACCCCTTGCGCTGATCGTCCACGAGCGGCTGCTAGCCGTGACAGCTTGCAGTTTCAAGTTATCAAGAGATAAAGGGAAGAAAGGAGTTGGTGGCAGTCATATAATTTAGTCACGCTCAGTCTCTGTCGGGTTCTCGAGTTGTAACGACGTGTTATAATAAAGAACACTCTTTTCTACTAATTGTGTCTGTGTGAATTTGTCTTATTATTTCATTCCCTGCGAATCGGAATTTACCTACATTCACTCTTTATACATAACTGGCGCTGCGGACAGGATACTGCGAGACTGCTAACTTCAGATTCCTCTCCAACTACGGGATGAGAATCATTACCAAGGAGGCAGCCGGTGATTTTCCCCACTGTCGCTGTATCTACACGTCAACGTCGAGACCCACCGACTTGGCACTGACTCACCTAGAAATCATCGAAGATATTTCATCTGTATGTCTTGGGAATTTCCTTTATCCCTTCAACGTTTCAACCTTTCATACGATTGACCTCAAACGTTTCGCGAAACAATAAATAGAATAAATTATATAATGGCGAATTCAAATCAAGATCAAGCTGCTCAGATCACAGTAGAGCAATTTAAACTACGCTTATCTATTTGGCGCGAAGCTATTCCTATGTACGAAGGCGGTACTAGACTTTTATCGCATTTTATTCAACAATGTGACAAATTGGTTCAAATGTTATATACAGCAGATCCACTTGTCAATGAATCTCTGTACGCACTTATAAAGCCGAAATTACGCGGCGAAGCATTAGATTTAATAGTAGTAAATAACCCGGAAAGCTGGGCCGAATGTAAAGAATTTTAATCAACAGATACAGTGATGCGAGTTCAGAAGAACTATTATTTAATAAACTCAGTGTATGTTACCAAAAAGCGAATCAATCGTTTGAAAATTATGCAGACGAAATAAAATTACGATTAAATAGACTAAAGAAACACATTCAGTTAAATAATGAAGACAGACAGTTAGTTAATATGAAAATTTCATTTTATGAAAACGTCGCTAAAAACACTTTTATTAACGAAATAAAGGAACCCTACCATTCATTCTTAACACACTTTGAATTAAACGATATTGAAGATTATAAGAATGAAATTTTAAAACGAGTTGACGCAAGCTAAAAAATGAAAAGAATTTATCTTTCTTTTTGCTCTCGTCCACCGAATCTGGTGAAGGTCCCGAGCATACAAAATAAGGTGTTTCGTCCTGGCTACTGGATTGGACTCATCAGTGATGATCCAGTAGCCGTCATCAGATACCTGCCGCAAGGTATTCGTGCAGCTTACTTATAAAGTATAGAGTGTTATTTCTCATTCGAGAAATGATACTCCATCTGGTGGTAAAACGACATATCTACTCTAGCCGCTAATGTTTGAAAGAGATAATTAATACGCTTTGCTAATTAGTTATAAGAATGAAATTTTAAAATGAGTTGACTCAAGCTAAAAAATGAAAAGAATTTATCTTTCTTTTTGCTCTCGTCCACAGAATCTGGTGAAGGTCCCGATCATACAAAATAAGGTGTTTCGTCCTGGCTACTGGATTGGACTCATCAGTGATGGTCCAGTAGCCGTCATCAGACACCTGCCGCAAGGTATTCGTGCAGCTTACTTATAAAGTATAGAGTGTTACTTCTCATTCGAGAAATGATACTCCATCTGGTGGTAAAACGACATATCTACTCTAGCCGATAATGTTTGAAAGAGATAACTAATACGCTTTGCTAAATAGTTATAAGAATGAAATTTTAAAACGAGTTGACGCAAGCTAAAAATGAAAAGAATTTATCTTTCTTTTTGCTCTCGTCTTATTTTGTATGCTCGGGACCTTCACCAGATTCGCTGGACGAGAGCAAAAAGAAAGATAAATTCTTTTCATTTTTTAGCTCATTTCTTTTCATTTTAATAGATTCTGGAGCATCATCTTTAATTATGAATCCGAGTATAACAAATAAACTGTTTCCGAATTACATATTTTCACACAATTTTGAAATCTCATCTATACATAAAGTCACTAAGAGAACAAGTGCATTAACTTTTCCAATTTTACAAGAACTAGGCAACGACACGCCAATAACATTTCTGCACCCCGGCATTCAACGTATGATTGCCTGATTGGCCACAAAGATCTTCAAAAATTAGAGGCGAACGTCGATTGCAAAAATCAAATATTTAGTACGAGTAAATTCGAAATTAATTACTTAAAAAACATCCCCAGTAAGAGCAAAGGCATGAAGATGAATCATCATCAGGAGTCGGCTACTCAGATAAGAACCAGCCATATGAACAGCAAGGAGAAGGATAAGAATACGTTACTATGCCGCAAGTACAGTGAATGCTTTTACAACAAAGAAGAGAAACTTTCTGCTACGACAGCTGTTACTTACGTTATTAAAACGAAAGACGAAGATCCCATCTACGTGAAAAACTTTCGTTATCAATACGCCTTAAAAGAAGAAATTCAAAATCAAGTCAAGAAATTATTAAAAGATGACATAATTCAGCCAAGCGAGTCTCCTTATTCGTTACCCGTATGGATAGTACCGAAAAAACCAGACACGAATGGAAAAAAGAAATGGCGAATGGTAAACGACTACAGAAAGCTGAACGACAAAACTATCGAGGACAGGTATCCGCTTCCTCGCATAGATGAAATTTTGGAAAACCTAGGAAAATGTTCGTATTTTTCGACTCTAGATCTAGCTCAAGGCTTCCACCAAATTCCGATAGAGAAAAATTCCATCGAAAAGACTGCCTTTACCGTCGAAAATGGCCACTATGAGTATACCAGGATGCCCTTTGGGTGGAAAAACGCACCAGCCACATTCCAACGAATGATGGACAAAATTCTAATGAAATAATTACACAAATTTTTTTTGTGTACATGGATGGCATCGTAATCTTTTCTAAATCGCTTCAAGAACATCTTCAACACATAAAACTTATTTTTGACGAACTCAGAGAAAATGGATTAAAAAAAACAATTAGATAAAAGCGAGTTTTTGAAGGAAGTGCCGTTCTTAGGACACATTATTACCCCCCAGAAGGAATTAAGCCTAATCTGGACAAAATCAACGCTATAATAAAATACCCCCTGCCAAAAACGCAAACGGAAGTAAGAACATATTTAGGACTTACCGGATTTTACAGGAAATTTATCAAAAATTATGCAAAAATATCCAAACCTCACTCCGACACACTCAAGAAAAAAGGCAAGGTAGATTATAAAAAATGAAAAATTTATTGAAGATTTCAATAAACTTAAGGAACTCATTACTAACGCACCTGTATTAAGATACCCAGATTTTGATAAAGTATTCCACGTAACTTCTGATGTCTCCAATACCGCTATTGGGGCAGTTTTATCCCAATAACAACATCCAATATCCAACTTTTCGAGGACTCTAAATTCTGCAGAACAGAACTACTCTACTATAGAGAAAGAACTATTAGGAATTGTCGAAGCGTGTCGATATTTTCGACCTTATGTTTATGAACGAAAATTTATTATCGAAACAGATCATAAGCCTCTCACTTGGCTCTGGTCCTTGAAAACACCTAACACTAGATTAATTCGTTGGAGACAGAAATTAGAAGAGTATAATTATTAAATTAAATACAAGAAAGGATGTGAGAATAAAGCAGCTAACGCTTTAAGGAGAATCGAGATAAACAATCAAGAAGAAGAGGACTCTCTCTCTCTTTATGGTCCCGCAAGCGTCCGATATCACACCCCTCAACAACCAAGAGCTGACTCAAACGTCCGAGGACGAAGAAGACGTATCGATTTATACAGCTGAACAAAACCCAGTATTCCCACTACCTGTGTCAGATAAAAATATGTACGCATTTAACTATAGCATAATAGTCAAAAAGGGAAACGATTACGAAGTCAAAATAACAGAAGATAAATTAAAAATTCAATGTATGATAAAAATAAACAAAAACGATGCAGAAGCGCACTTACTTAAATTTTTCAATGAAAATGTAAAACCGAATAAACAGTATGGAATTTATTTTAAAACCGAAAAACTAGAAATGATTGCTTATAGAATATTGAAAGAACATTTTAACGAAAAATTAAAATTAGTCAAAACAAATATCTACACTACTGTAACCAACCGAACTAATTTCTTAAAGGAGTTAGAAAGATACCATAATAAGATTTACAATGGAATCAGAGAAACGGTAGCGCATTTCAAAAGGAAATTATACATTCCCAATATGGAGAAGATGATTCAAAATTACATGAACCAATGCGAAACCTGATTAGAGCACAAATATGAGAGAAGGCCTTATATCACAGAGACGTATGGGCCTATAATAGCGAATAGGCCCTTCCAACACTTACATCTAGATATATTCCACTATAGCAAGAAAAAGTTTCTCACGATCATCGACATATTCTCAAAATACGCTCAAGCTTACCATTTGCCCCACGGCAGTGCAATAACGGTAATAAGTAAATTAAGACATTTTGTTTCACATCACAACTTCCCAGATAAAATTACTACAGACAGTGGAAGCGAGTTCAACTCTATAGTATTCAAGGAATTTTGCCGATCACACAAAATCGAATATCATGAGACCACCATCAACAGAAACACCTCGAACGGACCCATCGAGCGACTTCATTCAACTCTAAAAGCAAAATTAGGCATACTAATCGATCAAAACCCACGAGCGACTACGATAAACCATATAACTACCACAATATTGATCTACAATCAAAGCATTCATTCGACAACAAATTATGCGCCATTCACACTTTTATACGGGCCGTACGAAGACCTTCATAAATATGTCATTGATCCGAATGCAGATATAATACGATCGAAAGATATAACGAACTTCGAAAAAATGAAATTTTACTGTTTTACAAGGAACTCTATCGGAAACAACGCGAAACTCAAAATTTGCCGGTCGATTCGGATAAAACATTAGAGGATAAAGAAATGTTTATTAAAACTCACCAACAACAACATTATAAGACCGCGCCGCGATAACAGAAACTCCTTGTAGAAAAACAACAGGGTCCCTCTTTAGATTGCTATATAAACGGGCAACCACGTCGATATAACCTAAGGGATGCAAAAAGGATAAGAAAAGTTTCTTCATTTTTACAGGAAAATGAAGAGCGGACTGATCATGATACTCCTGCTCATAGTAGCGGAGAGCGCTAAGATAGACAAGGATAGCACTCACTACGATCATTACCATGGAATTGGGAGAATAATTCAAAATTACCACTATGTGCACTTTCACATCAATATCACGACTTTGAAAGATACCTATAATCGTATCCTTGTTAGCTACACCACACTGTCTTCAGAACTGAAGTTAAAAGTCACGGAGTTATCATTGTCCCAATTGGAATCGAACATATTAAAGCAAGCTGAATTACCCTGTAATGAAGCATACCAAAATTTACAGCAAATATCACCAGCGAACACTAGATTGAAAAGAGGATTAATAAATGGGCTCGGCACGGGGATTAAGTATATTTTTGGAATCCCAGACGTCAATGATTTGGATAGGATAAGTAACTACTTGAATGTACTTAATAACCAACAACAGGAAGATATGATAGTTCTCAATAAATCAGTAACTATTATAAACAAAATTAGTAAAAACATAAATAGCAACACTGAAGTTACGAATCAAAATTTATGGAATATTTCCAAAGCCATGGATCGACGAGACAGACAACTGAACTTCTTCGAAGTGCTCATAAATCTTATAATACAGGAACAAAATTTTTTAGATTTGCTCGGAAAAATAAGACGTTCATTTATTTTTTCAGATCAAACTTTTGATGTACAAGTACTGAATTATAAACAAATTTCCGATATACTTACTCATCTATTAGGAACTTACTCGAAAAGAGAATTAATAATGCACTACTATAATCTGTTAGATTTTCGCTTCGTTCAAAGTTCAATCGTATGTATCCATGACCTTATTATTTACGCACTCCAAATTCCTATCCTAAACCCCATCGAATTCTCTCTATTCCAAAGACTTTCTATCATCAATGATAATGACCAAACGGAAATCGTCGCTTTGCCATGGAGGCTAATTGAATCTTTAACCAAATTATCAGCTCAAAATTGCCAAGAAATTTACAAGCAGAGTTACTTTTGTCAAAGTATCGTCACGAGAGAAATTGAAGCCACTATCATTCAAATAAATACGCCTTTACTTCTAGCATATCCTTTGTCTGATAATTTAACGTTGATATCCAGTACTTACGAAACAACCATTACTCGTAATAATATCAAACTTACCCGTTTGATAAAAGGAAACGATCTGCAAGTAGAAGAACATATACTCGACAAAAATTTGGGAGAAATAAAACAGCCAGATTTAATTTTGCCTATGATTATTAAAGACGATCAAGTCAATTTTGAGTCTTCGAAAACATTAACAATTCCAATACTAAGTATGCCTAAATTACAATCTTCGAGAATTGAGTTTCATCTGTCAATAACCAGCATCATTATCGGGATATTGATTATTGTAAGTTTGGCGATATATATGATACGTAAAATGAGGAATAATCGCAGAGTGATCCAAAATCAACCTATCCGCCAAGCTAATGACCAGGATGTCATTGAACTTCAGCGTGGAGGAGTAATGTAACACTCCTTGCGCTGACCGTCCACGAGCGGCTGCTAGCCGTGCCAGCTTGCAGTTTCAAGTTATGAAGAGATAAGGGGAAGAAAGGAGTTGGCGGCAGTTATATAATTTAGTCACGCTCAGTTTCTATCGGGTCCTCGAGTTGTAACGACGTGTTATAATAAAGAACACTCTTTTCTACTAATTGTGTGTGTGTGTGAATTTGTCTTATTATTTCATTCCCTACGAATCGGAATTTACCTACATTCACCCTTACACTTAACTCACGCAAATTTTTCCGGCTCCAATTTAAGTTGGCAGCACTGCCTATATAGATGCGTGCGTATCATAAATATACCTATAAAATCGATTTTTAAGCGTAATGCATAAAATGAATTTATGATAATAATCTAACACTAAGAATTGCTTGAACTACTTCAACTCCATCTTTTTTATGCAGATAATTTCCGCTACAAAAACATTTTTTATTAATATTTATCTTCGGCTATTTCCGTCAGGACTTTCATATAAGTATAATACAAAACTTTATTCTAAAACATTTTTTTTTTTTGTTGAATGAATTCCTATTTACTATTATTATAAAAGCGACTGTAAACGAATAATTTAGCCAGAAATGAAGGATTTTTTGAAGTACAACTTTTGGCTTACTTCATTATTCTATAGAATTATTAAATCCTCAGAAAACCGATTAAAAATTTCTAAATATGACGTAAACTAAAATTTTTTACTATTCCAGTTTGCTTTTTCTGTGGACATTTTAATAAACGATTTATGGTTTTTTGTTATATTTATTTTGCTTTGGGATTTGTTCTATGGTAGTTTAAATATTTTTACATAAATTTTTAATAATATTTACTGCCAATTTAGCATTATAATATCTTAAAGGAGTACGGGATTTAAGTTATGCCGCAGTTTTCTGTAGAAATTCTAGTAAAGTGTTTAGGATTAATGATTTTTCTATTATAAAATTACATTGTTAAAATTTAACAATGCTCCATATTTTGAAATAAAATGTATTTTATTTACACGTATTTCTCTGAGATATAAATTGTTTGTATACTATTACTTATTGAAGTACTGCTGACAACTGGAATGAAAAAAGATATAATAGAAAAATCGTGAATCCTAAACACTTTATTTAAAATGTTAGCAACTATTACATATTGAATTACTGCTGATAATTGGAATGAAAAAAGATATAATAGAAAAATCATTAATCCTAAACACTATAATAGAACTTCTACAGAAAACTGCGGCATAACTTAAATCCCGCACTCCTTTAAGATATAATCCTAAATTGGGAGTAAATATTATTAAAAATTTATGTAAAAATATTTAAACTACCATAGAACAAATCCCAAAGCGAAATAAATATACAATAACAAAAAACCATAAATCGTTTCTTAAAATGTCCACAGAAAAAGCAAACTGGAATAGTAAGAAATTTTAGTATACTGAAATTTCTGTGAAAATAAAAAACAAAAGGGAAAACGAGCATTAGTACACAACATCTGGCTCCTTTTTGTACTTAGTGTAGATTTTTATTAGTATAACATCAATGCGTAAGGTAAAAGTACCAATGAGGGCCAGTGCCCAGTACGTGGCCATCTAGATAAATATTCAATTACTTTAAAGAATGTGTAGTAGTTGGATAATATTTTATTCTAAGATAATTCTAAAATAATTAATGCTTATTGTTTAAATAGTATTATTACTCTTAGTGAAAATTTAATACTTAAAAAGACGATTTGAAAATGCTACTCGTGGGGATCACGGCTTTCTATGAGAGGTCCTTAATGCTTTTGTAAGGACTTTTTCATGACTCGCCTTTTAGGTATTTTTAAATAAATTTGAAGTAAATCTTTACTCTTGAAAGTTTTAAGACGCATCGAATTCAATTACAGTCGTTAGGAGCCCAATAATTATTGGTTTTAATAAAAATAACTCAAGGTTATCTACTAGTACAGTTTAAACGTCATGTCCCAATACTTGGCCCTATGTATTTCACCGATATTTTGAAGGTTAGGGTTCCTACGTATTGGTAGAGTTAGTAGGTTGGAAAACCATAATATGATTATTATACATTGATTTGCTGTAATTTCATATTATTAACGATTGATTTAGTGTTAAAACCGCTGCCAATTCATTGGCACGTAGCTTCCTCAAAATAATTTTTTGATTCCTTTTATTAAATTAAAATTCGAAAAATAAATTTTCCTGTCCTCCGGCCGGAAAGCGCCAACTTCCCAGCCGCTGCACGAAACGAAGTTGCCGTTTTCCGGCGCCGTCGAGCAGAAAAATAGTATACAGACCTTGGCCAGTAAAAAAGAAAGCCTCAGATCACATGTTTGTCAACCACGGCTTCGCCTCGGCCGATAATTACATGTGATCTGAGACATTTCTTATTGTTACTGCCTAGGTGTGTAATATACTATTTCACGAAAAAAATTGGAAAAATTTTATGGAAAATATTAACATGTAATTTTTTCATGGCAATTCATTGAGGTTCCATTTGCAATTTATTTGTTTGTGATTTTAATTCTTATATGAATGGAAAACAATCTTCTTCAAGTTCTATTCTTCATCAAATTTTTCTTCTTCAAGTCCACTGTCAACGGCTTCTCGACGTACATTGGTTCGAAATAAAAAAAATATTCTAAAGTTGTTCTTCGATTGTGTTTACCTCAAATATTTCTGAAATTTATGAACCAATCATTTTGCTAAAAGAACTCATCCGAGAACTATCAATAATATACCTCTACAATGAATTTTGAAGCGAATAAGACAATTTTACTCTTGTAATAGTTGAACATATAAAACTCATTTTTTTCATTTTTCAATTTTTACGTTTTTGTTAATAACAAAAGAACCGTGATAGCTAGAGAATTAATTTTTTTAGAAAATATAGGTAATTTAATTCTCTTTCGAATGCCACCCACCCCATTTAGATACATAGACCCGTTCTCGAGAAATTACGATTTAAAAAAAATTGAAAAAAAATTTAACCTCAAATATCTCCGAAATTTATGGATCAATCCTTTTGCCCAAAGAACTCACTCGATTGGTATAGAAAATCTACCCCTACAAAGAATTTCAAAGCCAATTTTACTATAGTTATTGAACGACAAAAAAAATCACTTTTTTTATAAATTATTTTTTTTCTCAAAAAATAATGAATAAAAAAACCTAAAAATTTAGTAAGTTATAGTACTTAATATCCTTTATAACAAAAAGAAAATATTCATGTTAATAGCTTTTTTTAATTTCGAAATATAACCTATTTACAAAAAATTACGTTTTCATCAATAACTTATGACGAAATATAGCTACCGACTTTTTTTTTTTAAATTGTAGATAATTTTATCCTACATACAGAGAATTCATGATATATAAATAATATTTGTTCTAAATATTAAAAAAATCGAAAATAAAAATTTTGAAAATTAAAAAATAGCTATAAAAAAAAAATTAAATTTTACAAAAATAGAATATTGACCCCAATTGTGGAAGCAAAATCTAAAAAATGATCACTCTCCCGTTAAAATCGGTCGAGTAGATCATGAGATATCAGCGTATACGGACACACACACACACACACACACACACACATACACACACACACACACATCCATACGGACATTTCTAAAAATAGTGTATTTCGATTCCAAATTTGCTAAATAACATTTCTAACACATTATCTCATAAACTTTTTTTTACTATCACAAAGCTTCCTCTAGGAGGAAGCAAAAGTATTTCCAGTCCAAAATTTAGCGATTTTATTATTTTTACATAAAAATCAAAATAAATATAGAGTACAAATTATATGGTCCAAGTATTGGGACTAACAATTTCGACCACTAGTACATGACTTTTTAACACGGTCCAACTACTAGTACAAGCAGTGTATTCATAATTTAATTAATTTTTCTATCATAAAAGCTTATTTTCACAAATTAAATACTTTTTTCGCAAGTAAAAATAATAATTCTATTGGCTACTGATTCTATGCATTTTTAATAATTTTTCGCATTTAAAATATGACATCAAAATTCTAGCTTCACTAAGCGGCCATCTATTGGTACTTTTACCTTATCTACCAGTTTTACAAAGTCATTTGTCGCAATCGTTATTCAAATCTTATTTTATTAATATAAATCAGTAATATGTGTCATATTTAGACATTTTTAATCGTTTTTCTGAGGATTTAATAATTCTATAGAATATGATGTAAGCCAAAAGTTGTACTTCAAAAAATCCTTCATTTCTGTCTAAATTATTGGTTTACAGTCGCTTTTATAATAATAGTAAATAGGAATTCATTCAACAAAAAAAATGTTTTAGAATAAAGTTTTGTATTATACTTATATGAAAGTCCTGACGGAAATAGCCGAAGATAAATGTTAATAAAAAATGTTTTTTATAGCGGAAATTATCTGCATAAAAAATATGGAGTTGAAGTAGTTCAAGCAATCCATAGTGTTAGATTATTATCATAAATTCATTTTATGCATCACGCTTAAAAATCGATTTTATAGGTATATTTATGATACGCGCACATCTATATAGGCAGTGCTGCCAACTTAAGTTTGAGCCGGAAAAATTTGCGTGCGAGGTAACGCCTTTTACTAGCGGACTCCGAGTTAACGCCTTTTACGAGCGGACTCCGAGATAACGCCTTCTACGAGCGGACTTCGAGATAACGCCTTTCTATTCGGAGGCGACGATATATGGCAATTGTTTGCATATTATGCTTTCAGCAGTATAAATAAAAACCGTTTCTTTTCTCGATCTGAAATAAAACCTCAGTCAAATTATTACAAGCCATTATTAAGTCCTCAACACCTTCCACGAGAACTCTCGCCTTTTCTTTCAACAGTTTTTATACTGCGCGCTATATAACCGTCTACGCTCTATCGCTTTGATATTAACAGTGGTATCGAATTCTAAACTTACGTTCATCAAGCACATTGAAATAGTTTTATTTAGATTAACACTCGCTTTTACAATCAAATCAGTCATCCAATAGGTCGCCCATTTGTAGTTCAGATCTAAGAAGATTCCGAAAATATCATTTTATAAACATTTTTATCACATTCAGTCAACATTCAGTCTCATTCAAAATTCAATTTTGATTTTCCGTCTCATATAAAATGTTTTATTTATATTTGATTTTATTTATATTAATTTTCACTTGCATGAAATTACGAAACTTCAATTATCAAATATATGTGGATTAATCGTCAATTTATTTTCTATCGTATTAAGATACGTTTCTATCGCTCTTTGTCTCGGTGGCACCCACTTTCCGTACTCTCTCGTCGGCCACAGCTATCGCCCGCTTTCTGTACCGATTCTGTCACCACTGTCGCGCTTATTCCGGGATAGCCTCTGTCGCGTTCGCCCGTCTGAATTCCGCCATTACTTCGAGAGGTACTTTCCATACCCCTCCGGCAATAAAGCATTAGCAGCGGTTGCCCTTCTACTACTGCCTGCTCAAACGCACCTTTCAAGATGCACTTTTCATCCAGCATCATTAATGCCATGCCTGTAATTAAAATCTTTCTATAAACAAACCGTGCCGAACACAGACACTACAAGTTTATTTAAGATTTTAAACAGAACAATATTTCAAGGTTATTATCGTGTGTCTGCAAGACAATCAATAATTTTTATTAACAAGATCTTGTTTTTGTCATATTTAAATATGATATTAATTTCATTTTCAACACTGAGTTTCAGTCGCCCTCTGTCGCTGTTCCATCGGATGCAGTCGCTCATCCCTCGCTTTATCGTCACTCACCAGTTCGCTCGTTTTTGTATTACTGCAGTACAATTATCATTAGTTGTTTTACTAGCTAGATTTTCTTTTGTAGAATTAAAATTTGGTATCATGTTTTTATTCACATATAACTTTCTATATATGTACAAATTGGATTTATTTTTCGTACGTCTGATACACTTGGTTTACCTCTCAAAATTACATCGCTTTCTCTCGTCGCTATAGCACCATCACCTTCGCTCTGTCGCTTGCTGCCGTCACTATCGCTCGCATCTCGCTATCGATTATTTTCGCCTACAGTCTCTTCCAGTACCGGGCTCGACCTGTTCGCATCATTCTCACTCGCTGTTCGCCCAACGTCATCGTTGTAAAAAAAAATCTTTCAATAAAAAAACCGTGCCGAAAAGTAACAGCAAAGTTCTGAGGCCAATCGACTGCGAATACTATGTACATGATAAAATCTTTGAATAAACAAACCGTGCCGAACACAAGCACTAAGGTAAAGTAGGTGATATCGGGACAGATTTTAGAGTCTATTGAATATAATCTTGATTTTTTCCAATAATTGTTGCGAATTCCTGCAAAGTAATTGTATTAAACTTTAGATGGCTGTATTTTCTTGATTTTCGTGTAAAAAACAAATCGATATCTTTGACAAATAAGAAAATACAACAGTCTAAAGTGGGGGCTCCAGGGAGCAAAAGCGGGACTATCTTTTTAAGGTGGCAGGTATATCTGGACGGTGATGGTATCGAAAGGTGGACTATGAAACAAATAACTTGTACATGCTATACAAAATAGTTATTTTATTGATATAATGTTGATTACGTGAATAGTATTATAAATTAATAAATAAAAATACACTATTATAATTGAAAAAAGAAATTTATATATTATATTAATATTATAATACTGATCTGTATTAGTAAATAATCAACTATAATATATCTGTAATCTAGATCTTAAAATAGAAAATATTTTTCAAACATACTGATAACTTTATTACAGCTTTTCTTATTTTATTTTAATTTTTTGTTGCAAAACATCCATTTCGTGACTTACTAATAGTCTGTCAAGCTGTTCAAGTCGTGCACACAGATTTTTTTGCTTAGTTAGTAGTTCAGTTTTATTTTCTTTTTCGGATTTAGATTTCAAAATTTTCTTTAAATTTTTAATTTCAAAATTTATTTCCTTCTTCTCCTGAATCAATTTTTTCTTGCGCTCTTGAAAATCTTTGCAAAATTTCATCAGTGGTAGAGTAAGGTGAGACGAGTGGCCATCGACATACAGAATGACTGGGAATTCATATTTCTTGTCTAATAACCAATTATAAAAGACGTTAACAATATAATTGTAAAAGGTTTCTGACGTCATCCATCCTCTGTCGCTGTGTCACACACTCCACCCTTCTGGTATCTCATTCAGTACATTTTTTTTTGGTGTGGTTTTTAAATCAAATAAAACCATTGGAGGAAGCAGTACTCCAGAGGCAGCTACAGTAAAAAGCACAAACAAGCTTTCTCGTTCCCAGCAACAAATTGATACACTGATTTTGCTCCTTTACGTGTAATTACAGCATTATCCTTAGGCACTAACATAAAAGCTGACTAATCAAGATTGAATATCCGGTCTGGAGTCAAGTTTAATAAATCTTTGTTTTCTAAATAGTTGTGAACACTATGGAACCATGTCCTCAAATCATCCTCTGTAACTGCAGCTCTTGATGTAGTAAGGTTTTGCGCAATCCTGTTACTTAGATTCGGATGTCTTCTCATAAAAGCAGTGTACCAGTATTTTCCTGGTCTATTATCTTTAAATGGATTTTCTCTTTTTTCTGAAATTAACCACTTTTGTATACGATCTAACAGCACACTTTTTGTCACTGGGAATCCTCTTTCTGCTAAATATAAAATCCATTCAGCTAGCATACTTTCTTCTTCCTTTGTAAAAAACGTTGGTGCTCCTTTTACACAGTTAAGGAGCACATGATTGTTTAACTTTGCGTGCAAAGTAGATTTTGGAACTCCAAAAATTCTTGAGGCTTGTCGTAGGGTATGATCTGCTCCAATTGCATTCAAAGCCTTTTCCACAGTGTCACAGCTATATTCTTTCTCTTTATACTTCCTCTTTATTCTATTAAAAGTCTTTTTAACAGGTACATCTTTTTTCTTGCAATTTTTTGGTGTTTTAGCTTTAACAGGCCTTTTACTCTTTGTAGTAGTTGTAACAGTAACAACTTTTTTCTTGTCTTTCTTTTTTTTCGCCATTACAACCTATAATTACAATTTTTATTTAATTTTAAAGAAATGATATAAAACGAACTAGAAATAACAAGTAAAAGTAATCCTACTTACGTATAAGTGTAAAGCGGTTAAGTTTGCAGGTTAGGTCGAGGTTATGATCTTTTAACATGTAAATAACTATATTTGAAACTTAATAAATAGCGTACATATGCACAAGACACATGTATAGTACTAATATTTTGAAAATTATTGCGCAAATATATATATATTCTTTTTACGTGGTTTTCTATAATCAACGAAAAAACGTGTTCACGTGTCCAGCTTTCACTATCGTGCTGAATATAGCGGGAGGGAACTCGGAACATGAGCGGCACCTCTGTCTGGAATTCACTACTATTTTAAAAATTTTGAGGGAAACTGGGACACGAATTTTTAATAGTAAATGATATGATTTTTACATGAATTTGTTTATTAATGTTGACTTTTAAGTATTAATCAATATTTAAAAACATAATTTTTAGTTAAATACTATATTTTTCTTTTTTTTACTACATAAAAATGATGACCAGTACTTACTTATTTTGAGTAAATGGAGATGAAGTTTTGTTAAACATTTAAAGCTTATGTTTAATTATTTATTTATCTCGTTTTACATTTAAATTCCATAACTAAATGTAATTACTTATATGATGGACACCATGATATACAAAAAGTAATTTTTTTTTTTACCATTTATTGCGATACTCAGTGTAAAATCAATAATTTTCATTACTGTCCAGATATACCACCGAATTTTCCCGGTGTCCCGATATCACCTACTTTACCTTACGAGTTTACACAAGATTTTAAAATAAAATCAAAACTCTGTAGTTAATCGAGTGCACACAGAAAGGCTCTCGGCGCGCCGCCATTTTTGCTCGTTGGGGGCCCACGTGCGCGTTCAAACCAGTTGCGGCGTGTCTGCGCGCCGCAACAGCGGGACGCGACCGTCCCTTGCGTTACGAGGAATTTGGACGATTTCGTTCAAACCTTTTCACACTTCCGATTTCCACAGCTGCACGATACGCATCGCAAATAACTCTTATTACTGGTATTACGCGTTTTTCTCCCGTCGCCATAAAGAAACCTAATTATTTCAACGGTTGCGCACTGTCTGTAATCCGAATTTTCACAGTCTCACTTACCTCTGTGACTTTCGTCCGTCGCCTCTATATATCAGTCGCTGTCCACTCCGTCGCTGCTTCCTCCTCATGGGTGCTCATGCCATCCTTCTTTCCTCCTAGGCCCATAATCTGATAAGGGTATGTGGAAAGTGGAAGCGGGAATCCAGGACACAAATGAGTACACACGCGATGTATTAAAGTAAAGTAAATGGTTTATTAAAGTAACTGTATCACTCGACACTCGCACAATAAAATACACACGCACACACGCACTCACGCACGCAGGCACGCATGCACGCACGCACACACGCACGCACGCACGCACACATACATATAAGTAGACTCGGACGCGATGTCACTCGCTTCAGCTCTCGTAGAGCACTGACTAGCCCTCCGCACAGAGCCGTGCTCAGTATCTAAACGGGACACTAGAGTAGAGGTAAGATGGGAACTGCGACAACGGCTTAAGAGGACCCGCAATCTTAATAATACTATTGATTAAATAGTAATCAATAAATATCACAAGAATAAGGGTAGAATTACCAAGCATCTTACGTTGCAATACAATTTGAAAAAATCTTTAATCAAAGAATAATTAGAATACCGCTTACCTGTATATCCGAAAGCACGGTTTGCCAGACGAATATACAATTTGGCGATGCACAAAAAATGCGCTTGTGCTTTAATTATTTTATTGAATCCTCAAAGAAACTAACATGAAAATTCCATTCAAAATCCAAGCAGGTTGAGATGATGAGCCTAAAAGATTTTACACTTTGCATTTTTATTATACACATTTATTACTTTAGTGGAGCAGGCTTGTAAATAATTAATTAAACTTTCAATTATAATTATTCAGTTTAATAAGAATTAGAATTTTAATCGTTAATTAAACCCACGTTTAATTAAAAACTAGCATTTCAATCGTTAATTAAACCCGCGTTTAGTTAAGAATTAAAATTGCAATTGTTAATTAACATTCTTTAACATATTGTAAACGAAAATCGCGCCGCAGAAGGCGGAGGAGGTTAACGAAAACTCGAGTATACTCTACGCGGCATGATCCTGCTTTTGCAGCGAATGCGCATTCGTGCCGTCGAGAGTATATCTTACTTTTCTTTAATTTGTCGACTCCTGCGAAAAGCTTTTTTATTTATAATATATTACAGAATAGTATTTAAGAGCTCTAGAAAATATTCTTGAGGCTTTCTGTTAGAAAATCGAGCCTCGAACCGTGAATTTTGGTCTACATGGCACGATCCTACTTTTGGAGCGAATACGCGATCGTGCCGCGTGGATCTAAATTCACGTTTCCAGAAGAAGCCGATGCAGAAATCAGGGGAATTTAAGAAAACTCGGGTATAGTCTACACAGGAACCCGCAACCATTACAAAAGCAGGATCATGCCCCGTAGATTATACTCGGGATTTCTTAAATTTCCCTATCTTCAGCGACGCGTTTTTCGTTTATAACATGTTCACGAATGCTATTTTACCCATATAATTAACGATTGAAATATTAATTCTTAATTAAGAGCGGATTTAATTAATGATTAAAATTCGAATTCTTAATTAATGATGGTATAATTAATATTCTCGTAACCCTGTAGTAGAGTTGAAATTTTAATAATTTCAAAAACTATATTTTAGTCAATAATAACTCTGCTATCAAATAATCGAAACAACATATTTCTGCGAAATATGATCAATTATAGTCTGTAATATAAAAAAAAAATTATTATGTTATAGACATTTATTTCTCTAGTGGAGTTGAAATTTAAATAATTTCAAAAACTATATTTTAATTAATAACAACTCTTCTATAAAATATATAATTATATACATACTTTTATGGCGACCTAATCATTTTACTCGCTTTCCCATTCTTTAATTTTTTATTATATTTAAATGTATCAAATAGCCAAGACTTCTGACTTTTGTGATAACTTTTAGAAGTACTTCTAGAAGTACTTTTAGAAGTCTTGGCTATTTGATACATTTAAATAGAATAAAAGATTAAAGAATTGGAAAGCGAGTAAAATGATTAGGCCGCTGTAAAAGTATGTATATAATTATATATTTTATAGAAGAGTTGTTATTAATTAAAATATGGTTTTTGAAATTATTTAAATTTCAACTCCTCTAGAGTAATAATGTCTATAACATAATTTTTTTTTATATTACAGACTTCTTACATTGCATTGCAACGTAAGATGCTTGGTAATTCTGCTTTTACTGTTGTGTTATTTATTGATTACCATTTAATCAAAAATATTAATAGAAATTCACTTGTATAACCAATAACATATGTTTTCGGGATTAGAAAACGTGAATGGGAATATGTATTTCAGAAATTGAACTTGCCTGCACAACGATAATTATAGTTGATCTTTCCTTGTCTTTAAAAAAAGTCAATAAAAAGTCGATTGGACATAGATTATTTTGAATATAAAATAAATATAACCATGTATTTAATTAATTAATTTTCAGTGAATTAATTTACTCAAAATATTCTTAACTGGGTAAACAAATATTATCCAAAATATTATAGTTTTTATAAAATTAGCACATTTAATGAAATAATTTTGAAGATCAAAAATTTTACTTGCAATGTTGTCTGGGACAAAAATATCTCAATTACAAGTAAAATTTCAATTCTTTTAAAAAACAAAAATTGAGGAAAAAAATGTGTGTATGTTAAGATATAAGGTACATTTATATTAGAGCGACAGCTCTAATGAGAGAGTAGCACCACCTTACATAAGGAGAGGTAAGCATATAGAGAGAACGAGCGGAAGCTTCACTTCGCTGTCGTCCTCCGCACGAGACGGTTGTAATTGGAAAGAGAGCTGTACTCGAGATAGAAGAGAGAAAATAAAGTTCGTTATTGTTTTATGTTAAGTGACTGGTTTATTGAACAACCCCTTTGATTTTAACATGGTAGCAGAGTGCCTGGTTATTATTCAATGTTGTTATTGTCTCTTGCGAGAGCAATAACACACTAAAATTTCTACGAAAAGAAAGAGTTTTTAAGTTGAGCGCATGGTAAGCGTGATAACAAAGGAAAACACATGGACAAGGGTGAAAAGTTAAGCGAAACTGAAAGTGAAGAAGAGTTTTTTTATATTAAAAATAAAGAAGATAAAAAGGAAGAAAAAATGTAAAAAGTAAAAATACCGATTTTTGGTGGATAAGAATACAGCAGTTAGAAGAAATGCATAGTAATGTATCTAAAGATGAAAAAGTGTGACATTGTAATTACATGTGCAAAAGCGGAAGAGGACAAAGTTGATTGGGACGAGAAAGACTTACAAGCCATAAATTATATATATATAGTGCAATTTCAAACAAGTAAATGGAATTGATAAGTGACAAAGAAAGGGCGTTTGATATTATGAGAAAATTTAACAGTACATATTTAAAAGAATCGACAGCTCTCCAAAAAATTTGTAGAAATAAATTGGAGAAGATGAAATTAAGAAACTGTAGTAATTCTATGGAATTGTAATGAAATCTAGGAAACAGGCAAGCGTTACTAAGTCTCCAACAGGAGCAGAATACGTTGCACTGTCAGAAACCGTAAGCGAGATACTATTTGTGAAAGATTTGTTAAGTAGCTTTGATTTAGAAATTAAGAAACCTGTAAATTTATATGAGGATAATTCTGGCGCAATAAGTATAGCGAAATACGGAAATTTTACCACGTGATCAAAGTACATTGAATTACATTATCATTTTGTAAATGAAAATTATGTAAAGGTTTGATTAATGTTGTAAAAGTAAATTCAGAAAAAAACTTAGCAGATATATTAACGAAAGCTCTTGGAAAATTAAGGTTTAAACAATTGCGAGAACTATTGAATCTAACTTAAAGAATATTGTATTGTAAGGAATATAAATGTAAGGGGGCATGTTAAGATATAAGGTACATTTATATTAGAGCGACAGCATGAGAGCGTAGCGCCACCTTACATAAGGAGAGGTAAGCATATAGAGAGAGAACGAGCGGGAGCTTCACTTTGCTGTCGTCCTCCGCACGAGACGGTTGTAATTGGAAAGAGAGCTGTACTGGAGATAGAAGCGAGAAAATAAAGTTCGTTATTGTTTTATGTTAAGTGACTGGTTTATTGAACAAACCCTTTGATTTCAACAGTGTGAAATAATAATATAATGAAAAAAATTTTATATATGTTATAGAAAAAAAAAACAAAAAAAAATGCGAACGGGAATCGAACTTGGATCCAAAAGATTAGGGCAAGAGTAACTGCGCGCCTTAGCCGCCACGACTACCGTTACGATATCAATACATAACACTAAAATCGTTTATGTTTCCCCCCCCCCCCCTTGGGTTGCGATTTATACTTGGGTTTGGTAGTTCTGAGTTAAAAATTCCGTAATTTGCATGTATAATAAAAATATTCGACCGAGCGGCAATTGTCAGGCCGCTCTGCCGTTGTCGGATTGTTGCGGGAGAAGTAAACAGAGACAGCAAGCGCGCGGCGCGCCGGGCCTCACCAGCATACACACGTTCAGTGCACGTGCACCGAGCCACCGAGCCGTCTTCTCCCGCTTCCCCCGCTCCGCGCCGTACACACGCTTCAAAAGCCAATCAGGTGGCGTGTGTATAGTACCATGTCGCAGCCGCGAGAGGCAGCAGCGCACCGCGCGCAGAAATCTACCTCACTTTTTTCCGGGGCGCTGGCATAAGACGCGCAGTTACTTTTGTTCTATTTTTTGGATCCGTGTTCGATCCTGCCTGGCAAATCTTTTTTATTTTTGTTTTTATTTTTAACATTCGTAAAATTTCTTTTATTATATTATTATACCACACACATTTTTTTAATTCAATTTTTATTCTCTAGTAGAATTGAAATTTTAATTGTAATCGATATATTTTTTTTTTTTTTAGAAAACATTACCAGCAAAATTGGCGTTTTTATTCAGTTATGAATATTTTGTATCCTGAATAAATTAATTCACCGCGAGTAAATTAATTAAAAATATCGTTATATTTACTTTGTGCGAAAGAATCCCTATTCAATTTATATGTAAAATGTAAAAAAGCACAGTCACAGCTTTTAATCGAAGAGTAATTAGAATATCATTTAACTGTATAACTGAAAGTGCGCAAAGGCGATGCGGAAAAAATGTGCTTGTACTTTAATAGTTTTATTTAAGTCAAAATCCAAATGGGCTAGGATTATGAGCCTAAACGATTTTACAGTTTGCATTTATATTTGTAATGTAATGAAACCACCATTTCCTCTGAAATATAATCATTTATAGTCATAACATTAAACCGCTGCAAGTTCAATGGCCCGTGGCTTCCTCAAACATAATTTACTGATTCCTTTAATTAATTTTTAATATCAAAATTTATAATTTTCTCAACATTTTAATACATAATTACAATTAAATTGATTTATGAAGATTAAAAAGTACTGATTTTTAAATTATGTATAAAATATGAATAAAGTAATATGTATTATTTTCTTTTTAAATGATTTTCATGATTTTTCTCAATAAATTGACAGTCTAGTTTGGGAGTTATAGGAGTTATAGGCTTTTTAACAAAACAAGTTTTTTTAATAACAAAAGAACCGTGATAGCTAGTAATTTTTTTTTAGAAAATGCAGGTATTTTAATCTCTTTCGAATGATACCTATCCGATTCAGATACATAGAGCCGATCTCCAGAAATTACGATTTGAAAAAAAATTCAACAAACTTTCACTTCAAATATCACTGAAATTTATGGACCAATCATTTTGCCCAAAGATCTCGACCAAGAACTCTCCTAAGTTTAAATCTACAAAGAATTTTGAAGCAATTAAGCCAATTTCTCTCCCGTAATCGTTGGACATACAAAACTCATTTTTTCACGTCTCAATTTTTACGTTTTTGTTAATAACAAAACAACCGTGGTAGTAAGAAATTATTTTTCAGAAAATAAAGGTATTTTTATTCTCTTTCGAATGCTACTCATGCAATTCAGAAACATAGAGCCGTACTCGAGAAATTACGACTTGAAAAAAAAGTTAAAAAAAATTTTAGCCTCAAATATCTCTGAAATTTGTGAACCAATCATTTTGCGCATAGAACTCGACCGAGAACTATTCAAATTCTACTTCTACAAAGAATTGTGAAGGGATTAAGTCAATTTTACTCCCATAATCGTTGGACATACAAAACTCATTTTTTCAAGTCTCAATTTTTACGTTTTTGTTAATAACAAAACAACCGTGATAGTAAGAAATTGTTTTTTTTAGGTTATATAGGTGTTATAATTTTCTTTCGAATGCTACCCATCCGATTCAGATACATAAAGCCGTTCTCGAGAAATTACGACTTGAAAAAAAAGTAAAAAAAAATTTAACCTCAAATATCTCTGAAATTTGTCGACCAATCATTTTGCCCAAAGAACTAGACCTAGAACCATCCCAAATCTACGTCTATAAAGAATTTCGAAGCGATTAAGTCAATTTTGCACGTGTAATATGTTTTGGACATTCAAAACTCATTTTTTTCATTTCTCAATTTTTACGTTTTTCTTAATAACAAAATAACCGTTATAGCAAGAAATTTTTTTTTTTAGAATATACAAGTATGTTTATTTTCTATCGAATGCTGCCCATCTATCCGATTCAGATACATAAAGCCGTCCTCGAGGAATTGCAATTTGAAAAAAAAGTTCAAAATGTTTTGACCTCAAATACCTCGGAAATTTATGGACTAAACATTTTGCCCAAAGAATTCGACTGACAATTGTTCAAAATTTACGTCTACAAAGAATTTTGAAGCGATTAACCTTTAAAGGGCCAGAAAATCACTAAAATGGCACACTCCCTTATCGACACTTTGTCTACGTTCAAGCAATGATATAAGATAACTTTCGTCCCAATTTTTTAAGGTCAATTTCCCTCTCAAAATCCCGGCCCTCTAAAGGTTAAATCAATTTGACTTCCGTAATCGTTGGACATTCAATACTCATTTTTTTCAGCATCCAATTTTTACGTTTTTGTTAATAACAAAATTACCCTTCTAGCAAGAAAATTTCTTTTTAGACAATATAGGTATTGTCACGGGCTGGCCTAGGTTCCTCGCGAACATCCTCGCTGCTCATCTGGCTTCATACTATCAAGTCACGTAATAGTCTCTGCTGCTCTCATGCCAGGCGAACAGGCTTACTGCATGAGAATGTTGCTGGTTTGAGAGTGTGTCAGGTGATCCTAGCCTGTAGCACTATCTCTGAGTTCTTCTCGTGTTTCCGTCGAAAGTACAGAATAATACGTCCCTCGAACAATGATATTAGCCTCAGGATGCATCATGCCTGCATTCCTGAGGTTGAAACAGTGAAACATTTCACTACTTATCGCGGGAAACGCGATCTCTCCGCGAATTTACTTCCGCGCGCGTTTCTATCCGAACGATAACAACAAGATGGAAGCCGGGCTATCTCGCGCCGGCCCGCTCCTCATCTCGTCGATGCAGCTCCAATACTGCATCGACGCACCGTCTAGCGTTCGCTACCACGAACTTACTAATTATCGACGTCGGTACGGCAGACCGTGACACCCCCCACCCAGACGTCGCTTATCTCCAGATGGGCGACTCTGTACACCAATCCGACGTCGGTTGTACCTGGAAAGTCTGAGACAGCTTTGTCTCCGACTACCCTTGTCAGCTCTCGAGGTTTTGAGGTTTGCCTCGAAGCTGCGTCAAATTATCGCGAGGTAAAAACTTTCTTCACTCTTCAGTAACTGAACATTTAGCTTCGGTAGGAGCTTTCTCTTTCTCTAGCTCTACAGGCTGATCTACTTGTAGAGCTAGCAATGCGTGCTCAGTTTTGCTGTCTTGGTTGTCTACCAAGACAGTAATGTTCGCCTCATCGCGTCGGCGGCCTCTCGTTGGCCACTACTTCATTTATAAACAGCTAATCGGCGCCTGGTACAGCCAGGCGACGATGGGGAAAGCTGTATCGTTTTCCTTATTTTCCTAATAATGACCAGGAAGCAGGTGATATCGGCACTCGCTACATTGTCTTCACTTTAGATCCTGGCTGTTAATTCATCTGTCTAGACCTAATCGGGCCCAGCGCCCGCTGGCAGCTGGGTTTTCGCAGACGACGGGTCGCTCATCGTCGTAACTTCAAACTCCCTCGGTGGTCGGGCGTTGTTGTCATCCTCTTCCGACTTTGCAGGCTGATTTACCTATGAAGTTAATGATGTGTGGTTCGCCTCGCTGCCTTGGTTGTCTACCAAGATACCCAGGTTTGCTTCCTCTCGTAACCTACGCAGCATTTTCTTCTTTTTCTCTTGGAATCCTGTTCTTATCCTCGGAGATTTTTCGGATTCTCGAAACTCAGAGTTAAACACACTCCAAACCAGGTATAGTTACCGTCGATTCGTCAAACAAATGGGGAACGAGATACCTGGCGGCACAAAGCGGATGCGGAAGCTAGGCTTCGACGCATTTACGGCTCTTGGCGAAATCCCTTGTCACTTTTATCAGTCACTGGTGTGACAGGCCGGGAAGTGACCTGTCAATCAAGGCGCAATTTTTGGTAAAATTATCTGGCCCAAGATGCCACTTGAGGGGATCACCCGTGCTGACCCGGAGTCATTCGGCTTCCGGTCGAGGGGTCCTATCCCTCCGAGGATATTCTTCTCTCTTCTTTTCGTCTGAACGTCGACGGCTTGGTGGATTTTCCTATATCTCTTTGCACCACTCGTCGAACGATAACAGTGGTACGACGTTTTCCGGCTCCGAATTATCCGTCGCTGAAATCTACCGTTGACCTGTCCTGCTCGTCACTTGATGTGAGCTTCTTTGGTTAAACAGTATGTCTCAACGTCTATTCTTCAGCGACAACAGGCTGTGGCTCTCTCGGCTTCTCAGTAGTCTATCTCGCCACAGCCATAGCAGCGAATGAGACCTGAGGGTTGTCTTTGACCTTGTCGACGGTCGTCCTTGTCTTTAAGGTCCTTCAGTGAGTCCTCAGGGCTATCCTTGACCTTTCTCGTCGGTCGTCCTTGCCCTTTAAGGTACTCTACCTTACAGCTGCCCTTGACCTTGTCGACGGTCTTCCTTGCCCTCGTATGAGGTCTTTGTTTCTCCTTCAAACAATTTCATGGAGCTCTCACTTCGACTGCTATGGTACTTCGAACTGTCAATGCTCACGCCGTTTTCTTTTCTCAGACGTGGCGGCTTCGTTCGTCTTTTTTGTCTTCCGAAAATTATCGTCACTCTTTTCTTCGTCGTCACCGCTGAATTCTCTTCATCTCGTTCCTTGCTTAGGAGTGACTTTCAGTCTTCTGGTTATCTCTTCTTTCTTCGTCGTCTTCTTCATCGATTATTGCGACATATTCTCTCCCTTTCTTGTGCCGCACATCACCAAGGTTTCGACTTGCCTTGGTGAGTCCCCCCCCCTAGGCTCTGCCGCGGCTTTTAGGCAGCGGTTGAGTCCTGCTTACCAGCGGCACCTGAGAAGGGAACTGTACCTTTCATAAAGGTTGCCCCTAAATCTTCTTTTTTTCCATATAAAGGGCTTGTTCTTCTCCTGTCAACTTCGGATCTTGCTTTCTCTTATCGCTGTCTTTACATGCGCTTGAGTGTGTATTTCAGAGTGTGGTTGTGTGCGCGGTTTCTATTAAAGGGATCGTTCCCTAAAGCGCACCTTCTTTTTATAAAGAAATACTAAATATGTATAAATAGTTTATAATGTATTATAATTCTACCTAACCTCCACACTCTGAATTCCACTTCGAGTTGCAGAAAGTTAATACCAGTTGCTCGACTTCAAAACGCACTGGCTGGTTTTTCTCTTAATTGGCCAGTAATTGGTGCTTCGATCCTGATTTAGCACCTATTACTGGTTTATCGTTGTTTTTCAGCTATTTTAAAATTTTTACGCTGTAAAAAAAATTAAACGCCAGTCAGGTCACCGCGGGTTCAAATCTACCCCTCAGTTCGATTCTTTGTCTCCGGTTCGAAACCCCTGAGGGTATTGTCTATACTAGCCTTCACTAGGCTAGCAACTGGTATCGATTGAACGCTCGTCACAAATTTAGTCGAGTGTTGAATCCTCTGATGCTTCTCCTCACAAATTGTTATTGTTGTTTAAACAAATAAAGATCACGCTCGCACTTCTATTCCGCCTAGGCGCACCGTATCTAACTATTTGTCACGATGTTCTATAAAAAAAATAGCAACTTTGTAGCCTACAGCAATTTATCTTGATTTTTCTCAAAAATCTACGAACTTCTACCCCCAGAGGGTTTGCTGTAGGTTCGTTGTTGTACTTTATTCACTTCCTTGCTGAAAATCTAAAAAGAATCGGAAAAACGCAAAAAGAAACTTTTGGGATTCGAACTTTGCTCCTTCGAAGTCAAAATTTCGCGATATTCCCAAGCACACACACGTTTAGGGCGCCAGTTGTCACGCCAGGATGGCCTAGGTTCCTCGCGGACATCCTCGCTGCTCATCTGGCTTCGTACTATCGAGTCTCGTGATACTCTCTGCTGCTCTCATGCCAGGCGAACAGGCTTACTGCATGAGGATGTTGCTGGTTTGAGAGTGCGACAGGTGATCCTAGCCTGTAGCACTATCTCTGAGTTCTTCTCGTGTTTCCGTCGAAAGTACAGAATAATACGTCCCTCGAACAATCATATTAGCCTCAGAATGCATCACGCCTGCGTTCCTGAGGTTGAAACAGTGAAATACTTCACTACTTATCGCGGGAAACGCGATCTCTCTGCGAATTCACTTCCGCGCGCGTCTCTGTCCGAACAATAACAACAAGATGGAAGCCGGGCTATCGCGCACCGGCCCGCTCCTCATCTCGTCGATGCAGCTCAAATACTGCATCGACGCGCCGTCTAGCGTTCGCTACCACGAACTTACTAATTATCGACGTGGGTATGGCAGACCGTGACAGTATTTTTATTCTCTTTCGGATGTTACGAATGCGATTCAGATACATAGAACCGTACTCGAGAAATTACGATTTGAAAAAAGAAGTTAAAAAATTTTAGCCTCAAATATGTCTGAAATTTGTGGACCAATCATTTTGCGCATAGAACTCGACCGACAACTATTCAAATTCTACTTCTACAAAGAATTGTGAAGGGATTAAGTCAATTTTCCTCCCATAATCGTTGGACATGCGAGGGTCATTTGATAAGTACCTAGCCTACAAATGAAAACACCAAAATTTTACAAAAAATAAAATTTATTTTTCAATGTAGTCTCCTTTTAGTTGAATACACTTGGTCCAGCGGTGTTCCAGTTTTTTTAACCCTGTTGAAAAAAATGTTTTCTCTTGGTTTGCAAAATAGGCTTCCGTGGCGGCGATTATTTCGTTATTGGAGTGGAATCTCTTCCCGGCGAGCGAATTTTTTAGGTTTGGAAACAAAAAAAAGTCGCACGGAGCCAAATCTGGAGAATACGGTGGATGGGGCAGCAGTTCGTAGCGTAATTCGATCAATTTAGCCGTGGCGAGTGCAGAAGTGTGAGCCGGTGCATTATCGTGGTGGAAAAGCACTTTCTTTTTAGACAAATGGGGCCGTTTTTCTTCTAACACGGCGTTAAATCGGCTCAATAGTTCGGCGTAGTACTGTCCTGTGACCGTTTTGCCCTTCTCCAGATAGTCAATAAAAATCACACCTTGAGAATCCCAGAAGACAGTGGCCATCACCTTTCCGGCCGACGGGACCGTCTTCGCCTTCTTCGGAGCAGGTTCACCGGGTAAGGTTCACTGTTTTGACTGCTCCTTGGTCTCTGGAGTATAGTAGTGAATCCCTGTTTCGTCGACGGTCACGTAACGACGTAAAAACTCTTTTGGATTGCGATTAAACAGCTCCAAACACTGCTCTGAACTGGTCACACGGATGCGCTTGTTGTCTGCAGTCAGCAAACGCGGCACCCACCTTGCTGACAGCTTCCTCATGCCTAAAATCTCATGTAGGATATGCCACACGCATTCTTCTGAGATGCCTACTATCGCAGCTATCTTGTGCACCTTTAATCGGCGGTCTGACAAAACGATATCGTGTATTTTTGTCACGTTCTCCTCCGTAGTGGCTGTTTTCGGAGCACCTGAGCGTGGATCATCAAAAACCGACGTACGACCACGTTGAAACTCGTTATACCAAAATTTATCGTTCGTCATCGAAGGAGAAGTATCCCCATACACTGCATCCAAGCGTTCATTAATTTCACTGCGCGATTTCCCTTCCAAAAACAAGAATCGAATCACCGACCGATATTGTTCTTTCTCCATTTTTTCAAAAATCAATGGACACATTTGCTTTCACACGCTCTCAAAAATAAACTACAACTCCGATCCGGCTGAAATTTCGTCTGTAACCGTTTACAGGAAGATACTGCAATGTAGTGTATTTCTGGTGCGATCGTGGCACCATCTGGCGGTGAGGCTAGGTACTTCTCAAATGACCCTCGTACAAAGTGATAGTAAGAAATTGTTTTTTTTAGGTTATATAGGTGTTATAATTTTCTTTCGAATGCTACCCATCCGATGCAGATACATAAAGCCGTTCTCGAGAAATTACGACTTGAAAAAAAAGTTAGAAAAAATTTAACCTCAAATATCTCTGAAATTTGTCGACCAATCATTTTGCCCAAAGAACTAGACCTAGAACCATCCCAAATCTACGTCTATAAAGAATTTCGAAGCGATTAAGTCAATTTTGCACGTGTAACAGTTGGACATACAAAACTCATTTTTTTCATTTCTCAATTTTTACGTTTTTCTTAATAACAAAATAACCGTTATAGCAAGAATTTTTTTTTTTTTAGAATATACAAGTATGTTTATTTTCTTTCGAATGCTGCCCATCTATCCGATTCAGATACATAAAGCCGTACTCGAGGAATTGCAATTTGAAAAAAAAGTTAAAAATGTTTTGACCTCAAATACCTGGGAAATTTATGGACTAATCATTTTGCCCAAAGAATTCGACTGACAATTGTCCAAAATTTACGTCTACAAAGAATTTTGAAGCGATTAACCTTTAAAGGGCCAGAAAATCACTAAAACGGCACACCCCCTTATCGACACTTTGTCTACGTTCAAGCAATGATATAAGATAACTTTCGTCCCAATTTTTTAAGGTCAATTTCCCTCTCAAAATCCCGGCGCTCTAAAGGTTAAGTCTATTTTACTTCCATAATCGTTGGACATTCAATACTCATTTTTTTCAGTATCCAATTTTCACGTTTTTGTTAATAACAAAATTACCCTTATAGCAAGAAAATTTCTGTTTAGACAATATAGGTATTTTCACGGGGTGGCCTAGGTTCCTCGCGGACATCCCCGATGCTCATCTGGCTTCGTACTATCAAGTCTCCTAATAGTCTCTGCTGCTCTCATGCCAGGCGAACAAGCTTACTGCGTGAGGATGTTGCTGGTTTGAGAGTGTAACAGGTGATCCTAGCCTGTAGCACTATCTCTGAGTTCTTCTCGTGTTTCCGTCGAAAGTACAGAATAATACGTCCCGCGAACAATGATATTAGCCTCAGGATGCATCACACCTGCATTCCTGAGGTTGAAACAGTGAATCACTTCACTACTTATCGCGGGAAACGCCATCTCTCCGCGAATTCACTTCCGCGCGCGTTTCTGTACGAACGATAACAACAAGATGGAAGCCGGGCTATCTCGCACCGGCCCGCTCCTCCTCTCGTCGATGCAGCTCCAATACTGCATCGACGCGCCGTCTAGCGTTCGCTACCACGAACTTACTAATTGTCGACGTCAGTACGGCAGACCGTGACACCCCCACCCAGACGTCGCTTATCTCCAGATGGGCAACTCTGTACACCAATCCGACGTCGGTTGTACCTGGAAAGTCTGAGACAGCTTTATCTCCGACTACCCTTGTCAGCTCTTGAGGTTTTGAGGTTTGCCTCGAAGCTGCGTCAAACTATCGCTAGGTAAAAACTTTCTTCACTCCTCAATAACTGAAGATTTAGCTTCGGTAGAAGCTTTCTCTTTCCCTAGCTCTAGAGGCTGATCTACTTGTAGAGCTAGCAATGCGTGCTCCGCTTTGCTGTCTTCGTTGTCTACCAAGACAGTAATGTTCGCCTCTTCGCGTCGGCGGCCTCTCATTGGCCACTACTTCATGTATAAACAGCTAATCGGCGCCTGGTACGCTTCAGCCAGGTGACGATGGGGAACGCTGTATCGTCTTCCTTATTTTCCTAATAATGACCAGGAAGCAGGTGATATAGGCACTTGCTACATTGTCTTCACTTTTGATCCTGGCTGTTAATTCATCTGTCTAGACCTAATCGGGCCCAGCGCCCGCGGCTGGGTTTTCGCAGACGGCGGATCGCTCATCGTCGTAACTTCAAACTTCCTCGGTGGTCGGGCGTTGTCTTCATCTTCTTCCGACTTTGCACGCAGATTTACCTGTGAAGTTAGTGATGTGTGGTTCGCCTCGCTGCCTTGGTTGTCTACCAAGATACCCAGGTTTGCTTCGTCTCGTAAACTACGCAGCTTTTTCTTCTTTTTATCTTGGAATCCTGTTCTTATCCTCGGAGATTGTTCGGATTCTCGAAACTCAGAATTGAGTTTCCGCAGTCATAGTGCTGGACATGGAAGGGGCCTGTCGAGCTACCCATTGCACTTAATCACGTCCGGCTGGTGTGAGGCAGCGCATTCCGGGGTGGCCTTCCCCTGGGATATGCTCGAATCGGCCAGGATGCTTCTATGGTCTCCGCCTATGTTACCTGGAGTTAAACACACTCCAAACCAGGTATGATTACCGTCGATTCGTCAAACAAATCGGGAACGAGATACCTGGCGGCACAAAGCGTATGCGGAAGCTAGGCTTCGACGCATTTACGGCACTTGGCGAAACCCCTTGTCACTTTTATCAGTCACTGGTGTGACTGGCCGGGAAGTGACCTGTCAATCAAGGCGCAATTTTTGGTAAAATTATCTGGCCCAAGATGCCACTTGAGGGGATCGCCCGAGCTGACCCTGAGTCATTCGGCTTCCGGTCGAGGGGTCCTATCCCTCCGAGGATATTCTTCTCTCTTCTTTTCGTCTGAACGTCGACGGCTTGGTGGATTTTCCTATCTCTCTTTGCACCACTCGTCGAACGATAACAGCGGTACGATGTTTTCCGGCTCCGAATTATGTTACCTGCCGTCGCTGGAATCTACCGTAGACCTGCCCAGCTCGTCACTTGATGTGAGCTTCATTGGTAAAACGGTATGTCTCAACGTCTATTCTTCAGCGACGACAGGCTGTGGCTCTCTCGGCTTCTGAGTAGCCTATCTCGCCACGGCCATAGCAGCGAATGAGACCTGAGGGTTGTCTTTGACCTTGTCGACGGGCGTCCTTGCTCTTTACGGTCCTCCAATGAGTCCTCAGGTCTATCCTTGACCTTTCTCGTCGGTCGTCCTTGCCCTTTAAGGTACTCTACCTTAGAGATGTCCTTGACCTTGTCGACGGTCTTCCTTGCCCTCATAATGAGGTCTTTGCTTCTCCTTCAAACAATTTCATGGAGCCTTCACTTCGACTGCTATGGTACTTCGAACTGTCAATGCTCACGCCGTTCTCTTTCCTCAGACGTGGCGGCCTCTTTCGTCTTCTTTGTCTTGCGAAAATTATCGTCACTCTTTTCTTCGTCGTCACCGCTAAATTCTCTGCATCTCGTTCCTTGCTTAGCAGTGACTTTCAGTCTTCTGGTTATCTCTTCTTTCTTCGTCGTCTTCTTCATCGATTATTGCGACATATTCTCTCCCTTTCTTGTGCCGCACATCACCAAGGTTTCGACTTGGCTTGGTGAGTCCCCCCCCCCTCCCAGGCTCTGCCGAGGCTTTTAGGCAGCGGCTGAGACCTGCTTACCAGCGGCACCTGAGAAGGGAACTGTACCTTTCATAAAGGTTGCCCCTAAATCTTCTTTTTTCCATATAAAGGGCTTATTCTTTTCCTGTCAACTTCGGGTCTTGCTTTTTCTTGTCGATGTCTTTACATACGCTTGAGTGTGTATTTCAGAATGTAGTTGTGTGTGCGATTTCTATTAAAGGGATCGTTCCCTAAAGCGCACCTTCTATTTATAAATAAATACTAAATATGTATAAATAGTTTATAATGTATTATAATTCTACCTAACCTCCACACTCTGAATTCCATTTCGAGTTGCAGAAGGTTGATACCAGTTGCTCGACTTCAAAATGCACTGGCTGGTTTTTCTCTTAATTTGCCAGTAATTGGTGCTTCGATCCCGATTTAGCACGTATTACTGGTTTGTCGCTGTTTTTCAGCTATTTTAAAATTTTTACTCTATAAAAAAAATTAAACGCCAGCCAGGTCACCGCGGGTTCGAATCTATCCCTCAGTTCGATTCTTTGTCTCTGGTTTGAAACCCCTGAGGGTATTGTCTATACTAGCCTTCACTAGGCTAGCAACTGGTATCGATTGAACGCTCGTCACAAATTTAGTCGAGTGTTCTATCCCCTGATGCTTCTCCTCACAAATTGTTATTGTTGTTTAAACAAATAAAGATCACGCTCGCACTTCTATTCCGCCTAGGCGCACCGTATCTAACTATTTGTCACGATGTTCTATAAAAAAATAGCTACTTTGTAGCCTACAGCAATTTATCTTGATTTTTCTCAAAAATCTTCGAACTTCTACCCCCAGAGGGTTTGCTGTAGGTTTGTTGTTGTACTTTAGTCACTTCCTTGCTGAAAATCTAAAAAGAGTCGGAAAAACGCAAAAAGAAATTTTTGGGATTCGAACTTTGCTCCTTCGAAGTCAAAATTTCGCGATATTCCCAAGCACACACACGTTTAGGGCGCCAGTTTTCATGCCAGGGTGGCCTAGGTTCCTCGCGGACATCCTCGCTGCTCATCTGGCTTCGTACTATCGAGTCTCGTGATACTCTCTGCTGCTCTCATGCCAGGCGAACAGGCTTACTGCATGAGGATGTTGCTGGTTTTGAGAGTGCGACAGGGGATCCTAGCCTGTAGCACTATCTCTGAGTTCTTCTCGTGTTTCCGTCGAAAGTACGGAATAATACGTCCCTCGAACAATGATATTAGCCTCAGGATGCATCACGGCTACATTCCTGAGGTTGAAACAGTGAAACACTTCACTACTTATCGCGGGAAACGCGATCTCTCCGCGAATTCACTTCCGTGCGCGTTTCTGTCCGAACAATAACAACAAGATGGAAGCCGGGCTATCTCGCGCCGGCCCGCTCCTCGTCTCGTCGATGCAGCTCCAATACTGCATCGACGCGCCCTCTAGCGTTCGCTACCACGAACTTACTAATTATCGACGTGGGTATGGCAGACCGTGACAGTATTTTTATTCTCTTTCGGATATTACGAATGCGATTCAGATACATAGAACCGTACTCGAGAAATTACGATTTGAAAAAAAAAGTTAAAAAATTTTAGCCTCAAATATGTCTGAAATTTGTGGACCAATCATTTTGCGCATAGAACTCGACCGACAACTATTCAAATTCTACTTCTACAAAGAATTGTGAAGGGATTAAGTCAATTTTCCTCCCATAATCGTTGGACATACAAAACTCATTTTTTCATGTCTCAATTTTTACGTTTTTGTTAATAACAAAACAACCGTGATAGTAAGAAATTGTTTTTTTTTTTTAGGTAATATAGGTGTTATAATTTTCTTTCGAATGCTACCTATCCGATGCAGATACATAAAGCCGTTCTCGAGAAATTACGACTTGAAAAAAAAGTTACAAAAAATTTAACCTCAAATATCTCTGAAATGTGTGGACCAATCACTTTGCCCAAAGAACTGGACCTAGAACCATCCCAAATCTACGTCTAAAAAGAATTTCGAAGCGATTAAGTCAATTTTACACGGGTAATAGTTGGACATACAAAACTCATTTTTTTCATTTGTCAATTTTTACGTTTTTCTTAATAACAAAATAACCGTTATAGCAAGAAATTTTTTTTTTTAGAATATACAAGTATGTTTATTTTCTTTCGAATGCTACCCATCCATCCGTTTCCGATACATAAAGCCGTACTCGAAGAATTGCAATTTGAAAAAAAAGTTAAAAATGTTTTGAACTTAAATACCTCGGAAATTTATTGACTAATCACTTTGCCAAAAGAATTCCACTGACAATAGTCCCAAATCTACGTCTACAAAGAATTTTGAAGCGATTAACCTTTAGAGGGCCAGAAAACCACTAAAATGGCATACCCCCTTATCGACACTTGCCTACGTTCAAGCAATGATATAAGATACCTTTCGTCCCAATTTTTTAAGGTCAATTTCCCTCTTAAAATCCCGGACCTCTAAAGGTTAAATCAATTTTACTTCCGTAATCGTTGGACATACAATACTCATTTTTTTCAGTATCCAATTTTTACGTTTTTGTTAATAACAAAATAACCCTTATAGCAAGATAATTTCTTTTTAGACAATATAGGTATTTTTATTCTCTTTCGGATGCTACGAATGCGATTCAGGTACATAGAGCCGCTCTCGAGAAATTACGACTTGAAAAGAAGGTAAAAAAATTTTAGCCTCAAATATCTCTGAAATTTGTGGACCAATCAGTTTGCCCAAAGAACCATTCCTAATCTACGTCTATAAAGAATTTCGAAGCGATTAAGTCAATTTTACACGTGTAATCGTTGGATATACAAAACTCTTTTTTTTTCATTTTTCAATTTTTACGTTTTTGTTAATAACAAAATAACCGCTATAGAATGAAAATTTTTTTTTTAGAAAATATGTATTTTAATTCTCTTTCGAATACTACTCATCCGATTTAGATACATAGGGTCGTTCTCTAGAAATGACGATATGAAAAAAGAAGTTAAAAAAATTGTAACCTCAAATATCTCTGAAATTTCTCGACCAATCATTTTGCCCAAAGAACTCGACTAAGGACTGTCCAAAATATACGTTTACACGGGGAGAAAAATAACGCTGTTGTAACTGAGGTTAGGAGTGTCGTTTTTACTAAGCAGCGCTCAGGTAAACAGAACTGTGGAGTTAAGTAAAATCTACTTAAGTGTTCAGTAAAATGTGCCGTATGGCCATGACCTCGAGACGTAAACAAATGTTTGTACTGATAAGTTAAGTAACTTTAACTTGAGTGCTAAAGTTGATACTACTGAATTTCGCTTACTGATACAGCCAAGATAGAGTTACGGTCATATTAAGTAACTGCAGCGGTATTTTTTTCCCCGTGTACAAAGAATTTTGAAGAAATTAAGACAATTTTACTTCCGTAATCGTTGGACATACAATACTCATTTTTATCATTTTTCAATTTTTACGTTTTGGTTAATAACAAAATAACCGTGATAGCAAGAAAATTTTTTTTTTACGTAATATAGGTGTTATAATTTTCTTTCGAATGCTACCCATCCGATTCAGATACATAGAGGCGTATTCGACAAATTATGATTTGAAAAAAAAAGTTAAAAAATTTTAGCCTCAAATATCTCTGAAATTTGCGGACCAATCATTTTGCCCAAAGGACTCGATCGAGAATTATTCAAATTCTACTTCTACAAAGAATTGTGAAGGAATTATGTCAATTTTACCCCCGTAATCGTTGGAGATACAATACTCATTTTCTCCATTTTTCAATATTTACGTTTTTGTTAATAACAAAACAACCGTGATAGTAAGAAAAATTTTTTTTAGATAATATAGGTATTATAATTTTCTTTCGAGCGCTACCCATCCGATTTAGATACTGTAACAGGATGACCTCTGGGGTAAAATCCCAACAAGCCACAGGCCAGCGATGCCCTAGAACACGGTGCCGCGGGTGTCAGACTAAAATGACTTGCCCGGGGATCTGCTCCTGGAATCCCGAAAACAACGCGAAGATCGCACACGAACTTCGCTTTCCAACTAATTGGATCGCTGAGTGAAAAGCGCACGCTCGAAGAGTAAAGCGCGCGGCCGCTATGCTCAGATATGAAAACGGCCGGCGGAGTCGTTTTCCCGCGGAGGCGGCGGTATCCGGGAGAAGGACAGGTTGTAATGAACAACGCGACGAGTAACTAGATATCACAGTATATTAAAATCATTAATAACTAGAAGCACAACGCACGTACTGATTAGAACAAATGAGTTAGTTCACGCGCGACCGTTAAGATTCAAACGCGCGAACGATACGGCGCGCGGCGAAACTGCTATTCTCGCGCGCGGTGTTAAAGTACGGCAGGCTGACACACACCCGCACGTACATGGCACAGAAAGCTTGCACGGGGCGATTTCCGTGCGAGCCTTTACAATAAACCCGCGAGAGGAGAGTGGAAAACTTACGTTAAGAAGGAGCAGCCGGTGCACTCGACTCTCTCTCGCTCCCTGTCGCTCGCACAGCAGTTGCGCTCTCTTTCTCTCTCTCTCTTGCTCGCTGTATTGGGTCGGCAGGCGGGCTGGCTGCCGGCTCGTCGCTCGCAGTCTCGTGCGGCTCACGCGGCTCGGGATCACTCTCTCTCTGTCTCTCTTTCGCACGTACACACCCTACTCGGCGCCTCCACTACACTCGCGATAACTATAAAAAGCTAGGACGGCGCGGATGAGGTAACTTTTTAGAAACACACTGGAGAGAAGTTCTCGGCACGATGGCAGACATGAAGATGGCTGCCGTGATTCCTATAAAGCCGTGTAGCAGCTTCGCGGGTACGCGACGGGCATATTACGCGTCGCGAGACCGTTCTAATCCGGTCAAGATGCTCGCGCGCTCGCGCCCCCGGTGAGCATGCCTGCTCGGCGAGGGTAATTCGAATCTCGAATTACCTAACTCGCGCTCGCGTTACACCCCCCCGCCAGACGCTGCTTAGGGGACCGCGAGCAGCTCTGCCATCCATGGCCGTCGTCGTACCTGAAAATAAGGTTACCTAACTCGAGCACGCGTTACAATACATAGAGTCGTTCTCGTGAAATTACGATTTGAAAAAAAAGTTTAGAAAAATTTAATCTCAAATATCTCTGAAATTTATAGACTAATCATTTTGCCCAAAGAACTCGACTGAGAACTATCCAAAATCTACGTCAACAGAGAATTTTGAAGTGATTAAGTTAACTTTACCCCGTAATCGTTGGACATACAAAACTCATTTATTTCAGATTTCAATTTTTACGCTTTAGTTAATAACAAAAGAAGCGTGTTAGCAAGACAAATTTTTTTTAGAAAATATAGGTATTTTAATTCTCTTTCGAATGCTGCCCATGGAGTTCAGATACATAGAGCCGTTCTCGAGAAATGACGATTTGAAAATAATCATTGGACATACAAAACTAATTTTTCTTATTTTTAAAATTATTACGTTTTTGTTAATAATAAAAGAACTGTGATAGCAAGAAAAATTTTGGTTTAGAAAATATTGGTATTTTAATTAATTGGTATGTTAATATTGGTATTTTAATTTAATGAGTCATAGAGTGTCCTTTAACTTAGCATCGATGGTACTAGAAAATGTTGAAATTAGTTTTGTTTTCTTTTGGCTTTCGTAATTTTCAGCAAATTTTTGACGTATAAAGTTTTTTCTTTTAAGCGGTGACAGAGAGCCTAAAAATGATGTACTCATTTCATTATTAAATTCTTCGATGCGTTCTGGAGTACTTGGTAAAATATCGTCGTATATATTAACTTCAATATCGCCAACTTCATTCTCAGTTGCTAAATCGACTACGATATCGGCAAAATCATGGTTAGTGCCATCTACCGATTTTAAAGCAAACTTATAACAATTGTTACACATACTTGTAGACGGTGTCGAAAGTAAATTAAGATAGCGACATTTCAATGGATGAACAAGATCATCCAAATGCTTGAATCGTGTTTTATTCGATAGATAGTAGGCTTTTTTATGTCTCCCAAAGAAATTGGGACATTTAATTCTATCTTTTGAAAAATATTCAGACATAGTGGTTGTTATAATATAATAGAGATATGTAATAAATTTCAAAAATCTGTGTATTGTGATAAAAAATACTACAGTTATACTTATATAGCTAAAACTATACAGTTATTGGCAAGTGTTTAGCTCAACGTTCGCCATCTAGCGTACAAATGTATAGGTGCATAATAAGCTCATACAAGCACACACATATGATTCTGTATACAGCATATACTGTATACTTCCTACGCCTGTGCGTGTGTGTGTGTGTGCGTGCGCGTGTGTGTGTTTATTACTTTACATATATACAAAGATCCGTTTATATTGAATTAATAAAATTTTATTGTATTTTATTTTATTTTTTTTCTTATTCTATGGGCAAAACTACAATATTCGACACACACGATTTGATACGTATTAATACCCCCTATCTTCATCCAAATTTTCATAAAAAAAAGACATGTGATTTTTGAAAAAAATGCATTTTTCCAGAAAGTGCATTTTTTAGTAAAAACTGCATAACTTATGCATTTTTTATTTTTATGCAAATGTCATACAGGACATGAAAGAAGGCTCTAATCTGAGTAAAATCGCCTATAGATTACACAAAAACTTAAAAAACTCGTAAATTGGCAGCTGTTTGAAAATGACCTCGAAAAATAAAATTTGAAAGTTACGATTTTGTAAAAAATTTTTGACATTGCCAACCGGATGTCATTTTAGTGCCATCGAAAAATGAAAAAATACGTGTCGAATCATTTTTGGAGAAGAACATCAATACTTTGATTCCAAAATAATCGGCGTGGGAGGTATACTCTGGCTGTTCGATTTGAGATGGATTCGGCTAATTAAGAATCGATTTCATTGCCCAAAAAAATCTGACTTTTGCGATCGAAGATATTTTATATTTTTATGAAATATTTTTATGAAATTTTTACGAAATTCATATTTTGAAAGTCAATTTTTATCATTGCCGTAGTACACGTTGCCGCGGGAGTGAATCTGAAATGACTTTCCCGGGGATAGGCCCTACTACACAATAATTATTTTTTTTTATATAGGATATACAAATTAAAAAGTAAAACAAACCAGCACTTGTTTTCAAAAATAATTTTTTTCTCAAGAAAAATATCAAGAAATCTCTTAAAATTTTAATGCAATTTTATGCTCGATAAGTGTAATAAGTGGTACAAATTTTGAGTGAATCAATTGAATATTCTTTTTAGGAATGCAATATTAAGAAACTTATAAAAAAATTTAACATCAAATATCTTTGGTCACAAGAATCAGATTCTTTTGGGCAAAGAACTCCATTCTAAGATATAAAAGAGCTACTTTTCTGACAAATTTCGAAACGATTCATTGACCTTTACCCTTTACTCCTGTTGTCGTAAACAAAAGAAAACGCAACTGATAAGAATCTTTCCATCGGTCTTACAGTCTTACAAATTAAATTAAAATAATTAATATTTATTGCAGTCAGATTGCCCTTGTTTATAATCACCCCCGCAGAATCTGAAATAAAAACTTATTAAAACCTAGAAAAAACTTTGTTAACAAAGGACGATCTGACTGCCCCCCACCACCAAATTGCCCAACGTTTCGAGCCCGCTCCGGCTCCTCCTCAGGGACTGAAATGAAACCTGCGATACACCTCCTTATATGAGGAAATCCACGGAACCTTTAACTGTTTTGATATTTTCTTCTTAAAGTAATTTATTGCTGCTATTAGTTGAGCGTGCGAAGCACATAAACGAGACAAGGTGTAAAATCTTTAATTTTTACGTAGAAAACCAGTCCGGTAATCCATATTAGTGTGCCACGCATGCTCAAGTCTGGGGATGTAAAAAACTGTCGAAAAAAGTCCACTTTTGGAAAAAGTGGAAAAAGTGGACTTTTTTCGACAGTTTTTTACATCCCCAGACTTGAGCATGGGTGGCACACTAATATGGATTACCGGACTGGTTTTCTACGTAAAAATTGAAGATTTTATACCTTGTCTCGTTTATGTGCTTCGCACGCTCAACTAATAGCAGCAATAAATTACTTTAAGAAAAAAGTATCAAAACAGGTAAAGGTTCCGCGGATTTCCTCATATACCCTCTTCTTTTCTCTTACCACCACCACCATCCACTTTCCCTTCTCCATCTTTCCATTCTCACTTAAATTAATAAAGAATGATAAATGTTATCTAATTTACTTTACTCTATCATTAAATTTAGATTATTCCGATTTCTTAGAATGTGAATACTTTCAAGGCTTTCCCTCTTATATTTATTCTTAATCCCCTGTTCCGAAATATCCACACTCCCAAAATCGAAAGAATGCAAACTATTTAAACAATGTTCTTTCAAACCCGATGTACAACTTGAGCTGCGTAAACTATATTGATGTTCATATATTCTCTTTTTCAAATATCTACCCGCTTGACCAATATAACAACCATTATAATCCCTACGATTAATTTTATAAACTACTCCCGATTTTAAACATTTATCATGCTTGTCTTTACAATTACTAAATAACCTTTCTAAATTATTATCGTTTCTAAAGAAAACTTGAATATTATGTTTACTAAAAGCCCTTCTAATCCTTTCCGACAAACCTCTAACATACGATCTTCCAAAAAGCAGATAAAGGAAATATAACTGTAGTTTCAGACAAAAGGGATTATATAAATAAAATTCAACTTATGTTGGATGATGATATCACTTACGTGAAAATTAGAAATCCACATATCAATAGACTACAAGATAAATTGAAAGAATTATTGATGCATTGAAAAACAAAAGCTTATATTAAGGATAGTATGTTTAAATATTTAAAAGGTGAAAATGGCACTGTAGCTAAATGTCATGGGCTTCCTAAGATTCACAAAGAACAGTAGACATATAGAATAATAATATCATCGATAAATTTTCCGACGTATAGACTTGCTAGATTTTTGTCTAATATATTGTTCAAGATAGTGGGTAAAACAAATTCATATATTAAAGATAGTTGGAGTTTTTATGATATAATGAAAGATATTGTTATTCCGAATGATCATAGGATGGTTTCATTGGATGTGGTGTCCTTGTTTAGAAATATACCTTTAGAGTTGTTGAATGATATTATACAAGATAAATGGTCTGAAATTAAAGTTCATATTAGTTTAAGAAAAGATGAATTTATAAAGGCACTTAATTTGGTTTTTAAAAACACAATTTTTTCTTTTGATAATTGTTTCTATAAGCAAAGATATGGCTGTCCAATGGGATCACCTTTGTCACCTATTATAGCGAATTTAGTAATGGAAAAATTGGAAAGTGCTGCTTTGTCTAAGTTGGTTTTTCAGCCAATTATTTTCAAAAGATATGTTGATGACATTTTTGCAGTTGTACCTGAATGTTTTGTGGATGAAATGGTGGATGTGTTTAATTCTATCCATGATAGAATTAAATTCACAAAAGAAGTTGAGAAAGATAATCAATTGAGTTTTTTAGATATTACAGTCATTAGAGTTAATAATAATAGAGTGAAATTAGATTGGTATAGAAAACCTACATGGTCAGGTAGATTGTTAAATTTTGATTCTCACCACCAATTCGGAAACAAGAGAGGTGCGATCAAGGGTGTCATTCACAGAGCGATTAAATTGTCACATAAAGATTTTAGGAAAAAGAATTTAAATTTAGTTAGAGAAACATTTATTTACAATAGTTATCAGGTAAAAGTTATTGATAAAATGATTGATGAGAGAGTGTGGGAAATTTATAATGGTGGATTGAAGCACCGGGTAGATAATCAAACAAGGAATAGAAATGGAAAGAACGCATATTTTAGTTTACCATATGTTAGAGGTTTGTCGGAAAGAATTAGAAGGGTTTTTAGTAAACATAATATTCAAGTTTTCTTTAGAAACGATAATAATTTAGAAAGGTTATTTAGTAATTGTAAAGACAAGGATGATAAATGTTTAAAATAGGGAGTAGTTTATAAAATTAATTGTAGGGATTGTAGTGGTTGTTATATTCGTCAAACGGGTAGATATTTGAAAAAGAGAATATATGAACATCGACATACTTTACGCAGTTCAAGTTGTACATCGAGTTTGAAAGAACATTGTTTAAATAGTTTGCATTATTTCGATTTTGGCAGTGTGGATATTTTGGAACAGGGGATTAAGAATAAATATAAGAGGGAAAGCCTTGAAAGTATTCACATTCTAAGAAATCGGAGTAATGTAAATTTAATGACAGAGTCAAGTAAATTAGATAACATTTATCATTCTTTATTAATTTAAGTGAGAATGGAAAGTTGGAGAGGGGAAAGGGGATGGTGGTGGGTAAGAGAAAAGAAGAGGGTATGGGGTATATAAGGAGGTGTATCGCGTGTTTCATTTCAGTCCCTGAGGAGCAGCCGGAGCGGGCTCGAAACGTTATGCAATTTGGTCGTGGGGGGCAGTCAGATCGTCCTTTCCTAACAAAGTTTTTTCCAGGTTTTCATGAATTTATTTCAGATTCTGCGGGGGTGATTATGAACAAGGGCAATCTGACTGACATAAATATTAATTATTTTAATTTAATTTGTAAGACTGTAACACCGATGGAAAAACTCTTAACAGTGGATAGTAAATTGCGGTCGACATAAGTAATATTTTTAATGAAAAAAGGAAACGCACTTGTTATCGAGAATAATTTCGTTCTCGAAAAAAATATCAAGAAATCTCTTGAAATTTTAACAGAATGTTATGCTCGATAAGTGTAATAAGTGGTAAAACTTTTAAGTCAATCAATCGAATATTCTTTTTAAAAATGCTATATTAAGAAACTTATAAAAAATTTTGAACATCAAATATCTTTGGTCACAACAATCAAATTCTTTTGGGCAAAGAACTCGATTCTAAGATATAAAAAAACTACTTTTCTGACAAATTTCGAAACGTTTCATTGACCTTTACTCCTGTTGTCGTAAACAAAAGAAAACGCACTTGTTATCGAGAATAATTTTGTACTCGAGAAAGAAATCGGAAAAACCCTTGAAATTTCAACATAATGTTGTACACGATAAGTGTAATAAGTGGTAAAAATTTTGAGTCAATCAATCGAATATTCTTTTTAGAAATGCAATATTAAGGAACTTATAAAAAATCTTTAACCTAAAATATCTATGGTCACAACAGTCAGATTTTTTTGAGCGAAGAACTCGATCGTTAGATATAAAAAAGCTAATTCTCTACCAAATTTCGAAACGATTCATTGACTTTTACTCCTGTTATCGTGAACGAAAGGAAACGCACTTGTTTTGATAAATAATTTTTTTCTCAGAAACAAATCAACATAACCACTTCAAATTTTAACAGAATATTGTACTCGATAAGTGTAATAATTGGTAAAAATTTTGAGTCAATCAATCGAATATTCTTTTTGAAAATGCAAATATAATAAATTTATAAAAAAATTTTAACCTCAAATATCGTTGGTTACAACAGTCAGATTTTTTTGGACAAAGAACTAGATCCTTAGATATAAAAATCCTACTTCTCTGCTAAATTTCATAATGATTCATTGTTTTTTACTCCTGTTATCGTAAACGAAAGAAAATGCAGTTGTTTTCAAAAATAATTTCTTTCTCGGAAATAAATCAACATAACCACTTCAAATTTTGGTACAATGTTGTACTCAATAAGTGTAATAAGTGGTAAAATGTTTGAGTGGATAAATGAAAAAGTTTTTGAGATATTAATTAAAGAATTATAAACATTATTTTCATTACTAATAAATGACAGGCTAAAAATAATTTAAATATTAATTGAAGAAATTGTAGGTAATTTAACGACCTTTTAAGAAACATTTATTATATTAAGTAATACTGGCTGTAAAGAATTAAAAAATCAAAAAAACGAAAAACTCAAAATCATCTTTTGATTATAAAACAAAAGAAACTTCATAAAATCAAAAAGTAGGCTATGCCCACTCTATTCTCCTCCGAAACGAAGAGAATAAGCTTTGTTCGATGTCAATCGGTCGATCGATTCAAAAGTTATCGCCTGTACACACACACGCGCACACAGACACACATACACACAGACACGAAATTTTTTTTCTCAAAATAACGGATTTTAGCGCCAAAAGTCTTAAAACATATTTGTGAACATTTTTTATTTCAAAAATTTTTTTCACCATTACAAAGCTTCCTCTTTGAGGAAGCAAAAATGTTCTTATATTATACATATTTATTACTGATCTAGTAGAGTTGAAATTTTAATAATTCGTAAAATCATATTTTAGTAAATATAACGACTCTTCTGTAAAATATATAATTATATAAATGTTTTTCAATTCAGTTTTACATTCATGTTTTATAAAAATATATACATGTTTTTTAGTGACAGCGATTTATCATTTTACTCGCTTTTCCATGCTCTAATTTTTAATCTAATTAAATATAACATATTGCTAAGACTTCAAAACTTTTGAAAAAATTTTTAAACGATTTTATTTAATGGCGTTTATCATATAAGAGAAGGCAAGCTTTTTAAAATTCTTTTGAAAAATCTCTTATATTTACATTTTCGTACTTTCCAAATAATCTCTTAAATAAAACAGTTCGAAACATTTAGTACTTTTTGAAGCAACGTTTGTCATTTTCAAAGCGATATTTTAGTAGAGAGATAATAAATCCAGCTGCATTGAAAGCTGGGTTCAATTGGCTATTGCGATAAAAACCAACTCGGCATTATTATCCCGACTATATTATATTAGCCGGATAACATTTTTCTTTTCTTCCTCGTCTTTACAGCATTTGGCTATTTTTAGTTGCTTTTTTTATCTAACTTTTCACGCAACAGATTTTAAATATAAAAAGATTTTTTACGTAAAAAAAATAATAAATTTTAGTAACATTTTATATTAAGCAGGATGTTTTCAAAAATAACTAATTGGTTGTTTGGCCAAGGGAACTTATTGCACTGCATCTATCAATTACAATAAGTGCATTTGTTTTTAGTGGGCACCAACGAGAAGGCAACCAACACCACCCCCCATCTGAAAATAAAACGATCTGAAAACGATAATACGCTTTAGGAATCCTGAATTATTTTTCGTATTTCTATAACATTCTGTTATACCTTGAAAATATTATTTTGTAATAAATTGGCTGGTATATACCTGAAAAGTATCCTAAAAACGATTTACATCAGAACGTATATTATTTTATTATTATAATTAAAAAATGGGAACTTAAAATTATCATTAGAAAATAGTACGCTTAATATTTAATAGTTAAAAAATTCACGTAAAATACAAAAATACTTTTTAAGTTTAAGTTCCCGTTTTTTAATCATAATAATAATAATAATAATAATAATAATAACAAAAAATCTTCTTTTATTTAAAATCTAGTGCGTAAATAAAAATAGATAAACAAAGCAACTAAAGATAGTCCAACACTGTAAAGAAGAGGTGGAAAAGAAAAATATTATCGGGCTAATATAATATAATCGGAATAATAATGCCGAGTTGGTTTTCTTGCGACAGCCGATCGAGCTTTCAATGAAGCTGGACTAATTACCTCTCTTCTAGAATATCGCTTTGAAAATGACAAACGTAACTTCAAAAAGTAGTGAATTTTTCGCACTGTCTTATTTAGGAGATTATTGGAACTTCCTAAATTGTTTGCAATAATTTTAAGAAGTAAGAAAATGTAAATATAATAGATTTTTCATTCCGAAATCTTGACGATTTGTTATATTTAATTAGATTTAAAATTAGAGCTGTAAAAACATGTATATAATTATATATTTTACAGAAAAGTTGTTATATTCTTCCTCACATCAAAACATGAAGCTAATAAAATATTTTTGTTTTGAAATCAGTGGATGAGCAAAATAAAACATTGCTTTGATAATTTACCAAAGTCATCTACACTGCTAGTTTTGTACTGAAGAAAATATGAATCCATTAACCATTGAGGTTCTTGATGTGTATTTAGATTATTTACAATATCTAAGACGATTTTATAGAAGGAGAAAAGTGAGACGATGGTGGAGTAAGCCACATATTCGTAACAATTACACAGGCACACAAAAAAAGTGGACTGTCACAGAACACTGACTATCACATCCTTATGTATTTTGACGTGCTCAAGACGAATCCACTGTCCGTTTAGTTCCATCAACACCTGATTTTGCGTAAATTATACCATAAGGGCGGAAAATTGCGGAAAACTGGATTTATGAAGTCCATCAGTGAATAGTAGAAGGTATTCGAACACAGTTGAGTCATATTCCCATGTATTTTGACTCGCTAAATAAGAAAACACTGTCCATTCGATCCTTTTAGCCTCTGAATTTGTGCAAATAACTATAAGTGACTGAAAATTGCGGAAAAATGCAGAAAATTGTGGATAACTGATATCATGAATATCATCAGTGGTATTCCTAAACCCTTTCACCTTAAGCCCTTAACCCTTAAACCCTTAACCGTTAACCCTCAAGCCTTAACCCTTAAATCCTTAACCGTTAAATCCTTAACCCTTAATCCTTAACCCTTAAACCCTTAACCCTTAAACCCTTAACCATTAAACCTTTAACCGTTAAACCCTTAACCCTTAACTCTTAAACCTTAAACCGTAAACCTTTAAACTCTTAACCCTTAAACTCTTAACCCTTAAACCATTAACCCTCAAACCATTAACCCTTAACGCTTAAACCCTTAACCCTTAAAACCATTGTGCACTTGCTTAAATGTTAATGAAAAAAAAGTTATTTATACTTTTTTTCATTTATAGCAAACTCTTTTATTCTTAAACGATCTGTGCAACGGGTCTCTGACTCTTTTAATATTTAAAGTTTCTCTTTTTAACATTCAACTGTAGTCCGCCATCATATTTACACCCCACACGCCTTGGTATCTTCTCTCCATTACTTTCAAATCTTGATGAAAACGTTCACCTTGCTCCTCACTGTAATCACCTAAGTTGTCTGGTAAGTACTCCAAATGATAATGCAAAAAATGCAATTTAACACTCATCAAACAACCTAATCATTGGCAGTTATCGAGCAAATCATTGACAAGTTCTTCATAGTCCTGACTTTTATGATTTCCTAAGAAGTTTTCAGCAATACTTTTAAAACTCAACCAGGCTGATTTTTCTATCTCATTCATGTGATGTATAAAGTTTTGATCTTTAAACATTTTACGGATTTGCGGTCTATCGAAAATACCTTCTTTTATTTTGGCATCACTGAGTTTTTTAAACTGCTTACGTAAATATATGAAACATTGCCCTTGTTTGTCCAAAACTTTTGTGAATTGTTTCATTAGGCCTAGCTTTATATGCAATGGAGGAAGAAGAATTGTTGACCGTTCGATCAATGGTTCTCGAATAATGTTGTGACTACCCGGATTCAGTGCACTTCTATTTGGCCGTTGTTTTTGTTCGTAATGCTTCACAAGATCCCTACTATCCCATAGGCACAAAAAACGTGGGAACATAGTGAATCCTCCCTGCTGTCCTAGTATGATAGAAATGATTTTTAAATCCCCGCAAACTTGCCACTTGTGTTCTGCATAATTAATTTTTTCTATGACGTATTTCATATTTTCATAAAATTCTTTGAGTTTAGAAGAGTGAGCTATTGGAATTCTCGCGTACTTATTTCCGTTGTGTAATAGAACTGCTTTTAAGCTGCGTTGTGAAGAATCTATGAAAAGTCTCCATTCATTGGGTTGATATACGTTTGCTTTCATTTCATTTAGCAGACCTCTAAGGTCCATACAATACACTAACTTTTTATCTTCATCGAGAGTAAAATATTTCCGGAATTCTTTTTTCGGCTCTCTATATATGGATGATTTAGTCCCAGGTTATGTCAAGCCTCGGTTTATAAGTACTGAGGCCATGAATACTCCAATATCTTTCGATATACCAGTATCTTGAATAAAATCGCTTAACTCCTTCTGATTAAAAGGTTTTTGATCTCGTTTCTTACCAACTGAAACGTACTCGTCGTCACTTTCGGTTACTTCACTTACACTGTCTTCGGTTTGCTCACTTTCGGTCTCTTCATCTTCGTATTCCTCAATATTATCTGTCGATGTCATCTTCATCTAACTCGCTTTCTTTAGCATCTTGTTCATTTACTTCCATTGATTCATGACCATCAAACAAACTTTCTTGCATTTTCTCTTCATCAGGCTCATTGACGTGTAATTTCAAAACTGGTTTCGTCATTGAAGATACGCTTGCGTAATTTATCTTTAATTTAGTCTTTGCGGTGAAACCACAAACCACAGTCATGCAAAAGTAGCAGTCCTCGCGTGTTTGTGTTTAACGCCATCTAGTTGGTGTCAAAAATTTTATTCCTCTTACTTTTATCACATTTAAATTTTTTCCATCGATTTAACATCTGCAGACAAGTGACACACATGATTTGTGGGGCCCACGTTGTGTCTTCTGGAAGGATCTCTACGCCAAAACATTCAAGAAAAATCTCTCTATTCACATTTGTAATAAATCTTCGGTATTTTTGAATCTCAAATTGACCACACAAGTAGCAAAAAATAATTTGATCTTTATTATACTGGTGATTTGCGATAAGGCTGCTTGTAGTATTGTACCCAACGCAGGCCAAGTCACCCACCTGTGAAGAGCTGCGGTCACATAATGACGATGTCTGCGGGCCCACTTGCTCACCCTGACCAGCCACCGATACTGGATTTCCGAGTTCCTGCATCGTAAAAGATACATTGCTTGTACCTGCCATGACGGCTTAAAACTTCCCAGAGATCTTGTCAGAATTTTAAAATAAAACTGGGTAAAAAAAAAAACAAAATGTTTGCAAAAGATATACTGTTGCCCGCCGTCACCGCGTGGAGGTACTCTAGGTGGAGGTATAAGCAACGTATCATTTTTACACACGGTTACCACTTAGCTTATGTTAGGTACAATGCTACAAAAAGCCTTATCGTAAATCAGAAGTGTGATAAAGATCGAAATATTCTTTATTATTTGTGTGGTCAGTTTGAGGTGGAAAAATACCGAAGATTTATTAAAAATGCGAATAGAGAGATTTTCTTCAATACATAGAAATTCTTACAAAAGACACAACGCGGGCTCCACAAGGTATGTGTAGTAGTTAGCTGCAGATATTTAATGGATGGTAAAAGTTAAAGTATGATATATTTTTTTCATTTTTACAGCGAACAACAAGCAGCAACCACAAACACGCGGAGGCTGCTGCTCCTACACGAATGTGCTAAATGGTTTCAATACCAACATTAATTCAAAGATTTAATTACGCAAGCATATCTTCAATGACGAAACCGATTTTCAAATCACAAGTAAATGCGTCCGAAAAAGACAAAATAAAAGAAAGTTCTTTAGATGGTCATAAATCTATGGAAGTATATAAGCAAGGTACAAAGGAAAGAGATTTACACGAAGATGACATGTATTGAGGAATACGAAGAAGGCAAAAACGAGCAAACCCATATCAGTGCACGTGAGGTAAATGAAAGCGATGATAAGAACGTTTCAGCTGGTGAGAAACGATTTCGAAAATCCTCCAATCAAAAGGAGTTAAGTGATTTTATCCGAGATACTGGTGTATCGAAAGATATTGAAATTACGTCCTCAGTACTTATAAGGCGTAGCTTGGCACAACAAAAGACTAAATCATTCATATCTAGAGAGCAGTAAAAAGAGTTAAGGAAATATTTACTCTCGATGAAGATAAAAAGTTAGTATACTGTGTGGACGTTAGAGGTCTCGTAAATGAAGGAAAGCAAACGTATATCAACTCTATGAATGGAGGCTTTTCATAGATTCTTTGCAACGTAGCTTGAAAGCAGTTTTGTTACACAGCGGAAATAAGTACGCGAGCATTCCAATACCTCGCTCTACTAAGCTCAAAGCATCTTATAAAAATATGAAATACGCCTTAGAAAAAAATAATTAATTATGCAGATCACAAGTGGCAGGTTTGCGGGGACTTAAAAATCATTTTCTATCATACTAGAATAGCAGGTAGGATTCACTGAGTTCCCATGTTTTTGTGCTTATGGGATAGTAGGGATCGCATGAAGCATTATAAACAAACAGAATGGCAAAATAAAAATGCACTGAATCGAGGTAGTCACAACGTTATTCGAGAACCATTGATCGAACGGTCAACAATTCTTCTTCCTCCATTGCATATAAAGCTAGGCCTAATGAAACAATTCACAAAAGTTTTGGACAAACAAGGGCAATGTTTCATATATTTACGTAAGCAGTTTGAAAAACTCAGTGATGCCAAAATAAAAGAAGGTATTTTCGATAGACCGCAAATCCGTAAAATGTTTAAAGATCAAAACTTTATACATCACATGAATGAGATAGAAAAATCAGCCTGGTTGAGTTTTAAAAGTATTGCTGAAAACTTCTTAGGAAATCATAAAAGTCAGGACTATGAAGAACTTGTCAATGATTTGCTCGATAACTGCCAATGATTAGGTTGTTTGATGAGTGTTAAATTGCATTTTTTGCATTCTCATTTGGAGTACTTACCAGACAACTTAGGTGATTACAGTGAGGAGCAAGGTGAACGTTTTCATCAAGATTTGAAAGTAATGCAGAGAAGATACCAAGGCGTGTTGGATGTAAATATGGTGGCGGACTACTGTTGGATGTTAAAAAGAGGAACTTAAAATAGAGGTATTAAAAGAGTCAGAGACCCATTGCACAGATCGTTTGAGAATAATAGGGTTCGCTATAAATGAAAAAAGTATAAATATCTTTTTTTTTTCATTAATATTTAAGAAACTGCACGATGGTTTTAAGGGTTAAGAGTTTAAGGGCTAAGGGTTTAAGGGTTTAATGTTTAAGGGTTTAACGTTAAAGGGTTTAAGAGTTAAGGAATACCACTGATGATATTCATGATATCAGTTTTCCACAATTTTCTCCATATTTCCGCAATTTTCAGTGACTTACAGTTATATGTACAAAATCAGAGGATAAAAGGATCGAATGGACAGTGTATTATTATTCGGCGAGTCAAAATACATGGGAATATGACTCAACTGGGATCGAATACCTTCTACTGTTCACTGATAGACTTCATAAATCCAGTTTCCCGCAATTTTTCGCTTTTATGGTATAATTTACGCAAAATCAGGGGCTGATGGAACCAAACGGACAGTGGATTCCTCTTGAGCACGTCAAAATATATAAGGGTATGATAGTAACTGTTCTGTGACAGACCACTTTTTTCTGTGGGCCTGTGTAATCAATAAATAATATCCTGGACACCCAATTTTTACACTATTTTGCAGATTAGGGCTTCATAGTACAACATGTATAACACGGAAAAACTCATGTGCATAAAATGTGGGCCTGCTACGCAGTTGAGAATCTGAGTGCGCGATATCTACATGCGCTCGGCAGTCAATACAGTTTTTCCGCGACTCTGACTCCTTTATGTCATTCACCTTAAGGGGTTATATCTGGTTGGAGCTCAAAAAAAAAAGGCCTTTTTTCATATTTTTTTTGAGCTCGTTTTTAAATTAGCATAAATAAATAATATATGAATCTGTTAAGCAACTCTTTTTTGGGAATATAAAAAAATTTTTTTATTGGTGAAAATTTACAAAATGGCGGCTATTTGTCAATAAATGTAAAGCAGTATTTGAAAAAGTATCTCTGCGGCACGCAGTAGAAGTCCTCTGGTTCACCATCTGGAACAATAAAAAAATTTTTTTCATATAAACATGAGTTTTGCGGTTGAAGTACATACGATTATATTTTTAGGAATTTTTTTCGCAAAATGGCGGTTGTTCAAACAAAAAGTTGCGTTTTCGACGAAAAAAATCGACTTAAATTGTTTATAACTTTTTTAATTGTTTATCGATCGTTGAAATCGTGTGTACTTAAACAGATAATCTAATGAAGAAGCTGCAGTTAAAATTTCAAATCAATCGGATGAAAACTCATCGAGTTTTACTGCGTGCCGATTTTGAAAACTTGGTTTTACTGCTTGGTTTTAAAACTTGGTTTTAAAACTTGGTTTTACTGCGTGCCGATTTTGAAAATTTGTCTGAGTTTCTTTCATGTTTGGACATTATTGATCATAAATCTAGGGATGTTTTACCATACTTTAAGCCAATAAAAAAAAAATGGAAAAAAAAAGAATTCCAACCAGATATAACCCCTTAAATAATCGGTAATTTTAGGCTCTTCATTTGTCAACAGAGCATGGCGGGAAATGGAAAAAAAATTATTGGGTATTTATAACTTTAAAATGTTTGTTTACCAAAATAATTTTATTGAAAATTAACATTTGGCTTAGCCAATATCTCAATTTTTTAGATAAACTAGTACAATATAACTTTGAAAGATTAATTTATGATACTAGCATTGCGAAGTTCACTGAGAATAAAACGGATTTCACAGTAGTTAGCCCTTATTCCCATGCTTTGCTCAGTAAAGAGTACTCGTAAGCGATCAACTAATTTGTTAGAATCATTCCAGACGTAGAGTTCGTATGCAGTTGTAACATCTACTTGCGAGATTTTGGGAAGAACGTCTTCATCTTCATCATCACTAGTCCACTGTCTCTTTTTACTTTCATGTTGATATCTCCAATTAATAAAGTTATAATTTTTTTTATCATGAATTCTTCTAGGTGAATATTTATTGGTTGATAAATCTGATGCATCTTCACTAGAATGATCAGTTTCGTAATAATTATCGGTCTCATCAGAAGTTGGAAGATACGAGTTAATTCGTATATCAACAGTTATGAGCTTCTTTAGAGGATTGACTAATGGTTCAAATATCTTTTTCGCTGCCACTGGATTAGTTTGTTCAACCCTTTTACTTTTCTCTCTTGCGTTTTCTACTTCGTTAACATTATCTTCTCGAGATAATGACGAGATACTTTTTACAGACGACTTTTCGTACATTGGAGCAATAAAATTGTAAAATTTGTTACTCTTTAGTTTTCGAAACGACTCATTCACGCAATAGTGCTTTTTGTGAGCGCTCGAATCTTAAATATTTTTTATGTCATAGAGTGACATGTTTTTTATGTCATAGAGTAACACCTTTTCTTATGTCATAGAGTGACATATTTTTCATGTCATAGAGTGATACCTTCTTTATGTCATAGAGTGACACCTTTTTTATGTTATAGAGTTACACCTTTTTTATGTCATTGAGTAACACTATTTTTGACTTTATGTCATAGAGCAACACATTTTTGAATTTTTATGCTATAGAGTAACACCTTTTTGAACTTTTATGCCATAGAGTAACACCTTTTTGAACTTATATTCTATTATAGGGTAACACCTTCTATCTCATACAGTCAAAACTGTTTAAACTTTGTTTCATAGAGTAACACTATTTTATGTCATAGAGTGACAGGTTTTGATGTCATGGACCTTTTTCATGTCACAGAGTGACACCTTTTTGCTTCTCCTAGAGGAAGCTTTGTGATAGTAATTTTTTGAGTTGTTGTAAAAACATGTTATAATTGATATTCGAGGTGTTAGGAACCAAAATACATGATTTTTGAAAAATGTCTGTATGGATGTGTGTGTGTGTGTGTGTCTGTGTGTGGTGTGTGTGTGTGTGTGTGTGTGTGTGTGTGTGTGTGTGTGTGTGTGTGTGTGTGTGTGTGTGTGTACGCCTGGATCTCAGCTTCTACTCGATCGATTTTAACCGGACAGGTCTCATTCTTTTTGTTTTTTTTTGTGTGATGGCGGGTCAAAAATCCGTTTTTTGATTTGGCTGATTCGTTTTCATTTTATTTCGAATTTTCGATTTTCTCAAAATTGTTTTTGGCTTTTTTTCAATGATAGAATCGAGATATTTAAATCTAATGGGTAGCATTCGAAACAGCGTAAAAAAACCTATAATTTAAAAAAAAAAATTTCTCTAGCTATCCCGGTTCTCTTATTGACAAAAATGTTTTTTTTTTAAAGCTTATAACTCCGAAACTAAACGGTCAATTTTTTTGAGAAAAATCACGATAATGCAGAATATAAATAGCTATAAGCTCTAAAAATTTGAATCCATTCTTTTGGTTAGTTTTTGAGAAAAAATTGACTTAATCGCTTTAAAATTCCCTGTAGAGGTAGATTTTGTATAGTTCTCAGTCGAGTTCTTTGGGCAAAATGATTGGTCTAGAAATTTCAGAGATATTTGAGGTTAAATTTTTTTAACCTTTTTTTCAAATCGTAATTTCTCGAGAACGGTTCTATGTATCTGGATCGGATGGGTAGCATTCTATATTTTCTAAAAAAATTAATTTTCCATCTATGACGGTTCTTTAGTTATCATCAAAAACAAAAACATGTTTTTTTTTTTAAACTCATAACTCCAATGATGTGTAACAAAATGAATTAAAATGTTTAAAAATTATATCTATTATAATCTATTATAATTATGAATTATGCATTATGAATGGATTATATTCTGCATTATTATAATTTATTTGTGAGTTATGAACTTTTTTAAAAAAATACGTTTTTGTTAATAACAAAACAACCGTGATAGCTATTTGCTTTATTAAAATATAGATATTTTACTTCTATTTCAAATGATAACTTTATTTATCAGCTCAAAATTTATATAAATTTGATATAAATAAATAATAAATGAAGAAATAAATTTAAAAATTAACAATTTTTAATATTCATAAATGAATTTAATTATAATTATGCAATACATTTTTTAAAAATTATAAATTTTGTTATTAAAAATTAATTAAAGGAATCAACAAATTACGGTTGAGGAAGCTACGGGCCAATGAATTGGCAGCGGTTTCTTATGTCACAGAGTAACACCATCTTTATGTCATAGAGTGGCACCTTTTTTATGTTATAGATTTACACCTTTTTTATGTCATAGAGTAACACATTTTTTATGACATAGAGTAACTCCTTTTTTATATCATAGAGTGACATGTGTTTATCTCACAGATTACCACCTTTTTAATGTCATAGAGTTACACCATTTTTATGTCATATAGTGACACTTTTTTACGTCATAGAGTAAGTCCTTCTTTATGTCATAGTGTGATCTGTTTTACGTTATAGTGTAACACCCTTTTTTATGCCAAAGAGTGACACCTTCTTTTATGTTATAGAGTCACATCTTTTTTATGCTATAGAGTAATACCTTTTTGAACTTCTATGCTATAGAGTAACACATTTTTGAACTTTTATGCTATAGAGTAACACATTTTTATGTTATAGAGTTATGTTAACACCTTCTATGTCATTCAGTAAAAACTTTTTAAATTTTGTTTCATAGAGTAACACCTTCTTTATGTCATAGACTAACACCGGTTTCATGTCATAGTGTGACACCTTTTTTATGTCATAGAGTAGCACCTTCTTTATGTGATAGAGTTACACCTTTTTTATGTCATAGAGTAACACATTTTTTTGTCATAGTGTAACTCCTTTTTTATGTCATGGAGTGACATAAAGAAATAATTCAGTCAATTCTGACAAGATCCGTTGGAAGCAAGGGTAAAAATTCAAAACTACAAAGGTGTTGTGTAGTCCAATGCGACGTTTCGTCGACGGGTTTGTCGACTTTAAGTTTAAAAAACTTAAGTATGGTTATACATATAATACGCACCAAAATTGCTATGAAAAATTACCAAAATTGTCTTTACCGTTTAACAAAGATTTTAATAGTCTATCTAATATGTTAAAATCTTATAATAGTTGTATAATCCCATTATTGAATAAAAGTTTGTCTTCGATCATTCGGTTAGGCAAAGACATAACCAAAAAATGGGATCGTACTAATGTGGTGTACAAATTTGATTGCCTAAATTGCTCTGCTACATACATAGGAGAACCTAAAAGATCGTTACACACACGCATTAATGAACATAAAATAAACAAAAATAAAGAGTCTGTTGTCAGTACACATCGATTAGAAAACAAACATGAGTTCGATTGGGAAAATGCATCCATCTTAGATTTTGAAAGCAATTACAAAAAAAGACAGATTTCGGAAATGATCTATATAAAAAGCAATCAAAATAGTATTAATAAAAAGGAAGATATCCAAAGACTAAGTACAATGTATTTTCCTATTATTAACGAACTTGATGCTGTATAACTCTTTATGTAAACATCGTCCAGCGTATATAAATACAGTGTTGGTGTTATTGTTTTCAGTCGAGAATAACATCTGATCGACGTAGGATATATACGGTTATAATTTCGGTAATTTTGATCTTTGTATTTATACTTTGTTGCTTAATTGTCTTTAAAAAAAAGTTTTATATGTTAATTTATTTCTGTGTTTTGAATAAAGGCCTGATGAGGTTGGAGTACTAAGCCAACGTAACGTTGCCAAAAAAGAAATAAGATCATTTCATTTTGCCTCCAAAGATCGTCCTCAACTATTTAAGAGAGTTCTTGTGTCTGGTGAGATAGCGGGAGAGTTTATTTGTGTGTCTGGTGTGATTTCGGGAGAACTTATGTGTTACGGCTGTATCAAGGAGAAATTTGTGACGATAAAGGGGCGCCCAAGTCAAGCTGCACAAAGGTAAGTATCCACAAAGGTGAGTCTAGACATAGATGGCCACGACGAGGAGGTATCTCCGGGCCTCGTGGAGTTTGACCGTAAGTACACGTTTTCTATTAAGGGTGATGCTGGCGCGAACGTGTAGAAAAAATTGCGTGTTTCAAAATTCGAATTCGAGAAAGTGAAATTCTATAGAATATCGGGTAGTTAATGGCGCGTGTGCATTTTGTAAAAACTGAAATTGGCGTGTGTGTTGCGTGTGAGAATAATGGTGTTGAAAACCGTTGAAAAATTCGGGGAATTCAGTGCGCGAAAATTTGGGGCGCGCATGTTTCAACAGGCATAACCGCCTGACGACCGAGTGAATTTTGCTCTTCCCGGAATCGGTGAGCGCGTACCGGCCGAGCGCGCTCGCACGTGCCGCGGGAGGGGAAGGCAGGCATGGCAGGAGAGTGAGAGAGAAAAGACGATCGCCGGAGAGGGGATATTACTCTCCTTGCGTGCTGGCCCTTGGGTCCGTGTCGCGCTGCCGGCGCACAGTGGTCCCAAATGCACCTTTACTGGTATTTTGCCCGCTTCAAGCGAATTTTTCACGGATCAAAGGAATTCAAGCGGGATATTAAAGCTTTTATAATTTAGAATTAGAAGCCACTACACACAAGGGTGGCAACCAGCCCTATTTATTATTAAACAACCCCTAAACTTATATAGACATTTTTACATTTTAGAAAGTAAGTATTTTTACATTTTACAAAGTATCTCCTGTAACCGAAAACATTAATTATGAATATACATATATATTATATACATATATTATATATATGTGTGTGTGTGTGTGTATCTCTGAATGTGAGTTATAAATATAACATATATTATAAATTAAACACTGACAGCAAACAACATATAGGTTTCGATATAAGTTTAGGGGTTGTTTAATAATAAATAGGGGTGGTTTCCCCTTGTGTGTAGTGGCTTCTAATTCTATATTATAAAAGCTTTAATATCCCGCTTGAATCACTTTGATCCGTGAAAAATTCGCTTGAATCGGGCAAAATACCAGTAAAAGTGGATTTGGGACCACTGTGCGGCGCGTTCGTCTCAGCGCTCACGTCCGTGTATGTGTGCTGCGCGAGATGTGTGTGTGGCTCGCGCTTACGATGATGGGTGGCTGTTCATAGCTGGCGCGGTGTCGCGCTATAGCTTCTTATGCGATAGTACGCGAGGCTGAAATAAGGTGTGATCTCGGGGAGTTTGGTAGTTTTATCCACGCGCTAAAACGTAAATGCGTATATGCGTTTTGTCTGGATTTATACAGCATGTATAATATCGCATTCTCAAGTAATGCCTGATGTAACAGTCGCACGGCTTAGCAAATGCGGTGGGTATGTATAGGTGAGGGAATTATGTTAGCCGTCGGCCCATGCGGTCTCTCGCGTCTGTATGTACGCATAGCTGGCGGCGCACATGCGCGGATACTTCTGCCTTGCCGATCCTGAGGCAGTCTCTTTGAATTTGCACAGATTAAAGCTGTTTTGGCGAGTTTGGATTTTTGAAAAATAAAATCAATTGATTAAACTAAGCTAAGGCTTAAACATTTCAGCGAGCGGTGTGCTGCTGGATTTATGAGAGTACTTGACGCGTACTCTCAAGCTTAATGAAATACGCGCTAATAATGATGTTACCTCAGAGGTCAATTAAGAGTCGCTGACTCTTATACTATTGTCAGGAAATGCCTATGAGACTGGTGAGTTTCTTAAGGGGGTTTCACCTAAAACGCTTTTTCTTAGAAATTTCTCTCAATTTTGACCAGGTGTTGATAATAATATTTCCTATAAGATATTTCTATCTAAAAACTCCCAACGGTTTAGTTCTCGAGATATTAAATATCAAAGTCGCGTATTTTAACAGAGCGCCTTATAGGAGGGCCCGCGCGAAATGAACGTTTTCGTTTGTAACTCGAAAAGTTTTGTTAGTAATTTTTCTAAAAACCGACATGTTATTAATGACATCTATTAGAACAAGACATTAAAATCTGAGAAAGCCCAGCGGTCTCGTTCGTGAGATACGTTAATTGAAAGTGCGGAATATCAGGTTAGATTTCACGCGCGCGTGAGACGTATGCATGGCGAGGGGGAGAGAGAGCAGGAGCACCGCTGGCGCGCACGCTTGCTGCGCACACACAGACAGGCATCTCTCGGTGTCTGTGCTCAGTTCCGTAACAAGCAACTCTCAACAGAATGAGAGGGGGAGCGCATACGACAGCTTGTACGCGTCGCACGGGGCGCCGTGCTCTGTGGGTTCGGGCCTCGTTGGTAAAACCCCCTTAAGATGAGTTGTGATGAGTTAAGGAGAGAATATGAGTAAAGAATAAATTACGCATGCATGCTCTATAAGTGCAAGTGTATTATAGGCCGGCATATAATCACACAATTGCTAATTTGCATCGAAGAGCATGAATTATAAATGCATCCTATAGATTCCGGGTTGAGCTGGGAGTGAGTGCTTGTGTTCGATATCTCATAACCGGCTCTCTTAGGGTGGGTATGGAAGAGTTCTTGTGTTCGGATCCTTGTGTGTCCACTTGTTTTAAATTCAGCCATACTTGTGTTCGGTCAACTGATTCCTTGACACCTTATTTTTGGTGTATATGGTTACATGTATATATTTATAAATGGAAAGCCTGGTCTACATAATTTTTATGTCGTATATAGGAAAAATGATGCTTACCTCAAGTCAGTGGGATGGCCTGTTGCAATGGTGAGAAGAGAAAAACGTCAGCGTACAAACCATTAAATATACCAAAAATAATACTAGAATCTCTTATTTTAACTCCCGAGGGCGAGATAAAAGATGATAAAAATTTGGCAAAGTTTAGTAGTGAAGATGAGATGATAGATGAGGAGACTGGTGAGAAAGGTGAGAAAGATGAGGAAGCAACAGGCGGTGAGAATAACAGAGATGAGAAAAACGATGAGAAAAGAGTAAACATTCCTGACAGTTTACTCCGGGAGTTTGAAACTACTCATAAAATAATTAAATCAGGTGAACCTTTGCCAAATATTACTAGAAAAGCAGTAAGTCAAGGTGGGTGATTTAATTAGTACTGTGAAAGAATTCTGCCTTGTCTCAACCAATACTATGGAGTGTTTTAATAGCACAACGAAGAAAGACAATAATAAATTCGAATTTAACAGGAGAGAAGGAAAGAAAGAAAGAGAGAGAGAGAGAGAGAGAGAGATATATATAAATAGATAGATAGATAGATAGATAGATAGACTTTTATTCACCTCAGCGGCAAAAAATAAAAATACAATGAAAATAACAAAAATATAAGGTCACAAAATATAAGGTAAAAAAAATTTAAGGTCACAAAAATAACAAAAATATAAGATCACAGTGTACACAGTATCAAAGTTTTGTATCCCTGTTGAAAATATCCACGCGGATTTCTACGTGGATTGACATGGATTCCACATGAATTCAAATGTATATCCGCGTGGATCATCCACGCGGATATCCATGATGAAAATCCATGTAGATTATTGGAAATCCATGTGGATTCTGAGAAACGAACCCGATTTGAAAAATCCACGTGGATTTGTTCGAATCCACGTGGATTCCAACTAATCCACATGGATGTAGACAATCCGGCTGAAAAAATTCATATGAGACTCACTTGAATCTCACGTGATTCTCAGGTGAGTCTCATGCCAAATTCTCATGTAAGTCTCATGTGAGTCTCATGTTTCCACTAACAATTTTAAATGAATTAATACTATTTTTTATTGTAATTAATTGTTTAAATTAATTTAATCGTTTTAATTTATTTTCTAATATGAAATTAGAGATGTAAATAAAACTCAATGAAAAAATAAAACAGATGTATATATTTTTAAATGTTTTATTTTATAAAAGTATAAACATATGTATTTCGGTACAAATAGTATTTTCACCACCCCGAATATGGCCAAATAGAGCGTATGCCCTATTGAAAAAAATCTTGTGATCAATTACATGATTTTTTCCAAAATCCGGGAATATGCTCTGCTTGATATATAACTCAATTTATTTATTATTTAGCAGTTTAATACTGCTTATAAATGAAGAATAACAGTTTAATGAAACTTCGAACGATAATATATTATCGTGCAAATGTTTCACTAGAATGTTAGTATAATTATTTGCAAGTATTACATTTTAAAAAATAATCAATTTAATTAAAAATATAGAATTAACCTTATTATTATAACAATTGTAATGTACTGACACAACTGTAAGTAAATAATAGAGATATGTAACAAGACATGTAACATACTTGCAACATTAGAATAATGTTATTGATGATATTTTGCTTAATGTGGAAAAAGAAGAAACGATGTTCAACGAGCCTCGTGCTCGCGCTCTCGACGCCGACCCGTGATAGCAAATTCACACGAGGCCGGCACCGAGCGCGCCCACGTGTACTCGATATTAGTAGATACCGCAAGAACAGTCACGATGGCGACGGCGACATGGCGCGCGAGGAGGCGACGTCTTGGCGATGTTGTCCCGGATGACAGAACTCAGCTGAAATTTCGCGTCAAGCCTCATATAACAGAACAAAGTCCAAAGTATCTTACAAATTTGTGCCCTGACTGGTCTTGGTGAATTCACATATAGTTATAAAAGCACTTCACATATGAAAGAGTATTGACATGTGGATGGCTTTACTATAGTTTATAAATTTTAATCGATTTTTAAATAAATTGTTTGTACATTCATTATTTTATTTCATATAATTGAGGTTTTTTGTCCACCACTCACTGTTATAGTCTAATATACATTATAAAATATTTTAAATTATATATTTATTCATTTTGTTATTCTGTTATAGGTACATCTCCTTTGAGATCCACAATTCAGTTGTTCGTTGATAGATTTATGACTTGGGTGGCTTTAGCGTAAGAAATATATTTGGACCCAATGAACTAAATAATATTGTAGATCTCTTATACAAGAGGACCAAAATCAACTTTAACCATGTGCAAATTGTAGCTAAAGAGACCAAGTACCTATAAGCATACAACATTTTCTAATTACATAGAATATTTTATATACTCATAGGTAGTGCCTTTAGTTACAACTTTTATTAGTCGATAAGTCACTTATGGGCTGGGTGACTTTATCGCAGGAAATATTGGGATTATATGGACAAAATACCTTGATCATATTTGACTATAACAGTTATGACATGTACGTATTACTTTTACAAATAAAATTTTTATTTAACATAACATTTTTACAAAATCATACTTAAATTTTCTTTTATTTTAAAATAATGTTTTAATAAAATACTTCACCATTATGGTCACAAAAAATCACATCACATATGATGCGATTAGATCCATCGGGTTCAAATATATCCAGCGGTAAAGTCACTCATCCTGTATTAAGTACTTATAAATGTGGATTTTTTATAATCAATTATGGTATTAATTTATTTATATTAGGACTAGTTCTATGTATAAATGAATATTGTGAAAATGTTTAAATTATACGATGACTCATATTAAATAGTATTGACATGTGCGTAGCTTGGACTGTACTTTCTTTAATGTTATATTTATACATATTCGCAAGTATTTTATACATAATACTATATAAGTTATTGTTATAACATTTACAGCTAAAGAATAAACCCATGCTTTATTGTTTAATGCTTCTTAAGTACTCATAAATGTGGGTTTTTTATAATAAATTATGGTATTAATTTATTTATATTATGACCAGTTCTATTTATAAATGAATAATGTGAAAGAGTTAAAATTATATAATTACTCATATTAAATAGTATTGACATGTGCATAGCTTGGACTGTACTTTCTTTAATGTTATATTTATGCTTATTCGCAAGTATTTTATATATAACTCTATACAATTTCCAATAAAAGAAGAAACCCATACATTACTGCTAAATGATACTTGATCATTAAAGTATATTGTTTTACAGCTTGTTTATTAAATGCAGCAATACATTGAAAGCAAGGCTGATTCTACTTGCACGACAGATTCATAACATCAAACGTCAGTAATGTAGCAATAGGCAAAATGCTACTAGATATTTTTACGCGAATGTTGGTATATATAGCCCGGCTTTTTCATCACAGCCTTCATGGTAACATTATTGACGCAAGCTTAAAAACTTTCATTTAATTGTAAAAAATTGTATTCGTTCCAAGTATCAAGAGCGTAGTGAGTCGGACTCACGCTCCTAACGTATTTTTAATTATAAAAAAAATAAAAAATAACCCTGTCTTTATATGGTAGCACTCGTTTGGTAAGAAACCAGGTGGTGAGAGCTAAAAGAACTCTATAATATTGGAAAGTGAACATTTTATTTGATAATATAATATATCGATGATCCACTCCTCCGTAGACCATAGAACATAAAAAAATCATACGAATCGTATCGTACCTTGCATAATAAACGAAATGCAACAGCGAAAGTAGAGGTACTATATAGCCGCAACCACTAATTGTAAGTTGAGGGGTCTGCGCTCCGCGTGGCCCCATTGCAATATGTCTTATGAACAAGAACCCTCTAACCTTAACCTAACATTTTTCTGTCGTGCAAGTAGAGTCACCGTAAAAACAATATTATATTCATAACATATAGCCTTTTACAAACTTTTACAAAGCTCTATTTTAATGATTAAATAGCATTTAGCAATAATGTATTGGAGACAGGATAGAATCAAAAATACATGAAAGTTTAAGGCCTTACCTAGATATAAACCTGGAGAACATAATAAGCGTGAAGGTGACGGCTAGACTTAACCTACAGGCAACCAGAGGCAACGTCTGCGAGAAACTCAGCATGACCTCAGAGATGACAGCATGGATAGTAGCAGGTCTTTCTTCAAGAAGCCACAATGAACCCTCTCTCTCACGTTCGGACGTCTGTTGTCATAACTCTTGAAGCATAAGCATCTGTTGCAACACGCGGCATTTGATTATGACTGTCGCGCACATGCACTTCCGTACAGGCGTCCCTCTCTCTTCCTCTCTCTCTCTCTCTCTAGTTCTCAAACTCTCAATAAACACATGCGGGCGCTGTAGTCATCAAACAATGTGTTGCAACTTGCGCTCTCGTGTTCATGGGTTACGAGTATCGATTAATGACGTGAAAGAGGGTTCATTGTGGCTTCTTTAAGAAAGACATGCTGCTGGCCTTGCTGTCATCTCTGTGGCCATGCCGAGTTTCTCGCAGACGTTGCCTATAGGTTAAGTCTAGTTGTCAGCTTCGCGCTTATTATGTTCTTCAGGTTTATATCTAGGTAAGGCCGTAGACTTTCATGTCTTTTTTATTCTGGCCTGTCCCCAATACATTATTGCTAAATGCTATTTAATCAATAAAATAGAGCTTACAGTTTGTAAAAGCTGCCTATGAATATAATATTGTTTTTAATGTATTGCTGCATTTAATAAACAAGCTCTAAAACAATATACTTTAATGATCAAGTATCATTTAGCAATAATGTATCGGTTTCTTCTTTTATTCCAAATTATATAGAGTTATATATAAAATACTTGCGAATAAGCATAAATATAACATTAAAGAAAGTACAGTCCAAGCTACGCACATGTCAATACTATTTAATATGAGTCATCGTATAATTTAAACTCTTTCACATTATTTATTTATACATAGAACTAGTCCTAAAATAAATAAATTAATACCATAATTGATTATAAAAAATCCACATTTATAAGTACTTAATACAGGATGAGTGACTTTATCACTGGATATATTTGAATCCGATGGACCGAATGGCATCATATGTGATGTGATTCTTTGTGACCATAATGGTGAAGTATTTTATTAAAACATTATTTTAAAATAAAAGAAAATGTAAGTATGATTTTGTAAAAATGTCATGCTAAATAAAAATTTTATTTGCAAAAGTAATACGTACATGTCACAACTGTTATAGTCAAATATGATCAAGGTATTTTGTTCATATGATCCCAATATTTCCTGCGATAAAGTCACCCAGCCCATAAGTGACTTATCGACTAATAAAAGTTGTAACTAAAAGCACTACCTATAAGTATATAAAATATTCTATGTAATTAGAAAATTTTGTATGCTTATAGGTACTTGGTCTCTTTAGCTACAGTTTGCACATGATTAAAGTTGATTTTGGTCCTCTTGTATAAGAGATCTACAATATTATTTAGTTCATTGGGACCAAATATATTTCTTACGCTAAAGCCACCCAAGTCTTAAATCTATCAACGAACAACTGAATTGTGGATCTCAAAGGAGATGTGCCTGTAACAAAATAACAAAATGAATAAATATATAATTTAAAATATTTTAAAATGTATATTAGACTATAACAGTGAATGGTGGACAAAAAACCTCAATTATATGAAATAAAATAATGAATGTACAAACAATTTATTTAAAAATCGATTAAAATTTATAAACTATAATAAAGCCATCCACATGTCAATACTCTTTCATATGGAAGTGCTTTTATAACTATATGTGAATTCACAAGACCAATCAGGACACAAATTTGTAAGACACTTTGGACTTTGTTCTGTTATATGAGGCTTGATGCGAAATTTCAGCTAAGTTCTGTCAACGGGGACAACATCGCCAAGACGTCGCCTCCTCGCGCGCCATGTCACCGTCGCCATCGTGCCTGTTCTTGCGGTATCTACTAATATCGAGTACACGTGGACGCGTTCTGCGCCGGTCTCGTGTGAATTTGCTATCACGGATCGGCGTCGAGAGCGCGAGCAGGAGGCTCGTTGAACATCGTTTCTTCTTTTTTCACATTAAGCAAAATATCATCAATAACATTATTCTAATGTTGCAGGTATGTTACATGTCTCTATTATTTACTTACAGTTGTGTCGGTACATTACAATTGTTATAATAATAAAGTTAATTATATTGCTTCCTCTTAGCGGAAGCTTTGTAATAGTAAAATTTTAAGTTTCGTTAAATTTCTCTAGAAACATGATTAAAGGTGTTAGAAGTTAGTATCACATTATTTTTGGAAATGTGTGCGTGCGTGCGTGCGTGTGTGTGTGTGTGTGTGTGTGTGTGTGTGTGTGTGTGTGTGTGTGTGTGTGTGTGTGTGTGTGTGTGTGTGTGTGTGTGTGTGTGTGTGTGTGTGTGTGCCGCTTTATCTCCGGATCCACGCGGTCGATTTTAACCGGGTGGGGCTCATTTTTTTTGTTTTTTTATTCTGAATTCGGGAAGAAAACTATTTTTTATGATTCATAGATTCGTTTTTGTTTTATGTCGAATTTTTGATTTTCGAAAAATTTAGTTTTGATTTTTTTTAATGATTGGATTTAAATTTTATAATCGGATGGGCAGCGTTTGAAAGAGGATAAAAAAATCTATATTTTCAAAAAAAAAAATTCTCTAGCTATCACGGTTCTTTTGTTATTAACAAAAACTTGTTTTTTTTTTTAAAAGATCATAACTCCCAATCTAAACGGTCAATTTTTTGGAGAAAAATCATGATAATGCAGAAAATAAATAACTATAATCTGTAAAAATTTGGATCAAATCTTTTGGTTAGTTTTTGAGAAAAAAAATGAAATATGAAAAAAATTAGTTTTCGTTGTCGCTCGATAACTGGAGTAAAATTGACTTAATCGCTTCAAAATTCCCTGCAGGGGTAGATTTTGTATACTTCTCGGCTAAATTGGTTGGGCAAGATGATTGGTCCATAAATTTCGGAGATATTTGAGGTTAAAATTTTGTTAACCTTTTCTTTAAATCGTAATATCTCGAGAACGGCTTCATGTATCTGAATCGAATGGGTGTCATTCGAAAGAGAATTAAAATACCTACTGTAACGGGCGCCGATATACGTTATGAGAATCACGTATACTGCGTTGCGAGATCTGAATCTCGCGCGCTGACACGTACCGCGATCGGCAGAGCGCCGCGCGGAACAAGCCGCAAGCAGGTGGAGAAGAAGACGAAGCCGCCGCGCCGCTGCGAACGTGAGCGCGCGGCCATGTTGTCGACCGTCGTGACACGCAACAAGTCGCGTTTTGGTGAGCCCCGCATCTCAAGTTTTTGTGTGTGTCTGTATCGCGCCTCCACCACTGCAGCGAATCGCGAGACGGCGTCACCACCCATAGGCGGAGTGAGAGCGGCAGAGAGAGAGAGAGAGAGTACGCGAGTGCAAGGACGGGCACGAGAGGGAGAGAGAGGCAGCGTTGAGTAGACTGCGTGCGATGGCTGGCCAGCGACGAGTAAGTAGGCTCTACACTGGTAACAGCGTTTCTTGGTGACGGGAGCGCGAGATCATTCCCCCCGTCACCCGCGAATAAGCGGCTCCGCCGTAACCGCGAGCGTGCGTGTGGTATCGAAAGTCTCGGCCTGGCGGTTATTATTTGTTCGATCATTGTCCGAGTTTCGCGCCCCTTAGCGCGATTAACTTCCAGGAATAAACCTGTTTGTCTTGTTTTATCTTAAATAGTCGAGTCACGAGTATTTATTGAGCGTGCCTTAACCTATGCATGATTTCCCGAATACCGCCCTCTACCCTTTTCAGTTGCTACAGCTAGTCGCAGGCATTGCATCCTAGAGGAACATCGGTAGCGGGAGTAAGTATCTCAATAGCCGCTCGAGAGGTTAGACCGAGCGGAGTTGTACGCGGGAAAGACCGGCTGCGCTGGTAACGCTAGGTCATAGCGAGCAGCCGGTAGTTCACGGGCAGCAGTTGGCAGCAGCGGAAGAGCGCAGCGCCGGTTCTAGTGGAAAGCGGCCTAGGCTTTCTACAATAGAAGCCGGGCTCGTAGGTTCGGAACCTGTGCCGAGGCGCTTCTGCCGGACTACAGGTGATTCTACAACGGTGAGTTGCCCGGGCGTAGAATACGCCCGTATATTACCCCGCGAACCCCTGAGAGGGATTAATACCCTCTCCATAACTGAACCCCGTTACACTACATTACCTAAAAAAATTTTTATTTCTAGCTATCACGGTTCTTTTGTTATTAGCAAAAACGTAAAGCTTGAAAAATGAAGAAAATGAGTTTTGTATATCCAACGATTGCGGGAGTTAAATTGTCTGAAGGGAGTACCTCCGGTAAGTAGCTATTCAAGCGAGTGCACATGCGCGTTCCTAACCTCTAATGTTTGTACAATTTAGAACGAAAGAGAAAAATGTGCGATTTCCCATAAGGCCTGTGTTAAATGTGTGAAAATTGAAATGTTTATAAGTTCTTTCTGACGCTCCTAAAGATCACTAAAATTTAACTGAGCTATTTTTAAACTAAAATCTACCTGTGTGCCAAATTTAAGATTTTTGTAAGGTGTCAATCCCTTTCCGGGGGTACTCCCTTAATTGCTTTAAAATTTATTCTGGTGATAGATGTTGGGTAGCCCTCGGCTGAGTTCTTTGGGCAAAATGATTGATACATAAATTTCAGAGAAAGTTGAGGTTAAACCTTTTGTTTGATATCGTTTTTTTGTTCTGTACTAAATCATTTCGTTCACTCCACATATTATTAATGGATCGGCATATCGCAATGTAATGACCCATCATTCCAGAAGTAAGAGGTGAGACGAATTTAACAATTCCAGAGAGAATCAGCTCCAGATTTCTAGATAATTTTGTATGTGATATAGATATTATGTATGTGAATTTTCATCAAGATTGTACGATTACTTTTTGATATTTAAAAGTTTCCTATTTTACAAAGTCATTTTCTTTGTCGCCTGATAACTAGAGAAAACTTTTTTTTTGAATTTCTTTAAAATTTGGCGGAGATGTAGAGTGTATATTATTTATTATATTTGTTTTTAGAGTAAAAGAATTCGTTTATGAATTTCATAATTATTCGAGTTTAAAACTGATTTAGCCTTCTTTTCAAATCGTAATTTTTTGGATATATCTATACTAGAAAATGGAAATAACACGTGCTATGCGTGCGTGTTGTTCACTTGCTTTTGTTTTTTATTGAGGGTAATTTACAGCGCAATTCACCGATACATGAAATTAAATAGATATGTTTGCGAATTAGACGTCGAGAAATACGTTTAACAATATTTTTGACTGCACTTCGATATTAATCGCGTTTTTTTTTTTAAATTTTATTTGCACGATCAATTTGTGTTCTATTCTGTTAAATTTGCAATTTTGGCTTTAAAAATTACTTAAGTGAATGGGTACTTGTCTGAAAAATCTGTGTAAGGGTAAAGGGAAGAAGAAAAACGAAATTATATATATATATATATATATATATATATATATATATATATATATATATATATATATATATATATATATATATATATATATATATATATATATATATATATATATATATATATATATATATATATATATATATATATATATATATATATATATATATATATATATATTTATATAAGTGTTATTTCTGGGACGAAAAAATGTATGTAACTATTATTTCCGGGACGGGCTGTTATTTCCCGGACGTTCCGGAAAAGAAAAAGATAAATTTACGTTATTTCCAGGTCCGTGCTAGAGTCTATAACCCCAGGGTCCATTATTTCTTTAGTCACTTGTATATAGCAACTCTGAAAGAATAAACTATAGAACACTGTATAATCCCGGAAATAAGGCCTATTCTATTATATATATATTGTAACGGGCTAAAAGCTGTCCTCGATGCGCTATATCTCAACGCGGACTTGCCGTTGAACGGTGCAGCAATTAACAGGCGCGAGCCCTTACTCGTGCCAACCCTCGATGATTAGCGGCCCGTCAGCTCCGTGCTGTTGCTCGCCGTCGGCTGCTCTCAGCAGCAGCGGCGCCTTTTCGCTCCGTTACAACGCGCGACTTCGACGTCGCGTTCTCTCTCGAGCGTGCTGCCCCAGCTGCTCAATTATCACGCGAGTACTACGTACTCGCGACCGCGGAGGCCGGCGGTATTCTTCACCGTGCCACCGAATAGGGAATTAAAAGTAGGATGCGTGAAATAATACGCGAACAGGTAAAAGCAAAGAATTATCTTTATTTCCCCTGGAGGCTGTTCACTATTTACAAGCGCGGCGCGTACTCTAGGTACGCGCCGATTCGGGTGGTGCGCCCGCGCACGCGAAGTACGTGTGTGCGCGGTCGCACACACGTACGCGCAAAAGCGGCTCGCGCCAACGTGGCCGATCGCCGCGCGCGTCGGCGGCCTCGCTCGCTCGCGCGGGTCTCGCTCCCCGGACGCTCGTCGTCCGCGGGGGGAGCACGCGATCGCTTGGCCAGGACTTATCCCCGTAGCCTATAGTCAGGGCTGAAGCGGGCCCTCTCGGCGGTGTCGGCTGCCGTGCGCAGCGGCGTCTCTGTCTCGCTCTCTCTCACTCTATCTTCTTCTCTCGGCCGCGGGGCTCCCGCTCTCTCTCTCGCTCCCGCGAGTCGGCTCGGCCGTAGCTGGCTTCGGCCGCGAAGCTCCCTCTCTCTCTATCTCACTTGTACTCTCGGCCGTGGTTGAGCGTGGCTCTCTCTCCCTCTCTCTCCCTCTCTCTCAGCCACGAGGGAACGCGGCTCTCGGCGCCGTGCAGCGTCTCTCTCTCCTTCGCTGCACTATTGCACCGCTCACTCGCTCTCTCTCTTTCTATCCCTCTCGTGCACTACACTGTGACTCTCTCTCCAAGTCTTCGCGCACGGGAATCGAGCAGCTGCCTTAGCTACGGCAGGAGCGATACTGCCGGGCTCTGTCTCTCGCTCTCCTTCCCCCTCGCGCAAGGTTGTCACGAGTTTTCATTTCGGGGCTCATTGTGTGTCGTAGTTGCGTTCTGTACTTTTCGCACAGCTACACGTGCGAGCAACTACACACACACACACACACGCAAGCCCCCGGAGTACTCCGAGGACAAGCCCGACTCTGCTTGCGAATCCTCATGCCGCAATTGTCGGCCTTGCCTTCTCCAAGGCTGCGGTATGTTTATGTTTTCGGTCGATCTGAGCTCCGTGTTCGCTCACATACACACACAGATGCGCCTGCCGTTACAATATATATATATATATATATATATATATTGTTAATGCTTTTTTTTATTTAAACAAACCCTGTAATAGGCGTCACATGTACATTTTAGAGTTTATATTTTATCTGATATCTTTTCCGCCGTTTATTTATGTATTCATAACTACAGCAGCTCTATGCTATTCTGTTCTTGGTTTGCGTACTGTTTATTATTCGTAACATTGGTTTGCTCGTCGATATTGCAATGGTGATATTTTTTGAATACCTTCTTCGAAGGATACAGTGTTGACGTGGTCCAGATCTTTTTCTTTCTCAGCGTATACAATTTTTGGTGTCAGTTTCTGGCAAAGTAAGATATAACGAAACACATAATCTTGTATATATCACATAATCTTAATGTTAAATCTTTAACCTTTATTTAAACCCTGGATGGTAATCTGTTTCAATATAGTCCCCGGTGTTCCATCGCGCTCTGCGTTTGCACACGTGACCACCGCCTCGACGTCCGCGCTGATTGTCGTGAACGAAAGCAGTACGCTCTGCTCGGCTGCGAGATTAGCCACGCGTCGAGAGTCACTTCCAACTTAGGCCTAATTGCACAAATAACCTCAGCCCCAACATTAACTGTACAACTATATAAATACTTTTTCACCATTTCAATAAAGATACCAGTTTGTTGTGTTAAGTGTGGTGTTGTTTATTTCAACAAGCCTCTGTCCCTGTTACTCGGCCGGAAAATTGCAGTGTTCGCGTAAACATTGGTCCTTCGAGCCGGATCAGAGTGCAGGCAAAAGGACAGAGCCATTAACAACACTATACGGACTAATCATTTGAAAAAGTTGAGTGAGAATCAGTAAGTGCAGCTAAAACGAGCAGAGTTCCGTGCAAGAATGTACACGGGCCACGGAAAGTCGAGACAAGGTTCCTTCCGACTCAGCCGCGAGAAGAACGTTTACTACGGCACTTAGCAGCTGGGAATCAATGCCCCCGCCATACTAAAGGAGGTATTGAGAACGTGAAGAAGCTACCAGACACATCATTTGCCACAGGGCGTTACGTAACCCACGCGCGCGACCAAAAGTAAGTCCGCCATTACACCGTCTAATTCGTCCAGAGCGCGTTACGTAACATACGAGCGCGACACACGCGAAGTCCGCCATTACAGCTCCAAAGCCGGCAAGAGCACGTTACGTAATATACGAGCGCGACACACGCGAAGTCCGCCATTACAGCGCTCAAGCCGGTAAGAGCACGTTATGTTACATAACCTCCGAGCAACACGAGGTGAATCCAACAACGCCGCTCGCGTGAGCGCCGAAAAACTTCCAACGCCACAGCGCTGCAGGATTCACATACAGGAAAAGGAGTACAACAGTCGCTACTAGATTTCCACCCGAACATCAAGTCTCCTCGCGTACCTATAAGCCAGAAGCAGAAGCATCGACCTAGCTGTCGCGCGCCACGGAAAACGCTGTACAGCGATACCGAGCTAGAGGGGACTCGCCGAAACAGTCAACACTGCGCTCAGTTCGACGAATCCTACCGCTACCCATCACGATCACGAGATACTTCAAGGCAGTTACGAACGAGGAGGAAAATATGGGGCACCGCTACCTCTCAAGTCGCTAACGCAGGCACTCTTAAGCAGTGCGTAAAGTTGATAAGTATTGCCTTAACCTAATCTATTTGTACAACACAAGGTACACATGGCATCAGATTTACTCGCTGACCAACTCGCTGCGGCCGAACTCATAACTGCGTTTGAGACGCGCATGCGAAAAACACTGACAGACAGGCGTACAGTCGGCTGATTTAAAACAAACCTCGACACATTCGAGTTATACTGGAAGGAGTTTCGCGAGCGACATTTACAGCTATCACGAGATACGGAGCTCCGAGAAAATGATTATTTTAAAAAGGATCAATTCGGCTCCGTTCAGCAAGCTTACATGCTTACAAAAACTGTTATGCTTAATGCGATAGTACCTGGTCGAAATCAGTCAACAGTCTAAGCGGACGAGGACCACGCTAGCCTCATCGCGACGAACACGACACATCGCTCGCCTCTTCCGCCTATGCAGCTGCCTAAATTCTCCGGAAATCAATTGGAGTGGGAAACATACAAGGAAATGTTCACAGCGCTTGTACATAACGTGCCAACCATTCCGCCGATTTTAAAACTACAATACCTAATAGGATCGCTGATTGGAGAAGCTGCAAATCGACTCAAAAACATCCAGGTAACGGCAAACAATTATGACGGAGCCTGGCGCACCTTGGAGCGTCGTTACGACAATAAACGCGTGCTTCTTACGGCGCATATGACTAACATTATTTCTTGTAAGCCTGCGGACAGAAAGTCTGTTGATGAAATTAATCGAGTTGTAGATGTAATGGAGGAGTCGCGCCGAGCGTTTCGCAACCTCGGTTGCCCGGTCGATCACTGGGATGCGTAGTTCGTTCAGCATGCGGTCTACAAGATTGATCCAGCCACCCGAGAGGAATGGAAAAAATCCTTGGGAGATGCGACGGCCTTCGCTAAGTTTGATGACCTCGTCAAATTCTTGGAAAACCAAACCAGAGCGTTGGAGTCAGCTAAGGCAAATGAATTGCCTGTGAAGAAACAGAGTCCCCCGGAGTCCAACTTCAGCAAAGGGAAAAACGCAAAAACCGTGCACGCTCATGCCGCCACAACTGAGGAGGCATTGAAGAAGAAACGGACGCCGTGCGGCGCCTGTCACGGACAACATTTTCTGACTACGTGCGACCGCTATAAGTCGATGACTAGTGCTCAGAGGACAGACCTTGTCGAGCGTCTTGAACTGTACCTTAATTGTCTGAAACGCAATCACAAGGCTGAAGAGTGCAGATCAGCCGGGCGTTGCTATGTATGCCAGAAAAAGCACCACACGACGCTTCATGCCTTAACGCCAGAGCCAGCCCTCGGTAACAGCGCACAAAGAGCCGGCACGCAAATACAAGTGAACGCGTTCAACACGGTTATGACCACCTCAGACGCGGTATCTACAACTATACAGCCAAGCACCAGGCAAGTACTTCTTGCCACAGCTATTGTACAGCTCCAAAACGAAGAAGGAGGGATCGTCAGTGCAAGAGCCCTTCTCGATCAAGGCGCTGAAATAAGCTTTATCTCTGAGCATCTGGCCCAAGGCTTAGCCCTCCGCCGAAGAAAAGTTCTCGTCAACGTAGTCGGCCTAGGAGAAGCTATGTCAGAGAAGGTTAACGAGTCGGCGACGGTGACCCTCGTATCTTCAAGCTACATGAAATTCAGCACGGTAATGGAAGTGCTCATTATGAAGAAATTAACGCGATCGTTGCCGACGGCTCAACGCGAAGTCCGCCAGTGGACCTACATCCAGGGGCTATCACTAGCTGACCCGACGTTCGATGTACCAGGACGAATCGACTGCGTAATCGGCGCCAACATCTACGGTAAATTACTCACTGGCAACATTCGTCAAGGGTCCGGCAGTGAGCCAACAGCACAAGAAACAGTATTTGGATGGATATTGTCCGGATATACCACCGCAAGAAAGAAGACTAAAGTAATTCCTTTTCGTGTATCTCGCTACACGTTAACATTCAACCGTCTCTAGAAGAACTGATAACAGCATTCTGGCGAACGGAAGAACTTCCGTCGGAGCCAATCGCTTCACCAGAGGACGAGATGTGCGAAAATTTCTTTCCAAATACAGCGAGACGGGCGGAGAATGGTAGATTGATAGTACGGCTTCCATTTAAGCATAGTTCAAAAGGGCTCGGAGACTCTAAGGGCATAGCTGTCTCACAATGGCTCCGCACCGAAATTAGATTACAGAAAAATCCAACCCTCGCGGTGCTTTATAATGAATTTATGCTCGAATATTTACAATTAGAACACATGGAGAGAATCCCAACGGACGAAATTCCTCCTGAGAGCAAGTACTACTTGCCTCACCACGGCATCTTGAAAACCCAAGGCCCAAGTAGCAAGATAAGGGTAGTCTTCAACGCCTCACAACCTACGAGTACAGGAGTTTCCTTGAACGACATCTTACTATCAGGGCCCAAACTACTAGAAGAACTGTGGGTAATATTAACGAGATGGCGTTTATTCCCGGTAGCCTTCATCGCGGACGTTCAAAAAATGTTCAGACAAATACTCGTCGATAAAAAGGACTGCGATCTTCAACGAATAATTTGGCGTCCCTCACCTCAAGACGAGCTTCAGGAGTTTCGATTTCACACCGTCACGTATGGTACTACTCCGGCGCCCTTCCTAGCAAAAAGAAGCCTGCTGTACCTGGCCGACCTTTACGAGCCGCAATACGAGCGGGCTGCTCAAGCCATACGCAGCAACAAGTACGTGGAGGATTTTTCACTTGGAGCTCACTCAGTGACGGACGATCTACAGTTACAACGGGAGCTAGTAAAGCTGCTGGCTCTGGCAGGTATTAGCCTAGGAAAATGGGCATTCAATTACGCTGAGTTAGTGCCTGATGGACGGGCTCCTCTAATAAGTCCAAGATCCTTCAGCCTCGATGAGCGAGTGTCCACGCTTGGGCTCGAGTGGATGCCTGCCACCGATCAACTTCAATTCAAGGTAGTCATGTCCACGTCTACTACAATCATTACGGAGAGAGTTGTACTCTTGGAGATGTCACGCCTCTTTGATCCTTTAGGATGGCTGAGCCCCTTCATAATAAGGGCTAAGATTTTAATGCAGGATCTATGGATCAGCGGCATCAAGTGGGACGACCCGTTGGATTCGGAATTGCGTCGCCGCTGGTTAGACTTGCGCCAGCAGCTTCCGGAGATTGAGTCGATTAAAATTCCTCGATCGATCGGTGGCACGCCAAACTGCACGTTCGAGCTACATGGCTTCTCCGACGCGTCGGAGCGAGGCTTCGCTGCGTGCATCTACTTAGTTGCTCGTGATCTACCAAACTTCTCGTCGCATTTATTGGTCACAAAAACTAAGGTATCGCCAATAAAAACGTTAAGCATGCCCCGGCTGGAATTGTCAGGAGCGCATCTACTTGCCAAGCTGATGAGAGCGGTATTAGACGCCGCTGATTGGACAACGGCAGCCACCTTCTGCTATACGGACGCCACCATAGTGCTCAACTGACTGTCTGGTCATCCCTCTAGATGGACGACGTTCGTTGCTACTAGGACCAGCGATATACTGACGCTACTACCTAGCGTCAGCTGGAAGCACGTGAGAACGCATGAGAATCCGGCAGACATTGCGTCCCGTGGAGCAACACCGTCTGATCTTCGGGACTCATCACTGTGGTTGAAGGGTCCCAGCTGGCTTGAGCAAGGAGACAGACCAAACTCCCCGCCTCGGCCACCAACGAAGAGGATCTTCCGGAGAGAAAGGAGAAGATAAAATACTGCTTTGTGACCCAACCGAAACAAGAAGACTTCACGAAAAGATTTTCTTCTTATCAACGACTCATCCGCGTCGTAGCTTTTATGTATAGATTTATCGATAAAACAAGGCGCGGTTGTACAAGGGACTATGGGTCATGGTTGACCGCTGAAGAAATACAGCGAGCCAAAATCCAGCTGGTTCATATCGCTCAGCGAGACGAATTTGGCGCGGAGATCTCTGCGCTCCGCAAAGGGACGCTGCTACCTCGCAATAGCCCGTTGCGTCTTCTGCACCCAATTCTAGACCCGACCGGAGTGCTGCGCGTAGGAGGACGGCTCGACAACGCGGGACTCCAGCCGCAGGAAGCTCATCCGATTATTCTACCGAAATCTAGTCATCTTACCATTTTGCTAATTCGACACGCCCACGCTCAGACATTGCATGGAGGCCCGCAGTTAACTCGAAGTTATATCGCCAGGAGCTTCTGGATAGTGCGAGGACGTACCCTCGTAAGGAGTGTCATAAACGCATGCATACGGTGCATCCGGTATGCAGCCAAACCAATGCAGCAATTAATGGGGCCTCTACCTTCAGCACGCGTCACTCCAGCGCGACCATTCTCCCGCTCCGGCGTAGACTACGCCGGCCCCCTCAATGTGCGAGTATCCAAGGGTAGAGGCAATAAGTCGTACAAGGGATACCTCTCAATTTTTGTCTGCCTCGTAACTCGCGCAATACACATTGAGATTGTATCCGATTACACAACGGCTGCCTTCATCGCCGCTTTTAAGAGATTTGTCGCTCGACGCGGACGTTGCGACGAACTAATAAGCGACAACGGAACTACATTGCATGGCGCTGATGCAGAGCTGAAGCGTCAATTCACTCAATCACTGTCTAGTCCCGATCTTGCTGCCTACCTGGAAAACGACGGAACTAGGTGGTCCTTCATCCCACCAGGAGCCCCGCACTTCGGTGGCCTATGGGAGGCGGCCGTAAAGTCATCAAAACACCACTTGCGTAGGTTGTTCGGAGACTCAACCCTCACCTATAGCTTCCTACCCTCATGTGTCAAGTAGAAGCATGCCTAAATTCTAGACCCCTCTGGCGATGAGCGAAGACTCCAGGGACTTGACAGCGCTGACTCCTGGACATTTCTTGACGGGCTCGGCACTAGTCGCGCCGCCCGAACCATTTGCATCAGAAGAGCGAGTCGCTTCTGTCAGTGACAGATGGATGCAACTTTCGCGTATGCGCAACGAATTTTGGAAGCGTTGGAAGTCAGAATATCTCCACTCGCTGCAGCAGCGCACCAAGTGGACCACATCGAGAGCCTGTCCACGTGACGGTGATTTGGTCTTGATCATCACCGATAATACTCCCCCTTGTAAGTGGCCTTTAGCACGCATTGTAAGGACTCACCCTGGGAAGGACAATGCTGTGCGAGTAGTGACACTTCAAACCGCTACAAGTACGTTAACGCGCCCTATCACGAAGATCGCTCTGTTACCGGTGCGCTTGGAAGAAGATTCAAAGGAAGAAAATTTACAAGATTCTATCAATTAAAGTAAAGCCAATGCACTTTTTTGTAACGAATGTTAAGAAGTAAACCTAAATTACTTGTAAGTAACTATATTTATAACGACGCCTTACCTATTAAGAAGGAAGTGACTTCTGTAATTCAACTCGGAAACGATTGTAACGATATTAGAGTATCATCCAAACACTCATCGATTCGCTATTAATATTGTACGTCGTACCGACTATACATGTATCAACGCGCTTACACACGTCGAGGCGGGCGGAATGTTAAATCTTTAACCTTTATTTAAACCCTGCATGGTAATCTATTTCAATATAGTCCCCGGCGTTCCATCGCGCTCTGCGTTTGATCACGTGACCACCGCCTCGACGTCCGCGCTGATTGTCGCGAACGAAAGCAGTACGCTCTGCTCGGCTGCGAGATTAGCCACGCGTCGAGAGTCACTTCCAACTTAGGCCTAATTGCACAAATAACCTCAGCCCCAACATTAACTGTACAACTATATAAATACTTTTTCACCATATCAATAAAGATACCAGTTTGTTGTGTTAAGTGTGGTGTTGTTTATTTCAACAAGCCTCTGTCCCTGTTACTCGGCCGGAAAATTCACGCGGTCGCGGAAGACACAGATAAATTGCAGTGTTCCCGTAAACACTTAACACAATCTTAAACTAATTTTATCATAATTTTATCATAATCATTAACATAATCTTCACTATATTAACGATTATAATTGTGTTTAATTTGTATTATTTTTATTTTATGTATAAAACAGTTATTATATTATACACAAGTTATTTGAAAAAAAAAATTTAATTAATGAGCATTTTGTTGATGATAATATAATAATAGGGTAAACGCAACTGTTGTCGGTCACTTGTTTAATATGTTACAGATATTATTACTTAACATCATAAATATTTATTGAAAGGTATTTAAATTATGTGCATTTTCTTTTTTTAATATTTAAATTATCTTCACTCTGTCATTTATTATTAACGAAAATGTGCTCAAAATTATTTAATAAATTTTTCAAATAATAATTGATTTACCAACTTCAAGTTTTAACCACTTATTATACTCATTGAAGAATATATTTGGTTGAAATTTCAAAATATTATTTTTATTTGTTTTTTAAAAAAACAATGTTTTATAAAAAAGTAGAAGTTTTGTTGTCACGCGATAACAATATTAAGAAAATCAACCAATAGTCTTAAAATTTGGGAGAGATACATTTTTTTTATATCTTTAAACTGAATTCCTTGCCCAATAAAATCTAACTATTACGACGAAAGATATTTGAGGTTTAAAATAAAACTAATTGAAAATGTGATAATATTTTTAAAAACTGGATTTATAAAAATATCGGGTTGTCGCATGAGAAAAAGAGTAACAAGAACGAATTCTCGAAAAAAATATATTAATTTATTACGAATATTCATAAAGAAAATTGGGTATGATACAATTAATTATTATTATGAAAAATTAAAAAAAAAATGATTAAATACATTATTTTGAGGAAGCTAAGAGCCAATGTATTGGCAGCGGCTTTTTGAATTAAATTGATTATTTTTTAAAATGTAATACTTGCAAATAATTATACTAACATTCTAATGAAATATTTGCACGATAATATATTATCGTTGAAAGTTTCATTAAACTGTTATTCTTCATTTATAAGCAGTATTAAACTGCTAAATAATAAATAAATTGAGTTATATATCAACCAGAGCATATTCCCGGATTTTGGAAAAAATCATGTAATTGATCACTAGATTTTTTCAATAGGGCACACGCTCTATTTGGCCATATTCAGGGTGGCGAAAATACTATTTGTACCGAAATACATATTTTTATACTTTTATAAAATAAAACATTTAAAAATATATACATCTGTTTTATTTTTTCATTGAGTCTTATTTACATCTCTAATTTCATATTAGAAAATAAATTAAAACGATTAAATTAATTTAAACAATTAATTAGAACAAAAAATAGTATTAATTCATTTAAAATTGTTAGTGGAAACATGAGACTCACATGAGACTTACATGAGAATTTGGCATGAGACTCATCTGAGAATAACGTGAGATTCAAGTGAGTCTCATATGAATTTTTTCAGCCGGATTGTCTACATCCATGTGGATTAGTTGGAATCCACGTGGATTCGAACAAATCCACGTGGATTTTGCAAATCGGGTTGGTTTCTCAGAATCCACATGGATTTCAAATAATCCACATGGATTATCCACGTGGAAATCCGAGTGGATATTTTCAACAGGGAAGGTCTATCACAATTGGTTTAGATACTCAATATAACTCGATTACTTGCAATACGTTGCAGGAAGCACGTCGTACAATATTTACATAATATAATATCACAGTCAGAAAATCACAGGTTTAAGCCTATCGGCTAAGTTTTAAACAATTAAAAATAAAAATATAAAATAAATAAATATAAATAAATATAAATAAATAAATAAATAAATCAATAAATAAGTAAATAAATAAATAAATAAATAAATCCCGCGCCATCACGAAACCGACGCAGATATGCCGTTTGATCGACCATGCTAGGCTGAGAGCTAGGGATCGAGATCGAAAAGGTGCTGACGCACCGCCCTACGGAAACTGGCATAAGATGGAAGGTAGCGTAGAGATGGGGGGAGGGAGTTCCAGAGAATTGCGCCTTGCACCTGCAACGATCCCTCAGCCACTTCCGATTTCCTGGCAGGCTCGACAAGTTCTAGAGGTACTCCTCTAAAATTTGGACGCGGTTTAAAATCCGAAAAGAGTTTGGCTAGATAGCTGGGCTCCTTGATTCGTACGATCTTGTACATCAATACCGCAGTATGATACTGCATTCGCGACTGGACACGAAGCCAGCCTAAACGTTTACGAAAAGGAGTAATATGCACATCCCGCCTCACCCCAAAGATGTACCTCACACATGAATTATCGAGTCGCTGTAATCTAATCCACTGATCGTTCCTTGCGTCTAGGTATACCACTACGCAGTAATCCAAGTGAGGCTGAACTAATGACTCGACCAACCGTTTGCGAAGAGTCTCGGACGTACACGCCCGTATAAACCGCAGGCTACACAGGGCTTTATTGGCTTTCTTTACAACTTGGTTAATGTGCGGTTTCCATGATAGTTTATTATCAAGAATAACTACGAAACGTCGCTACTGAAAGGAACGAGGACTCCAGACTGCATCTCAATACCAGGCAAATTCATATCATTGACGATATTTCCCAGTTTCGAATAAAAAAGAATTGCTTTAGTTTTGCTGGCATTGAGACGAAGGCCAGCCCCCTCTGCCCAATCCGACACGAGCTTTGCTGCTTCGGTAAGTCGAGCTATGTCCTCAGAAATCTTGTCCTTTGTGGTATGTACGTGAATTTGGAGATCATCTGCGTAGAGAATACGTTTAACAGTGGTAAGTCCCAATACGTCTTGGAGTTCATTGACATAGTGGCAGAATAGAAGAGGACCCAGGACAGAACCCTGTGGAACTCCCAGATTTGTTTCCAGGGAGTCTGAAAATTCTCCTTTTTTTGAATTACCAACCTGTGTTCTGCCTTGTAGGTACGACTTGATCCACAGGAGAGCTGACCTGGAGAAGCCTATGAGACGAAGCTTGTTTAGCAGTTTCGATAGAAATATAGTATTGAAGGCTTTGCTAAAATCGAATAGCAGTAAGAGTGTTAGTTGCTTGTTGTCTCTTGCCATTCTAATGTCGTCCGTCAGTTTAAGTAGTGCAGTCTGTGTACTGTTATATCGCCGAAAATCTGTCTGAAGGGGATCAAGTATGTTACTATTATTTAGATACTCCCTGATTTGGTCATGAGCAATCTTTTCGAGTACCTTGGAAAGGAAACAGAGCAATGCTATGGGTCGAAAGTCCGAAACTGAGGATGGAGGTGCAGCTTTCTTAAGCGCAATAATCTGCGCCCGTTTCCAAGGACCCGAGAAAACGCCCTGTGCAAAGGAGTTAAAAATTCTCACAATGTAATTACCAATAGTTGATAGGGCTTTTACTATTACACTTTGTGGAACTCCGTCGGCCCCTCTCGCTTGCGAGGAGAAATGCGATATCGCCAAGACCACGTCGTTAAATGTTACCGGTTCGAATGTAAAACCCGCTTCGCTTGGAGAAAAAATAGTGCCCATTGCATCTTCCCAATTTTCTAGGGGTGAGACGGAAATTCCAGCAAAGTGGCTGTTAAGTTCATCAGATGTAAAGCCTCCAAGATTCTCCTCCTTCCTCTTGGGTAAGAGGCTGAGATTGGGCATCTCCTTCCATATATCCTTGTTATCATCAAGAGCTTCAGAGAGATGTCTTTGCAGAAAGGAATTTCGCTCTTGAGTGATGCGCAAGTCGACCTCGTTGCTGAGCCGAAGAAACTCGTCAAGAAGCGGCACTCTCTCAGTGCGCTTATAACGACGATGGGTAGCATTGCGCTTGTTGATAAGCTGCCTCAACTCAGGACCAAGCCAAGGAGCATATTTGTCATTAATACAAAAAGTTTTTACAGGAGCTAAGTCATCTATTGCGTGATTTAAGTTTGAATTTAGATTATTTAAAGCGTCCTCCAGATCAGATTCTATTTAGTTCATACTTGCCCAGTTACATTGGGACAGCAAGTCATTTAATGACGTCGGGCAGATGTCTTTAAAATTCCTAAAGGCGAAAGATTCTTTAGGTGGCGCCGGTACAAAAAAGTCGGTGGTCACGTCTATAATGGCATGCTTCCCAAAGCTGGGCAGGTGTTCGTTAGTATGTCTCAGTATAATGCCATTCACGTCCGTCAATATTAAGTCAATCCACGCGTGAGTGGTAGGAGCCTTGTGGTGAGTAGATCCCTGCTCAACTATCTGAAGCGAGAGCTCCTTCACCAGATTTTTACCGCTATTGTATCCGCTTCTGGAGAATCAGAAGAGAGGTCCGCGTTGAGGTCACCCATAATAAATTTGGGACCGTAGTCACAACTTAATTTACGGAGCTGCTCAAAGAGGTCTGACTTTTTATCCTTATTTTTACTCTTTCTTTACATAGCAACCTTGGGAGGCCTATAAATTAAACGGACTAGGATCGGGGGCGAGCTACCCTGTTGTACACTGCAGAATAGGTATTCAGGTATACCTAGTCTCTCATCTAACTCAGTGCGTGATGAAGCGAATTTAGTCACAGAAAAATCTTTGCGTATAAACAGGGCAACTCCACCTCCATGGATGTTCCGATCCTGCCACAAAATCGTGTAGCCATTTATTTGGGCGACGTTGTCTTCCACTATTGGGCCCAGCCACGATTCAGGTATGCCAAAGATATGATAAGGGTTGTCGTGCAAGTACAGGTGCAGCTTGTCAATGCGACATCGGAGTGAGTTCACATTAAGAAACCCTACTCTAAGGAAACACCCTCCACCCACCTCCCTCGCCACCATCGATCCTAGTCAAATACGCTGCGCCGACCTGACAGGCAATGCTGCTTCCTGCCTGTTACTATTACTCCCATCTTCACCGACATCCTTATTTCTGGTGCTCATATTAGGCCGATGTTGTATGGAAGTAGACTGATTTGATGCTTGAATTGCATGCAGATCTGCAGCAGACGCAAACACATGTACTCGCTCACCTGCCTTATGCCTAGCCAGAAATCTGCCCTCGTGCTAGATATATTTGAAGCCCAGCCCCAGTGCAATGAGCTTCAGACTTTTGAAGAACTGGAATTTGTCGTGGAGCAACGACTCATTTATGAAAATCTTATATCCTGACATGCAGACCGCCGAGGACTGGCCAAGCTGTGCGGGTTTTATGTCGTTGGTGTTAAGATAATTATTTGCAAGCAAACGCTTGGCCCGCATCACGTCTCTTACTAAATCGGTCCGAGAAAGTTTAACCACGCAAGACGGTGGCGCCTCCATTCCCGCTCCCGATCCCAAGCTATCCCCCGTAGAATTCTCTCCATCCCGGGGCGAGCCGCGGGGCGTGAGGATGCGAACACCTGCAATATTTCCGCGATCGAAGGTCGGGATAACGGTGCTAAGTACTGCGAAGGCTATATTAGTTAGGTCCTCTTTAGAGGCTGTTACATCTAACGCTAAAATTCCTTGTATAACTACTTCACAGTTTTCAGAACACCCGCCGCTAGAATTCACACCCACAGTCCCGCGGGACGCCCCAAGATAGGGGTCGGCCGATACATTATTACAAAATTTATTGAGGGAAATGGCATTTACATTTTTGGTTTGCTCCCGCAGAGCACTTAGGTCAACACTCATATTTTTTATTTGATCTTTCATGATCTTATTTTCCTGCAGTTGACGGTCAGTACGCAGTTCCTCCAGCTGGAAAGTCTGCTTAGCCACAAGTTCATGCAGAGCCGTGATACGCGACACCAGGTCCCTGTTCATTTCTACTGCAGCTGGTTAATGAGACGATTTCATGAGTCGTAATTGGCCACGCAATTACGACTCATGAATGACTTAATCTTGTCGAACTGCCCTTGAAGCATATTAAAATGTTGAAAAAATAAATCCAACGTGCTCTGCGGGATGATCACATTATTCGGCACAAGGGTCGATGTCTGTGTCCCGCTGACACTTCTTCTGCTATCAGATCTGCTCTCAGTGCAGCTGGTGACGTTGTCGACTGCGTTTCTTATATCGCTCTCAGCATCGAGGCTCGATAGTGGCAATGAGATCTCCGCGGAAATCAAATCTCCCGCCAGGGAAGCCCGTTTATCGCTCTGTGCATTGCGCGGCGGCGAGAGAGTCACACCGAGTGGCATGTGTAAGTGGGGCAGCTTGCGTTTTCGAGCGTCTGGTAGGCGCGGGGAGAGCGGTGTAGTAACAGCTCTCACACGCGGTGTCTTCGCTGCGTTGGTGGGGGGCTGCTGCTTCCCTCTCTCTCCGACGCCTCGCATAGACGGAGAGCTGAGCACTTGTATGCTCACGTGCTTGGTGGTGTTGATAGCGCGTATGCTCCGGTTGTGCAGCGAGGGGACTCTCGCCTTAGGCGTCTGCCCATTTGCGCGACAGCGGTCACATGGCGCGTTCTTTTTTTTCCCGGCACATTTCGTGTGGCACGGAAGGTTGCAAACAGAACAATGATTCAGTACACGTGGCATTATAAGCTCACTGCACACAGTACACTTGGAAGTCATGTCTGGTAGTCACACGGTGATAGGTAGTAAGTCGTGACGTAGCTAATTATAGCCTTTTCTCTCCGTGGTTGTTGTTCTCTCTCTCTCTCTCCCCCTCTCTCCCTCTCTCAGCTGTCCAATCGCTTTTGGGCTGAGTAGTTTTATTACCCTACGTCGGTAAGGCAGAGATCCAGGCGGCGTCGTTGAGCACCGGGTCGTTGCCTCGCTGAGAAATTTTCAAAAATTTAAAAACAGCTGACTCACTTATACAGTGTGTTGACGAAGAAAAAAAATACAAAGAATGATGCGTCTGCTGGCAGGTGTTCGTCGTGCGTGGGTCGCCCGGCAATATGCAGCACAGCGGTTTGTGACGACAAGGCAGTGAAGCGCCGATGAAAGCAGTGATGGCAGTGACGGCAGCAGCTCCGGTGGTCGTGGCAGTTCGAGGTTAGGAAATATAGCGTGATGAGGAAAATAGCCCAGGCTCATAGAATTGCATCGCCATGCATGCAATTCTTAGGCGGAGAGCTTGAGAGCCTGCTCGGCTACCTTTCTGCAGAAAAACGGCCTCTGAGGAGTGAAGAGAGTATTAGGTAAAGCCAGAAAAGACAGAGCGGGATGATAAGGTACTGGCATGCTTACCCGCTGGAGAGAGAGAGAGAGAGAGAGAGAGAGAGAGAGAGAGAGAGAGAGAGAGAGAGAGAGAGAGAGAGAGAGAGAGAGAGAGAGAGAGAGAGAGAGAGAGAGAGAGAGAGAGATTAGATTAGATAATGTTTATTGCTGTTCATTGTGTTGAACAATAGAGACAAGATTTACAATTAGCGTTATTACAAAGAGTGTTGTTACAAAGAGTTATTACAAATAGCGAAATATTACGAATATTACGAATAGTGAGTGGTTACGCAAAGTATACTGAAACTGCAAAAAATTAAAAATAAAAAAAATAAAACTAAAAAAATAGAGCGCAAAAAATAAAAATAGAGCGCAAAATAAAAAGCAAAAGCATGACGATGGATGGAATGATCATGACATAGATGGGGCATAGTTTTTGTGCGTTTTACGCATCGGAATTGAAGAGATGTTGATGAAGACATGATTTGAAATGGGGAACAGAAATGATATTGCGGATGTTTGATGGTAATGAATTCCAGAGATATGCAGAACTGATATGAAATGAGTTTTTCAGTGTCACGGTACTAAAGCTACGAATATCTAAGGGCTTCATTTCACCCCTGACTGGTCGAGTAGGAACTGCAAAATCAAAAAAGGCCAGTAGATAGGACGGCGTAGCTGTATTGAAGATTTTGCGTAGTAAATTCGCAGCAAAATACTTCGCACGTGCAGTCGTAGTCAACCAGCCAAGCTCACGCCTGTAGCGAGTTATATGCTCCCTCCGTTTCAAGCCATAGATGTAACGGATACCTGAGTTGACAAGTGTCTGAAGTCTGTCGTTGACATCCTTCGAGAGATTGTTGTATACAACGCAGCAGTAGTCAATCACCGGAAAAAGAAGCATTTGGATTAGGTGCTTACGCAGACGTAGGTTGGTGCTTTTTCTAAAATAATAGAGACGGTACATAAGAGCACGAACTCGGCGGCAAATATGCGCAATATGCTCATTCCAGTTGAGCTTAGAGTCAAGCACCACACCCAAATTGCGCAATGAAGATTCATAGAGGACAGGGGTGCAACCAATATCGATGAAGTTTCTGGTTACAGAGGGGAGAGAATTGATATAGCGAGGAGAACCTATTACCATGGCTTTCGTCTTACCGACATTGAGCCGAAGTGCATTGCGAGTGGCCCAGCTCATGATGCGGTCTGCATTTGAGCTCATCTTAGCAGAAAAATTGTCGAGCTCCTCAAGAGGACAGCTGATATAGAGCTGAAGGTCATCAGCATACATGATGTGGGAAACATCATGATCAAGACATAGGGTCAGATCATTAACATAAATGGCAAAGAGCAATGGCCCCAACACAGAGCCCTGAGGTACTCCGGTATTCAGCTCCAGAAACGATGAAAAGTTGCCTTTGTTGTCAACGACCGCTTGCTGACGACCAACCAAATACGACGCTATCCAATTGATTACTGATTTAGAGAAACCATGCTCGAGCAATTTCTGTAGGAGCTTGACGTGACAGACAGAGCAAACGCCTTACTAAAGTCAAATAGAAGAAGCAGAGTGACTCGTTTCCTATTTATTCCAAGCCTAATATCGTCAGTGAGCTTCAGTAGGGCTGTTTGAGTGCTGTGTCCAGATCGTAAACCAGTTTGAAGAGGATTGAGAAGAAGCCTAGATTCTAAGTAACAAGACATTTGCTGGTATACCAACCACTCAAGTGCTTTAGAGAGAAAACAAAGGAGAGATATTGGGCGAAAATCACTCAAGCTATTCGGGGTATTCACCTTGTTCAGGGCAATTACGGAAGATTTCTTCCATAGTTGCGGAAAGCATGCTTCGCGTAGAGTTTGGTTAAAAACTTTACAGATGATAGGCGCAAGAAAAGGTAGTGCAAGTAATATTATACGCTGCGGAATACCATCAGGTCCTCTAGCTTGTGTACTAAAGTGATTTACTGCATCACATATATCAGAGATTTGGAACTCCCTAAATGAGAAACACTCAGCGTTGTTTGATGGGGTCAGGGTACTGAGAAAGTCAGAAACAGAAGGAGTAGCCGGATCATAAGAAACGCTTCTAAAATGTGCATTGAGCTGGTCGATGGAGAACAACGATGAAGTTGATTTTTTCGGTCCTGTGATGCCTAAATGCTGAAGCTCACGCCAGATATCCTTCGGATTAGTCAGCGTTGATAATCGATGATGGTAATAGTTATTTCTGGCTTCCTCAATTGAAGAATGTGCTGAATTCCGAGCTTCTCGGTATAAATACAGATCATGTTCTGTACGAGACCTACGAAAACGCTTATACAAGCGATCTCTCTCTTTGATTAAGACACGATGTTCTGGCATAAACCATGGATGCCTGTTTTTTCCAGGAGTAACAGTTTTGACCGGGGCGAGATTATTGATAGCTGTAGCTACGTGGGATTGCAGGACAGAGACACATTCATGAAGGGGGCCGACTCAGCGACAGACCAATCCAAACCTCTCAGAAAGTCAATAAGAGACTCAGCGCTAATGGCATTATAGTCACGATAGGTGAAAGATGTTAATGAGGGTTTGGGGGTTTGAAGCGCAAGTGTAGCAGCGATAAGATCATGACCGTTGATGAATGGTGACTCAGTCTTCGAGAAGTCTAATATGCGGTCTTGTTCATCTATTAAGCAGAGATCAAGCCAGGTGTCGGAGGTAAGTTTGTGGTGAGTCGCACCGTACGGAACATTGTGGAGTCCATTTTCTGCAATAAACTTGCGAATGAAAACCGCATCATCAGATAAGGAGAGCTGGTCGGCATTAAAATCGCCAAGAATAATCTTAGTGCTGTAGTCATGCATGTAGGTAGTGATTTTGTCTATAAAATCAGTATCTCTAAGAAAAGGCGCGTGTGGTGGTCGATAGACTACAGCGACGAAAAATGGCGGATGACCATTGCCTGTTACTTCACAGAAGAGATATTCTGGCTTGCCTGGTTTACCAGTCCAGACACCATCTGATGAGCAGAGAACAGTGGCAGAAATAGAGTTGTGGATGAAGAGCGCAACACCACCACCGTTCCTATTACGATCGCGCCGAAAAAGAATGTAGTCATGTAAGAAGACAATATTGCTATAATCTGCTACAGGATCAAGCCAGGTCTCAGTAACAGCTATTACATGGAAGAAGTTGTGAGTAGACAGATAGTGATTGATCATTCCCATGTGCGCTCGAATAGAGTTTGCATTAAAGTGGCATACTCTGAGGCCGTGGTTCCGAGACCCGGAAAAACTTGATGTGGATGAAGATGGAGGGTGAGTAGGGATGAGATTAACATGATTGAAAGAATAGTGATGATGAGATGAGTCTAAGCTAAAAAATGATTGAGCTCTTCAGTAGATGAAATGATAGTTGCGTGATCTTCTTTTTCTTCTTGATGTAGAGACGACCACTACGTACATAAGTAATGAAACCTTTCTTTTTCGCCTCAGTTCGTGCCTGCAAACGCAGTCTATGTAGGTCTGCAGGAAGCAACTCGTTTATGTTGATGAGTGAGGACGGTAAGGGAGTCGTTATTTTGGCTAATTCAAGCAGTTCGACATTGAGCTGCGACGAGTGCAGTTTTCCCATTTTTATTTTTGCATTAATGAGATTCAGCATCAGATCAGGCGATGACAGGCGTACAATGAGCGGTACAGAGATAGTTTTAGCAGGAGTGTGACTGTCAGACAGCTGAGTGTCAGCAGTAGCATCCGGGGAGGAAGTGGATGGTACATGCTCAGTTATTGTTTTGCTATGCATTCGGCGTACATGCATAATATCACGTTCCAGGAAACCAGGATCGAGAACTTTAAGCGCTGCAAATACAAGGCCTTTCATGGTCGACGTTTCTGTTGTTGTTGGAAGTCCTGTAATTACGAGCTCGTTGGCAACACTGCGTTGTAGGGTACAAAGATTTTGTACATCATTCTCCAGTTTCTTCAAACGGTTAGCAGCAGAAACATCAAGAGCAGGTGGAGCTTGTTTAGCTGTGCTAAGAGCAGCAACCTGCTGACGAAGGCTCAGCTGCTCAGTCTGCACATGTGAAATGGCCTCTTCCGCAGCCGATAAACGCGTTACAAGACTTGGTAACACATCCAGAGATGATAGCCTCTCCTCGATGTTTGTGATCGCCGTTGAAAATTCCCCTAGTCTGGCATCAATGGTTGAGCTCAACGTGTTCATACTGCCTTCAAGGTTTTCTAGCCTGGTAAGTTTTTGAAGGATCTGTTGTAAAGGGTCAATTGACGGTGCACTATTGCTCCCATTGAGTATCTCATCTCTCTGCTTATTAGTATTAGTATTTGCCGCAGAAATGCAAGCTCGACAGGCACTAATAAGCTTGTTTGCTTTGTTGTGAACCTGCTTGAAAGTCGTGCAATTAGGATGGAAGTTGCTATTGCAGTGTTCACATGTAATACATTTCGTTTTTATACTTTTGCTGCAGCCACGACAAATAATGTCCATTTTGTTTTGTGTATCGAGCGCACGAAAGATGTATGTTATGAGTAATGAGAGATAAAAAACTAGAATCTACAACACGAAAGTTAAAAATGACAAATGAGCTGAAACGTGAAAAATGGAAAATAAAAAATGAAATGCACGACGTAGTGTCAGTTTATGAAGGCGAGATGCAAGATACAATGATGAATATAAGTGCAAAAATTACAAAAAAATAAATAAATAAATAAATAAATAAAATAAATAAATAAATAAATTAAAAATAAAAAAAAAAAAATAAATTTTTTAATAATCACTGGTATAAAAGGCCGCTGCAGTTTAATAGACACACAGTTATGAATAAAAACAAGAAAAAAAAACAAGAAAAACAAGAAAACAGCATTAAAAAGTGTTAAAAATAGCCTGCTGCTTATGATCTATGAAAGTAGTGATCAAGACCTTAACTAGGTCAGACAAGCCGGCAAAGCAGGGGCCTTTTACACCCGTTTACACAGTAGTATAAAACGCAAGCAGTCAGACTTAATAAAATATCAAACGTATAATCTATTCAGTTAAAAACTATAGATCGGCAGAGATGGTGGTTATTAAATAGAAAAAAAAAAAAAATGAAATTTTTGTAAATGAAAGAGTGAGTGGCCAGATAATTATTAAAAATTAGTTAATTAGAAAGATCAGAAACGCTATGCAATATATATAAAAATAGAAAGAAAAATAAATAAAAGAAAATTAAAAATTGTACAATTAGTAAAAATGGCAGTTTCAGCTACTTTAGTATAATAAAATTAAATTAAAAAGAAAACGCAGGTCAAACAAATTAAAAGCAATTAAAATTAAAACAAGTTAAGTAGCAGTGGCCGGCAAGGTAGATCGCGGGTAAATGATCAAGCTCACACTCGCGCTCGCACTCGCACTGCGCGAGGTGTGTTGCGCAGGATGACAGGCAAAACGCTGACTCACGCAAAAAAGTAGAATGCCTATGGCCATAAAACAGCTGATGAAAGTGGTGAGCAAGGCAGCATATGATGGCGCACACAGCTGGTCACGTCCTCTCAGCTGATTAAATGCAGGTAGCGGGACAACACAGCAGATAGTGAGGCAGCAAGCCAATAAGCTAATCGGACAGCGACCGGTGCACTGCGCGTAATGCAGCCTATAGGTTGCGGCAGTGCAGCGGCACAGAGGCGGGTGCCGTCGCAGTGTGATGAAGCGGTGCCAAAAAGGTGCGAAGCTGACGATGCTGTGAGCTGCAGTTGTGTAAATTGAGTGATTGAGTGTGTTGCGTGTGCCGAGTGCTTGACGTGTTGAGGTTAGGGCGTCTGCGTGTAGAGGAAAAGGTCCCCGGCACATAAAACTGGAGCGCGATGCCTCCAGTTTTTCGGCTGGGAGCTTGAGTGCCGCCTGGGGCTCCTTTTCCTGCAATGATTTGACTCCGAGGAGTAAAAACTTTATTAGTGATGCTGAATAATGCGAGAGCTCAAGCAGAACCCGTCTACACTTACCGCCAAAAATTTGGAGAGAGAGAGAGAGAGAGAGAGAGAGAGAGAGAGAGAGAGAGAGATCAGAATAAACAATTCGTCAGTCAGTCAAATGAAAACGATCTGAGAGGATTGTGTCCTCCATATCACGTAAGTCAGTAAAATGGTAAATGACCTGACTACCATCCGGCATAATATGGATTACGTGGGCGTGGATGATGATGAGGATGAGAAAGATGAGGAAAATGAAACTGAGGAGCGTGAGGTAAGCAGTCAGAATTAAAATTAATAATTAATTACTTATTAATTTAATAATGATGAGAAGGATGAGAAAGATGAGGAAAATGATACTGAGAACGTTAAGTTCTTATAAAGTCGATCAACTTGTAAAAGATATATTTGATGAATTACGATGAGATGATTCGGCTTTGAATCAGGATAATGGACGGAATTGTTTGTCTAAAATGAGCTGAGATCCACTGGACTGCTGCATGTTGTTGATAACACAATAACCTCTAATGTGACAGAGTAGAAACTATTAGAGGAGCAGAGATTTAAAGTACGCGCAATTTCGATGAATCATTTGGATTCGCACTAGTATTTTAAAGAGATGCATTTGCAAAATTCCGGTGAGATTTTAGAAAAATTAAAACAGCTGAAAGGGTCCGAAATGAATGCTACCTTATACGCCGTATGAAAGAAATTATATAACATGCAATATGTGATTGGAAAAATGAGCGCTATGGAATTCTGCGAAAATTTATAGATACCATTAGAGACTATGAAAACTCTTCTGGCACGGTGTATGTCTGAAGACAAGAAAAGAGATGCGTTTTATAACGCAGTTATGGTATCGGTGCCTAGAGTTCAGACGAGTGACTTTGTATATAAAAGAACTTTGTATCTAAAAGGTAGTAGAATATCTTATGATGAGTTAAAACCCTTTTGCTATGCAAGATGAGACAGAAAGAAACCAGGTGAGAGGAGGACGTAGTACATCAGGTGTGCAGTCACAGGCGAGATCGAAAAATTACGCAAAGATTGAAAATGTCAGATGCTATGAATGACAGAGCCAAGGGCACATTGACCGTAATTGACCAAATAAGGGCAAATGTGTCAAGTGCTATAGTTGCAACCGAGTTGGGAACCACAAGGCATCCAAGTGTTCCCATCCACTGGTGAGACGTGATGACAACAGGCGAGGAAGTCGATCACGAGGAAATGCCAGGTACACCAATTCAAATTATATTCGAGGATTTAGTCAAAATGGTAGCGGGTGAGGTTTAAGGAGCAAATCCGAGTACAAGAACTCAGATAATGAGAAGAGAGGTCGGTATGGCGGTGGATTTCGAAGAGGCCCTAACAACAGAAGAACTATGAGAATACCGATGTAGAGCAGTTTCATAGCTAATTCAGGTGCGACAGAGTATATTACAAATTCAAAGATTATGTTTGATACATTCCATGAATCTGATTACGGCGTGATTGAAATGTGCTAATAAAGAAGTTCAGCGGTCTTGAAAACGGAGGGAGCTAGACTGCAAAAATTAAATTGCAAAATGTAAATTTATTTAATATTGACAGAGTTATTCTGCCATTAGCACTTAAAGAAAATTTGCTCTAATTAAGAAAATTCACGGACATGGGTTTGTATATTGGACAACAAAAAGATTGATATTTTTGATGCCCGTTTTAAAGAAATATTTGTCAGGCATGCATAGTTGTCCATTTTGGTTAATTGAATTTGAAACAATTAAAGTTGATAAGTATAACCTTAACATGACAAACTTAATCAATAAATACATATTAGCGAACTTAGCTTCGGAATCTGAAATTGAGACTCGAGAAATTTCAATTGAGTCAGATGAGAATAAATCAGACCAGAATTCAAACGAGAAAGAGAACTTTCCACCAAAGGAGTCTAAAAGTGAAAATTCTGGCGAAAAAACTGTAAATAAAAAAAAAAAGTGCCTTGACGCCACTATCTTTGATTGCGAAATTCACGAAGTGGATGAAATGCCCTAACTGATTTAATAGACGAGGAAGTACCCCTTTAAGGGTCGATAATAAATTCAGTAAATATAATCAGGCAATGTTGTGGCACGTAAGATTCGGCCATGCAACCATCGCATATCTTAAAGCATTACGAGTGAAGCCCTCCGATAATAAATATTTAAATAAAGCAGTGTTTGATAATGTTAAAGATTGTGAAGTTTGTGTTATTCAAATCTAACACATTGCCCTTTTTCCGGCACACATAGAAGAGCTACGACTCTTCAGAAAATAATACACTTTGATGTAAAGGATCCCATTTCTCCATCATCTCAACCAAAATGCTACATATTTATATCTGTATTATAGACGACTTTTCCAGATTAGCGTTGGTATATCCTATGAAGTCCAAAGGTGAGACAGGACATTGCCTTGAGATGTTTGTGAGAAGTGCTAGAAACATACCAGGGTCTGACGTTAAAGTATGTTATCTATGCACAGATCAGTGTTACGAGTTTACAAGTGGGTACACTGTAAAGGTTTTAAAGAGCGTGCATACAGAATTACTGTTGTCTTGTCCTGATAAACTCAAGCATAATAGAGTTTCAGAGAGACTCAATCAAACTATCCAGAGAAAGGTGAGATAATGTATATACGATGCGAAACTCTCGAAATTATGTAACATTTAGCTGTGTCAATTGCTGCGTATGTTTATTATCGAACTCCCCATAAATCAGGTAGCTTGACCACTCGATTAGAAAAGTTTGCACCTTTACACAGTTTTGAGATTGAACAAATTAAAAGGTTTAGATGCGTTGCCTATGTTAAAGTGCAAAGAAAAACAGGTTCAAGTTTAGATCCGAAGGAAGGCGAGTATTTCTGGTGGGATATCTGTTTCTTAAGCCTGTAGAAGGAAAATACGAAAGTAGAAATATGAGATTTAACGAGAAACTAGTGTATGGTGATTTGATAAACTTCAAATCAATTAAATAAATATTAAATTAAATAAATAAATTAAATAAATTAAATAAAATCAAATAAATACCTGTAAATACGAGAAAAATACTCGAATATAAATTGCTCAATATGCATAAGAGTTGTTTATAAGCAACTTCATTAATTACGTTATTTCGGTAAAAAAACTGACACGAATATAAACTAAATGTATTATACACCTTAAAATATTTATTTCAACGGTACTAATTGTAAGTATTCCGTACCCAAGGGGCTGTTCACCCCCCATAATGCTGTTATTAGAAAAATCCTGAAACAAGTCAACTTTGATTTTTAATTTTAACTATATTATTTAATTTTATTGCAAATATTATATACAAAAATAATTAAAAAAAAAATAAAGTTTTTCCGAAATAAAATATAAGGGTAGCTACCCCACGCGATCAAACAACCATTGCTAATTTGGCATTTCAAAGAGAAATATTTTCCATTTTGTTTCATTTTAAATTTTAAACTGAACTTGGGGTATCTAGAAAAAACCTATTTTAGGGATGTGTTTTAGGGGTGCGTTTTACCCCTTTAATAATAGGAAATTGAGGACATAAAAAAAATTAGCCCAAATAAAAATAAATTATGCATTACATAATATAAAATATTTATTTTAACGGTTCGAAAGTATTTTACGCCTAAGGGGTTGTTTACCCACAATAACGCTTGTATTTGCAAAAAGTCTGAAACACGTCAACTTTAATATTTTATTGTAAGCCCAAAAATGATTTTTATACTAATCAATTAATTTTATTACAAATATATACAAAAATAGTTTAAAAAATAAGGTTTTTCTGAAATAAAAAGTAAGGGTTGCCACCCCCGTGGACCAAACTATACTTGCTAGCTTCGTCATTCAAAGAGAAGAATTTCCAATTTGTTTCATTTCAAAATATTAATTAGAACGAAAGATATTAAGAAACTAGGGGGGCCGGGCCCCCTTGCGTGTCTTCTTCACGCCCCCCCCCCGCCCCCACACACTCCTGCTTTCCGCTTCGCTCGTCGCCCGCCCCTTCCCTATGGCACGACCGCAATGCTCAGAAGAACCTTATACTTTAATTATTGCAAAAATTGTAATACTTTATTTATCGTTTTTATCATTAAAGTAAACAAATACATCTATACAGTAAAGTTTAAATAAATAAAAATTGTCCATTTACTTTTACACATTTATTTCTTCTTTTTGAATATAACTTTCAATTCTTCTCTCTTCTTCTTCTTCATTCTCTTCTTTTTTTAATTATATTTAGATAACTTTTTAAATATAGTCTATGATGTATATAGATTTAATATGCACTAATTGATATGATTGCAGGTATATTTAAAATTAAAAACATAGTTAAACATAATTTTCATCGAAATCGTTTTTATTTAATTTTATTTATGAAAACGTTATATAGAAGAAAAAGTTTTGTTTCAATGTTATTCACAACTTTTGTACTTGAAATTTTTGTGAATAGTCAAATTCTGTTGAATTATATGAGAAAAACTATTGTTTTATTACTATTGATTAATAAAAAACATAGTTTGATTTTATTCAGTTCTACCGAAAGGTGGGAACTATATAGCTGCTCACAAGTGTTTCTAACTACATATACTTATACAATCTCAATTACGAAAATATACTCGTGGCACATTCACACATACACTAATGTCGCGAAGCGAAAAGGAGAAAACTGAAGAATTACGCTGACGTATTCAATCTGGCATAGCGCTGCGTACACATGAATGCAGCAGCTGGTTACCTCGACTATATAGGCTACATGTGTTTAAAGCGGAAAAATGTATCTTGCCAGCAGTGAGATGCGGCGAGACGCGTGCTCGCGTGACCGCGAGCGCTCCCTGTGTATACTATACCTATAAGTATATATATATATATATATATATATATGGATCGCGCGCGCTTTCTGCTACTGCTAGCCCTACTGTATAAACTGCAGACTGCGTGACGTGCGCGCATGTGTCCATATCGCATGTGATGTCAACAATCGCTTATCGCATTGCTTGGCTCCCGGCGTCCCCAGCGTTGACAGCGGCTGCTGTAGTACGCTTGCTAATAATTCGTCGGAGACAAGAAAACAGTGTGTCAACGGCGTGAGCAGATTTGGTAAGCCCTTTCTCGTTCCTAACCTGTCTGATGGGTGAGCTGATGGTACTTTTTCTTGTTGCAGGTATCTATGCGGCAACAGCAGGAGAGTGTTAACAACGAACACTGCTGCAGACTGTTTCTTGGGTGTGAAAATATTATCTGGGTGGTTTATTTATTAGTTATATGTCGTTTTTAGGTGCTCAACTTTCCTTGTATGGCTCTTATACCAATGGTTATATGTACAGTGTTGACTCTCAGCGACTCTTAGGCTGGGGCTGTTTCCAGCAGTAAAACGAGTGAAGGCTTCAACTAGTCCTTGCTCTCTAGTTGTTACAAGTATCTGGTGCAGCGAGGGAACTACAACCATTACTGCAGACTTTTCTTTTGTATGGCCATGTTTTTATTGGTGTCATCTATTTATTAGTTTATGTGATTTTTAAGTGCTCTACTTTTCTCGCTTGTCTCCCAGAGTCAAGGCTGATCTACTATTAATGTGCTTCGTGGATCCTTAGGCCGAGGCTGTCCATGATATTCACACACAATTGACGGTCTCGCTAGTGGATAGCTGTTAGTTAGATGATTATCGGCAGACTGGCATCCATGGAGTAGTGCCAGCTTAGATCATCCAATTTTATTTTACTGCCTCTGCATCTCTATCAGTGATCTTCAAGTGCTAGTGCTTTAGAGTGTGAGATGATAGGTAATTAGGAACTGGGGGATATCATAAAAGTGCTCTGTGTATGTGTGTCACTAAATGTAATACAGGTAGACAGTTGCCGTTGGTAATATTAGCTCGTCTGGTTAATTATTTAGTTTGATCAGGTTATAAGAACCGTCACCTCAGGGTATTTGTTGTATTAAAATACATAATTATGTATTTCACAGATATTTAGTCCCAGTGAGACTTACCTATTTAATAGTTTTCTACACACTGTAAGACTGATAGAATCAACTAAAACATTGCATTCTTTGTGCATTGAAATTTACCATATTACAAAATTTATAGCTCATACAGTAAACAAAATTTTTTTTTTTGTAAATATGATATTACTTTAACATGTACTTATATAATATTGCACAATTTTGATTCTTTTAGTTCAATCGCTTAGGAACATTGTTAACGGGTTAAGTTGTGTAATCTTACATTAAATTTCTTAAATTTATTATCAAAACAGTAAGATAATATAATTATATATTTTTACCAACCCAATTTTTATACATTTTTTCTAATTTTAATTCTACTACATTCTAAGTTCTCTAGATTATTTGACAAGAAATTATAAGTTCTAATAGCTTGTATGTAACAATTTTATTAGTTATTCTTTCACTTTTTTTATTTAATTTTAATGATTTTATTTTGATGATTATTTAATGATTTTGTACTATTCATATAGGTATAAAGCATCCCCAGCTATAATGACATAATTTTTGATACTATTAAAAAGACCATAATATAATGGCAACAATGTTTTAATTTGCATAATTTTTGTCATTTTATAGAAAATAGGGAAATAGATATTTCGTTTCTTTACTTTTTGTTCCAATGTGTTGTAATTTTGTATTTTATTATTATGTTTTTGTAATAATGTATCGATTTTCCCGATCTTATTTATAGCTATTGCATCGAATATTTTTGTGTCAAATCGAATTCTGTTAAATAATAAGCGAAAATTAACTATATGGGGTTACTGAGGCATTACAGAATTGTGTTCATATTTTTAGATGATCTAGAAATGATTGTACATGAAAATGTTACTTGAGAGTAAGTTTTGTTTAAATGTTATCTATATGCTTTGTATTTAATATTTTTATCGAAAGTCAAATCCTTGTTATATTTATAATTTATGTGAAGTAGTAAGATCCTGTAAAGTTATAGCCGAAAATCATCCATTTTATGTATATTTAGTAATGAATAATTGGCTTTGATGGTCCTGCTGTCCAAAGGAAGGGTAAGTCAAGGATGACGAAATGACAACCCACGATGATATATTAATCGTCGACGTTTCGAGTTTTTATTTAAACTCCTTCTCAAGACAAAAGTCTAGGCAGTCTCTTAAAGTTACGTAGGTGATCGCTTCAGTATCACCAGTCACAGCAGGACAGCAGGACACAGTTGGACAGCAGGACCGTCAAAGCCAATTATTCATTACTGAAGTAATATGCAGCTGTCGTTAGAATCTCAACTACTATTATGTATATTTAGACCTTTAAAATGGTTTTTATAGGTCTAACTCTTTAGGTATTGATTTTACATGAAAATGTTAAACGGGAAAACGTTTTATTTTGTTATAATCAACAATTTTTACATTTGTAATTTATGTGAAGGAATATCCTGTCAAATTATAATCGAAAATCGTCCATTTTATGTATATTTATGCGTTTGAAATTGTTTTTATAAGTGTAACTCATCAGGAATTGATTTTATATGAAAATATTAAATGTAAAAAAGTTTTGTTTCATTATAATCTACAACTTTTGTATTTAACTTTTTTGTGTAAAATCAAATCCTGTCAAGTTATAGTCAAAAATCGTCCATTTTATGTATATTTATGCGTTTAAAATCGTTTTTATAAGTGTAACTCATCAGGAGTTGATTTTATAAGAAAATGTTAAATGGGAAAAAGTTTTGTTTTATTACAATCTATAACTTTTATATTTAACATTTTTATGTAAAATTAAATCCTATCAAGTTATAGTAAAAAATCGTCAATTTTTTACCTTTTTTGCCATTTTTCGCAGTTATCTTGGCAAATATTGCTCTTAAAGAAAAGTCTCCAACAGAAAAAATGTGTATTTTAATTAGTTTTAGCAGATAGATCTACAGATATTAGCTTAAAATTAATTTTTATAGACATTAGGCTTAAAAACGATTTTTTGAGATATTTCTTTGTGCTCTCATTTGAAAAATTTTTCATCGATCTTTCTCAATAGGGGACCAGCTCTTAGATGTAATTAGAGGAGTATTTTCCCGCAATCGCGATGAAATCGATCGAAAATTCGCTGAGATAATCCATAAACTTGATTACATACGAACGTACATACATACATCATAGAAGACGCCTAAAATGAACTATTTCTGGGCGGAAAATAGTTTTTATACAGTAAATTACTAGTTTTCGAGGAGTTACAATTTTCACTCTGGTGAAAATATAAGGCTCTCCCGAGTAGCGGTCGTGCCTAAAAACCGTTTTCGGATGTAAACTTTAAGGGCGGTTTTCACCCCTTTAATATCGTATTGGGTCGATAAGAAAAAACACGTGTCTCTTATTTTTCGGTCCTCTACAACATATCAAAAATACAGGAAAATCAAAGACGGACACCTCGATCTGATTCTTTGTGAGTACGTCACGATGAATGAAGCAAGTCAAAAGTAGTTAATTCATGGCTCCATGGAATTGGTGTTAAATAGTTCCTTCTCCCTAATACTTTATGGTCTGTTAAGAAAGCTGCTGGCACGTGTGCAGAAGTAAATGGGAGAAAACAAATTAAGACACATGGTTGAGATAGAGGTCACCATATAAAGGAAGGTGCAAATGGTAAAATTAGAAAAGTCCAGTGAGCGTGCTCTAGGGAACCTATTGCCGACATTTTACAAAATCTCTGTCCTACGAAATTCATAGATATTTAACTAATAAAATAATAAATATTATATAACTTTATATATACACACTTTGAAGTCTATTCACAGGTAATAACTAGATAGAAAGAGAGTGACAGATAAAACTAATCTCAGGAGAGTGAGCGGCGACTGTGATAAGAAGTTGATACACATGAGAATCATTTGGAAGGGAGTGTTAGAATATAATGAATGCTCTATGGTGTATTGCTATAGTATGTGGCGCCCCCATAGCGGGTCTGTCAGGCGAGAGCGCGGAGCGCAGTCAGTCCGAGAGCGTCTCTCATGTAGTTAAGACGTGTCGTGAGAATAAACGTTATTCAAGTTACTCTGATATCTTTGTTTATTTATTTCTATGCAACCTTAATCTAACGTCCCAATAATAATCATATATGATTATATATAATTTATATATAAATATATATGATCATATATAGACATATATTGATTTTGACCTTATATAAGCATATATGGTCATATATATAAATATAAATAAAAGTTAATACATAGTCTTATATAGCCATATATGATCAGACCTGTGAATACACGGAAATTTGTCGGGTTCCAATTGTACATTTATATATGATTTTATCTGACTATATATGATCAAATATACTCACACGTAACTATGCATGGTCATAAATGGACATATATAATAATTTGTAGGAAAAAATTTTCGTTGCTGGTTGTGGTAATATAGTCATATATAATAGTAAATATCTATGGATATGTATGATTGTATGTTGCCATATTGATGTTTAGAAATAAAAACGTGATAAGGGAAATATGACGAAAAAAGAGTAAGGTTAGATACCCAATCCAATGAATAAAGGGTGCGTTGTCGCCCACTCGTCCGTCACTTTGTTCCTTATACTCGCCAAGCAGGGCGCTGCCGCGCCCTTCGATAGATTTAGTTATATAAAATACGAAATTCAATCATGAAACCAATAAACTCAAAGGTTATTGTAAATATAGAAATTAATGTCGAGAGTATAAAAATTAATTAAATAATTCGAGAGTAGAATAAAAAGGAATATAAAATTATTTGAAATTGTATGCATGTGTACCTCACCTAGGGGCTGTAGGATCATGTCGAGTGCTATGTGGATGACCTACCTTGGTGGGGAATTCGAGTGGCCTGGTGGGGAGGCTCAGTCGGCGTGGGAAGGCAAGGGTGAGGCGGAGCTGCATGCATGTGGCGCCCTATAAACGGGTAGTCCTGGTGTGTGGGGACCCCCTATAAGCGGGAGGCCGGGTGTGAATGTGGCAACCCGTAACAGGGTTCGTCCAAGTGAATGTAGGGAAAGTAAGTCCCGGCTACCGCTTGGCCTGGGCCGGATCGCGCTGATGACCAATAAATAGCCCCCTACCCAAGGTGTTGGTCTGGATGGGTATTGACACCCCCCGATCTGGAGATGTTAGGCGACCCGTGCCGATAAAGATTCGTGACCCTCGGGGTATTGGACGGTCCCTAACGGAGCCTCAGAGGCAACTGGCGCAACCTCTGAGTATTTTAGTCGCCTTACCGGCTCATGCGAGGCTCTGCGGCGGCGGACCTTTAGTTCCCTAGCTACTCGTGGAACTCATATGGAAAAGTTCTTAAAAAAAAACAAACAAAGGGAGGCGACTAGAAAGGTGGAAGAAGAGGGGAGCCAATCCCCAACGCCCCACACTTCGGCAGCCCACACGCTAGAAACGATGTCGGTGACTCCTGAGGACGTCGCCCCGTCTACTTCGGTAGTCGGAGGAGAACTCACCCAGGACAAACCGACGTCCAAAAGGAAGGATTTAGTTGTCTGTGGACCACACCTACACATAAGACAATGCGGTGCATACCGCAAGAAACTGGCCAAACTGAGGAGGGTGGCAGAGGGCAACCTCAGACCCCCGTGCAGCAAGACCAGACAACAACAGCTCAGTCCCGGGGGGATCCGAAGAGGAAAAAGGGAGAGAATGATATCCCGCCCTCGGCCCACCGGGATGACAAAGGACGACGGAGGGAGGGCTGTGTGCCCGCTGGGGGCTGGGGCTCCAAAGGTTCAGTCCATAGGGAGAAACGCAGACCACCTAAGGGAGGCTGTTGGAAGGCGGCGGAGAGCAAGGGCGCGTCGGGAGCGCCTCAAAAAGGTGCTATCGGCGGGGTCGGGCTTATCGCCGCCCAGAGGACTAACGCCCTGACCGTAGTAGCAACGGCGGAAGAATACCCTGAGATAGTACTGTCCCAGGGAGACTTCAACAGCTTCAGGGCCAGTTTTAGGGAACTGCCTAAGAAGACGCCCCCAGAGCAGATGGACAGAATAGAAACATCGTTCGGGAAAGGGGGCGTCTTCGTCTTCGTGGCCTCCGACCAAAGGTCAAAGGAGTGGCTACAAACTAAAGTGGCCACCCTTGAGTTCGGGGGTCCGAAACTCAAGATGGGTGGTGTAGAGCTCATCCAGAGGTTGCACAAGACTGCGGTCTGGCTTCCGGGACCTCCTGAAGAGCCAGCCGAGGTCATGAACTGACTGGGGACCTACAACCCCACACTGAAAATGAGCGGATGGCGCTCGGTAAAGGCGTCACCGCTTAACAAAGACTCGGGAAGGCATGCCACCGGAGAGAAATAAGTTCTGGTGTTCCAGCTGGCCGAATCTCAGATCAGGGCCTTAGAGGCCATTGACAACAGGCCCTGGATGGAGCTAGGTAGAATTACCTTCAAGGTGGCCTGCCAGGCCCCGGAAGGGGAAGAAGTTGAGGCGATGGCGGTGGACAAGGCATAATGGCCCAATCGTCACTGCCAATAACCCAGATTAACTTGCACCACAGCAAAGGCGCCACTGCTATGTTGCAGAAGGGCTTGGCTGCGGTGCACACAGGCCTATCACTGGTCCAAGAACCATGAACAGTGGACGGTGCAATCAGGGGTTTGGGAGGGTTGTTATGTTTCATAGACACAGCATCGATCAGGCCCAGGGCATGCATAGTAGCAAAAGGGTTCAATGTCGTGCCCCAATGGGAAATATGCACTGGAGACCTGTTGATGGTCACGACAGAGATGGACGGCGTCGGGAGTGGTCATAGCGTCGGCATACTTCGCCAACGTTGGGGGACAGGATACGAATGTGGCGCCAACGGAAGTGATGCGACTAGTGGACCACTGCAAGGCGCTTAGGATGCCTCTATTTATAGGTTGTGATATGAATTCATGCCATCAACTATGGGGCAGTACTCACACCAATCGGCGTGGACAGAACTTGGTGGAATATCTGGTGACTACGGAACTAGACATCCTGAATGTTGACAACACGCCGACCTTCCGTAATGCTGTAAGGGAGGAGGTGTTCTAGAAGGAGGAAAAGAAGGAGAGCGGGAGGCGGTTCAGGGCGCCGATATGGTGCCAGAACCGCAAACTGGCAAACCAGATAGTGACCCCGGAGAGGATCAAATGGGCCATAGATTCCTTCAGACCATACATATCACCTGGACCGGACGGGATATACCCCGTGCACCTGAAGAAGGTGCAGCAGGTCCTAGTAGGACCCCTGGTTAAGGTGATCAAGGCGAGCCTTATGCTTGGACACGTGCCCGCTGCTTGGCAAGGTGCAAGGGTGGTGTTCATATCGAAACCAAGAAAAAGCGGATATACCTCTTCGAAGGATTTTCGCCCTATAAGCTTGTCATTCTTCTTGCTTAAAACCTCTGAAAGACTCGTCGACAGATATATCAGAGATGTGACTTTAAGAGGCAAGACTCTGCATGCGGGTCAACACGCACACAAGGCAGGTATGTCCACGGAGACAGCCTTGTAAAGGGTGATACAGCTAATTCAGCCCCAGCTGGAGAATGGAGGCTTTGCTGTCGGTGTCTTCATGGACATTGAAGGGACGTTCAAACATATCTCAGAAGGCGTCATTAGTGATGCCCTGAGGTGGTTTGGAGTGCCGACAATGCTTGCAGACTGGACGAGCGATATGCTCGGAAACCTGCAACTAGAAGTGACCAAAGACAACACCACTGTAAGGGGCAATGTCTCCTCAAGCTGTCCGTAAGAGGGAGTCATATCGCCCCTGTTATGGTGCCTGGTAGTAGACAATCTGTTAACAATCCTTAGTGAGGAGGGATATCAGGTAGTAGGTTACGCCGATGACATATTGATCATAAGGCGCGGACCCCTCCTACACACCGTCTTAGAACTCATACAGGAGAACTTACGGATTGTAGAAGCCTGGTGTAGGAGTACGAGCCTCGGGATGAATTCAGACAAAACAGAGGTCATGGTGTTCACCAGGAAATACAAATGGGATAGAACCTGTCAACTGACGCTCAATGGGAAGGCACTTAACCTATCCAAAGCAGTCAAATATCTAGGAGTCACCATGGACAGTAAGCTGACATGGGGGAGACACCTAGAGGTAAAGTGCCGGAAATTCACCGCAGCTCTATGACAACTGCGAAGGGCCATGGGCAGGAACTGGGGACTAAAACCAGTAGCGATGGAGTGGCTGTATGACGCAATTCTTAAGACCCGACTTACCTATGCAGCGATGGTCTGGTGGGATAGAACGCATCTGAAAACAGCAGAAGGTCAGCTGGAAAGGTTGAGAGGCTTGGTACTACGGTGCGTCACCGGACCAGGGAGGTCTACGCCAACGACTGCACTAGAGGCTACACTATATCTGGAGCCTCTCCACCTGACCATTGCTGCCGCTGCTGCAAGAGGGCGACTCTGGGTCAGGAAGGACGCTGGAAAGAACTTCCAGGGTATAATACCAGAGATCCTGAAGTCTGGACTTACCAGATAAGCCTGGTGGATAGATCTGAATGGCCAACGGGTCTGGAGAAGCTACCAGCCAATGGTGAAATCTGGTATGCGGATGGATACAAAGGGGTAGAGGGAACAGGTGCCGGAGTCTACCACCGCGGGGGGGGAGGGAGTGGGTGCACCTTTCCACTGGGGTGGTACGCGATGGTACTACAAGCTGAACTAATATGGATGCTGAACTGCGCTCTCTGGGCAGAAGCGGAACACGGTGAAAGGCCCCAACATATCGCCACAGATAGTAGGAGCGCCATTGAGGCCCGTAGAGCGTACACAACCACCTCGAGGCTAGTATACGACTGTTATCGGACCCTGAATTGGCTGGCAAAAAGCCGTTCACTAACCATTTTTTGGATGCCGAGCCATACAGAAATAAATGGAAATGAAATAGCGGACAGGCTGGCCAGGCAGGCGAGGAAGGAGGTCTTATCGGGACCAGATCCAGCAACGGGAATATGCGACACTAATCAATACAGAGAGTGACAGATGGATCGCTAAAAACCATTCGGAGGCGTGGCAAAATGCCCAGGGATGTCGAGCATCCAAAACCTTCATCAAGGATTCAGAGATGGAGGGATGGGCAGAGCAAATAATCGCATTGAGTAGGAGAAATGCAAAGGCCGTGGTGGGGATTATTACCGGGCATGGGTCTCTGTGGAAACACAAATGCACGATGGGACTTGAAAGAGACCCGACTTGTAGATTCTGTGGAAAGGAGGATGAGGCGTCACTTCACGTTATCCTCGATTGCCCTGCACTAGTGGAGAGGAGGCGCCTGTATCTTGGTGAACCCTTTCCACTGGCAAATAACATCGAGGTGAAGGACGCCAGAAGGATCCTTCAATTTTATGAGAAGGCAATAGGCTGAATTCACCCGGAAACTGAGAGATGCCAAGGGATTATCCATGCGTCTGGAGACCACTTAACGTACCCCAACTCTTACCATTAATAAAAATAAATAATAATGCATGTGTAAGCTAGGAGAATATTGACGTTGAGAAAAGGACGAAAACATAAGCGCGAGCCTCGAAAGCGTCCAAACGGCATGGAGCGTTGGCGTGGTGGGGACCGCGCGAGTAGTATAGGAAGCGCACGCGGCGCACGAATGCTGATGTGCCGCGCTCGCTTCGCAGTCGCGGTCGAGCTCCGGTCGAGTTAACAACGATCACGTGGAAGGTACACGTGATCGTAGTTGTGAGCTCGTGCGTGACCCAGTACAGTAGGGCGGTATAGGTTAAAGAATAGGAGCTGTCCGCAGTAGGAATACATGAGATCATAGCGATGATGTACGACCGGATAATAGTCGCCTGCTTCAAAACGCATTGTACGCCCGTATCATCGCCATGCGACAACGGTCCCGTAGATAGGTATCGTGAGACGGGACTGGCTTCATAGAACAACAGTAGGAATTGTAATTGTAACAATACATGGTGCATGACGGATTCAAAAGGAATTGACGGACGCGTAGGAATTTATACATTTTCCAGTGTCTAAGGAAGGATCGGTTCACACTATGCATTACTGACGAGTCCAGCAGACAGAATTGGGACGAAACGCTAGCTATTCGAAATAATAAAGTATTAGTGGGATCGAATAAAGCTCGCATTGCGTCTTGCATGTTGAGGAGTTCATATCGGTTTGCGTGAAGTACAAGCCTGCTTTTATTTTCGTGCGTTATGAAACTATTACAACTTATAATCGCAACTATGTACAACTAAAGTGCCATTTAATTTGTGAATTCCTGATTAAGACCGTTACACATGTTAACTTGCGTGCTGATATTTTTCGCTTATATTTACCTTCACACTCGTTATTGAATAAAAATGAATAAATTTAAATAAATAAAAGCGTATTCGCGTGTAAGCTGAGCGAGTGTTGATGTTGCGAAAATAACGAAAACATAAGCAGTGGTCAGAAATTCCTAAAAATCGCGGTAGTTGCGCTGTAGAGAGCGGAGAAAGTGCTCGAGTCACGTAGTAGCCCGAAAGCGCCCGAGCGGCATGGCGCACCGGTGTGGCGGGGGGGAGGGACGAGTGACGAGAGCATGAGACTCGCAGGCCTCATGCGCTCACTCAGACAACAGGCAGTCGCGCTCGAGCTCCGGTCGATTCAACAACGATCACGTGGAAAATAAACGTGATCGTAGTTGTGAGCTCATGCGTGACGGCATAGAACGATATTGGTAAATAATTAGGAGATGTTGCGTGGAAATGATCAGCAGCGTCAGTAGTAGGGTTACTAGGACTCCACGGTGACGAAGATCGAGGAGTTCTGCAGTAGGGATGCATGAGATCGGAGCGATGATGCACCACCGGATAATGAACGCACTGCACGTTCCAATCCTCGCCACGCAGCAACGGTTCCATAAATATGTATCGTGAAAGTGAATTGGCCTCATCGAACAACAGCAAAAATCAGAGATTGTAGTTATAGTGTACTATTATGTACAAGCAACGGAAATGTCTATTATTTTTCGAATCCTGATTAAAACTGTTACAAGTTGAAAATATTAGTATACATAACTTTATATTATTATATATAATAATATATGAGATTGACTAGAAGTTGTCTATATATAGTTATATATGACCATGTATAAACATATATTAGCATGCATGATTATACATAATTATATATATTCATATACAATTATATAAGGTCAAATTCAATACATAATTATATATGAGGGTTTATGTACAGTTATATATATAAGTATCCACAAGGCAATCTTCTGGGATTTCCTATATAAAGCATAAAGTTACTTCTACAATAGTGTATAAATTTTCAATCTAAATCAACCAAAATGTGAACAATTTAAAGCTTTACTAAAGAAATAATGATCCTCAGGTTATTGACTTTCGCAGGAGGCCTGCGGCACCCGCCTTTACGGAAAAAAATTATGGAAAAACTACTAAAGGAATCAAAGTCTTATTGTGTGACAGTTAGCTTTAGTCCGACTGGAAACTTGCATTACGGATAGAACTTTTCTGGGACGTCCCAGAGAGATGCGAAAATCCCCGAAGTATGCGTTACGTGTATGGATCCGTCCCAGATACTTGCCTTCCAGATAAATATGATTATATACAAGTTTTTTTTTACCTGGGAGGTGACTATATGTACCAGTCTCAAAGGAAAAAATGTGCTCTACATAATGTTAAATTAATGAAGACGTTCTACTTTGATGGATTGAGAAGAGCTTTCAGAGTCTGTTAGTTTTCAGTAGATATTGTAAGAGGGAATATTTTATGAAGAGGTGTTAATTAAGTGGGGTACCTCACAGATGTGGGCGATGGTTGGGGCATACATCCCTCCTCTCTTACAATATCTCTATTAACATTAATTTGTAATATGTTCACTCATAAAATACAAAAAAACACAGCCGCTGGCCGCGAGCCGCAGCTGCTCGGGAAACATCGCTGGCCGCGGGCAGCAGGATGCTCGAGAAATGAAAGTGACACCTTTTTCATGACATAGAGTTACATCTTTTCGAACTTTTATATTATGAAGTAACGCCTTTTTTATTTCATAGAGTGACACCTTTTCGAACTTTTATGTTACAGAGTGACACCTTTTTTATGTCAGAGAGTGACGCCTTCTTATGTTATAGAGTAACCCCTTTTTTATGTCATTGAGTATCACCTTGAGAAAAAGAGAGTCATGTTTTTATATTTTTATGCTATAGAGTAACACCTTTTTTATGTTATAGAGTTACACCTTTTTATGTCATAGAGTAACACCTTTTTTAAGTTATAAAGTACCAACTTTTTCTGTTGTAGTGTAACACCTTTGTTTTTTTATGTGATAGCGTAACACATTTTTTACTTTCGTATTATAGAGTAACGCCTTTCTATCGTATACAGTAACACCTTTTTTATGTCATAGAGTAGGACCTTCCAAGCCATGATGGGCAGAGCACCTACTAAGACAAGCGTTCACTTAGACGATTGGCTTCCATCCCCATCTTATGCTCACAGGAGACCTCACCATCACCACTACCACCATCACCGCTATCGTCAGCACTTACTGTATAGGAAAAGCTCAAGGGTAGGGAGACGCCATCACCACCACCACCACCATCGTCAGCTAGTATACGAACAGCTTATGGATAGAGAGAAATGTCATCGCTACCACCACTTCCATCGTAACCACTTATTGAGTACAAACAGCTTATGGGTAGAGAGATGTCATCATAAAAGGTGTCACTCTATGACGTAAAAAAGATGTTACTCTATAACATAAAAAAGGTGTCACTCTTTGGCATAAAAAAGGGGTATGACTCTATACAGATCACTCTATGACATAAAGAAGGTGTTACTCTATGACATGAAAAAGGTTACTCTATGACATAAAAACATGTCACTGTATGACATAAAAAAGTGTTACTCTGGTATAAGATAGAAGGTAAAAATGTGTTACTCTATCACATAAAAATGTGTTACTCTATAATAGAATACCAGTACAAAAAGTTGTTACTCTATAGCATAAAAGTTCAAAAAGGTGTTACTCTATAACATAAAAATTCAAAAAGGTGTTACTCTATGACATAAAGAACATGTCACACTAGGACATAAAAAAGTGTTACTTTATGAAACAAAGTTTAAAAAGTTTGGACTGTATGAGATATAAGGTGTTACTCTATCACATAAGAATGTGTTACTCTATAGCATAAAGGTTCAAAAAGGTGTTACTCTATAGCATGAAAATTCAAGAAGGTGTTGCTCTATGACATGAAGAACATGTCACTCTATGACATAAAAAAGGAGATACACTATGACATAAAAAATGTATAACTCTATAACATGAAAGAGGTATAAGTCTATGACACAAAAAAGGTGTCACTCTATGACATGAAAAAGGTGTTACTCCATGACATAAAAACATGTCACACTATGACATAAAAAAAGTGTTACTTTATGAAACAAAGTTTAAAAATTTTGGACTGTATAAGATATAAGGTGTTACTCTATCACATAAAAATGTGTTACTCTATAGCATAAAGGTTCAAAAAGGTGTTACTCTATAGCATGAAAATTCAAAAAGGTGTTGCTCTATGACATAAAGTCAAAAATGCTGTTACTCTACGACATAAAAAATGTGTTACTCCATAACATGAAATAGTTGTGACTCAATGACATAAAGGAGGTATTACTCTATAATATAAAAAAGTGATACTCTAGGACATAAAAAAGGTGTTACTCTATAACATAAAAAAGATCGCTCTATGACATAAAGAAGGTGTTACTCTATGACATAAAAAAGGTGTCACTCTATGACATGAAAAATGTGTTACTCTGTGATACAAAGTTTTAAAAGTTTTGACTGTATGACATTGAAGGTGTTACTCTATAATAGCATAAAAGTATAAAAAATATGTTTGATGTATATTTATTCAGTTGATGCTAAGCTATTGAAGCATAAACATGGCAAATGCACCGGATGTTATTAGCAAATATCAGGATGCAATAGTATGAAAGTCACAGTCTTTATTAGGTTTGACAAAAAGTGCTGAATCTTTCGATACAGCTGATGATATGAAAACTTCTCAAAATCAAACTATCTAATATGAACCCTGACCATAATAAAATAACTAGCTCCAATAATCGTAAATTTGCGAAACTAGTCAAGAAATATGTAACGAAATTAAACGAAAATTCTAGAAGATATCTCGATAATATTGATGGTCTTTACAATCGGGAAAATTTACTTATGATCGTAAATTCTCCAATGAAGATTGAAGGTGACTTTGTCCAGATAGACGAACGAAACTATCTTTTGTCCGTAGCATTACTGCAATTACTATTTAGAAAACTTCCGGATGACAGTCTTATCTGTTGAAAATGTGATACATATATATTGTATATCGTTCAGGTTCCGTGCGAAGGGAACTTAAAGCATGCGACACACGTATGCACACATGCAAGTCTCCCCTCCCTAGTGTGTCTGTGAGCCAGAAGGTATGTCAAGCAGCAGCGGCCGACTCGCGCTTCTCTCTTGGCTCTCAGCTCTCGTCCGAAGCGGCACGCGGTGCCCAAGCGCATGGCGTTTTGTTGTACTTTCTTTGTCTTATAATAAATAATCATTTTACCACCAACCACGACTATCCCTTTATGTTAACATGGTGGCAGAGCGTGGTTTGGATGGTTAGTATAATTATTATTCTTTTCTCTGTCAAGACCTTCGGGGAAGGTAGAGGAGGACCACTTCGCGCAAGAAAGTTTTCAGTGAAAAATTAAGTGAAACTAAGTGAGGAATCAAAAAAAATATTGGTGAGAAAATATGAACAAATATATCAAGAATATAACACAGTGAAAAGTTTTGGAAATATTATAGGCCAGTCAATAGAGAAAAAAATCACCGTTTTCCTGCCACAAATCTTATCAGCAAACGGTAAGCGCTATCCTACGCAGAATAATCCACAGTATAACTGGTATATAAATACAATAACCAAATCCGTTCCTTATATTTGTTATTAACAATTTAATGCAAAAAAGCGCCGTTTTTTTTTTTTGCTTATAAAACCGAAACTAGTGGACCGATCTTGATGGTCCAATAAGATAAATTGTAGTAAATGAAATTACGAACAAAATTAGATGCTGATCGAATCGATCGAATGATTAGTTACGAAGAAAAACGTGAAAAACCGAAAAAATGAGTGTTTTTTCAAAAATTCATATCTCCGCCATTTTTAAAGATGTAGCGTATATCTCTGGCGAATCGATAGTATTTCACATGTACGTTATGTGTGCGAAAACCAGGGGCTGTGCGATTATTAGTTTTTGTGTAATCGCGATTTCAATTTTTTAGTACGCTATTTTTGAACGAGGCTGTATGCTCTATGGGTGATCCGATTTCAATTATCAAAAAAGATGCTGAAAGTTCGAATGTTGTACTACAAAATGTCTGTCTTGGATTTTTGATTAAGTACTGTTTTATACCTGAAAACAGTTGTCAAAGTTGACCAAAAACGTTCGAGCGCATGAAAGTGAGAGGAACCGATATATATATATATATATATATATAGTAATAAATAGAACGCGCTGCGCGCAACGTATAGATCTGTGCTTTTGATTTCCTCAGCAACTAGAGGAGCTATTTTAATCATTTTTTTTTTATTTCGGGGTACAAGACAGATGTTCTAAGCGTAAACGTCCTTGATTATACACGCCCGAGTTTATACGTACGTACCTGCTTCAAATCTCAAGCGCTAAAATTAGCGCTTCTGTTTATTTTTCATCAAATAAAAGTACAGAATTGGTTTAGTTGGGTTGAGTTACCCCAAAATAAAAAAAAAATGATTAAAATAGCTCCTCCAGCTGCTGAGGAAATCAGAAGCAAAGATCTGTACGTTGCGCGCAGCGCGTTCTATTACTATATATATATCGGTTCCCCTCAGCCGCCTCGCGCCCCCCCACCATTCCTCCACTTTCGTTCGCTCGAGCGTTTTTGGTCAACTCTGACAACTGTTTCCAGGTATACAACAGTACTTTATCAAAAATCCAAGATAGACGTTTTGTAGTACAACATTTGAACTTTCAGAATCTTTTTTGATAATTGAAATCGGATCACCCGTAGAGCATACAGCTTCGCTCAAAAATAGCGCACTAAAAAATTAAAATCGCGATTACGCAAAAACTAATAATCGCACAGCCCCTGGTTTTCGCACACATAAAGTACATGTGAATTACTATCGATTCACCAGAGATATGCGTTACATCTTTAAAAATGGCGGAGATATGAATTTTTGAAGAAACACTCATTTTTTCGGTTTTTCGCGTTTTTCTCCGTAACTAATCATCCGATCGATTCGATTAACATCTAATTTTGTTCATAATTTCATTTACTACAATTTATCTCATTGGACCATCAAGATCGGTCCACTAGTTTCGGTTTTATAAGCAAATAACAAAAGAAAGCGCTTTTTTTGCATTCAATTGTTAATAACAAATATAAGGAACAGATCTGGTTATTGTATTTATATACCAGTTATACTGTGGGTTATTCTGCGTAGGATAGCGCTTATCACTTGCTGATGAGATTTGTGTCACGCTAAAAACCTCTATTGATTGGCCTATTATATGAAATTAAAGCGATGTGGGCAGATTAGACTTCGAAGTTGTGGGAACACGTGGCAGCGATTCTGAAGAGAAACTTAAGGAACAATTTTTAAAAGAAGAAATACTGGATGAAAACGAAGTACCAATTGAAGAAAAGTAAAATTTAAAACGATTTGTGAGTATAGTGAAGAAAATAATTATCTTGAATAAGACAATAAAAGTGATAGAAATACTTAAACAAGAAGAGATACGAATCGATATGGCGGAAGATTTCAAAATGACGCTACCGATTTTCGACGGGAAAGACTACAGCACATGGAAGAAAAGAATGACAGTATTGCTGAAAATGAAGAAATGTGAAGAAGTAATACAGAGAGTGATAGCAGAAAATGATAATGAAGCCACGTGGAACGAGAAAGACTTAAAAGCGATGGATTACATATATAGCGCTTTATCGAATAGACAAATGGAGTTGGTGAATGATGAAAATACCAGCTTTGAAATAATTACGAAATTGGACAAGTTGTATTTGCGTCAGTCAATGAATTAAAAATTACAAATTTGAGTTCGAAATAGACTAGACAGATTAAGATTAAGAGATTACACCGAAGTGAGTGAATTCTATAATGAATTCGAAAAGTTAATCACAGAATTAAAAAATGCCGACGCTGCAATAGATAAAAAGGAAAAGTTAAATTATATATTAAGAACACTATCAAGCTTATTATGCCATATTGGCGATTTAGTTGATGTGCTACCAGAATAAGAAAGAACCGTAGATTATGTAATTGAAAAAATTAAAATGTACGAGAACCATGAAAAAGAAGAAAATCAAAATTCAAGAAGTAAACATGGAAATTCAAATGTGTTTAAAGTAGAAAAAGGAAAGGACGGTACATGTTACCGATGCGGAAAACCCGGTCATTTCCAATACGAATGTACGAGCAACGGGAGGAATTCCTGGAGAGGCTCGCGAGTAGGAGGACAGTAGCAAGCGCGAGGAGGCGCGCGTTCTCAACAGCAACAACGAGACGGCGGCTATCATAGCAGAGGCTACGGCGGCTACCACAGCAGAGGCAGAGGTCAGCGAGGACGAGGCCGTCAACAGCGGTAAGATCGACAGAACACGAGTCGAGACCCGACGACTTTCATAACCGAAGCAGAGAGTATCGTAAATAATAATGTAGAGAAATAGTTGCGAAAGTAAGTTGGAATGGGTTTTAGATAGCAGATGCTCCGATCATATTATTAACGATGATAAATTCTTTGCTAGAGTAAATAAATTAGAAAACCCGATTAACGTAAAAGTGGGAGATGGTCGTACCTTAAAAGCAACTAGTATAGGAGATATTAAAGCTTATTTATAAAAAATTATAATGAAACAGAAATTGAAATAAAAGATGTATTTTTTGTAAAAGAAATGGATAGGAATTTAATGAGTTTCGGGAAAGTAGCAGAAAATTTAAAAATTGTTTCGATAGGAAATACTTCAAAAATTTATAACCCTGAAAACGAATTAATAGCAGTAGCAAATAAAGTAAATAATGTGTATAAGATAAATACTGTGTTAGAGAATAAACGGACCTACGTAATAGAAAATGTAAATAACGGCATGACTTTGAAAGAAAAATTCCATAGAATGTTAGGGCATGTTAATTTTGGATATTTGAATATTTTGAGTAAAAATAATTTAGTTAAAGGTTTGTCAAATAATTTAGAAAGTGAATATTTAAAATGTGGTACTTGCGTACAAAATAAAATAACTAATACTAGATTTGTAAACGATAGGCATAGAGCCAAAGATATAGGAGAATTTATTCACGCGGATGTAAATGGACCGCATAGTACAATAGGATTTAGGGGAGAAAGATATTTTTTAGTTTTACTAGATGATTATAGTAAAGTTGCAAAAGTTTATACGATGAAAGAGAAAAATGAAGTTTATGATTGGATCGCGAGTTATGTAAATTTAATTGAAAATTCAACAGGAAAAAAGGTTAAAAGATTAAGGTGTAACGGTAGAGAATTCCTAAATAAAGATATTTACAATTTTGCTAAAGAAGAATGGTTTTATATTGAACCGTGCCCCCCGTATGTTCACGAATTGAACGGAACTGCCGAATGGTACAATAGGTCGATAATGGAAACGGCGAGATGTTTATTAGCAGACGCAAAAATTCATAATAGGTTTTGGCCGGAAGTAGTTCAAACAGCAGCATATTTAAAAAATAGAACCTTAGCAAATACTTTAGAGAAAAAGACTCCGTATGAAATTATGATGGGAGAAAAATCTAATATTAAAAATCTTAAACTATATGGCAGTAGAGTTTTTGTTCGAGTCCCAGAAATTAAAAGAAAAAGTAAATGGGATAGGAAAGCAAATTTAGGAGTATTAGTTGGATATGACAGTGTAGGTTATAGAGTCCTAACAAATAATAGAGTAATTGTAGCTAAACATGTAGACATAATTGAGGAAAATGTAAAGTTAGTTGGATTTGGTGATAATGATGAAATAAATGAAAACAATGATGAAATTATACTTCCTTCTACTTCGACCCTCGGGGAGAGTACGGGAAGGGAAAATGATTTAGAAAAGCAAAATAAAAATGAAAACATTGAAAATAATGAATATGAAAATAACGTACCTAGTTCTAGTAAAGATAATTTAATAGTATCGAGAAGGTCATCAAGAAAGAAAAGCCCTGTAAATCGATATGGAAATCCAGTAACGAACTGTATTTATGTGAATTATGTAAACGTTGATAATCCCGAAAATTATAACGAAGCGATAAATAGTAATGAGAGTGAAAATTGGCAAGAAGCTATGAATAATGAGATTGATTGTTTAAATAAAAATGAAACATGGAAATTAGTTGACAAATCAAAAGATAAAAAGGCGTTAGACTTAAAGTGGGTTTATACAAAAAAGGCAAATAATAAGTTTAAAGCTAGAATTGTAGTAGGAGGGTTTCAGCAAAACGAAATAATTGATGATATTTATTCACCTGTTGCGAGAACACAAACATTAAAAATCTTATTAAATTACTGTTTGCAAGATGATTTTAAAATTGATCAAATGGATGTCAAGTCAGCATTCCTTAATGGAAAAGTAAAATCCGAAGTTTATGTTAAACAACCTCAAGGTTATGATGATAATTCAGGAAGAGTATGCAAATTAGATAAAGCTTTGTACGAACTCCGTGAAAGTTCACGTGCATGGTATGAGTGCTCAGATAAATATTTGATTGAATTAGGTTTTGAGAAAAGTAAAATCGATTATTGTTTATATTTTATAAAAATTAAAAATGAGAAGATTCATTAATTTGTGGTAAAAATCAAAAATTGATAGACTTATTAAAAAGAAATTATCTGTGAAATTTAGAATGAAAGATATGGGCCAAATAAAAACTTCTTTAGGGATAAATATCAATTATGGCTATGATAATAATATTATGACTTTAGATCAATAGGATTATATTGAGTCTTTAGCGAGAAAATATGATATCGAAAATGCAAAATTGTATGCTACTCCGATGGAACAAAATTTAAAATGTGAACCTGCGTTATCAGCATCTGTATGGAATTTGAATGCATGGTATTTCGCGCGCTCAGTCGACTCCATCTAGTCGACGGCAACGTATGTGGTGTTGATAAGTAGCCAAAAGGACGCAGAGTAGTGAGTGAGCAGGCAGTAGTCGTCCTGCGTGGCGTGAGAACACATCGTTTCACATGTAAGCCCATACTAACGTGTAACTTTCAACAAATTAAAATATTGGTTACGTGCCGTTACTATTAATAAAATAACACTTCAGTTTACTTGTTACCTTCTCCTGGCCAGCAGGTTGCTGGGGATCCTCACCATATAACTAATAATTAAAAAAAAAAAACGATAATCATCACATACAGAATTTGGCGATCCTGCCAGGATCCCACAGAGAAGGTACAGATTGGATAAAGTCATCGTAATCATCGCAATTTACTCATCGAGGATCTGCATCGACGTCATTACGTAACACCGAAAAATTCAACCAGCACGACGAAAGTTACGTCACCAGCGCTCTCACATCGTATCAGGGATTATGCCTTTTCCCGTCATTCGTAAACATTGAGTTCGCTTCGTATATCGTTTATCACAGTAAACCACGCAGGATAATGCCTTGCGAGAGTCAAAGCAACAGACCTATACAGACATAGAGAGTATGTATAGCACAGGGTCGCAAGAGATCCTTGACGACACATCTACGGAAGACAATCTTAACCAAACAATTATACCAAAACCAGCAGTTAAACCTGAAAATAGTTCGTTCACCATGTACGGAGAGGAAGTCGACTTAGGCGCTCTACTATCAGATCAAATGCAAAACTTCAACATTTTAAATCGACAACTCGATGACGTAAAATTGTTATTGGATCAACAGAAGCCCGCGGCCGTTCTCAACATGTGGGCGGAGTACATGAGGAATTTGTGGATGACATGTCAAGGACTCAATGCTCATATGTGTCGCATCGCATCTACCGACGGCCGGACGCTTCCCTATTTCAAATCGGGGGAGTATGGCAAAATGGAGACTAGGGTATTTGCTGGATTCGAAGACCTTACCGAGCGACTGGCAGCTCTACTACCACAACAGCAGCAGATACCACCAACGATGATCAATCAACAACAAAGCGGAGACCGCAATTCACATGTAAAACTAGCACCACTCGAACTGAAGAAATTTTCAGGCAGGTACACCGAATGGCAGTCGTTTCGAGACATGTTTAGGTCACTCGTTAAAAATAATCGATCGTATGATAATTTTGTTAAATTAAGTTATCTTAAAAGTACTCTTGATGCGGATGCATTAGATTTAATATGTAACGTTGATCTTATCGGAGAGAATTTTGAAATAGCATGGGATTTATTAGTAAAACATTACGAGAATAAAATAGCACTTACAAATGCACATTTAAATGCGCTTTTTTCTATTGCACCATTAAAAAAAGAATCGTTTGGAAATATCAGCCTACTACGAAGTACAGTTAAAAAGCATGTCGGGTCGTTGAAAAATTTAGGGAGAGATACGAATGGGTATAGTGCTATCTTGATAAATCGTATTGTAGACCTATTGGATTCTCGTACTAAACGTGACTGGGAATTATCTCTTTCGTCGAAGACCGAATTTCCGACATACGATGACCTTGACCAATTTCTGTTAGAACGCGTTCGAGTTCTAGAATCAATTGACTGCTCGACTAATGATATAAACACAACGCCCCATGCTGTTTCAAAACCAAACGTAAAATCGTCAACAAATCAATCTGTAAAATCGCACTTAGCTTCTATGTCTAGTACCAAATGTATAGTTTGTCAGAAAGAGCATATGCTTCGTAAATGCAAAATATTTCGTGATAGCTCAGTGCAAGAGCGTTTTAATACCGCGAAACAACATAACCTTTGTATAACTTGTTTAAGATTGGATCATAAGCTTAGCGATTGCAAAAGTCAAACAAATTGCTATAAATGTCACAAAAGACATAACACGTGGTTACATAGAGAGCCACCATCTAACGTAAATAAACGAGACGAAACACCGTCTCAACCTACCCTTTAGTCATCCAGCAGCGGCATGCAAATAATAAATGACAGTATAATACAAACCCATTTTTCGTTATCACAGGCTAATAATCACACGCGGATTTTGCTCGCTACGACACGCGTCTGGGTCCTATCTCCGACAAATCGTGCAGTACGGGTTCGCGCATTGGTGGATCCGGGATCGACGTGGACGTTTATGTCGTATGAGTTGGCGCGCATATTAGGAGTTAGATTCATTCGTATTTCCGCGTCATTGACGGGAGTCGGAGAGTCGGAAGCAATTTCTGTATCGAAAATCGCGGAGATTAAAGTCGCATCAAATTATCGCAATGAAAGTACCTTCAGCACATCAGCACTTGTCGTACCCAAAATTACATCTTACAGAGCCAACTGCGAGACTCCAATGAAATCGTGGCCGCATTTGGCTGAACTCAATCTTGACGATGACCCCTCCAATAATGATTCTATACACTTACTCATAGGAGCCAATTTATATGGTGATATTATTCTCGAAGGAATAAAACGAGGTGGTGTAGGCGAACCTATGGCACAAAAACCCATTTTTGGATGGGTGATCTCAGGAAATGTTGATTATAGTCAACAAATTACATTCAAATTATAGTTGACAAAATTCTAATGTTGTCCATCATTGTATTTCGAACACTGCTCTTAACGATTCACTTAAAAAATTTTTCGAAATTGAAGAATTACCTCAAAAAAATAGTATCAATGGAAGATGAGCTGTGTGAAACACACTTTCATCAAACCCACTCACGCACTAAGGATGGTCGTTATATAGTTCGAATACCTTTCGAGTTAACGCCCCCATTAAATATAGGTAATTCACGATATCGTGCGAAACTTTGTTTAAAACGCATCGAAAGTCGTCTCGCAAAGGATGGAGAGCAACATGTTAAGTACACTACCTTTATGCAAGAGTACAGATCATTGGAGCATATGCAATTATATAAAAATCTACAACCCGAATTTAAAGAATTGAAACCTATATTTATATCCCATCAGCCAGTACTAAAAACTGATAGTACTACAACGCAACTTCGCGTGGTGTTTAACGCCTCCGCGAACACATCGAATAACACGACGCTGAACGACCATATGTACACTGGTCCAGCACTTCAATCCGATTTACCTACAATTTTAGTAAATTGGAGGTCGTACAAGTTTGTTTACATAGCCGATAGCGCAAAAATGTATCGGCAGATTCTCGTTAATTTACGAAACGTTTGGTGTCAATGCATACTATGAAGAATTGAAGAATATTGTCTGCTTACTGTCACATATGGCACTCGCGCTGCACCTTTTTTAGCACTCCGCGTACTTCTGCAGTTAGTCGAAGATGAAGGCGAATCCTTTCCGATAGGGCTGTCTCTCGAATTTATTGATGCACAACTACACGGCTTTTCCGACGCGTCAGAAGAGGCATATGGCGCTGTAATTTATTTACGAGTAGTCACGCCATCCGGCAAAGTAATTGTTTCACTTCTTACAAGTAAAACGAAAGTCGCCCCACTCAAAACCCTCACAATTCCACGGCTTGAACCGCAAGCAGCTGTTTTACTCGCACGCCTTATGGCCTCCACCCGCACAGGCCGATCGCTGTCGACTATTAACTATCAATGTTGGACAGGCTTGTGTTGAACTGGCTAAATAAACATGCCTCACACTGGAAAACATTTATTGGTAATAGAGTCTCAGAAATTCAAACCATAATGCCTACGTGTCATTGGCGCTATGTGCCAACTGAAACCAATCCCGCGAACATTTTATCTCGCGGAAAATCCGTCAACGAGTTAGTAAACCTCTCGTTATGGTGGATTGGTCCCTCATGGCTCAGTCAAACATCAGATCAATGGCCATCAAACTTACCTATTATACCACCTAACATAGACCTCGAAGAAAAATCACAAACTCATGCAATCCATTTAATTACCCCAAACTTTGATCAACTAACGCAAGTAATTGATCGTTCATCAAAATGGAACAAAATTATTCGAGTAATAGCTATTGCAAGGAAGTTTATACAACTTATGCAAGCAAAGGTTCGAAAACAAACAACAATGTTCACCGAACTCAATGCAGATGACATAGTTTTTGCTGAGTCATGTGTTGTTAAACATTTGCAGAGGTTGTTATTTTCACAAGAAATTAATTATTTACAAAACAAAATTCCTCTCTCAGCAAAAAGTAAACTGGTTTCATTAAACCTCTACCTTGATAGTGGCATTATTAGAGTAGGCGGACGTCTTTCTCGATCAGACTTAGCAGTCGACGCGAAACATCCAATTGTCCTTGCGCGTCATCGAGCAACTATGTTACTTATACAAAAAATCCACGTGCGTTGCCTGCACGGTGGCATAAAATTAACAAGTACACTTCGACACACCTACTGGGTTCTTAACTCTCGACCTCTAGTTAAGTCCGTAATAAATGTTTAATATGTGCTCGAATGAAAGCAAAACTTACAAATCAACTCATGGCAGACCTGCAAGCCGTGTAACTCGTCCCCCTCGTGCATTTACCAATTGTGGCATCGATTATGCCGGTCCGTTACAAATACGCATGTCAGGCGGCCGAGGATGCAAGTCACACCCGTGTTATATTGTCATATTTATATGCTTTGCTACCAAAGCGAATGATTTAGAGATAGCGAGTGCCCCTATAGCACTGAATATTTGAGGAATATTCCCTCAATATTCATTTGCCATTTTCGCAATTTTCGCTAATATTCCCTCAACGTTAATGAACATGAAAGAAACCCTTAGGGAATATTCCTGCAAACCTTGATGACCGTTTTTCCATTCCTTTTCTAAAATGATCAGGTAGGCTACCTATTATTGTAATATTGCAGGAATATTCGTACAAGATTAATTAATACTAGATGAATATATAATTAAGTTTCACCAATTTTTCCTCGATTAAGCAGTATTGCAGCAATATTCGTACAAGATTCATCGACACGAGAGGAGCATTCAATATATTCCCCTATAACACTTAATATTGAAGCAATATTGCTTCAATGTTGCTGCGATATATTCGCCATATTCACTAATATTCCCTTAACGTATACAGGTAGCGTTAGTATTTAAGTTGTTTATTTCACATAGATAAGACGTAAAATTTTGAGTCCTCATCCCCCATTGCAAACGGGAAATAAAAAACAAGGCAAGCCTTGTAAATCGAACTCTTCGTAAAGAGTCATTTGATCGGTTGAATTTCACAGCTTATATACTCTCGGCCATTCAGTGTATCTACAGAAAGCGCTATCGGCGCTCCGCATAGTGGTGATAAAGGGAAACTTGTGATGGGCGGCTCTCGATATGCAAGCTTCGGCTATTTATCCGCCGTGCGGCGTACCGGTAGCGCTTTCTGTGGTTACACTGGATGACCGAGAGTATATGGGCAAATTCACAGAACTTTTAACTTTTGATATTTGCATAATAAAAAAAAAAAGTAGAAGCACAGTAATATAACTTTGTATACGTATTTGTATATCTTTCGGAAACCATAATTCATCACTGTGACAATTTTTTATGATGGGCCGTAGAGGTTATAGGCTCAATAATAAAAGTATTAATAAAATAATTTAAATAAATGCATATCTTTTATTTAATTAATATAAATATATTTACATTCAATGTACAATACACATAATATTAAGTATTCTATACGCGCATATAGAATATATATATGTAGATATTATTTTTTTATATAAACCTAGATAATAATAGTTACACATAATAACAAATCAATCTGTAGTCTTTTCTTTTTTAATATTTTTGGCGGTGCGCTTAGACTTGATATGACTTTTAACTCTAGAGTTGGATCTTATATTATAAGATTTAGTCTCAATTATTTTTCTGGCCCCTTTCTTAATTTTATTATTATTGACCAAAAACTGATAGGGGTGTAAGTCGTAGTGAATACAAGGTGGTCTTTGTATACATTCAATGCAGGATAAATAATTTAAATACAAAGTATTCATGTTTTTATTTTCCCAAATAATTTTGTGAATTTTATTCGAGTTTGGAGCAGATTTTAAATTTTCAATTAATAATTTATCTATGTCAGTAATATTTTTTTCTGTTATTAAATACATTTTCACTTTTGATTGAGGTGATGCGTTAATGGTATCAATTACATCTTGTGCTGAAACAATGTCTTTGCCAAATCCGACTGCTCTATCACACAAACCCTTTACTGTCCCCCCTGTACCATCCGCGCAACTTTTTCCATGACCTGCTGTCATGAAGTTCTAAGTAGCATAACGCAGATGCAGATGTTGACAATAATAAGAAAATAAATAAAAATTCGTCTTATTTTTATATTGCGTGGATGGACCATCACTCTGGAAATGTATCATTTGAAGTGCAGGGACGTAACTTCGTACAAGCGTTAATATTGGCTGTAAGTGAGCCCAAATAGACTGAGCATTGTGGCGAAGACACTCAGAGACTGTGCAGAACGAAACGCATTCTATTTTACCAGATTCAAGATTTTTATAAAAAAAGGCTCCTGTATGCAGAGAAAGTTGTTTTTTAGATGCGCCAAAATGGGCGCTCTGAATCTCTGTTGAGCATTTGCAATAATAATTTTCTGAAAAATCTATCACTATCAGTACTTCGTTACTACTCAACCTCTGTCTAATACTGTCAATTGATTTATGTTGGTGCCCGGTGTCATACACATGTTTCAGGTAAACTTGAATACGCGAATTGAGTTCTTTTACCAGATCAATTACACTACAATTGATTTTTTGTTTTGATGTAATTTTAACGCGATAAGTTAAATTTTTCGCACCTATTCTATTTTCAGTGTTAGTCATCCACTGATGATAAAAGGTGTAATCATCAGTTTCTGGTAGGGCAATGTTTTTATATTTGCAAAGATTACACTCTCTGTACATACATGATTTTGAGAAAGAATCACAGGTAGCTATATCAGTAAAATTTTTAGTACTTGAAGACGGTAAAATTTTTAATTTTACTAGTTTTTGTAAGATGAGATCAATATTAGTATGTGTTTTGCATAAGCAAGTATCACGACCAGTAATTTTTCTCCTTACGATCCAAAATGGTTTAAATTTAAAAAAATGAAGATCGTCCAATTTTCAAAGATGTTTCGCTACTAAATTTTTTAAATAAATTATCTAAAGTATCTAATAGATATCTTTTTCTTTTTGTAATACCCGATTTTTTCATTGTGCCTTTCACTCCTGGTGCAATAACCGAATTCTCATCTTTCTCAAAAAAATCTTCAATTTCTTTTTTTATCACTAAACGTAAGTTGGTTTTTTGTCTTGTACTTCTATTCATCTTTAAATAATTATTTTTCATATGTTTACGTTGCAAATAAGTACTTACGAGACCAGAAGTATTTTTCATGAGTCTATACTTTTTAATTATCTTTCCTGTTATCAATTGAGCATAAATTGATTTCTCTTTCTCATTAGCGATTTTTTTTACGATTTTCTTTCAACTGTGCCTGCAATACTTGAGAATATAACACTTCTTTTTCAATAAATGATTTTTTTTGCTTCATAACCATTATAGCTTTTCGGTTTAGCAGACTTGGCTGTTCATTTTTCTTCACTCCTCTATAATATTTAGCTTTCCATTGTTTTATAATTTTATGTTGTTGCATAATCACATTTTCTAATTGTTTAACCTTTCGTCGCAATCTTTGCTCTCTTTGTCTAGCATGCATTTCACCACTACACTTTTTGCCACTTTTATAACATTCACGGTTCCTTTTCGGCGATGGTACCTGCAGCGGAGAAGATATAGATGGAGAAATTACTTCATTATTAGTATTACAAACAGAAACAGAACTGCACGAAGACAACACACTTGAGCCTTCTTCCAAATTTTTTTTTGATTTCACTTTTCTTCTCGTTACAAGATCATATGATTTTTTTGGTAGATCTCTTAATTTTTCCAAACATACAGTATTATTTATTTCACTAGGCTCAACTACTTTCTGTTTGTAATCGATGGCACACTTTTTGTATTCGATTGTAATTGACGTAATTCCTGTTTTCTGTCAATTTTCATTTTACGTTTCTTAGTAATCTCTTCTCTTTTCTCACGCATTTTATCTCTCTTAACTTGCTTTTCTGTCGACATTGTATTGGTAAAAATACTATACTATTTTATACTGAGTAATACTTTTTATTTAGCAAAAAGATCTGTTTTTCGTTAGTATACACTTTTTCTTAATAGAAGCTTACTTACATGGTTCCGACTGAAATGCGCACATGTGCTCTTGTCCAAAGGTCGGGTATAATAATGTGGCATACTGAATTTACAAACTTTAATAACAATGATTCACCTTATCGTGAAGGTGCAAAGCAAGGCACTCTGATTGTTTCGTATATTTTTCGAACCGTCAGGGATACATAAACATATGTTTACTTTCCAGTTTTGACATTGCGATTCACTTCTTACATTGCGTATACATACATTATAAAACTCAGTACATCACACATGACAAAATATATTCGATTATAATTTTATTATAATCCGGGCAAAAAAAATTGTGGCCACTATAGCCTAATATATGGGCCATACTCATCATACGTGGTCAAAATGTGACACATATGTAGCCATGGCCTTGACAACAAAATATTTCCTATATATAACGCCCATATGTGTCCCATATTTAAGTTTTTTTTAATGCTTTTTTTATACATGTGTATTGTATGGAAAATAGTATGGCCCATATTTAGTACCGGCGCCATGGCCACATGTGACCCACGTGTTACTATATACATATGAACAAAATTTTTTGTGAAGGCAATGTTTGAAAATTTATTTCCCACATAATGGAATCCCTAAGTAATATAATACTCATTTAATGAAAATTCTTAGTTGCATTTAATGAAAACCACATAAATAATAGCAATGGCTTTCTGGTTTTTAAGTCTTATATAAAGAAATAAACAAATCACAATTACATTTCATTCAATATAAACAACATTTCAGTTGTGACAAACGAAAAAGTAAAATTTTAACATTTGTCACGCTTTCCATGGTCATATTTAAAGTACCCTCTGTAGGCTAATATTGGGAGCACATTAACGGGTTGGGTCTTAAAATCTTCCTTATTCGGACAGTTACAAGAGAGCTGACCATAAATATAATTTTTGTGAAGGCCGTAACTGTGACATTAACAAATAAGCAAAAAATTATATTTCAGTAAAAACGAATCACATATTTTAATATGTACTTATCTTTTTTTAGAAGGAGGGCACACAAATGAGCGTAAACCTAATGTGAAATGTATGTATTGACTCACTTTTCCTGGTAAAATTTTAACGATAGATTGTGGGCCACGCGTGCAGCATCCATAACAATAAAAAGAAATAAAGGAGTTACATATCGAATTTAGACAAATTACTATCTTTTAACATTCGTAAACAGTTTATGAAATTTTCTATGAACTCCATACCTCTACATGCACTTTGTCTAGATCATATTTAAGTGTAATAAGGTGTTTAAAAAGGATGAATTTTTATTTTAGCTGAGTTTTTTGAAAAAAAAAATTGAAAACCAAAAGTTAAAAGTTCTGTGGATTTGCCTATATAAGCCGTATAATTCAACCGTTCAAATGACTCTTTACGAAGAGTCCGAATTACAAGGCTTGCCTTGTTTTTGATATCCCGTTTGCAATGGGGGATGAGGACTCAAAATTTTACGCCTTATCTATGTGAAATAAACAACTTAAATACTAACGTTACCTGTATACGTTAAGGGAATATTAGCGAATATGGCGAATATGTCGCAGCAACATTGAAGCAATATTGCTTCAATATTAAGTGTTATAGGGGAATATATTAAATGCTCCTCTCGTGTCGATGAATCTTGTACGAATATTGCTGCAATACTGCTTAATCGAGGAAAAATTGGTGTAACTTAATTATATATTCGTCTAGTATTAATTAATCTTGTACGAATATTCCTGCAATATTACAATAATAGGTAGCCTACCTGATCATTTTAGAAAAGGAATGGAAAAACGGTCATCAAGGATTGCAGAAATATTCCCTAAGGGTTTCTTTCATGTTCATTAACGTTGAGGGAATATTAGTGAAAATTGCGAAAATGGCAAATGAATATTGAGGGAATATTCCTCAAATATTCAGTGCTATAGGGGTGATTATTCGTCTGAGGCATTCATCGCGTCGTTCAAACTGTTCGTGTCGAGGCGTGGCTTTCCCTCACGCATGTATAGTGATTGCGGGACCAATCTACGAGGTGCTGAACGCGAATTAGGCGAGGCATTCGAGCAAGCATGCAAAGAGAACGGATTCCGAAATTTAATTGCGCATAATAAAATTACATGGCATTTTAACCCACCCGCAGCTCCTCATTTTGGAAGACTGTGGGAGGCGGGCGTCCGTAGTGTTAAAGGTCGCTGAAAACGTATTCTAGGCACCAAAACGCCAACTATAGATGAATTTGGTACTGTTTTATGCCAGATAGAAGCTGCGCTAAATTCACGCCCACTTGAACCATTAACCGATCATATCGATGACTTTGAGCCACTTACCCCGGGTCATTTTTTGGTAGGCGGCAGCTTAGTCGCAGTGCCGCAACCATCGCTTTTAGACTTAATGCGAATCGACTCTCTCGTTGACAACAGATCCAACAATGTTACAAACTTTTTTAGCACAGATGGTCAAATGACTATTTGCAATCGCTACAACAGCGCTCTAAATGGCGAATAGAACAAAATAATGTAAAGGTTGGTCAAATTGTTTTATTGAAACAGCCAAATTTGCCTCCGACAAAATGGCTCTTAGGAAAGATAGAGGAATGTGTTCCGAGTCAATTAGATAACAAAGTTCGTGTTGTTCGAATCAAAACTGCAAATTCAAGCTTTTTACGCCCTATCAGTCAAATTGCATTGTTACCTGTTGACCTTGAAAATGAAACGTCGGACTTGGAACCCACGCCTCTATCAATAACTGTATACCTAGAAATAGCGATATTAGTATAAATAGTTTATATTGAAAAAAAAAATCAATAAGCCTTCTTGATTTAGTGCACGCCCGAAGCGATCGATCAGTGCACTTTCGTATATTACATAAGTTTGTTAATCCAATACATAGTGCTGATATTATAACGTCCACATGAGTTCGGAAAGAATTAAGCAAATCAATTTATACTTCATAGCATGGAATGTTTTACGATGTCACAATATTATAACTATGACTGTAAGTTTATCGGCTACCAAACGGTATATTGTATATTACATTACTATGCAGCCACTGTAATAATATTTGAACCATGATGGTTCAAGACGGGCGGTCTCTAAGGAATTTGAATGTATGGTATTTCGCGCGCTCAGTCGACTCCATCTAGTCGATGGCAACGCTGTCGTATGCGGTGTTGATAAGTTGCCGAAAGGAGGCAGAGTAGTGAGTGAGCAGGCAGTAGACGTCCTGCGTGGCGTGAAAACACATCGTTTCACATGTAAGTCCGTACTAACGTGTAACTTTCAACAAAATAAAATATTGGTTACGTGCCGTTACTATTAATAAAATAACACTTCAGTTTACTTGTTACCTTCTCCTGGCCAGCAGGTTGCTGGGGATCCTCACCATATAACTAATAATTAAAAAAAAAACGATAATCATCACATACAGCATCAAATGATATAAAATATAGAAATTTAATTGGGGCACTCTTGTACATAAGCTCTAGTACTAGACCAGATATTTGTTATTCTGTAAATTACCGAAGTAGATTTCAAAATTGTTATGATCAGAGTCATTATAAATATGCACTAAGAATATTAAAATATATGTATTATACAAAAGAATTAAAATTAACATACGAGAAAAATCTAAATGCTGATATTTTAGAATGTTATGTTGATGCTGATTGGGTAGGAGATGTAGTTGATAGAAAATCTACGACTGGTTATGTAATTAAAATAAATGGAAATAGTATATATTGGAAATCAAAAAAACAGAATATTGTAAGAAAGTCATCTACCGAAGCTGAGTATGTTGCGTTATCTATATGCGTGAGTGAAGTAAAATTAATTAAACAATTGCTAAAAGAATTTGAAATAGGAATTAACAATCAGGTATGTATTTATGAGGATAATGCAGGTGCGATTAGTATAAGTAAATGTGGAAATTTAACGAAAAATTCTAAGTACATTGAAACACATTACCACTTTGTAAATGAAAATTATTTAGAGGGTACTATTGATGTTATAAAAATTAATTCAGATGAAAATCCTGCAGATATTTTCACTAAGTTATTAGGACGGATAAAATTTGAAAAGTTTAGAGCAAACCTAAAATTAGAATATTAGACAAAGTAATTATTATACTAAAGAAAAACGAAAATCAAAGATTGTTAATTGTAAAATTTAAGCGCACAATATATATGTAAGGAGGCGTGTTGAAAATGTGATACATATATATTGTATATCGTTCAGGTTCCGTGCGAAGGGAACTTAAAGCGCGCCACACATGTATGCACACATGTAAGTCTCCCCTCCCTAGTGTGTCTGTGAGCCAGAAGGTATGTCAAGCGGCAGCGGCCGACTCGCGCTTCTTTCTTGGATCTCAGCTCTCGTCCGAAGTGGCACACGGTGCCCAAGCGCATGGCGCTTTGTTTTACTTTCTTTCTCTTATAATAAATAATCATTTTACCACCAACAACGACTATCCCTTTATTTTAACATTATCAATTCAGATGATTTATATAATTATCGTATGATTATTGAAGTTTCAAGCGCTCACAAAAAGCACTACTGCGTGAATGTGTCGATTCGAGAACTGAAGAGTAACATATTTTATAATTTTATTGCTCCAATGTTCGAAAAGTTGTCTCTAAAAGGTATCTAGCCGTTATCTCGAGAAGATAATGTTAACGAAGTAGAAAACGAAAGAGAGAAAAGTGAAAGGGTTGAGCAAACTAATCCAGTGGCTGCGAAAAAGATACTTGAACCAATAGCCAATCCTCTAAAGAAGCTCATAACTGTTGATACACGATTAACTCTCATCTTTCAACTTCTAACGAGACCGATAATTATTATGAAGCTGGCCATTCTAGTGAAGATGCATCAGATTTCTCAACCAATGAATATTTACCTAGAAGAGTTTATGATAAAAGGAATTATAACTGTATTAATTGGAGATATTAACGTGGAAGTAAAAAGAGACAGTGGGCTAGTAATGATGAAGACGAAGAAGTTGTTTCCAAAATCTCACGAGTAGATGTTCTAATTGCATACGAACTTTACGTCTGGGATGATCCTAACAAATTAGTTGACCGCTTATGAGTACTTGTTACTGAGCAAACCATGGGAACAAGAACTAACTATGGTGAAATCCGTTTTATTCTTAGTGAACTTTGGAATGCTAGTATCAGAAATTAATCTTTCAAAGTTATATTGTACTAGATTATCTAAAAAATAGAGATTTTGGCTAAGCCAAATGTTAATTTTCAATAAAATTATTTTGGTCAACAAACATTTTCATGTTATAAATACCCTGTCATTATTTTCTATTTCCCGCCATGCTCTGTTGACAAATGAAGAACCTGGAATTACCAATTATTTAAGGTGAATCACATAAAGGATTCAGAGTCACGGAAAACTGCAGTGACTGCCGAGCGCCTGTAGGTATCAAGAACTCAGATTTTCAACCGCGTAGCGTCCACCTTTTGTGTACATGAGTTTTTCGAGTTATGCATGTTGTACTATGAAGCCCTAATCTGCAGAACAGTGTAAAAAATGGGTGTCCGGGACAGTATTAAATTGATTATTCAGTAAATAAAATCATAAAAGTAAAAAATTCCTTTTTCAACCGCCTCATTCATTTCAATTCTAAAACGTTAACGATAAAAAGTCATCTGAAAAACTATATATCTTTCTTTCTTTGAATAATGTTTATACTTTCAGTACATTTATAAACATTCAACTATTATTCAAGAAACGAAAATTGAGTGCCTTACTAAATTTCAAGAATGTAGGGTGTCTATAATTGAGTAGTATTTATTTATTTATTTCACGGATAGAGTTGCCATTTTCTACAATAAATTTGAGCATTCATTATTTTATAAGACTTATTATATGTATAAACTGTTTATAATAGGATGATATATATGAGTCGCTAAATACATGTTATACTCTGAATAGAGGTGGTTCAATGATATTTTTTCTTTACTATAATTTTGCAATAATTATTTGCAGGCAAAAAAAAACATTATTTTTACTATTTGTAGAGTGTTGAAAACTTACCAAAGTCTAATATTGGCTGACAGAACCTCAAATTACTTTACTATCAGCTGTTTGACTCACTTTTGCTAAAAAATCCTGCCCCACTAAAGGGACCACCTACGTATTTTTATTGTTACTTGTGTAATATGTTAGTATAACTGTTTGTGAAATCAAATAAATAAACTATTTGCTGCAATTTTTATTTCACTTTGAGAAGGTTTAAAACACTATAAATAAATCATATGTGACCTGAATAGTTTGCCTTCAAGCATAGGTATTATTTTTCAGAAAGAGAACTAGATGAAATCAAGGGCACTCTATATATTTTAATACATTACATTTCTTTTCTAAATATTAAAAAGTATTAATTTAAACTTATGTGAATGCTAAGATGCAAAAGTGTTGGAGTAATCGTAAAAGAATATCAGTATTATATTTATAATACTGTATTTCAAGGTATCAAATTATTTTCTATTTTATGAGTTAAATATTTTAAATTTTCGCGCCTAACTACATCTATTAAGTTAGGCGGCCCGTTCATAACATCTATAATTGCCAGACGGGTGCGAGCCTATTTTTTATAATTTTCCCATGAATATTTATTTACACTGTCTGTATATGGGATTGTCAAATTCGGAACTGTTATTGGATAATACTTCGAAAATAGAGCATATGTCTAGGTTTAGATAAGTATTGAAAAAGCACCAAAATTTTAAGACAACCTGTTAAGGGCCTGTTACACGATTCCTGACAGGGCCGGGGCGTTTTATCTACCTCTGAGGGGTATATGTGAATGCGCGTGATCTCATATTTTTACATACTGTCCATTGAAAGAATTTTCAAAAATCGGTGGTGGGGGAAGAAAATTTGGTTTTTTGCTTATAACTCGAGAAGGAGCGCTCGGATCGAAAAATGGACGAAATTTTGGTGGCGTAACTGGAGGGGGGACATACTTTTCACACACTATTCGACGACGTTGACAGAATTTCCAAAAATCGGTGGTGGGGTAGAAATTTTGGTTTTTCGCTTATATTTCAAGAGGGAGGGCTCGGATCGAAAAACGGATGAAATTTTTGGGGTGTAAGTGGAGGGGGAACATACTTTTAATAAACTATCGAATGCCGTTGGCGGAATTTTCGAAAATTGATGGTGGGAGGAGGAATTTCGCTTTTTTGCTTGTATCTCGAAAAGGAGAGCTCTGATCGAAAAACGGACGAAATTTTGAGGCCGTAACAATAGGGGGGACATACTTTTAATATACTATCGAATGACGTTGACGGAATTTTCAAAAATCGGTTGTGGGGGTGGAGTAAAAATTTGAAAAAAAATTTGTGAATGACCCCAAAACGCATGGTCTACAAAGTCCACGTCTGTTATACAATACATATCTCTGTGTATCAGAGTGGTAACACAGATGCTGAGTATGATAGAGATCATGGGTTCGAATCGACCTGAGGAACCGTTTTTTGTTTCAACACAATCTTGCACATCGAAAACGTCTGGCCGCTGACCGGCCGCTGCGACAAATCGCCTACCGCTGGCCGCATGCCGTTGGCCGCTCGATTGTACCGGTTCTAGAGTCACCTGGAGTCGCCGGTCTGGAGTCAGTATATTTTTTGCGGTCAAACGGCTGACCGCAATTCTGTAGTCAGGCTTGACTCCAGAAAGTATACTGACTGCAGAATTCCCATGACTCCAGAATCCCCTGACTCCAGAATCCCCACAGCTTATCTACTCTTAGTCGCTCGCGTAAGGGCTGCATGGAGAGAGAGAGAGAGAGAGACAAAGAGAGAGAGACAGAGATGCGCAGGTGCATGGTAGCCAGATCTCCGTGGGTATAAAAGAGCAGCCGCAGAGTAGCTCCGCTCAGATGGTGCCGGGCGCTCGAGGAGGTAAGTTGTCTCTGGGTCAAGGTGGGTGGTGGGTGGTAGATCGCGGTTACTGGGTGGAGGGTACTGGGTGGAGGGTACTGGGTGGAGGATACTGGGGTGGAGGGTACTGGGTGGTTGATGCTGGCTGGTTGATGCTGGGTGGTTGATGCTGGGTAGTTAATGCTGGGTGGTTGAAGCTGGGTGGTTGATGCTGGGTGTTTGATGCTGGGTGGTTGATGCTGGGTGGTTGATGCTGGGTGGTTGGTGCTGGGTGGTTGATGCTGGGTGGTTGATACTGGGTGGATGATACTGGGTGCATAATACTGGGTGGTTGATACTGGATGGTTGGTTGAGACAGTGAGGGAGCGAGAGAAAGAAGGGGTGGAAGGGGGGAGGGAGAGAGAGACGAATAATAATTTTAGAGAAATGACTGATAATTATATTTTTGTTTCCAAATTCAAAGTGTATACCGTAGTAGGTATGCACTTTACTGTTAACGGTTGGACATTCCTAATACGTGTAATTATTTGTATTCAACTTAATCAATAGTTTTGTACCAAAACTGTTATTTTCCTTTTTTTTAAATTTCACTTTCACAAAATCGAATTATGTTCATGATATTTTTCAAAGTAAAATATAAAATAAAAAATATTGAATGTAATTGCATACATACACATTTAAACTTTTCTAATAATTTATATTGAAAAATCCATTAACATTTAGTGAATTCACATTAAGTTTATAATGGCGGCTCCTGAGTAATTATTATTATTATATTATTGATTGAATGTTCGTGATTACTATTGCAAATTTACTGCAATTTTTGAAAACTTCATTCGAAACATTGAGAACGTACTATGAATATTTAAAACTTACCACGAACATTGAGGACTCACCATGAACATTGGGAACTTACCTTAAACATTGAGAACTTACTACGAACATTGGAAACTTAAAAATTTAACATTGTGGCGTTGAAATTCCAACATCAAACACACATTGCACTACTGTTAAGAATTTATCATTATTATAGAAATTTGTTACTACTATTACCACTGTTGACAATTTATCATTATATCATTGACATAAATTAAACTTCAGCTCTATTATTAAATATAAGCCTATATGATTGCACATAATATGTGATTATTGTTCAATTTACTAGAATTAACGATCATTGTTTAATATTTTTTATTTTATGTACCATTTTAAGGACTGTTACAAGTTATAAGTACTGTTATAACTGAATGTATATGACGCGTTTCGCCTCAACTCTCCCAGCGCGGCACGCGAGCGTCAAATCATGCTATTTTCAAGTCGTGTTTACGATATCAATATGAATTTCAAAAAATTATGTGATAAGCGTTTCCGACGTATTTTTTCCTCAGCTTTCCAATGGTGTAAGTGGTTTTTCCGAAATTTTCCATTTTCACCCTCAAAAAGTATAAAACATACTATATCTCGGAAAGTATATTTTTAATATTTTTTTTTATCATCTAGATCGAAAGCTGAGCATTTTTTACGTCGGAAAGGATTTTTTTGTAAAATTTGCTCGAATGTTTTTCTTAGAGAAACAGAACGCGAAAGAGCAGACGCAGCGTCTCCTTCGTGCGCGGTATGCGGCGCGCTGTACAGCGCGTGGACTAGATGTATTTCGCTCTCTAGTAACCTTATTATTTTTATTTATCATTTTTAATTCTTTATGGAATATCTTTTTGCACTTCGAATTTCACTTATATGCACGATTGACATTTTCATAGGTTATTTCGCAAAAAAAAACCACTGCCAATTCTTTGGCACTTAGCTTCCTCAAACTAATTCATCGTTTCCTAATTAAAAATTGAAATTCTGAAAATACATTTTTCATAAAAAGGAATGCTAAAGAATTTCAATAATACTTTGAACCGATGCGTCTTATACCAGTTTCTTGCAAAATAGTATATTACGTACCTATTTTAAAAAAAGCTTTGACAGACCACCAAGTTTAAAAAAAATTGAGATTAAAAAGAGATAAAAGAAGGGGCTAAAAATGGCACTATTAATACGTTTTGATATTTTAATTGACTACATTATATAAAAATATTAAAATGATAGTTCCCGAAAATAAATGTATAATATATATTCATATAGATAATCACTTAAAATTGCAACACAATATTGCCACCAACAAGTGTAATAAGTAACAGTTAAAATTTCAAGTCGATAAATAAATTATTTTTTGAGATATTAATTTTTTAAATATAAAAAAGTTTTCATTAATAACAAATGACAGAGTGAAGATATTTTAAATTTTAAATTAAAAAAAAAGAAAATGTAGGTAATTTGAATACCTTTTAAGAGAAGTATATTATTTTATGTAATAATTACTATAAGATACGAAAAAATCAAAAAAACTAAAAATTCAAAATCGTTTTTTGGTTATAAAACAAAAGAAAATCAATAAAATCCCAAATTCATCAGGGTACTTTCCTTTTGCCGCAAGACGAAGCGAATAAGCTTTACCCGACGAAAATCGGTTGATTAGTTTCGGAGATATTAAGAGTTGAAATATACACACACACACACACACGCACACACACACATACATACATCCACGAAATCAAAAATCATCAAAATCAAATAATATACACATATACCACCATAAAACATCTTTTTGAAGACTTTTTTTCGAAATTTTTTTTCACCGTTACAAAGCTTCCTCTTTGAGGAAGCAAAAACATTACAATCAATTTGAAATAGCAGACGCAACGCTTCTCACTTACTTTTTACCCGATAGGTGGCTTGCGTATAGAAAATTTTTGCCCGAGAGTAACTTGTTGTATCCAATTATATAAGTCTGATGAATTTTCGATCTTTGTTATCCTTGAAATTGTTTAAGAATTTTAACGCTGTTTCCGTTATATTTGTGTTCTTCGTGTATTTGCTGATTAAATCATAATTTATTTTTGGTTTATTTATTGCATTTATTTTCTCGCTACTGAAATGGATCCAGCTTTGAAGCTGAAATGCATAAATCCTTTTAATAAAATTAATCACTCTGTGCGTAAAAATTTGTCGAATTTTCCTTCAATATTTAGGAGTGCGTATCCCCTCGTACCAGAAAACGCGAAAATTTGTTCCAACTGTCAACATCAACTTTATAAACATAAGTTAGATTTACCTTCATGCGATGCCAAAAAAGCTAAAATTGAATGTACTGATGAATATCATAAAGCAGGCGTGGCAGTTCTCAACCAATTAAAAAAAAAATTTTTAGAATCACCGGGTAAGGAAGATAAAATTCAGCTACTCACGCTTGCTCCTGATTTTTGGTCTCGCAGAGACTTAATCAGAGAGTTCGGTTGTACTGAGTGGGAAGCTCGAGAAGCGAAAAAGTTAGTAACTGAAAGTGGAATTTTTCCAAACACTGAAAAGAAAAGGGGCAAAATATTTCCAGTTGAAAGTGTAGATTCAGTTAAACGTTTTTATGAGAGGGACGATATTAGTCGTGTAATGCCCGGATTAAAAGATTGTATATCTGTTAAGCAGGATAATGGTAAAAGAGAACATGTACAGAAAAGGTTACTACTTGGTAATTTACGTGAAATTTATTGTTTATTTAAAAAAGAGCATGAATCTGTTAATATTGGCTTCACTAAATTTACTCAATTGAGGCCGCCGCATTGCGTTCTAGCGGGAAGCAGTGGTACGCATAATGTATGCGTATGTGTACACCACGAAAATATCAAGCTGATGTTAAATGCTATTAATTTACAGAGTTTAACTGAAGGTACTCGACTATTTCTTAAAAACTACCACGATTGCATCCAAGCAATCGTATGTAGTAATGCTAGTTCGAAATGTTACTTGGGAGACTGTTCAGATTGCTCCCAATATGCCTGTATTACGGAAACATTTGCTTGAATGTTTTGAGAGAAATGATATTTTTCAAATACAGTATGAGTCATGGCTTCAGACAGATCGTTGCACAATAGTATCTACAACTGTAAATGTTTATGAATTCATGAACATACTGGGAGAAAAATTAATAAAATTTAAAACTCATGACTTCTTTGCGAGAGAACAATATCTTTTCTTAAGCGATTTGAAAAAAAACCTTCAAAAAGGAGAATTCCTTGTTTGTTGTGATTTTGCAAAAAACTATGCGTTTATAGTGCAAAATTCAACACAATCGTTCCACTGGAACAATAATCAAGCAACAGTTTTTACAACAGTGGTATATTATAACGAAAATCAAGATCTTAAACATATAAGCATTGCTATAATTTCTGATAATCTAAATCACGATACTGTTGCTGTTTATGAATATCAAAAAATTATAATATCGTATTTAAAAAGTAATTTCATAGTCAAGAAAATTTATTACTTAACTGATGGAGCAGGTCAGCATTTTAAGAACAAGTCTACCTTCCAAAATCTTCTGTTTCATCAAAAAGATTTTGGAGTTCCTGCTGAATGGCATTTTCATGCAACAGCGCACGGTAAAGGTGCGTGCGATGGTATAGGCGCAAATTTGAAAAGAGGGGCGAAAAGAGCAAGTCTTCAACTCTCTTCGAGTAATCATATTTTAACACCAGAAGACCTTTACAACTGGGCTTTACGTAATTGCAAAGAAACTAAAGTTTTTACAGCACTAAAGAGACCTATGAAAAAGCCGTTTTGAAACTAAAATCAAGGTTAAGTAAAATTAAATCTATACCGGGAACTTTACAGTACCATGCCGTTATTCCAATGAATAAAACAACATTAATACTAAAAAAACGTCAATGAGTTCAGAATATCAAATCTTCCCTAAAAAACCCGTAAAACAAAACAAAATAAAATTATCTACTTTAAAAAAAAAGAATTATTAATATAAATACTAGTTTATTGTTGCTATTATTAAGGAAATCAAAATTTTAAGTGGTTGTTAGAGAGCGAAATGCATCTAGTCCACGCGGTGTACAGCACGCCGAAAACCGCGCGTGAAGGAGACGCTGCGTCTGCTCTTTCGCGTTCTGTTTCTCTAAGAAAACATTCGAGCAAATTCTGAAAAAAATCCTTTCCGACGTAAAAAATGCTCAGCTTTCGATCTAGGGGGTAAAAAAAGATATTAAAAATATACTTTTCGAGATATAGTATGTTTTATACTTGTTGGGGGGGAAAATGGAAAATTTCGGAAAAAGCACCTACGCCATTGGAAAGCTGAGGAAAAAATACGTCGGAAACGCCTATCACATAATTTTTTGAAATGCATATTGATATCGTAAACACGACTTGAAAATAGCATGATTTGACGCTAGCGCGCCGCGCTGGGAGAGTTGAGGCGAAACGCCTCATATATTTATTTTGAATTGTAAATTTCTATTAAATCCTTTCTTTAAATATTTTCACTACTTTATTGTAATATTGAAATATAAAATCGATATTGTTAAAGGAATTGCTGCTAAAAGATGGAACTTCAGCAACATGAAGAGTTGAATAATAGTCGACCTAATCGTGGAAGGCCTAGAATTAGACGATCACATGAGGAGGTATCAATTATTAGACAACAGCAAGCAGCTGAGAGAGTCAGAACGTATAGGGAGCGTATTCGAACGAATCGCAATGTGAATGCACATTCTGTTGAAATTGGTGTGGATATTTCCGATTCTCAAAATGCGTCTGAATCCATTAGAAATGATTCGAATTTATCCAATCACAGAATTATTGGGTGTTGGAATTAATTCGTAGCGATATTTTAAATGAAAAAATATTATTTATTTCATACGAAAATCAAAAAATACATTAATTGAAGTATTGCCTATCGCTTTCTACTACTTTTGACCATATTTCGGGCAGTGAACGAATACCGCGTCGGAAGAACTCTTCATCTTTAGATGAAATCCACGAATCGACCCATTTTTTACAATCTTCATAAGATGTGAACTTCTGCTCACACAAGCTATGAGCCATTGATCGAAACAAGTGGTAGTCGCTAGGAGCAATATCTGGAGAATACGGCGGGTGCGGTAGCACTTCCCATTTAAGTGTTTCCATATATGTTTTTACCGGTTTTGCAACGTGTGGACGAGCATTGTCGTGCAGTAAAATGACTTTTTCGTGTCTTCCGGAGTATTGCGACCGTTTTTCTTTCAATGCATGGCTCAAGCGCATGATTTACAGTATGCAACTGATCTCCAATTACGGTTTCATGCAGTTTTAGGAGTTCGTAGTAAATGAGACCCCTCTGATCCCACCAAATACAAAGCAGGAGCTTTGACCCATGGATATTGGGCTTTGCCACTGATGTTCATGGTTCGCCGGGCTTAACCCATAACTTTCTGCGCTTCGGATTGTCATAATGGATCCACTTTTCATCACCGGTAACAATTCGATGCAAAAAACCTTTTCTTTTCTGCCGTTGGAATAGCAATTCGCACGTGAAAAAAACGTCTCTCAATATCCCTTGGTTTCAATTCACGTGGAACCAAATGTCCTTCCTTCTGGATCATGCCCAAACTTTTAAAACGTTTTCCCACTGTTGATAAGTCAACTCCCAATGACGTAGACAATTCTTTAAGTGTTTGACATGAGTCTTAATGGAGCAATGCCTCCAAATCATTATCTTCAAATTTTGTTGGCTGACCAGGTCGCTCCTTGGTCATCCAAGTCGAAATCACCAGCTTTAAATCATGCAAACCACTTCCGACACGTTTGCTCAGTTAGAGCATGTTCACTATACACTTCGACTAAAATACGATGAGCTTCAGCTGCACTTTTGTTCATATTAAAGTAATGAAGCTAAACTCCCCGCAAAAACACTTTATTCGGCACAAATTTTGACATATTCAATAAATTATAAAGTGTTGTTATTTATGATTTGGAAAAAGGTTATATACGGTAAATGGCGTCATGTAATAGCTGTTTACGATGTATACATTACTGTAGGTAACAACGGAATAGTGTAATTCCAACACCCAATAGATCACGCGTAAGACAAACATCAGGACAGAGATTGGTTAGTACTGAAGATTATCAAGAATGAAATCAAGAAGGAAAGAGCAACGCAATTTAGAATTAGATATCGTGAACCAATAGATGATGATGAAGTGTTTCAATTCGAACGTCGATGACGTGAACGAAATAATGATAATCAAAGATTGCTGGAAGAAAACATAAATATTTTACAAAATGACAATGTCAATGTATATTATTTAGGGGAAATGAATATCTTATGTAAACATTGTAATGCGGAATATTTTGCAGCTGAAAAGGTGTTTAATAAGGATAACTCATTTAATGATTGTTGTGGGCACGGATCAGTTTAATTAGAATCCATTCCAGATTATCCAGATGAATTACGTTTATTGTTTGAAAATCTCCATTTGAAAAGTAGGGTATTCTTGACACGTAATAGTTCGTTTTCATTTGCATCTTTTAATACAAATTTAGTTAATTTTCCTACAATAGGAAGAGCTTCGTATTATTTTATGATACAAGGACAAGTTTATTACCAAATAAATGAGGCTTTATATCCATCGGAAAATGAGAATCCTCAATATGTTCAACTTTTTATTGTTGATCCTCAAGAGGCTGTTGATTATAGGATAACAACTAATTTAGGATCCGATAGAGAAATTATGAATAATTTAGATCAAACGTTAAGAGAATGTAATATATTTACAAAGTCATATGTAATGATGAAAGAAGAAATTAACCATCAACGTGAATTATTAAGTAATGATACTGAACCTGAATTACAGTTATTATTTAGTTAGAAAGTTGCTGCTGCGTTTAGTACAACAGCTGATGGTGATATTCCTGAATCATATATGACTATTCGCAATAAAGACACACGAGTATAGCAATCAGTAAGTTCTATGGATCCAAACGTGGAACCTACGATTTATCCATGATTCTATCCTCATGGATCGCAAGGTTGGCACAAAAATATAATGAAAAAAAAATAGTAACAGAAATGTAGAGGCAGGTGATGCAAATAATGAACAATATGAACGACAAGATTGTCGTGTAACTAGGTGTTCTTATATCAACTATAGAATGAGTGTAAGACCTGATATATTTAATGTATTTCTATTAGGTTGTAGATTATTCCAACAATGGATCGTTGATATCTATGTTAAGTAGAGAAAGATTGAATTGATTATGTTCGTAAGAATCAAAAACAGTTGCGTGTTAAATCATATCAAGGATTAGTAATAATTATTAACTAATAATGCGAATAACCTGAATTGTCAAATAGATAAAATGACTATTTTATCATCAACATTTGTTGGTTCTCCTAGATATGTGATGCAAAATTATCAAGATACTATGGCTATAGTGCATAGTCATGAAAATCTGATTTGTTCATAACGATGTAATTCCAGTTGGCGTGAAATTAGTGATACTTTATTTTCAGGTCAACAAGCCTCTGATCGTCCTGATATCTGTGCAAAGGTATTTCATTTAAAGAAAGAACGGTTACTGTGGCTTATTACAAAGGAAAAATATGTTGGTGATGCCTCAGCTCATGTGCATGTTGTTGAGTTTCAGAAGCGAGGTTTGCCTCATGCACATATATTAATTACTTTAGAAGGTGGTCATAAATTAACAAATATTGATGATGTAAATAAATTCATATCTGAAGAAATCCCTGATGCTGAAAATGATCCCGTATTATTTGGTATTGGAGTTCGTAATATGATACACGGTCCATATGATAGTAGATGTATAGTTGATAATAAGTGCTCAAAACACTACCCGAAAGAGTTTAAAGAGGAAACGATATTATCAACTGATCGTTATCCTTATTACAGACGAAGAAATGATGGACGTATAGTAGTGCGGCATAATCAAAATGTAGATAATCGGTTAGTACCATATTGTCCAAAATTATTACGTATGTTTAATTGTCATATAAATGTAGAAGTTGTATCTAGCGTACGATCAGTAAAATACTTATATAAATATGTATATAAAGGTTATGATGCTGCGAATATAACATTTGAGCGAACTAGTAATGAGAGAGTAATCAATCATGATGAAATTCGAAGTTACGTAGAAACACGATATGTCAGTCCAGTTGAAGCATGTTATCGTATTTTGAGTAAACTTTTGCAAGGTAAAACTCACAGCATCGTACATTTATCGGTTCATTTACCTGAACAACAATCGATAGTAATTCAAGATTTAAATGATAAAGAGAGAGCAGTATTGCATTAAATCGATCTAGCACATTGTTAGATTATTTTGAACTCAATAAGAGTGATTCTACAGCTCGGCATTATACCTTACTGAAATTCCTGCTCACTATGTTTTTAAACAAGATAATGTAAATGGCAATAAAATTTATCGATGGTGTAAACGAAAATCTCGCTCCAATTGTATTGGGCGTATATATTCTGTAAGTCCAAGCAAAATAGAGTTATTTCGTTTAAGATTACTTTTCTAACATTGTAAGGGTGGAATGAGTTGTTCTGATTTAATGACGGTATAATACTACGATGCGATACGGTGTATCGTTATGGATACCAATTGTTGCAAATCTTTTTCAAGACTGTATTATTTTGTATCGTTTAATAAATGACAAATATATAAGAGTTTATACTATTTATTTTTTTGTTTATTCTACTTTAAATTTGATATATTACATTAAGGGGGTACTAGAGTTAAATTGTATTTTTTTTATTTACCTAAAAAGTATAAATTTTGATCTGTAATGATATTTTATATATATTATACATAGTTTATTTTTGATTTAATAGACCCTACCAGTGGTCTGGAAACTCATTTGATCCAAAGATATTGAGATTTTAAAATTTGTATCATGCCGTAACCTACAGGCTAACCATTTGATATTTTTTAATGGGATACGGGCCAAAATCTTTGATTTTTATATCTTCTTTGACTGAAGCTACTCGCATTCCTTAATTTTTCCAATTAATATTTTTAAAGTCAAAAATTTAATTTCAAATCCACCATTTGGAAGGAATTTAAAAAAAATGGCGAATTTTAACTCAAATTTTTAACTTTAAAAATATTAATTGGAAAAATTAAGGGATACGAATAGCTTCAGTCAAAGGAAATAAAAAAATCAAAGATTTTGGCCCATATGCCATTAAAAAATATTAAATGGTTTATTTTTTAACTCTAGTACCTCCTTAAATAAATAAAATATATTAATTGTAAGTAGTACACACAGCACCCATGCTAGAGCCCTCTCTACTGTCGGCTCTTTCCTATATCTATGCTTTTTATTTCCTATTCTCTCCTCTATTAACCATATTTGAGATCTATTTGCCTTTATTTTTAAGTTATAACGAAATTAGAACATGGAATTTCCAAAATTGTTTTGTTGTATCATGTACCGAGAATTAACAACACGTTAACAAAATGAAGTATCAGAATACATTAATAAATCCATTTACGTTATTATTTACGTTATGATTTATGTTACATAATTATCGCAGTCGATTCAAGATAATGGTTTCTCAGATTAAATTTTTACTAATTCAAGAAGTGGTATTTTTAAAGATTTTTTCAAAATTAAGCTAAAAATGTCTGTAACTTGCATTTTTTGGAGCGTTAGTTTTGAATATTCAGGCTTTCTTTATGTTCTCACATCAAAAAACATATCCCAAAGTTTGAGACAAATGCAAAAAAAAAAAATATTTTGAGAGGCAGAAAATGTTTATCAAATCTCGTCCTGCTGTGATTACCACAGGACGTACGCGAATACCCGATACCCCAGTAATAGCAATTCTCAAGCGCTTCATAACACAATATTTTATGTTTGTTTTCTCTTGGTAGGTGGCGGTCAAGGCAATCCCAGCGGTGGCGGCAGCGCCGGTGGCCCGGGTGGTGGAAGTGGTGGCGGCTTCCCTGAGCCTCACCAAATACAACAGAGCGAGGGTCTCGTATGGTAGAGGCAGCAGTATCGATAATATCATCGGCGGCGTCAGCGACATTGGCAGTTTACCATGTTGTCTCAATAATTTCGTTCTCCTTCTCTTGTTTTCTGTTCCTCTGTAATGTATTAGTGGATACCTAAGTGTCTGTCACCCTGGCTTCCCGTTCTCTTCCATAAAGTTGTTCTCCAGAGGCTGCAGCCTCGTCATCTGGTTGAGCATTGGGTTTGACAAGAAGAAAATAATGATAGAGCGAAAGAAGCTTAGCCGTCATCGACGCCGACTCGTGCGATCTGCAACAGTAACCGCACCAGCAATTGATTTTTTGTTTCTCTTTAATCATTTATCATAGTTAAATAATACTGCAATTGCCAATATCATCTCGTCATCTGGAAGGTAAAAAGTTTCAACTCAGCTCGGCGCGTAAGAAGCTTATAACTTGTGTCGGCGCGGAAGAGGTTACAACTCGGCTCGACGCGTAAGAAGGTTACAACTCGTCTCGACGCGTAAGAAGGTTACAACTCGGTTCGGCGCGTAAGCAGGTTACAACTTGGCTCGGCGTATAAAATGCTTTGAAAAATGCCTTAAATATACAATATTGAGAAAAAGTAATTTATAAAATTTACTTTTCTAGAAAAGATACATTGGGAAATAATTATATTATGCATGAAAGCTCGAATTCCCCCGATCACAACTCAAAAGTCTAGAAAAACGAAGCAGCCGAATTGTAACGTTCTTACGCACCGAGCCGAGTTGTAACCTACTTACGCACCGAGCCAAACTGCAACCTTCTATCTCCCAGACGAGAATCTATTGAATCCTATTATTATCGTTATTATTACTACCATTATAATAATAATAATGATAATATGAATAATAATATGAATAATAATAATTATTATTATGATTATTATTACTATTATTATATTAATACCGCAGTTTCCGTTATTATTATCAAAGATAATAATGCAAAATATTTTTATTAAAAATCAGCTAATGATTATTACTATAATTAGTAATAGTATTACTATTATTAATATTACTGCTGTGTATAGAATTTCTTACCCTAAAATGTAATATTGTATCCTTTCCCCTGTTGAATAGTTTGAAATAAAAACTTGTACGTTTATTTTAAAGAGGTTCTGTAGTAATATAATAAATAGTAAGCTATTACACATGCAAATTCTAGATGCGACTGATATTTTTCGAAGTGAAAATACTATCATGCGTATCTTAGCCAAAAACGATAGATGTTTCTACCTATCATGCTTTATATTTCAAATTTGTTCATAGTCGCTAATAAAACATTTAAGAAAGACCCAAAAAATGTAATTTTCCCTATAATTAATGCGATTTGCGTCACCAGCCTTCTAAAACGACACTCTGCTAAATTTATAATTGTAGTATTTGTTGACGCGTTATCGTATGAACGTTATTACAACTAAAAATAATGATCAATTGGTTTGAATACGTTGATGATAAAGTTAATTCCTCGGGTTTGGTTTTAATAAAATTTCATGTCATTTTATGAATGCAGAGAAATTCTCTTTGTAACTACCAGTCGGGTATGTCTCAGAGCTTTATTGATTTTTATGGAAGCATGATAGTAATAAAATGTACGCGAAAGTCACGCAAATGGCGCAAAAACAATTGCAAAGTACTAATTATTGATATAAATATATAAATAAATAAATACACATAGGACATATAACGACTATTTGTTATGGCGGTGATCAATGTAAATATATGTGATGCAAAATGAAGCTAATAAAAAAAAGACGACTGTATGACGCGAAGCGAGCTATAGCATGTAATGGACAGAAGATTATAGTACTGCGATAAGGAGTATTTTATTTATACTACATATTGACTAAAAGTATGTAGACACAACACACAGCTACACCACCAGGGCACATAATGATTATAAATAATTATAATAAACATCCACGTATTTCCGTATATGCTTTGTCTCTATTTTATTCATCCTTTGTCTTAAGCAATTACTTACTCGGTACTATTTGTAAGTACTTATTTCCGATGTTGTCTCGAACGTAAATCAGAGTATCACAGTTCTTTTACTTTTAAAATATGGTAAGTGTGATACTTATTATATTTATCGATACTGTCACGGAGAAAGTTCAGCAAAGAATAATAACTCATAGCTCAATGGTTAGAGCAGCAGATAGAAACTTCAGATCCATGAATTCGCGGTTTGATAGTCCCATACTTTTTTCGCACTTTATTATTTCATGTAATTTGCACGCAACAGTATGCAAAGGAAAACAAAATTAAATCTGTTATTTAAAATTTATAAAAAAAAATCTGCTGGTATTGTACATTGGCACTTAGCTTCTGCAAGCATGACTTTATTATTACATTAAATTAATTATTAAGACAAAAAGAAAACGATTACGTAAAAAAGAAGTGAAAGACCTCCTTATTTTTATGATTAGATGTATGTATTCACTTTCATAATATTATAATTTCCGATAACGGCTATATTTATCAACTTGATTATTAAAAATATTTAAAAAAAAAAATGGTTTTTGTTATTGAACGGTAACTTAACGATAACAAATTTATTATAATTTATTATAATAAATTTCTCTGACCTTAATTTTAAAGCATGGGTTTAGTGACGTTTAAGACTAAATATTTGAATTATGTATTTTGATCATTTATAAGATTACATAGCTTGATATATAATTCATAGAAGTTTATGAAATATAGTTGTTCGGAATTGTAGTACCCGAAGTAACCGCTAGATGGCAAGTACCAAGCGCGCAACCTTCAATGAAAAACATCACCCCGCGTGCTTAAGTAGGGGCCTGCGTCACGCACTGATCTCTCTCGCCAAACATTATTTGCCTTACTTATATTTACCCCTTGCTTTACTTATTGCCCAATTGCTATTTTTTTGCTTTCCTGATATTACGCGAGGCTCTCGTATTATCAGTTTGGCGACTGAAGATAGTTACATAAATGCAGTGGTCGATATAGCCCATTGGCTTAAACAATTCCCTCAACAAGCTAATGTGCCTGTTGCGCAGCAACCAGTCTCCACAAGAAAGTTACCTAACATTGAAGTTCCTACCTTTTCCGGTAAATTCACCGACTGGCTAGATTTTAAAGATCTATTCAAAGCTACCATCATCAAAGATGAACGACTATCTAATTCAGAGAAATTACAACAATTGAAAACAGACGTTCAAGGAGAAGCAGCTGATGTGCTCAAAACAATTCAAATTACAGATCTCAACTTCCCTATTGCCTGGAAAAAGTTAGAAGATCACTATACAAACAAACGTCGACTTGTTGCCCTTTATACCAAGACACTACTCGATTTGCCTGCCGTAAGTTCCGATTCTCCATCTCAACTACAATCCCTTCTTAATTCAACAACAAATACAATCTCCGCTTTAGAGCAACTCAAAAGGCCAACCAATCAATGGGATGATCTTCTCGTGCCTATCATTTCTCATAAGCTTGATTTCAAAACCTTATGCGAGTGGGAAAAACAAGTCAGTAAAAGTGCCGATCCCCCTACTTTTGTCCAACTTAGTCGGTTCATCTCCGAGCGTATTGATTTTTTAGAAACCACCTCCGTGTCTAAGTTAAGTAAATCTAAAACTCCAGAAAACAGCTCAATTAGTTCTCATGCTACGTTTACCGACAAGTGTGTCTTTTGTGCAGATGCACATTTCATTACTCGTTGCGACGCCTTCAAAGCCAAAACCGCCAGTGAACGAAAAATCTTCGTGGAAAAAAGGAAGTTATGTTTCAATTGTCTCGGGTTTCACCCGATCAGTAATTGCCGATCGGACAGAAGCTGTATCATATGTAGCAAACAACATCATACGCTTCTTCACGAAGATACAAATAAAAGTTCTCACGTATCTGCCAGTGAACCCATACATAATCACGTCGCTTTCACTGGTCCCCCTTTTACTACCAACACTGAGCTGCAACTAAGTTTAGTAGCTCAAAGCTCTGGTGTAGAACCTGCTCTTCTGGCTACCGCGTTGGTGAAACTACGTGGTGCTGATGGCAGAATTCATACTGCTCGAACTATGATAGATCCTGGATCCCAAAGTTCTTTTGTATCCGAGGTGTTATTAAAGAACCTTGAACAACCATACTCTGCCACGACAGTGCCGTTGAGTGGTATTGGAGGTTATTCTCACATTCCTGCTAAGGGCCGAACCACTTTGCAACTTACATCGGCTTTCAGCCCGAAAGCACATTTGCAGTTAAACGCACTAGTACTTCCTTTTATTACAAAATACACGCAAAGATGCCATAAACTAAAGAATGCCTGGATCCATTTGAAGGGATTAGAATTAGCGGACGATTTCAGAGAAACACCTGCTGAAATTGATATTTTACTTGGTGCTGACATCTTCCCAGAGATCTTGCTCGACGGACTGGTCAAAGAACCTTCCGGAACTCCAATGGCCCAACGCATAATCTTCGGATGGATTACTAGCGGACCTATTGCCAAACTTTACACCTTAACGTCTCCAATTGCAACAGGTCAATCTTAGTTTTCAGATCGGTTTAAATGTCTGCTAAACTAATTTTGTTCGCCCATTGTATGGACGAAAGTGGGCGGTATGTTCGGAATTGTAGTACCCGAAGTGACCGTTAGATGGCAAGCGCCAAGCGCGCAACCTTCAATGAAAAACATCACCCCGCGTGCTTAAGAAGGGGCCTGCGCGACGCACTGATCTCTCCCGCCAAACATTATTTGCCTTACTTATATTTACCTCTTGCTTTACTTATTGCCCAATTGCTATTTTTTTGCTTTGCTGATATTACGCGAGGCTCTCGTATTATCAGTTTGCCTATTGCATATACCTTGCGTATTGCTTGCCTATTTACTCGAACGCGCTTAGCGTTCTTATTCCTTTTGCTTCTAATTTTACTTTCGAGTGGGTTGGAGCAAAGACTTTCAGAGTCAATACAATTTATTATTTTCTCTCGGCGATAAACCCTAACAATATAAACTCCGTATACGTTCATTCGTATACTGTAGTCCTAATAAGAGAACTATATTTTATTTAAAAATGATAGAGTTTTAAGTATTTGTCTTCATATTGGAAAATACATTGCTGAACCGTCTTTCACTTACTTTGATATTAACACGTTTATAGTAATTTACCTTTAGCTTTTGCACACAATAATAGACTAATTATCAAATTTAAATGTATTGAGTAGTGTGATGTAGTAAAATCACCAATCGAGCACGGCAAAGATGATGCGCGAACACTCGTGCACACACATGCGCACATTCCTACCATAACCCCCCTCTCGCCACTCTTGCGCATTTCCCTTTGATCCTCGCCATGATGCAAAGTTCAGTCAGACAGCTGCTACAGTAGAAGATGGAAGAACTTCAGATGAGAGCGGCATCGAGGACTATATGATGGCGTGCGGTCACCAGCAGGAGCTCTTCGCCTCATACAAAAAATAAGAGCTTAGTTGTGGCTCAACAAATTGGACGTACAGAAGGAAGTACAGAAAGAACGTCCGCGCGAGAGGACACGAAAGGTAGCAGAGATCTACGAGAGCAGTAGCTGCAGTAAAAGAAGGAAGCTGCAGGTCTACACTTACCTCAAGTGCTTGATGAGAGCGTCGTCTAGAATTAGCAAACCCGCCGATGACACTAGCTCTCGCAGATATCGCACTGCAAAGAAGCACAGTAGTCGCATGTACATTACACGGTATGGTGGGCAGGTACATGGCCGGATCGTTAGCGCCGCGGTAAAGATGTCTAGTTAACGAAGTACGGTAGCAGCGTATGCGGCAATGTCCCACACGAACGTCGACCGCTGTGCCGCGTGCTCAAAAAGTGCCGACTTCGAAACCGTCTCGTGCCCCAGCTCCACACGATCTTGCATCAAGTGCGAGGAGCAGCGTCGCCTGGCCGATAGATTTTTCAAAATTTCACGTACTAAAGCACGTTTAATATCTCTTATTTACTCTCGTTGCTTTCCCTCGAATGCATTTTTCTTGTGTCGCAAAAATTGCTAGGAAGGCAGTATAGATTTTGATTTCATAAAAGCAGTCGTTTTTTGGATAATTATATTCTTGGAACAAAATTTAGCCATGTCTGTGTTAACCCTGCTTAATTTGTCTTAATAATTTTTTTATATTGTTGGTTTTGCTTGGACTGCCAGTAATGAATATGTTATTTAAGTAATAGTAATTAGCACGAAAGTAAAATTATCTTTTTTTGGTAAGATTTTGAGTTAATGCAATACAAAACATGCAGAGAAATAGTGAACAGAGGCTATCTAAGATCTTGATTAATTACTGCAATGGAGAGTGCAATCGTGAATACGATTAACCACACACTGAATTATCTAAGATCTTGGTTGTATTGAAATGGAGAATTTGGATTGAAGATTGGTTTCGCTTGGGCTTCACCAAGAAGATTTGAGGTGTGTCGATCCTGTAACTGCAGCTCAAGTTCTCAACCGTAAGATAAATAAGTTGACCGACTGATAAGTCGACATCAATATACGCCGATTTGGATTGAATTTACACTCTGACTCAAGATTTTTGCGCGAATTAAGGTAAAAGTACGCTTTATGGAACAGTTTTTCCTAGTTTAGAGTTTGGATTGAGATTAAAACTATTGTAAAGGAGTAATATTTACAATTTTTGGATATCAATCGATGGGGTAAAGATCAAAGATTAAAATGAGACCTTAAAAAAGCAAATTGAAAACGAATTGTAATTATTACAATTAAAAAACCAAACCGACACCAAGTACGTATTATGGAACGACATTTTTACAGATTCCCCTCGTTCCCCTATCCTCTCGTTCCCCTCGTTCCATAATCGATGTCCCCATTTTGGAACAGGATAGAAATCAGTTTTAATTTAATAAATTATGTACTATTTTACTTATAATAATTGGCTTATGATATACAAATGATGATTTTAAATTTTTTATAATTTTTTTATTAAAAAACATGAATACAAAATACAATTTTAAACGTATCAAATTAACACAATAATTGCATGCAACTTAGACTACTTAATACTTATTTTTAAATATCTGAAATTACAATTAATTTATTTTTTGGTTTAGATTTATTATTTGCTACACTATTTTCATTTCGAGCATAGTCTCTCCTTCCATCGTATTATTTAAGTTATTTTCAGGATTACTCGAGTGAAGATTTATTTTTTCAGAAGTTATTACACTTTCTTGACAAATCTCATTATTGACTGTTCGACTGATAGATTCTTGTGTTTGATCATTGCATTGTATTGCGTTGTGTTACAGATGGAGAAAAAACTCCTAAAAAAATTCAACATGATTAAAATAACAAAAATTTTAATATAGTTACATGAATAATTTTCAATTAGATTGTACGGACCCTATTGACTTAGTTTCTCAATTAAATTTTCTGTTGTAAAATCTTCACAGTTATCGAGTAACCATTCTTCGTTTAGTATGCAATTATCCTTATTTAAACTGTTGCTTAGTTCTATACTACTTTTCTATATGAGGTTTTAAAACTTTAGACGAGCCAGGTCTTGAAGAAGATTCTTGTGGATCTTTACAGCTCTGTGCAGAGATGTGGATCGGACATTCAATTTAGCTGCAATTTGCAATGCAGCATTAACTGCATTGAACGCTTTTTTACAATTGTAAAGTAGAACACAGTCTCCTTTTGATTTTTAGTTTCCTTTTGTTTGGTTGAATTTTCTTGCGAATAACTTTGTTGTACTAAGCATTCTTTTTTAACATCTCTTTAATATCTTCCGTAGTCTCATTTTATTTGTCTTATGTTGTACCTTTATTTTTTCTTCGCTGTCATTTTTCTTGAGTTTCAAAATCTGTAAAAAATAAAAAACAAATTTCTAAAGGAATGTAAATTACAAACTGATGTTTTATCAAATTTATAGGTTAGGTTTGTTATTTGTGTTTCACAATCAGAATTTCACAAACAAATATATACTTACTTATTAGTAAAATGATGCAGGAAACTCAAATGATTGTTCACGCACGTCTCAAGATAATGTTAAATAATAAATAACTTTAAAACTGTTGAGTGAAAACGTGCTCCATAAAGGGGACATGCTTAGAGATAGAGGTCTCCGAACTTGGAACGCCACCTTTGGTTGTTCCATAAACTCGGACTACGCTCGTTTGTATGCGCAATTATGAAACACTAAAATATTTATTGAAAATCTTTACTGTTGCAGAAAAACTACTGAAAAACTTTAATCTATGAGTCAAAAACTGCATATTATAAAAAGATTGATATTTGAAAAGTGTTGGAGTGCATAGTTACAGTTAATAAAATAAAACGTATGAAACCAGCACCATTGACGTCAACAGCCACAGATTTGAGTCGATCTCAGAATACACGCAGTCATATATTTTTTTTAAATTATAATTATCATGTAGAAATGTGAATCTCTTTGCATATTACATAATAAACCTTCAATATTCAGATACAATTTTGATATTGTTTATCTGTATCATTAATAGACTTTATTTTACTATATTTCAAACTGTTCCATGAAGGGGCCACGATTTGAGCGATGTTTCATAATGGGTACTTTTACCTTACTACTCACAATTCAATATACATATTTTGCACATGATTATTTTGTAACGCTCACTTTGGAGCATTACAATTAGTAATCTAGAGAGGGAAAAAACCCCAGCGGTTGCTGTAAGGATTTTTTTCTGGCTAAATTTCCAGAACAGAAAAACCTAATGTTAGAAAGGGAATGCTTGGCAAAAGAGGGTCCAAGCAACCCACACGACACCCTAATTAACACTGTTACCTGTAACATAAACTAAAAGCGAAGAGAGCATTGTGAGCTTCTCGTGCGGCAACCATGCCCCGCTCCTGAGGAAGAAGACGTAGCTCCTGCCATCCCTTATATTAACTGATGCTGCTGCGATGCGAGTGAACTGGGTCCACTCTCCTCTTGACTCTTCTTGGCTTGTGGAGGCGGCAGCTCTGAGGTGACCCTGTGAAAAGAAAAGATGGTTAGTAAAGAAGAAGTCGAGCACTGGTGAAACAACATAAACAGAATCGAGAAAACTTAGGAAGAAAGAACACATCATATTCCAGGAGGAGGTGGCGCAGGGGCGTATCTGGCCTCGCCGGAGACTCTGCCTCTGCGACTATGCTGCTCACACCTGCAAATAAAGAAAACTAATGTATTTGCATAACACCGGATAAGGAGGAACAGAATATACCTTGTATAACCGGGGAAGATGTGGATAGATGCTGAGATACAAGAGAAAGGCGGTGCGGCACTGCAGAAACAGACCCATGGGTGAACAGCTGCGCTTGTGGAAGCTGTTGCTGCATGTCAGTCCCCGCTGTCCGTTTACTTGTGACCTGCAACAAGATAAGAGGGAGAATAAGTAGAAAAACAATAAGCTAGAAGAGTAAACTACTGATCCTACCTAGATCCACCGACACTCTTGAGCAGAAGAAGTAGAAGAACCTAACCTCCTCCAGGGATGTACCAGGTGGTTGTCGAGGTGAAGAGCATATCTGCTGGAGGCCCCGCACACCTTTTGAGGGCTTCACCTGTCTCTTCGTCCTTGATGTACGGCGCTGTCGTAACATCACGTAGTCGGCGCCGTCGGGCAGCACACCGGGGGCATGCGCGCACGTAAACACAGGCTGCGCGCGGCCGTCGCTTACCGCATGGGAAAGCGAGCGAGAGAGAGAGAGAGAAAGAGAGTCTAGTACCCGAAAAGGAACGAGTGGTGGCGCTAGCGCGCGGGGACCTGCCAGTTCGTTCCTTCATCACTTTGCGACGCTCGGCCACTCCATTCTGGACCGTAGCGCGCATTAGCAGCAACTGTAAAGCAGCCTAGAATCTGTGGTTTTCGATATTCTTGTTCGCGAGTGCTCGAACGAACCCGATTACGTCTGCCTGCAAGCCTTCCAGCCAGCCCACTCACAAGACCGACGCTATCTTCAGGGGACAGCGACGGAGACGACACTAGCTGAGATCCAGCGCATCCCTCCTGCCGCCGTTCCTCGTCAGCGAGTCCGCCAACTGCGCCTTCGCCCCAGCTTCGAGCTGGTAAGTTAACTAGGCCGCGGCCACGTGTTTTCGGCTCTCTCTCGTGTCGCGCGCACCGACTCTAGTCATCACCTAGAGCCGGGTAAAATCATAGTTTTCTCGTGTCGTCCGCGTACTATCGAAACGTGCCGAAACTTTTGTAAAACACTCGCGTGCTCGCGCTTGAATTTGCGTCCCGCCCTACCGAAACCGGTTACTCATCGCATCGCGTTGCGTACATGTCGAAACTTAAGATTAGTTAGATCACTGGGAACGACCCAGCTGGTGCTCAACATTACTATTAACTATACCTCGTGGATTTTGATATTCTGTTTTTATTTTCATGTCAATAAATGTCCAAGTTTTACTGTTACTTCCAGTGATTGATTATTTAAAGACTTTTACTTGTCCATCTCCTTGCGTTTATTACTCATTGAAAATACGAACTCATATATTTGCATGGTTAATTTAATATTGATATTCATCATTGTTGGCGAGAATACTTCATGACGCTGTACCATGGATAAATCGTAAGTACACCGTTATACTATGTCTCTGTCTCTAAGCTCCTCTATCTACCTCTTTGTCTCTACGTCCCTGTCTCTACGTCTCTGTCTATACGCCTCTATATCATCATCTCTGTCGTAACGTCGCTCTCTCTCTGTGTTTCTGTTTCTACGTCTGTCCCCACGATTCTGTCTCTATACCTCTATGTATACGTGTTTGTCTCTACGTCTCTGTCTCTGAGTCCTTGTTTCTACGTTTCTGTCGCTAATCTCTCTCTCTCTCTCTCTCTCTCTCTCTCTCTCTCTCTCTCTCTCTCTCTCTCTCTCTCTCTCTCTCTCTCTCTCTCTCTCTCTCTCTCTCTCTCTCTCTCTCTCTCTCTCTCTCTCTCTCTCTCTCTCTCTCTCTCTCTCTCTCTCTCTCTCTCTCTCTCTCTCTCTCTCTCTCTCTCTCTCTCTCTCTCTCTCTCTCTCTCTCTCTCTCTCTCTCTCTCTCTCTCTCTCTCTCTCTCTCTTTCTACGTCTCTGTCTTTACGTCTCAGTCCCAATACCACTGTCTCTAATCTCTATCTCTCCGAGTCTGTCTCTATGTCTCTGTTTCTATGTCTCTAGCTCTATGCGCCTGTCTCTACGTCTCTATCTGTACACCTCTGTCTCTTCATCCCTGCCATTACGTTTCTGTCTCTACGCCTCCGTGTCTACGTATCTGTATCTACGTCTCTAATCTCCCATACATACTTGGTGGGCCCGACGGTTTGCAGTACAAGGTGTAGTCATGGTCATTTTCATATAAATATTCACATGTTTAAAGACCAGATGAAATGTATAAATCGGTTGTAGCTACATATTAAATAATGATCCATGAATCTATCACTCTGTTTTTAAATAGAAATTGCAAACCTGCGTGAAAATATTATATGAGTATATCGGACATCAGATCTCATATGAGATTTCATATGAGATCCCATAATATATAAAATTGCAGATGACATCACATATATGAGATCTCATATGGGATCTGATGTCTGAAATACTCATATAAGATCTTATATAGTATTCACACGCAGGAAAATGATAAAAAATAGGTGGCTTATATAATGTCTAGTAAAATCTAAAGCACTTTTGAGTAGACTTTAGAGTAGAATTTATATGCATTTTTATTTCATTCCTGTTTAAAAATGACGGACACAAAAAAAAATATTTTGGGTAATGAAAGTAAATCATGAGATTCTGCACATGTAGGGATGATATATTTAAACAGTATCAATTAAAAATTTAATTATTTATTATATTAGACTTATACTTATAAATATTTTTAATAAATTTTGGGAAAAATTTAGAATTTTACATATACAAAACCATTCGGTAAACTGTAAACAGTACGGCCCGCCAAGTATATATGGGAGATTGGAGGACCTCCTCTGCTAGAGCAGCTCTAGACTTCTCTTGCCCTGCCAAGATGCGTAATATTATAGAAAGTTCAAAATTGAGAAAGAATACGGAAACATAGTGATGTATTGCTAACTATGTTAATTTTTTATATAGGCTTTGACTTTTCGTAAATACCTGAAAAAATTCTTATGAATTTTAGAAATGACTAGAAGGCATAATTATTATAAAATAATTTTCACCCACACGGATGTAAAGTGTGTATTTTCTATAAGGTTTTGTAGGAGTATGTGAGCTATTGCGCTTCTTAGGCGTTACGTAGTACTTTATGCCCGCCGGCTGATATTTTTGAAGTTACAACGTAAAATGCTATTTTATATGCAAGGTACGAAAAGTTATATTATGTCAATCAAGTTAACTTATGGGTACTTGACTACAATAAATTGATTTCAGTACTTTCTTGTGTTTAATTTGTATAGAAGGATGAACAAATATGAATACATTTCCGAAAACAGTCATACAGTTTTTTCCAAGAGCTTTTTGCATTACTTGACTATCAATAATTGATTTTACAACTTCCGTTTTTTTAATTTGTTTAGAATGAACAATTTGAATGTACCTACATGTAATTTATTCAGCATACACTCAAAGAGGTAAAAGACTTTTTGACTTGTTTTAGTTTCATTTCATTTAAAAAATCATAGATATTATTATTTTATAGATTATACAGAAAAAACGTCTATGCTTGCCTTATTTTATACTTTCGTAGAAAGTTTTAATTAACAATATTATTATTTCTACAGTCGTGAAAAAAATTATTACTATTTCTAGAGAGTGCTTATTGGATAGATGAGATTAGAAGAAATAAAAGAACTAGACAAATTGTGTTGTTATAACATACTTGAAAAATTAGTTTCTTGAAGAACGTGTTGATTGTTTTAAAAAAATATTTAAGCTCTCATGAAAGTTTTTGGTATAGAGTTTGACGGATGTGGAAAGAGAGAGAGAGAGGGAGAGAGAGAGAGAGGGGGTATTATTATTTTATAGATTATACAGAAAAAACTTCTAGACTTGCATTATTTTATACTTTCGTAGAAAGTTTTATTAACAATATTATTATTTCTAAAGTTATGAAAAAATTATTACCATTTGCAGAGTGCTTATTGAATAGATCTGATTAGAAGAAAAAAGGACTCGAAAAATTGGGTTTTTAGAACACTTAAAAAATTAGTTTTTTAGAAAACGTGTTTATTGTTTTAAAAAAATATTTAAGCTCTCATGAAAGTTTTTGGTACAGAGTTTGACGGATGTTGAAAGTGACGGAGAGAGAGAGAGAGAGGGAGAGAGAGAGAGAGAGGGTGTATTATTATATTATAGATTATACAGAAAAACGTCTATACTTGCCTTATTTTATACTTTCGTAGAAAGTTTTAATTAACAATATTGTTATTTCTGCAGTCATGAAAAATATTATTACTATTTTTAGAGAGCGCTTATTGAATAGATGAGATTAGAAGAAATAAAAGGACTAGAGAAATTGTGTTGTTATAACATACCTGAAAAATTAGTGTTTTACAAACGTGTTGATTGTTTTTAAAAAAGTATTTAAGTTCTCATGAAAGCTTTTGGTACAGAGTTTGACGGATGTTGAAAGAGACGGAGAGAGGGGTAGAGAGAGAGAGGTGTTATTATTACTTTATAGATTATACAGAAAATACTTCTATACTTGCATTACTTTATACTTACGTAGAAAGTTTTAATTAACAACTGTAACGCGTACACCAGTCTCGATTGGAATCTGCCGCGCGAAGGCGAGAGATAGTCAAGTGCACCTGATACTCCTTCCAAACGTAAGTTCTCTGCTGTCTTCTCGCATAACTAATGTAAAAGGCCTGCACGGAAATCGCCCCGTGGAAGCTCTCTGTGCCGTGTACGTGCGGATGCATGGCAGCCCGCCGTACTTAACACCGCGCGCGAGAACAGCAGCTTCGCCGCGCGCCGTAACATTCACGCGTTTAAATTGTAATCGTCGCGCGCAAACTAACTGATTGTTCTAATAGCACTTGTGTTGTACATGTAAATCTTAAGGTGGTGCCATAGTCGATTTCAGGCAACGAACTGCCTTACCGTCTAAGTGAATTGATAACCTTACACAATTCCGCCGTCAGATGGCGTTTGTGCGTTCGTGCATGAGAGCGCGCGCGAAAACGCATGTGTGGGTACGTCTATGAACGCGCACGCATAAAATTCCTATAAAAAACTCAGCAAATTATCAACAGATAATTCGGTTGTTATTTTCATGTATTATTAAATACTATTACGTATTATTATAAATTATTATCATCGTCCATTTACTTGAATCTACAATTGAATAATGTCTTTAAAAAATATAGTTGTTAGCAAAGAAGTTTGGAATTATTCTTCACATATTAGGAATATATAATTGCGTATAAACAATTTAAAACTAACGATAATAAATGATAATAATAAAAGTAGTAAATAAAAATATCAAAATGATTTTCAGGTGTATAACAGCTGATAATCAGCTTATTATCAGGTGGTTATCAGATGTCTAACAAGAGATTATTATTATTATTATATTCACCTAAAAATAATGTTGATATTTTCATTTAACAATAATAATTATTATCATTTATTAATGTTAATTTAAAATTTTTTATATTTAATTTTACATTCTTCAATTCTAACAACAAATTCAATAATTCTTTGCCGGTATTAGCATTATTTCTAATAATTCAAGTAAATAAATGATGATTTATAATAATACATAATAATAATTACTAATAAATAAAAATGTTAACCAGATTGCCGCAGGTGAAAATTGGCTGAGCTTTTTGCATAGAGATAAGTAAACTAACATTAAAATTTATATTTTTTAAGCATTCAATCTTAGACATCCTCTTGACTTTTCCTCTTGACCATCCTCTTGAATAATCCTCTTGAAAAATTCTCTTGAAAAATTCTTTTGAAAAATCCTCTTGAAAAAATCCTCTTGAAAAATCCTCTTCAAAAAATCCTCTTGAAAAATCCTCTTGAAAAAATTCTTTTGAAAAAATCTCTTGAATAAATCCTCTTCCAAAAATCTCTTGAAAAAAATCCCCTTGAAAAATCCTTTTCCAAAAATCCTCTTCAAAAAATCTCTTGAATGAATCCCTTTAAAAATTCCTCTTGGGAAATTATAGTTAGAACTCCACTTGAAAAATCCTCTTGTAAAATTCTTCTAAAAATTCTCTTGAAAAAATGCTGATGATGGTTGGCCTTCATCCAGGCGTAGAACTCGGCCACTTCGCGTACTAGAAGATACTAATGTTATCGTTGGACTCGCTCTGTGCACGCTAGCATGATGCTCGGCCAATTATTAAAGCCTTTCATTCTTGAAAGTTTTTTTGTCATCAGAAACTTTAAACCTGGGGCAAAAGATTCTACAGCTGCGTCGACGAACAGACAAGCTAATGTCATGGACAGCATCAAGCTCTGAGAATTATACTGGATGCGTCGTTATCACAGATCGGGTTCTTGACTGGTGTTGACTAAACTCTCAGCGTACTTCTATAGGGAATAACTTGTCTCAAATACGCTTGTTATACCTAAGTCTAAACACTGATTAGCAACCGTTGGTATAGTCGTTTGTCCAGAATCAAATTAACAATTTGAGACTTTAAAATATACCTACAACTGAACATCTTGAAATATTGAAGAATAATACGATTCCTTACGAATACGAGTTAGTGTTTCTTGATAAGTATAAACTTAAAAAATTAAGAAGTTGAGCCTAATTGATTCCGCCACTTTTAATTTGTCTCACTAAAAGATGGTGAAGCTAAGCTAACGTGGTTCCGCAACTTCAAATCAAAATACTAAAAAGAACTGAAAACCATTCTCAAGTGAAAGCCCAAAAAATTTTTTCACAAGGAGTTCACAAAATAAACTTATGAGTTATTCACAAAAATAAACGTACAAGTTATTCGTAAAAATAAGCTCACAAACGATCACAAAATCAATCAATCAATCATGGAAAACTCCAGTAGGCAGGAAAGAGAAATAGACAGATGAGAAGAGAAGAGGGATTCACGATGTCGTGCAAAGCAGCGCGCGAAAGAATGTCGAGTCTAGTCTCGGAGTGATGCTTGCCAACGTCGGCCAGCTGGCCGTACAAGAGTGAAACCTCGGGAAAGAAGTCACTTCGACGCCGGTAGCCGACGGCCCCGAAGTGACGGGAGCGGCGAAGGATATCGGTGTGCAGGAGCAGCAAAGGCGAGTACCCTCTCCTCCCAATAATAGCCAGGTAGTCGCGGTCGAAAGTCGAGCGCGCTTGGACTCCTCGTGAGCCTACATAGCTTGCATGAGTTGAGGCTGTGATTTTGGTAACGGTGAGCGCAGGTTTCTCATATTGTGAAGCGGCCGAGAAGCCTGCGTTGAGTGGCGCGCCATTTGGTGCACATCACGTGTGCTCATACACACATCCTCACGCACAGGAATGCAGCATGAACTCCCTAGGAGATTCAAACGACTTTAGTGATTGATAATAATTAGAAACAAAAATTAATTTAAAATAATGAAACATGGTTGAATTTAAAAATTTTTTAGAAGCAATAGTAAAAAATATAATGAACAAATTTACAATACATATTCCAGATAATGAAACTATTGAAAAATAAAAATTATTAATTAAATACACAAAAGATTAATCACTAAAACTATGAATTAAAAACTGTAAAAATAAAGGCTTTGCTTATCCTATTTCCAGCGAAGGTAGTTGTAGCCCCGCTGCTTGATCTGCTGTGTCTATAAGCCAGGACTTACTGGAATGCCACCAACAACCATTGATGCCGAATAGTTGTCCAATCTGGAAAGACAATTATATCATTAGATATATTATATATACATTATTCTTACAATCCTAGTCTCTTAAAACTTAAACATAATTTTGTGCTATAAAAAAGTCAACAGCTACAGTATAAGAAATCAAAATTTATAGTAGCAAAATCAGATTTAAAGAAAGTTTAAGTGAAACTTTAAAAATGCTATTTTTACAATTTTACATCCCAAATGTTATTTCTGCAGGGCATCAGTTACTCAGAATGAATGTAAAAATATCATATAAGGTCTAAAAAAAGTTCAAAAGACAAATTTATGAGCGTACTGCTAATTGTGTATATAAGGCGAAGGAGAAAAATAGAAAGGTAAAAAGACAGTGGAAAATTAATTACTTCCTGTAAGTATGCGAGTGCTTTGTTAAACTTTGCTAAACTTATAAAATTAAAAAAATTAATTCTATTTAGAAAATTTGAATTAAATCAATAGTTTAATTAAAAAATTAAATTGAATTAATAGTTTAATTGAAAAAAGGAATTTTAATTAAAAAAAAGTTTGAATAATCAGCCAGAAGAGAGAAAATGTACTTATACCATGAACTTATTCTTTGGGAAAGCTGTGTGCCATGCATGTACACTCTGCCATCTTTGATGAGCACATACTTGATCGGTCTACTGCTACTCCTACTGCTTCTTCTAAAAAGAAATCACAACAGATGCGGTATTAGCAACTAAGGCGACTCTTTATCACCCACCCACATGTGTTTCATATACGTCAACAGAAAAATCACACTGCTAAATCTATCTCTATCGATATCTATCGATATCTAAAATCTATGTGTTGAACTTGACTGGTAAATCTTACAGGTGGCTATTATTTTCTTTAAAGTTTTAAATTTTATTGACTATATTGAAATATTCTTCTATGTAAACGTAATATCAAGTACAGAGTGGGCGTGTCCGTCAGATCCAGCATGTATGTTTGCAATATGCACTGCAATTTAATATTTACCTCAAGAGGGTATGGTAAGTAATAAATCTGTAGGAGCGTGTAAGAATTATGAACATTTTACTATAACCTCTCAAAATTAGTTTCCTTGTAATATAAAATGGACAAGCCATATCATCATTCAAAAACCAAAATCAAAATTTGTTTTTTATGATTCTAATCAGTTATATGTTTCCGTAATTCTTATACTCTTTTATAGTTTATACACAGAATCATGTTTTCTTAAGGTAAATATTAAACATGTAATTGACAGGATAGACACGCTCACATTACTGGATTGTAAGTTTGTACAAAGCAAAATCATAATAAAATTCACCGGTCAGATCTAGCAGATATGCCCGCCAAACACATTACATGTAAGACTTACTTTGAGGTGACATTGTTTAATATCTAATTAATCTATAGGAGTATAAGAATGAACAAAAGCCAATCCTGAAATGCATTTCTGACATTTCACGTATCATTCAACTCACTTTATCTTTCGGCAAGTACGTATGATTGATTAAAAAAAGAGGCAAAATTATGCATTTTCTCAGTTTTACCTTACTAGAAATGCACAGTTTATTAATCTTAAAAATTATTGACAACATAAGATAAATAAAAGTAGTTTTTTCTATAGTTTGTATCTTCTTGTACCGTAAATTGAGAAAATGCATAATTTCACCCCATTTCTTTAATCAATCTATATGCTCCTGTAGATTTGATATTGAACTATGTCATCTTAAAGTAAATTTTACATGTAATGGATATATCGAATATGTCTACGAGACAAGTACACTTACACTGGATTTTAGTTTTGTGGAGAGGAAAATTATTTAAATGTAACATGAGACACTCACTAAAATAATTTAACGATTGAATATCATTTGTTGCATGAAATGATGTCTGCATTGCATTGATGCTCGGCATCAGCTTCTCTGTTTGATCAATTTCTTCATCCTTCATTCATCTGTTAGCAGATGTCCGGCTTGTGTTACATTAGCAAAATGGGCTGTTTGTTATTTCTAGACACCTCATACCATGTGTATGCCTCCATTTAGCAAAATGACGTTGAAAAGCTATAGTTTATATTCAGGTCATGCAATTTATATAACCAATACAGAATGGTTTTTCCATCCCAACCAAGGAGCAAATTCTTAGGATTATAGGGCACCTCATTGTCATCATCTTCCTCAGATTCACTTGCACTTGCCTCAGCATCCAAATCTCCACATTCGTCTTCAGTTCTAGCTTGCTTCCTCTGTACATTTTCTTTTTGTACATTTTCACTTGCTACTCTCTGATTTGATACTATTTCAGCAAGTTTGCACACGTGAGCCTCTAATCTTGCGACTTCCTTTTGCTTTTTTACACTCTCACCCCTGCCTGATTTCCTTTGATTCTTCTTTGCCAATAAATTAGGATCAAGGGCAGCCTCTCCCTTTGTGCTAAATAATATTTGAGCTTTTTCTTCCAAAGTACCACTGCATTTCAAACCAAGAGCCATGAGAGCAGACTTCAATCTACTTATCTAAACCAATAGAAGCCAATTCTTCCAAAGATGTGAACGCAGACAAATTTAAGTGAGCTCCAAAATTGGTTAAAGCCCTGCCTGTTTCTGTAGACCAACCAGGAAAGGTGCTGGTTTCCCTCTTTTCCACAAAATTTCTATTAGTATCTTCTAACTCATTATTTATGTGTAGAAGAGGTCTCATCCTTCCTAAGAATTGTGTCAAATAAACCAATAAACTTTCAACATATCTTCTATATTCTGCATTTTTTCTATCCTTTGGTATATCAAAAAGATGATAAAAAGTTGACAAGTATGAAATATAATAAACTTTCTCAATTCTTTTTAAATTAATATATTCTTCATAACACTCGTGTAAATCCGAGTACTTTCCATAACCTTCTTCATCTGTGAATTCAATAAGATTTCCGCTTTCTTCAGTAGGATTGTCCCTTATCTTTCCCGGCCGGGTGTTGACGCACTATGCTAATAACGTGTGGAGTTGGGAATTGGGATATACGGCGCAGTCCGCGACGCGGTGTAACTCAACGACACAGACACTGAGACAGCTGTGCTGCAGCCTGCAGCGCATGCGCTTGGGCGTACACGCACACGGCCGCCGGGCCGCGGCGAACTCACGGCGACACGACCGCGGACGGTACTCTTGTAGCGCCATCTTCCCATAAACACTGTATTAGACAATAGACATATGATAACAAAAACTACAATTTTTTTTACAAATCACACAAAATCAAGAATTCACTTCGCTAGATTTCATAGTATTCTGCCACCCTGCAAAATTTCAAGTCAAAATATTCAATAGTTTTTGCATAAACTTTGAAAAAAATTTTGACATCGTGCTCAACGCCACCTCAAAATTTGTTCAAACTTTACGCAAACACTACTGAATATTTTAACTTCAGATTCGGCACGATGATAGATCATGGAAAAATCTAGCGAAGTGCACTCTTGATTTTGTATAATTCATTGTATTTATAAGCTGAAAACTGCGGAATTGACTCGGTCTGTAAAAATCGAGTATGGCACCCCCTACCTGCTAAATCTGACAGATGTACATATAATTTAATAAAAAAATGAAAATATGTAATTTTTCAGTTTGAAAGTTCTATAAAATTACACAAGCATTGCCTCAGCTAAACATGAAAAATTGCATAACTTATTTTTTTTTTTATTAAATTATACCTACTTCCAGAAAGATAAAATTAGCGTAAAAAACATGCAATGCCTGAAATACATTATAGAAAGCGGATTTCTATCATACTTATACTCTTTTAAATTAAGTGGTAAACCACATTACCTCAATATAAACATCAACAATACTTAATGATGGGTACACCTGCTAAATCTGAGAGGCGGCTTTTATATTACATGAGCAGGATTAATTTGTCTTTTTAAGTTGTAAATTTCAGCCAATTTAATTAAATATTTTCTCTTATGAAATCTGAAGTTCCGTGTAGTGTGAGTCTGTCCGCGAGATCTATAGATTTATAGGTCTGCTTGTAATATGGTATTTAATTTTTTCATTAAGAGAGTATGATTGAATAATAAATCTAGGTACCTGTCAGAATTATGAAAAGTTAACTATAACCTGTAAGAGTCAATTAATGTTCATTAATAATTCATTCATCACTACAATGAAACTGAATTTTACAGATTAAAATAACTTTTTCACAATCGTTACATGCACTTAGATTTAATGCTCAACCATGCCCTCAAATTACCTAGTTGATGCCTTGCATTTTGTAAACATAGCTGTTACAGCAGGCCTATAGATCTATAGATCTTTCGAACAGACTGACACTACACTACACGAAAAGGACCAAAATTGAAAACTTGACAAGAAAATTCATCCGGCTCCTAGAATATAAAAGCCACCTGTCAGATTTAGCAGGAGTATTGGCCATTCAATTTTACCTATATTGACATTCAGGTGATGTGTCCTTACTTAATCCAAAGAATATAAGAATGATAGACATCCACTTCAGTAATACATCTCAGACATGTCATGTATGTTTCAGTTAACTTTATCTTTCTGAAAGTACATATAATTTAAAAAAATAATGAAAATATGTAATTTTTCAGTTCGAAAGTTCTATAAAAAATACAGAAGCATTGCCTCAGCTAAACATGGAAAATTATATAACTTATTTTTTTTTTTTTTAATAAATTATACCTACTTTCAGAAAGATAAAATTAGCTTAAAAAACATGCAATGCCTTAAATACATTATAGAAAGCGGATTTCTATCATACTTATACTCTTTTAAATTAAGTGGTAAACCACATTACCTCAAAGTAAACATCAACAATACTTATAATGATGAGTACACCTGCTAAATCTGACAGGCGGCTTTTATATTAACATGAGCAGGATTAATTTGTCTTTTTAAGTTGTAAATTTCAGCCAATTTAATTAAATATGTTTTCTCTTATGAAATCTGAATTTCCTGTAGTGTGAGTCTGTCCGAAAGATCTATAGATTTATAGGCCTGCTTGTAATATGGTATTTAATTTTTTCTTTAAGAGAGTATTATTGAATAATAAATCTAGGTACCTGTCAGAATTCTGAAAAGTTGACTATGACCTGTAAAAGTCAATTAATGTTCATTAATAATTCATTAATTACTACAGTGAAACTGAATTTTACAGATTAAAGTAACTTTTTCACAATCCTTACATGCACATAGATTTAATGCTCAACCATGCCCTCAAATTACCTAGTTGATGCCTTGCATTTTGTAAACATAGCTGTTACAGCAGGCCTATAGATCTATAGATCTTTCGGACAGACTCACACTACACTACACGAAAAGGGCCAAAATTGAAAACTTGACAAGAAAATTCATCCGGCTCCTACAATATAAAAGCCACCTGTCAGATTTAGCAAGTGTATTGGCCATTCAATGTTATCGATATTTACTTTCAGGTGAGGTGTCCGTACTTAATCCAAAGAATATAAGAATGATAGATATCCGCTGCAGTAATGCATCTCAGACATCTCATGTACTTTAGAGTTGACTTTATCTTTCTGAAAGTACATATAATTTAATAAAAACATGAAAATATGTAATTTTTCATTTTTGACAGTTCTAAAAAATATACAAGCATTGCCTCAGCTAAACATGAAAAATTGCATAATTTAATTTTTTTTAATGAAATTATACCTACTTACAAAAAGATATAGGCTTAAAAATATACATAATCAGCTTAAAAATACATGCAATGCACGAAATGCATTATAGAAGCAGATTTCTATCATTCTTATACTCTTTCAAATTAAGATCGAAAACACATATCCTAAAAGTAAATACCAACAACACTTAATGATGAGTACAGCTGTTAAATCTGACAGGTGTCCTCTTATAGTTGCTGCTTTTTCTGGAAGGAAAACCCTGAAACAAAAAATGAAGCTATAGCAATGGTCGAAAGCAGTAGATTACTGAAATAATAATTATTCAAAGAAGAGACCACAAAATGGTCACAGTGTATTAAAATAAATACAGACTAGATCAGGTTTCATCGATAATCTGGAAGAAGATGATGCTGTCAAGATGTGCGTTTCAGGAAGCACTTCACTCAAGGTTGCCCACTGAGATGCCGTTGTTGAGTTTATCAAAGTTGCAATTTCCAATTTGGTGCTATTTTCTCATAAGTCTCCTGCCTTATTGATGGTCATGTTAATGGTCATATTTATAGTTTCATAACTTCCAGTCGATGCTGAAGAACCGTACTGGGGAAAAAAAATTTGGTTTAGTAAATAATGGTTGTTATTTTAGATTTGAATACCCTGACTCGTATAGAAAAGAAAAAGGAAAATCAAAAATTTTCTATGAACATAGTCTCTTTTACCGCGAAAGGAAAACAATAATAGAAATTTTTTGGATACAATATGTAAAGTAATTATATTAAATAAGAAAAAACTAAAGAATTAGATTAATAATAATATGTTTCAAAACTATAATCCCTCTACCCATAACTGACTGCTAGCATCAATGGAAACACAGCTGTCATCACAATAGCAAATACTATGATTTCTAATTTCTTTATATGGCGTTTCTCAATTGATTTTTCACTTTTTGCTCTCTAAAGTAGATTTGAAAGTAAAGATTTAGTATATCATATTTAATAAAGTATATTCATTTAATAAGTTTGTGAAAGTGTTTAATAGAAGTAGTGTACAATGAGTATTTTGTTGAAGTTACAAATTAGCTTGACAACGAGACAGTATTGCCAAGCACACTCTCTATAAATAGAAATATATTTATTTCAAGATTCAGTTTAATTTATAATCATCAAATCTGCAGTTACATCTACCTTTATAGGGTATAAGTTGATTCAGACATGAGATACGTCTTGAACTTAACTATGTACTGACTTGGGTTGAAATAAATAAATAAATTAATTTTTGAATGACTTACTTTTCTGTCATCTCCTCAAAGGTCTTCTTTATAGTAATATAATCCATTATCAAGATCCTGCCATTTTTACTTCTGTAGTCCAATCACCAATACGATCATGTCCTTCTTTTTTTTAATTTTATTTATTTATTAACCAGAGTAATACCAAATTACATTACAAAAGCAGTCCAGCAGAGGAAGTCACTTCCTGTATGCTGGTCTAGTATATAATAAACTTACAATCTAAACTTACAATCTAATACATTTCTTTTAGAGCGTATTTGTTTACTCTCCTGTAACTTGGCTACAGCGAGAAACAAATTTTAACTATAAATAAAACTATGTCACTAGCACTCTCACCAATATCTTATTAGCATAGATCTCGCAATTGTAGGTGTTTCTGTTGTTGCATTCTTGTTTCTTGCATAAATTATCCTTTCATGTTTGTTAAATCGAGCTGGGCATGTAAGCCCAACTGCACAAGTGACCCTATAATGAGGAAACATGTCCCTGTGTTGGTTACTCGAATCGCATTTACAGTTTGATGTGAAAACTATTTCATCTATTACTACTATATCCTTGTGTTTTGGTTGTGCATCTAGTGGGTACATTGAATTAGTAAAAGTTTGCTTGCCTCTGATTCCTCTATCAAAATAAAAAAGTGCTTTGTTAGATCCTAGGTAGTTAATATCACCATATGTCATACGGATGTTGTTTGTAGTTGTTTTGTTTCCTGGTTCTGTTGTTACTGGTTTTTGTAGTAATTTAATACTATTTTCATTGGCGATATTGTCAATCATATCATATATTTCTTCTATTCCATTATGTTCAATTTTGGTGGTTTTTTTATTTTTTCCTTGATTTTCAGTTGTATCAGTGCTTCTTAAGAAATGGGTATGCTTAATTCCACGTGTTTTAGGATCATGGCAATAAGGACAATTTTTATTATATATTATTGTTTGTGGATTACTGTTCAAATTGGGTCACTTAGTAAATTTTCTTATAAAAGAATATACTTTTTTTGGTTGTTTAATTTTTTCTTCCGTCTCTGTAGTAAATAACTGGATTATGCGGTCTGCGATTATGTTTATATTTTGCAAGTATCTATCATTATTGAATTATTTTAATTTGGTGAAGTTATAATTTGTCATTCGTTGGTGTGAGTGAAATTGGTGTCGTATGCATTTGGTTATCGAACAGATGTATGTTCTAGTATCTAATAATAATGCGTCAAGCATAGTCTTATCCACATGGACTTCCGATGTTAGACAGTCATACTTGACGGTTGTTTTCCTTCCTTTATATTGTAATATTAGGGCATAGCCTCTTCTAGTGTATTTTACTTCATGTAAGATTGTTCTGATTTTATTGCAGTCTATTCTAATTTCTTCTGTTGCTGTGTGTTCATAACTTGTTGATCTTAGTTTATTTTTATCCATTCTCTTAGTTTAATTTTTCTGTTGTTTTTGTTTGTTAGTGTTTTGAGATTGTTAGGCAGACTGTTATAACAAGTAATGGCCCTTAAATAACTGATCCTGTTACTTATTCTTTTGTTTTGTTTTGGAACTATGATGCATTTCTTTCTCGTGATGCTATTTGAATTTATAAAGTTTTCTTTTAAATCTTCGTAATGATATAATAGAGATTCGTAAGTGAATTGTTGATCTAAATTTAGTAGCTGTTTTTCATTTATAAAGTTATTTTTGTTTATTATTTTGAGAATTCTGTACTGTAGAGTTAGAAGTGAACTAGTTATGTTTATGTATGCTCCTCCCCATGCAATTATGCCATAAGACATGATAATATTAAAAAGAGCGTAATAAAGCATCCTTAGATTTTGTTGCGATAGTATTTTAGTTAGTTTATAAAAATTAAAGATTAAATATTTCGATTTATTGTAAATATTTGTGATGTGGTTTTCCCATCTCATATTACTATCAATGGTTATTCCTAGGTATTTGGTACTGTCAACTCTTGTTATTTGTTTTCCTTGTATACAGATATTTAAATTTCCCGGAGTGCTGTTTCGTGTACTTCCAAATTCCATGTAGACTGTTTTATCAATGTTTAAGGATAGTTTGTTTAGAGCCAACCAGTTAGATACTTTATTGAGGTATAGGTTCATTTTTATTTCTATTTCTAGCCATGATTTTCCTTTTACAATTATTGCAGTGTCATCAGCAAAAGCCAATATTGAAAGTTCTGGTATAGTTTGAAACATGTCATTTATGTAGATAATAAATAATAATGGTCCTAATATTGTTCCTTGAGGGACTCCCATTTGTATTGTATCGAATGTGCTATTTCAATTATTTACTTTTACTCTTTGTTTTCTGTTATCTAAGTAGCTTTTTAGTAGTTTATAAACTTTACCTCTTATTCCATAGTTTTATAGTTTATTGACACGTATCTTATGATCCGCTGTGTCAAAAGCCTTGGCAAGATCAAGAAAGGTGGCTGCTATAGGTTCACTTTGATCTATTTGATTGTATATTAAGCTTGTTAGAGCATTTAGTGCATCTTTAGTGCTTTTATTTTTTCTGAAGCCGAATTGTTTCTGTGATATAATTTTGTTTTCATCTAGAAAGCTTAGTAACCGTATGTGTAATAATTTTTCAAATGTTTTTGCGATATTGGAGATAAGCGATATTGGTCTATAGTTGTTTGGTAAATGTTTTTCTTTTCCTTTGTATATCGGAATGACTTCAGCTATTTTTAGTGCATGAGGCCAGACACCATGTTCTATGCATGTGTTGTAGATGTCTACAAGTGGTTTGCTGATGTGTTGTTTTAGTGTTTTTATAACTTGTGCATCTATTTCATCTATACTTCCTTTTTTATTCTTTAAACTTGTAATAATGTCATTCACTTCAATTTGGTTAGTTGGGAATAGATACATGGTTTTGGGATTCATGGGTGGCATTTGTAAATTTTCATTTTGAGTAGTTACTATCTTCTCACTCATTTTTCTTCCTATATTACAAAAGTATTCATTCATCTTTTCTGCTATTTGAGTTGAGTCAGTGATTTTTATATTGTTATTTTTTAGGTAGTTTATGTTATTATTAGTATTGGTTTCTTTTCCAAGTTTTTTATTAATTATCTTCCAGAGATTCTTTTGGTTATTTTGGTTCTTTTCTAGTTGTTTTTTATCATAGCCATTTTTTGCTTCGTTTATGGTTTGGTTTAATATTTTTACATAATTCTTGTAAGTATCTTTTTTTGATGTATTTTGTGGGTCTTTTTTCCATATATTGTATAATTTTTCTTTCGTTTCACATGATGTAATTATGGCTTTGGTTGTCCAGCATTTTCTGGGTGTAGATTTTGTTTTTTTATTGTTATTAGTTGATTCAGATTCATATATACATTTTTTAATTTTGAGTATCAGCTGATCTAGTGTATTGTTTGGGTCTGCGGTTATGGAGATATCTTCCCAGTTAATGTTATTACTTATAGTTTTTAGTTTGTTATAATTTATTGTTTTGTAATTGGTTTTGTTATCATTGTGCACGCGCGAGAGCTGCTCCGTTTTTTTTGTGGTAGATTTTGAGCGCGGCTTACTCGCGGCGTGCTGCCGAACGGAATCGGCGTGAAGGAAAGGACAATTTGCAATGGAAAAAGAAAACCCCTCCAACCAAATTAATTAAATGCGTGGTTTATTGAAAATTGCGTATAACTATTAACTAAAAATTGAGTGGATGATAATATAAATTTGTTGAGTGTGTGGAAAGTAAAAAAGGAGAGCACGTGTTAACAATTTTGAGGATAACTTGCGTGTAGTCGTGTGTAGCTGCTCCAGACAGGCGCCGCGTGCAGAGCGGAAAGAGAGCGAGCTGCGCGTGCGAAGGGGTTTTATTACCCGAGACGGACTTGCGCCCCCGCGACATCCCTGCGGACCCCTGCGGAGTTAATTCTCCGAATCGAGTCCGCGGGGGAGCGGACGTATTGGCGCGAGATTTAAACTCACGCCGCAACAATCATTCTTTTTATCTTCTTTATAGACATTAATATCGGGTAATGATCATTAAAAGGTATTGTTATTGTATAACAATATCTTCTTGTTTTGTATTTTTGAAGAAACAGGCTGTGTAACCATGAGCATAATTTATCACCTTGTTATTGATCTTCTAATGGTCCTTGGGGGGCTTTCATCATGGTTAGCTGTGTGTTGATGTTGCACTTTTAAACTTTATCTTATGGAACTTGAGGTTACAGATACAGATACTCCACAAATCTTTGCATAATTCTTCAATTGTAACTTTTTCACTATGCTGCAAAGAAACAACAACTGTATAAATACTGATAGGAATGGAGGAGTATTGGAGTAGGGGCGAGTCCACCACAATTCACTGCTTCGTCTTAGTTCAGCTATCTTTTAGATTAGTTCATGTGCAAGAATTACATTAATCAGTTTTGATCAGTTGCATATCCAAACATTAAAAACTGATCGCCAGCACCAACTTTTTCGTTGCTATGATTCTTGTGTACTCTTGTCGTTAAATATCTTCTTCTGGCCTGCATAGCGCTGATATAAGACAAGATGTTCTCTGCTGTTGTTAACTGATTGAAGAGTGACTTGTGAATGACAACTATCGAGGCTCTTGGGGCATTGCACTGATGCTCTGCACTGTCTTAGGAGGTGAGAAGACCTCTTGTTTTCTGGTCACATAATGTCACTGTTCACTCACTGGCATTATTTTATTGCTGCTGCTGTTGTTGGACGATAATCGTATTTTTCAGCATTTGCTCTATTGAGACTGGAGCATTTGACGACTCATGGAGACCTTGAAGGCTGTGTTACTGACATTGAGTTTTTTGGAGTCACCTCAAGAACCATTAAGAAATTAACACTCCATTAAGAAACATTGTGGGATGGGTACCTTCTGATAATATAGCAGGGTATAATAGATGTCCAATCCACACCATCAGAGGAACATTCAAAGTTACTCCAACAATGACAAAAAATGTCATCATTTCCGTGGTACTCCAGAGGGGCTCGATGAGTTTGCCGCATAAGCCCACAGTAATGACATCCATGCATACTTCCCAGGAGTGTATCTCCAGGAAGCAGGAGGTGAAGGCTGTCCATATCCAGAAAGCCGGAGGCAGTAAATAGCCCGGAGTGACGTTGAGCACGAGGATAGCATTTTCGGAGTAGGACAGTCCGTAGGAGAAGAGGACGACGATACAAATGAACTTGACGCTGTTCTGGTATTGCCGAGGAGTACAGTGTACAGGTGAACTGCTGGCGCAGGTACGGGGGGTCACAGGCGAAACCCTTGATCCCATAGCCATGGACTCACGACAGCTGCGGCGGCGACGACGACGTTCCCTCGCTTCACTAGCTGCCTCTCCTCTTGACTCTGCGTGTGGGCTGCGCGCGGGCTGCGCGCGTCTGTGTATGCATACGCGCTTCCTAACCTCACTTGGCCGACAGTCCTCGCGTCCTCGCGCACCGGCGTACGCCACGAACTAGGCAGCGCGCATGCGCTTGGGCGTACAAGCACACGGGCAACGGCTACTAGTGTCGCCGCCATTGTGACTCTTAGGCGATGCTACACATTACACATATGATATAATAATCTATTTTTTTTTTGCGAATTATGCAAAACGAAGAGTTCATTTCCCTAAGTTTTATAATGCTCTACCCTCCTGCAAAGTTTCAAGTCAAAATATCTATTAGTTTTTGCGTAAACTTTGACAAAAATTTTGACATTCACTCAACACCACCTCAAAATTTTTGTCAAAGTTTACGCAAAAACTAATGGATATTTTGACTTGAAACTTGCCAGGAGGGTAGAGCATAACATAACTTAGGGCAATGAACTCTTTGTTTTGCATAATTCAGTTTATTTCTTTTTTTATAAAGTGAAAACCGCGGAACCGACTCGGTCGGTAAAAATTGAGTATGGCACCCCCTTAAGTGTTTTTAATACAGTGTTAATTCTCATTACATGTCGAGCGGTTATTTATATAACTCGTCCTTCATCTCTCCCAGATACCGCCGCCTCTTCGAGAAAATGACTCCGCCGGTCGTTTTCATATCTGAGCATAGCGGCCGTACGCTTTACTCTTCGAGCGCGCGCTTTACAGCACTCCAATTAGTTGGAAAGCGAAGTTCCCGTGCGATCTTCGTGTTGTTTTCGGGATTCCAGGAGCAGATTCCCGGGCAATTCATTTCAGTCTGACACCCGTGGCACTGTGTTCTAGGGCATCGCTGGCCTGTGGCTTTTTGGAATTTTCCCCATCAGCCATACCGTTACAACTGGCGCCCAACGTTTTGGAGGTGGGGAATCATCCGCGGCGCGGACGTGATTCACGGCGAAGCTTGGCACGAAGAAGCTCAGCAGCGTAGCTGAGCGTAAGCAGTAAAGAATGTCTCTTCGTGCCGCAGCTCGTAGACGCAGGTGTGCGTGTGCGTTACACAGCCGTGCTGTTGCGAGAGTGCGGTCGGGAGGTTAGGCGAGCGATAACAAAAAACCCTCGACCTAGAGTGCCGACGAGGAGAGATCTCGATCGCGGAAATTTTTGTTCGTTAATTAATTGTTTTTAGCAATTAAAAATATTTTATAACAATTAAAATTTTTTCTTAACTACAATTATTTTTTTTAGCGATAATTAATTTTTTTTTAATTAATTTTTTTTTTCTCGCCTCGATAATTTTTTCTTCTTTCTTCCTTCCTATACGAATTATTTTATTTTTTTTTTGACGGAAAATAAATTTTTTTTTTCACGTGCAGTTCGTGCGAAATCGAGAGGAAGTCGGCAAGCACTCTCGGAGCAAAAAGTTGACTGTACGTCCGAGTAAAAACTCGAGCACATAAATCCCCTCGAACTTTAAAATTGTTTTTTTAATTTTTTTTAGTTGAAAATTATATTTATGTTTGTATTTTTTTGTGATATTGACTGTTTTGACACATTTTTTCACATATATTTATTTGCAGAGCGGGCTATCGAGGTAAGCCTGGCTTACCAGGTGTGCGTGCGAGTGAGCGTCGATTTTCCTCGCGGACGCGGCACTCCGGGAAGTCGCCGCCGATGAGCGAGGCCCACCGACGCGCGCGTGCTCGTCGATCGTGCGCGACGATCGACGGCCGTCGGTGCGCGGCCGACTTGCGTGCGTGTGTACGTGTGTGTGCGTCGGCGCACGTATACGCCACAGATAGCTGCGGGAGCGGGCGCACCAACTCCTTGTAAATGATAGAGGTGTACAGAGTTGTACCTCCGGGGCAATAAACTAACTTATGGTTTTTCCACTTAAACGCAGAGTCAGGATCAGTATTTTGTGCGATTCCCTTCCCCCTATTTCAGGTGCATCGGCGGATTGGATACCGCCGCCTCCGCGGGTGTGTGTGCGACGACACGCACACAGAGCTGAGCGGCCGGGTGTCATGCTCGGAGATACCGCGACGACGAAGTTGCGGGTTGTAGCGGAGGTGAGTGTGCGGCGGCTGCCGCCGGAGGAGTCGACAGCAGCCGACGGACGAGGGCAGCGAGTATAGTGACAGCGTGGGTCTGCACGAGAGTGCTCGCGCCTATACCTGGCGCTGCGCCGTTTATCGGCAATTCCGCCTTGCGCGACGGCATTTCGCCGTCGTTTCGTATGCACTAACACCCTGTTACAACTGCCGCCCTAAACGTGTGGGTACACGTACGCCGAGCACCGAGAGCGTGCAGGTAAACCTGATTCGTGTTGGTCCAATCGGGACAGGGAATTGTGGTAGCGCTTTTATGTAAAAATACACCTTGTTGTTTTCTTTTTCTCTTTCCCTCAGTGAGCAGGTGATTGAGAAAAATTGCGTTTTCTTCTCCAAAATTTTTTTTTTTTCTTTCAATAGAGTGGATTCGAGAGAGAGATTAAAGCTATAATCGAGTGGTGCGCTCCCGCAGAAACGCCGCGTGTAGTGCGGAATAAAATACCGCGCGCGCGTCGCGTTGGAAAATTTTTTTTTTTTTTGCATGTGAGCGTGCGTGCGTATAACTTTGCGAGTACACGAGGCTCGCAAAGCAGTATTGTAGATTATACTACAACGTATTTTTCGATTTTCCTCTAGTTTTTTTTTCTTTTATTCTATTTTCTCGAAGGAATTTAAAAGAAATTTTCGGTTTTCTGTTTTTTTCTAAATTGATAACCCGCGAGCATTAAGAGGATTATCACCGCGACCGGGAAAATTTTCTTTAAATAAAGAAACTTCCTCCCGCAGCTTCGCGCAGTATAAGCGCATAAATAAATTGGTTTTTTCCTTTCCGTTTTTTTTTTCTTTTTTTCTTTTGCTCTCTTCGAGATTGAACGGTTGTAATAATTTAATGTTTCGATAAATTAAAATAAATTTAAAGTACTTTGGAACGAGTTTAGAAGTTCCTTCCACGATTCGGCAGCGCAGCCGCCGGAAAGCTAAAGCGACGGAAGGAAGGGGTTTGTCGGCCCAGCGGTGACAAGAGCGCGAGTCATAACTTGGGGCTGAACCAGGATACGCACGTACGCACTCACCCGTAGTATACCTGGTTAGGCGCGAATATATTGTAACCAAAATTCCTTTTTCTGTATTTTCGGTGCGGCCAACCCAAGCGTGCGTAGCGTTAGCCGCGCAAAGGTGTACTCGCGGGAGAGTTTCAGTCTAAAAGACTAATTATCACGGAGAAAAGCGAAAAGCGGCGCTCATAAAAATGAGTGCGTCGACCGTCAAACCAAATGAGACCTTGAAAGCACTGAATAACTGGTGAAGATGTATCACAGAGGATGAAACTCTGCGATACAGCAGCGCTCTGAAACTAAAAACGGACGGTGATCCGTTCAGTAGGCTAGGACGTCTGTATAAGTGGCTGTCAGGCGAATATAACGCCGACGATTTCGAGCAATCGGCCGACGCCGACGAGCATAATGCCTGGGTCGAGCGCGCAAATGCTCGACAAGCGTTCTTAGACCGCGTAGTGGCGGCCGACGCGGACATATCCTGGGCCAACTCATCGACAGACGAACCACACCCGCTCGAAAGACTGATCTCAGACGAGACAGTCCTTGATAATTACGATCGGAACCGCCAGTGGGTGAACGACAACACACGAGTAAACGATGATAGTTCGGCACACTCCGATAACGACGATGACGAGGCACACAGCAGGAACACCAGGAACACCCAACAGACGAGTAACGGCGGACTCGCAATGTTCAAAATGACAGCACCTGACGGCACAGAGGTGGAAGTGCTGACCGATTGAGCCATGTATATGGCCGCAATGAGCAAGAAGATCGACTTATTGAACGAGTCGATCAGAGAGATGGCATCATGGACCCCGCACCCAGCTGCAAACAGCACGAGCATAGATGTGAGAGACATTGCGGAAAGACGTGTCACGTTCGAAAACACACCCGCCAGTCATAACCAGGATAGACACGGACCGCCAAGGCAGCAGGCTCAACAAACCTCGAGCAACCAACGACTTCCGCCGCCATTTACCCCGCTCTCCCTCCGCCAGGGGACTGACGGAGCCTGGGGGGAGAGAGGATCTCAGAGCAGACAGTGGCCGAACACATCTGCCTCTGAGATAGGACGGCAAACCAGAGGAAGATCGACCCCGATAGACAACGACGATATGAATCGCACGTCGAGCGGGAATACCTATGGCATCGGCCAAATAGTTCGCCGATGGGGCTACTAATTCGCCGGCGACCCGGGGGAAAGTATAGACACTTTTCTCGAACGCGTCGAAGGAAGTTGGGAGTTAGCAAAGCTCACCGAGATCGAGATGTTGAGCGCTCTCCTAGAACTGTTCATCGGCGTCGCGGCGACTTGGGTACACTCCAACAGCTCCGTCTGGTCAACCTGGGAACAATTCACTCGGAAAATTAGAAGATGGTGCTGTGTTACCGACCACGTGCAGCAAGGGCTGGCGCACGAAGTCGCACTGAGGACTCAAAGACCTGAGGAATCAGTGCGTGATTATATCACCTGTCTCGAGGCGATGATGCGGCGGATGGAGCCACCACCATCGATTGAGTTTCAACTCGCTACGCTGCACCGCTACATGAAGCCGTGGCTGCAGCAGCTCGTGTGACGCAACGAGTTTAAGAGTATCGAAACTCTGCTGGACTTGGCGATGGAGGCCGAGCTAGCGGTGGAGGTTGAAAAGTCGTTCAAACTCCCACCTCTACCGGAGTCGTGCGTGTACGCAGACTTTGCGTATAAACCGAGAAAGCCTGCAACGCTGAAAATAAAGGTGGTGGCGATGGAGACGAAACCACCGCCGGCGCAGCCACCCCAGAAATTGGCATCGCTGGAGGAAACGATGGCGAAATTTGCGGGGATTATCCTCAACGGGATCAAGAAAATTCAGGCCCCGAGTTCGGCACACGGCCCGCCGACGCCAGTATCTCCTTCAGCGGTGGTGAACAGAAACACCGGCGCGAAGAAAAAGACGGCCACTAGGAGACACGGGAGAAAGCCGTCCAAGCGTCGAAATCACTCGAGCTCGAGCTGCAAATCGGGAGGCGACAAGCGAAAGAAGGAGCCACCGAGGAAAACGTCTTCGCCGACGCCCCCGACGCTCGGAGCGACCTTGAGCTGCTACGGGTGCGGAGCACCCGAAGTTATCCGCAGAAACTGCGCGAAATGCGCGTCGGAAAACGCGCGGTAGACGAAGTAAGCGGGGGGACGACTTCGTCTGCTGAGGATCCCGCGAGGACTTCAGCGATTGAGGTGAAGGGAGCCGACGTAAACGACACAGAATTGCGTTGGTGGCTCCAAGTCTCGGTTGGAAATTTTCGGTTGCGAGCGCTCTACGATACGGGCGCATCGCGCACGGTAATGGTGCCAGTACGTCTTCAGATGGCCACTGCTCTGGGAAGACCGTTGATGCCAAGCTACGGCCGCCGCGCGAAGGTCGTGGGAGGTCAAACAGCACATATCGCCGGCTACGTGGAACTCCCGTTTGAAGTAGCCGGCGTGAAGCGAGACATTCGCGTATCAGTGATACCCGACGACAAAGTGGATTGCGACTTGGGAGCGAACTTTGTCCGAGAATTTGGAATTATCCACGATCCTATCTGGAACCATCTGATAGTAACCATGGCGACCGAGAAACGCGTCGACCTAGAGGTCACCGCGGTTTCATCCGTCGAGGCCCTGGAACTGTCAGCGATAGGCCTCGAGGACGTGACGGAGGGCCAGCATCGAGAGTTGGCAGAGATAGTCGAGCGAACCTTGGGCGAGTCAGATAGCACCCTGGGTTGCACGTCCGGGATCAAACACCACATCGAAGTGGGAAGCGCACGGCCGATAAAGCAGCGCTATTACCCGGTGTCGAAGAAGCTCGAAGAAGAGATGCACCGACAGGTAGTGGAGATGCTTAACTCTGGGGTGATCGAGCCATCTGTCAGCGCTTGGTCGAGCCCGGTGGTGATGGTACGGAAAGGCGTCGATAAATATCGCTTCTGTATCGACTTCCGTAATTTGAATGCGATGTCGAAAGCGGACGCGTACGCATTGTCTTACGTGGACGCGATATTGCGCGAGCTGCGTAGCGTGCGATATATATCGACGCTGGATTTGAGCGCGGCATACCACCAGATTCTGCTGACGCCAGAATCTAAGGAGCTCACGGCATTCACCGTATCCGGACTGGGACTATATCAGTTCGCGAGAATGCCGTACGGACTGTTGCAGGCTGGGGTGACCTTCCAACGGCTGATCGATAAAGTTATCGGCCCCGAGCTCGAGCCGTATGTTTTCTCGTACTTAGACGACATTATAATCATCACGGAGTCGTACGGGGATCACCTGAAGTGGCTCGAGCACGTACTTCAGAGGATAAAGGAAGCGGGGCTGACGATCAATCGCGAGAAAAGTATTTTCGGGAAAGCCGAGCTTAAATATCTCGGCGTGCCCGTCAATAGAGACGGATTTCAGCCCGATCCCGATAAGATCGAGCCGGTCATCAATTTTCCGATACCCCAGAACTTGAAGCAGCTTCGACGCTTCATGGGGATGGCTTCATGGTACCGGAAGTTCCTGAAGGATTTCGCTACGATCGCTGACGGCGCTCACTAAAAAGGATCGGCGGTATGAGTGGGGCGACATGCAACAAGAAGCCTTTGAGAAGATCAAAGCGCTTATAGCGTCAGCCCCGGTGCTCGCAAGGCCGGCGTTCGATGCCCAGTTCGTCGTTCAGACACACGCTAACGACACTGGCACCGGCGCCGTCCTGCCCCAAGTTATAGATGGTCAAGAGAGAGTATTGGAATTCGCCAGCTGCACGCTGTCCCAAGCGGAGCGAAATTACAGCGTCACGGAACGAGAGTGTCTCGCCGTGGTCTGAGCGATCCAGAAGTTTCGGCCTTATATAGAAGGCTATCACTTCTTGGTCGACACAGATCACAGCAGTTTACGGTGGCTACACAGTCTCCACAGTCCCACGGGGAGACTGGCGAGGTGGGCTCTCGAGCGACAAGGCCACTCCTCCGATGTCGAGCACAGAAAAGGGGCGTTGAACCACGTGCCCGAGCACTTTTGCGCATATACGAGGACGAAGATGACCTCGAGGTGTGTGCGAGCGTTTGGACGACTGGTACCGAGGACGTGTGGTATCAGTCGTGGTTGGACGAAGTGAGACTCGACCCCACGACCCATCCACGTTGGAAAATGGTAGGGTGTCGGCTCTTCTACTTCATCGCGGATGCGGATGAGGTAGTCGAGGCAGCGGTCGGCTCTTCTACTTCATCGCGGATGAGGTAGTCGAGGCAGCGGTCGCTGACGATGAGGCCTGGATGCTCGTCGCGCCGCGCGAACATCAGCTGGAGGTGCTGCGCGAATCGCACGAAGACGCGACCGCCGGACATCAAGGCCGAGAGAACACTTACTCTCGAGCCGCCCGCATGTACTGCTGGCCAAAGATGTACGAGGCGGTACGCCGGTATGTGAAGCGGTGCCGAGTTTGTCAACAGACCAAGGCAGAGCAACGGTCACCGGCGGGACTGATGGGCCAGCGAGTGATAGAACGGCCTTGGCAAGTTGTCGCAGGAGACGTGACTGGGCCGTTCGTGAAAAGCAGACAGGGATACGAATACACCCTAGTATTCGAAGATCTGTTCACTCGCTGGGTGGAGTGCGTGCCCATCCGCAAAGCTAACGCCAAGACTATATTGATAGAGTTCAAGTAGAGAGTAGTCCTGCGTTTTGGCACTCCCGAGGTATTCTTATCCGATAACGGCACGGAATTCAAGAATAAAGCCGTGGACGAATACCTCGAGGGGATCGGTGTCTGTCACTCGACGATGCCGCCATATCACCCTCAGGCGAACCCTGTAGAAAGGGTAAACAGGACGATAAAAACGCGCCTGGGTTCGTAGAGAATTCGCACGCCGAGTGGAACGAAAAGCTACCAGAGCTGGCCTTTTCGTTGAACCATGCTGTGCATTCGTCCACTGGCGTGTCACATGCAGTCCTAAACTACGGCAGGCAGCCGTTGCCGCCTGCACCTACGCGACGCGTACAGGAGCGCACCGCTCTGGAACAAAGGGAGGCTAGAGACTCGTGGCTAGAGCGACTACAGGACTTGGAGCCGGTGAAGAAATAGGCCGCGGCAAAGTCATTCGAAGAGCACAAGCATCAGGCGACGTATTACAACGCACGCCGAAGAGAGGTCAAGTATGAGGTCGGTGACCTAGTAATGAAGAGGAACCGAATCCTCCCTTCGGCGGCGCAAGGTATTTCGACGAAACTAGCGCCTAAGTACGCCGACCCACTGAGGGTAACTGAAGCCACAGGCTCTAACACGGTGAAGATTGTCGACGAGCATGGGAAAAATGCAGAGGTGCTACACGTCTCTCACCTGAAGCCCCTCAACGACGCGGCGGAGTCATCGGACGACTCCGTCGTGGAAGAAGACGACATCGAGGAGCCACAACCGTCGAGGGGGACGACAAGCGACATGGTAATGAGCGACCCACCGGAAGTCGGCGGAGCGCCGGAGCGCGACACGATCGGTCGAGAAACGTCCGCCGGGACGTCCGCGGAAAACGGTTCGCGTCGTGGTCCGCGCGAAATCGAAGAAAGCGCGCGCAGCTCCGAAACCACACCCCGGGACGGGGAAGCCCCGGGGAGGGAAGAAAGGCTCCAGAAATCGAGTGGACCCGACGGTGGAACAGAGTTTTTCGCCGCGGCTGACGCGGGCGCAAAGGTTGGCGGCGAGAAGGAGGAGCGAGAGTGACTCCGAATAACCATGACCCTTGTTTTATTACCCTTTTTCAGATGGACGAGAAATCTTCCGCCACGACCATGAAGGGGGGCGGCGCCAGCGACAGCCTCAACACTGAGGCGATGGTTCGAGGGGTGTTGCGCGCCCTCGAACATATCGGGTTCACCGAACCCGCTAGTCAGTGGCGATCGCGGAGCTGAAGGGGTCAGCGAGCCCGCCGATCCTCCCCAGACTCTCCGCCGCATCACTGCCGGCGCTTGTGTTGCGTCGACCCAGGGAGGCCGACGCGCTGGAAATGCTTCAGCGACGGCCCCGGCTGGGGCCGCCGCCATCGAGGCCGGGGGGCTCCTCAACGCCTCAACGACGACTGAGGGGCCAGAGGAGGCCGAAGTCAAGCCGCCGACGATGGCAGAGCACTGGGCAACCGTCGAGCGAAAGTTCGAGGAAGCTCACGCCGTCAGACGTCGCACTCGAGACCTTCAGGACGCGGCCCTAGTCTCGTGGGATCGCTACCTCGAGGATTTCCACTGCGGCCGGGAGATCGCGGGCGTCTGGGCGTCGAGGGTGCAGTACCTCCAGGAGGAGCGCGCTCTCATCGCCGGAGCCAAGAGAGCCAGGGAGGAGCGGCGCGAGGCCGAAAAGGCTATCAAGCTCGCGGAGGAGGAAAGTCGCGCCGCTGCCCAAGAGGCCAGGTTGGCCATACAACGCGCAGAAGAGGCGAAGCAGTGGGAACAGGAGGCCACCCGCCGCGCTCGAGGGGCGGAAGTTGCGATGCGGTCGGTGGAGCCATACCGGTCCCGCCGCCGCTGCTACTACTGCGGCCGTTGGGGGGTTTCGGTAGATAGAAACTGCCCCAACGCCGCCGTGCACGATTTGAGCCGATCGTGGTTCACACAGAGGCACGAATGACCACGGTCGACTCGAAGACTCCGCCAACACAGGTGTACGCCCCCTCTTCGGGGTTAAATAAAGAGAGGGGTTAGTCCCGGTATTTTTATATCAATTGCCTCGCCTTTTTCTTTTATTTTTCACCCGACCATCCCTCATCAATTATAGCGCGCTGCCGTGATGGTAAGCACGGAATCAGAGCGAACTCTCTCAGGGTATAGTTCGCCTCTGGTCGGGGGGTGTAACGGGCAGCGCGGGCTATTATTTTGGGATATAGTAGCGAGGGAAAACAGGAGCACGAAGACGGGTCCGCGCGATGTTTACATCGCGCGGCAGCCTTGAGCGAGGGGGGGCACGTGTCGGCAGTCGTGAGGAGAACAGTTCGACAGTGTCGAGGAGCGAGCACGCTTCTTTCCGCGCCGAAAGAGTTTTCGTGTGAGTGCACGTGGGAAACGAGGAGTGAGAGTGAGAGGAGAGAAGTCCTGCGCACCGAGAGTCGACAAGCTGCAGCCCGAGCCCTCGTCATCGCCAGGGGCAATTGTGCGAGAGGAAGGCAGAGAGAGAGAGAGAGAGAGAGAGAGAGAGAAGGAGCCCGACACCGCAGCAGTCCATGAGGCCGTGGCACGCGGCGACAGCCCTCGTCGTGCAGAGCGAGCTATCGAGGTAATTGACCCAGCTATCAAGGTAAGGCTATCGACGACGAAGTCGCGGATTGTAGCGAAGGTGAGTGTGCGGCGGCTGCCGCCGAGAGGAGCCGACAGCAGTCGACGGACTAGGGCAGCGAGTATAGTGACAGCGTGGGTCTGCACGAGAGTGCTCGCGCCTATACCCGGTGCTGCGCCGTTTATCGGCAATTCCGCCTTGCGTGACGGCATTTCCACGTCGTTTTGTATGCACTTACACCCTGTTACAATATATATATATATATATATATATATATACAAATTATTTCATTTTGTATTTTGGAGTTGATTGGAGAAATTTAATAGATTATCTAGTTGAAAATCATATTAGAGCTGGTGAAGTTTTTTGAAGACTTATAAAATAATGTGTGCTTTTCTTGAGGGATTGGAACCTCACTGATAACAAAAGCAAACAAAGAACGTGAACGTAGTGATCTGCACGGTACATGTGTGTTATTGCTTTATCAAAAAGTGACATTTAATCAGTGTTTTGTGTTAAATAAAATAAAGTACCAGTATGATGTGTTACATAATCAAATCAGTGTTTATAATTAACCATTTAAATAAGTAGTGTAAGTAAACAGTGTTTATAATTAACAATTAAAATAGTGATCTTCCCGATACAAGTGTATTATTGTATTGTCAAAAAGTGACATCTAATCAGTGTTTTGTGTTAAATAAGATAAAGTACCAGTATGGTGTGTTACATGAAATCAAATCAGTGTTTATAATCAACAATTTAAATAAATAAAAAAATAAAATAAAAAAAAATAAAATAAAATTTTACAACTTTTACTTAAAATCAGTTTCAAATATTTTGTAAGTAGGTCAAGTGTGTATTAATAAATAATTATGTTATGAAGTTCTTAAGCTTTATAATAAGCTTTTGCATAGAAGAAAATATTGGTGAGTGGTACATAAATATTACAATATAATTTATAATGCTATTTTGAAATATTAGTCTGAGCCTTGGTTTAAAAAGCATTTGTCATCTTTAAGAAACTTAGTCGATAACAGTGCTGTGCTGTTGTACATATTTACTCAAGAACCAGTTAAAAGATTATGTCAAATGAACATTGAAATACTAAAAAAAGTGAAAATTATGTGTTATTGTGAATAAAATTACAACGAATAAAAGTGTTCAGTTAATCTAATTTATTAGAGAAGTTCTTAGCAAATATTTTTCTATACAAGATTCAGATAATAATAATTCTTAGTTCATCAACTGGTTATGTTTTAAATTTTCAAGATTAGTGTGGTAATGATCGCCTGTTATTAATTTAAGTAGTTTCAATCAATCATAATTTCAAGAACTTATATCTACTATAAAAGAATAATTCAAATAAACTGAGTTGTATGATAAGTGAATTATTAGGCAGTCTATGGATCTAGAATCAATATGAAAAGAATCCATACAGCAAGTTTATAAGTCAATGAAAATGAAACATCGTGTAATCTCATGAAATAATTTAGGTTTGTAGCATAAACCCATTATGCTGTCCAGTGGTATCTTTAGTGTATAAACTGCATTGTCGGTTGGGTTCTTTATTGGGACTTTCTTTAGCAGTCATAATTTGTGCAGTTTCCTGGATTTCTTGTTACATATAACTCGCATGACAGACTATCTAGCTTTATAAATAGGCTACAGAAAAGATGCTACTTGTGAGAAGAGAGAGCTACAGACAACAGCTTGATGATACATATGAAAAACAAATATCTGGATACCAAAATAGCGAAACACCCAATTTACTTATTGAACAAACTTCAGCTTTAATAAAAAGAAATGAGTGATGTTAGCGACTAGAATGCCAATAACAGTAGTCTCACTGGTGAACAAGTGGCTTATGCATCTTTCTTATGATGTTCATGCCTTTATTCTCATTTACCACCAGGGGAAACTAGAATATTTTTTGTCATTGTTAATATGTTTATTAATAATTGGTCACCAATTTTATTTAGATAATGCAAAAGGTAGTCATGTGAGTTTGCATTCCAATTCTGTAAAAAAACTGGGCTGCTGTAAAAACAGCATTCACATCTGGCTGATATTTTCTACTGTTAAAGAAACAAGCAGCAGTGCTTGTTTGTAATGAAATTGCAGCTGGGACTTACTCCGACACCATAAATGCGTTAAGAACTTTTCAAATTTGACAAAATACAATAGTAAATGGACTCGAACCAGTATTTGGTGAAAAAACTTTGTATCAGCTGCTGTTATGGAACTTGTAATTGGCATGAGAATTACTTATACTTTTGGTCAACATTAAGCTTCAAGTTTTGTAAAACCTAGAGGATCAGGTGATATCAGAGATTCAAATTTTAATTCTGAAAACTAGTCTGTACTAAAAGGAGCATTGACGGCTGGTGTATACCCAAAATAAGAAATTTCCTACCTAATTTTTTTTTTAAATAACCCACAAGACATTCTAAAAAAATAATATCATGCCTAAAAAAACCGCTGCCAATTCTTTGGCACTTAGCTTCCTCAAATTAATTTATCGATACCTTTTATTAAATTTAAATTCTAAAAATAAGTTTTTCATAAAAAAAATTGCTAATGAATTTAAATAATAATTTTTTTTTATTCAAGCAAAGATATTAATATAAAAAAAATATCGATCACGTTAGTATTTACGTAATTTGTCTTCTTAATAATAATCTTTGAAAGTATAAAATAAGGTATGTATATAAGTTTTTCCTGCAAACTGAAAACATGAAAAGAATGATATTTTCATATAACATTACAATAATTAATAGTATTGTTAAATTATCATCATACCTAAGAATATACGCGTTTGATTATATTATTTCAAAAAATTTTACTAATTTAACCATTTTATCGAGCTCCTTGAAGAAACATTCAAATTTAAAACTTTTGTGAATAACAATATAACTACCATTTACTAATGATATTAAAAATATACTATACTATAATAACCCCTCATAATGTTATCACACTATGTAATTATTATTTTCTCTTAGAAAGTTGTGAAATATATCTAAAAAACATTTTACAAAAGTTTAAAGTAAGACAAGTATTAGACTCTCCCGCCCTCCCGCCCTTTATCTCTCTCACTCTTTCCCTCCTCTCTCTCTCCCTCTCTCTCAACATCCGTGAAACTGAGTACTAAAAACTTTAATGAGAGCTTCAATATTTTTTTAAAACAATCAACACGTTTTTTAAAAGCTAATTTTTTAAGTACGTTCTATAACAACATAATTTGTCTAGTCCTTTTAATTCTTCTACTGCTCTTTTCTATTCAATAAGCACTCTTTACAAATGGTAATAATTTTTTTCATGAGTGTACAAATAATAATATTGGTAATATAAAACATTCCACGGAAGTATAAAATAAGGCATGTATAGACGTTTGGATAATCTATAAAAAAACAACAAAATTCGTCTAGTCCTTTTATTTCTTCGAATCTCATCTATTCAATAAGCACTCTCTACAAATGGTAATAATTTTTTTCATGACTGTACAAATAATCTATAAAATAATAGTATTTATGATTTTGTGAAAGAAATCAAATAAATTATATTAATGTGGGAATCTGTCGATCTTCCCGAGGCAGCTGGTGTAAGAAATGAAAACCCTTACAACGTGTGTATGCTTTTTTTGACGTTTCGGTGAGCAATGTCACCCTCATCAGAAACTTTAATAAAAATATAATAATGTAATTTTTGAATTTAGACTTCAAGAAACATAAAAATTGATTTGTCAATATTATGATAGTTACCAAAGTTAGTTTTCTCACAATGTAATTTTTGTCGATTTTCTCCCCCACCGCTTGACTGCGAGGAGGAGAACTTCAACAGTTCCTCTTGCATTGGTTTCGGAACTCGTTCTTTTAAGCCTTTAATATTTATTCAATTTATATAGGAAATGCTAGAGAACGTATTTCCGAAATCAATGTTTACAAACAATAGGATGGGTGTCAGGTGTGTATGCTGTTTTGATTTTATAGGTGTGAGCGTGTGTCGTTATTTTCTTTTACATGCCTGTAATAGATGTGTGTATATATGATTTAGATTTTGTGCCTTCTTTTTTATTGACCGGTTGTTTCTGTAATTGTATGTGTAACATCTCTGAAATTAATCTTTTATTTAAGTTTTCCTCTTTATCTAATATATTGTAATTAATAAATTTAAATTTATGGCCTGTTTCGTTTTCATGTAAAATTGTCGCGGAGTCTTCTGATGTTTTGTGTTCATTTATTCTCGTCATTAGTTTTCGTTTTGTTTATCCTACGTATGTTGCCGGACAATTATTACAATGAATTCGATAAACTACATTGTTTTCAAATTCTTTTTTAGATTTATCTTTACCTTTGGTTATGATATTCTTCATATTGCTATTGAATTTTGGTATGGTTTGAAGTTGTATTTTTTAAGTGTGGATGAGGTTTGTTCAAAAAACTTCAAGCAAATAAACTTGCATCACTGCAAAAGCACCTCGGCGGTACTAGCCAGACGCATGGCAAGGATGCACACATGCATATCGCTCGTCCAAGAGTCTTGGTTATATAAAACAAAGATTACTGACCTGAGAGGGTGCGGTCAGCTGATATGCGGGAGGGTGGACAACTCTAGAGCCTGCCTCTTGGTTAAGGGCCTAAGAGCGGAAGCCATACCCAAGTACTACTTACGCGACCTAGCGACGGCTAAGTTTTGGTACAAAGACGATAAAGGACGCATGCGGGAAGTGGTTGTCGCATCAGCCTACTTCCCCTACGAATCGAACCTCTGCCCTACGGCGGAGGTCATAGAACTAATTAAATTCTGTGAGGATAAGGGGTGGGATCTCTTGTTGGGGTGCGATGCTAACGCACACCATCTGGCGTGGGGCAGCTCGGACACGAACAACAGGGGAGAGAAGCTCCTGCGGTTCCTCTCCACCACCAACCTTGACTTCCTGAACAGAGGCTGTAAGCGTACTTTCCAAAATCATAATAGGAAGGAGGTCATTGCCATCACCTTGGCTTCGAGGAACATGGGGAATGCGATTAAGGGCTGGAGGGTCTCGGACGAGATCTCTATGTCGGATCACAACCACATAGTTTTCGAAATCAAAGGTCGCAGCACAGAATCTAGACTCTACAGAAATCCGAGGAAGACAGACAGGGCCACCTACGTTGAAGAACTGGGGACAAAGCTCAAGTCGTTCTCGGGTAGATATAGCAATCAGATGGAACTCGATCACTGCAGTGAGGTTCTAAAGCACATCATCGTTAGTGCTTTCGAAAACAACTGCAGATTACGTACGAAGCCAGTGCAAAAGGCAGCACCTTGGTGGATTCCCACACTGAAGACGTTGAAGAAAAAGACTAGAAGACTTTATAATAGGTCTAAGAAAATGAACAATTCAGCCGATAGAGAAGCTTTTATGGACGCTCAAAGAAAGTACAAAAAGGAAATCGAAAGACCCAAAAGCAACGGTTGGAAGAATTTTTGCGAGAACATGAGCAGTGTCTCTGATACAGCAAGATTGTTCAAACTACTAAGACAACCGAAAACGCAAGGGCCAAATCTAATAAGACTTGGCACGGGGGAATGGGCGGAAGGTGAGAAGTCGGCACTTGACTGCCTCTTGGAAACGCACTTTCCCCAGCATGATACAGTCGCGATGGAACATCATGAGCTAAGGGCCAGCGGTGCAGATTGGGAGCTAGCGCGACGAATCTGCGCCGAGGACCGTGTAAGATGGGCGGTGAGTACTTGCGACCCCTTCAAGGCACCGGGAACAGATGGTATCTTCCCGGCGCTGCTACAGAAAGGGCTCGATTTACTCGCCCCCATCTTAGTAAAACTTTTTCGAGTTTGCATAGCGTTTGGGTACATACCAGAATGTTGACAAGTGGCCAAAGTGGTATTCATGCCAAAATCTAGCATCGCACAGCACTCAAAGCCGAAAGACTATAGACCTATCAGTCTGACATCCTTTGTCCTCAAGACAATGGAGAGACTGGTGGACAGATACATTAGAGAAGAACCACTAGCAGCTCATTCCCTGCACGATAGGCAGCATGCATATCAGACAGGTAAATCGGTGGATACCGCTCTGGCTGAGGCGGTGACTTTCGTGAAAAAGGGGATGAAGAACACAGGATTGGTTTTGGCTAGTCTACTTGACTTGGACGGTGCCTTTAACCATACGACGAAGGAAAGCATTGTGAAGGGCGCCGAGGACCATCTGGTACCCAACACGGTTAGCAGATGGCTTTGGCGCATGCTTAGCTGCAGAAGAGTGAAGGCCCACTGGGGCTCGCACTCAGAAGAAAGAAAAGTAGGAAAGGGCTGTCCACAAGGAGGAGTGCTGTCTCCTACGATGTGGTGCTTGGTGATTGATGAACTCATCAGACTACTGAATGAGGCAGGCTTCTTTGCCCAAGCCTATGCGGACGACATCCTTATACTAGTGAAAGCCGACGACGAACACGTACTTGCAGGACTAATGCAACATGCGTTAGGCATAGTGGAAGCTTGGTGTGAGTCCGTCAGGCTGTCAGTGAATCCAGATAAAGTTAACATGATATTGTTCACTACCAGATACAAGGTCAAACCTATCGGGGGAGTGCATCTGGGTAGCAAATCCCTGAAACTGGTAAATGAAGCTAAGTATCTGAGAGTGACGTTAGATTCCAAACTTAGTTGGGGAAAACACATAAAGTATATATGCGAGAAAGCTACCAATACCTTCTGGGACTGCAGGAGAGCTTTTGGTAACACCTGGGGTCTGTCACCAGACAACGTAAGGTGGATGTATGAAGCTATCATCAGGCCCAGATGAACGTACGGAGCGCTGGTATGGTGGCAGAAATGCTCACTAAAAACTCACCAGAGCTCTCTAGATAAAGTACAAAGGCTGGCAATAGGGGGCATAACGGGCTCTCCGAGCACTACGCCCCTTGCAGCCCTTGAACTAATATTAGGAATACCACGACTGCAAGCTTTTATCAAAGGCGAAGCAAGCAAGGCTTGGTGGCGCATTAAAGATGTCATTGGGACAGGGGGAGGGCTTGACCAAGAACTTGGTCAGGTCCTACCCCCGATATCGAACCATCGGGGTGTGACAAAATAGGGCGAAGGATTATATTCCGGAAACCCTACAAAGTTCACATCTCCGACAGAGAAGAATGGGCCAACGGTACCCACCCCTACACCCAATCGGGCGTAGTGTGGTTCACAGATGGCTCCAAAAATGGAATGGCGTGGGAGCGTGTACCTGAGAGCAAGGCAGCTCTACGGAGCTGGTGTACACACTTGACTCTCACGCATCGGTGTTCCAGGTAGAAGTAAGAGCCATAGCGGAGTGTGCTGCAGTGCAACTAACTAGAGACAACTGGGGTTGCCTCATCACCATCTGCTCAGACAGCAAAGCTGCACTGATGGTCCTCAGCTGCACCAGCATTTACTCCAAGGAAGTATTACATTGCACAGAGATCCTCACGACCCTGGTCGGCAATAATGCGGTCACCCTGATTTGGGTGCCGGGTCAGAGCGACTCAGTGCTCGGTAGGCGTTCCGCCGAGTGAAATTAAGAAAAGAACCTCACTCTTAATGAGGGAGGAAATACTCAAGAAATAGCGGGAGTCGCCAGGTTTAAGGCAAGCCAAAAGAATCTTAAGTGACGCCCCACCAGAACAATGGCTTCAAGACATAGGTAGGCTGAGTAAGCCTAGGCTAAGAAGGGTAGTGGGCTGGCTCATGAGCCACTGGTCGGTCAGATACTATCTCTACAAACGCACAATTTTAAACGAGGGAAACTGCAGATGGTGTGGAGTACTTGTAATTGGCATGAGAACTACTTATACTTTTGGTCAACATTAAGCTTCAAGTTATGTAAAACCTAGAGGATCAGGTGATATCAGAGATTCAAATTTTAATTCTGAAAACTAGTCTGTACTAAAAGGAGCATTGACGGCTGGTGTATACCCAAAATAAGAAATTTCCTACCTAATTTTTTTTTTAAACAACCCACAAGACATTCTAAAAAAAATAATATTGTGCCTAAAAAAAACCGCTGCCAATTCTTTGGCACTTAGCTTCCTCAAATTAATTTATAGATACCTTTTATTAAATGCAAGAAATGAAAACCCTTACAACGTGTGTATGCTTTTTTTGACGTTTCGGTGAGCAATGTCACCCTCATCAGAAACTTTAATAAAAATATAATAATGTAATTTTAGAATTTACACTTCAAGAAACATAAAAATTGATTTGTCAATATTATGATAGTTACCAAAGTTAGTTTTCTCACAATGTAATTTTTGTCGATTTTCTCCCCCACCGCTTGACTGCGGGGAGGAGAATTTCAACAGTTCCTCTTGCATTGGTTTCGGAACTCGTTCTTTTAAGCCTTTAATATTTATTCAGTTTATATAGGAAATGGTAGAGAACGTATTTCCGAAATCAATGTTTACAAACAATAGGCTGGGTGTCAGGTGTGTATGCTGTTTTGATTTTATAGGTGTGAGTGTGTGTCGTTATTTTCTCTTACATGCCTGTAATAGATGTGTGTATATATGATTTAGATTTTGTGTGTCTTCTTTTTTATTGACCGGTTGTTTCTGTAATTGTATGTGTAACATCTCTGAAATTAATCTTTTATTTAAGTTTTCCTCTTTATCTAATATATTGTAATTAATAAATTTAAATTTATGGCCTGTTTCCTTTTCATGTAAAATTGTCGCGGAGTCTTCTGATGTTTTGTGTTCATTTATTCTCGTCATTAGTTTTCGTTTTGTTTGTCCTACGTATGTTGCCGGACAATTATTACAATGAATTCGATAAACTACGTTGTTTTCAAATTCTTTTTTAGATTTATCCTTACCTTTGGTTATGATATTCTTCATATTGCTATTGATTTTTGGTATGGTTTGAATATTGTATTTTTTAAATGTGGATGAGGTTTGTTCAAAAAATCGATTTATATAAGGGAGGCTGGTGAAATGTTTGTTTTGGTTCCTATTATTATTCGTGTTGGTGTTGTTATTTAGTTTGGCGATACGTTTGCTTATATATTTATTTATGGATTTAGTTGGGTAATTATTTTCTTTCAATAAATTTTTTTTATGTTTATGTTATCTTTTTGGAATCTAATATCTGCTAATTTAATCGATCTATCCGTTACATTATATACCATTGCTATTTTTTGAGAGAGTGGATGCTGTGAATGGTAATTTAGGAATGTACCGGAAAAAGTTGATTTGGTGTACCAATTTGTAATAATCTTTTGGTTTTGTCTTATCAATAGAATGTCGAGAAAACTTATCGAATTTTTTGTCTCTATTTCATGGGTGAATTGTAATCTATTATTATATGAATTAAAAGTATCTAACATTTCATTTAATCCCGAGTTTGGAATACACGTAATTATGTCATCAACGTAACGGTAGAAAAATATAGGTTTGAAGGAGAGTTTTCGTAGGCATTCGGATTCTAAGTCATCCATAACTAAATCTGCGAATAAACCGGATATCGGTGATCCCATTGGTGTATCGAATGATTGTTTGTAATATTTATTATTAAATTGAAAATACGAGGGTCATTTGATAAGTACCTAGCCTACAAATGAAAACACCAAAATTTTACAAAAAATAAAATTTATTTTTCAATGTAGTCTCCTTTTAGTTGAATACACTTGGTCCAGCGGTGTTCCAATTTTTTTAACCCCGTTGAAAAAAATGTTTTCTCTTGGTTTGCAAAATAGGCCTCCGTCGCGGCGATTATTTCGTTATTGGAGTGGAATCTCTTCCCGGCGAGCGAATTTTTTAGGTTCGGAAACAAAAAAAAGTCGCACGGAGCCAAATCTGGAGAATACGGTGGATGGGGCAGCAGTTCGTAGCGTAATTCGACCAATTTAGCCGTGGCGAGTGCAGAAGTGTGAGCCGGTGCATTATCGTGGTGGAAAAGCACTTTCTTTTTAGACAAATGGGGCCTTTTTTCTTCTAACACGGCGTTAAATCGGCTCAATAGTTCGGCGTAGTACTGTCCTGTGACCGTTTTGCCCTTCTCCAGATAGTCAATAAAAATCACACCTTGAGAATCGGAGAAAACAGTGGCCATCACCTTTCCGGCCGACGGGACCGTCTTCGCCTTCTTCGGAGCAGGTTCACCGGGTAAGGTCTACTGTTTTGACTGCTCCTTGGTCTCTGGAGTGTAGTAGTGAATCCATGTTTCGGCGACGGTCACCTAACGACGCAAAAACTCTTTTGGATTGCGATTAAACAGCTCCAAACACTGCTCTGAACTGGTCACACGGATGCGCTTGTTGTCTGCAGTCAGCAAACGCGGCACCCACCTTGCTGACAGCTTCCTCATGCCTAAAATCTCATGTAGGATATGCCACACGCGTTCTTTTGAGATGCCTACTATCGCAGCTATCTCGTGCACCTTTAATCGGCGGTCTGACGAAACGATATCGTGTATTTTTGTCACGTTCTCCTCCGTAGTGGCTGTTTTCGGAGCACCTGGGCGTGAATCATCAAAAACCGACGTACGACCACGTTGAAACTCGTTATACCAAAATTTAACGGTCGCCATCGAAGGAGAAGCATCTCCATACACTGCATCCAAGCGTTCTTTAATTTCACTGCGCAATTTCCCTTCCAAAAACAAGAATCGAATCACCGACCGATATTGTTCTTTCTCCATTTTTTCAAAAATCAACGGACCCATTTGCTTTCACACGCTCTCAAAAATAAACTACAACTCCGATCCGGCTGAAATTTCGTCTGTAACCGTTTACAGGAAGATACTGCACTGTAGTGTATTTCTGGTGCGATAGTGGCACCATCTGGCGGTGAGGCTAGGTACTTGTCAAATGACCCTCGTAAGTATTAGCCATCAGAAGGTCACATGCATTTAAAATTTCGGTTAATGGGATTGTTGTGTTTCTTGAAATTTGAAAATATCGTTTTTCAATACTTTGCTTTAATAACGGTTTACTAATGTTTGTATATAGAGATGTCACGTCCAGGCTAATAAGAGTGTAGTTAGGCGGCATAGTGATATTTTTTAATTTCTCTATCAGATCTAGACTGTTTTTTAAGTATGATTTTGGTCTGTTCATACTATTTTGGAGGATGGAAAAAAGTTCTTTTGATAAGAAATAAGTTGGGGAGCCTATCATTGATACTATTGGTCTTAATGGGATGTTGTTTTTATGTATTTTAGGTAGTCCGTAGCATTTCGGGAGCGTGATATTAGTTTGTGTCAATTGAGTTTTTTTGTATTTTTTGCTGAAAAAGTTATTGTCGTTCCAAAGTTTCTGATGAGGGTGACATTGCTCACCGAAACGTCAAAAAAAACATACACACGTTGTAAGGGTTGTCATTTCTTACACCTGCTGCCTCGGGAAGATCGACAGATTCCCACATCAATATAATCACAATAACCGACGGATAAATTCATACGATAACACACACCGTGTTATTACATCAGAAATCAAATAAATACGAATGAAAAAGTCTTTTAATTCTTTGAGTCACTGTATGCTGAACAAATTATATGTAAGTAAGTACATTCAAATTGTTCACTGCAAATCAAACAAACAAAAGTTGTGAAATCAATTATCGACAGTCAAGTAATGTAAACAATTCCCGGAAACTACTGTATGACTGTTCTCAGAAATGTATTCAAATTTGTTCATCTTTCTGAGCTGTACAAATTAAACATAAGAAAGTACTGAAATCAATTTATTATAGTCAAGTACCGGCCATAAGTTAACTTGACTGACATAATAGAACTTTTCGTATCTCGCGTGTAAAATTACATTTTACGCCCACGTTGTAACTTCAAAATTATTCAGCCAGCGGGCATAAAATACTACTTAACCCCCAAGAGGCCCAATAGCTCACATACTCTTACAAAACTTTATAGAACCTACGATCTTTACGCCCGTGTGGGCGAAAATTATTTTAATTATATAACTATAATGCCTTCTCTTTATTTCTAAAATTCATAAGAATTTTTTCAGATATTTACGAAAAGTCAAAGCCTATATAAAAAAATTACATAGTTACCAAAACATCACTATTTTTCATTATTCTTTCTCAATTTTGAAGTTTCTATAATATTACGCACCTTGGGAGGAAAAGAGAAATCTAGAGCTGCTCTAGCAGGGGTGGTCCTCCGATCTCCCATACATACTTGGCGGGCACTTACTTACATATAATTTGTTCAGCATACAGTGCCTCAAAGAATTAAAAAACTTTTTCATTCGTATTTATTTGATTTCTTTTACAAAATCATAAATATTATTATTTTATAGATTATTTGTACAGTCATGAAAAAAATTATTACCATTTGTAGAGAGTGCTTATTGAATAGATGAGATTCGAAGAAATAAAAGGACTAGACAAATTGTGTTGCTTTTTATAGATCATCCAGAAAAAAGTCTATACTTGCCTTATTTTATAGTTTCGTAGAAGGTTTTATATTAGCAATATTATTATTTGTACACTCATGAAAAAAATTATTACCTTTTGTTATAATCATATATTATTTCTACTAATTTTTTTTTCATTTCACTGTTCTTAATATATTTAAAATTCTCACTCTACATATCTATATATACTTTAAAAGATCTAAAAACAATATTTTAAACATTAATATAAAGATAAAAAATAAATAATATAATTTATGGACGGTATTTTTGACAAAAATAAAAATTTGAATTTAAAACTTATATAGCAGTTAAGTTAGCACCGTAACAACCTGACTTATCAACGACAGCCTCTCACAGGCTCACAGCTCACTCCTTTATTGTAACAGAGCTGATTTTAACCTATGTAAAAGTCCGCAAACAACGTAAACATGCACAGCTGTCATTTCATATAAACACTGTGATATCAGCACCTTTTCTATACAAAGTGTTGTTCTTAAGTTTTATCGTTTCCAACGGATTTGGGAGTAAACATTTAGTGTATTATAATACGTAAAGGTATTTTAAATCAGTTTTTAGAAGTGTTTGAATAATACGTGTGACAGTTGAATTAAAGTTTTAGAAATAGCTTTTAGTGCTTGAACTTTTATTGGAAACTTTATACTTAAAATAACATGGATTTAGTCAGGGCGCTGGTGACATTTGAGCATAAATTTTTAGCTCCCCTCAGTAACTTGTGGTATTTTGATGTTTATCGGTGCACTGAATCGAAATTTGTTGGTTACGAAGCTCGAAACCCGTTAGTTTTGTTGTTATAAACAAATTACTGATTTGCAATAAACAAATAACCGTTATTTGCAATTAAAAAAAATGCGTTACGTTTTCTAGGTATTTTTGAATCGGAAGTGTTCTTAGAAGTTTTTTCGTCAAACGCATACTTTTTGAGTTAAAAATTGATAAAGTTTTCACAAAATACGATTGTTTGAGCTTTTATTCCCGTCCATTCTCATGAAATATGAAAATTCAATAATTTTTAACTCAAAAAGTATGCGTTTTACGAAAAAACTTCTAAGAACACTTTCGATTAAAAAGTACCTAGAAAACGTAACGCATTTTTTTTTTTAATTGCAAAAAACGATTTTTTATTAATTGCAAATCAGTAATTTGTTTATAACAAAAAAACTAACGGGTTTCGAGCTTCGTAACCAACAAATTTCGATTTAATGCACCGAAAAACATCAGAATAACCCAAGTTACTGAGGGAAGCTAAAAATTTATGCTCAAATGTCACCACCGCCCGGACTAATTGATACTAAAGAAAAATTAAGTCTATTTGGACTATTACAAAAAAGATTTAGTGTACAGATTTAAATCAACTTTTAAAGGAAGCGAAAGATATGCTATTGTGCAGAAAAATGTTATGGAACCTTCGCTTTTGCCAGAAAGCTACCATTATCAGCCATTGCCTAAATCTCACTATGATATAATTGACATTTTATTTTCAGAAGTAAAAACAGTTATGCACTGCAATAAATATGTATCAGTCGTATTCTTTTTATTAAGTAATAATATTATATGTGAAAAAGAATAATGAAGGACAAGTATAGAAGTTCACCTTATCAGACATTAAAAGATGATCAATATAGGAGTATTGCTGCTGTAAACATTTTTATCAAGCATTTGGCTATGGCGATACTGGCTTCATAACATGCATGAAGGATTTTGGATTTCTCAACACATTCTTTATTTACCTCAGTACATGTATAAGAATCTAATATTTGTGATAAAGATTATTATATGAATTTAAAAGCACCAAAGGATCTACATGTTAAACCACTTAACAAACTTGACTGACTGATGTGGATATGACTGTTACGCGTGCTCATAGCTTACAAGTCTGATAGATCATATACTGAGGTACCAGAATATTTGTTCTAAATGTAAAATATTTTGAGCGAAAAACAATATTTTTTTGTATTTCAGGGCAGAGATGGAGTTAAGAAATAAAGAAGAAGAAATAAAGAAGTATTTTAGTAATTTTATCTTTAAAGCTGTTTTCTACATAATGTAAAATTTTGAGCTCTGCCGTCGACTCCAGATTCAGGAACTGCATATATTTTAATGGGAGAGGTCCTAAAATTTTAGTATTTTATATCTATTGACCGAAGAGTTGTATGTATCCAATTTATTTGATTAAATAATTTTTGACCGTAAAAAATACGTACAACTCTTCAGTCAATAGTCATATAAAATACCAACATTTTAGGACCTCTCCCATTAAGATATATGCAGTTCCTGAATCTGGACTCGACGACAGAGCAAATATTTTGAAATGGCCATATATTTGGTTAAAATTGATCAAATTTTTTTTTTAGGACTCATTTTATCACAAATTGAATATATTTTTAGGATATTACTTCTAAATATTTCTAATTATGAAAATTAATTTTCTCAGGTCATTTTATGATGAAAATTGTAAAGGTGTCTGACCCACTTAAAATTTATTTATTATTAATTGTTATTATTTATTATTATAAAGTACTATCATGGTTCATTTACTTGAATCTACAATTAATTAATGTGTTCGAAAAAATGTCGAAAAATGTAGATGCTGACAAAGAAGTTTTGAATTATTTGTTACAATTTAAGAATGTAACATTACTAACAATAATTAATAATAATAATTATTAATAATAAATACAAATGTCAACATGATTTTCAGGTGCATATCAACTGATAATCATCTGAGAGTCGGGTAACTATGGTGACGGTCAGGCGATTATCATCTGATTATCAGATGATTGTGACCTGAAAATCCTGTTGATATTTTTATTTATTATTAATTATTATTATAATTTATTATTGTTAATTTTAATTTTACATTCCTAAATTATGACAAATAATTCAAAACTTCTTTGCCACAGTTTACATTATTTTAAATACATTAGCTAATCATATAGATTCAAGTAAATGAACGATAATAATAAATTATAATAATAAATACTAATTAATAATAAATAAATTTTAAACGATAAATTTTCATGTGAAAATCAGCTGATAATCAGGTGCCATTTTGACATGATTATCACCTGATTATCAGCTGATTATATCAGCTCGACGCCCCCTGTTCATAAAATGCCAACTCAAATGTGAGTGCGTCAAAATTCTAATTGGCCCGGTCATGTAATATTATTCTAATTGAGAATTTCAAGCAATAAAAGTCTAATTGAATATTTGGCGCAAGAAAATCCCAACTGAAAAATTTGGGCAACAGAATTCAAACTCAAAATTTCATGCAATAAAAGTCCAACTCCCAATGAAGTTCATTAAAATTCTTATTCATGAAGAATTCATTATAATGCTGACTCACGCGAGAGTACATTATGATGCTCATTCAAATATCTACGCATTATAATTCCAGTTTATGCGAATATACAATATAATCCTTACTCAAGAGAGCATAAAAGTTTTCAAGTTTCGCAACTACGTAAATAAATGTTTAAAATCGTAATTTTATTTATATTACCTGAATTATCGATAATATATGAATGATTAGTTGTTAGAATATTATATTTCTTGAATTTCCTGCTTTAGCGACCAAAATTATTATCTTGTTGAATTTTTCATAAGAAAGGCTATTTTTCTACCTAATACGTGAATTTAAAATTTATTGTTATTAGGCCATCGTTAATATTTGAATGCAAAACTTCGTAGGATGATAGATTATTGCATTTCGGAGTGTAACTATCTCATTATAAATAATATCATAAATATATTATATTTATTTTATATTTATTTTTTATATTTATTTTCATAGTATGAAATTTCTTTTGTCATCATTCACATAAAATAAAATAGACTGATCTGCAGAATTACTAGTAAGTAATTAATTAGTAGTAATTAATTTTTAAAAAGTGTTTTCTTTTTTTTAAAGCGGGCGCACGCGTCCAAAGCTCACCTTCGAGTGGGAGCATCCTGCCATTTCTAAGCTACTTTTTTTTTAAAGTAATTTTTATTATACAAGCGGATACAGGCGTGTGAAGCTCGTCTTCGAGATCAGATTTCCGCCATCAGGATTTTTATGAAGCGTTTTCATTTTTTAAAAGCGGGCGCACACGTTCGGTGTCGTCTCCGTGTTTGCGTCATGGCATCTCTAAGCTACCTTCTTTAGCTGTTATTTTTATATATACAAGCATATGCACACGTCGGAAGCTCGTCTTCGACATCAGATTTCTGATATCGCGATTATTAAGAAGGGTTTTCGTTTTATACACGGAGAAAAATGTTATAATAAATTTTATTATAAAATGTAAGAAAAATTACTATATTTTATAGGAACGATGTGACATATCGAAATTATAATAATTTTTACTACACAACATAGTAAGTTTTATGGCTGACTTTAAATTTCAAAAAATTAATTTTTTTTTTCATTTTTTCAACTATTTTTGCATTTTAATAGAATACTTAATGTGAAAATAAATTTAAAATTAGAAATAAATTTTTTTTTCTTTGACGACGGTTGGGATCGATCCTGGGACCCTCAGTATGGTAATCGGGCGCTCTAACCACTTACCCAAGTAGGATTCTTGAGTAGAAAATTTTGGAACTCACATATGTCAAACTCCTTGTTACGAAATCTCTTAAATGATAATATTGAATAACTACAATTACACAAAAAATACTCATCATCAATGTACATAATAAAAAATAAAGTGATTGAATCGAGATTTTCAAAGTTCTGCTTACTTAAAAGCAAGGCCAAGTGAAATTGCGATGGAGTACATAACCTCAATTAGACCATGTGCATGCCTTGACGTACGCAGAAAGTACTATAGTTGTGGCAATTTTTACTATATTGGATAACAACATTTCTTATGACGGGTGGCTAAAATTAAAAGAATATATTTTAAATTTTACTATATCACAGTTTTTGCTATGTTGTATAGCAATTTTTCTTTTATGTCGTAATACTTTTTAACCAATACTGTAATAAAAATTACTAAAAATGTTGTAATTATTCATATAGTTATAACAAAAATGCAGCATACAGTGGAAATGTCACACTCTTCCTATATTATATAGTAATTTTTATTATACTTATAATAAAAATTATTATAACCCTTTTCTCCGTATAGAAGCAGGCGCACGCGTTCGTCATGGCATCTCTGGCTGCCTTTTTTCAGCGGTAATTTTCTTTTACATGAGAAAATGCAAGTGCGCAAAGCTCGTCTTCGACATCAGCTTTACGCAATTGCGATTTTTAAGAAGGGTTTTCATTTTATAAAAGCAGGCGCACGGGGCCGGAGTCGTCTCCGTGTCTGCGTCATGGCATCTCTAAGATACCTTCCTTTAGCTGTGATTTTCGTATATACAAGCATATGCACGCGTCCGAAGCTCGTCTTCGACATCAGATTTCCGTCATCGCGATTTTTAAGAAGGGTTTTCGTTTTATAAAGGCGGGCCCACGCGTACAATATAGTCATCTCCGTGTCTGCGTCATGGCATCTTTAAGCTACCTTGTTTCGACGCTGATTTTCTTTTACACAAGAAAATACACGCGTCCGAAGCTCGTCTTCGAGATCAGATTTACGCTATCCCGATGTTTAAAAAGTGTTTTCTTTTTTTTAAAGCGGGCGCACGCGTCCAAAGCTCGCCTTCGAGTGGAAGCATCCTGGCATTTCTAAGCTACCTTTTTTTTAACAGTAATTTTTTATTATACAAGCGGATACAGGCGTGCGAAGCGCGTCTTCGAGATCAGATTTCCGCCATCGCGATTTTTATGAAGCGTTTTCGTTTTTTAAAAGCGGGCGCACGCGTCCGGAATCGTCTCCGTGTCTGGGTCATGACATCTCTAAGCCAGCTTTTTTAGGCGGTGATTTTCGTATATGGGAGCGTTCGCCAGAAACCAGCCAGGAGGCGCGCGGGACGCATTTTTCATGCAAAACACGCTCTGTTCAACTCACTCGTAATCGTATTCTGAGCCTCTCAGAAAAAAACAAAAGATATATATCGATAGATTTTTTCCTGCTCTTTCCAATGGTGCTATTGTTTTTACTCCGAAACTTTTTCTTCTGATCGAAAATTCAAATTGAAAGTTCAGAGACATTTTTCTCAAAGTATATCACGTTTTTTTTCAAAATGCATATGACCATTCGAAAGTACAAGTCTTAAGCTACAAAACCCCAAATTTTCAAATTGGAGAAATGAAGGGCTCAAAAGTAACAAGATTAAAAAGACAGCGGTGAGTGGCCGCGCGTGCTCTTCGCGCTGCGCTCGGACGTGACGCACGCTCGGGCTTGATATAATGAGCTCGTAATCGTATTTTGAGTCACTCAGAAAAAAACAAAAGACATATATCGATAGATTTTTTCCTGCTCTTTCCAATGGTGCGATTCTTTTTACTCCCAAACACTTTCTTCTGGTCGGAAATTCGAGTGGAAAGTTCAGAACCATTTTTCTTAAAGTATAACATGTTGTTCTTCAAAATGCATAGCACCATTCGAAAGTAAAAGTTATAAGCTACAAAACCCTACATTTTAAAGTTGGAGAAACGTAGAGCTCAAAAGTAATAAGATTGAAAAGACAGCGGCGAGCGGCCGCGTAAAAAATGCATGCGATAGAATCGGTGCATCTATAAAAAGTAATGCTAGGCGAGCAAGTTTGCGGAAAGTATCCGACAATTATATATTGACGCCGCAAGATCTTTACCAGTGGGCGACTAAATACTTTGAAAATATTTTGTGCTTTTTTTTCATCAAAAGATGAATATGCTAAGGCTACTGATAAATTAAGACAAAGGCTAGATTCAGCGAAAACAGTGCCTGGAACTCAATCGTTTCACTGTGTTAGATTATTAGCTAACACTAAAAAGTTAGAACTAAAACGATTTTCAACATCCAAAGATTCTCAATTATATCCACCAGTTAAAAAAGCCGAACCCTCTAAAACTCGAATTAAGAAAAACATGAGTATCGTGAAAAAACCAATAAAAATAATCGCAAATAAAAATAAAAGAATTAAGGTTTAAATAAAAAATTAATATATTTAAAACGTAATATATGATGCACTGATAAAACATTGTGTAATGCTTTTAATAGGAAACAACGAAAATATGCACTACGTTTATAAAAGCACACTCGGGTCCAGCGCAAAAAGTTTGCGCAGCGCTCGCCGCTGTCTTCTTAATCTTATTACTTTTGAGCTCTACGTTTCTCCAACTTTAAAATGTAGGGGTTTGTAGCTTATAACTTGTACTTTCGAATGGTGCTATGCATTTTGAAGAACAACATGTTATACTTTAAGAAAAATGGTTCTGAACTTTCCACTCGAATTTCCGACCAGAAGAAAGTGTTTGGGAGTAAAAAGAATAGCACCATTGGAAAGAGCAGGAAAAAATCTATCGATATATATCTTTTGTTTTTTTCTGAGAGACTCAGAATACGATTACGAGCGAGTTGAACGGAGCGTGTTTTGCATGAAAAATGCGTCCCGCGCGCCCGCTGGCTGGTTTCTGGCGGACGCTCCCATATATATTATGATAAATTAACAGTAAGAACCCCGTGTTTAATTTTTGAAAGAAATGGTGCGAATTTCGTAGCTACACGGCATATTTTGTAATATTAACATACGTAATAAATGAATAGCATACCAAAATTGTTATCTGTGTATTTATTTTTTAATACATTGTATGATTATATTTTATAATTTAATCATACTTAGGGTGTAGTTACTATTGTGTTTTGAAATTAATTAATTAAACAAATAAAAGTTTACTAGAGTACTGGAGTACTAGTCATATATTTTTTTCTCTAATAACGTATTCCCTAAGTTAAAATTAGTGGTTTCATTTAGATTTCGTGTACTAATTTGTCACGAATAAAAAGAAAATAAGCATATTTATTATTCTAATATTCTTGTTAATTATATCATCAACAACGCGCGCTTATTACAATGTAACAAATAGCGCCATGCATTGTTTTCGGTTGACAAGTGTTACAGCCGTGCGAGCAGCCTTGCCATCACCGCCGTAGGAGGCGAAATATCCGCGTCAGAGCGCATGAGTGTATCCACGGCCGCTATAGGTGCGAGAACAGGCCCGCGCCGATACAGCGCGCCGTCCGGCGGTGGACTGCGTCACACACTCGCGCTGCGACGACTACACGGTTTACATGCGTGCCTAGTTTTCTTCGTGTAGGAGGCAATGCCTGCGACTAGCTGCAACTGCTGAAAAGGGTAGAGGGCGGTATTCGGGAAACATGCGTAGGTTAGGCGCGCTAAATAAATACTGTTAAGATAAAAATGAAAGGGGTCTATTCAATCAAGTTGATCGCGCTAAGGTGCGCGAACTCGAACAATAATCAACAATTGAGTACGCGCAGATCGAGAGTGTACAACGCACGCACGCTCGCGGCCGCTGATTCACGGCGGCAACAACAATACAAGGATCTAAAACCGACTTACGCTCGCGGGCTGGCCAGCCATAGCCGCTATCTCTCTCGCTCTTCTCCGGTTGCACGCGCGCTCCCGCTGCAAGGAGGGGCGGAGATGGAGCAAACCTCACTGTCTCCGTCCTTCTATGATAGGCTGTCTCTCTCCCTCTCACGCTCTCTCGTGATTGGTGGCTGCGCTCTGGCGGTCACGGTTGCAGCGGTGGACTACTTTCTCATGTCACGGCGAGAAAATCAACATGGCCGCGGCGTCCCTTTCGCAGCAGCACCGTGGCTTCTCCTTCGTTGGCCCCGATCGCGCGCCGCGTAGCGCGCTCCGAGACATTCGACGTTTCAGCGCGCGAGATTCGAATCTCGCGACGCCCTATGCTCGGTTGAAGCGACTCATTTCGGCGCCCGTCACAATAGATAGGAAATTTCAAGACCTTTCAGAAAATGGGCCTACTTCCGACCGATATCCAAACCCAGAGCCAAAAAAAATTATTTTCGATTTTTTCATATTCTTCTTTACTTTTTTTAACCGATTTAATGGTATCCGATTGGGCCGAAAAAAATATGGGTAGATAGGAAATTTCAAGACCTTTCAAAAAATGGGCCTACTTCCAACCGATATCGAACCCAGAGCCAAAAAAAAATTATTTTCGATTTTTCCATTTATTTATTTATTTAGCCAGAGTAATACATATAGTAATACATGTTATTGTTTGCTGACCACCAAACTTACATAATAAGTCCGGAGCAGCAAAAACATCCTATAGAGGTAGTCAATGCCACCTGTACATAGGTCTGGTGTATTCACTTACAAACTAACTTAATCTATCATTAAAAATATTACTTATGTCGTCTGCAACTTGCTATCAACTGATGAGAATTTTCCCATCGGTCTTAGTCTTATAAATTAAATTAAAATAATTAATATTTATGGCAGTCAAACTGCCCTTGTTTATAATCACCCCCGCAGAATCTGAAATAAAAACTTAATTAAAACCTGGAAAAAAAACTTTATTAGCAAAGGACTATCTGACTGCCCCCCACCACCAAATTTCCCAATTGCCCAACGTTTCTCTTTGTCAGTGTCAAACTTTGTCACCTGTTATAGCGAATTTAGTAATGGAAAAATTGGAAAGTGTTGCTTTGTCTAAGTTGGTTTTTCAGCCAATTATTTTTAAAAGTTATTTTGATGACATTTTTGCAGTTGTAACTGAATGTTTTGTGGATGGTATGGTGGATGTCTTTAATTCTATCCATGATAGAATTAAATTTACAAAAGAGGTCGAGTCTGATAATCAATTGAGTTTTTTAGATATATATATATATATATATATATATATTTTTTTTTTTTTTTTTTTTTTTTTTTTTTTTTTTACGAGGGAAACAGTGAAATCTTGCATCAGTCCGGTGGACCAAATGCTCCACCGGACCGCCTGGTCCGCATATCCATGCCAGCCCAGGAGACACCGCAAGAGCTCCGCACTCCCACGGCGTGTGGGATTCCTACCCACTAAAAACACTAACCCTTTCTGCTCTGCACTACTGTACAGACCCTCCCCGGCACCGTTTTACACATTACTTCAGGGGAGGGCTTGCTTCGCCTGAGCGGCACCTTCTCACTTCAGATCGGCCGTTGAGACCCGCAGGGTCTTTTTTCCCGTGAACAGCTACGGCGCCCTGCGGACGGCCGATCTGCTGTTCTCCTCTTCCTTTTTGGCGCAAGATCGCCTCCACGTAGGAGGCGACTTTCGCCCATTGTTGAGGACCTTGGTGCATCAGCCTGACTATATTGTCAGGTGATATGCAGCCAAGGTCCTCTCTAGTGCCCCCTTTCGACGGTCCACCTTCCGCATACGAAGAAGGTGTGGAACACGTCGTCCGGGAGGCCCTCACAATAGGCGCAGCCTGGCTCCGCGACTTTACCCATCTTATGTAGGTATGCGCGGAACAGGCCGTGCCCCGTCAAGAATTGGGTGAGGTAGTAATTTATCTCACCCTCTTTTCGGAACAGCCAGGTGTCCACTTGTGGGATCAGCCTGGCCGTCCATCTTCCTTTAGTGGAGGATTCCCACCGATGCTGCCAAGCCTGGATGGTATTGGCCCTGGCCGTTCGGTGGGCCTCCACTACCCCAAGAGCAGGCTTCTGCTGATGGACGAAGCGTCTCTCCAGTGCAAGAAGGTCGATGGGTATTACCCCAGCGACCACTAATATCGCGGGCTCGGAGACCATGCGGTAAGAGCACGCGATCCGGAGTGCTGCTCTCCGTTGCACCGCGGCGAGACGCTTCCTGTGCACGTCTTTCCGTAGCGCATCGGCCCAGACCTCCGCTCCGTACAGCATGACGGCTTCGGCGGCACGCATGAGTAGGCGCCTTTTACAAGGCCGGGGGCCGGCGGTATTGGCCATGAGCCTACTCAGCGAGGCTGTTACTGCTGCCGCCTTTTCCGTCACTATGGTGAGGTGTTCCCTGAAGGTGAGCTTGTTATCAAGCGTCACCCTCAGGTACCTCACCGCACTCTTTGCCTGGACCGTCGCGTCTCCTACTTGAAAGGGGCACATGGTATTGATGTGCCTCTTCGTGAGTAGCACGACCTCCGTCTTCTTTGTGGCTAATTCAAGCCCGTGATCCTCCAGCCAGGAGAAAACGCGACGCATTACCCGGTTGAGTAGCAGCCTAGCGAGGTCAACGTCTTTGGCTACGATGACCACCGCTATGTCGTCAGCGTACCCAACCAGGAAGGTGCCCTCGGGCATTTCCATGTGCAGGATCCCGTCATAGAATACATTCCATATATCGGGACCCAGCATGGAGCCCTGAGCTGCCCCAGATGTTATTTCCCTCTTTATTGGTCCATCCTCAGTGTCGTAAGTTATCGAGCGGTCCCTCAGATAATCCCCAAGAATGCGTAAAAGATACGCGGGGATACGAAAGTCCCGCTCGAAAGCTTCCAGCGCCTTGTCCCACCTAACTGAGTTAAACGCGTTTTTAACGTCCAAGGTGGCCAGCAGACAAATAGGGCGAGAGAAATGGTTGCCCTGTTCCGTTGACCTGGCGGCATTTACCACCTCCTGGATTGCATCTACGGTTGACTTATCTCGCCTGAAGCCATACTGCCGCGGAGCCAGATCTCCGAACGCACTTATGGCTGCCTGGAGGCGAGGTTTCAGCAGTTTCTCCAGAAGTTTTCCCGCCGTGTCTAGCATGCACAGCGGGCGGTAGGCCGACGGGCTGTCTGCTGGACCCTTGTCCTTGCTGATGAGGACAAGTCTCGCTGTCTTCCATCGGGCAGGAAAAATGCCCGCCTTCAGGCAGGAGTTGTACATGTCCAGCAAGAGGCGCGGGTGACTGCCGCCGATGGCTTTCAGCAGCTCTGCTGGTAATCCATCCGGCCCCGGAGCTCTCTTATTACGCAAAGATTTTATTGCGATGGAGAGCTCCATGTTCGTAAACAGAGGAGTTTCGAACGGGTCGGATGTTGCTGGGCCATCCGGTCTCCTTGGGTGTTCGGGGAAAAGGGCACGTACGATGTTCGTGATCGTTTGCGCATCTTTCGGCGCTGACGAACCGAAGGTCGCCAGCTTGCGCATAACGATCTTGTACCCTAATCTCCACGGATCGTGATCCATCTCTTCCCCCAGCTCTTTCCAGCATCGCTGCCGGCTGGACTTGATGGCCTTCTTTAGGGATTTCTTGGCCGCCTTGTACTCTGCGGCCAAGGGGGCTGCGTCGAGATCGCGTTTTTTGACCCTCTGCATTCTGCGTCGCAACTGCAGGCACGTCTTACGAAGGTCCGCGATGTCGTTCGTCCACCAGTAAGCAGGTCGTCTTGACCCACGTGTTGATTTCCTGGGAACCGTCTCCGCGCAGGCCTTTTCGATGACCTTCATGGTGTAGTCGGTCACCATTTTTGCCCGCGCAGATAGCGGCAGCGATTCCGGGATCTCACGCAGTGTTCGCTGTCCGTGTTCTATCGCCGTGGCAAACCTCTCGTAGTTCATCTTGGCGATGTTCCACCTGGGGGGACCGCGCTTGTGCGGAAACGGCGCCGGTCTGCTATCACGCACACGGAACGTGATATACATGTGATCGCTTCCTGTATAGTCCTCGATCACATGCCAGCTCTGGATTCGCCCGGCTAGGCGTTCGCTTGCCAGGGAGACGTCGACAATGGTCTCCCTGTAGCCCGGTCGTCTGAAGGTCGACGTGGTACCTTTATTTAGTACCACGAGGTCTAGCCGACTGGCCATATCCATAACCAGCCGGCCCCTACGATCCGACCGAGCTTCCCCCCACTCCGGGGCTTTAGCATTGAAGTCCCCGGCGATAATCAGCTCACCCTGCATCTCCCGTGTTGCATCCTCCAACCCCTCCAGCTTGGCCTGGAAGTCGCTGATGGTCTGGTTTGGAGTGAGGTATACGCTTATGTAGTGAGTTTGCTGGTGCCTCACCCAAACAAAACCGCTGCCGCCGCCATGACCCGCAATGTGGATATTCTGCGGGTCACGGTTCCAGATGGCTGCGGTGCCCAGGTCATCGGCAAACCATCCTGGACCATCTCTGTTTCGATACTGTTCACTGATTAGTACAATATCAGCGTTTTTCTCGAAACAGATCTGTTCCAGGAGGTCGTGAGCTGCCCTGCTCCTGTGCATATTACCCTGCAGAACTACCGCCATTTTTTCTTGGCATTTGCAAGTGCCTCTCGGAAGGCCCTACAGGCTCCTGATCCCGCCGTATGGTTGCGGGAATCAGGTTTGTCCGCTTGTTCTGGACACAGGAAGCAACGTGGGGTGGCATTACATCCTGTGATCATGTGGCATTCCGCCCCGCAGCGATAGCATCGCTTGCTGCGGTCGGGCCCTTTGCAGTCCGAGCTAAGATGGCCGAAGCCCAGACATTTATAGCAACGGGTAACCGTGGCTCTCCTGCGGATCCTGCAGTTGACCCAGCCTATCTTTATGCGGGCGGTGGCCATTAGCTTTTCCGCAGCCGGTGTGTCCACCGTTACTATGGCCATCCGTTGTGCCCTCGCATTTGGCCTAGTCAAGACAGACTGCAGGAACCCCTTGTAGTCCTGCAGGTCTCTTTTTAAGGCCTCCACTACTTCCTCACTGGACGTGCAACTGTCGAGATCTCTGATCTCCAGGATGGCTCTGGGGATCAGTTCCCTAACAACGGTGCAGTCGTTTCCAGTAGCTTCTCTGAGTGCTTCTGAGAAGGCAGTTCTTATTACTGAATTGCCTTCTTTCAGCTCGAGGAGTACCTGACCTGCTCTTGTTTGCCGGATGGATCGGATCTCTACTCCACTCTCTTCCGGCTTGACAGCCTTACGTATGGTGGACAGAATGTCCGCATACGACTTACCGCCTGCCGGTTTGAGCACGATCGCATCCGGCTTTGTTACCTTTTTTTCCTTCTTCTTTGTCTTCTGCTTCCTCTGCTGTTGTTGCGGCTGCTGTTTCTGTGGCTGCTGCTGCTGTTGTTTCGGCTGCTTCCGCCCTTTTCTACTTTTTACAGCAACCCAATCTTCCTTAGGGATATCCGCCTTTTTCTTCACTTGCTTTTCCCCCGTATCCAGGCTAGGTGGGCTAGAGGCGCCTCGCTTCGTGCCGCCAAGTGGCTCGGGGCCAAGTGACCCTGTTGGTGTCCCCATACTTTCTACCAAGGACATCGTCCTTTGCCTCCTGGCTGGTATGTAAGCCCTGGCTTGCTTAGCAGCACGTAGTTCCGTTTTCACGGCGCTTTCGAGCTGCTCCAGTTGGTCTACCATAACTGGCAACCCCTTTTTAATATCGTTTTTGATATTAGGCTGAGCTTTTAGCGCCTGCACCATAACCTTGAGGAGCGCTTGCATTTCTGCGAGCACCTTCTCCACCGCAGTCTGGCATACACCTTCTTTCTCCTTAGTTTGTTGGTTGTGTTGGGTGTTTGAATTCATCATGCATAGAATATGTTGTTTAAGACGGTTCGCCCACTATGGGAGCCACACCTCGGTGTGGCTACTATCCCCGCCTATAAGGAACCCTAGTTATGGATGCCGAAGCCGAGAGGCGGTTTGTCGGATGGTCACTCCTATCGGCACCTAGTGACTCTACAAAAAGGTTACGGGATAGGCCCGCGCCATAATGAAACAAAGGTTTAACGTCACCCCTACCGAGTGGGCGATGTCGGGTCCGTCCCAACACCTGACCCAAACCTCGGGCTAGACGGTGTGCGATTTGCCCTACGCAACTTCGGGTATAAGGAAATACTGACCAGGTAATCCTTCAGACCTGCGCCCAACAATGATTGCTTCAACCCCACCATTGGCTCCAGTCAGTGAGAACTAGAGCGGTCCTTCCACATTGAACATGCGTTTATCAATAATAATAATAATAAACGCAGAGGTTAGGTACTGACATCTCGTGCCACCCCGGTTAGGGAGTTTACTACTCTCCCTTTGGCTAGTCTAGCAGGAATATCCACAATCCGTCGGCCGCAGCCCATTCGCACAATGCTCATTCATTCTGCCATTCTCACGATTTCTTTGTTCGCGACCGCTTATTCATTATATTCACGGCTGACCAGACTATGCTGGCCGTTCCCCGATCCACAACCTGGGGACGCGCCCGGTAGCATAGAAAATTGCTCATCTATCGTTGGATAGAACCCGGGAGTTTTTTAGATATTAGAGTCATTAGAGTTAATAATAATAGAGTGAAATTAGATTGGTATAGAAAACCTACATGGTCAGGTAGATTTTCTAAATTTTGATTCTCAACACCAATTCGGAAACAAGACAGGTGCGATCAACGGTGTCATTGACAGAGCGATTAAATTGTCACATATATATATTTTAGGAAAAAGAATTTAAATTTAGTTAGAGAAACATTTATTAAGAATAGTTATCCGGTAAAGTTTATTGATAAAATGATTGATGAGAGAGTGTGGCAAATTTATAATGGTGGATTGAAGAAGCGGGCAGATCATCAAACAAGGAATAGAAATGGATAGAACGCATATTTTAGTTTCCCATATGTTAGAGGTTTATCGGAAAGGATTAGAAGGGTTTTTAGTAAACATAATATTCAAGTTTTCTTTGGAAACGAGAATAATTTAGAAAGGTTATTTAGTAATTGTACAGACAAGGATGATAAAGGTTTAAAATCGGGAGTAGTTTATAAAATTAATTGTAGGGATTGTAATGGATGTTATATTGGTCAAACGGGTAGATATTTGAAGAAGAGAATATATGAACATCAATATATAATAGTTTACGTAGTACAAATTTTACATCGGGTTTGAAAGAACATTGTTTAAATAGTTTGCATTCTTTCGATTTTGGGAGTGCGGATATTTTGGAATAAGGGATTAAGAATAAATATAAGAGGGAAAGCCTTGAAAGTATACACATTCTAAAGAATCGGAATAATGTAAATTTAATGGTAGAGTCAAGTAAGTTAGATAACATTATCATTCTTTATTAATTTAAGTGAGAATGGAAAGTTGGAGAGGGGAAGGTGGATGGTGGTGGGTAAGAGGAAATAAGTGCGTATGGGTATATAAGGAGGTGTATTGCGGGTTTCATTTCAGTCCCTGAGGAGAAGCTGGAGCGGGCTCGAAACGTTGGGCAATTGGGCAATTTGGTGGTGGGAGGCAGTCAGATAGTCCTTTGCTAATAAATTTTTTTTTCCAGGTTTTAATTAAGTTTTTATTTCAGATTTTGCGGGGGTGATTATAAACAAGGGCAATCTAACTGCCATAAATATTAATTATTTTAATTTAATTTATAAGACTGTAAGACTGATGGAAAAATTCTCATCAGTTAACATAATCTAACCTAATACTAAGATAAAAAATTTGACAATTTTAATATATAAAACCAGTTTTTTTTACAGTATATAAAACCAGTTCAAAACTTACGAATTTATTTATCTAGATTTAAATTTTACTAAAATATATTAGTATTTATTCATTTTGTAATTTTTATTTTGTTGTAATTTTTGGTAATGTCTAAAGCTTTTAGGTTTGGATCCCTTTTTGGCAAACAGTTAAATACTTGAAACGCTCTGATATAATTGTTTTTATCACCAACAGCTTTTAAACACTTAGGTGGTTTTATAATTTTATTTCTGGTTCTACAGTCTGTTGATATGTATATTTCTTTAAGTGCATTGTAGTGGTGTAGAACGCATCGATATGCGAAAATTTGAGTTAAATTTGGCGGGTTATCCTGTACAAATCTATTTTTGTTTACAATTTTTAATATTCTATTCTGAGTTCTTTGAAGCAAGTTTAGGGCAGTTTTAGTAGCACTTCCCCATGCAATATTTCCGTAGCTAATTATGCTGTGGAAAAATGCAGAATATGTTACTTTTATTACATCTGATTGCATATACTTGAACATTTTACACAATATATATATATGCTTTATGCTACTGGTACTTTTTGTGAGGAAAAATAACTAAATCGTTGGATCAAAAAAATCATATATGTTGTATATATATATATATATATATATATATATATATATATATATATATATATATATATATATATATATATATATATATGGGATGTTTCAGGTGAAGTGAGCATGTCAAAATTTTAAAATCGCTCAAAACACGTTTACTTTTACTTTTTTATGAAAACATGTTCCTCAAATTTTAGGTCGATATTTGCATAAATAAAGAAGTTATACAACATTGAAAATTCAAAGTTTTTGCAATTTTTGGTTAAAATCCAAGTTTATTCATTTTTTTTCTCAAAATCTTGAAACTTTTTATATAGAACATTGATTGGGAAAAAGTTTGCATTTTATTTGTAGAATACACCAGTATTTTTTTATGACCCTTTTTGAAAGTCTCTGATTGGTTGGTTTTTAGTATACCTTCATCGAGCAAAAGTAAGGACTACGCCAATACTAAATTTCTCCACCAAAGTTTTTTTCAATTCTTTGGACAAAATACTTTAATTTAAAAAAAAAAAGTTTATGGCTGGAGCTAAGGAAAAAATTCTACAGCAGATTGAAAATTGATAAAAACCATAAAAATGTTAAATCATGCAACCGCAAGCCATTCTGTGCTTGAGTATCCCTTGAAGACTTCATGTCACTTGCTACAAAATTGTGTATTAGCAGTAAATGTACATTAAAAAACTAATTTGTTTTGTCGAATACTTCATACAATATATTTAGCAATGTGCTCATACCTCACTTACTTTGAATTTTCTGAATAGATATTATAACTGATTGACATCAGAGTTACCGGTACCTGGATCAAGAATTCATTCTAAACTTGAATCACTACTTTCTTAATATTATATAAGTATTTCTATAATATACTACAGTAATACTATATAAGTACTTTTTATAATGATTCAAATTATTTAATACTGAAAGTCAGACATGTTGCGGATAAAACTTATAGTAAGTTAATCTTTATCGGATATTCACTAAAAATCATGTTTTATACTACTTTAGATGAATTTAAAATTTAAAATTACTATCTTACTCATAATGAATTAACTCGTACTGGAATTGTGAAACTGGTGATTAGAATGCGATAGTACAGGTATTTAATTCAGTTATAAGATATCAAAATGGATAATTTTTCATATGGTTCTTTTGTATGAAATATATGAAGCGTTTTTGTCCAATTATTTTTTTTTTTTTTAATTTCAAAAGTTCATATCAATCACATAAATTACGTAGCTACTTTAATGTAAGCTTTCAATGTTCTGTTTTGTTACATTATTTTGGCCGGCTGCAATTAACAATTATTTTTCAATAGTCTTAGTAGAATTATTTTTATGGAATTTATGCAAAGTCTTATCCGCAACATGTCTGACTTTCAGTATTAAATAATTTGAATCATTATAAAAAGTACTTATATAGTATTACTGTAGTATATAATAGAAATACTTATATAATATTAAGAAAGTAGTGATTCAAGTTTAGAATGAATTCTTGATCCAGGTACCGGTAACTCTGATGTCAATCAGTTATAATATCTATTCAGAAAATTCGAAGTGAGGTTTGAGCACATTGCTAAATATATTGTATGAAGTATTCGACAAATCAAATTAATTTTTTAATGTACATTTACTGCTAATACACAATTTTGTAGCAAGTGACATGAAGTCTTCAAGTGATACTCAAACACAGAATGGCTTGCGGTTGCATGATTTAACATTTTTATGGTTTTTATCAATTTTCAATGTGCTGTAGAATTTTTTCCTTAGCTCCAGCCATAAACTTTTTTTTTTTTAAATTAAAGTATTTTGTCCAAAGTATTGAAAAAAACTTTGGTGGAGAAATTTGGTACTGGCGTAGTCCTTACTCTTGCTCGATGAAGGTATACCAAAAACCAACCAATCAGAGACTTCGAAAAAGGGTCATAAAAAAATACTGGTGTATTCTAAAAATAAAATATAAACTTTTTCCCAGTCAATGTTATAAAAAGTTTCAAGATTTTGAGTAAAAAAATGAATAAACTTAGATTTTAACCAAAAATTGCAAAAACTTTGAATTTTCAATGTTGTATAACTTTTTTATTTATGCAAATATCGACCTAAAATTTGCGGAACATGTTTTTTTCATAAAAAACTAAAAGTAAACGAGTTTTGAGCGATTTTAAAATTTTGACATGCTCATTTCACCTGAAACATCCCATATATATATATATATATATATATATATATATATATATATATATATATATATATATATATATAATACGTTGTCCTCTTTATGATATATTCGTTTTACCCATCTTAGATTGTAATCAAAATTAATACCTAGGTATTTATAATATTCTACTCTACTTATTTAAGTAGCCTGTATACGTATATTTATATCTTTAGGAACACTATCACAGTAATTGCCAAAAGTTATAAATACCGTTTTTTTTACGTTTAAGGACAATTTATCTAACGCTAACCAATAGCTCATTTCATCAAGGTATTCATTCATTTTATCTTCTACTTTTTTCCAAGTGTCATCAGTTGAGATAATTGCTGTATCATCAGCATACGCTAAGGTATTCTTTGTTCTATTAGTTAGTAAGTCATTGATATAAATTATAAAAAGAGTGGTCTAACTATAGTACCTTGTGGTACTCCAGTGGTTATCGTTTCAGAGGTACTTTCTATCTCTGCTATTCTAGCTTTTTGTTTCCTGCCGGATAAGTAACTGCTTATGAGCTTATGCGCTTTATCCCTTATACCATAGTTATATAGTTTATTTAATAAAATTAAGTCATTGACAGTGTCAAATGCTTTCGCTAAATCTAAAAATGTAATAGGAATTGGTTTACGTTGGTCTAATTTACTGGATATTAGATTTGTTATATAACTTAAAGCACCCTTAGTGCCTTTATTTTTTATAACTCCATATTGGTTGTTTGCTAGTAGATTGTGTTTGTTAAAAAAAGATTTTATTCTAACATAGACAATTTTTTCAAGTACTTCTGCTAGATTAGAAATTAGGGAGATTGGTCTGTAATTTGATACTCCCATTCTATTATCTGATTTGTAGAGTGGTATAACTTCAGCCATTTTTAGTGCTTCAGGCCATATTGAATTCTCGAAACAGAGGTTGAATGTATGTGTGAATGAACTTACAATTGAGTTTGATAATATTTTCAAGGCTTTTGTTGTAATGTTATCTACTACACCATTTTTCATTTTCATATTCTTAATTATATTTGAAATGTCATCATTATTAGTTGGTTTAATGAAGATAGAGTTGCTATTCATTGGTGGTAGATGTAATCTCTTTCCCTTAGTATTAGTAATTTTATTACTTAGACTTTTTCCGATATTACAAAAATATGAGTTCATGTGATTAGCAATATGTTTTGGATCATTCATCGTAGTTTGATTATTTACTTTTATTTTACTATTGTGTTTTAATTTTGTGAATTTGCTCCAAATTTTATTTTTATTTGTTTCTAAAGTTGCTTAGTTTAATATTATTCTTAAATAATATTCCTTCGTGTTTAACTTTGGCCTCTTTGACGATCTTATCAAGACACTTAGTATAGTTCTTATATTCTAATTTTATTTTTATTTGGTTCTTTATGAATCTTAATGTACATTTGTTCTTTCTTTTGACATGAGATCATGAGCGCTTTAGTAATCCACACTTTGCTAGGATTACTCTTATTATCTTTTATTTTAAATATACTCCTAGATTTTTCCAGACAGTCTCTTATTTCAGATATGAGTAGGTTAGGTATTACTCCAATTTTTCATGCTAGCTACTCTGCAAAGTTCATTATAATTGTAACTATAATTGGTAGTATTTTTCTTTTGCTTCAGTGATTTGCTCAATTTCAGAAATATAGAGTAGTGGTCAGTAAAGGGAATTAGTAGTTTAAAAGATATAGTATCAATAGACTTAGTTCTAATATACATGTTTTCAATGCACGTGCCATTCCCCATTTTGTCATTCGTTCTAGTTTTGTTTATAAAACCCGGAAAATATTCCTTTTCAAGCATATTATTTAGTAATTGCTGACTGAAAGCATCTTCCTTCATAATGTTAATATTAAAATCACCGATGATTAGATGATGTTTTTATATTTCTTTTGCTATTTAAATATGGTTGTAGCTTAGTTATAAATTCAAAACAAGGAAGATCGTGGCATCTGTATAAAGCTGATATTTCTAGAGTACTGCTATTATTCAAGGTTATACGTGAATTTAATGTTTTTGGCCTACCGCTCTCAATGGTGTCTGTTATTTCAGCTACGAAGTCTTTTATATATACGACAACTCCATAGTTTTGATTTATCTTACTATCATTGTAGTATGATTTGATGGTAGAGCGGACTGATAGTGATGTTTTTTAATATGTAGTTGAAATTACTAGTCGCACTGTCGAGGTGGTTTAAAGAATAAATGAACACTCAAGTGTGTTTAAGAGTCGACGTTTCGACCACTTAACAGTGGTCCTCATCAGGACTAAAATTTACTAAAGAAAAATGATTAAAAAATTACAATTTTATAAAATTAAAAACACAGTTAACATACATAATAAACTTTAGGCAGTGTCACTTACTACCAGTCAAATGATCGAAATTCAGTTATACATGTCGTTATATATCACAGTATGAAGTAGGAGGGAAGGCGCACATAGCGATACTGTGCGGGTTTTTCATACCCCTACCACTACGGAGTTTATTGACCTCTTATTTAAAAAATTTTCTATTATATATAAACGATTTGTATTCACTCTTTAATTTTGCGGTATCTGTATGTTCATGCTATTTTTTTGTGCTGTTATGAATAACATTTTAGATAAAAGTCGTTTTTCAAGTTTGCATTCTTTATCTAGTATTTTTATATTTTTGAAATCTATAACATGGTCATTATCTTTTATATGGTAGAAAATAGCAGATTTCAATCATTTATCTCGGCAGTCATCATTATGTTCTTTAGTTCTTGTTATCAAGGAGCGTGAAGTTTGGCCAACATAGGATGTGTCGCATGTATTACGCTAAACTTCACGCTCCTTGATAACAAGAACTAAAGAACATAATGCTGACTGCCGACATAAACGATTGAAATCTGCTATTTTCCACCATATAAAAGATAATGACCATGTTATAGATTTCAACAATATAAAAATACTAGATAAAGAATGTAAACTTGAAAAACGACTTTTATCTGAAATGCTATTCATAACAGCACAAAAAATAGCATGAACATACAAACAGATACCGCAAAATTAAAGAGTGAATACAAATCGTTTATATATAATAGAAAATTTTTGAAATAAGAGGTTAATAAACTCCGTAGTGGTAGGGGTATGAAAAACCCACATAGTATCGCTATGTGCGCCTCCCCTCCTACTTCATACTATGATATATAAAGACATGTATGACTGAATTTCGATCATTTGGCTCGTAGTAAGTGACACTGCCTAAAGTTTATTATGTATAACAATTAGTGTAAATTTGTAATTCTTGATTAACTGTTTTTAATTTTATAAAATTGTAATTTTTTAATCATATTTCTTTAATAAATTTTAGTCCTGATGAGGACCACTGTTAAGTGGTCGTAACGTCGACTCTTAAACAAACTTGAGTGTCCATTTATTCTTTAAACCACCTCGACAGTGCGACCAGTAATTTCAACTATATTTACTTTAGTAGTTTTGCTGCTGTTTCCTACATTACCTACGTATCTTGGTATAGTAGGTCTTATCTGATAGTCAGTTATCTATGTATCTGTTGAGTTTATTTTTTAGTATTGCACATTTTTCCGTATCGTTAGCCATGTGGTTAACCTCGAAAGTTGTACTGTATTTGGAGTTGCTATAAAAGCAATTGATACATGTATTTTCAGATTTATCACACTGTGCAGATGAATGCGGACCTGCACATTTTATACAGCAATGCCTGTTTTTGCATTGTACTGTGCCCAAACCTTCAACAGTTAAAACACGGCTTAACGTTGATTAGATCCCATGCCTTGCAGCATTGGTGTCCAATAAAAATTCTGTCTTGATTATTTTTTATGTGTTTGTACAATTCTCTTGACACTTCTACTATTATGCTTATCTTTCTAGAATCATCATCTTTATGACTTATGTGCAGTATTTTACACTGTTCGTTGTAATCATTAAAGTTCCTCTCATTCAAGTCTTTTTCCAATTCTTTGAAACTCCTATTAGCATAGTTATCAACTCCAACAATTTTCATTTTAGGTAATTCAATACTTTCAATAATGGTTTTACAGTTATTGGAAAGTTTCTTGTTATGTAACTCAGCTGTTGCTATAGCACTTCGTTCATTCTTACTTCTTATTTTAATTTCACAGTCATTCAATTTTTTCACATATTTAATTTGTATATATATTTTTTTCTATTAAATAATTACATATATTTTTAGAAAATTCAGCGAAGTATTTAGATTCTTTGTTGAGGTTTTTAACTATTATTTTGGGTATTCTTTTAGTTTTAAGTGGCCGTTTCGCAGTTATAACTTCTGCATATGATTTTTGGTTATACTGCTTTATTTCTGAATCTTTAACGTTTTCGTTTTTAATATTTTCTAAAAGATCTCTTAATATAGCGTTTTTGTCAGTAAGTTCATGGTTAAGTTCTTTTAAGATTTTATTTTCAGTTTGTGGATTATCTAGTTTGGTGTTTTCGGATAGTATAGTGGCATCAAGATTATCACATTCATCTGCTATTCGTAAATCTTCTGCTTTTCGTGAATTTTCTATAATAGATATTTCATTTAAGATTTGCTGTTTAATTAGTTCTTCTTTTGTAGATTTAATTTTCGCAATTAACGTTCTTGCAGATTCACTAACAAGGAAAAGATACTTGGTGTCCGCCTCCGTTTTTCATGAAACTTCGCATATGAGTAGAGTGTCAAAAAATATTCGATACGTATTTTTTTTTATCTGCGGAAAAACATATCTAAGGGGTGAAAACAGACCTTAAAGTTCACCCCCAAAAACCGTTTTTTTTAATATATCAAGATGGAATCGGAATTTTTTAATGAAACCAACACCTATTTATTTCTTATGAAAAGTCGAGTTTTTCAGCACAGTTTTAAAGCTGGGGCTTGCATCCCTTATTTTTTATAAGGGTAAATATGATATTTTCCCTTGCATTTTTGATATAAAAATGTTTTAATGAGCTAAATTTGATTGAAAATTGCCATGCTATAAAGAAAATTGAAAATTATAGTTGACCTGTTTCGAGATTTAAAAATAAAAACACGTTGACGGGGTGAATTACCCCTAATTTAATTAATCACCTTTTTGTCAATGTCTGCCTCCGATTTTCATGAAACTTTGCAACTGGTTAGAGTATCGAAAAATATTTGACACGTATTTTTTTTTATCTGTGGAGAAAGACATCTGGGGGTGAAAACCACCCTTAAAGTTCACACCTAAAAACAGTTTTTTTTAATATTTGATTCCTATAAAAAGACGAGTATTTGGACACAGTTCTAAGGATAAGGAGTTGCACCCCCTATTTTTATGGGGGTAAATATAATTTTTTTCACCCTGTTTTTGAAATAAGAAGTTTTGACGAGCCATATTTGGTAAACAAAATGCCATGTTGTAAAGAAAATTAGAAGTTATAGTTGACCTGTTTCGAGGTTTAGAAAAACACATAGAAGGGGTGAGCTACCCCTACTTTAGTTACTTATCATGTAGTGATTAACAAAAATTAATCACAACATTCCTTTGGATTTTTAATTTTGTAATGCTTATTTTGACTCATATTTACTATTAAAAGTTAAAAAAATAAAAAATATTTGAATTTTAGTGGGGGTGGCTACCCCTATTAACATTATCATTACTAGATTATGAGCGAAAACTTTTTTCATTTTTATTAATTTGTACAATGTGATGATATGTCAATGTAGCATATATAAATATTATAGAAATTGGTGAATTTGTAAATTTTATTCAATATACGTTTGACAATAATGATAATCAGTGAAAAAATGTTTAAAACATAATAGCTTTTTACACCATGCACATCGTATGACTGCAATTCCCCCACATATGTCGCAAATTGGTTCCTTTTGAGTATGGAAACAGAAATCTACTGGATTTTGATGTCTTGGAGGTTTTTTCGTTAGGTATTCACTTTTATACCAGGCATATTTAAAACATTTTGAAATCTTGGTGAAGAAAATTGATTATGGGTTAGAGATTGTAGTTTTATTACATTATTTCTCTCGTGTAATTTAGCATCATAATTCATAAGAAGTGTTATGTCTGATAATTATTCTATAAAGTTTTTCCATAATCGAAAACTATATACATCAAGAGGCTGTATCTGACCAGTTGTGCCTTTTAGTATCGATTTTAATATAAGATTTGACTCTTTCGGTAAAGCTTCTGTTACGGCATTTTCACATTGTCGACTCCATGAATCTAATAATACTATAGGTGAACTCCCACTGTGAATCAAAAATACATTTTGAATCCAAATTTGAAATAGTTCCTTGGATAATTTACCGGCCGCTGATGCTTCTACGTATATATTTTCTGATTTGAATAAAGTTTTCATTACTTTAGGTCCACATTGCCCATGAGCCTCTTTCAAAACTATAAATAACGGGGACATTAGCTGTCCCTCTGCTGATATTGTTGGTTGAATAGTGTAACTATGTGTTGTAGAAGATACCGACTGAACGATGTTTTTCACATTTTTAATCCCCTCATAACAAAGAGTGCGACCACTATGTATCTCTAAATTGAACCCACTTTGATCAGAATTGTAAACGTTTTGAGCACCATGTGCTTTAATGAGATTGACACCGTTAACAAAATTTTCTTTGTGTTGTTCTACTTCTATTGTCTTCTGTGTAGATGACATAGTAATAAATTTTGTTATTTTACGTGAAACAATGTGATGTTTTTTTTTAATATTTGTATCCATCTATGTGAAGCTTTAGACCACGAAATATTTAGTTCTGCTTTCTTTACAAGAGCCCATCTTTTTATATCAATATCATGTAGAGTCATTTCTGATTCTATCGCTTCTTTAACTTTTCGAAGTACATAAGTTGTTATTCCATATAGAATAGTTTTTCTGGCATCCCCTGCTTCAATTTGTAATTTCCACCGTCGCAATTGACAATCGGAAGTAACTTTTCTATACTTCGATTGTACACTTGTCAAGGATAATGGCTTTCTTTTTCCACTTTGCCAATACTGCACTGCCTATTTCTTATATTCAAAGTCTACATCTTCTTCATTCGGTAAACAAGCAGGAACCTCTGCATAATCCTTACTTAATTTATCCTCTTCTTCAATATCTTGTGGAAGTGTATCACTGTAGTCATCCTCAAAAAGTAAAGTATATTCTTCTTCTGTATGTAAATTGTAATTTACACTCTCCTTTATTATATTTTCTATTACATGATATAAAGTTATCTCCTGTTCGTTAGCTTGTGATTCTTCAATTTTAACATTGTTAGGATTAAAGATTATAGATAATAAAGTTATTACAACCAGTGGATTAATGTCCATTTTTTAATTTTATTTGAGGCAATGACGTTCAAGCAACAGCCGTAGACTATTTATTCTATAATTATTATTTTACTTAAAATAACTTTATTTTATTTTCATGAATGTCAATTGAACTTACTTTTATTTCAGATATTTCATAATTTTATCCCCTTTATTAAAATTGATGGCTATGTTATTTCACGTTTTCTACATAATCTGATTGGTCGGAAGCGTTGCTATGCTGTAGCTATGTGCATGGCAACGTAATGTTGTTTGTTTATATTTTTCTTATAAGATTATTTTCCGATTTTTGAAGATTGTTTTCAAAGCACAGTTCATCTCTGCGCGCGCAGCGCGCGTTTGATCTAGTTTTCTTTTTAAAATAAAGTTATGTTTCACTGAAATAAAAATATTGTAATTACTACAATATTATATGACACACACAAATAATTTAATTTATTTTATTTATTTATTATATGGTAGAGAGAATCGTGCCAGTTTAATATAATAAATACATAAAATAATGAAATTGAATATATGTATTTACACTCAAGCTCGCGCACGCACTCACACGCTTACACACGCACGCTCATACGATTTCATTAATCTTATTTATTAATTGTATTAAATGGGCAAGATACTCATTACAATAAATATTATACTAGTTTTATTTAAAACAGTTATTAAGGGCATGTCAAATAAGAATAAGAAACTTTACCGGCGACCACGTGTTTCCATTAAAAAATTAATTTGTAAACAGTTATTTGATATAATCTCGACTTCAGGCCTTCGATTTGTGCGGAGATAATTTTCAGAAATTTTGTGGATCATTTTTGTTATAGTATCTGTGAAATTTTTGGGTTGAAAAATCTGACCACTTTTTTAGATAATTGTAATTATTTAACATACACTCAATAAAAGGCAAACGAAAAATTTATTAATAAATCATGAAATGATATTTATGTATGTAATAAATATTATAAATTCTATTAACTCTAGAAAAAAAATGAAAAGAAGTTGATGTTTTTTTACAAATATTCTTCTTATCATGGTTATATTAATAAATTGAACATTATTAGAATCATTATTTTCTTTTACGTTTTTATAATAATCCTATTTACATTATATCACTTCTTTTAATCAAACTTACTGTGTGACATTAGATAACACTTTCATATTTAAACTATTTTATTTTTTTCAAGAAAGTTCTTATTTGTTTAAACGTTTCGCCCATATGACTAAAAATAAAATAGCAATACTTACAAGTCCTTTTTAATAATATTTTTTCTGTATGCTCAATGCGTAATTTAAAAATTTTTTTTGAAGAGTATATAATAAAATGTATAATTATATCAATTTAAACAATTGTATAAACACCAACAATATGTAATCAGTTTAGTAACTAGCGTGTAGTCAATACAAAGAAAGACTATAAACTGACCACAGTCGAATAAAAATATCACTTGTTTACTCGAGATTTATCTCGTACTCAAAGTTTATTTTTAACTTACCAATATTTTTATAAATGTCGTCGCGAAAAAAATATTCATAGTAGCGTGATGAAATTGAAAATTGTAATGTAAATTTAATATAATTATAATTATATTGAATATTTCGGTAAGAATGAAACCTTCGTTGATAAAAAAAAATTAAATTTTTATGACATCAACAATGCAAGTATCAATACGGGGAATGAAATATTATCCTAATATAATGTAAAAAAAGATGAATTTTTAATAGAATTTTACCCAGGAAAATTCTTTGTTTATAAATAATTTCATCATTAATTTCATAAACAAAAAAAAATAATCGATAAAAATTTTCTTGCAAATTTTCATTTAATGTATTGTAACGGACGGCTCGTGTGCGTGATGAGACTCGAGGCGAGTCTCAGCACACCGCGACGGCACGCGCAAATACGTAAGAGGTAAACATCTCTCAACCATGCGCGAAGGGCAAAGCCCGAGAGATGATCGCGCGTGCCGACGAAGGAACAGGCAGGCAGTATCGTTTCGGCCATTGTCGCGAGCCATAGCCTGCACTGAGAGAAAGAGAGAGAGAGAGAGAAGTGCGAGATAGTGCACGCGAGTGCAGGGAAGTGCAGTTGAGAGAGTGAGCGCGAGCGAAAGAGCGGCGCAGCAGCGTAGCCGAGAAGCAGAGGGAGAGAGAGAGAGACGCTATCAGCAGCTACCGCAGCCGTGTGAGAGGGAGAGAGAAAGACGCCGGCTGATCCTCTGCGACAGCCGGACTGCCCGCGTAGGAGCAAGAGAGAGAGAGCTACGACACGCGGAGCATCCCGCACCGCTCGGCTTGACTCCCTGCATCAGCCGGGACTTCGCGAGGTAAGCCCTGGCCAGGCGCTAGCGCGCTCTTCCCGCGGACGACGGGCGTCCGGAGAGCGACCCCGCCCCGCGCGAGCGAGCGAGGCTCACCGACGCGCGCGTGTGTGTCGATCGCGCGCGGCGATCAACCGACGTCGGTGCGAGCCGCTTAACCGGGTACGTGTGTGCGATCGCGCGCACACGTACATAGCGTGCGCGGGCGCACCACCCGTATTGGCGCATATAAAGAATACGCGCCGCGTGTATAAAACTTATTAAGCCCGCGGGGCAATAAAGTTACAGTCTTCTTTTAGCTTCGAGTCTGCCTATTATTTGGCGCGCATACCCTTTCCTTTTCCACCTCGGTGGCGCGGCGGTATGGAATACCACCGGCCTCCGTGGGCGCGAGTACGCAATACTCGCGCGTATCTGAGCAGCCGAGGAAGCACTCACGAGAGAGACAGCGCGACAGCGAAGTCGCGCGTTGTAACGCCGGTAGGTACGGCTGCGGACGAAGGCAGCCGACGGCGAGCGACGGCGCGCCGGCGAAAGCGAGGAGATTTCGCCGAGGGTTAGCACGAGCAAGTGCTCGCGCCTGTCAACTGCTGCACCGTTCATCGGCAATTCCGCGTCGGGGATTTGCGGCACTGAGGGGAAAACCTTCCCCGTTACAGTATTAAATTTTAGTAGTCAATTTTAGTATTTCACGTAAAATATGATTTGAAATAAGCATCTCAAAATAAAAAATCAAAAAGAATGTTCTGATCAATTTTTTCTAATCACTACAAGATAAATAACTAAGGTAGGGATAGCTCACCCCTTCTATGTGTTTTTTTTAAATCTCGAAACAGGTCAACTATAATTTTTAATTTTCTTTACAACATGGCATTTTTTAATGAAACATGGCTCGTCAAAACTTTGTTATTTTAAAAACAGGGTGAAAAAAATTACATTTACCCCAATAAAAATAGGGGGTGCAACCCCTTATCATTAAAACTGTGTCCAAACACTCGTTTTTTTATAAGAAACAAATAGGTGTTTGTTTCATTAAAAAATTACGCTTCCATCTCGAGATATTAAAAAAAACTGTATTTGGGGGTGAACTTTAAGGGTGGTTTTCAGCCCCAGATGTCTTTCTCCACAGATTAAAAAAAATACGTGTCAAATATTTTTCGATACTCTAACCAGTTGCAAAGTTTCATGAAAATCGGAGGCAGACACTAACAAAAAGGTGATTAATTAAATTAGGGGTAATTCACGCCGTCAACGTGTTTTTATTTTTAAATCTCGAAACAGGCCAACTATAATTTTCAATTTTTTTTATAGCATGGCAATTTTCAATTAAATTTTGCCCATTAAAACATTTTTATATAAAAAATACAAGGGAAAATATCATATTTACCCTTATAAAAAAATGGGGGATGCAACACCCCAGCATTAAAACTGTGCCGAGAAACTCAGCTTTTCATAAGAAACAAATAGGAGTTGGTTTCATTAAAAAATTCAGATTTCATCTTGAGATATTACAAAAAAACGCTTTTTGGGGGTGAACTTTAAGGGCGGTTTTCATCCCTTAGATATGTTTTTCCGCAGATAAAAAAAAATATGTGTCGAATATTTTTTGACACTCTACTCATATGCGAAGTTTCATGAAAATCGGAGGCGGACACCAAATATCCTTTCCTTGTAAGATTAACTTCACTATCTTTCAAGGTTTTGCTTAGCTCCACGTGTTTGGGACATATCACAAAAACATCACTTATGTATTTTTTAACTCTACACTTTGCATAGTCACATTTATAATAAACCTCTCGACACACTATACATGACAGAAATGGAACACAAATAGGCAAAAAATTCTAAAAATGCTAGATCTGGAAATATGTATGATGCCACAGCTTTTTTTGTGGGCCTCCAAAAAATCTCAAAAAGAATCAGGTGTACCCATGGGATGCCTAAGAAGACATTTAGACGGTTGACGAAAATAAAAAAAATGTTTGCGCACGATCTCACAGAAAACTGTCTATATATAGATATAATATAATATTGAAAAAGTAAAGAGCGAAGAAAAAATTGGGAATCGGAAAAGACCGTAAAAATTTGTTGATGTTCAATAGCTTTACATTGAGATATTCTTTTTGCAAGAAACTTTTTCATTTGTTTAGTACAATTAAAATAGCATTTAATCAAGCCAAATATATATATTTAAAGTATAGCATTAAAAGATACATTATCTTTATTATCATTATATATTAAAAGATACATTATCTTTAATGATCTAAAGATCTTGATAACCCATTTTAATGTATAAATAGCACGGTCGATGTTACGTGCCAATATTTTTATTCTTAATTTATTGATTTTAATTTATTCAACTTATTGTTAGCCGAGTAGCTTGCGCAAAAAGAAATTAGGAAATAAGAATCGCGCGATGTCCAGAAATCGCTGCGCTAGCGGGGCAACGGCCTTGATCCGGCGCGACGACCGCGAGGAAACTCATACGAGCGCGAGGAGAACAGGCGCCGCGCTCGATCAGTGGCAGCACCTCCCGGCCACCTTTCGCGCTCCCTGCCTTACCTGCGCCGATAGCCGCTGCGGGAGCGAGAGAGACAGCGAACGACCGTAGTGGGAGCGAATTTTCGTGGATCTAGGTGTGCGGGCGGCGAAAATTCGTTGCCACGACAGTCGGAAATAATTAGTCAAAAACTACAGTCGTTAACTTTTATCGGGAATATATGTTGTTTAAGAATAATTTTTATAAGTTCGTTAGGCGCTAGAATATTGACATCGTGTATTAGAATATTACCAAATTTACAACTGTTATACGGGACCACTGGACTATAATTGAAGGAAAAATAAAAGAAAAGGAAAAAACTGACATATTGGTGAATATTTCATTTCAATTTCCGAAAACCCATAATTCCACACATTATTCCATTCTTCAAGGAATCCATCGGTTTACAACAAAAGGTGAGAATCTTTATTTATAACAATTCATTCATTTGGAAAGTATTCGTTCGCGTGCAAGAATTTTAAAGATTGTTTTTTTCGGGCATTTGTTCATAATTTTCAATTGTTGTTAATCGCGTACTTGTTATTCGTAGCTGATATCGGAGCGTTTATTCCGTAAATTCTATAAAACTACTGTGAGACCGGCCATAACTACGGGGTAATGGATCAGGGTTTCTAGTGCCGTGCGACTTCGTTATTGGCATTTTGCTCGTTAAACTAATAATTTACGATAAATTGTTAATGCGGATTACCGATAATTAATAACAATAGAAACTTAATAATTAGTAATAATCTAATAATATAGTAATTAATAATAACGAAAATATACAATATTAATAACAATAATATGATTAATAATAAACTTAATTTTTTTTTTTTTTACAAATAGTTGTTAATGAATTTAACCCTTTTTTCCCCTAATAATTAATCATTAATCTAACTTAACTACCATAAAACCATCTTACTACACCCTAGTCCGGATTTCCCTCATGCATTAAGAAGTTGAGAGGATCATTATAGCATGATCGTCTAAACTTCCGAAGATTGAGGTGTACGATCCGTCGAGACTTAGGACTAATACGCGCATCAGATCAACAAGAATAAAAGCCAGGATTATGAAGACAAAGGGAAGCGCATGAAGAAGAAGGAACTATCAGCCCTTTCTCTACGATCGAAATATACCGTCATTAGATACCCGTAGTAAGGCGATTAGGATCTCTTAGGTAAAAGGAATGATAGATGTCCTGGGCGACATCCCAAAATAATTTATGGTTCTGCCCTTACGTGCGAGTATCTTAACCTCTCACGTAACAGTCGACCTTCGGGCTTCTTCTATACTTGTCTTTGGAGGGCCCCCGCGCTCCTTAATAAGATTTCATTTCCTACCAAAATGCGGAGCTGAAATTTTTTTTTCATTTTTTAAGATTTCTGTATATTTTTTTTTAACAACATAGTATTTATCCGATAGCCCCCAAAAAATATGTAGGAAATGAAAAAGCCTCGCATTTTGAGAATATGGTCTAATTTGTAGCTGATTTTCAAATACCGCAATATAAAATATGATTTTCGATATTTTTATATTTTTTCTTTACTTCTATTAACGAACTTAATGTTATCCAAATAGGACAAACAAAATAGAAATGGATCGGAAATCAAAAGTACTTTTAGAAAATGCTCCTAATTCTAACCTACTTTTGAACCTCCCGTTGCAAAAAATTATTTTCGAATTTCTCATATTTTTCTTTATTTAGCCGAAAATAGTATGGATAACTAGGAAATTTCAAGACCTTTCAGGAAATGGACCTACTTCTGACAGATCACCAAATCCAGTAACAATAAAAATTATTTTTGATTTTTTTATATTTTTCTTTATTTTTTTAAACGACTTAATACTATCCGATCAACTATAAAATTGAACTTGCGCAACTTCAAAGTGAATTTTACATATCTGCCAATGATGAGCTTGATATCTCTTTCCAGTTTCGAGTTATAGTGTCGACAAATTTATTACATACACACACACACACACACACGCATGCACGCACGCACGCACGCACGCTCGCACGCACAGAGAGAGACACACACGCACCTAAACACACACACACACATACATACACACAAATCGTTTCTAAAACACCCATATTTCGACCGAGGAAGCTTGGATATATCGGAAATCATCGAAATCTCAGAGCCAACAAATTTCACCGTTAGAAAGCGTTCTCTTTGAGAAAGCAAAATCAGCGACACTTCCTGAAATTTGGCAGATGCTGTTTTCTATCTTCAAACTGTGTGAAATGCAAATAACCGTTCGGAAGTTTTGAATAGATATGGATCTTTTATATTTTCAATATGAGTTGGTTGTGCAAAAAATGCCATCGTCACTGCCATAGATATTTGACGTTAAAAATTTTTCTTAAATAAGCAGTTCTCTGGGAGATCGAGTGCAAAAATTTTTTTTTTCTATGTTAATCATTTAAATGTCTTCCTAGAGATCCCATGAGTGCCCCTGAATTTTTTACATTTTTTGGAGCCCTCCAGAAAAAGCTGTGTCATCATATATATGGCCAGGTATAGCATTTTTAGCTTTTTTGCTTATTTTCAAGTCTAAATAACTCCAAAACGATGCAATTATTACAAAAAGAAATAAATACAGTTTTTCTTGCAAATTTTTTCAGTTTTCAGAAAAACATTATTTCAAACAAATTGAAACGGTAGTGTTCATGCGGAAGGATTGCTCTCTTTTGAGAATAGCTACTCGGGCAGGATTCGAAAGGGAGAGCAATTGAAATAAATTGACAAAGCCAAATAAGTACTATAAAAGAAATAACAATTTATTAACTATAATTAACATAAATAAGCGAGGTAGTTTATTGTTCGCGACTGGTGGATATCTGAAAGAAACAATAGCGGAGCGCGAACATTAACAACGAGTAAATGGTCTTCGGATTCGGTAGTCGCGGTCACGGTCCTTCACGAGTAGGCGAGTGCGCTTCCACTACTCGTGAACAACACCCGGGTAACGAGACGCTCGAATACCCGGGAGAATCGTCTCAGCGCCGCTTCAGGTGCAGAGTAACGAGGGCGCTCGTATACACCTCTCCGTCGGCGAGGCTCCAGGTGTTGACCATTTCGTCACTGGGCTGAGAGAGTGATTTTCTACGGCGCGCGAGGCGGCATTTATACTCGCTCGCCGTGTGCTGTATAGTCGGCGCGGTGGGGCGCGCTATAGCTTGCGCGTCCTGCGCGACGCGTGGTCGCGGCGCTCGGTGGAGAGGGAAGCCGGCTACTCAGTTGCCTGCTCTCCTCCTCGCTGTATGAGTTCCGGTACTTGTGTACATACGTGTGCACATATATGTATACATTCGTACGCTCGCTCTCCCATGCCGTTGACAGGTTCGTCGGCTTTCTTTCTCTAGCGAACGCGTTATAAAAGAGAGAAAGCTTCTCGCATTCGCGTTTTCGTACCGATGCACCTACTGACAAGGTGCATCGTTACAAAATTATTGGAAAAAGTTCGAAGGTCATTTTAGCCATTTTAAGCCTTAAAATGAGCTTTTAAAAGTGTTCGATCACAGCTAATGTCAAGCGGATAGTCCTTAAAGTAGTGTTATATGTTCTGAAATATAGCTGATATGATCTCAGAATGTTGCAAGAAGTGATTCCCATGTAAAAATCCATTTTATCACCAAAAAAACTCCAAAATCAGCTATTTTGGTACACTTTCGAGTCAATAAATTAATTAAATTAACTTATAATTAGACCAATATTACTTCTTATGGATACGCTGTGATACTGTGCTGTGGATCAGAGTAGAGGTCCGCGGGTAAATACACAAAATAACCAAAAGCAAATGTAATAGAACACCCGTAATATATTAACCATAAATTGCTTAAAACTAAGTACACTAGGTACACGCGCGCCAGGTGCATGCGTCACTTGCACCGACTTGATTCTTAGCCGGCTAGCGTAAGTCGAGGGCGGATCATATCTAATCTACAGCTACATTACGAGCTGTAGCGTCTGCGCGAATTCAGTGTACGCGACTGAGGGGGGGGGGGGGGGGGGGGGGTTAGCAAAAACGGACAAACCTCGTCCAGGACCTCGCTGCTGTGCTGCTGGTCGTCGATCGTGGCTGGCCGCGTTTGCACACGCGGCGCAGAAGACGTGAGTAGTATATCTCCCGCTATGGCCCATAGCAACAAACCTGACCTCGACCGCAGAGGCCACCTGGGGTCAAGCTCAAGAAGTCACGACGGCGCATAGCGCTGAGTAAGACACACACACACACACACACACACACACACACACACACACACACACACACACACACACACACACACACACACACACACGCACACACACGCACACACACACACACACACACAACAACACACACACACACACACACATCCATACGGACATTTTCTAAAAATAGTGTATTTCGATTCCAAATTTGTTAAATAACATTTCTAACACATTATCTCATAAACTTTTTTTTTTACTATACAAAGCTTCCTCTATGAGGATATACATAAAATGGTTTCCAAAAAATTACGATTTCAAAAGAGGGCTAAAACAGCTTTAACCTCAAATACCTCTAAAATTTATAAACTAATTCTTTTATTACCATAAGAACTCATATAAAAAACAATATAGAAACTCTACATCTCTACAAAATTTCAAATGAATTAACAAGATTTTAGTCTAGTTATAATGCAACAAAGAAAGACATTTTCAGAAATAACATAATTTTAAATATCAAATATCTCAAAAACTAACCGTATAATCTGGATGAAATTTTACATAGGTTTTGCTATATCGCATACAAAATAGTCTATAGATTTCAAACTGATACATGAAGTTGTCATTAAGAAAGTACAATATTGAAAAAAAAGTAAAAAAATTTTAACCTTAAATATCTTTAAAAATGATGAGACAATTCTTTTACCTAAAGGACTTATACAATAAATATATAAACTCAACATTGACAAAAAATTTCAACATGATTAAACCGAATTCTTTTTATCTAGTTATCAGGCGACAAAGAAAGAAACCTTGTAAAATACGAAAAAATTCAATATCAAATATTTCAGAAAGTAATCGTACGATCTCGATAAAAATTCGCGCACATATTATCTATATCACATACAAAATTGTCTATAAATTTGGAGCTGTCACATCGAGCCGTTTTCGAGAAATAACAATTTGAAAAAAAATTAAAAAATTTTTAACCTCGAATGTCTCTGAAATTAATAGACGAATCATTTTAGCCAAAGAATTTGACCGTGAGCTACCCAAAATCTACACCTACAAGAAATTTTAAAGCGATTAAGCTAATTTTACTCCAGTTATCGTGTTATCGTGCGACATACATAAATCATTTTTTTGGTTTTCAATTATTTTCTGAAAAACTAATCGACAGAATGAATTCAAATTTGTGCAGATTATAGTCATTTATATTCAGCATTATCATGATTTCTTAAAAAAATGGACCGTTTAGTTGCGGAATTATAAGCTTTAAAAAGAAAAACACGTTTTTGTTAGAAATAAAAGAACCGTGATAACTAGAGAATTTTTGCTTCCTCATAGACGAAGCTTTGTAACGGCGAAAAAAATTTTTGTGACAAAAAATGTTCAAAAAGATGTTTCAAGGTGATATATTATTTGTTGATTTTGAGAAAATTTTTTTTCGTAGATGATGTGTGTGTGTGTGTGTGTGTGTGTGTGTGTGTAAACTCTATATCTCGGAAACGAATCGACCGATTTTCGTCGGACAAAGACTATTCTCTTTGACTCGCGAAAAAAACTCGGTACGCTGATGGATTTAAGTTTTTATTGATTCTTTTTATAACCAAAAACGATTTTGTATTTTTAGGTTTTTTTGATTTTTTTATATCTTACAGCTATTCTTCCTTAATATATCGAACCTGACTTGAAAGGTATTTAAATTATCTATATTTTCTTTTCTTAATATTTAAATTATCTTCAATCTGTCATTTGTTATTAAGGATAACGTTTTTATATTTCATAAATTAATTTCTCGGAAGATATTTTCTTTATCCACTTGAAATTTGAACCACTTATTGCTTCCTCCTAGTGGAAGCTTTGTGATAGTAAAAAAAAAAGTTTATGAGATAATGTGTTAGAAATGTTATTTAGCAAATTTGGAATCGAAATACACTATTTTTAGAAAATGTCCGTATGGATGGGTGTGTGTGTGTGTATCCGTATACGCTGATATCTCATGATCTATTCGACCGATTTTAACGGGAGAGTGATCATTTTTTTAGATTTTGCTTCCACAATTGTGGTCAATATTCTCTTTTTGTAAAATTTAATTTTTTTTTTTATAGCCATTTTTTAATTTTCAAAATTTTTATTTTCGATTTTTTTAATATTTAGAACAAATATTGTTTATATATCATGAATTCTCTGTATGTAGGGTAAAATTATCTACAATTTAAAAAAAAAAAAGTCGGTAGCTATATTTCTTCATAAGTTATTGATGAAAACGTAATTTTTTGTAAATAGGTTATATTTCGAAATTAAAAAAGATATTAACATGAATATTTTTTTGGTTATAAAGGATATTAAGTACTATAACTTACTAAATTTTTAGGTTTTTTTATTCATTATTTTTTGAGAAAAAAAATAATTTATAAAAAAAAGTGATTTTTTTTGTCGTTCAATATTTATAGTAAAATTGGCTTAATCACTTTGAAATTCTTTGTAGGGGTAGATTTTGTATACCAATCGAGTGAGATCTTTGGACAAAAGGATTGATCCATAAATTTCGGAGATATTTGACGTTAAAATTTTTTTCAATTTTTTTTTAAATCGTAATTTCTCGAGAACGGCTCTATGTATCTAAATGAGGTGGGTGGCATTCGAAAGAGAATTAAATTACCTATATTTTCCAAAAAAATTAATTCTCTAGCTATCACGGTTCTTTTGTAATTAACAAAAACGTAAAAATTGAAAAATGAAAAAAAATGAGTTTTATATGTTCAACTATTACAAGAGTAAAATTGTCTTATTCGCTTGAAAATTCATTGTTGAGGTATATTATTGATAGTTCTCGGATGAGTTCTTTTGGTAAAATGATTGGTTCATAAATTTCAGAGATATTTGAGCTTAAAATTTTTCTAGACATTTTTAAAATGTATTTCTTGAGGATGGCTCTGTGTATCTGAATGGGATGGGTAGCATTGGAAAGAGAATTAAAATATTTATATTTTCTAAAAAGAAAAATTTTTTAGTTATTACGGTTTTTTATTATTAACAAAAATGTAAAACTTGAAAAATTGAAAAATGAAAAAAAAAAAAATCTGTCTTTATCAAATTTTTTAAAATACATAATTTAAAGTACATTTATACCACTCTAACCTCAAAATCACAACTTTGGTATGATTTTTCGGCGCTCGTGGTATAAAATAGCGTTCGAAACTAGTGCGTAAGTCGATTATTTAGGTGGTGTGACTTTTTCGCACTCGCTTCGCTCGTGCAAAAAGTCACACCAGTTAAATAATCGACTTCCCCACCCGTGTCGAAATGTACTATTAAAATACGCACACTTATCCGAAGAACAATCGAACAGACGACGACATGCGTGAGTAACTGTAGAAGACGAATATTCAGCAAAGAGAAATCGATCGAATCGTCAAACCATAGATATTAAAAAACGATGATCTTGTACGAGATGTAGAATCATTCTCTGGATATTAAAAGAAACAAGCTTACTCTCTAGCACGACACTAGACGAATCCACAACCTTCGATGTTATTTATTTTATAAGTAAGTTAGGAAGCTGATGGTTCTACTGCCTAGGTAGTAATTAAATAAAAACAAAAGTTTTTAAAAAATTTATTCCGACGTTTCGGACGGTTTATTTCCGTCCCTTTTCAAGGTCTGTGAAAATACACACGAAATACAAGTTTATTAACATAAAAAAAGACACTAAAATTGATAAACACTCGCTTAACAACACTTACCAAAAAACTATATATACAAATATAAATAAGTGGACACAATAAGAGACCACTAGTCAAAGTGAGACGGCGCACGCAATTTCCCAGTATTTATCATCTCTAGAGTATGTATAGGAGGGGTAAGAACTACGAAACACTTTAGCCATAAATACACAATAAGATATGTAAACCTATAATAGTAAGCCTTGTTTATATCAACTTATTATTATTAATAAAAATTTTATAATCTGACTTCAAAAATTAGTGTCAAACTGTCTATTCAAACTATTGCATTGGGAATGGATATGTAGCATTTCAGATAGTAATCTTTTCTGTAAATTAGGCTCTTGATCTAAAATTTTAATATTTTTGAAATCGATTTTATGATTAGTATTCGCTATATGTCCGTGTAAAACTGACTTGTCTCTCTTAAATTTACAATCGGTAACATGTTCTTTGCTTCTTACAATCAATTTTCGAGAAGTTTGTCCCACGTACGACGCATCACAATCGCAACAATTAATTTTGTATACAACTTGAGATTTTTCATTTTTATGGTATCTATCTTTTCCTAGTCTAATTATATGATTGAATTTATTGGAGATTGAATTAATCATAATTAAGTTGTAACACTTACAGATATTTTTTAATTCCGGGTTGATATATTTAATAAATGGGAAAACTAAAATGCTATTAAAATTTATGTTCTTAGAATTACAAGTATTTTTATTATTATTTTTAATATGTAATATACGTTTATTGATATGTTTATTAATGAAATCCATAGGATAATCATTCTCCAATAATAAATCTCTAATTAGATTAAGATTCTTATCATGGAAGTGTGTATCAGCTAAATTAATACCTAATTTACAGAAAAGATTACTATCTGAAATGCTACATATCCATTCCCAATGCAATAGTTTGAATAGACAGTTTGACACTAATTTTTTGAAGTCAGATTATAAAATTTTTATTAATAATAATAAGTTGATATAAACAAGGCTTACTATTATAGGTTTACATATCTTATTGTGTATTTATGGCTAAAGTGTTTCGTAGTTCTTACCCCTCCTATACATACTCTAGAGATGATAAATACTGGGAAATTGCGTGCGCCGTCTCACTTTGACTAGTGGTCTCTTATTGTGTCCACTTATTTATATTTGTATATATAGTTTTTTGGTAAGTGTTGTTAAGCGAGTGTTTATCAATTTTAGTGTCTTTTTTTATGTTAATAAACTTGTATTTCGTGTGTATTTTCACAGACCTTGAAAAGGGACGGAAATAAACCGTCCGAAACGTCGGAATAAATTTTTTAAAAACTTTTGTTTTTATTTAATTACTACCTAGGCAGTAGAACCATCAGCTTCCTAACTTACTTAACTTTCTACTATGACTGCCATTTGCGACAATTAACTACATATTTATTTTATAGTTTAAAAATATGAATTTTTTTTATGAAATTTTTTGTAATCAATCTCAAAATGTAATAATAGCAAAATATTAAATAAAATGAATATATTGAACTAACATGTGAATAATATTTATATAAAAAAAATTATTTATAAAATCCGAATACAACATTTTTTATGGAATAATATATAATTATATTATAATTTTTACAGAAATATAATAGAAAATAAAATTGCTTTACTGTATTGCATGCTGTGCCGCATGTTCGTTATGTCTCCCATACAATAATTTTTCTTGTAAACACAATCAAAGAACAACTTTAGAATATTTTTTTTATTTCGAACCAATGTACGACAAGGAGCCGTTGACAGTGGACGTGAAGAAGAAAAATTTGATGAAGAATAGAACTTGAAGAAGATTGTTTTTCATTCATATAAGAATTAAAATCACAAACAAATAAATTACAAATGGAACCTCAATGAATAGCCATGAAAAAATTACAAGTTAATATTTTCCATAAAATTTTTCAAATTTTTTTCGTGAAAAATATTTTTCGAATTTTAACTTAATAAAAGGAATCAAAAAATTATTTTGAGGAAGCTACGTGCCAATGAATTGGCAGCGGTTTTACACTTGCTGTAGACTATATTTGATTAAAATTTCAAGAGATTATCTTCACTTGTTTTTTAGAAATAAATTATTTTAGAAAAAATTTGCATTTTCGTTGTGGCACAATAACAGGGGTAAAAATTCTTTGTACGCAATGAAAGTAGGTAAGCTGGACTGGTTCTGGCTCAGTGAGCCCGAACTAGCCCAACGTTCTGGTGCAGTGAGCCAGAACCAGCCCAACGTTCTGGCGCACTCCGCTAGAACCGAGCAACCATTTTCGGTCATGATTTTCGCCGAGTGAAAATTGGCCGTCACGCACGATATTCCAGCTGTCTTGCGTATCGACAATTTCGAATCGCGCGCGCAAATAGCGAGAGAGTGCGCATGCATATCGCGGAAGTGTACGCGTTCGCTCGCAATTTATTTTAATCTTTTATACTTATCGCGTTCGAGTAAGGAATTCGTATTCGTGGAATACTTTTGAGAATATTCTTTCCATTTCTGTTCCTCTTTTTTCTCCAGTTTAGGAAGAGGAGTATAAGGGATTGAACTTGAGCTTTGACCCATCTTGTTGGACATCAGGGATACGAATGAAGAATATACTCCCAATCCATAGACGTGTCTTCCATGCACGTTTCGTAGAACTTTTTCAGAAGTTTAACGTTATGAAGAGCACAGGTGATATTGTAGGCGCCCTCGTGGTTCGGGTAAACTGTGACAAGCTTGATCTTGTCCAACGGTAGAAACCCATCTCCGTTACATCGTGAACGTTGAATTTGAAACGTTCGAGCCATTTTTTCTTGATGGAGCCCATAACGAGTACCTGACTAGCATCATGCAGACAACACTTCTGATGTCGGTGTAGGGACAGTCACCTGACTTCCAAGAAATACCGTGATAGAACTTCTTGAGCTAAGTATTTTCTCCCTTATACTTATCGGTGAGTCATTTCCAAGGAAAAGGTTCCTTGAATAAAGAGATTAAAGGTAAGGCGTCTTCTTCCAAAGGAACTATTGTCAGTTCTTTCAAAACGAAATCACTACCAAGCTGTTTGAAGCCCTGCATATTAACGATGTATTTCATTTTTACACAAGCGTCTTCACGTCACCACTGACGGGACTATGAACGATACAGTCGTATAGAATGAAACAATACGTGGCTGTTTCAGCTGGAAAATTATCTCTCAATTCACATTCTAAACGCACGTCCACTGGAGCGTTTTTCAGAGATTCGATTTGTTTGGAACAATCGATCACTATCAAAGGTAAGTATTTTATAAAATCTACTTTATTCAAAAGAGGTTCATGATTTTTTTCATAATAAGCACTCTCAAAATTTGCATACATATCATACAGTACGGCATACTGGTTACGATCTATATTTAAATTTAAATTTCCATACGGGTAACATTACGAATTTAAAAAGAGTTTTACATTACTTACGTGGCAATGATCGAACTGACTCACGTTTACCTGCCTTCGAGATTTTCTATTCGTTTGAAAAGCAAGAATAATGAAGCGTGGTTTTTCCAACTGAATTCCCAACTGCGGTAGCTCCATAACCACAGGTCTGTTTTTCTCGAAGTAATTGAATAGAGGAATCTTACGCTTATCGGAGAGAAATATGTATGGCATCAACCACTCTACCTTCGTGAACTCAATTTTAAATTCTTCATAACTATTGTCTGATCCTACTATCTGTATCATGGCATTGATATTTCTCGATCTAGTGAGTATGAGTTCATGTTTAACATTCACTAAAATTTTTCTATAATCTTCGGCAAATCCAAGAATCATGCACAGATGTATAAACAGGTCGAAGTAACCATCATCGTTGGTAAGTTTTTGCGTTTCTTCTACATCGAGCCAGTGAGCGTTCTCGATGACGAATTTTTTACTAGGATTGAGAGGACCCCAACCTTTCATGAGAGTAGTTAACCCTACATTTTTACATTTATCAATTTCAATGGCATTTATCTCATAACTGATTTCTTCGAACATAAGACAGATGGCTTGTTGACTAACATAGAACGTTCAAGTGGAGTGTCATTCGGCTTAACTAGTTTACCACATACATGTATTGAACTTCGTGATGGTAGAAGACATAAATCCTGATATTGAATTGCGATGCGAATTTCATCGCTGTTTCGAAATGATGACGTGGTGTAGGGCTGATGTGCATAAAGTTCGTAATGAGACACTGACTCATCAAACGTTACAGGTGACTGAATGTTTAGAATTTCTTCCATCTTTTGCAGGCAACAGAAAAAAATACAAATTATTTTCTTCCAGTGACGACTCTTAGACCAAGACTTCTCAGGAACTGAATGTTTTATCATGTTAGCGCTCTGCTTACTCGCGGTCGTTTGATGGTCTGTTGATATGTTAACTTCTTTATATAGCCCTTACCAACCTTGCTGTTGTAAACGATCCCCATCACACTTGTTTGATGTGAAGTCTGATTGTGATTACTTCTCCTCGAAAATTAACTAAACGTCCGTCTTGATCCACTATGCGTATTTGTAAGTGATCTACGCTTTTAACTGTAACTGGAAGGTAAATGACCTGCGAGGGTACTTCAATGATCTTATATCCTCGCGGTACTGCTGGAAAGAATTCGTGTATCTTGTTAACCGTAGAGCCATTTACATATGCGCCTGAAGTAATATTACACTCGACTCGCAACGCGTTGATCTTCAGGATATTTACCAGGCAAATCTGAATTATGTATGAAATTAGCTTCTAGAACGCGTTTGGTCAAACCAAGCAGTTGACCAATAGAATCTTGAGAACGGAAATCAATAGGCTGATTACATTTAATGACGCTGTGAAGTGTATTATTGTTTGGCTTTAGACTGAATGAAATACCTTTGGAGGCTGAAGTTTCACGGAGAAAATTGGCTATATCCTCTATCTCGTAACTACCAGTTAGTAAAAAACATTCTTCTTTATGCACGTCAAATTTATTAGTACCTGTATTAATATTTAACATAGAATTGGAGGTTAAAAGTTCAACTAAACCGAGAACATAATTTTTGTTTGGTGAAAGCTCAATAGGTGGAAAATACTGTACTTCGAGAACAGATGAATTACCGGAAAGACTTAACGTTAATGAATTCTCCATGACTATTCAATGTAGAATGATTAAATTATCATTGCGCTCGCCTTTATATAGCCCGACCTAGCTTGTTACATAAAAACTTGAGTCAGAGGTGACCACAGTTGAATGTATTGTAATCTTGATATCTCTCATGATTGTATTTAACTTCATTCAGTCGCAAATATAGTATTAAGTCAATAGGCGGTTGAAGATCTCCTAAGCTGTAAAAGTAAACTACATCTTTATCATCTAAATTTACAACAGCTAATTCACGATCACGAGGCCTGCTAGCAGCTAAGGCATTTCGCATGAAGGCTTCACGATAATATAGGATTTTTAGAATTTTTGCATACTTAATTAGATCGAAATCTGTGAGAGCCCTTTGTGGTAATCTCACTTTGAGGTTCTTTTTTTTTCTTCAACCCGAATTTTTTTTTATTACTGCCTATACGAAGATCTGCACCTATTTTATACGGTTTCAAAAAGAGACCTTTCCCCAAAGCTATTTCTTGCACTTTAATGTTATGTCTCTAATTCTCCTCCAACTGTTTTTTAGCTGTACTCACATAACTGACTGTTTTTGTTATTCCAGCAGCACCGCCAGCTAACGCACCAACATCACTCAAACTAGCAAATATTGGTACGAGAAACGGGAGAAAACCACCTACTTTTGAAGGTACAGGTAAAATCCGTGGAACGATAATTTTACGTTTTCCACCTGCTTTCTTGACAGCAGAATGGGCACCTTTCAAAGCGGAGAGAATCACTTTACGAGCAGAATTACTTTTAACCATAGATTTTGAGGCAGCTTTTATTACTTTATTTAAGCTCATTGATTGCCTTCTCTTCCTCATTGATTGCTTTCTGTTCCTCTTTACACTCATTCCCAATTTTGATTTTGCTTTCATAATATTTGTAATTGTATAGGCAGCAACTTTCTCACCAATACTTGAATCTTTAGCCTTGACCCTCTGCCACGCCTTATCTGCTAAAACTCTGTTTGCGTTGTTTCTAGCCTGATTATTTTCTCGGTTCTGAGAATATAATATGTCGTGCTCTTGACAAGCTCTATCGAATAGGTTGATACCTTTGTCACCTCTAACTAAACGTTTTGCTAACTTAGTATCTGGTCTGCAGTACTGATATCCCGGTAAATGAAGTTCCACTCGAAGACGATTAATAATTTTGTTAATCAAACCGCGACGTCGACGTCGTCGTCTGTATACGATGATCACACCACGAAGGTTCGGTGAAGACTGAATCCAAGAGTATAAAAGCGCTCTATTTATAGCCGAACGATCAATTGCGATCGAGACCTAGTATACGCATGAATTTCAAGGAACAGCCTGTTCAGCTTCCGGTATTGAATTTCGACAATATCGTGGAGCAAGACAAAAAGATAAAGCCGCATGGAGACTTATTTCCAAGCAGCATTAGAGCTGTATTTTGTGAACCGTCAAATTGTGGAAAAACCAATAGTTTGCTTGCACTCATTACACATCCCAATGGTGTTAAATTTGAGAATGTTTATACATATTCAATGTCTTTGAATCAACCAAAATATAAATTTCTTCAGAAACTTATAGAACCGTTAGAGGGCGTGCAGTATTTCCCCTACAGCGAACATGATTAAGTTATAGCTCCAGAAAATGCTCTTCCGAACTCAATCATTATATTCGACAACATAGTTTGTGAAAAACAAATCCATGTTAAAGCATTTTTCTGCATGGGTAGACATAAAAATGTAGACTGTTTCTATTTTTGTCAGTCATATCCTCATATCCCAAAGCATCTCGTCAGGGATAATGTAAATCTTTTGGTAATTTTTCGGCAAGATGACATTAATTTAAAACACTTGTATGAAGATCATGTTAATTCTGATATGACTTATAGACAGTTTGAAGATTTATGTGTTAAATGTTAGAGAGATGAGAAATATGTTTTTCTAGTGATTGACAAGGATAGTTCAACTAATGGAGCAAGATATCGTAAGGACTTCGACTGTTTTGCTATAAATATGGGAGGTACTTAGTCTTTCATTCACGGTCTACAATTAAACGTTGAAGCGTCAACAGAATTCAGTCGAAGAAAGGATATACTTCATGAGCTTGTAAAAGCTCGCAATGCAGTTAAACGTAAATATAATTTGTTGAGGTATGGAAAAGATATTTTTGAGAAAGCAATGGAAGATACTTTCAAACCAATTGTTGATCCTCTTCAGAAACTTGTTGAAACATCGAAAACCCATATTCAATCGGAAAAAGATGTTAGGAATCGGAAAACTAATGATAACCTAGACATTAGCTATATTCCTGATAGTACTCTCGATAACACAGTTGGATTTGACAATGATACTTTAAAAAATAATAAACTTGAAAATATCAAAATAGATAACACATTTGAAACCGCAGGTAGTGAACTCGAAGAAGAAGAAGAAAGCAATTTATTAGATAGTAAATACACACGCATCCTTAGTCAGAAAAATAGCAAGTATCTTGATAAAATTTATGGAGTACGCAAAGAACATGGTCAAGTGATAATCAGCAATACGCTGATACACTTTGATAGTGATTACGTTAGTGTAGAAGATGAGAAGTATCCAAAGACTCGAGGACTTTTGGAATTATTAATCACAACAAATCCTGAGCGGAAGTATCTAAGATCATATGACTTAGAAAACTATCGCAGCATTCTCGAGACAACGAATGCTCACAAAAAGAGATACAGAGGTAATAAATCTATTCGTAAACACAATAGCAAGAAATATTATGAAATTATTGTTCCTCTTTCTTTTAATAAATCTAAAAAGCATAAGATGAGTCCTGAAAAAAAGAGTGGTTTTGGTGTCTTACCTAGATACAAAATTGCGCGAAAAAATTCAACATTTGATTATATATACTGTGATAATTCCATTGAGCTCATAGATCATCTTTGTTTACTAATCGCTGAGAGATCAGCTGGAATCAGACTCACACCAATTAAATCCACTGCATCATAGAAGAGCTTCGCGAGGCTTGGTATATATACTAAGGTGTAATTAGTGCAATGTTCAGTATCAAGATGAGTGTCCACGTATTCGGACGAAATCAAAAAGAAAGAGAGGCCATTAGAGATCATCTAGGTGTAGAATACAAAATCACATCTGATAGACAGTACGATTTTGAAAACAAGAAGTTATGTAATGCAGGGGTTTCAAACGAGCTTCGCGATGCAGTTAATGTGCAATCATTACAACTGATAGTGGGAGAAGAAATAAGAAAAATCGAAAAAATTGCAAGTGGTTTAAGAAATGAGTTAAACAACTTAGATAATATTGTGAATGCAAATCGCGATGAACTAGATGAAAAAATTGTTAGTCTTGAGAAAGCAATGGAGAGTATAAAAGTGATGATACTTCAGTTATCACGGAACAGTAATTCGTTAGATACCAATGAGTCAACATCGAAGTATGGATCATTGAAAGAAAGTAGCAGTAGAAGAGTTGCATAAACCTGCTCGAAGAAACTATCAACGTCGAAAGTTCGATATTCGAGGCGTAGATGAAACTTAGGAAGCTGATTTAGTTGAAATGCAGCCTTATGCTGGAGAAAACAAAGACTACAGAAACATGTACTCACTGTAATAGATGTATTTTCCAAATATGCGTGGGCTGTACCAGTTAAGCGAAAATCCGCAGACTACGTTACAGCAGCGATGAAACTAGTTTTGTCTCACAGTCGAGTAACAAAAAATTTACAGACGGATAGAGGTCAAGAATTTTACAATTCAAGCTTCCAAATTTGATGAAGCAGTATAAGATTAACCTGTACTCCACATACAGCAACTTAAAAGCATCTATTTGTGAGAGATTCAATCGAACGCTGAAAAACAAGATGTGGATGCAATTTAGTTTGCGTGGAAATTTTAAGTGGCTCGACATCTTACCTGATTTGATTACTGCTTATAATAATAGGAAACCCAGAACTATACATATGAAATCAAAAGATGTTACAACAGTCAACGAAGCGCAGGTTCTGACACAATTTTCCAGCAAATCTCAATCTGTAAAAAAGCAAAAATTTAAAGTTAATGATAGAGTACGTATAAGCAGATTAAAGCAAATATTTGAGAAAGGATATATGCCTAATTGGTCGACTGAGATATTTGCAATAGATAAATTATCAAAAACAAATCCTGTTACTTACCATTTAAAAGATTATCAAGATCATCTGGTTTCAGGTTACTTCTATGAACAAGAACTCTTAAAAGTTAAATATTGAGATGTTTATCTCGTAGAAAAGTGATCAAGAAACATGGTAATCAAGTTTACGTAAAGTGGCTTGGTTTCGACAGTTCTCACAATAGTTGGATAAACGGGAATGACATATAATTTGTTTAATAATAATAATTAAATAAAGAGAAAGTGGTGAGAGCCCCGACCAACGCTCTCTACCTATGAGGAACAACCAAACATTTTTCCCCCTCCGTAAACTTTCTCTTTATTTATTTATTTTCTTTTTATTAATTTTATTTTACATGCTTATCAATTCATATTATAAAGTTATCGATTAAATTACAATATTAATAATTTATTTGTACATTTAATTATTAGGAAATTCAAAATTTTGTTCGCTTTGATACAATAAAAATAATTTGTATTTATTGGCCCTCTCGGAAAGTTCATCGAACAAATTCCCATTCTCCTTGGGGGCCCTAGAAACTCGATTGGAAAGGAAGACTTGGAGCTCTCCATCGATGACGACAATGGCCTTCAATCCATACTTAGTGCTCACCTGCTTGATCTCTGTCACTATATACATCAAATCCTTCTCTAGTCCAGATAGATTCTTCTTTGGAAGATAGGTATTTGAGCAGATTCGATTTAAAATGGTAATGTCTATTCTGAAACAGAGAGAGAATATTGGCTATTTTCAAAAAATATTACAAGTGAATAAATAAGATATTTACTTTAAAGTGTTTCGAATTGTTCAAAGTCTAAGTCTCTTGCTGGGAGGCTCTCCGTTCTCAGGCTCGTCGAGCGAACGGATGTGCTGACTACCAGACGCGCGCTCCTTATGCAGGACTCCGTTCACTCGTGATTGGTTTTTCCACCTCCATCTCCTCCATATGTATCAAATTTTCTAGAAGTTCTCTGTCCTCTTTCTCATCCGAAATTCCATAGTGTCCCTAAGGAAGTGTATCCATACTTTTCACGAGGAGATGACGTTTGTCATCATGTAGGCTTAGAGCAACCTTATTCTCTTTCTCGGTTCGAACGATGTGATTCTTGGAACGTATATTATTCTGTTGACAGATCACCGTTGATTCGTTGAAAAGACAGTCTCGAGAGTTTTGGAAAGTAATACTTGTTTTCACAACAGTTGATTTGACTCCCTTGGCTTTCTTTATAGGTTTATCGTTTTGTATGAGGACGCTATACATTTTGCTGCGAAGTCCCACGAATTTGGTCATAATGTTACCATTACATTTATCTTTCAGTAATTCTATGACTTTCTTATTCTTACGAGAAAGTTCGAACTGATTATTTTCAGGATAATCTGAAGTATCAAACTTGTTGATATCCTCCTTCATAATCTCGTACATGTTACCTCCTCGAATTTCATATATCAGACTATCTGTGTCAGTGTAGAGAAATTTGCTATTTTTATCCACTCGTTGTCTCATATATGAATAATGAAAAACAATACAAGCAAAAAATGTTAAAACTAAAATCAAGGACACTGTGATAATAAACTGTATGAACGTAGAAAGTGTTGAGAAAATAGAGAAAAATTTAAAAATAGTCTAAACGAAAACTTTATAATAGAAAAAGAACAAATAAATAAACCTATAATGAAAGTAATAGGAATAGATAAGAATTTCTCAACCAAAGAAGAAGTAGAAATTGACATAAACCAAAGAAATTTCAGCAACATGAATGAAAAGTGCAAAGTGTTACATATTTTCACAAACCAAACATCAAATAGTGCAATAATAGAAGTAACTTCTAGTGTATACAAACATATAAAGGAAAATGGAAGCAAAATTCTAATAAGCTATCAAAATTGCAGAGCCTATGACATTATTAATACAAATCCGTGTAATAAATGTGCTACTTATGGACACGCTGGCAAAAAATGCACAAACAAGGTTATGTGTTTCAAATGTGCAGGACCACATGAAGCAAGCAAATGCAATTGTGACACTTTAAAGTACGCGAACTGTGACTACAGTAATACAAAATATAAAACAAATTATAAGGTAAATCATAGAACAATCGATAGTGATCAATGTGAAGTTTTAAAAAAGAAAATAAAAAGATACATAGAAGCAACAGATTATCCATTACAACCTACTTATCAAAGATACTTTGGTAAAGTAGAAAACACAAAACATACAGATAAAGTAAATGAAGAGGAACCTACAGTACCAACAAACGGGACAATTTCAACACCGATGATAAGTACACAAATGTAAGAAGCAGAAATGGATGAAACAGAGAAAATTATAAACAATGAAATAATAGTTGATACAGTAAGTACACTAAACAAACTTCTGAATATTGAAAAAGAACTCATTGTATGCATAAATATAAGAAGTATGAACCACAACTATAATAAATTACTAATATTCTTAAAGAGCCTTACAGTAAAACCATGTATTCTAATTTGCACTGAAACTTGGAATATGGATCATCATGACTACTTCAATATAAATCGATACAAAATATTTTACAATAATAGCAGAATAAATCAGAATGATGGGGTCGTTATGTACATAGACAACAAATTAATTGAAACAACTGAGGTAACTGAAATAAACAAACTTAAAATAATAAATTCTACAATAATAATGGACAATAACAAGCAAATACTAATATCAGCATTATACAGATGGCATAGCTTGAAGAAAACAGAATTTATAATATATTTCAAAGAACTGTTGAGAATGAACAAAAAATTAAAAAATAACCTAATAATCGGTGACTTTAACATTGATATAAACAGTAATGAAATAATAGACCAAGAGTTTTTACAGATCCTATTAGAAAATGGATATCACCCAGGATTCAATCAAATAACTAGACCAGCAAACAGTGACATTGGTAAAGGTACTTACATAGACCATATTTACTTAAAACTTGATAAAATTGCACACAAAAGTTATAAGATGACAATACCTTTTAATGATCACTACCCGATATTAATGTCTATAAAGAAGATAAAAGAAATTATAACAAAACCAATTACAAAACAATAAATTATGACAAATTAAAAAGTATAAGTAAAAACATAAACTGGAGAGATATCTCCCTAACCCTAGACCCAAACAATGCTCTAGATCAGCTAATACTCACAATTAAAAAATACATCAATGAATCTGATGCATCTAATAACAATAAAAAAATAAAATCTACAGCCTGAAAATGCTGGATAACCAAAGCCATAATTGCATCATGTGAAACGAAAGAAAAATTACATAATATATGGAAAAAGGATATGATTGACAATATAGCCAATGAAAATAGCATTAAATTACTGCAAAAACCAGTAACAAAAGAACCAGGAAACAAAACAACTAAAAACAACATCCGTATAACATATGGTGATATTAACTACTTAGGATCCAACAAAGTAATTTTTTATTTTGATAGAGAAATCAGAGGCAAATAAACTTTTACAAATTCCATGTACCCACTAGATACACAACCAAATCACAAGGATATAGTAGTAATAGATGAAATAGTCTTCACATCAAACTGTAAATGCGATTCTAGCAACCAACACAAGGACATGTTCCCTCATTATAGGATCCCTTGTGCAGTTGGGCTCACATGCCCAGCTCGGTTCAACAAGCATGAAAGGATAATGTATGTAAGAAACAAGAATGCAACAGCAGAAACACCTACAACTGCGAGATCTATGCTAATAAGAAATTGGTGAGAGTGGTAGTGACATAATTTTATTCTTAGTTGAAATTTGTTTCTCCCTGTAACCAAGTTACAGAAAAGTAAACAAATACGTTCTAAATGAAATGTATTAGATTGTAAGTTTAGTTTGTAAGTTTATTATGTATACCAGACCAACGTACAGGAAGTTACTTCCTCTGCTGGACTACTTTTGTAATGTAATTTTATAATTACTCTGGTTTAAATAAATAAATGAGAGTCTTAGAGATATCGAGAACGCTAAGACCGACATAGATCGGCTTCCTGATTGTAACTTTTCTGCATCACATATTCCGCAGCAAATTCAGCATTCACTTTGAGCGCGTTATACTCCTTGAGGGACCATTCAATCTTTGACTTGAAAACAGCTTGAGCATCCTTCATGAATGAGACGATATCCAAATGCCCCAGATTTGTTAACACGCCTGATTTTATTCTTCTCTCAAACGCCGAAAACACATCATTCCATTTTACACTAGTTTCACTCACTGTTGATGGATTTTGTTCTAATTCACTACTTGTCTTAAGAAAATCTTGCAACTTATTTTGAATATATAGCAAGTGAGTCACAAAAGTTTGAATCTTCTTCTTCTAAGCTCTAGTGAGCGTTCCTGAAGATATTATCTTCTATAGCTCTTCAATAAGGCCGACACACATATCAAACCACAGCTATAGATCACTAGGAATCGCAATACCATTCTTGGCATACTTTAAAGATTTCCATAAACACTTTATATTCTCACCGAAAACGTTTAGTTGTGCCATCCTTCCTGGTTAAATTTCAGCTTGACGTGATGTAGCTCCACGATGACTCGTAACTTCAAATGATGGTTAGCTGAAACGATGAGCTTCTTAGATACTGATCTCTCAATAGTAGGTTATTCTCACTCGAAGGAATGGTCGGCTCGCTAGAATGATCAATCCTGCGACCGCAGCTTCCTTATATCCTCATTCTGGTGATGGTGGGTGAGACGGTGGCGGTGGGACGAGGTGATGGTATTCCGAGAAGTTTTAGCTATAAAAGAGAGAGGCTTCTGGAAGGGAGAAATCTCACCTATAGAGTGCTCCTCCTTGAGTCCTCCGGCTTAATCGTCAGCAGCAACAACTCCTCGCGGAAGTTTAATCGTCGGCCAGCAGAAACTCCTCGAGTAGACCTGCTGCTTGAGTATGAGTAGAGAGAGAAAACCTGTAGCAACTCCCCCGATGGACGGCTCTCTGCAGATCTTCTTGGTGTTTAATCGAATGTGTGAGTGAGGCTAAGCGGACACAGCAACTCCTCTTACAGGTTTGAGCGAGCTCGAGAATTTTAGGAGAGGGGGAGAGAAGCTTCCAGAGCTGCAATGACGGTGGTAAATCAAGGAGTGGGGGAAACAGCCTCGGCTATAAGAAGCGGCGCAGCAGAGACAGCAGCACATACGACCGCTCCGTTGTTAGCCAACAGCAGCAAATCCTGAATACCTCAGCCTACATCTTTTTGAAAAATGTTCACAAAGATGTTTTAAGGCGATATATGTTGATATTAGTTGATTTTGAGAATTTTTTGTTCGTGTGTGTGTGTGTGTGTGTGTGTGTGTGTGTGTGTGTGTGTGTGTGTGTGTGTGTGTGTGTGTGTGTGTGTGTGTGTGTGTGTGTGTGTGTGCGCGCGCGTGCGTGCGTGCGTGCGTGCGTGTGCGTGCGTGCGTGCGTGCGTGTTTGTGTGTGCGTGCGTGCGTATTTGTGTGTGCGTGCGTGAGTGCGTGAGTGCGTCCGTGCGTGTGCGCGCGTGTGTGTGTGCGTGTGTAAACTCTATATCTCGGAAACGAATCGACGGATTTTCGTCGGAGAAAGAATATTCTTTTCCTACTATCGTGCGCAAAGGTCGAGTTTGCGCACGCACATGCGTTCGCAAAATGCCTCATTCCCACACGCTCAGCCAACGTGCGCAAATGACAACTACGCTTGCGCCAGCTATGTGATGAATGTACTAACTAGTTGCACACGTGCGAGTAGAGCATCACCACCGCTACTCAAACGCTGGTTTGTTTACATTTCACTGCCTCGAGAGACTTTACAAAACACGCACGCGTTCAGTATTTTCAAATCGTGTTTCACATTCAGTCGCTTTGTATTCACTTTGTGAAATAGTTACTTGATTAAGTAAAAAGTGACAAAAATGGATTCCGAATGCAGTGATTCAGACAATGAAAGTGATTTTATACCACCTGAAATGATTGCAGCAGCAAAAGAAATTAACTTAAAATCATTACCAGATATTTCCAAAATGAAATATACAAAAGTGTATAATTTTAAGAAATGGCGAAGCACAAAGGAAACAAGATCATTTGCTGAATGTATACTATTGGTGTACTTCAATGAAATATCTACTAAGTACGCTGCATCTACACTGTGGTCTAAATATTCGATGTTAAAGACCACAATAAAAACGTTCGACATCGTACATATTAGTAAATATGCACAATTAATAGGTTTCTTGAAAAAACAAAGCTTCGGATATATTCCAAAAAAATCACGTGTTTTCACGACATCGGATGTATCAAAATTTCTTAACGAAGCACCAGATGAATTATATCTTGTTGTGAAGGTATGTATACGTAGTTAAATATTTATTTATGCCATTCTAATCTCAATATCACAACTTTGGTATGATTTTTCGCCGCTCGTGGCATAAAATACTGTTCGAAACTAGTGCGTAAGTCGATTATTTAGCTCATGTGACATTTTGCACGAGCGGAGTGACTTCCCCACCTGGCGAAATGTACTATTTTAACACTAGTCGTTAATTTTAAAAATCATCTAAATATGAATTTTTTTAAATATTTTTTTACAGATAGTACTAGTTATAGGAATTTCCGGCGCTTGTCGAAGAGATGAATTGACAAATCTTTGTATGGACGACGTAAAAGATCAGAATTCGTTTTTTCATATAACATTAACAAAAACGAAAACAAAAATGGTAAGGGCATTCACAGTAATAGGTGAATTTTATAATATAGTAAAAAAGTATTTAGAAGAAAAGAAAACTATAAATTAGACGAACAGATTTTTCGTAACGTACAGAAAAGGCAAATGTATTGGCGAACCTCTTGGTATTAATACAATTGGAAGTATACCACATGAGATTGCCAAATACCTATAATTAGAAGATCCGCAATTATATACAGGTCACACATTTCAGCAATCCTCGGCCACAATGCTTGTCGACACTCGAGCAGATATCACTATTTTCAAAAAACATGGTGGATGGAATTGCTCAATTGCAAACAAAAATGCAATCGCAAATCGTATTACGAATGCAGTACCTACAGTACCTTCAACGTCAACGGGTTTAAATCGGGCGACAAATGCAGTACGTTCAACGTCAACAACTTCAAAACATGCAAAATTTGAAGAAATGGAAGAAGAAGGAATAGAAGAGGAGATAAAGTATAGTTTTGATGATACGCACTATGCGAATGCGTCAGAAAATAATCCCGTTTTGAGTGACGTCTGTACATCAACAATTTTTGCTGAAACTCCCGGTGTATTGACTGAAAATGATAAAAATTTGTTGAACATCAATAAAAGTGAAGTACGTGAAAATGAGACTCTTGCAATGAATTTTAAAAATGAAAAAGTGGACGTAACCTCAAAGAAGACGAAAACACCGAAGAGCCAGTAACAAATAAAAAAATAATTATTAATGAACTAGATATGCTAAAAAATCCACCGTTTGAATTTAATAACTCTAATGTCATAATCAACATAAATATTAATAATAAATAAATGTTATGTTATACTGTGTCTTAGATGGTTTTAAATAAATGTTTTGTTCCAACTAATTGAACATATAATTGTTGTTTCATTTATTTTTTGATACTCGTGCGCAAAGCTCGATTTTGCACACGCTTGGCAAAAAATGTGTACTCAAAATCTAGATTTCCACACGTCGTACCGAAAAATACTGTACGCTACATGTTCGGGAAAGAGATTCTTGTCTCGTGTGCCTTTCCACCCTCGCTTCGCTCGGGTCTAAACGTCACGCCAGACGAAAATCTACTTTCCCGTACTGGTAGTGTAATGTACTATTCTTCTGCTCGCCTGAGTCCTACCACTTTCTTTTGTGTGTATATGTATATATAACCACAAATAATTACTAAAAGTGTCGAACCTCGCACAATTAGTAGAAAAAATAGTATACGATACTCGTGCGCTACGTAAGTGTACCCACACTCGCTATTTTGTCGCCCTCGCTCCGCTCGGGCGACAAACACCGCTCGTGCGGGGCTCACCTGCTTTGCGCACTCGTATCATAATGTACTATTTTGACTCGCGAAAAAACTCGGTACGCTAATGGATTTGAGTTTTTATTGATTTTCTTTTTATATACAAAAAAGCGATTTTGAAATATTAGTTTTTTTGATTTTTCTATATCTTACAGCCATTCCTATATAATATATCGAACTTTTCTTGAAAGGTATTTAAATTACATTTATTTTCTTTTTTTAATATTTAAATTATCTTCACTCTGTCATTTGTTATTAAGGAAAACGTCTTTATATTTCATAAATTAATTTCTCAAAAAATATTTTCTTCATCCACTTGAAATTTGAACCACTTATTAAACTCATTGAAAACTATATTTCGTTAAAATTTTAAGACATTATCTTCATTTGTCTTTCAGAAAAAAAAGTTTTTTAAAAAGTAGAGTGCGTTGTCGGACGATAACAAGAGTAAAAATTACCCAATCGTCTTGAAATTTGGAACAGATGTAGCCTTTATATGTCGTCAAATCCTGTTCGTTGCCCAAAAAATCGGTCCATTACGAAAAAAGATAATTGAGGTTAAAACTTTTTTTTTAATTAACTATTTATTGTAATAAATAATTGTAATAATTGGTTAAAATTTCAAATTGATCAAATATTATCTGAGATATCAGTATTAAAAAACATGAAAAAAAATTTTTAATCTCAATACCACAAAGATGGCGTCGGAAGGCGGGCTGCCTTCCGAAGAGCCTCCTGATAAAAATCTAGAATTAGTGTATAAATGCCACCCAAAAAGGAAAGTGTCACTTGTAGTTTGCATAGTGTGCGAAAACGTGTACCATAAAAGTGATTATGAAAAGTGTAAAGACAAAAAATATATAAGTAATCTATTAGTGATATGTCCAGACCACGTGGAGCTTAATATAACCTTAAACAATCAAGAAACTAAACTCTGTGAAGCAGCTAAAATATTAATTGCGCAAATTAAAAGTGAAAAGAAGGAACAAATAAAACATAAAATATTAAATGAAATATCTATTATCTCTGATAGTGTACATAAATCAGTAGATAAGGAAAAACTACTAAACATTACGATGCCAACTGAAAATGCTGAACTGGAAAATCAACATCAAATTGAAATTCAACTACTAAGACAATTAAATCAAGAACTAATGGAAAAAGCGACATATGAAGCAATTAATAAAAAAGGATAAAAATGACCAGGAGATGGAAATAAAGCAACATAACCAAAAAACATATACAGAAGTAGCAACTAACAAACTAGCAATTAAAAACAAAAGAATACCGAAAATAATTGTGAAAAATCTTAAAAAGGACATTAAAAATCCACATGACTTTAAGAAAAAGGTATGTGACGTTTTAATAAAAGAAAAAGATATACAGATGAAACAACTAAAAGTAGTGAACGACAATGAAATTGAGACTAAAGTATAAATGAAAAAAGTGCTAATTGAATTACTCTAAAAAAAACTATCTAACAATTATACTAATATGAATATAGAAGAGCTGGAAGAGGACTTAAATAAAAGAAATTTTATTGGATATCAAGATAAGTGTAAGATACTAAATATAGACAATAATAAGATTACAAACAAGACAACCATAATAATTGAAGTTCCAAGAGTGCTATATAAATATATTAGTGACAATCAAAATAGAATCTTCATTGGATATCAAAGCTGTAAGGTATGAGATTTAATAAACATCAAGCCCTGCTTAAACTGTGGATGATTTGAACATAACACATTGAAATGCAAAAACACTCTATGCTGCTTAAAATGTGCAGGCCCGCATAAGACTTTGCAATGTGATAATAACCCATCCAACATTACATGGTCAATTGTTTTTACAGCAACACGAAATATAACACAAATTTCGAGGTTAAACATATGGCCAATGACACAGAGAAATGCACAATATTTAAGAATAAGCTCAATAGATATATAGATATGACTGATTATCCGATAAGACCTACTATACCAAGATACTTAGGTAAAGTAGGAAACAGCAATCAAGCCACTATGATGACCAGCTCGACTAGCGTAACTATGCTGACTTCGCCGTCTAGAGACAACTGGACTAGCGCAACTTTGCTGACATCGCCGTTTAGAGCCAACACTGCATCTCTAACACATACGACACCAAGGAAACAGCAAACTACATAATGGAGCAACACGTCGATCTCATTGAAGAATTGAAGAAAGAAGTAATACAAGAAGAAACGTCATTTCTTGATCTTAAAACTCTCAATAAATGTTGAGAATATACATATTATATTGTGCGATGCCAATGTAGGCAATATAGCGCGAGCGACCCACGTTTGTAAACATGTGCGTTCCCCACCCTATAACGTGTGAGAGTCGACGGGCGAGCGCGATGCTCCTGCTAACTTGTTGTTAGACCGAGAATGACCCGCGCCGAGTAAGGTTCTATTGTAACTTAGCTTAAGTCTCTTAATAAACTCTTTTATTCTATCTAAGTAGTGTGTCATTATTTAACATGGTAGCAGGTCAGTGGTTCTTTCTTAGCTCTCTATCTTAACCTTCGGGAAAAGATAGAGGGCTTATATCAAGACGCCTGACAAAAGGGAAGAAAAAGACTCCGAGCACGAAGGAACGCTCAAGTCGAAGGAAGAAGCCACAACACCGAAGGTCAAGCAAGAAGAAGAAGATTCCGAACACGAAGGAACGTTCGAGAACAAAGAAGATGAAATGGATAGAAAGGATGTTTCGATACCGGTGTTTGATGGAGGAAACTACAGTATGTGGAAAAGGAGGATCCAAATGTTCATGAAGCTCAAAAAATGTGAAATTGTGATAGAAAGAGAAAAGAGTGAAACAGACAAAGTAGAAGAATGGAATCAGAATGATTTGAAAGCAATAAATATAATTTATAGTGCCATATCAGATAAACAATTAGAATTTGTTTGTGAAGAAGAAACAGCATACAAAATTATGAAGAAGCTAGACAGTATGTATTTAAAAGAATCAACGGCGTTACAAATAGTCTGCAGGAATAGACTGGAGAAATTAAGATTAGGAAATTATAGTGATTGAGAGACATTTTTCAGTGATTTTGAAAAAGCAGTAAACGAGTTAAGAGGCGCGGGTGCTAAAATAAGCGAAAAAGAAAAATTGAATTATATGCTTAACACGTTACCAGAATCATACAGTTATATAGGTGATTTGGTTGATACATTGAAAGAAGAAGAACAAACGGCTGATTACATAAGGAACAAAATTAAGCTAGCTGAAATGAAGAATCGAAAAGAGCATAACGAGAGAAGTACGAATGCATTTACTGCAAGAAAGGGAAACTGCTATAAGTGCGGAAAACCTGGTCATTTCGCACGAGATTGCCAAGATGGAGGACAAGCAGGTAGCAACGGCAGCTCATGGAGAGGATCGTTACGTGGTCGCAGCCGAGGCACAGCCGGAAGGGGCCATTACGGCAGAGGACGCGGAAAATTCCATGGACAACAAGGAGCAAGTACGAGCGAACAGAGCGGCGAAGGTACGAGCGCATGGATAGCGACGACACACGCTGCGTACACCAACGAAACAAACAGGTCAAGTATTAGCGAAATTGATTGGATACTCGACAGCGGGTGTTCCGATCATATAATAAATAACGAAAATTATTTTGAGAATTGTATTGAACTTAAAGAACCGGTAAATATTTATGTAGGAGATAATAGGCCGATAAAGGCAACGAGTATTGGTACGGTAGTAAGTTACTTTAACGTATCTGGCAAAAATAACGAAGTAAAAATGAGTAGTGTATTCTACGCGAAAGAAATGAAAGCAAATTTGATTAGTTATGGAAAATTAACTGAGAATAACAATACTATTATTTCAAAAAGAAATTTTACAAAAATTATTGATCGGAATAATAAACTTACAGCAATAGCTATAAGAGAAAACGGACTTTACAAAATGAAAAGTAAATTGAAATACAAGGTCGCATGTGTAAATAGTTCCGAACGAAATAATAACATGAGTCAAAAGGAAAGATGGCACAGAGTGTTAGGTCACGTAAATTTTAGATATTTGAATACGATATGTAAACAACAGTTATTAACGGGTATTCCAAACGAACTGGAATCTGAATTTATGAAATGTAAAGCTTGTATTGAAAAAAAGATGCATAACTTGCCATTTAGTAATAATAGAGCAAAGGCGAAAGATATATTAGAAATTATACATACGGATGTATGCGGTCCCTTTAAGACAACAGGGTTTAACGGAGAAAAATATTTTGCTTCCTTTATTGACGATTATAGTAAAATAGCTAAAGATTATTGCATAAAGGCTAAAGATGAAGTTTTTGATTGCTTAGTTCAATTTATAAATGAAACTGAAAATTTAACTGGAAAGAGAGTCAAAATATTGAGGTGTGATAACGGGAAAGAGTATTTAAACAATCGGTTTTATAAATTGGCCAAAGAAAAGGGTATTATTATGAATAATTGTCCAGCGTATGTACACGAATTAAACGGCACTGCTGAAAGATTTAATAGATCGATAATGAACGTGGCGCGATGTTTATTAGCAGAGGCAAAAGTACACAAATGTTACTGGCCAGAAATAATATGTGCCGCGACGTATTTGAAAAATCGTACGCTAGCAAATACGATAGAAAGAAAGACTCCTTACGAAATATTTTTTAAGAGAAAACCAAATGTAGAAAATTTAAGATTATATGGTAGTAAAGTTTTTGTGAGAAAACCAGAACAAAAACGATTCTCTAAGTGGGATACGAAAGCAGAAATGGGGATTCTATTAGGTTATAGTGATGTAGGCTATAGAGTACTTATAAATAATAAAATAATTGTTGCAAGGCATGTGGATATCATAGAAAGAGATGTTAAATGCATTGGTATTGATTATAAAGATAATATTGATAACGATGATAGTACAGAAAGTGATGCAAGTACAAACGATGATTTATCGGATAATGTCTTTGAAAACGCGAATGAATTCGAAGAGCAACAAGGTAAAGTAAAAGAAAAGAATAATTTATTGTTACATCAACCTTCGGGGAAATGTAACGATGCAGAAAACACAACATTGAAAGTTCCGCGAAAATCTATGCGTGATAGGAAAAGTCCCGTAAGATACCCAGAAAAGGAAAGTTATAATATATATGTAAGATATTGTAGAGTAGATACGCCTTGTACATTTGAGGAGGCGATAAATAGTAAAGAGAGTAAAAATTGGCAAGAAGCCATGAATAAAGAAATCGAATGCATAAATAAAAATAAAACGTGGAAATTAGTTGATAGAGTAGAAAATAAAAAAGTTCTAGATGTCAAATGGGTTTATACGAAAAAGTCAGATAATAGATATAAGGCTAGATTAGTTGTAAGAGGTTTTCAGCAAACTGATGTAATTGATGACATATATTCTCCTGTAGCGAAAAATCAAACACTAAAAATCTTATTTTCATTTTGTTGTCAATATGGGCTCAGAATAGAACAAATGGATGTAGAAACTGCATTCTTAAATGGGAAAGTAACTACAGAAGTATATGTGAGTCAACCCAAAGGATATGAAAATGGCACAAATAAAGTTTATAAATTGTTAAAAGCGCTTTATGGATTGAGAGAAAGTCCAAGAGACTGGTATGAGTGTTTGGATGAATACTTAACTGATTTAGGCTTTGAGAGAAGCAATATAGATTTATGCTTGTATGTTAATAAAGAAGGAGAGGACATTATTTATATTCTTATATATGTTGATGATTTATTAATATGTAGTAAAAACAAGGAATTAATACGCAATGTAAAAAGATTATTATCTAAGAGATTCAAGATGAAAGATTTAGGAGAAATAAAAGAATATCTTGGGATTAACATTAATTATGATTATAAAAATGGTAAAATGGATTTAAGTCAAGAAAAATATATAGAAACTTTAGCAACTAAATTTCAAATAAAAGACAGTAAATTACATAATATTCCAATGGAAACTAATTTAAAAATTGAAAGATCTGATGAATGTGAACTAAATATAAAATATAGAAATATAATTGGTGCTTTATTATATATAAGTTCTGGTACTCGACCAGATATTAGTTATAGCGTTAATTATTTAAACAGGTTTCAAAACTGCTATACAGAAACACACTGGAAATATGCGCTGCGAATATTAAAGTATTTGTATGGAACGAAAAAATTAAGTTTAAAATATAAAAGAAATGAAAATTGCGACTTAATTGATTGTTATGTAGACGCGGATTGGGCTGGCGATAATATTGATAGAAAGTCCACATCTGGTTATGTGATTAGAGTTTTTGGTAATATGATTGAATGGAAATCGCGAAAACAAAAATGTGTGACAAAAGCGTCGACTTATGCAGAGTATGTAGCTTTATCAGAAGCTGTGAGTGAACTTAAGTTTATAAGAGAGTTGATAAATATTTTTGATGTAAAAATAAATAATCCAATTAAAATTTATGAGGATAATACAGGCGCGATTAATATAGCAAAATGTGGTAATTTTACAAAGAATTCAAAGCATGTTGAAATACATTATCATTTTGTGCCTGAGAGTGTGAAAGAAAAAGAAATTGAAATTGTAAAAGTCGATTCAAATGAAAATATTGCGGATATGTTTACAAAGGCGCTATGCAAAGATAAGTTTATTAAATATAGAAATTTGTTAAATGTAAAATGAGATATGTAAAAGTGTACAATATAAATGTAAGGAGGCGTGTTGAGAATATACATATTATATTGTGCGATGCCAATGTAGGCAATATAGCGCGAGCGACCCACGTTGGTAAACATGTGCGTCCCCCACCCTATAACGTGTGAGAGTCGACGGGCGAGCGCGATGCTCCTGCTAACTTGTTGTTAGACCGAGAATGACCCGCGCCGAGTAAGGTTCTATTGTAACTTAGCTTAAGTCTCTTAATAAACTCTTTTATTCTATCTAAGTAGTGTGTCATTATTTAACAATAAAAATATAAATAAAAAAGATAGTTTGATATTACAGGTCAATATTCTAATATTATAGAAGTCTAAATCACAATTATATGAAATTGAATATTCTTATTAAGAGCTTGAAGATCAAACCGTATATAATTGTATGTACAGAAACATGGAATTTACCCAATTCTCACTTTTTTGCAATACAGGGATATAAATTTACTAGAATAACGGTAACTTAAGGGGACAAGCCATGGTTGAACCTGAAAAAAAAGCTATTGTATTAATTCTTTAATAACAAAGCCAATATATAATTTTAAGAGTTCAAACTTTTTTTTATTATTAAGTTATACAATTACCTATAATTTAAGACTACATCATCCAGGTGTTTAAGATTTTGGTCTTGCAGTCCATTAGATTAAGAAACCCTTCTGAATTAGAAACTGGCATGTCATTGCCGCAGGAAATTTTTTGAACAAAGCAAGGCAGGGGTCTGATTACTTAGGAGTACCTTTGTAGTTATACCAGTTATAGAAAATGTGAGCTACTTTTTTTTTAAAAAATTTTTAAAATTGTTTTTTAATGAAAAATCTAATTTTTTTATGTTTTTTTTATTAAACTTTCAATATTTTTTGTAATTTTATTTTATAATTTTTTTTCTAAAGCCTTTTTCAAAAAAGTACCTCACATTTTCTATAACCAACACAATTCTAAAGATACTCCTAAATTTCCAAACCTCTAGCTTGCTTTATTTTAAAGAAATCCTGCGGCAAAGTCCCTGTAAATACAAAAAACAAGTTATTCAGAAATTCAATTCAAAGTTTTGGTTTTCTATAACTTTATATAAGTTTCAAAACTACTTACCAAAAATTTTTTTTTCATTCTGTATGATATACTTTAGTGGAAAAATGAAACAGATCCAATTAGATGAAAGTAGTCTTGGCTAAATCATTTTAACTGTTGAATACACCTATAAAAAAGAATTCCATTAATTCAACAATATTTTTAAATTTTTTAGATTAATACATAAATGTTGTACTTATTTTTTTTTTCTTACTAGGCTGAAAACATTGTTAGTCATAAATGTTATTGACAGTAAAAATAACCTCAAAATAAATTAATCCTTTTATGAGAGTCAATAACACACCTGTAAAAAAAAAAAAAAAATTAATAAATATTATATTAGCTATTATCGCATAAAAATAACTTTTTACCTACTCTAGTAAGAACCTGGTGCATATGACTCTTCAGGTAAATTCAATTGCAGTCTCCTTCGTTTTCTCCTATTTTCTAAAGTGTTTTCTTCGGCATTCCTCTCAGCATGAAATAATCTGCTGTCATTGCTTTTCTGTGCCCACTCAATTGTAGCTACTCCAGGTTTCACATCAAAGGCTTCCATAATATTCAGAAAACCAACTCTTCCATCGTTGAAGCAAGTGACAGCAATACAAGCACCTGCTGTGAGCACATGTACACGACTGAAGGAGGTCTTGGTTACAATCTTCCAAACTGAATTATTAAAACTCTCATTACTATTTTGGGTGTAACCGCCTAAACATCGGTGAAGCAGCTCCTATTCAGAGAGATCTTTGTAAATTGGTTTCAACTGCTCCATAATCACTGCAGGAATACTGTCTTTATGATGAAAATCTTTTTTTTGAGCCTTCGCTTTTTGCCACTTGCACCAACTGCTCTGTCCTGGTGGGCATAAATGATGTTGAGGATTCTGGTCTGTGGAAATCTTGTGGTAGTACGTAGCTCATATAGCATTCAGCATTTTTTCTACAGAGTCCGTGTTGTTTCTGATGGCATTACCATAATATGTGGTGAGCTGATCAATTACTTTTGCTGTTAATCGTCCTTGGCCTCCAATGGTTTTTCCATCGTTTAATAACTTTTTTCCAAAATTTTTCTTTAAATTCCTGAGTCTGGTTCCCATTAGTTTCTGGATGTGTCCCACACACTCTTTCTTCTCAATTTTATTTGGAAAAGGCGGACATCAAACGAACCAATGAATAAGCGAATATTATTTTTTATTAGCCGACGTTTCGGGAGCGTTAGATATACTCCCCTCTTCAGGGCTACAAGATATGTAAAAATGGTAAATGTACAACGTCATGATATTTTTTTAAATAAGAAAAACAAGTCGGAGAATTCCATAAAATTTTTTACCATAAACAATTATTCAGTCATTATTAAAACATTCGGTCCTGCCGCACATACATCCACGAGAACTACACCAAACTTTGAGGAAAACGTTAAGAAAATTCAAAATTTAAAAATAATATTGTATTGAATTAAGAATAAAATAGATATCAAACTGTAACTTACTACCAACTTATGCGTAATTCTCTCATGATTACTATCGGATAAGGCGAGTGCCATCTCCGATAAATAAACTAACAATGAGAGGCATATGTGACTTGTTAAACGGGGGAACAATAGGCGATTTGGAAAAACTGTTGGGGATCAAGGGTAGGGAGGCAAGAGCTGGAAGTGGGAGAAACGGCACACGGAGCTGTTCGAGTGATATAGGGAAAAAACACCCTAAATTTGTACAAGACGATCAACTTTATAAAAGAAGACTTTGGCTTGGATGCCAAAACAACTTGTGTGAAACTCACCAAACTACTAAAGAAACATAAAAAATTCGAATGTGAACTTAAATTCCTAGTTAAATGCAGAAGCTATGACATATTTCCTAAGCACATTGAGAGCATGTGTAAGTACTTTAAAAACATTTCCTTCAACAGTAAATTTGCGAGTGCTAAGACTAACCATCTGTCGAGGTATGTTCGGAAAAAGATTTTGAATATCGAAATCTCTGACCTTAACATTCATCTGCAGTTTTTGCTTACACAAATCAACGCGTCCATAATTAACTTCACAAATGCAACTTCTGAAACATATGCTAAAAAATTCTTACAATTTTACAATAATACCTTGGATATCATTAGTGATAAAGTTTCACATATCCACATTAATAAATTTAATAGTCTGTTAAAAGCTTCTGACAAAAGTGTAACTGTTGGATCAGATTTTCGAAATTCAGAATCTAACGTTAGTTTGACTACCCTAAACAATAACATTACAAACACCAAGGATAGATGGTTGGTCAATCTCTCACACACACAGTTACCGAGTTTTGCAATTGAGACGCTCAACCTTGGCGACAAATTCAATTTCACTTTGGATTTAGATAGACGCTCTATGTTCGAGTATGTTAAGGCAGTAGAAAGCAATTTGAGAAATCTTGAGAACAATAAAGAAGAAATCAAGGATAACTTGCTTTCTACTTTTAATAACTTTATCAAAGGTAGTAAACGCTTACATCTTAGTCACAGTGATAGAATAATCAAAGACAATTTCATTAAAACCAAACGTTTTTTAAAAAATAATCCCAGTATTTTCGTCACGAAAGCGGACAAGGGTAATGTTACAGTAGTGATGGAAAAAGATGCCTACATAGAGAAAGTGGAATCGGCGCTATCTGACACAAATTTTTATTGCAAAATTAATAGATCCCCTCTAAATTCACTACAGAAAAATATCAAAACTCTAATTAAAGACTGGAAAAACAAAGGTGTTTTAGATACAGACGAATGTTTCTCACACGTGTTACGGGCAGATATTAACGTCACTAATCTTGCTAGAGCTTACGCCTTAGTAATAAGAATCCACTAAGAATCATTGTGTCAGCCGTAGGTAGTCCTACTTATGCCTTAGATAAAAGCCTCTTCCTTCTGTTTAATAAATATTTTCCACGCCCGAAATCCTCAATTAAAAACAGCTTTGAATTAAAAGAAATAACCGGCAATTTAAAAATTACAGATGAGTATGAGTTAGTTTCTTTTGACGTAGTGTCTTTGTTTACCAACATCCCAGCTGATCTTGTTTTACAAGCTGTCGCCAAAAAATGGATATACTTGAACAATAAGATCAACCTCTCTAAATTAGAATTTATGCATGGTATAAAACTTCTTTTGGATTCAACATATTTACAGTTCAATAATAGAATTTATAAACAAATCATGGGTACCCCTATGGGTTTTTGCACTAGCCCTTGGTTTGCTGACATTACTCTTGAGTCACTTGAAACTACTTGTCTTAATAGTTATAATAATGAGTTATTGCTGTATAGAAGATATGTGGACGATTGCATTCTTATTCCTAAAAAAGCCAAAACGGAAGAGATTCTTTCTTCCTTTAATGGATATAATGGTTACCTCCAATTCACCATCGAACGCGAACATAACAACAGCATCTGTTTTCTGGACATAGAATTAATAAGATCACGCGACAATAGAATCGTCACCAACTGGTATAGAAAAAACACAGCATCCGGACGCTACATTAATTATTTTTCCCACCACCCCCACTCTCAAAAAATAGCCATTATCTACAACCTTGTTGACAAGTCCATAAAACTCTCCGACCCACAATTCCACCGTAGTAATCTCGACCTTTCTTTTCACTATCTTCTATGCAATAACTATCCACGCGAAATAATAAACAAATACTTCGGGATTAGACTCGAATACATCCGTAACAGTCATAATAATAACACTATCACTAATAGAATCTCACGCGCTACTTTGTTAAAGCCAAAAATACTTTTACCGTTTATTAAACATCTGACTCCTAAAATTAATCATATCCTTTTCCAAAATAATATTATCCCAATCAATAGTACCATTAATAAATTCAACTGCATAATAACCTTAGGAAAGGACCACCTCCGTAAGCTTGACACCAGTGGTATTGTTTATAAAATAGATTGCCATAACTGCTCTTCAACTTATATTGGAATGAGCAAAAGAAAAATGAATTTACGTATTAATGAACACAATAGAGACGTAAAAATTGCGTTAATACTTCTGCCTTAGCCATGCATGTGTCAGAAACAGGACACAATATAGACTTCGAAAAAGCCAAAATCCTTGACAAAGAATCTAACTTTTTTAGACGCTCTTTTTCGGAAATGCTTAACATCTACTATCACAGCAATACTCTTAACCGCATAGAAGACACCCAATTTCTAAAAAAATCATATAAAGACACTGTGAAATTAATCAGACTGCATTGCAATTCTTAGCTCGGTGCTGTGTGCCGGTGCATTCGCCTTTCCATACTCCTTTTCCCCATTCTATACGTCCATGAGCCTGCCGAATGATTGGGAGAGCACGTGAACGTGGAAGTGGCACACACGAGCACGTTTACTTAGCGAGGACTCTCTCGCTGTATAGGCTTAGCTCTGCCCACTTTCTCGTTTCGTGCTCTCCTATATCACTCGAACAGCTCCGTGTGCCGTTTCTCCCACTTCCAGCTCTTGCCTCCCTACCCTTGATCCCCAACAGTTTTTCCAAATCGCCTATTGTTCCCCCGTTTAACAAGTCACATATGCCTCTCATTGTTAGTTTATTTATCGGAGATGGCACTCGCCTTATCCGATAGTAATCATGAGAGAATTACGCATAAGTTGGTAGTAAGTTACAGTTTGATATCTATTTTATTCTTAATTCAATACAATATTATTTTTAAATTTTGAATTTTCTTAACGTTTTCCTCAAAGTTAGGTGTAGTTCTCGTGGATGTATGTGCGGCAGGACCGAATGTTTTAATAATGACTGAATAATTGTTTATGGTAAAAAATTTTATGGAATTCTCCGACTTGTTTTTCTTATTTAAAAAAATATCATGACGTTGTACATTTACCATTTTTACATATCTTGTAGCCCTGAAGAGGGGAGTATATCTAACGCTCCCGAAACGTCGGCTAATAAAAAATAATATTCGCTTATTCATTGGTTCATTTGATGTCCGCCTTTTCCAAATAAACTTAAATATCACGAACGTACTTTAACGATATCTTTCTTCTCAACTTTAACTTCATCTCCATACGGTTTGGCCTGACACAAAGCACTGTACACTTTCGAATCTCCATCTCCAATGTAATGATAGTATTTTACATTATACTTTTCTTGACATCTTCTAAACATTTCCACAACTCCATCGACTTCCATCTTTCCAGCACTTCCTTCATGGTTTGCTGCACATTTATCTTGATGATCACTGAACCAGTCTTCATATTCTTCTGTGCCTTTTCTATTTTCTCACTTTAAACATGCTTTACAAAAACTGTTCTTGATAAATATGTCAAGAACTTGTTGAGAACGCAAGCCAATCAAACTTGAAATTCCTTGCAATGAAGAAAATCCTCTTTTTCTCCATGACCCATCACCAGATACATCTAGGCCTTGATTTTCAGCTGGTGTTAATGCTGTTTCCTTTTTGACGGCTTCTTGCATAGAATTTTGTACTACCTCTTGAGTCACTTTGCTTAAATCTTCATTGAGATGGTCATAAAAACTATGTGCAACAGGTGGTGGCAAATCCATGATTCCGCAAAAAGTTTGCAATGCAGCATATCCTTGCCCAATTGCTCTTAGTGCAAGAAGACTGCGTCTGTTGGTTTCATAAGCATTGCTTTGAGCTCCAACTTGCTTGCTCGTGCTTATAATTCTTCTCTCTGAACAATTTTTGCACATAATGTTAAATTTGGAGCCAAGTCCTCGAATATCTTTTTCTATAATTTTAACTTGTCCTTTACATGTTGCACATACAAGAAATTTCTCCAGCTGTAAGAACAGAATGTTTATATCTATTATTCTGTTTCTTGTTTGTGACGCTTCTACAGATATATCTTTTATTTTCCCTGAAGTTGTACTTCTTTTCCTTTTGTTCGTGATTTTTTGTTGAACATTCTTTGAATTTTTGTTAAATCCTTTATGTTTTTTTTTTCTTCCAAATTTTCTCTTCTTTCCTGGAGCTCCTGATGTTCTATTTCTCTTCTCAGAATCCATAGTGGCTAATATCTAATCCTCTATAATGTTAGTTATTAAAAAACACAAATAAAAGTCACTCACTGAACTCACTAAATTAAAAATATTAACAACACTTTGCACAGTGCAGTTAACCTAAAATCGCTGTCTTCTACACTCTCAGTTAAAAGAGTTCTACACAGCACTTTATTTACAAAAAAATTTTTTGTCAATACTGAATAAATTGCATTGAAAAATGCAGATTCAATTATATTCAAAACACTTTTAGTTTAAATCCCAACGACTATGGCGCTGACAGAACGTAAACAGATGAGATTTTAAACCATCTATATGTATTGTACGTATATACTTTTGTATAAGTAGAGTAAAAGTAAAATACACGAGGTTTATACCTCGAGTTAAGTTTGCCTACTATGTCAATGTACATTTACGTTCTACATTCAGTATTGTATGCTGTGAAGCATAAAATATAAAATGGATAATTTAAGAAAAATCACTAAATATGCAAAAAAGTGACTTCACGGTTTTAGCTGTATTTTCTAAACGAAATCGAATTTGGAAATGCGGTTGGAAGCATAGTATTCAGCGGAAAATTTGCTATCAAAATAGTACATAAAAAAAAAATCGATTTTTCGACCCCCTAACCATGGCTTATCCCCTTAAATCAAAATGATGGTGTCGTTATATATATAAAAGATTGTGTATCAGAAATTACTGAAATAATCGAAATTGGTAGACTCAAAGTATTAAACTCACGAATAAGTCTAAATAACAACAGTAATCTTGAAATTTCCGCATTATATCGATGCCATGATTTACCGGGCCTTGAATTTATTTTGAATGTAAAATCATTTATCAATAGCAAAAGAAATATAAAAAACCAGCTGATTATTGGTGATTTTAACATCGATATTATGAAAGATGATGAATATAGCTTAGAATTATTAGACAGTATGATGGAAAAGGGTTTCTTCCCGGGTTTTATACATACAACTAGACCAAATGATAGTGGCGGAAGCGGTACATGCATTAACAACATGTATATAAAAGCTACATCTATAGACACTAAAACTTTTAAACTCTCGATTCCTTTTACTGATCATTATCCACTTTTGTTGAAACTGAATAAGCCACCAAAATTAAAACAAGAAAATATCCAGTATCACTATAATTACTATAAACTTTCAAGTATAGCCATTACAAAAAATGGGAATGTTATAGAGGCAATGCATGATCCCGATGAAGCTACCGCATTCTTGATAACTGAAATACAAGACTGTTTAGAAAAGTCTAAAGAAGCGCATAAAACAAAAAATAACAAGAGATATCCAAGGAAGGATTGGATATCTAAAGCAATATTGATCTCGTGTGAAAAGAAAGAACAACTATATATTAAAATGCGCAATAAACCAAATAATAATGTAATAAAATTAGAATATAAGAATTACACAAAGAGGCTAGACAAAGTTATTAAAGAGGCAAAAATAAAACATGAAATAAATTTAATTAAGAACAATATCAATAATACCAAGCAGCTTTGGAAATACATAAACAAAAAAATGGGAACCAACTTGAAAAAGAATAACACAATAAATAAGATCATTTTAAATAACAATTGCACAATAGAGGATCAGACGCAAATTGCCAATCATATGAATTCGTACTTTTGTAGAATTGGAAAAGATCTAACACCATTGTAAAACCCCAGGGTAAGCATTTACAATTACCAACAATGAACATGAATACAATTTACATTAAACCGACTAATAACGAGGAAATTCTTCAAATAATTGATAATATGAAAATAAAAAATGGTGGGGTAGATGACATTACTACCAAAACACTAAAAATACTATCATATCAAATTGTTAATGCACTAACACATATCTTTAATCATTGTATTGAAAAATCAACATGGCCTCAAGCGCTTAAAACAGCTGAGGTTCCTATTTTTAAATCGGGTAATAAAATGGATACATCAAACTATAGATCGATATCTCTAATTTCTAACGTAGCAAAGATTTTGAAAAAATTGTATATGTTCGTTTACAATCATTTTTGGACAATAATAATTTGTTAGCGCAGAATCAATTTGGATTTATAAAAACGAAAGGTACCAAAGATGCTATTAGTTACTTAATGAACATAATCTATAAGAAATTAGACAAAAGTAAACCAACAGCTACTGCATTTTTAGATCTAGCAAAAGCTTTTGATACTGTCAACCATGCTATTCTTTTAGACAAATTATATAATTATGGAATAAGAGGTGAAGCGCATGCACTTATATCTAACTATCTTAGTAACAGAAAACATAAAGTAAGAATAGGAACAACTGAAAGCTATTATGAAACGATAACTACAGGTGTGCCGCAAGATACTATACTAGGTCCACTCTTATTCATAATTTACGTAAACGATTTACTAACAAACAGAACAGATAGTACCATCTCATATGCGGATAATACAGCTATTATGTCAACAGATGATAACTGGGAGAAAGTTGAAAATAAAATGAACAAGTACTTAGAAGATATAAATATCTGGCTAGCACTTAACAAACTATCACTAAATATAAAGAAAACTGTGTACATAACTTTTGGTAACTATTGTGATAGTGTTCCCGAAGATATGAACATACGCATACAGGGTACTAAATTGAGCAGGGTAGAATACTGTAAATATCTAGGTATAATTATTGATTATAGGCTAAAGTGGGATAAACATATTGAATATATAATAAAAAAAACTAAATATATAATATATATACTGTACAAGTTATCAACATATATGCAATCTGACACACTTAAGACAATATATTATGCATTTTTTCATAGTGTTGTCACGTCGTGCGCGACTGAACGTTCCCATCTCCATAAGTTTGCCTACTGGGCATTCTCTCGTACTATCTTTTTTCCTTAAGATAATACTACGACGGTCGGTAAGTTACCAACCGCTCGTAAGAACACGGAAGGTAACAATACTAGCAGGACAACTTATCACTTGCGACTGACGTATGACTAAACTGACTGTACATCCACTCCATAGCAACCCACCACGAGCCTCTAATTCCTAGAAATCCCCTCCAACATGCATACTATTGAACTCTTTTGATTATTCGAGAGAATCCCACCTTTTCTGTCAATCTAATTAAGAAAGAGCGTATAGAAGCGAACATGCGCCTCTACTCGGGGCAGAAGCTATTTACAATTTTTCCTTTGCAGGGCGAAGCCCTTGACCTTTGATTGAGTAGTGACTTAGTTTATTTCTGACATTGTACTTTGTAACTGGGAACATATAATTTTTTGTTTAAGTCAGGCTCTGAAAAATTGTTAAGAAAATTATTTGTAATATTATTTTAAGCTTCTCAGATTGTAGTCTCGCGAATAATTGTTGATATTATATCTCGACTACAATCTGCTTTTAACCAGTGTAATAACTTTTAACTTTAATAAATACGGTTTTATTATATCATATTCGAACACTTTATTTCACCGAGAACCTTCTCCGCCATTTGAATCTTCGGCTAATTCTGGGACACAATCAGAGCCACTAGTCAGAGCGAGCTAATTGCAACATTTCCAAAGTAAGTAGAAATTATGATCACTGTCTCCTTTCTTCTTGATGCATGAGTTACTGCTGCTTGCCGCTTGTTAGTTCGAAATTACGCGACTCTTAACTGTTATTTAAGGACCGCTCGACTACTTTCGTGAGTTCCTATTCCCGTGGTTATTACGTGTAGGCGTAGACCGAAACAGGAACATTTATCGCGTGAACTTTATCGTTTTCGCGACATTGTAATCTCGACATTACAATTGGGGGCCCACCTCCGGGATAAAAACGAAAGTAACATCGAGTACTTCCTTTCTCTTTTAAATTAAAAGTGCAATTTTTTTTCCCATTCACATTAAATAATTACCGCAAAATGGCAACAGCTAGCGGCACGATAGCGCGTAACGAAGAGGCAGCCGCGATATTGAGATGCGCGCTCTCAGCAACAGATGAGACCCTTTCAAAAGCGACGCTTAACGAACTGGTCGACATGTTAAAAGTTAGGTACCAGACCGCGTCGAAGATAAATCCACTAAGAATAAAAGAAATAGGGAAATTGCAAATGTCAATGTCTGAAACAGTAGATCGCGATCTAGTTGAAAAAATTTGTCAGGACGAAATTATGATAGACATTTTAAAAGAATTTATGGATAGAAATATTAGCCTCAAAGAAATAATTAACGCAATAGCGAGCGTAGAGAAACGTATTATCACAGAAAAAATACCACAGCTAATATATAGCAAACCGGAAATGACAGAAGATGCAGAAAGAACAGCTTTCAGAACCGCAGCTAATGAATTAGAAAATAACGGGCAGTTTAACCCGAACATGCCGTTTAACACACCATTTTTTGAAAGGGGGCATAGCACTCCTTACGCACAGGCACTAAGAAATAATTTTTCGACCAACATCAATAGTAACATTAATTCTCTACGTCAAAACTCAACCTTAGCGCCGCTAAAAAATTTATCAATCAAAGACGCACTCGATTGCATCCCTAAATTCGACAATACTAATATTCCTCTTAGCACTTTCCTGTTCGGAGTAAGAGAGGCAGTTAGCATGATACCAGCGGCCATTGAGGTAGATTTAGCAAAACTAATCAGAAGGCGTTTAATGGGGGAAGCAGCGAAATCGATGGAAGAGATGCATTTCGATAGCATTAGTGAACTAATTAAGTACTTTGAAACAAATTTCGGTTCGTATAAATCGCATCAGACCTTAATCGGAGAACTGGCAGCCGCGAAACAAAAACAAGGAGAAAATGTCATTACATTCGCGAATAGAGTAAGACGCATAGCAATTGAATTGAAAGAAGCAGCAAAAAGAGACAAAAGAGATAGTGTCGAATTTAGGCAATTTGTAGAAACGGATACGTTAAAATTTTTCGCGCGCGGTTTGGATTGGGAAATTAAAAGACGTATGAGTGTAATGCGAACGTTTCAAGGAGCGGTTGAAAAAGCAATCGAAATCGAACGTGAAGTCGATTGTTTTGAGAAAACGGAAAATTTTGATAAAAATAAGATCAATAAAGAAACTAGCAAAAGCGCGAATGGTTCGGCCGATATTAAAATTGTGCAAGACAAAACGGTCGAAAATTGTCAATTTTGCGAAAAGAAAAATCACGTAGCAAAAAATTGTTGGGCATTGAAAGCACTGCTACCTCAGAACGCACAGCCACCGCAGGCGCAAACAGTACCGTGGGCGGGGCCTATGACGGCACACGCGCGGCCATCAAACTCAAACGTAGGACCATTGGCCGCCGCACGAGTGCCCACGTCCCAGCCGCCGCGCGATCTGTACAGACCGCGATCAGCTAACCCTGCCGTAGCTAGACCGAGTTACAATATTAAACAATGCAATTATTGTAAAAAAGGAGGTCATTGGAAAGACCATTGTACCGAATTGGAAACAAAAAACCGCGAAAAATCACAACACCAGGCGGAAAACGCGAACAGCCCCGCGGCACAGGGCGCAACCGGGGGGCAAGCGAAAGATACGCGCCTAGAACAAGTGAATGCGAGCAGAAATCAAAACTCGTTAGGAAATCAGTACTTTTGAGCATAAATAGTAAGTCCCCAGTCGTAGACTTGCATTTAGAAAACTACGGAGCATCGCTTAAATTAATGTTAGATACGGGTGCTGGTATTTTCATGTTGTTCCTGATAATTTTCCGATTGAGGAAGACGGATTAATTGGTAGTGAAGTACTAAGGAGATACAGGGCAAAGATTAACTACGAGGAAAATATTTTGCACATCGTGTCGCACGTAATCGCTCTACGGTGCACGGGTAGCGTAAATATCGTTAAAACGACAAACAAGGAGAGCGTAAAATTAGCAAGAATAGAACGGCGCAAGGCCAGCGCGGTTGTAGGCAAGCTAACCAATCTTGTGTTTCTCGTGATATAGCTACTCAGCATGAACGTGTAGATGTTAATAAATGTTCCTTAACTAGTATTATTAATTTCCCAACTCGGTACACTGTCACGACCATAGCAAATCGAATTAGTAAGGAAACGGGAAATAAAGATAATATAGAATTGAATAAAATTGTTGAAAGATGTGAGAACTCGAAAAACTCGACTTGTAAAAATATAGAAACTGGAAAAATGGAAAAGCCAGTAAACTTAACTAGAAAAAAGTTTAGAATCGAAAAACTTGAAAAATCGAAAGAATTAACTTGTAAAAACTTGAAAAATTTGTTTGGGCCCGAAAAGTTGTTTGAAAAAATTTGTAGCTTGAAAAATTCGTTCGGTGAAAATAAAGTTCACAAAAACTTGATTAGTCAAAATAGAAATTTGAAAATTAAATATCTGCAAAAGAATAAATTTTCAAATAAAATAAGAAAGAAATCCAACAAATACGGAAATTCGAAGGATAAAATTCGTAAAATAACTTGGAAAAACATTTTGCTCGGTGAAAACTCGTCCACCTGTAACGTAAATAACCAGAAGTCAAAATTGTTAAATAAAGATTTGAAAACTAGCCCTGGTGAACATGTTCTTGTAATGGTATTGATTAGCTTGAAAAATAAAACTAAAAATTGTAAACGTGCTAGGGAAATCCATAGAATTAAAAAAAAATTGTTTGTTAAAAATAGAAATAATACGGATCCGTTTAGTAAAAGAAATAAAATGGACGGAAATGCTCGAGAAAACCTTGTTTTAACATATAAGAATAATCAAGATACACCGAAAAACTTGAGGAAAGATTATACTAAAATAGCATTCGTGACTAATAAAGTAAAGGCTTTCGGAACTATGCGTCACAATTACGCAAAGTGTAAAAAGTTAAAAACACGAGGTAATAGTTTCGGTAAAATCGATAGTACCATACGCGAGCAAAGGAAATGGCTGCGTAATCAAATCAGAATCGGAAGGAGCGGAAGTAATAAAACTCCGAGTCGGACGCATCGCATCGCATTAGGCGACCATGCGCAAATCGACCATTGTTTAGAAAACTTATGTAGAAAGATAAAAGCATTAGCTCATTTACAAGCAGTCAGAAAGATCCGACCGATACATTTATATGGTAATGCATTAACTCTCCTATGTTGCTACGCCATCCCCTTGTTGAATAAATTAAGGAAATTTTGTATGACAAACGAAGATATGTGTGCCGACATCCTGTGCGCTTTCCGTCAATCGTTACATGATAGAAGAAAAGGAAGCGGTTTAGATCGGCCAATATGGAAACATCGTTCGCGACCGCATTATACTACGAAAATAGATAGCGTAGATAGGCGGGACTATAAAAAGCCCACGCCACGCGCCCGGAATATAATGTGTGTAAGAAGTGGGAAAATATTAGCGGGAAGTGATCGTGTAATTAAATTAAAAGAATTACTCCGTCTAGAGCATTTATCGGAGAATCAGAAAATCGATATTGAATCAATATTAATTAATTTCGCGGACAGATTTTATTTACCCGGAGATATTATGCCCGGGACTAATGTAATTAAACATGAAATCCCAACAACAAACAATATACCAATTAGAATAAAACAATTTAGACACCCTCCTATTTTGAAAGAGGAAATCAACAGGCAGGTAAACGAAATATTAGAAAAAGGGATAGTCGAACCATCTACAAGCGCCTATTCAGCGCCGATGTTCTGCGTTGACAAAAAACCGTGCCCCGACGGAAAGAAAAAATATAGGGTCATCGTTGACTTTAGAAAACTAAATGCCGTTATCATTGCCTGATTACAATCACCCGGTCCCCAATATAGCCGATATTCTAGATAAACTTGAGGACGCGAAATTTTTTTTTCGGTTTCGATTTATACCCAGGGTATCATCAAATAAAAAACAAACCAGAAGATAAAGAGAAAACAGCTTTTTGTTGCGATCTTGATTTATTTCATTTTGTTAGATCACCTTTCGGGTTGAAAACAAGCGCGCCAGTATTTTTATCGCTCGTACTTAAAGTTATAGCGGGAATGAAAAACGTAGTGCATTTCTTTGACAACATTTGCGTTTACTCTAAAACTTTCAATGAGTATATAGAAACAATTCAAAAACTTTTCGAAAAATTACGCCACGCGAACTTAGTACTTCAACCAGAAAAATGCGAATTCCTCAAGCCAGAAATTAATTACTTAGGACATATAATTAGCAGCCATGGACTGCGCCCCGATCCAGAAAAATTGAAAGCAGTTAAAGAATTTCCGATCCCCAAAAACCAAAAAAATATTAAATAATTTTTAGGCCTGGCAGTGACACTATAGGAGGTTTATTAAAAACTTCGCGCAGGTAGCAAAACCTTTAACAAACTTATTAAGAAAAGAACAGCAATGTAGTTGGGATAAAAATGCACAAGAGGCATTTATCAAGTTAAGAGATAGTTTATGCGAACCACCGGTGTTGGCGCACCCACATTTTGAAGAAAAGTTTTTGGTCACCACTGACGCGAGTGGTTATGCTATAGGCGCCATACTATCGCAAGGCGAAATCGGGAAAGATAGACCTATAGCTTTTGTATCGCGCGCGCTTAATCAAGCCGAGAAAAATTATTGCACCTTCTCGAAAGAAGCTTTAGCTATTGTTTACGCGATCACGCAATTTAGACCATATTTGTACGGCAACAGGTTTACTCTAATTACCGATCACAGACCTTTAGTGTGGTTAAATTCACATAACGACCCCGGATCTAGAGTCACTCGTTGGCGATTAAACTTATTAGATTACCAATTTGACGTGGTTTACAAGAAAAATGAATTAAATGCTAACGCAGACGCTTTGTCTCGCAAACCAGTCGTCGAAACTGTTTGCGTAGCGACGCGAGTTAGTGTAGGGGGGGAGGGGCACCATGCTGTCGCTGGCCGCCAAGCTGTAGGCCCAACACCGGAGTCCCTCGGAGATCGGATAGGCGACGCACCCGCCCCTCACACAATGGCTACTCGTACTCGTGTCGGACGCCAAGTCAGTGAGAAATACAAACAAGCCATTAAGGCCCTTCTTCCGCGAAAAAGAAAACCAGCCCTGCAGCTGAGACTATCCAAGAACGCGCGTGTCCTGCTGAGAATGAAAACAACACCGATTTCATCGAGCGCCAAGACGCGCGCGGCCATAAAGAGTTAGCTAGACCCACATCGCCGGGTGCCAGAGTGGCTACTCCAGACGAAAGCGAACCGCTTGTAAAAGAAAGCGAGGAAAATACGGTCGAACATTCTCCGGAATTTTTTGCACCTTTTCCCGATTTAACGATCGAAGAACGAAGCGACCCCGATCCGGCGATCCAAACAACGGATCACTGTAGATATAACATCGTTTATTGTAGGGAAAAATTGTTTATGAGAAAGGACAATTACTTATATTTCATCTCCATAGATGGGAAACCACTCGACGAAGGGGCTAGGCAATTAAAAGAATTAGGGAAACTCCCGCGTTTGGAGAACCTGGAGTTAGGAGAAACCCAAGCCATTAAGGGCAATAAAAAAATGCATTTTATAGTACCCTTAAGAGGAGACTCTAAAAATAGCCTCTCAACAACGCTGGAAATTTTAACCTTGGGAATTAAGAAAGTAAATAAAATTTTGAATGAAAATCAAATAGTTTCACTTAGTTTAGCAAAAAGCGAGCGCATTGAGAATATTGATTTTAAAGATATTTTAGCTTGTATTAAACGTGAATTAACAAAAACAGATGTTAAAATAATTGTATGTAAAGGAATAATCCAACACTCGGAACCTAGTAAACGAATAGACATTATTCGCGAAGTGCACTTTTCAGCGGTGGGCGGTCATAAAGGTGTAACGAAAACATTTAATCGCATTAAGTATAAATTTCAATGGGAACATCTTAAAGAGAATATCCAGGAGTTTATTCAGAAATGTGTCCCCTGTCAATTAAAAAAAATTAGTTAGAGTTAAAACTAGACAGAAAATGATTATTACTTATCACCCCTCTATCCCGTTTTGTACGGTCTGTCTAGATATAGTGGGTCCGTTGCCCAAAACTAGAGATAATTCGGAATACATTCTTACCATGCAGGATCAATTCACTAAATTCTTAGTCGGCGTTCCACTAAAAGATCAAACGGCAGCATCGGTAGCCGACGCTTTTATTAAACGCTTTATTTGCACTTTTGGCGCACCTCAAGCTATACTCACTGATCAAGGCACGAACTTTCTTAGCAAACTAATGAAACGCGTAGTAAAGCGCTTTAGAATTAAGCAAATAAAAACCACTACTTTTCACCCACAAACTAACGGTTCACTAGAAAGGTCACACTCACCACTTAGCGAATTTTTAAAAATGTTCACAACAAAAAACTTAGACTGGAATGAATGGGTTGAACTAGTCATGTTCAATTTTAACACGGGCAAACACGAAGGGACACAACACACACCCTATAAGCTGGTCTTCGGCCGACTGCCGCACGTCCCTTCAAGCGAACCCATGGAGCCGAAAGACTTATTACCTACCTACGCGGGTTATATGACGGTTTTGGTAGAAAGGCTGCACTTTCTCCAAGAAAGTGTAGAAGAAAAATTATTAGTGGCCAAACAGCGGTCAAAAAAAAAAAATTATTACGATAAAAAAGCCAACCCAAAAGAAATCAAAACAGGCGATTTTGTTTGGCTACAGAGCGGACCGAAACCGTATAAATTCGAAAATCATTATTTAGGTTTAGTAATTGAGGTTTGGGAGAACGGGAATGTTAAAATTCAAATTACAGAAAACAAATCCAAAGTCGTACATAATAACCGCTTACGCTTTTCGCATGTTAAATCGCAATCGCCACCCGAAAATTTAGATTGATGCAATTACTTAAAAATTTGAAATTTAATATTTTTATTCATATTTACAGATGAGGACTTTGATGTTTATGCTTGCAACAACTTTCAAATTAGACCTAGTTTTCGGGTTAATCGGTTTTGATTGCGGGCAAAAATTTACTAATTTTACAACCTTTCCGCTGGTTAACGTGCGGGAATGCGACATTCCCGAATCAATAATCAATGTAACGAAAACGGAAATAAGCCTCCTGCAACTTAATGAGTATGCCGATACGCTAGTGCGATACTGTAAAATCGAAATAGAGAGGACCGTCGGTCATTGCGGAATGTGGTCGCACATATCATTTGTAAAAAATGGGGAAGTGAGATATTTGCGGGAAGTTACGCGAGACGAGTGTATGCGGATGCACGTGCATAGATCGGTCTCAATCGTAGATAATATAGTTAGAAACTTGAGAATTAATGACACATCGACGCACCTACTCACTTTCGCCGGGTCGTTGAAAGCAGACGGTACCTGTGCAAATTCGGCTCACTATGCTGACCCTTATGGTGAATTTTCCGACGTAGTGGTACACGGGTACGTAATGATCCGCTTAGAGGAGCGTTACAATGCGGTCAATTTAAATAATAACAAAATTAAATTAGAGAGTGGTACTGTGTGTTCATTCACCGATGATAATTATATAGACATGGTTTACGGGTACGCCTTTTGGGAAGTCATCGCCACCGGCGCGTGCGAGAATCGCTGGTATGCCGCCTTGTATACAGGGCCGGTGATGAGGATTGTGGAAAAAGATAACGAGCGGTGACCGCTTTACGTGTTAGAAGCCGAAGGACTTTCCTTTGCGTTTAAAGATTTAGGTGTAATTAATGTGTGCTCTTATCAATTAATTCGTACTGAACATCCGAAATTGTTTATTTTACTCGACCCTGAGCATGAAAAACTGTTAGTGCAAAAGGGAGTTAGTATTAGTAACACCGACATTTTTGCTTATGTAAACTCAAAGTTTGTATATGTAAACGCGCACATAAAGGGTCAAATGACTAGATTATACTCGGATGTAATAGCTAAACAATGCGAGCTGGAAAGGAAGGTAATAATAAACGCATTGAATATAGCTACGATCTCCCCAGATTTATTAGCCTACCAAATCATGGACGGGCCGGGCTACGTAAGCCTATTGGCGGGAGAAGTAGTGCATATTTTAAAGTGTGTACAGATGGAAGTAAAGGTTAGACAGACGGAGGAGTGTTATCAAGAGCTCCCAGTATTTTGGCAAGACAAACCGAGATTCTTATCGCCCCGCACACACATTTTGCGTGAATACGGAACTAAAGCTATTTGTGATTCTATGATTCCGGTAATGTTTTTATTGGGGGAGCGATGGTTTAAAATGCTGCCACAGATAACCATTCAGGATGCACCTTCGGTATTAAAGCCGCAAGTTCAACAAACATGGACATATAATAACCCTACAGATTTAGCAAATAGCGGGATTTACTCGTACGGGGATATAGAAAAATTAAAAAATTTTATAATATTTCCAAACGAGCAGGGCGCGATCTTACACGCTTTAGCCTACGGAGCGGCGGGTAAGGGGAGAATGCCCGGGGGCATGTCCGTGCCGGGCTTGCTTGGCGAAGAAGCACTCACTCGTATCGCTGACTCCGCTTGGGACAATATTTGAGCGCGATTTATTACTTTCGGATCGGCAAGCGCAGCATTTATTACAATTTTAATGGTTTTTAGATTAATTAAATTCATTCTCGATACTATAATACACGGTTACGCTTTGCATAGCCTTTATGGTTGGTCTGTGCACATTTTAGGAGCCATTTGGAACTCGTTAATGCAGCTTTTACTTCAATTGGGAAAAAGCGTGGAAAAGCCGAAAGAGGCTACTACTATACAGGCACCCTCAGCTCCGACTGTCATCGAAGCACCTTTCACCTGTACCACTCAAAAATATCAACCGGAATGTCAATGGTCAGATAATAGTAGTGTCAAAAATTCTGGCAACGCCGAGAATAAATTGTACCCCGTGTTAAGTCAAGACACTGTGGCCTCTATACCATCTCGTAATCCAATAAATTAACTTCTCGATATACCACATAATATTCATTTTTTTTGTAACTATATATATATATAGATATATATACACATATATATATATATACATATATACTAGCAACAATTGGTGGTTGTATTCTAAATAAATATAATAATTTTTGTTCCTTTCTTTTTATTAATAACAAAATTGCCTTAAATTAATAAAAGCATTCTAGAAATGCGGCCGGAACAAAAGGTAAATTTGTTGGACGATTTGATTCTGTTGAGGAGACGGCTGGTATGGGCAGCGCAGGGCCGAGACGAACAACTGAGCTCTTATAATAATCGAATGGAGAGAAGTTTCGAATTATATCAACAAGGGGGAAAAATAGCCAAGCAGGAGATTATTGAGATAAGCGAGAGCGAACATGAAAGAACTAAGCTTGCTATTTATTGTTATGTGTTAGGCATACCGTCCAGCGTAAAGCGATACATGTGTAAGCCGGAATTTTATGTGACGTTTGCACAAGCGCGACGTCACGCCGAACAGATTGCGTATCACCTTAAAGATCTGGCTAAAATGCGTCGCGTATCAGTATGCGAGCGGCGTGTTTTGGTCTAGTTAATTAAGAAAACTTAAATATGTAGTTAATAACTAACGGTCAATTTTCCTTTCTAGAGTTCCGTCATAAACGCCGAACCGAGCAGACGTGTTTATAAGTGCTCTATTATTGTTATATTTACTTTGGAAGTTTCGAGCTAATTAAATTCGTATGTTAGTGATTGGTAACTAAGTTTATTGCTAAAGTTGTATTAGTGATTGTGTGAGTGACGTGTGCTAAGCCTTCGAGCTGCAGTTGCAGCTCGAAGAGCTGCATCTTTGACTGACCATGGCTTCCGGAAACGGAGGTCAGAAAAATCAAAATGACCGAAACCAACTCGCTGAGTCTTCCGATAACGGGGACCTCGACAAGGAAACAGCCCAATGTTCTCAAGCAACTGCCACCAAAACATACGCTAACACAATTGGACCAAAAAAGGAAGAAGCTATTGTACTAGACTCGCTTGAAAGTGCTACTATTGATGACTACGTGGACTCCCTGGAGAAGCTAATTGATCCTAACAACATCAAATTCATTTCCAAAATTTCTGGAGGACGAGTATGCATATTTTTGTCAGATAAATCTAGTGTAGAAAGTTTAATAAGCAAGAATGTAATAATTAATGGCTTTACCTTGACAATCAGGCCTCTTAAAGAAAGAAACAAACGCGTCGTCATTTCAAATGTTTACCCGACAATACCACACGACGTAATCCTCAATTCGCTGAAAAATATTGGTATTAATCCTGTGTCCCAAATTCACTACATTAGAGCCGGCCTCAATAAACCCGGACGCTCGCACATATTGTCATTTCGAAGACAGGTATACATTAAGGAAGAAGAGGAGAAAATTCTGCTTGACTCTCCCAAAATTTTCCATGACAACACAAACCACTATATTTTCTTAAGTACTGATTCCACACAATGCTTCGTATGCAAGCAAAGTGGCCATATAGCTAATAAGTGCCCGAACAATACAAAGGTAACCCACGTAATGCCTATTATTACAGATAAAACGAATGAACAAAAAGACAATTCAACGATTCATGACAACAACTCTCAGAATACTCCTCAGATCGTAGTAATTACTGCACAGCCCAAGAAGCGTCCACCCCCATCTACGTCGTCTGAAAATTCGACTCCCAAATCTTCATACCTCAACGAAAAAGAGAAAGAAAGTGAAAACAATGTGGACGCAAACGATCTAACAGAAAAAGATAGTACAGAATTCACTTCTCCCAAAAAACACAAACACCAATCCAAAAAACGAAAAACAAATACTGAAGCAAGTTTAAATGAAGACAAACTAGATCAGGAACTACAACCAATTAATAAAATTTTAAAAGACGGTGATTATCCAATGGAATACGCACAATTGAAAACGTTTTTAGTTAAAACTTATGGACAAAGAAATGTCAAAGATATAGCACTGCAGCTTACTACAAATATTAATAACATAATTCAAATGCTCGACTTGACGTACAAACATACTGAATCTCGAACCCTAAAAGATAGATGCTCAAGAATTAAAAAAAGATTATTACGAGACGAAGAACAAGACATGGAATGTAGTTCAGATTACTCAACTACCTCAGATAACAATCAAGAACTAAGAAATCTCAATCCATAAACAAAATTAAAAATGGCAACTACTAATAACATCAATACAGATTTAAAAATACTTTATTGGAATGCACGGAGTATTAAACCAAGGAAAGAAGAATTGCCTAAAATGCTCGAAAAAATCGATTTATTTGTATGTGTAGAATCGTGGCTCGACAGCAACGAAAATTTCAACGCTAGTGGCTTCCAAACTTTTCGCAAAGACGGAACGGACTCAAGAGGAGGAGGTATCTTAATACTAGTACGCAACAATCTAGCATTCCACGAGCTCCGTGACTTTGTATGTACCGAAGAAGATTTTGAAGTAACCGCGTTGCGAATCAATAATGTACAACCGACCGTTGATATATTTGCATGTTACAGACCCCCGCATACAACCCCAACACAAAAAACTTGGAATGAAATTTTTGAAAAAGTCAAACGTTCAAAATCGGCAATATTGATGGGGGATTTTAATGCACACCACAAAACGTGGAACTGTGAGAAAAATGACACGGCTGGTGATCGACTTCTTGAAAGCCTAAATAATTCCAATCTGATTCTACATAACCCAAACACCAAAACATATCTGCAATCCCGTAGTAATAAAAAGTCAAACTTAGATCTAATATTCACATCCACTAATATTGCCGATAAAACCACAGTAAAAGTTGATGACGATACATATGGGTCTGATCATTTTCCAATATTTATAAATTTTCAAATTACAAAAAGTATATATCGCAAAAAATCATTCAAATTAAATTCCATCTGTACCAACTGGGGCCAAATATATAATGACCTTGAAAAACAATACTGTCAATTTATGAGAAGCGAATATGACTCACTAGCTGCCTCAGAAAAATATGAATTTTTTGTAAATAATGTATCAGACACTATTATTGCTAACACCCCTAAAAAACGTACTTTTAATAACAAAAATCATAGAAACCCCGTACCTTGGTGGGATCTAGAATGCGACAAAGTAAAATGACTAAGAAAAGCAGCGCTTAAAAAATTTCAATATACAAATAGCGAAAATGACTTTATTAACTATAAAAAATCAGCTGCAATGGCCGTTAAAACTTTTAAAAAGAAAAAAAGGGAGTATTTTAGAAATTTCGCTGAAAGCCTAAACTTTAATGTTAACAATCAATACGTATGGAATACTAGTAAAGTATTAAAAAACAAATGGACGAAAATAACACCTTTATATACGACAGAGAAACACCAATCACAGGTCAAAATTAATACTGCGCTTAACAAAATTAGCCCCCCTTGGGCGGGCACGAATCCAGATTGGCTTCCCAACTGCAAAAACAATGATTTTCTTAGTGCAAGTTTCAATTTCACAGAATTTAACATTGCATTAGATAGTAAAAACGATCGCTCTTCCCCAGGGTTGGATGGTATAAACTACGAATGCCTCAAACTCTTACCAATTAAGTACAAACTACTTCTCCTAGATATATACAATGAAATGTACCTTACCGACAGTTATCCAACTCAATGGAAAGAGTCCTATATCCATTTTATAAACAAATCAGATGGCAAAAATGTACGACCCACTGTACTAACATCATGCATTTGTAAACTCTTCGAAAGTATAATAAAAAATAAACTGCAATGGTGGATCGAAGTAAAAAATATTCTCCCCAAAAGTCAAACCGGCTTTCGAAAAGGACAGAGCACAACAGATAATTTATCGAATCTAATACTTAATGTTGATGAAGATTTTAGAAAAAAAGAGACACCCTGGCAGCCTTTCTAAATGTGAAAGGTGCATTTGATAATGTAAATATACAAATACTTCTAGAAAAATTAGCTAGTATAGGTTGCCCCTCCAATATTATCAAATTTGTTAAATTCATAACATTCGAAAGAATTATACATACTGAATCACTAAGTAGAGACTACAGGCTTGTATATAAAGGCGTTCCACAAGGCGGAGTACTTAGCCCCCTTCTTTACAACATTTATGTAAGCCAGATTACAGACAATCTACCTAAAAGCATTGTTATATCACAATTTGCAGATGATATCGCGATTTACTGCAATAAATTCAACGACCAGAAATCCAAAAAAATTCTAGAAAAGACTATACCGACTGTACATGACAACCTCTATGAACTAGGCCTCGAACTTTCCCCTGAAAAAACCGTATTTATACAATTTAAAAAAAAAAGAAACCTTCAAGGCAGTCAGAAATAAAAATAAAAAATTCTAGTGTCAAGGTAAGCGACAAAGTACGCTTTTTAGGAGTGATATTGGATTATAAATTAACGTTTAAACAACAGACAGAAGAAATTTGTAAAAGAACTCATAAAGCAATGAATATAATTAAATATTTAGGAGGTACCTGGTGGGGATCAGTCCCTCAAACGCTTCTCATCTTTTATAAAAGTTATATCAGATCCATTATCGATTATGCCTCTTACATATATTTGCCTACATCGACGGTACTTATTGAAAAATTGGAAAAAAATCCAATACATGGCGATTAGGCTAGCTCTTGGTTACAGAATTAGTACTCCTATTAATGTATTGATAGCGGAATCTAAAATGTTATTTATTGAAGATCGCGCAAAATCTCTTTGCTATAATTACATAAACAAAATCATTTCAAATAAAGAACTACTAATTCACGATACTTTAATACGAACCAGTAAAAATATAGATAACATCCACAATATAAACAACTCAAGGCTCCTAATACAGTGCATAAATTCTATTAAATACACATTTCCACAAATCATATCTAGAAACAAGTACACTACCTATGCCTATGACTACTACACACACACACAAGTAATATCGATGTTAACACTGATTTCGGCTTATCCATAAAGAAAAACAAAGATCCAAACGAACAAATTAAAAACCTAATAGAAAAAGAAAACGCCTACGCGATATACACAGATGGAAGCAAATCGGAATACTCGAACTCTGTAGGAAGCGCTTGCATTTTAGCTAATTCAAACACTACCATAACGAAAAGCATAAATAAACAAGCATCAGTAACGACTGCTGAAAGTATCGCAATTAACTGTGCCGTCGACCATGCCCTTACTTTAACAAATAAAAATGTAACCATTTTCTCAGATTCCTTAAGTGTGCTGACAAGTTTCAAAAACGCCAAGTTTAATATAAAAACAAATCCCTATATTTAAGAAATAAGAAAAAAAAATGCCAAAACTCTAAATAATAGTAACATCAAATTTTATTGGATACCAGCACACCGAGGAATTTTAGGAAATGAAACTGCCGACACTAAAGCCAAAGAAGCAGCGAACTTAGTACCAAATAGTAGCTTAAAAATTCCCTTTTCTGACTTTAGGACGCTCAATAAAGACCTCGCAAAAACAGAGACGAAAGAGCAAATCTTACATGACAGCCTAAGCAAGGGCATTGAATACTTTGCGAACTTCTATAAACAGTCTAAAAGTCCTTGGTTTCAAAACATAAACCTTCCGCGAGAAATAATTTGAACAATAAATCGGGTGCGGTCCGGGCACTATAGTCTCAATAGTTCTCTGGCGAAGATCAAAATAACAAACGACCCAGCATGTACATGTGGAAATTACCCGCAGGATATTAACCATATACTATGGCAATGCCCGCTACTCGATACTCAACGTTTTGGCCTCCTAAATGACTTGTCAAAAAGAAATATATTCCTTCCGTTATCAACCCAATCATTATTGTATAACCCGACCAGCGACATTTGTAAAATATTGTATAACTTTTTGAAAAACTGTAATCTGAAGGTCTAAAATGTATCCATAATAAGTGTAATAATATGTAGCTGCAAAATAGTCTCTTAAAGAGATTCAAATTGCGTAAATAAATAAAAAAAAAAAAAAAAAAATTTCCTTTCTAGCCAATAAATCAAAGAGAAAAGCCTGACGTCGCGCGAGCAATAGAACACCTGCACGACCTTCCCTGTTGGAGCGTGCGAGGAAGGGACCGAGTCGTATACGTCGACGAAGAGTTTTTTAATTTTTTCTGTAAAACTTGCTACCACACTTTCGTTAAAGATCCGTTTCAGCTACTTGAGCCGAGTTTTGATTATCACATATTATTTCAACCGGGACTTCCTGTACCTATCAACTGTAAAATTTGTCGCCGCCAATTATTATTTAAGCGAGTAGGTCCAGTCTGCGAAAGTTGCGTTAATTTCTATTTACGCGCTGAAGAACAACTTTTCAACTATCCCTTAGTTGAAATATTATATTAGTAAAAATTAAAAAAAAAGAAAAACAAAGAAATATATAATTATAAATCATGTCCGCAATTATCCGTAATTACGAACGCGTGGCGTACGGTTTTCGGACCGAATACGTGTGTGAGGATTGTTTTGCAAACAGGGTCCATCCGACCCTAAGAAACTTGTATTTGATGGAATTATCGAGAACGTGGCATCAGAATTTAGACACAGCTGTAACTATAACTTGTATTTTGTGTGCCACGACCATAAATTATACGCGACGAGATATTAAACAAGTAGCAACTCGTAATCCTTTGATCGAGATACACTTGAAGAAATCACCCACTTTCTCTCACATCGAAGCGATTAATGCTAGCGTGCACATGAACGCTAAAGCTATAGATTGGTATAATGACTGCTTAATCGATGTAGCCAATAACGCCATTACTATGTGGCGCGATAAAGATTCAAACGGACTCAACGCGAGCGCTATAGGGGGTCAGAGCGAGAGCCTAGCTTTTGGGCCGGGGGAAGCACCAAAGCCAGGTAGTATAGTCGGTAGACCTTTTAATTTTTTGCCAAACGGTACGTCGGGATCAATGGCCATAAACGCCCAAGAGTCGTTCAAACAAGTAGTTAAGCAAAAAGACATGAGCGCGCATAAGGGTGCTTCGATAGTTAACTGGAGTGAAGTATGCACTAATAACCCAGGAACATCGCCAATGGTACGTAAGTAGTATATGGACTGATATAGCGAGACATATCATATTACAAGGGGGGGAGGGGGGCATCCCGTGGCGGCGCCGCGGGTGGGGTCATTAAGTTAAGTGTTATGTAAACAGTAGCTGCACGGTAGCTAATGACTCATGTCAAGGGCCCATGTCAATGGGGCTATTGTTTTCAAAACCGCTACTGTTTTGTAAACAAGCCACCCATTAACAATGGCTAATTAGCTACTGTTTACATAACAGTTATACCCTCTTGACACCTCCGTGTAATATAATACGCGCTATACCAGTCCATGTACTAGAGAGAGAGAGAGAGAGAGAGAGAGAGAGAGAGAGAGAGAGAGAGAGAGAGTACGCACACATCCTCCCACGCACACCCACCCACTTACCCACACCCACCCACACACCCACACACACAGAGAGAGAGAGAGAGAGAGAGAGAGAGAGCGAGAGAGAGAGAGTTCCTTTGTGTGGTGCAGGTATGCGTCAGTATCCCTACAGAGAGAGAGATGGCGCTTGCATCCACCTACACCCACCCACATACACCCACACACACAGAGAGAGAGAGAGAGAGAGAGAGAGCGAGAGAGAGAGAGTTCCTTTGTGTGGTGCAGGTATGCGTCAGTATCCCTACTCCATCGTTGGTCCGTCGAACTGCGCAGCGGGAGTCCCAAGTGGTCAAAGTATAAGAAATAGTTTTGTATACGTAATAATGAGTTTATGGCCCTGAAAAGGGCCGTTTTTGTGTTAAGTTTTAATTACATCGTGAATAACCTTGTTTTTTGGGAAAGAAATTGGTATTGGTGGAAAAAGATTTATATCGCCATGAATCTTTATCCGTCGACGAATAATCTTTCTTTTCTTTATCGATGAGAGGCTGTTTATCCTCTGATGTCTGCTTGCTAAATGGCGGACCCATGATGTGTGCTCTGTGAAGGTTGCAGTCCTTCTGCTCTCGCGCCGATGCTACTATTAGCTTATATGTAAGGCCAAGTGATTGGTGGTGGATGGGGATAGAGCGGAAGAGTAGGGGCTATGAAATAATGAAGAAGAAGGCAATTCAATTAAAATTTGTATTTATTGATTAATTATTAACATCCTCGTATACATCTTTTTCTAGTGTCGGTAAATAAAGACATTTTATTTCTACAAATAGTCTGTCCACATTCGAATTACCAAAGTTTGAATAAATCATCCGGTTTTTTACATTAGATATTAATTCGTCTTTATGGTCGTCGAAAAGTTTAAGAAATGTGGACCCGTCGAAACATTTATCAAGTTTGCGACTGTTCTCGTGCATTTTCAAACTGTCTATCATTACATCATACATGACATTAACATACGTGGACATATCCTCTAACTCGCGAAGACGAAACTCTATACACTCGCGCATGCTTTTTAATATTAGAAAAGTACGTCGCATGATCGCAACACTTGGAAGACTCTCAACTTTTCTCTTCTTTCGCGCCGGTGCACTCTCGTCGTCGTCGTTGTCATCTGCGTCGACGGCCATGATGATTGACTCTGTATCGATGCGCAATCCATCGTTGGTATCCCAATCTTGCGCCTCATGCTGATACCGGCGCCGGCTCCGTAATGACACAGGCTCCACTGTTTTCTTTTTCTGATTGATTCCCAGTACTCTCGAGTTATAAGCGGTAGTCAAATTAATCTCGTGCTCAGTTAGGTCGATTTTTGTAAACTTTGTGCCCGTACAGATGATACATTACTGCAGGAAAATGCGTGGTGAATTCCTCCCACGCGGTGATTCCCATTGTTATGTATTTGCGTGGCGAAGTATCGGCACGGAATTGAATCACTGTACGGAAATGCCCACTGTAATATTGCAATCCAAGGTATGCAAATTTCGAGTGAGACTTATTGAGCGCGTAACTTGTGTTAAAAAGTAAGTTTTGCGGAAGATCGTCTTGATTCATTTTAAAATAGCTGTCACTAACTTGTTTTAAAAAAGAAATACTAATGCTCGTGGCTGAAGCAATGTCGTTGTACGAGTGCACTTTGTGTGTGTGTGTGTGTGTGTATGTGTAAAGAAATACTGAGGCGTGCTTTCTACAGCTGATTTGACTGCTGGTGCTGCTGGTGCTGCTGGTGCTGCGTGTTCTACTAGACTGACGTAACGTCGTCGGTTGCGCTATTCGTTTGGGTGTGCGCCTCGAGAGGTGGTAGGGGAGGCCGACAGTGGGGGATGGCGGCGCAGCCAATGAGAGCACGTGTATCACGCAACGTACCCGGTGATGGGGAAAGGTGGCGAGAAAAATATTAGGTTTATGGTTGTACCCAATGACTGTGGAAAGCGTTTCTAATAATTGTCGTTATGACTGCGTCCATTGCTTAGCGTTTTCAATCACGTACTCTCGACAAAGATTTTCGTGAGAAGGAAATGCGTGCTGTGACACGTACCCGATAACAGCGTTAAGTGGTTCTAAGCACAGTTCACCCTGGCCATGAATGCGTCAATTGTTCAACGAATTTAACGGACAGTTTCAAGAGTGTGCTCTCGATTTTACGATATATGTGTGTGTGTGTGTGTGTGTGTGTGTGTGTGTGTGTGTGTGTGTGTGTGTGTGTGTGTGTGTGTGTGTGTGTGTGTGTGTGTGTGTGTGTGTGTGTGTGTGTGTGTGTGTGTGTGTGTGTGTGTGTGTGTGTGTGTGTGTGTGTGTGTGTGTGTGTGTGTGTGTGTGTGTGTGTGTGTGTGTGTGTGTGTGTGTGTGTGTGTGTGTGTGTGTGTGTGTGTGTGTGTGTGTGCTTAACTGATTACGAGTCAAAGCGTATACATGATCAATTTTTCACATGAATGCATTCTTTGTTTTGTGAGAAGGAAATGTGTGCCGCGACATGTAACTATTTATGGTTGTATCCGATAACTGCGTTAAGGGATTCTAAGAACACTTCACCCTCGCCATAAATGCGTTCTTTGTTCAACGGTTTTTAAGTTTCGCGTGAAGAAAATGTGTATATGATGATAAAATTTTTCACGCGTAAGTATTTCGTAATAAAAGAAAACGTTTTGAATACTCTCTCGCGGGAGGAAAATGAATTTAACTGATTTTTTTTTTCAGGAGTGGGAAAATGAAAGGTCTGTAAATGAAAACATGATTTATATATTTTTTTGTTTATTCGATCAAACTTACAAACTATGAATACATAAACTTACATACTATGAATACATAAACTTACAAACTATGAATATATAAATTTTGAAAAGAGACAAAAACTTACAAACTACGAATACATATGGTTTAACCGAGACAGACACAAGCGATGCTTAAAATTAACTACGAATACATAAAATCGCATTTGAACCAGGGGCTGATTCATTTCAGTATTAAGATATTACAAGTAATGAACAATCACGCATACATATATTAGCTTCCAAATCTAGGCCCAACAATGCAAAATATATCTTAAAGTTAGAGAGATTAATAATGAGTCATTGGCCTACATGCCTGAGTGCACGAGCCGCACCCTTGTGAAGTAGCACGCGGGAAATTGCACGCACGTCCTTCTTTTTTTAATTTTTTGTTCTTTATAATATTATAAAATTTAGCAGCTATTTTGTCGTTGGCGCGAGCATCCGTCTTAAAGATGTTACAAAATTTTCGTAAAGTAAACCCACTACACATAAAATGCAAAAACATGACGCAATATTCACCGCACACTTTAGAATCGAAACTTTGCAACTTCTTCTTGTTCCACCTAAACCACTTGCAATTTCTTCTGAGTCGATCGAGATGATGTCGCGACGATGGTGGTAGTCCATAGCTATCGAAATAGGTACCTCTTGCATGACTGTCTATGTAGATAGCTACCCAATGAGAGCCGGGCTTGTCCGCTGTGTCGAGATTTGCAATGACCGCCGATGGACGGCTCAACCGGCTTGGTATGTGATTGGCTGCATAAACTCCGAGCGAATTAGCAGAGAGGCCGCAGATGGCTCGCGTTATTTCATTCGTGTTCATTTTTTTTTCAGTCAGAGGATGTGTCGCCCTCGATGGCTGAGTAGTATATGTCATTATTATCGCTGCTCTCACTATTTGTATCTCTTTGCTCGTAAACTGCTGCAAGGAACATTTCACTTTCCACTTTTTCTTTAGGAAGCGCTTTCCATTTCGCAGGAAGTATCGAGCACAGCCACTTTTTTAGCTGATGAACTTTGTAAAGAGCACAAAACTCTTTTTTGGCCAAAAAGATTTTGGTTGAATGCGTGGCGCACAGTGTATTGTCTGGGAACATTTTGTTGAACTTTTTAAACGATGGTGCATTAAATTTTTCCAAGTTGATGACGCTGCGTCCGAAAAGCGCTTCGATGTATCGGGCCTTCTCCTCGCCGCGCACAAAAATTGTTCGCGATACTCTGGCAATGTTGTAAAGATGCCGATGTAGTTGAAGAAGCGTTACTTCGCCGTCAAACCAATGAACACCGTGAATTTCGATGGCCAGAAAGGTGTTTGTCTCTTTGACATCGTCCGGCAAGTCGGCAAAACTATGCGGCGCTTGCACTATCCAATGATCACTAATTTTCTTTTGCAGGCACGTCATAGCTACTTCCTTGGGCAGAAAATTTTTTTCCGAATCACGAAAACCTTGAATATCGATTACGTAGTCCATTTTGTGTAGAGACGCGTGTTCGCGTGTAAGAGAAAAAGCGAAGTGACGCGAGAGAGCGCCGCATGTGAGCGCCACGCTTCCCCCTCCACTTTTTATGACTGTGGCAATGTGATACGTGGCGCCTCTGCAGGCCCGTCGTCTTCTGCTCTTGCGCTTAGGCGCTGGAATCCGTTAAAATTTGTCGAGTGGAGTCGATTTCGAGAACGTTATCGTACTCTGCGTAGACAATGCAGTTTATTGTAACAGTCGGCGCCGTCGCGAAGCCCACTTCGATACGCACACTGCCCGAGCGTACGAGGTTCCAATGAGAGTGGCAATGCGCTGATAAATCGGGTGTGAGATCGAATGCCGTAAGAAAATACCCCATTGAATAGTTGTAACGGTTTATGCCTAGGCCCTCATTGAGAAAATGTATCCCTGTGCCTGAGTAGAGTGTTTGGAATGCCTCAATAAACGTTGCGCTGTTGCCTGTAAAGTGCGGTTGTAACGGTTTGCTTGGTATTTGAACCCCGTCGATATATAGCGAGAGATAATTTATGTCAAAGTATTGAAAGTTGAATGGGTTTAGCGCTCGATTTCCATTGAACGCTTTGTTATCGACGAAACCGATGATTATACGTTTCGGCAGTTGACCAAGAATCGCATTATCAATGCTATCACCTAGTATACCAGTGTGAAGCGTAAATGTTTTCACCTCGACACGCGTAATGGGGTATTTGGCTGTTGCTTTGACCAGTGTATTGGCGTGTGCGATCAAAATACCAGGATTTATCTTGACGCGACGTACAATGAGGGTAGCTTCTTTTATTTTTATTCCGAATCGGCCGTCGTTTGTGGAATCCATCAGGCAAAATGCATCCTTGTTACGCACCATACGCACTCTCATTTCGGTGCTATTGATGAGCATTTTATCCTGATTAAACAAGTCGCAGTGCAGATGTCCAATCATATCGAATGCACGTCCCTCTTTCGATTTTTTTCGTAAAATTGCCTCTGTACGAGGCCTTTGTTTGAACCGATTGCTTGATTTTCCGCCACGCCCTCCATACATCCTGGTGTATCATCGTACCAGAGGCTCGCGGTGAGATGAGATTCTTTGGCAGGGGGGGAATAGCTCAGCAGTGACTCTATGTAAGCTCTGTACGCGTACATATTGTTGGGCGGTGAGGTGAGCTTCTGATTGAGAAAAATATCGATTTGATTGAACATTGAATGAAGAAGATTATTTACAGGGTCAACTTTTAGATTTGTGTCGACATCGTCGTTGGGGAGTATTTGTGCCTTGACAAAGAGCATGGTGTATGCGAGATCGATGTAATGCTCGCTGGCACTAGGTACGACGAATTCGATGGGCGCATCGCCCTCGTCGCTGATCGAAGAGACGGGCTTATAGTTCAAAAAACTGCTGCCCTCGATGGAGGTTTGAGTAGATGGGGGGAAGAAAGATCGAGTTCGCTCAACATACACTCTGACCAGTGAGAGTGCAAGAAAGACATTTTCAAGATTTATTTTGGACCGAAAGTATCATCAATGTCCCGAAAAGCGGGTGTTTTCCGCTTTCTCCTGCTCGCTTTACGAGTCTTGCGCGGTGCGGCTGTCAATTTTTTCTTACGCTTGGTCCGCGAGGTACGGGCGCTTGCACGTGCCTTTGTTGACTGCCGTTGCCGTTTGACGCGCCTGGTAGTTTTGTACCCTGACCCCTTCATGATTTCGCTAATTTTCTCTGCCGCTTTTATTTTGAGATGGCGTCCCGATTCTCCGGCTCTCGATTTTATGGCCTCCTTGAAATTGACACCATTGTTTGTGACATCGTCTATGATTTTCATACCTGCGCGCAAGGTCTCTTTTCCGACGGCCTTAGCGCCACTCCTGACGTATGGCAGAATGCGGCGAAAGAGGCCCCCCAACCAAGAGCCAACACCGCGCCCTCTCTGAAAGACCGAGCCAGCGAAAATGCTTCTTACCCCACTCCCGCCACCTATCTGCTCATCGTAGTATCTAGTATAATGAGACATCTCAGTGACTTCGTCTGAAATGGAGTGTCACGGTCAGCGTACCATACTCGAATGGAATGCGCTGTCCGAGCTGGTCTCTTATATCGATGATAATATTGTGAAAATTGTGATAGAGAAGCGGTATGTAGTGGGCGGGCGTGAAACTCTGCACAGCACTGCAGCCGTATCTGAATTTTGAGTTATCCAAGGAAACGATGCGCAGAGCGAGGCCTCTGTGTCCCCCACTGTGTAGGATTCACAAATATCTGTATAAACGTACAGTTGGCCGGGAATGGCACGAGAGAGCGAGGCTGGTCTCTCGGCTACAATTTCCCGCAGCGCGCCATGGTTAAAGGTCGTAAATAGAATTTTTTTCCCGGGCTCGTCATCGAACCCAAAAATGCGTAGAATTTTTTCGTTGAAATGAGTCGCATGTGGCTCTTGACAGGCGCACTTGCTCTCCTTTACGGGTTCAAGCATGTGATGCTTATAAGTGTCATTCGAGTTATTTATGGCGTCTGCCAGCTGTTGAAGAGAGTCGTAAATGCCGACTGGAAAATGGCAGAATGTTTTCTCACTCTGTTCGTCGTCGTTCATGGCGAACAAACTAAAAGTGTAAAAGGCATCATTGTCTTGAAAATGCACGATGCTACATGGTACGTGAATTTCCACCAGTCCGACGTGCCACTCTCCGTGTAATTTGATCTCGCGTGGCAAGTGGGTGGTGAAACAGCTGGTTGTGTTATCGGGAAAGTAAGCCATACTGCTGTTGCTAGGCAGTACCATGTAAAAATCTTCGTTCGCGTCCATGCCTGCTCGTGGTTCTCTACGAAATGCTCTCGAGTTGACTCCCTTTCACCCAAGAATTAAATTTATCGGGATAGCCTAGCCACTTGACGAGCACTTGTTTGTTGGCGCCACGACCTTTCGTGCGCACAATAAGCTCGATTTTGAAGCTCTTATCGCCAGTCAGTCGATCGTGCCCGACCAAAACGAGCTCTTCGTTGTAAAAGAATCCGTCAATTATTTCTCCGTTTAAGTCCGCCAATATATATATGTGTACAGCCCTTGCCGCGGAGATACGCGTATAATCTTGAAAATCTCCTCACTGAAATTTTTTTCATATCCGCGCTCGAAGGTGTTCTTTGTTCGACTGACACGGACGAGGTCACTCACAGCAAATTTACGGTAGGGCACGGCGGCGCGGCGATAATTGGAGCGCGCGCGCTTGGCCAGATTTTCGCGCGCTCGCGCAGCGTTGTAAAGGTTGACCTCTGCTGGTCGCATTCGCGTACCGCTGTGCCGAGAATGATTGTACGCGTACACAATTTTTTGCAGAACATCGATGTATCGCTTGGTGTTTCGATGTGAGAAATATCTCCATATGCGCTCGCACAGCGTTCTGTTGAGCCGCTCGACCACCGCTGCCTTGACATCTGGATTTCTAGCGACACGAAAGCCGATCTCCATGCGCTTGAGAAGATTTTGAAAAGCGGCGCCAAGAAATTCCTTGCCACGATCGGACTGCACGCACATGGGCAAGCGCGGCTTCGCTCTGTCGGTAATTCGCTCAAAAGCGTCGGCAACGTTGCGCGCAGTTTTATCCTTCAGTGGTTCAACCCAGGCAAACATTTTACGCGCGTGTTTCATCTTATTGCGTGTCATGCGAGCCAAATATTTTCGAAATTAGAGTACTCACGATTGGAGCTAATAAGATAGGCAGGAATGATCCGCCGTTCTGAATAATCGCTCGTTTCTTTGTGCGCACATCGGTGTTACCACTCGGGTGCGATAACTTGCGCAACGTGTGTTTATGCTTGCTCAATCGTCTCTTCTCGCTATCCGATAATTTTATGACCCCGTGTAAAACGTTCAACACGCACTCGCATATTCACTTGACAAGGGGTTTGTCAGCCGCCCGGGCTATGGTTGTGCGATGTTTCTTATCGCTGTGGCAGAGCACGCCGAGTAGCGCGAGATTTTTCTTGGAAAAATGTTTACCGCACGGTAACGTGCCGCGACAAGAGATAGTTCGTCCGTACGGGGCCATAGTTATTTCCCGACTGACGTTCGGCGGGCAAATCAGCGTGATTTAAAGTATTTGGGCACGTATGCGTAATGCGCACTGTCACCGGGGAATATGTTTGCGCGAAATCTAAACTCATCGAGACAGTCTTACGAGAGATCTATAAAGAGATAAGAGTCTGGCGCTCGCGTAGCGTCTATGTAGGCTTCGTGGAGAAAACCCGAGTCTTCGGGATGGATTTGATGCGCGAGATGCTGTATTTGTGCCTTGTCGCGCGGATTTTTGAACAGCACTAGGTACTTTGTATTTAAACTTATGGCACGCTGCGCCTTTCCCTTGTGGAAAACATTCTGCGTTATGAATATCACGCTGATATTTTTTTGATGACTACCTTTCGTAAACAAGTCTAAAATAACGTCGCTCGAGGATTCTCGCATAAGATCATCGAGAATGAGTAATTTTTTCTTCTCGTTGTCCGAGGCATAGTCGCCTACCTGCGGGAGTCCCTCTCGAAACTCAATGATAGGTCCATTGGACTTCAAAGCTGTTCTATAAGCCTCTTGCCATTCAGCGTAATAAAACAGTAAACGATCAAAGCGTGCGGTACACATGACCGGTAAATGGGCGAGAAAGCGCTGAACAAAGCGTGTTTTTCCACAGCCTGTGGGTCCATACACACAGCACGTAAACGGATGTTTCAAGCGTTTATCCATTTTTTACGCCCTTTAGCCACCGGATGAGACTGTCCCACGCTTTCCTAATCATTTTATACCCTTTTTCCCATTTGCACGAAATATTATCTTCTGCATGACGCGCGGACGGGGCGGCGGCGGCGGCGGCGGCGCGCGCGGGGACTAGCATCTTTACCGCGGTGATGAGCTGACGTGGCGACAAGCTGGTCGTGCGGGGGGATGGGCTGATCCGCGGTGACTAGCTGATTCACGCGCGTACGCACGCGTTGACCAGGCTGTCCCCCGCCGCGAGAATGAGCAGGTCTACCGCGACGACTAGCATGCACAAGGCGGCGATATAGTTAACTATGAAACATGACGCGACTTTGTAACTACAATACCTTCTTAGTATATTTAACATGAAAAAGCTATAAAACATTCTGTATATTACTTTGTTAAGAAAATATAACGGCCTATTATCATAGCATGCTTTTTTTTTCAGCGTACTAATGCGAGGAAAGTGATGGATATAGGTAGAAATAATTTTGCAGGTAAATAATTTTTATTAAGAAGGACAATTTTATTTTACATAAATACACGCAGTTACAAGTTTTTTATAAAATATACATACTATGCGTCGCTCTTATAACCAAAACTGCATCTATATACTGCATCGCGAAAGTATCTACGCTTCTTAAGTACTACGGAACACGACTTTTTTTCGTCGCGAGTGATGACTTCGTGCGTGCGAGTGCGTCTGATCGGTTTATATTTCAAAACGATGGGTTCTCTTTCGTTTTCAAAATACGCTGCGATCAAACGCGCGATGCTCTCGAAATTTATTATACACGAATTGGCGCTATTGAGACTAATACCCTTAATCTTACAGCACTCGACAGTTTCCCCGGTAGAGGCTACGACAGCTTGGAAGCCATAACATTTTGGACCCGCTGAGAGAAACTTTGTAATATAGGTACTCTCGCTGTAGGCCTTTAGCTCGTCTGTCATGTTGCCGAGTAAAGCACTCAGAGTCGGAGTATACTCAGTAGGGTCATTTTTCTTACATGTGAAAATACACGAGTCTGTGTCCATGTATAGAACACGCGCTGCGGTGAGTTTTTCAATATAAGAATACAACTCGAGACGCGCCTGCGCGGTTCTATACGCAGCTATTGCCACATTTGTATTACCCGAAACATCGACGGCATCTTCGCGAAAGCGCCAATTCGTGTATAGAAGGTTCTTGTTGACCATAAGAACATCGAATACTTCTTTTTCCGCCGCTGTAAGAAGTTTTAATAGTCCCTCACGCGTTTTTATAATAGTCGTTTGTTTCATATTTGAGCGTTGGCCAAATTTTCCCCACAGCGAATTCAAACACAATTTCGCGACAGAACGCAGCCCCGGATCTTTTTCTATTGTTTCCGAGTCTAACCTTATCCCCTCGTCACGCTCGTATTCGTCGACATACCGTTTTCTACTCTCTTCGTCTGTACACCAAGCAGGCCAACCGCTTGCCTGCTGCTTCAATCGGAGAAAGGTATTGACATACGGGGCAAACAGCCCACCCGCACCCGTGACAGGATCGAACTGCGTGGTCTCATACTGCCAAATAACAAATATTTGTGTGACCCAGTAGCCAAGTTCGATCGCCTTCTGTAACTCGCAGACAACCCATGTGCCTGTAAATTCAGGCTCAGCGGCTTGGTCGTGATTACAGTCGCCCTCTCGCAATTCCTCACAGCACGAGCGGCAGAGTCCGAAAATCAGCCGAGAGTGCATTTTTATGGGTAACACAGGCAGCATCAAACTACGAGGTGGTAAAACCTTGCACTTTATCAGCCCTTCCACGCGCCGATGTAAATGCGCGGGTGCCCAATGGGATAACGTCCCCTCTTGCAGATATATGGGTACAGAGAGCAAATATCGGTATATTTGATCTCTTCGTCCGGCGCGGTACTGCGAGAAGTGACGATATTTTCCGTGCGGCCACCGAAAAAAGCGTCACGCGGGTTTAAGGATATTTTGCTCATGACCGGATGAGTCGCTAAATATTGCGTAATTTCCGGTTGCTGACTTTTCACGCGCGCGAAATCGCATTCCCACATCTCACGCACGTCGTATCCGAACCGCCTCATTGCTGCGACTTTTGCCACCGTGCCCTCGTACGCCTGTGCGTATGTTTGGCCGTATTTATTTTTTCTCACAGTACGATTATCGCTGAAACAGCGCGGACAGCCATGCACGTAACAGCCTTGATATTCAAAAACAATTCCTTTGGCTGTTGAGGCAGGCTCTCCTCCCCCGATTGGCGGTAGATACCCGTCTACGAGAAACCCCTCGCGTAAACGAAACTCGCGCGATCGCCCCGCGTGTATAATTTCACGCCCGAACTCGCGCTCGCAGTATAGCAGCCACTCTATAGATTGCTGCGAGTGCTTATCCCCGCGCCTATATCCGTTTGGCGGAATCAGGCCAATAGTTTTTGGCAGCAAAAAATTTTTTTTAAAAACATACATACATGTGGACGCAATTGTACATGCGGAGACGGACGGGTCTGTTTGAGCGACTTCTATGAAAATTTCGCGAAACCTTATGCACGCGCGTCTCAATATTTCCACGTCCATTTTACAATATTCAACAATCTCTTTTTGAAAGTCGAATACGTAGTTTGGGGCTGTATTCTCATACCACACGAGAAAAGCAGTACGTTCAGCCACAGACATAGTACCTGGGCAATAAAACTCGGGTGCGGGTAGAGGGCCCCTGTAGTGCTCATTCTCACTGGTATTGAAAAGGTGGGGGAAATGACCTTTCTTAGCGCTCTCGGGCAGTCCAAATGTGGCAGGTAAAGCACTCAGTTTCAATTGAAAGTAATTGATACTATCAATAAACTTTGTGCTCCCGTACTTTAGCTGCGTAATATTGTGGCCATTTAATATTACGCGCGGCGTGCCACACTTGGAACTTCCCGCCAACTCTTTCAATATAAATTGAGAGTCGAATGCCCGAGCATTGTGCGCTATACACATAATTTCGGCAAAATTTTCTTTTCTCGCACACATAGCTCCAAGAGTTGTTTAACGGGATCGCGAGTGAAAATGAATTCGCGCACCCCGCAAGTGGGGCATTCTATTTGTATGTCGTCCACGCCGATGCAATCCGAGCATACTTGGTGCGCAACGCACAAATTAGGTACGTGAACGCGCGCATTTTCGCCATACGGAGTGTCTTGTGTTGTCTCGAAATTATAAAAAATATAAAGATATTTCTTTTTTTTACCCGGGACGACAACGCTGATTGGCTGCATGAAGCACAAGTCGTTAAAGGCATGGTGCTTTTGACAGTGCCTACAAAAACTGATACCACACTCGTGTTTCCACTGATACACGTTTACAATGTGCATGCAATTCTCACACAACCGCACAACGTCGCACACTTTTTTATTATTTTTTTTGTAAGAGCCTGCACGCTTGTGATTCGCGAAACACTCGTGACCGAAAAATTGTCGCCCACAATCCACGCACTCTATCGTTTCGACTTGATCGCTTCTGCATGGCGGTGAAACGTAACAGCACGCGCATGTTCGCGTACATTTGTGCTGATTTACGCAGCGGAATGCCTTATTACAATAAGAACAGAAAAAACGCGATTCGGCCGCTCCGAATAAATTAGTAATTAAATTAAAATGTCGTGCACGCTCTTCAAATATCAAATAAATAATACCGGCTAGTGGGGCATTTAATTCCCGGAGAGTGTTTCGTCCATCAAGGAGCGGGGGTTCGCCGCTTCTAAAATTTTGTTTCTCGAAAACAACGAGTGCTACGCCACTTGCGAGAAAAAAATTTTGAAAGCTCACGAGCTCTTCAAAACCACAGCCATCACCCGGAATATTTACCCCAGCGGCGTCCACGAGACATTCCGCGCGCTCTTTTTGCAATTTTCGACGCCCGTCGCGAATCTCATGCCATTCTGCGCGCACCTCATCGCAAGGCTGCGACTTGAGAGCCATGTATACCCTTCCGACCGCAAGCACACGCGGTAAATATAAATTATCGGCATTGTTAATAACAACGATTGAGCGCTTTCGCAAATCGCTCAACTTTAAGCCACCACCCGCACCTACGGGCATTACTACATAACACACCTGTAACTCGAGTCCCTCTCCGACACCCAAAATTTCGTTACTCTGACTTATGGAACTTATTAAATTCCAAAATCAGCGTAATTAAAGTTTGCAACAGGCCTGAACGACAGCCCGCCCGTACCACGTGAAAATCGCTCATTACAAATTGTAATCCCGATTAATGTATGTCCTGGAACGCGTGCGGTTATATAATCGTGCATGTCTCTAATCGCGGCCCCTACCCATAATACGGGATTTATATCTGCGCGTGGCTCTATAATGGAAAATCTTACTCTATGGCCCTGCACTCCGAAGCGTCGCAGGTACTGCTGTCCCTCAACCACAGCAGTGAAGCGCACGCCGGGGGGCCGTATGCTGTCGTAGTCTTCGGCATCATAAACGTCCTCACTGCCACCACCGCCTACCTGCACGGGTGAGCGAACCTCAGCTGTAACAAAACAAATGATGCCTTTTATTAAAATATATTAAAATAGATTAATGGTTTTACGGTGAGGGATTTACTTTAAGGTTCTGCGATACCCGCAAAGCTTTCTAATACTCTATTCACCAAATCCCGCACATTGCTTTCTGTATACAAAGGCGAGGATTCGTCTTCGGCTTGGTCGCGAAACCATCGCTGGAGCCGTGCTTGGCGATTGTCTGATACCAGCTCGTATACCTCCCGCAAACGAGCAAGCTCGGGGAGCGATGCCACAATCTGCGTTTAAGACCGATCACGACTTCGCACACCTACACACGGAAAAATATTTTTAAAAAGGGCACATATTTTAAAATATAAGAATAAATATTTACTTACATTCGTTGACCACACGGTCGAGGCGCTCGCGTGTGTTGTACCCTGGGGCCGATTGGTTGGCGGTGGTACACAGCACACCCAGTATGTGCCGTCTTCCTCTGCGCGCACTCTCAGCAGTGGTGGAATGGTCGTCAGCCTCTACACCAGGTGGTTGACTTTCCAGAAGCCGAAAGTCATCATCGATGAGAGGTAGACGATCGTACGCAGCAAGATACTCGCCTATGGCTTCTTCTTGAAGCTCGATCTCCTTTGCTACTTCTCGCGCTTCTCTTACAGCCTCCTCCTCCTCCTCCTCCTCCTCCTTCTCCTCCTCCTCCATGCGATTAGGGATATCCCCTACAATTAGTGCAGGGCTTTCTACCTCTCGTGGAGGTTCTTCACTCTCCTCGGCGCCAGCATGCACATCGGCTATAATAACAGCAGGCTCAGCGTCTTCATCATCATCATCATCATCATCATCACTGGTATCAAAACTCAGAGTGCGTGCGATTGGATTAAACGTCCCCGCAGCGCGCCGCGAGTGTGTAGGCATGCTGTCTTCCGCGCCGGAAAAATATGTAGCATCGCTCGAATCATCGTCATTTAGTAGACTCTCCAAAGCTGAAAAATAGCATGTCAATGATTATAAATTTTATAAATATTTTGAAATATTTTGAAATATTTTAAACTTACCAAGCCGCTCCGACCTTCCTTCGATTATGTCACTAAAAACTGGCAGACCACTTAATCCATGATTAAAAACAAACTCTTCGATTATCCGTAAAACCTCGCCGGAACATCTAGAGCCCCGATATAAGCGCGCGATTGCGCGATACCCCGTCGTCCTAAGGGTCCTCTGTAATTGACAGATCAACTCGTCGCGAGTCATCCCGCGTAAGTGCTGCAACCACGCACTACCTCTACAATACCTCTCTCTACCAAAGAGCCGCAGTATGGCTTTTCGCAGCGAAATTTTTACGAACGTATCCATCTCGGAGTTTCGAACAGACTGATACCGCTGCAGCGTCGCTTAGAGCTCTTATACAAGCGCAGTCAAAAGCATGAGCGATAAAAAAAATCAGCATCTCGTCACGTGACGTTCGTCAAACTTATTTTTCCTCGGAGCGTCCAGTCGCATTTTCCTAGGACCCGAGATGCCCGTAGTATAAAAATGCCTCTCTGCGCGCACGAAAAACAATAACGGTGCCCGTGACGACTGTTTGATAAAAAGTCGTCATGTTGCGCGAAACAGCGCTTTTCCAAAGGAGGTCTAAGATGAACGATAAAAAAACAATGAGCCTTCTATACTCGAACATCAACACTGAAAAGGGATAGAGTTTCATGGCTCTCGAGACCAAAACATTTGTGACGCATCTGTGGAAAAAGAACACATGCATGCGAGATAAAAATTTACAACGCACAGCTAATGGTCATGAAATATTGTTCTACAAAAAACATAGTTTATTACTTTCGAAAGCACGGGTCAAACCCCTGTGCCGCGTCGTAGCTGACGTTAAAAGCAGTGATGCCAAAGTGGAAAGAGCTATGATAAAAAATTGAAGAGTGCAGGAGCGCAGTGTTGTAAATGCCACTGAAAAATGACCTGACAAACACCCGCTAGCCGGGTGTATAAAAAATTTCTCTCGGGTTAACTACCCTTGGGTGAAAATATTTCCAGCACGGACGCAGGCCACTTTCTTCCTAAACCGTTGATGTGGAATTCCCGAAAATAATATTGGCCGGAACGGTTGAGTTATAAAAATCCGACGACTGTACCGCACAAAACGTCCACCACTCGTGCATCCCTACCATCACCGCTTCTTCCACGTGACCGAGGGGATGAGGTTGACCACGCACGCACGCCGGTTCATTCTTCACCATGGAATCTAGCTGTGCGGGTTTCCAGATTATAGTAGCGGTTCTGTGTGAACTCTGCTATTACGCACAATGAGAGACCAAACAGATAGCAAGGGCTGAGAGCGACGCGGCCAACATAGAAAACGGCATACAGCGCGACTTTGACGGACCCGCTGACCGACGGTTATTAAATAAGATATGCAAATATATTTGCATTCGTAGCAAAAGTTTGGCTAAATGTCACGAAGACATTACTTTACTTTTGAGCGTGTGGCCTAAGGAGAGCAGAGCGGGGGTAGAAGCGTGGGCCTATGCGCAAGGGTCAGCGCTTCGGAGAGCCCAGCTAGCAGGCGCTAGCACTCCACAGTCGCACCCCACCACAGAGGCCTCCCCACCAACGCGGCCAAGTCGCGACTCTACTCAGTGTTTAACAGAATCTGACAGCACCAGTATTCACCGAGCAATGGACCAAGAAGTAGCGAGTCTGCGAGCAAGGCTCGCAAGATATCATAAAAAGCCGGAACGTTATGGCGCCGGTGCGGTTCAGGCCAAGGAGATGATTCGACGCTTAGAGTCGAAAATAAAGCGCCTCGATCAGCAGCAACGGACTCAAAGACCACCACCACAACCACCATCCAATATCGCCAGCGTCAAGTGCAACGTGTGCGAATTATGTTCCGCATTTTCAAGAGTGACCCGGAGGGCCGGTCATGGGAGCAGTGCTGGCACTGCGAAAACTTTAGATGCGGTGCCTGCCGCGAAAGCACGTGTAAGTGCCTTATAGGAATAGACACACCCGGATCCCGGCAAGCAGCGGATACACCATCAAAGGACGCACCAGCACCAGCAGCAGCAGCAGCAGCAGCACCAGTGTAAAAACAATGTGCGCGTGTGGGAAGTGGACGCACATGAATGTATGCACCGTGACAAGTGAAATACGGTGTCTACGAACAGACGAAAATGTACGCGAGTGAGTGTGACGGCCATGACGTCTGCGACCACACGTAAATATATGTGTGCATATTCGTGTGTGTATGTGTGTGGGTGTGTGTGTGCGTGTGTGTGTGACAATCGCAGCTTCTGCGTACGCACGTAAATATATGCGCACGTGTGTGTGTGTGTGTGTGACAATCGCAGCGTCTGCGTACGCACGTAGGTGTATGCGCACGTGTGTGTGTGTGTGTGTGCGCGCGCGCGTCAATTAATATTAATAAATAAATATATAAACGTTGTTTTTATTCTCTACCCCCCCCCTCTCTCTCTGTGTGTGGGTGGTTGTGGGTGGGTGGGTTGGGGTGGGTGGTGGGTGGTGTGTAGGTGGCCGGATGTGGGTTCGGGTGGGTGGCTCGGAGGGTGTGTGGGCGCGAGGTGGGTGTGTGTGTGGGTGTATCATCTCTCTCTCTCTCTCTCTCTCTCTCTGTGGGTGAGTGTGAATGGGTGGGTGTGAGTGGGTGCGTGGGCGTCGGTGGGTGGGTGCGCCATCTCTCTCTGTGAGTGGGTTGGTGGATGTGGATGTGTGGGTGGGTGGGTGTGTGTGTGTGTGGGTGGATGTGGGTTTGTGGGTGTGGGTGGGGCGGATGGGTGTGCGTGGGTGGATGTGTGCGTCCTCTCTCTCTCTCTCTCTCTCTCTCTCTCTCTCTCTCTCTCTCTCTCTCTCTCTCTCTCTCTCTCTCTCTAGTACATGGACTGGTATGGCGCGTATCATATTACATGGAGGTGTCAAGAGGGTATAACTGTTATGTAAACAGTAGCTAATTACCCATTGTTAATGGGTGGCTTGTTTACAAAACAGTAGCGGTTTTGAAAACAATAGCCCCATTGACATGGGCCCTTGACATGGGTTATTAGCTACCGTGCAGCTACTGTTTCCATAACACTTAACTTAATGACCCCACTCGCAGCGCCGCCACGGGGCGCCCCCCTCCTCCCTTGTAATATGATATGCTTTGCTATACCAGTCCATATACTACTCACGAACAGGTATGGCACCCGACTCTCAGCCGCTGTTTGAGGGAAAAATAGTAAACGTAAATTCGGAAGCAAACCGAGTAAATTGGTCAAAGAGCGAGCATGCGAGCGGAGATTGGGTAATTCGCGAACACTTCACTAGCACTCTAGCACTGCGTTTAGATAACTCTGACAAGCGGCTGTCGCACGACGAACCATCAGCTAAGTCATTTAAATTTAAATAAACAATTGATGTTGTACGCATTTACGCAGGAATTGTAATCACATATTGTACTGGTAACTTAAGTTAATTATAAGAATAAGGGAGAACAATAAAACAATCATTAATAAAATTTTTTGCAAATTTGTTTTTGTTGAAAATAGTATACATCTATATTGTACGCATGAATATATATACAATAGGTATGTGTGAACGCGCGACTGTATCGAGAGCGCGCAATGTAAACATGTACCTCTCCCCTTCCTAGTGTGTGCGTGAGCAAGCATCTAAGTCGAGGAGCAGCGAACGATACGCTGCTCACACTCTCTCTACTGCCGCACGCTGAGCGGAAAGCACCTTGCGCGAGTCGCTATGAAGCGCTCGGATTACTTTTATACTGAAACTGAATAAACCAGTCATTCTTTATATATAAAAGTGTCTCTCCTTATTAATATTACCACACCTCAACATGGTAGCAGAGGTCCGTGGTTTTGCCTGATTGGTAAGTAAAAAATTCTCTTATCTTCTACGTCGACTCTCGAGTCGCGTAGAGATAATAAAAGTGCCGCATATGTGAACACCGTGAGAAACATATATGAAAGAAGAATCAAAGTTAACAGTTGAGCAAGAAGACGATTCGCAGCACGAAGGAAAGCTCGAATCACTTGAAGAAGATACGACCACAGAGGTTAAGCAAGAAGTAAATTCCGAACACGAAGGAACGTTCGAGAACGAAAACAAAATGGAGAGAAAAGATATCACGATACCGGTGTTTGATGGAGAAGACTACAGTATGTGGAAGAAAAGAATTACGATGTACTTGAAGATGAAAAAGTGTGACACAGTAATAACCAGAGCAAGAGTTGCGGCAGACAAAGATGACTGGGAAGAAAATGACTTGAAGGCCATCAATTTGATTTACAGTGCCATTTCCAACAAACAATTAGAGTTTGTGTGTGAAGAAGATACGGCGTATAAAATAATAAAGAAACTGGACGATATGTACCTAAAGGAGTCTACAGCACTACAGATTGTGTGCAGGAATAAATTGGAAAAATTGAGACTAGAAAAGTACAGTGATACAGCAACATTTTTCAGTGAATTTGAAAAATCAGTGAATGAGTTAAAAAGCGCAGGTGCAAAAATAAGTGAAAAAGAAAAATTGAATTACATGTTGAACACGTTGCCGAGCCAATACAGTTACATTGGCGATTTAATAGACACGTTAAAAGAAGAGGATCAAACAGCATCGTATGTGAAAAATAAAATACAGATAGCTGAAATGAAAAATAATAGCGAGCATAGCGAACAAAGGTCAAATGTATTCGCTGCAAAAAAGACCAGAAAGGAAGCTGCTTCAAGTGTGGCAGAACAGGGCATTTCGCACGAGAATGTCAAAATGGAGGACAAGCAGGACAAAGCGGCACAACATGGCGAGGCTCACCACGTGGCCGCGGCCGAGGCAAGGCAGGAAGAGGCAACTACGGCGGGGGCGCGCGAAAACTTCCGCCAGCAAGGAGCCAGCACCAGCGTGCAGAGCGGCGAAGGTACGAGTGCGTGGATAGCTACGGCGCATGCGGTGCAGAGTAAACATAGTCAAGGTAGGCTAGATAATGATATACAGTGGTTGCTGGACAGCGGCTGTACAAATCACATAATAAATAACGTTGAGTATTTTGATAAATTTATTGACCTTAAAGAACCGGTAAATATCTACTTAGGGGATAATCGATATATAAAAGCAACGAAAATTGGAAACGTAGTTAGCTATTTTAACGCGTTTGGTAAAAAGAATGAAGTGAATATGAGTAATGTTTTTTATGCCGAGAAAATGAATATGAATTTAATAAGTTTTGGAAAATTAACAGATAACAATACGATTATATCGAAAGGAGATGTAGCAAAGATAATAGATACAAATAATAAATTGATAGCAGTAGCGTACAAAGAAAATCAAACTTATAGAATAAATAGTACCTTGAAACATAGAGAAAATTTTGTAAACACAGTCGAATGTAACAATAGAAATATGACTCTGAAGGAGAAATGGCATAGAATGCTAGGACACATAAATTTTAAGTATTTAGGTACAATATGTAAACAGCAGTTGCTATCGGGAATTCCAGAAACACTTGAAACGGAATTTATGAAATGTAAAACGTGTATAGAGAATAAGATGAATAATCTACCGTTTAAAAATAATAGAATAAGGGCAAGTAAAATTTTAGAAATTGTCCATACCGATGTATGCGGCCCTTTCAAAACGACCGGATTCAAAGGAGAAAAATACTTTGTTTCGTTTATAGACGATTATAGCAAAATTGCCAAAGTTTATTGCATAAAATCTAAAGATGAAGTAATTAACTGTCTAGTCCAATTTGTTAACGAAAGTGAAAATTTAACGGGAAAACGAGTAAAAATATTAAGATGTGATAACGGGAAAGAATATTTGAATAGTTGCATTTATAAATTCGCCAAAGAAAAAGGTATAATTTTGAACAATTGCCCGGCATATGTACACGAGTTAAACGGAACCGCGGAACGGTTTAATAGAACGATAATGGGTATGGCGCGATGTTTACTAACAGAAGCACAAGTACACAAAAGATATTGGCCTGAAATAATATGTGCGGCAACATATTTGAAAAATCGAACGTTGACTAACACGATAGAGAGGAAAACTCCGTACGAAATATTTTTTAATAGACGGCCGGATGTCAGACATTTACGTCTTTACGGGAGTAGGGTTTTTGTAAGGAAACCGGAACAAAAGAGAATTTCTAAATGGGATAGAAAGGCAGATATGGGAATTTTATTAGGATATAGTGAGGTAGGCTATAGAGTCCTATTAAATAATAAAATCATAGTTGCAAGACACGTAGATATTGTTGAGCAAAACGTAAAATGTATAGGGCTTGATGAGGTAGAGTCAAAATATCAATCTCCTTCTACTTCGACTCTCGAGTCACTTAGAGGAGATCAAAATGATGGGGATGACGATTTAAGCGATGATAATGTTTTTGAAAGCGCGGTTGAGAATAATGAACAGGAACAAAAAGTAACAAATAAGGAAAATATAGAACTATTAAAAGTCCCACGTAAATCTACACGTGATAGAAAAAGCCCAATAAGATATCCAGAAAATATTTCGAATAATATTTATGTAAATTACTGCAGGGTAGATACTCCATATACATTTGAGGAGGCGATGTGTAGTAATGATAGTGAGAGCTGGATAAAAGCTATGGATAAAGAAATAAAAAGTTTAAATGAAAATAAAACATGGGAACTAGTTGAAAGGATACCAAATGAAAAGGTAATAGATGTAAAATGGGTTTATAGTAAGAAATCTGATGATACGTATAAAGCGAGATTAGTCGTAAGAGGATTTCAACAGACAAATGTTATTGACGACATATACGCTCCAGTTGCTAAAATGCAAACTTTAAAATTTTTGTTTTCCTTTTGTTGCCAGAATGGCCTAATTATAGAACAGATGGATGTAGTCACAGCATTTTTAAATGGTGAAGTAAGCTCGGAGGTATATGTCGGTCAACCGAAAGGTTATAGCGATGGAACAAACAGGGTTTGTAAATTACGTAAAGCATTGTACGGACTACGAGAAAGTCCAAGGGCATGGTATGAATGTTTGGATGAATATTTGACAAAGATAAAATTTAAAAGGAGTAACGTAGATTATTGTTTATATACTCAAGGTGAAGGTATAGATCAAATTTACTTATTAATATATGTCGATGACTTGTTAATTTGTAGTAAGAGTAAAAAGAAAATTAAGAATTTAAAAAGAGTCTTATCAGGAAAATTTAAGATGAAAGACCTAGGAGAAATTAAAGAATACCTTGGTATTAATGTAGAGTATGATTATCGAAATTGTGATATGAAATTAAGTCAGACTAAGTATATAGAGTCATTAGCGAATAAATATCAATTGCAGAATAGTAAATTATATAGCACTCCTATGGAGACGAATTTAAAAATTGAAAAGGCTGAAATAAGCGAGTCAGATATTAAATATAGAAATTTGATAGGTGCATTATTATATATAAGCTCAAGTACAAGGCCCGATATAAGTTATAGTGTTAATTATTTGAGTAGATATCAAAATAGTTATAACGAGACTCATTGGAAATATGCGTTACGAATATTGAAATACTTGTATTTAACTAAAGATTTAAAGATGATCTATAAAAGAAATGTAAATTGCGAAACTATAGATTGTTATGTAGACGCAGATTGGGCTGGTGATAATGTTGACAGAAAATCCACATCGGGATATGTTATTAAAGCATTTGGAAATCTAATTGATTGGAAATCGCGAAAACAAAGAACGGTAACAAAGGCTTCAACTTATGCAGAATATGTAGCCTTATCTGAGGCAGTTAGTGAAGTAAAGTTTATAATAGAGTTAATGAAAAACTTTAATGTGAAATTGATTGATCCTGTAAAGATATTTGAGGATAACACAGGCGCGATAAATATAGCGAATTATGGAAACTTTACTAAGAACTCGAAGCACATAGAAATACATTATCACTATGTTCATGAAAGCGTGAAAGAAAAAGAAATTGTAATAATGAAAATCGACTCGAATGATAATGTTGCGGATATCTTTACAAAAGCGTTATGTAAAGATAAGTTTGAAAAGTTCAGAAAATTATTGAACATAATGTAATAAATTAAAAGGTGTACAATATATATGTAAGGAGGCGTGTTGAAAATAGTATACATCTATATTGTACGCATGAATATATATACAATAGGTATGTGTGAACGCGCGACTGTATCGAGAGCGCGCAATGTAAACATGTACCTCTCCCCTTCCTAGTGTGTGCGTGAGCAAGCATCTAAGTCGAGGAGCAGCGAACGATACGCTGCTCACACTCTCTCTACTGCCGCATGCTGAGCGGAAAGCACCTTGCGCGAGTCGCTATGAAGCGCTCGGATTACTTTTATACTGAAACTGAATAAACCAGTCATTCTTTGTATATAAAAGTGTCTCTCCTTATTAATATTACCACACCTCAACAGTTTTATTAAAACCTGTATGGATATTTTGTTTTCAGAACACTCATACTTTTAAGCTTTAGAGGACTTCGATAAACCATAATCATTTATAATGGAACACGGAATGATATTAAAATTATGCGCACTAGCGCTATGTTTTATTAACACCGCCGGCGACAACATCTTGCCTTACTACCGCTCAGTCGATGACAACCCCGGACTGGTGTTCGTCAAATCCAAGGCGATCGTCTTCATCAAGGAAAAATGGAGCGTGATGACTTCAATTAACACGAGCTTCATTAAGTCAACCGCGAAGCAAGGTAGAGCAGAATTAACTATATTGGAAGATGCCTATTCGGTAATGAGAAAACCAAACGACACAGCGGTACAGTATATAAACACATTACGCATAGAATTAGATAGTTTAGAGTCATTAATTGCAAAATTGCGAAAAAGCGAACTGTTTTACGCACTCGTCGTAATTCCAAGAGGGGAGGACTATCACGTACCCCCCAGAAGTTACATTTTGCAAAATCACGTAGAAATTAGTAAGTTAATGTGTAAATTGCGAGAAAATAAACTTGACATTATGCCTGGAGAAAAAGAGACGACTTGCTTGATTGACGACGACTACGCGACGGAAAGTGCCGCGATTGAATTAGAGTTAAAACTCGTTAAAGGAATTAATAATGTAACTTCTTGGAAAAAATTCAGGGTTGAAACTAACATGAAAATAATTTTGGATAATTTATTCGCATTAATGAAAGTAATATTGAAAGCCAAGCAACTCATGCTCAATCTTTGTGATTTATTGGGTTACCAAAAGGTATTGTTCTCATCAGCTGCTCTAAAAAAACACTTGCTCACCATTCGAGATAAAAAACAATTAGCGCTGCCCTTTTTTATTTCTAATTTTGGATCGGTGCTGTTAGATAAAATTGTTAAAGCTCATATTGTCTTTGTAAACAACGAGTTATTTATAGAAATAGTAGTCCCGTTTACAGACCCTGATTTATTTTTATCATATGAAATGCAGCCTTTCCCCGCCTTTCAGTCTAACTTTGAAGGCAGGAAACTAGCGACATATATTAAACCACGAGCAGACTTTATCGCTGTAAGCGAGAACACTAAAAGATACCTCTTTCTCAATAAATCTGATTTACAAAACTGTGAGGAAAGAAATACCTTTTTCTTATGCGAAAACGAGTTCTTCTTCGAAAATTCCTTTACATGTGAGCAAATGCTTTTGTCATATCCTAACTATGGAGATTATCCGTATTGCAATATAGAGTTTTCGGAGGGAAAAGGGTATTACTTTCAGAGAATGTCTAACAAAAGATTGTGGTTAGCATCGACTGTAAATAAATATAGATTGGGAGTATTTTGTTCGGGCAAATTTTATAGATTACCGTTATCAGGTAATCAAATCATTGAATTGCCAAAAAATTGTAAAATGACATTCGGAGATAGAGAAGTGTATGGTTACGATGGAAAGTATGTAGAAGGTGATATTATGTACCCAAAATTAAATTAAATATGCATAAAGACTTTATTTATAAAGTAAAGGGGGAAGAGCCGCCGAAAGGTAAATACGCGATAGAACCAAGCGTAATGTCAAGTAAGGATTAGATACAAGCAATATTCTATGGATGTTTAATTTTCATAATTATTATTTTCTTAGGGCTGCTTATGTATTTAATTTATCATATGTCAGGAAGAAAAAAAGAAAAAGCTATAGAGTCAGAAAGCACTTATGTGCCTACGCGCGCTTTAGAACACGAATTTAAGTGCAATTTTTTAGGGGCCACTGATTATGACAAACCCCACTGGCCACCGTTACCAGTAAAGCACAGCGCGTCCAGCACGTCAACTAGCACAATGTAAAAGCAGTTTTAAGGTCGTAGCGTGTAGTTCGTTAGAAATAGGAAAAACACATGTACTAAAGAGTGCGCGCTCCCTCCCAAATCTTTTTTTTTTCCCACCAGGATTTTCCTTGCCTGTCCGACAACAGTAGACGATAGAGGTGAAGAGTCACTCGTTTTCTCGCACCACCGCTGTCACTCGCATCACCGCTGTCACTCGTCCTCTCGCACCGCCCCTCTTCAACAGCATGGCAGGAGCCCTGCCTACCCTGAGGGCAGCAACGAGGAGAGCGTATACCGCCTACGCTGACGAGTCACTGTGGGAGCCGAGCTCGTTCTCCGCACGAGTGCTTTTCCAGCTCTACATAAGATGCTCGATGTATTTTGACATCGTGGTCAACGGGCGGAACGATCGTAGAAGGCCTCCACTACAACGTGATCGCGCCAAGGAGGAGGAGCTCTTTGCCGAGGACCAATTCAAACAGTTTGCCGAAAATGACATCCTCAGGTTCATGAGGCTGCCCACGCGTTGGGGTAACATCCATTGGGACAGGGAGTTCCGGCGAAAACAAAATGAGGAGCAGCAACACGGTGACTGTGCCAGAGAGGAGAGCGAGCGGCAGGACGAAGAGAGCGAGCGAGGTATAACGTATGCTAACCGTCTTCATCTACCCTATGGTGGTGAAGGTTTTGGTAATCGTACGCATTATGGTAATTGCGCCAAGTGCGGGCAGAACATGCCGGCCTGGCGCAATTGCACTTCATGCCAGCGCTTTAGTAATATGACGGGCTGTCTGTCCGTGTGCCTGAACTGCGAGGACCAACAGCACAAGCGGGCACTGCAGGAGGAATGGTGCCAGGACTGTGACGGCTCACCAACCCTACCAGCTCTGGAGGAAGAAATGATAGACACGGAAGACTGGGATTAAGAAATAAAATAAATAAGAATAAATAAATGAATTGTAATATTATATATATATATAAAAAAAAGAAAAAAAATAATAAACAAAAACAAACAAACAAAAAACAAAACCTAAACTTGCGCTGATGGGGCCGAGATTCTCAAGTCTCAGCCCCCGCTCCAAGGTGACACTTGTGACCTTGCGTTGGTCTTTGGGGGGGGGGGGGGGGGGTCACGTCGCGCGCCACTGAACGTTCCCACCTCCATAAGTTTGCCTACTGGGCATTCTCTCGTACTATCTTTTTTCCTTAAGATAATACTACGATGGTCGGTAAGTTACCAATCGCTCGTAAGAACACGGAGGGTAACAATACTAGCAGGACAACTTATCACTTGCGACTGACGTATGACTAAACTGACTGTACATCCACTCCATAGCAACCCACCACGACCCTCTAATTCCTAGAAATCCCCTCCAACATGTATCCTATTGAACTCTTTTGATTATTCGAGAGAATCCCACCTTTTGTATCAATCTAATTAAGAAAGAGAGTATAGAAGCGAACATGCGCCTCTACTCGGGGCAGAAGCTATTTACAATTTTTCCTTTGCAGGGCGAAGCCCTTGACCTTTGATCGATTAGTGACTTAGTTTATTTCTGACATTGTACTTTGTAACTGGGAACATATAATTTTTTGTTTAAGTCAGACTCTGAAAAATTGTTAAGAAAATTATTTAATATTATTTTAAGCTCCTCAGATTGTAGTCTCGCGAATAATTGTTGATATTATATCTCGACTACAATCTGCGTTTAACCAGTGTAATAACTTGTAACTTTAATAAATACGGTTTTATTATATCATATTCGAACACTTTATTTCACCGAGAACCTTCTCCGCCATTTGAATCTTCCGCTAATTCTGGGACACAATTAGAGCCACCAGTCAGAGCGAGCCAATTGCAACATTGCCAAAGTAAGTACAAATTATGATCACTGTCTCCTTTCTTCTTGATGCATGAGTTACTGCTGCTTGCCGCTTGTTAGTTCGAAATTACGCGACTCTTAACTGTTATTTAAGGACCGCTCGACTACTTTCGTGAGTTCCTATTCCCGTGGTTATTACGTGTAGGCGTAGACCGAAACAGGAACATTTTTCGCGTGAATTTGATCGTTTTCGCGACATTGTAATCTCGACATTACAGTGTCATTAGCTATGGAAATATTGCATGGCGTGGTGCATATAAAAACAACTTAAAATTACTACAAAACATCCAAAATAGGATTTTGAAAAGTATAAACAAAAATATTTTCAATCGAGACAACCCCTTGAATCTAAAACAAATTGTTGCTTACGAATGTGTAACGTATCATTATAATGAACTTAAGAATTTATACTTAACATCGACTAGCAAAAATAGAAATAAACTTATAATACCACCAAAGTGTTCGAAAACTGTTAGTGATAAAGATAACTATGTCAGAGCGATACAAGTATTTAATTGTCTTCCGAAATCTAATCCAAATCTTAAAGTTCTAGATATCGCCAAAAATTATAATAAGAAAAAGCTAAAAGTTTGGGTTGGTACTAATATATTCTAGAATTTAAACAAAGAAAAAAAAATTAATTAAATAAATAAATAAATAAAAATTTAATCTTTCAGTATGGGTGAGATAATCAATGTGGACCAAATATATTATTTATAGTGGAATCTTTGATTCCATGCCTAGTTTATAAGTTACTTAAGTTTTTTTAGTTTTAAGTACACCGGACCTATGTACAGGTAGCTATGTCTACCTCTATAGGATGTTTGCTGCTTCAGACATGTAACTATGTCCTGAAGTAAGCAATAACATGTAATACAACATGTACTACTCTGGTTTAAATAAATAAATAAATAAACAATATCTGGCCGTAATAATCATTTTTTTTTGTGTTTTTTGTGGGTGTAACATCCGTCGTCACTTAGTATGATGACATCTGTCATCCACACACATTTCAATCATTTTTATCAATCAGACATGCTAATATATATCGCATACAGTAGTATAAAATCGCGGTCGCCATTAGCATTCCTGTAAACGCTTGCTGAAATCGACGCGTAAGCGCCCTACTTATGCGTAATACTTATTTTCGCCATACCCTGGCCGAAAGTGCCACATTCTCTCCCGGCGCAAAAACGGGAATGCGGTATTTTCGGCCCGAATATGACGAAAAATAGTATACGCACCACGGGAGAAAAATTTGCCAGCCCATAGCTCGTGTTTGCCACCCTCGGCTCGGGTCAATGTACACGAGCTATGGACTGTCCAAGTTTTTTCCTCCCTAGGTGCGTAATATACTATTATCTTTTCATCTTCTCATCGGGTATAAAACCGCGCGGAAATAAGAAGACAATGTTACTCTCGACTTTCTCTGGTGTGCCACTGCATAGTCGCTCAAGGCCGAACTACTGGAAACTTGGGTACCTGCTGCAGGATTCCAGCGTCAAGAAGACAACTCGGCCCAAGAACCAAGAAAGAACTACTCTCAAGAACTAGATTGTAAGTGTGCTGAAAAGCGTCGATACATTATTGTATTAAAAGTACATATTGTAAGTGTATACATTTATTACATGAAAAGCTTCGGTACACTATTGTACTAAAGTGCAATAAACGAAATGTGTATGTGTGTGTGTGTGTTTGTGTGCATGTGCGTGTGCGTGTGCGTGTGCGTGTGTATGTGTGTGTGTATTACTATTTATTTATTAGTTTTTATTCTAAGATTAAAAGAAATAGTTTAGAGTAGAGTATTATACAACCAATTTTCAGCAAAATCTAAACTTTTTCCGAACTTTCAATCGCCATATCCCACATGGCATGAAAAGTTTTGGTGAAACCTTTCAAGAAATATTTCATGAAAAGCTTGCCACAATCTTGCTGCAATATTACAGAAATCTCTGAAAAATATTTTCAGTAAGATCTCAAGAAACCTTACAGAAACATTTTTTAATTAATGTTAAAAGTTCACCATCAAAATACATTTCATGAAATAATACTGCAAGCTTTTCTAAAGCTTTCATGAAATCTTTCTTATAACGTCTCTGAAAAGAAACATGTAATACTTCATGAAATATTATGGAAAGCTGTTGAAAAAATTTCTCAAAAAGATGTTTTTATTCCTACAGAACCATTCAAGAAACATTCTTAAAACCTTGCAAAAATATTTCACGAAAGGTTATAAGAAAACCTTTCGAAAACATTTCCTGTATCAATTCCTGAAAAGTTTTAGCAAAGTTTACGCAACGTTTTGGATACGGTACTGACATCGTGAAAACGCATTTCAAGAAATGTTAATGCAAGGTTTTACAAAGCTTTTCCGAAATTTTTCTCGCAAACTTTCTATAAAGAAATAATTGATGAAATGTTATGAAAAGGTTTCAAAAAGATTTCTTGGAAGGAATTTTTTATGAAACTGAAAAACTCGAAATATCCTGTATACCGATTTTGAACCAAATCTAATCTTTTTCCGAATTTTTAACCACCATATTGGATCCGTCATTTGGATTTCCGAAAATCTAATAGAAAAACTTGATCAGCGAACTCGAAAACCCCTGTATACCAAAGTTAAACAAAAGCTAAGGTTTTGCGAATTTTTAACCGCTATATTAGACCCCCCATCCTGTTTTTCGAACGTATAATAGCAAAATCTTTATAAGCGACCTCGAAACCCTCTGCATACCAATTTTCATCAAACTCTAAGCGCTTTTACAACTTTCAATCGACATATTGGATGAGCCATTTTTAATTTCGAAAGTCTAATAGAAAAACTTGATCAGCAATCCCTGTAAACCAATTTTACATAAAATCTAAGCTTTTTTCGAAAATTTTACCGCCATTTTGAATTTCGAAAGTCCGATAGCAAGTTCGTGATCAGCGACCTCGAAAACCCATGTATACCAATTTTCAACAAAATCTAAGCTTCCTTCGAAATTTTGACAGCCATCTTGGATCCGCCATTTTGAATTTGGAAAGTCCAATAGCAAAATCTTGATCAGCGACCTCGGAGACCCCTGTATATCACTTTCCAGTAAAATCTAAACTTTTTTCGAATTTATAATTGAAGTTAGTTTTCTGAGTTGTAATCTTGTATTTAGCGTTGAGTATGTACATATTACTTCATCGAATGTTCACTCAACGCGCCTACAACGATACCTCAATGGCTGTGGAGGGGACGGTGAAAGGGAAGGTGGAGGGGTAGGTGGAGGGGTAGGTGGAGGGGTAGGTGGAGGAGCAGTTGAGGGGACGGTGCAGGAGGGTGGTGGAACAGTGGTGGGGAGTGGCGGGGTCGGTGGAGGGGGCGCAGGCGAAGGAGATGGTGGAGGGGGGTGAAAGGGACAGTGGAGGGACTACTTTCAAATATAACAGTAACGCCTATATAAATATATATATTATTATTATTCTAATTTTTATTTCTTTAAAACCTAAAACAGTGAGAGCTCTCAAGCGAAGCTAACTCGTAGGACACACAAAACTGCTGTAGCCTAAATCTGTCAGCAGGGTAACGCTAGACAAAATCGACCAGGAGAAGGATCTCGAAAAGTGGGTACACTTAGAAAAGTTGTATCGTAGACAAGAGGCGCAATCATTTCAACAACAGATGGTTGCTGCGAAACAGACACACAAGCTCACACGAGTGTGTTTACGACTCCCTGACTACGATAGGAAGCGTTTGTCCTTCGATGACTTCATGCATACAGCTCGGATGGACAGTACCGAACTCAACAAGCCTGCATTAGAAGAAAGCTATCTAAAGATAGCGCACACATCAAGGGAGAAGCGTGCACTGCCATAAGAAATCAAGCAGTTCGAGATTTGGATCATCTAGAATCACTATTACTATCAGCCACTACTCAAACAAAAACATACTCTGAGTATGTGAAGCTAATGTGATCTGTAAAGGTGCGGACAGGTGAGTCAGCCAAAGATTTTTAGGACCGCGTTGTAGGTTATAAAACGGCAGCCGCCGTCACTCTCAAAAGAGAACTGCTTCCCACGGCAAACCAGGCCAACGCAGTCGCACATTTGAATTACCTAGCCATCGACGCTTTCATCGAAGCATTACTTAGCCCAAATACCAGTGCCTCAAGGAGTCTATATCGGCGAAGCAGCTGTTACCAATGACCATGACCGCTGTTATATAATGGACATCAATACACGAGCAACGAAGTGGATACAGAAATACCATCACAACAGTTACAGCCTTTCTATGTGGACATGTCAGAAGATTTCTTCGATTCAGAGAGCGAGACACCTGACAAGCCAGTCGCGGAGAGGATAGAATACAGTTGCGAAAGGTTACATAGGGAACATCACGATGTCCAAGCTACAGAGCAAATCAGGAGAGATGTAGAGAAGTATCATCACCTTTTCCTATTAAAAGGAGATTCACCACCCCGCACACATGTAGTAAAGCATCATATCAATGCAGTCGATGTTCGTCCCATATTTACTAAGCAATATAGGTATCAACCCGCGCTCCACTAAGAAGTATGGGAACAGGTTGACAAACTCTTGAAAGATAACGTCATTCAGCCTTCCGAATCTCCATATAATAGCTCACTATGGATCGTTTCAAAGAAGCCTGGACCAGACGGAAAGAAGAAATATTGCCTGGTAATCGACTATCGTAAATTCAACGAGAAAACGATTCCGGACGCTTATCCTCTACCCAACACCACAGAGATTTTAGAATAAGTGAGAGGAGCCAAATACTTTTCTGTTTTTGATCTGGCCAGTGGATTCCATCAGATTGGAGTGGAGTCGAAAGATAGGCAGAAGACCGCTTTTAGTACACCCTTTCATCATTATGGATACGTTTGTATGCCCTTCGGATTAAACACCGCACCGCCGATGTCTCAACGTCTCATGGACCACGTTTTACTGGGAATGCAAGGTACGGAACTTTTCTTATAATATATGCCAAGACCCACGAGGAACGCGAGGATAAAGTACTTCGTACATACGAACGCCTATCAAAAGCAGAACTACGTTTGCAAATCGATAAGTGCGAATTTCTAACTCCAGAAGTTATGTATTTAGGACACAAAATCGGATCATATGGAGTTCGACCTGACCCAAGAAAAGCGACTGCCGCACAGTGGGAAATCTGAGAGACATTTTTTTTTCAAAATTCGAGAAGTTGCTGAGTTTTTAACCAATCTTTGCGAATTTTTTTTTAAAATACTCATGATGGATTGTACTTTCACTATACACTGCGAAAAAAGTGATATAACCTCCAGAAATAGGTTAAAAAAACAAAGAAGGGAGAAAAAAAACTTTTTCTTCTTACTTGCAGAATATAAATAAACCCATAAAAACTAAACCCATAAATACTAAACCCATCAATTTAAAACCAATAAAACTGAAACCAGTTAATCCTTAATCCCTAGACCCTTAAATTTGAAATACATGAACTCATGAAACCATGAGCCCATGAACCCTCCACATTTACCCTCATACTTTAAACCCTAAAACGATATATTCTAAACCCGTAAACCCTAAACCTATAAAAGCTAAATTATAAACCTTAAACCTATAAAAGCTAAATTATAAATCCTAAACCTATAAAAGCTAAATTATAAACCCTAAACCTATAAAAGCTATATTATAAATCTTAAACCCATAATCCCATAAAGTTATGAGTTTATTATGAACTCATAAACCCTACACCTATACACCCGAAATCCAAATACCCTAAATTATAAACTGTAAAGCCATAAACCCATAAGATCTAAACTCATGAAGCCTAAACCCATGTGCCCTAAATCCATATTTTCTAAACCCTTCAACCATATACCCTGAGCTCTAAATCCATGTACCTTAAACATATAATTCCTAAACCCTTAACTCATACACCCAGAAATCCTCAATTAATAAACTCTAAACCAATAATTCACCCTATGATATACCCTAATCCCAGATCAATGCCCATAAACCCTTGAACACTAAGCCCATAGACCTTAAATCTATAAATTTAATACCCATAATCCCATTAACTCTGAATCTATAAACCCATATATCCGTAAAATAGTTATTTAATATTAGAGAATCAATGAATTTATTTGTGCATGAGATTTTTTGATCCGCTGCAATTTGAGGACTCACTACAGCAATATCAGGGCTAAAATCATGATGCTATCTCTTGAATTTTAGGAATTCAGAGGTAACAGAAGGAAAATTAAATGTACATTATATCTTGGCAAAGATATGTTGCATCTTTTATTATGAATAAATTATTTTCACTCTTTTTCATACAGTTAAACTGGTAGTAATTATAGTTAATAATACTTTATATACATATACAATATAACACTATCTGATTTATTATATATAAATAATATAAATATACAGGTAACTCAACAACTTTCACAATCTCAAAAATTTCTTAGCTTCTTTGGTCATTTCCTTTGTTTTTTTATCACGCACAGCTCTTAAATTAGCTACAAAGGGATCAGAAGATATCAGCAGATAATGCATTATATCTTCATTTGTTTTATCTCTTTGAAATATTCTACAATTATATAATCTGCATTTGCTGAATTTTTTATGAGAAGCTTCTTGTGGTTCTTCCGAAAACCAGCCACATGGATAGCCAAGCTCTTTCATGATGTCCCCACCATGAATTAAGTAACGGTGGACCGAACATGGCATTTTGTACCATGGGTATAAGTTGACGCACATTTTGGCAGTTTCTAAAGAATACTCCTCAAATTTCTCATGAGAAACTAATCTTCTACTAATAATCAATTGCAATAAAATCTGGAATCTTCTAATTAATTCTTCATTGATTCCTGTAATAACTGAAACAGTTTTAGCTTCACTAAAAAAAGCTCTAGCTACGTTTCCGGTTGTTAAATATTGTACATTCTATATTGCGTAATATAAGAGGAAAGGTCGCGTATGAATTGTATACGCGCACTCACACAAGTAAGTGTACGTGTGCTCTCCTCCAGTGCGCATCACGTGATCGGTGCGCGAGCAGCAGCGGCTGACTCTCTCTCGACCGTTGGACTCCAAGCGACAAGCATCTCGCGCCGCGAGCATGAGGCTCGCTACATCATACTTGTATATACTTATTCATCTTAAATAAACTATTCTTTTTTCTTTACAACCACGACTCAATTTATTCAACATGGTGACAGAGCGTGGTTGGTAAGTGTTAAAAAAGACTCTGACCCAATACAAGCCTCGGCGAGTATTGGGGGCAGCTTGTAAACTCACATTAAGACGGCGGACACCAAGGAAGAGAAAAACTCCGAGCACGAAGGAACGCTCGAGTCGAAGGAACAAGCCACAACATCGAAGGTCAAGCAAGAAGGAAATTCCGAACACGAAGGAACGTTCGAGAATAACGAAGAAATGGCGGAAAGAAAAGATATAACGATACCAGTATTCGATGGCGGAAATTATAGTATGTGGAAAAAGAGAAGCGAAATGTTTTTGAAAGTTAAAAAATGTGATGTAGTGATCAAGAGGGCAAAAACAGCAAATGATAAGGAAGATTGGGACGAACAAGATCTAAAAGCAATAAATTATATATACAGCTCTATGTCAGATAAACAATTGGAGTATGTATGTCAAGAAAGCTCAGCATACGCAATAATAAGGAAGTTTGATCAGATGTATTTGAAGGAGTCAACGGCATTACAAATTGTTTGCAGAAACAAATTAGATAGAATAAGACTTGAAAAGTATAGTGATACAGAATCATTCTTCAACGAGTTTGAAAAGCTAGTTAATGATTTGAAAAGCGCAGGTGCAAAAGTTGGTGAAAAAGAGAAATTGAATATATTGCTAAATACATTACCGGAGTCATTGAGTTACATAAGTGATTTAATAGACACTCTAAAGGAAGAAGAGAAAACAGCAGATTACGTCAGAAATAAGATAAGATTGGCGGAAATGAAAAACAAAAAGGACAGAGAAGAAAGAAATTTAAACGCATTTGCCGCAAATAAAGAAGGATGTTACAAATGCGGTAAGCCCGGACATTTTGCAAGAGAATGCAGGAATGAAAGCCAAGCGAGACGCAGCGGCGAATAATGGCAAGGATCAACACGAGGCAGAGGACGCGGAGGAAGCGGCCAAGGCAGCTACGGAAGAGGACGCAGAGGCGGCAGAGGTCAGCGCAGCCAACAAGCCAGCACGAGCCGACAAAGCAGCGAAGGAGCCAACGCATGGGTAGCTACGACGGCACACGCGGCGCAGCGAGACGAAACAAACAGGTTATGTAATGATAATTATATAGTATAGTGGCTTCTCGACAGTGGGTGTTCAGACCACATTATTAATAATGAAGCATTTTTTGAAAAATGTATTAGTTTAAAAGAACCGATAAATATTTATCTCGGCGATAATAGAGTCATAAAAGCAACAAAGATAGGAACTGTATCACTTTATTTTGTCACCTTCGGGAAGCAAAATAAAGTTAATATTAATAATGTTTATTTTGCTAAGGAAATGAATGCTAATTTAATAAGTGTTGGAAAATTAACAAATAATAAGAATACGGTAATTTTGAAAGGAAAAGTTGCAAAAGTTATAGATAGTGATAATAAATTAACTGCAATAGCATTTAAATTTAATGATACATATAAGATGAAAAGTAAATTGGCAAGGAATATAAATTTCGTAAATAGTGCCGAGCGGAATAATAATACGAGTCAGAAGGAAAGGTGGCATAGAATGGTAGGGCACGTAAACTTTGGTTATTTGAATACGATATGTAAACAACAGTTGCTTAACGGTATTCCGAGTGAACTTGAAACTGAATTTATGAAAGGTAAAATTTGTATTGAGAACAAAATGCATAACTTATCATTCGAAAATAATAGAAATAAAGCAAAGGAGATTTTAGAAATAGTTCATACGGATGTTTGCGGTCCATTTAAAACTACAGGATTTAATGGGGAAAAATATTTTGTTTCTTTTATCGGCGATTATAGCAAAATAGCTAGAATTTACTGAATAAAATCTAAAGATGAAGTTCTTGATTGTTTTATTAATATCGTTAATGAAAGTGAAAATTTAACGGGAAAGCGAATTAAATTCTTGAGATGTGATAACGGTAAAGAATATTTAAACAATCAGTTTTATAAATACGTTAAAGGAAAAGGTATTGTTATAAACAATTGTCCAGCATATGTTCATGAATTAAACGGAACAGCTGAACGGTTTAATAGATCAATAATGGATATGGCGCGTTGTTTATTAGCCGAAGCGAAAGTACATAAATGTTATTGGCCAGAAATAGTTTGCGCGGCTGCATATTTAAAAAATAGAACTTTGACAAATACAATTGAAAAGAAAACACCGTATGAAATATTCCTTAATAAAAGACCAAATGTTAAAAATTTGAGATTATATGGAAGTAAAGTTTTTGTCAGAAATCCGGAACAAAAAAGATCTTTGAAATGGGATAAAAAATCTAATATGGGAATTTTACTTGGATAGAGTGAAGTAGGATATAGTGAAGTAGGATATAGAGTTCTTTTAGATAGAAAAATAGTAGTCGCGAGACATGTAGATATAGTTGAAGATGATGTAAAATGTATCGGTCTAGATCTCGACGAAAACGAGACTGATTATACTCTTCCTTCTACTCCTACCTTTGGGGAAAGTAGAAGAAATAATGATAATGACGATAATCCGGATGATAATGTCTTTGAAAGCGCAGATGAGTCTGAAAAACCAAATGATAAAATAAAAGATTGACACAATAAAGATCAGGAGTTGAGAATTCCACGTAGATCCGAACGTGAAAGAAAAAATACTGTAAGATATCCGGAACCAGAAACGTATAATATCTTTGTAAATTATAGTAGAGTAGATACTCCTTGTACATTTGAGGAGGCGATGAATAGCAAAGATAGTAAAAATTGGCAAGTAGCCATGGATAAAGAAATTGACTGTATTAATAAAAATAAAACTTGGTCGTTAGTTGATAAAAAAGAAAGGAAAAAAGTACTAGATGTGAAATGGGTTACACTAAGAAATCAGATAATAGATATAAGGTTAGGCTAGTTGTAAGAGGCTTTCAGCAAACTGATGTAATTGATGACATATACGCTCCAGTAGCTAAGAGTCAAACATTAAAAATACTTCTTTCATACTGTTGTCAACATAGTTTAATAATAGAACAAATGGATGTTGAAACTCCATTTCTAAATGGCAAAGTGACTACAGAGGTATATGTTAATCAACCTAAAGGTTATGAAGATGGCACGAAAAGAGTGTTAAAATTATATAAAGCTTTGTATGGATTGAGAGAAAGTCCTAGAGACTGGTATGAGTGTTTAGATGAATACTTAACAAAAATAGGCTTCATAAAAAGTAATGTAGATTTATGTTTGTATATTTACGGAGAAGGAGAAAATGTTATATATCTTCTAATATACGTAGATGACTTATTAATATGTGGAAGAAATCAAAAGAATATTCACAAAATTAAGAAATTCTTATCCGATAAATTTAAAATGAAAGACAGGTAAAATAAAGGAATATTTAGGAATTAATGTTGATTATAATTATAAAGATTGTAAAATGACACTTAGTCAAGAAAATTATATTGATTCATTAGCCGATAAATATCAAATAAAAGATAGTAGATTATATAGTACTCCTATAGAAACTAGTTTGAAAATTGAAACATCCGATAAATGTGAACCAAATTTAAAGTATAGAAATTTAATTGGCGCATTATTGTACGTAAGTTCTGGTAGGCGACCAAATATTAGCTATAGTGTAAATTACTTAAGTGGGTTTCAAAATTGTTATACTGAAACACATTGGAAATATGCATTGCGACTATTAAAATATTTATATGCGACAAAAGAATTAAGTTTAAAATTTAAACGAAATGAAAATTGTGATTTAATTGACTACTATGTAGACGCAGATTGGGCAGGTGATAGTACTGATAGGAAATCTACATCAGGCTATATAATTAGAGTTTTTGGAAATGTAGTCGACTGGAAATCACGAAAACAAAAATGTGTTGCAAAAACATCAACGTATGCTGAATATATAGCTTTATCAGAAGCTATGAGTGAAATTAAATTTATAAAAGAGTTAGTAAATATTTTCGATGAAAAAGTAAATAAACCAATTAAAGTTTACGAGGATAATACAGGTGCGATTAACATAGCAAGTTGTGGAAATTTTACAAAGAATTCAAAACATATTGAAATACACTATCACTTTGTTCATGAAAGCGTAAAAGAAAAGGAAATTGAAGTGATTAAAATCGATACCAATGAAAATATTGCATATATTTTAACGAAAGCGCTATGTAAAGAAAAGTTTGTAAAATTCAGAATGTTGTTAAATGTAAAATAAGTACGCAATATAAATGTAAGGAGGCGTGTTAAATATTGTACATTCTATATTGCGTAATATAAGAGGAAAGGTCGCGTATGAATTGTATACGCGCACTCACACAAGTAAGTGTACGTGTTCTCCCCTCCAGTGCGCATCACGTGTTCGGTGCGCGAGCAGCAGCGGCTGACTCGCGCAAAACTCTCTCTCGACCGTTGGACTCCAAGCGACAAGCACCTCGCGCCGCGAGCATGAGGCTCGCTACATCATACTTGTATATACTTATTCATCTTGAATAAACTATTCTTTTTTCGTTACAACCACGACTCAATTTATTCAACACCGGTGTTAGTTGTTCCAGCCCCTTGCTTTACAACATCCACCGTTAAAGATAATTGATCTTTTAGCTCTTTTTGTATAATTTTCTTTCTTTCTTGTTTCCTCTTTTTTTCTTTGGCAATTTCATTTTTTTTTCTTCTTTTGAAATTTTAATTTTCTTATTCTTTGGTTTTTTGTTTATATACTCAAGGTGTTTTACACCACTAAGAGAGTAAGAAGTATGGAGAATATATTCCATAGTTCTAATCCAGCAATGCAAGCTAGCTAAACCGAATTTATAAAATTCTCTTTTACAAAGAAGCTTTGTAACGTAAGGAATATCATGAATATTTTTGGGTCCTACAAGATAAATATTACAAGAATTTGAAGCTCGTTGTTCACTCAATATATTATAAATTTTTCCATCAATCATAGTATGTCTCAAATCAAAATTTATCTGAATTGACATGTTTTCAAATTCAAAATAATAATTTTTAACTTTCTTTAATTGTTTTACATAAAACATGTATGTATTTTTTACCAACATGTCAGATTCTGAATCAAAAATGAATTCTATGGTACGACAATGAAAAGTGGAATTTGGTCTATCATTTTGCCATAAAATATTATCTCCAGCTCTTAATTGTAAGGGAGAAAACGTTACTAGGAAGACTGTTCTATCTGCATTGTCATTATTATTAATACTTCTTCATTCTGCTGAAGTTCACCAAACCATTTTTGCCGAGTCGTTTGCTGTCCTGATGCACCATCCATACCCCATTTTCCAAGTAGTGTTAACTTTACATTTTCTAAATTTTCTAAAATACTGTTATCTAATAGTTTCAAAATTCTTTTGGTTTTATGCTCAAGTAATGAAAATATTTCAACTTTGGCTCCTCTATCGCTAATTTCAATATGATCGGGATAACATTATTTTTCATTTTAGGAATTAAAAAGGTAAGTCGGATATAATTTTTCACCAAACAAATTTTCGTTATGATCTCTCAAGTTTTGGTATTTACTTTTCGTTAGATTTAAATCGTTAGATTTAAATCTACATACGTTGCCAAAACTTTATAATTATACTCTTCTTTTTTGTGATCTGGTCGAATATCTGCAGTAACTTTTGATTTGTCTCTGTCCTCTATTTTAAAATCTTTTTGTTTTAATTTTACAGCTAAAGAAAGTTTCTCCAGAGTGTAATTTAATGCAAGATATTGTGCACGTCTATACTTAGTGCTTTCGCTATAATCATCAGAACTTACTCTTGGACGTCCAACTTTGACATTCCGATGAATGTTTTCATTTTCAGGTTCACGATTTTGTGGAGCCTGAGCAAGATCAAAAACAAATTCTTTTTCTAAGAAATCTTTAAATTTTGATTTAAATAAATGATTTTTGCGACGTACTTTTTGATATTTTCCATTAAATTGCTTAAGAAACGTAATTTGTAGTTCTTTTCTAATTAATTTGTTCTGAATATCTGAAAAAGCTACTTGACATTTCAAATCATTTAATATAACATCAATCTTTTCTTTACTGGGAGATCTCCAAATCAAATTATATTTCTAAATATTTTCTTCTCACAATCATAGTAGTGATAGTTTTAATTATGTTCCGTTGAGAATTTCAAAAATTATATCTACAGATATGCCCATTCAAAAGGGCCATTTTCATTTTTAAGAATTCTCAACTATAAATTCAAATAGATTTTTCTAAAAGAATGCAAGAAATTTAAAAAAAAAAGAGTTAACCAATACGAAGATACTTACATTTTAATAATTGTAGTATGTGAGATATTTTCCATTGCACTATCTCATGCGCATGCGTAGCGATCGAGCAAAGGAAGGCGAGCATGACGTATGGAGACATTTCATTCGTCTGCCGAGTCTCGAGGAGGGCACATGCGTTGCTAAGCCAGTGACATACACTACAAATGGCGATGAACGATAAAAAATCTAAACCTGTATATCGTAGTGTACGAAATGAATCGGTTTGACTATATAAGTCTAAAAGTGGTGCAGGGAAAGAGAAGATCTAACGTCATACGGCAATAAAAGCATTTCATTTAATTGAAGGATTGTGAGAATTCCCGTTAAATTGGACGATTGACAATACGGCCTGCCATTGAATTGGAGTAAATAGAAAGAGATTTCCATTAAATTGGACAACAGAGATATCAACCAAAGAAAGAGAATCTCCATTAAATTGGGAAAAGATTTCCATTAGATTGGATAAGAGAGACACTAACCAAAGAAAGAGAATCTCCATTAAATTGGAAACGTACAATCGCCTAGTGGTGCGTATGTCTTTTACGGAATTTTGAAGCACATACGTACATAAACATAAATATATGAAACGCTAGTATCTGGGACTTTTCATGTACGTAACGCAAGTTTCTGGGATTTTCAACTAAATTCCAGGACTCCTGGAAGACTTCTATATATAACGCAAGCTTCCAGGACGTTTTAAGCTAACTGTCACATCATGAAAACACTACTTTTTTAGTTATTTTCTCATATTTCCGGTACTAGAAGCGGGCGCCGCAGGCCCCCTGCGACTCACAACACACTTATGGTCATTATTTCTTTATTCAAGTATCAAATTCTCCTCTTTTAGGCTTTTTTCACACGAATGTATAGATGCTATTGTGAAACCCACTTTACTTTTTCTTATGAGATCCCAGAAATTATACATACATACATTTATATATATATATATATATATATATATATATATATATATATATATATATATATATATATATATATATATAAAACTTAGTACACCGCTACCTTCCAGGACACCTACAGGTTTTCTGCAATAGAAGTAGGTATAAAACGTTAAACAGTATGTAAGTGACTAAAGAAATAATATCCCTCAGGGTGTTGACTAACACCACGACGCTTGCGGCGCCCCCTTTCAGTTCCGCAGTATTTTACGTTGATTTCGGAAAAATTTTACGGAAAAAAACGTTGTGGAAGAAACCGTAAATGTCCTGAATAATACAAAAATGTCCTGAAAGGTAGCGGTAAACATATTCCTAATTCAGTACAGTTCTGATAACATGCAAATGTCCTGAAACGTAGCGGTAAACCAATGAAAAGTCCTGAAACATGGCGGTGAAGAGAAATATATGCATATTTTTTTTAACATATTAAGTCGACATGCATGCAACACGCGAGTCAACCTAACCTTACAAACGTTTTTACAAATAAATGAATGACGTACGTGTGCGTGTATGTACGTGTATACACAAGCATACATACGTATATATGTATATATGTATGTGTGTTGGAATACGTATCATATGCCATGAAAAAAGAACAGAAGAAAGCAAACAAACTCTAAAAGAAATCGGAAATAATTAATTATTATTTTCAGGTAAACCATAATGTCTCATTCATTGCTAACGATAGAGAAATTCGAGATAGAAGGAGATAGCGCTTCTGTTGGTGTAAGATGGGGAAAATGGAAGAGAGCTTTATATATATACTTCGATGCAGCGAATATAAAAACCGACATACAGAGAAGAACGACTTTATTGCATTTTGCCGGATCGGGACTTCAGGAAATATTTTATAATATACCTGGCGCTAACGCCACACCTAAAGAAAAACCTGAAGAAGGCGACAAAGACGTATTTCAAATAGCTATAGAGAAATTAGATGAACATTTCCTACCAAAACAAAGCAAAGTATATGAGCGACATGTTTTTAGGCTTCTAAAACAAGAAGAAAATGAAACATTCGAAAGATTTTTAATTAGGCTCAGAAATCAAGGAGAGAAATGTGGATTTGACCAAATTAACGACAATCTAATCGACCAAATTACAGAAAAATGTACTTCAATAGAACTAAGGAAAAAAATATTAACAAAAGGAGACGAAATCACTCTCGACAAAATAACCACAGATGCGAATACTCTAGAAATCGTGAACTATTAATTGGAAGATTATGGAAATAAAACGAAAAGTCAAGAAATTAACAAAATAACAGACAGAAGTAATCAGGCACACAGGAAAGGAGAAAAGTATCAATATCTATCTAAAATGGATAAAAAGAAATGCGGAAGGTGCGGAAGTAATCGGCATACATCACAAGATGAAAATTGTCGTGCAAAAGAAAAAAAATGTCACAAGTGTGATAAAACGGGACATTTTCGGCAATACTGTAAAACACGACTTCCGCAGAAAAGAAAATATGATTATCAATCGAACCAAGCAAACGAAACACAGAATAAACAAAAAACAAGATCAAAAAATGGATGCAAGGCCAATTACGTGGAGGAAGAAGTTGATTACGTTTTTCATATTGACGACGATACAAGTCTAATTTGCAAAGTAGGAGGTGTCAATACCGAGATGTTAATCGACTCCGGTTGCACATTAAATCTAATTACTGATCGTACATGGGAGATTTTAAAGAATAAAAAAGTCAAAGTTGTCAATCAAAACAGTAAACCAAATAAAACCTTATATGCGTATGGTAGCAAGATACCCATTACCGTTAAAGGATCATTTGAAACAGAAGTGGAGATCAACGGGCAAAAAGTAACTTCTACAATTTATGTAATCGCAGGTGGTACGAGAAATCTGTTGGGAAAAAATACAGCGATGGAATTAGGTATCCTGAAAATTGGTATTGGGGTAAATCATATTCAAAACAAAACCGAGAACAAACCATTCCCGACATTTAAAGATGTTCTCGTAGAAATCCCTATTAACAATTTGGTAAAGCCTGTTTCACAGCCAAGCCATATCGAAAAATACCAATTCGATTGGAAGGAGAAGTCAAAGAAAAAGTCAAAGAGCTATTGGTTTGTGACATAATTGAGGAAGTGAAAGGACCGTCAAGATGGATATCTCCTCGGGTACCAATTTTAAAAGAGAATGGACAACTAAGACTATGCGTTGATATGCGACGTGTAAACGAGGCTATTATGAGAGAAAGTCACCCTTTTCCTACAATGGATCACATTTTGTCTGAAATAAGGAGAGCTAAATATTTTAGCAAACTGGATATAGATAACGCTTTTCATCAAGTTGAGTTACACCCAGATTGTAGACATGTGACGACGTTTATAACCCCAAATGGTTTATATCGATACAAAGGATTAATGTTCGGTATCTCATGTGCCTCCGAAATTTTTCAGAAAATACTCGAAAAAATGTTAATACATTGTGAAGGAACGAAGAATTTCATTGACGACATTTTAGTTTTTGGAGAGACTGAAGAAGAGCACGACTCAAGACTAAAAAAATAAAAGAAACGTTGGAAACAAACAAGGTGTTATTAAAAAATGAAAAGTGTATCTACAAAGTGCAAAAAATAACATTTTTAGGACACGAATTAACAGCTGAGGGAGTTAAACCATTAAACAAATATCTTGAGAGTATAACTATGTTTCGAACTCCAAACACAATAGAAGAACTGCAAAGCTTTTTAGGACTAGTCAATTATGTAAATAAATGGATTCCAAACCTAGCCACTCTTACAGAACCGATAAAGGAACTACTCAGGAAAAAACTTGGAAAAACCACAAGTTTACAAAAATATTGGTTGGCCGATCAAAACAATGCTTTTACTCGGTTAAAGCAAGTTCTCTCAAATGTACAATCATTGGGATATTACGACGTTAAAGGCAAGACTCACGTCATTGCAGACGCAAGCCTGGTAGGCCTTGGAGCCGTTTTGATTCAGACTGACTCAAACGGCTCGAGAGTCATTGCTTATGGAAACAGAATACTAACGGACTGTGAACGCAAGTACAGTCAAATGGAAAAAGAAGCTCTAGCACTAGTTTTGGCTTTTGATCTAGTCACAGATCACAAGCCACTAGAAGTGCTTTTCAGACCACGATCAAAACCCTGTGCTAGAATCGAGCGATGGGTATTACGAATACAAACATACAAATACAAGGTATTATATAGACCAGGCAAGACGAATATTGCTGATCCTTTATCACGACTATGCCAATACTCTCAACCTATAATCAATAACAGAGACACTCATGTCCATCAAATTATAGAATACTCGAGACCACTTGCTATACCGATGTCAGATATTATGAAATTCTCACAAAAGGGTTCAGAAACACAGAAAGTAAAAGACAGTATTTATAAGAATACCTGGGACCCACTAATTAAAAATTATAATCGAAAATAAACTATGTTTTTATGAAGACATCCTGTTGAGAGGAAATAATATTGTTATTCCTCAATAACTCAGAAAAGCTGTTCTAGATGCTGCCTACGAAGTTCACCCAGGAATTGTAGCTATGAAAGGGCGCTTGAGAACAAAAGTTTGGGGCCTCGAATAGATAAGGACGTAGAAGATCTCATAAAGGTTTGTAGAGGTTGTACTCTAGTGAGTTTGCTGAATCCTTCAGCACCGATGAAAAGACGTGAGCTTCCTGCAGCTCCATGGTTGGATGTCGCCATAGACCTTTTGGGACCGTTACCAACCGGCGAGTACTTATTTGTCATCGTAGATTATTACAGCTGATACAAAGAAGTAAAAATCATGAGGACCATTACTAGTAGTCAAATAATTCAATTACTAAAAGAAATATTTAGTAGGCTCGGTTATCCATTTTCAATGACAGCTGATAACGGTAGACAGTTCGTCAGTGAAGAATTCAAATCGTTTTGCCGGGAATGTGGTATTAAATTATTTAACACATTCCCGTATTGGCCACAACAGAACGGCGAAGTCGAAAGGCAAAATAGAGATATTTTAAAACGTTTAAAGATTGGTAAACTGGAAAAAATAAATTTAAAAGACAGTTTATATGACTACTTAATAATGTACAATAGCACTCCTCACTCAGTAACTGGTTAAACACCAGCGGAACTCTTTTTTGGCAGACAAAACCGAGATAAAATTCCTTCGTTTGGAAAAATGAATGTCAAAGACGATGCAGAAGTACGAGATCGAGATAAAGAACTTAAACAAAAAGGAAAGGAATACGGGGACAGAAACAGAGGAGCCACGAATACTGAAATATCGGAAGGAGAAAGGTATACGTGAAGTTTTAGAAAAAACAAATAAGTTCTGTCCCAACTGCGATCCAACTCCACACACGGTACAAAGTGCACACAGCGGAGATATCACAGTCAGGAATGATGAGAACGGACAAATGTACAGAAGAAACATATTACTTTAAGAGCGAGTAGAAGGCAAATGGAAATCAGTGCTAGATGAAGACTCGGAAAATCAAGAGCCAAACTTGAAAGATCAAGATAAACTAAACTAGACCTAAAATAATACATCTATCTATTATAATACATCTTTATTTTATCATTGCTAACAATCTAGAAATTTACAAAAATAAATGTACTCTTAATTATAAATCAATAATATAAACAAGTTGAAATAAATCATTTAATAAGAAAGGGATGTAGTATATGAGATATTTCCCATTACACTATCTCATGCGCATGCGTAGCGATCGAGCAAAGGAAGGTGAGCATGGCCTATGGAGACATTTCATTCGTCTGCCGAGTCTCGAGGAGGACGCGTGCGTTGCTGAGCCAGTATATACACAACAATAATGAAATTAGTATTTGATGCGAAATATTGAATAGTTATTTAAAAATAGTTATGTTTTTATATATTCACATACACAGTTTACTTCGAAAATTAAGAAAAAACAGTCCTTTAATCAATGTAATTGCGATTATTTATCAATGTATTATTAATTTGACATCTTATCAACATAGTACCGTTGCTATGGTGATGGTGATTATATAGGTAATTATACAAAGGTTTCAAAATTAATATTTTTCAAATTATTTATTCTTTGGTGATAAAATAAAAGAAAATTATAAGAACCTAGAAAAAATAAATGTAATTACAAATTTTATTTCCATTTTTAAAGACATATGTTGATTTTAAATTATAAGTATCAACATCATCCAAAATTTCGGGAAATGGAGGGATAAATAATAATTTAGAAACTAATATTATTTAAATAATTAATTAATTAATTCTTGAGTATTAAAATTACAATGAGATAAATGGTATAAAATTTAAATTTCTATTTTAGCTTTAAAAAAATACATAATAATTTTAAATTGAATATCAGCATCCAAAATAAGAAAAATTATGAAAAAAACAATTAATATGATAAATTTCTTTTCTACATTTTTTGACATTTTCCTGAATTGATAACCATTTTAACTCAAAGTATAATCAATCAAGCAAAAATAAGGCGCAACTATGGATGTATTCATTCTCTTACTTATTTTCTTTTAATAATTATTATAATCATCACTTATTATTTAAAAACTTAGTTAATGAGTATCACAAGGGTAGGAAAAGCTGTAATTGTTTTTTATTTCCGATCTCTTAATTTTCACTCAATAGAATGTTTGTCGAATAATAAATAGTGTGTTATTTGTGAAAAATTTCAAAGTGAAGTATTCGGAGTCAGTGTCAAACCTATGTCGAATATAACAAGCATAAGTAGCATGACTATGTCAAAGCAAGCAGAAGAGTGAAGAAAAATGAAAAATAATTGCAAATATAAGTTATAAATGATATTTGCATGCTATCTAAATATTTAAATACTTTGAAGTCAATTTTCTCATATATTTCGTTTTCGGGATTTTCTAGCCTTTACTGCGGGCCTATTTTTGTTTGAACCATTAGATTAATTCCGAAATTGTCATCTGCTATTCTTTACAGACTTTGCAGGTTGGATTTTTGATTATGATAAGTTAAAGTGAATCTTACGTATGTAACATTCACAAAATAGATAAAGTACTTAAAGTGGGGGGCGGGGGGTATTTAAGGTTTAAAATTTATTGGTTTGGAGTTTACGGATTTAGGGCTTATCAGCTTAGGGTTTGTAGGTTTAGGTTTATGGGTTTAGGATTCATGTTATTAGGGTATATGGGATTATGAGTTAAGTGTTTATAGGTAAAAGGTATATTAGTTAAAATTTTATGGGTGTAGGAATTCTGTGTTTAGGATACATTGTAGGCTTATGAGTTTAGCGTTTATTGGTTCAGAGTTCATGGGTCTAGGGTGTAATAGTATATGTTTAAGGTTTATAGGTTTAGGGTTATGGCTTTGAAGTTTATAGGATTAGGGTTATGGCCTCAAAGTTTATAGGTTTAGGGTTATGGCTTTAAAGTTTATAGATTTAGGGTGTAAAGATTCAAGGTTTATGGGTTTAGAGTTTATTGGTTCATGGATTTCAAATTTAGGGGTTTATGGATTGAGGATTCAAGAGTTTGAGGTTAGTTGGTTTTAATTATTATGGGTTAGGGACTCTATAACATTAGAATATATGTATATACGGGTTCATTGATTCAGGATCAATGGGATCATGGATATTAGGTTGATGGTTTTAAGATTTATGAGCTTAGGATTCAGGGGATTAGGATATATCGGTTTGGGGTCAATGGGATTATGGATTTAGGGTTTATCAATTCAGAATTCATGCGTTTAGGTTCTATGGGTTCACTGGTTTCAAGTTTATGGGATTATACATTTAGGGTTTAGGGTATATCGGTTTGGGGTATATGGGATTATTAATAGGCTGCAAGTAAGAAAAAAGTTTTTACCTCACTTTTTTTTTGTTTGACCTATTCCTAGGGCTTAAGCTTATGGGTTTATAATTTATGGGTTTATGGATTAAGGCTTTATGGGATTATTAATTATCTGGAAGTAAAAACCTATTTTTAGGATTTAGGGTTATGGGTTTATGAGTTTAGGATTTATGTATTCAGAGTTAATGGGTTGTGGATTTATGGGTTGAGAATTTTTGGGTTTACAGATTTATTAATACGCTGCAAGCTAGAAGAAAAAAGTTTTTTCCTCACTTTTAAGTTTCTCTAACCTATTTTTATGGTTTATGTATTTAGGGTTGAGAATTTATGAGTTTAGGGTCTATAGGTTTATTAATAAGCTGCAAGTAACAAGAAAAATGTCTTTTTCCCCTTTTTGGTTTTTCTAACCTATTTTTAGGTTTTATGGGATATGGATTAAGGGTTTATAGGTTTAGGGTTTATGGATTTAGGATTTATGGATTTATTAATAAGCTGCAAGTAAGAAGTAAAAGTTTTTTTCTCCCATTTTCGTTTTTTTAACCTATTTTTAGTGTTTAGGGTTATGGGTTTATGGTTTATGGGTTTAGGATTTATGGTTTATGGGTTTAATGTTTATGGGTTTAGTTTTTATGGGTTCATTTATATTCTGCAAGTAAGAAGAAAAAGTTTTTTTCTCCCTTCTTTGTTTTTCTAACCTATTTCTGGAGGTTGAATCACTTTTTTCGCAGTATATAGTGAAAGTACAATCCATCACGAGTATTTAAAAAGAAATTCGCAAAGATTGGTTAAAAACTGAGCCACTTCTCGAATTTTGAAAAAAAAGTCTCTCAGATTTCCCACTGTATGCCGTAGCAAACTTTCCAGTTCTAAAAAGTGTAACACATATTCGGCAATTCTTGGGACTTGCTGGCTACTACAGACGGTTCATACTCGATTTCGCAAGGAAAGCACATCCACTTAATCGCCTCACCCACAAAGGAAGGAGTTTTAAATGGACCGAAGAAGATAAAAAGAGTTTGCAGATACTAAAGGACACACTGTGCGATTCACTTGTATTGGTATGTGCAGATTTAAATAAACCTTTTATCTTGCTACAAATGCGTCAAATACAAGTATCGGGGCTGTGCTGAGTCAAAGGGATCCGCCAAATGATCACCCAATCGCATACATGTCTTGCAGTCTCAGTAAAAGTGAACTTAACTATTCAACCACGGAAAAAGAGTGTGTAGCTGTTATAGCTGCAGTCCAGTATTTCCGACATTCTCTGTATGGTTACACTTTCACCATCTACGGAGATCATGAGCCTCTCACATGGATCGACTCTATCAAGGATCCCATGAATTGTCTCAATCACTGGAGAGCTTGTTTGAGAGGATACTATTATAAATTCATATATATACTAGGAAGCCTAAACATCAACGCAGATGCCTTGTCGCGAAATCCAGCTCAGGAAGGAGAGTCAACCATTCCGTAGCTCCGCCTCATCAGCTGTTACGACGGCACCAATGCGAAACCGCTTTTTCTTCGAGATCACAGGATTGCGATGCCTCAGCGGAAGATGACGAACCGCAATCAAAAGGTCGTGCCTGTCCTATTGAAATACCTAGACCTACCAAAACTTCTCTGGCTCGACAAGCCCAGATATTAGCATCATCCGATCTAAGTTGGTCAGTCTCTGAGGTACCGCAAACCAACCCGCGACGTGGGAGAAAGAAAGGGTCTAAGAATTCTCCTCTTGTTCCACCACTTGGGATGGAATCAGGCCTAGGAGATCTTGATGCTAGCATAATAGTAAAGCGACTAAGGATGCGAAAGGAAATGCAGCCTGAACCTTATGGTTCGAACGTGGATATTAAACCATCACCTACACCATTGGACGAAGCATCAACAGAACTCTCATCTAAAAGGGAGGCATCTGAAGAACCATCGGTACCACCCATAGCTTTAAGAGATCAATCCCTCATTCCAAATTTACTCGATGCAACAGCTAAGGCCACAGATCAGGAAAATCTCGAGGGTTACGAAAAGAACAGTGACTCGAGTTCTGAAGAGGAAGTGAATAAGACCGAGATACAGAGTAAGGATTGCATAGAAGACTTCATCGTCTTCATCTTCCGAAGGTAACTTATTACCTATTTTTTAGTCTACTATGTGACGGTCGCTGGTACCAGATGACCTGCCTGCGAAGACAGATCAAGAAGGTACGCATCCAACCAATTTCAGTCCAGAAGGTAAATACGAGTTCCTCATGGAATATGACTAGCCTATGGTGGGATTAGTACAAGCAATAGGCCCATGAGTCAGGGAATAACCAACAGTCTATTGAGAAGCTGGAAGTCGCTCGTGAAGACTTGCATACGCCACCGATGATAGACGAGGATGGAGAGTTGCAAATTTCCGGTAACTTTGAAGACATACCCATCCATTTCGTTTCTCGTAAGGTAAAATCCTTACCACCTTCACCTGTGAAACCTCACGAGGCCGTCCCACTAGTCGCACCAGGGATAGTACAATCATGGAGAAGGGAAACCTTTTTAGGCACGGACATAAGTCAAGTAGCGCCTGCCTCAGGATCTTCGTTAACCCGGATCGAGACACGACCGTTTGCACATTCTGTCCCAATCCCAACAACCCATCCGAAATCACAACAGCAACAATCCCAGCTGTCGACAATTAAACAAGAACATAGCAGGGAAGTAGAGACCGTCCAACCAAGTGAGCCCGAACTAGAGTCAACACTTGCAACATGGGAGAAGCCCAAGGAAACATCTGGAGTTTTGTACATGACACGCTGCTATCCGCCACTTTGGGGCCAGATATGAATAGATTCGGAAGAAAGGTACCTAACCAGAACACATTCATGTTAGTCCCTATTCGAGAGAATCTTACCTATCTAAAAGATAATTGGGTATTTTTCGTTACCGAGGATCTGAGCCTCGATTCTGATAATAATTTAGTTTTGTTAGATCTTGAAGCCATCAGTCAAAATGAATTATCAAAATTTAATCCTCGAGTAGGCAACATATTTAGTCTAGTGATATCGGCGAGTCGTAGAGAAGCAATATCACCCAAAAACTTAGCTACTTATCTAACAACATTAGTAAGTTGCGCGATCTTGATATACATTCCATACGTGTAGGGAAGTGCGGCGAAGTCACCGATAGTATACCAAAGGGAGCCTTTAACGAAGGAATAAAGAAATTTTTGGGTGGACTCGATTTGACCATCACCATGTGTTCGGGCGCTTGCGACCGATATCGGAGGAAGAACGTAAGTGGGTCATACAGGATCATCACGACAGCTTATTTGGTGGTCATCAAGGCATGGAGAAAACGTATAGACATATACGAGAACGGTTTTATTGGAAGATAATGAAGCAGGAAATACATGACTTTGTAAAGAGATGCGAAATTTGCCAAATGCAAAAGCCGTATTAAAACAAAGGAGCCAATGGTGATTACGGATACGCCCAGTGAGCCCTTCGCAAAAATAGCCATAGACGCAGTGGGATCGCTGCTTATAACTACGTCGGGTAAGCAACATATTCTTACCATGCAATAGCTACTATCAAAATTTTGTATTGCAGTATCAATTCCCAATATCAAAGCAATAACAATAGCCGATGCGTTAGCCCGTCACTTTATCTTACAAATTACTAGAAGAACTGTCTAGCTTCTTTGGATTTAAGCTCGCAACAACAACTGCTTATCATCCGCAGTCGAATGGATCGCTAAAGCGAAGTCACGCGCTACTGGCCGATTTAATTAGAAATCATGTGAGAGATAAAAGAATACAATACTTCTATTCACTCTGACACATGATTTACCCCTTATGAAGTCATCTATGGTAGGAAGGCTCGAAATCCAACTAAGTTAGCAGATGGCTTACCTTTGCAAACCTACGGATCGTACGTTTGCGATCTCGTAAAAAATCTAGTAAATATTAGATATAGTTCTATAAAATGGCTAAATTGATCTCCACGAGCAAATTCTCTTACAGTTAGTCGTAATACCTTTCCCAAATCGAAATAGTGTGCTACATTTTTATAGCCCGCACTATTTGATAGAAAATTTTAGCACACGGCGACACTGGTAAGAGAAGTATAGAAAATACTTTAATAAAAATTACAAATTTTACAATTTTACAATTACAAACTATAAAAATGTAGCACACTATTTCGATTTGGGAAAGGCATTACGACTAACTGTAAGAGAATTTGCTCGTGGAGATCAATTTAGCCATTTTATAGAACTATATTATTACGAGCGTATAAAATTTATTAAGAATAATATTAGATATGTTGCAAGATAAAACCTAATATCTGCTAAACATCGAAGTAAACGATAAGAAAGCCAGGCCGCAACATCTAGAAGTAGGAATGGTCGTGTACGTACTAAAAGAACCAGGAAAAGGAAAACAGGATCGGTTTTATAACGAAAAATTTATAATAAGAGAAATTCGGGACAATAACAATGTTGTAGTAAAGACAGAGAACGGAAAGCAAATTTTAAACATAAAGACAAAGTTTAACAATGTCACATGTAAGTTCTATTCTGTTACAAGAAACCATTTTTTTTTCTTAACAGTATAATCAATGCAAGGCGTTATAGTCGACTATACGCGAAGCGCCTGCACTTACTCACACATTAAAACCGGACGGTAGCGTATAGCAGCATATACAATACACGAAGCGTCGGCACTTACTTACACACCCAAGCGCTAGCATAAGATACATCGGGTGCCCTCCGAGCTGCATTTACTCACACACCGAAACCGCATAATAGCTTGAGCCAACATACATGATACGCGGGCTGCATTTACTCACACACCCAAGCGTTAGCTACAAGGAGAGCGCTGCGAGGTGCGATTACTCATACATTGAAAGCATATGCCGGTACATGCGATACACGAAGCGCCTGCATTTACTCACACATCAAAATCACACAGTATACGCAATGCGCAGTCTGCATTTACTCACACACTTAGACTCTGTATATATAAGCAAAGACCTGTAGCGAGTTATACATATTACTTTAAATACATGTCATAAAATAAGGACGATATTACTATTACAACCATGAATATTATTCATAATATTAAAATAACAGTTTAAAAAATTTTTGTTGGTCAGAAATAATTCAAGAAAATATTAGTTACAATTTTACAACTCTATATAATCAAAAGTTATTTAAATAAAGTCATAAACGACTCTCGAATTATTTAAGATAAATAAATAATTAATCTGTATTTAGAAATAATAAGAATTCTTATAATTACTTATGCGAAATTATTTTTTTGTAATTTAATTTATGATTTGCTCATGATAAGAGCTACTAAAATGTTTCAGAATCCAGAGTAAACTTTTTTCTACACAAGAATAAGGTAATAATTTCAAGAAGTGTCATGAATAAATGTCAAGAAAGATTTTGTTCTCTCAGTGATTCTTAGTTCATAAACTGTTTATTTTTAGGCACGACCGCTTCTTGGGAGAGCCTTATATTTTCGTCAGGGCGAAAATTGTAACACTTCAAATCTGTAATTTACAACATAAAAACTATGTTCCACCCAAAAGAAGTACATTTTAAGCGTTTTCAGAGATTTATGTATGTCTGTACGTATGTATGTGATCAAGTAACCCGATTATCTCAGCGAAATTTCGACGGATCCAAACGGGCATTGGGAAATATACTCGTCTAATTATAAGTAACTGACAGTTCTCTACCGAGCCAAATCGATAGACAAATAAAAAAACGCCAGGGCAAATAAAAATTTGAAAAAATCGATTTTTGAGCATACAGTGAACAAAATTAAATTTAAGTCAAAAACAACAAATGCATCTGCTAGAACTAATTAAAAGACGTCTTTTTTGTATTGAACATTTTTTTCTATGAACAATATTTAACAATGTAATAGCGAAAAAATCGTTAAAATCATCAAAAATAGTAGTTTTTTTGCTATTACTTTACAGAATTTGAATTTACACAAAAATGTTAAATACAAAAGTTATAGATAATATTAAAACAAAACTTTTTCCTATTCGACATTTTTTTGTACGATCAATTCCTGATGAGTTAAATCCAAACAAACGGTTTTTAACGCCTAAATGTACATAAAATGGCTGATTTTCGTTTATAACTGAGCAGAATTTGACTTTACACAAGAATTTTAAATGTAAAAGTTATAGATAATATTAAAACAAAACTTTTTTATATTGAACATTTTTTGCTACGACCAATTCCTGACGAGTTGAACTCATAAAAACGATTTTTAACGCCTAAATGTACATAAAATGGAAGATTTTCGACTATAACTTGACAGGATTTGATTTTACACAAAAATGTTGAATGTAAAACTTATAGATAATATTAAAACAAAACTTTTACCTATTAAACATTTTTTTGCACAATCAATGCCCGACGAGTTAAATACAAACAAACAATTTTTAACGCCAAAACATACATAAAATGGACGATTTTCGCTTATTTCAACGATTTGACTTTACACAAAAATATTGAATGCAAAAGATATACTTATGAATAACATCTAAACAAAACTTTTCCCCAATTAATATCTTAATGTACAATCAATTCTGATTATCTAAACCTATAAATACGACACTTTACATATTCAATTTTCGCTTATTTAATATGATTTGATTTGACAAAGAATCATTCAATGCAATAGCTTTAAATAATATCGGAAAAATCAATATAACATTCGAAAGATCATATAATTATAAAAATATAATCATAAGATATAAAATTACATTTAATTACAATGTTAAAATAGTACATTACGATACTGCCACTGAAGTCACATTTATCGTACGATATTTTATAGCACGTTTACTTAATTGGTCCACTCGCTACGCTCGCGCTAACCTCACGGTGCAATAATCGACTACTTAAGTCACGAGTAGGCGTGACTTAAGTGCGGACTTAGGTCACACTGTGCTATAAAATGAGATAAACACATTGAAAACATAATTTAAAAAAAAGAAATATCTATTGTTTACAAAATGCCAAATATTATGTAAACTAAAACACTAATAAAAATATATAATAGGAAATATAAATTGATGTTGAAGTAACAAAAATTAAAAGATTAAATCCCTAAATGTTTTTTTACTTAAAATTATTCTAAATTGGTCCAAGGAACAAATTATTTTTTTCTAAAACTTGGTCGTAGACAGGCAGCTAATATTGTATATAATCTAATCTTCTATTAATAGTGTGATTAATAGAAGTTCTTCAAGTTTAAACCTTAAAAATAAAATTAAAAAACAAAGATTAAATTTTTGATTAAATATAAAATTGAGCCAAAGAATAAGCAAATATAATATTCCATCCTCACGACTCGTAACGATATTCCTGATATCACACATTAAATGATATTCGATGACGAATGAATCTACGAAATCATTTTGTGACCATGAATGAAAATCCTTGAGGATATAGTTATCATGTTGAAATGTCCCATCTAAATAAAACAAAATAAAAGAAACAATAAAGTTTGTTGTTGGTAGGTAATGAGGAATGGCGGGTTTGATGTGGGGCGCAGGGCGGGGTCCAGGGGCAGAGCCCCTGGTGGGTGTGTAGGGGGCGAAGTCTCCACTCAGAGGGGTGTGGGGGCCGAAGCCCCCCCACCTGAAATAAAATTACTGATATATTAAAAAAAATATATATATATCAACAGCGATATATATAAACTTCTTTCTGAAATACGACCTTACTAAAAAAGATAATTATTTTATTTTAATTTATTTAAACTTTATTTAATCCAACAAAAAAAAAAAGAAATTTTACTTTAATAAAATTATAGCTATAAAATAGATAGAAAAAAAAACCGCTGCCAATTCATTGGCCTGTAGCTTCCTCAACCGTAATTTGTTGATTCCTTAAATTAATTTTTAATAACAAAATTTATAATTTTTAAAAAAATTTATTGCATAACTATAATTAAATTCATTTATGAATATTAAAAATTGTTAATTTTTAAATTTAATTATTTATTTATTATTTATTTATATCAAATTTATATAAATGTTGAGCTGATAAATAAAGTTATCATTTGAAATAGAAGTAAAATATCTATATTTTATAATAAAACAAATAGCTATCACGGTTATTTGTTATCAACAAAAACTTTTTTTTTTATATTTCATAATTCATATTTTTTAAGAAAAAAAAAATTTATAGCTATCATTGTTCTTTTGTTATTAACAAAAACGTGTTTTTTTAAAAAAGTTCATAACTCACAAATAAATTATAATAATGCAGAATATAATGCATTCATAATGCATAATTCATAATTATAATAGATTATAATAGATATAAATTTAAACATTTTAATTCATTTTGTTACACATCATTTGAGTTATGAGTTTTTAAAAAAAAAACACGTTTTGGTTTTTGATGATAACTAAAGAACCGTGATAGATAGAAAATTAACTTTTTTTAGAAAATATAGGTATTTTAATTCTCTTTCGAATGCCACCCACCCCATTCAGATACATTGAGCCGTTCTCGAGAAATTACAATTTGAAAAAAATGTCAAGAAATTTTTAACTTCAAAAATCTCTGAAATTTGTGGACCAATCATTTTGCCCAAAGAACTCGACCGAGAACTATAAAAAATCTACCTCTAAAAGGGCCAGGAGGCTTCTGGGCCAGTGGCTCAGAACCCTCCTAGCATTTCTAGGCCAGTGGGCCAGAACCCTCCTAGAATTTCTAGGCCAGTGGGCCAGAACCCTCCTAGCATTTCTGGGCCAGTGGCTCAGAACCCCCATGCGCCAGAACCCTCCCAGCATTTCTAGCGCACAACTCCGCGAGCGTCAATAACCCATCTTGGTGCGCCAGAACCCCCCGGCATTTCTAGCGCACAACTCCGCGAGCGTCAATAACCCATCTTGGTGTGCCAGAACCTCCTCAGCATTTCTAGCGCACGTAGTGTGGTATTACACAAGCGTCAATAACCCAACTTGGTGGGCCAGCGTTTGTGAAATTCATAGTTCATTAGTCATTCAAACTCATAGCATTTCTGCGTCAAATGCGCAAGCGCCGCTTTGAAATAGCGCCCCGTAGGAGTGCTAAAATCTGAGCGCAACGGGTAAGAGCATTTGGATGGTAAGATGCTCAATCATACCGACTGCGTGCGGGCAGCAGTACCGACTATACACCATGTGGTTTTGCCATCGAAAGCAGCCGTATCAGCTGTTTGCACCACATGTTTATGCAAGCTGTCAAATACAGACTTGCTAGCGTCCCGGTTTTTAGACATGTCTCTTTATACATCATGTGCGGGTGTTGCTCTCTCTCATCGATGAGATGAAGCATGTTTATGTGCAAAGAAAAATAATGAGAGTGAGGATTAGACAAATAAAATTATCAGGACGACGAGGAATTAAAATAATAACGATAAGTATCATTTAATTTTTTTCTTTCTAAATGTTTTTTTCATTCTAAATGGTTTTTTCTTTAAAAAATGGATTTTCAGAGAAAAACGGCTTTTTTCTTTTAAAAAAGCGGATTTTTCTTCGAAAAAAAAGTTTTTGCTGAAAATTGAGATCTATAAAATATTAATAATTAAATAATTAAAATAAAAAAAGTTTTTCATTTATCTCATGTTTTTTCTATGAAAAAGGGATGTTTCAGCGAGCATTTACTCGCGAGTATGATTTTCTTGAAAAAACGGCATTTTTCGAGTAAAAATGCGATTTTCTCAAAAACGGGATGTTTTCGATCAAATATTCGAGCAAAAATTCGATGAATTCTTCGAAGGGCTCTGTATTTGGGTATATAAGAAGGGTTGAGTGCGTGAACATTCATCAGTCGTCTTTTCTGTTTCACCGAGTACTGCGGCGAGTTTCTAAGATGGATTCATCCCAGTTTGAAGAGGAAGTACTGCGAGAGCTGGGCTTGATGGTGGATGGTGAAACTGTGGAGTCATTCAATGATGACATAGTGGAAGATATTATGCGTGAACTTGAGCAGTTTGTTCCCGGGGAAGAGGACATGCAGCTCAGTATTGCGGATCTTGAAGTAATCGAGGAAGTGCTGGAGCATGTAAGTACTCAAGATAGTGGAAAGGCGATGGGACAGCTCCAACCGGTGATTGTTGACGAGAAAGAGAGTGCAGAACCCATGAAGGATTATTATCTCTCATTCTACGGAGAGTTGCACTCACCGGTATCATCCGCCTCATACCAGATGCCGGTTGACTCCACATACAAGCGGCTTGACTCAACGTCCACGCCGCTCGACAGCACGCGGTACACAGCGTCGTACGTATCACCACTGCCGTCTCCGTAGACGACGACGTCTATGCCGCTGTATTCGGCGTCGTACGTGCCACCGCTGTCATCTCCGTCGATGACGTTGTATGTACTACCGCTGCCGTCTCCGTCGACAACGTCTATGCCCCTCGACAGCACACTGGAGCAGATGTATTCAGCGTCGTACGTGCAACCGTTGCCGGTCTCGTTAACGACATGTACGTCGCTTTCCTTATACGTACGACCGCTGCCTTCCTCATATCTATCATTGCTGCCATTCTCGTACGTACCACCGCTTCCTTCCTCGTATACATCATCGCTGTCATCCTCATATGTACCACCGGCGATGTCAAATATTCTTATGAATAAGGTAATGTTAAATTTTATGTGTTTAATTGAAAATATTTTGTATGTGTGTGTATATAATATATGGAAGCGAGCGAGTATGTATGTATGTATATAATATATGCAAGCGCGCGCGTATGTGTGTATATAATATATACGAGCGAGCGCGTATGTGTATTAAATCAATTAATGTCAATTTTAAGAATTCCTTTTATTTTTTTCAGTTCAAGAATGATATGTTTTCAACACCAGCTAAATGTTTTAAGGATCATGGGGTAAATAAAAGAATTTTAAATTTGTTATATAATACTATATTATACATGAATTTAAATATAATACTTTTTTAGGGATCGATGCTAGTATCATCGATACCATTGCCGCCATCATCGTCCTCACAACCATCAACCTCGGCGCATCCACCAACATTGCCATCGTTGAAAGCGGTGATGAGGATGCAGGTGCGAAGGTAATATACATATATTTCTCTCAAAAATAATACCGGAAGTAGTGATTCATTTTAAGACTTGATGTTATTGTTTATTTTGAATTTTTATAGATTGAAAATGTGTTAAATTTTAAATTTTAAAATTCAAGTATTTATAGCATTAATAAATAATTAAAATAGAATATACATTTGATTTTTTGATAAAAAGTAACACCTTTTTTATGTCATAGAGTGATACCTTTTAAACAGTAACACCTTTTTTATGTCATAGAGTGACACCTTTTAAACAATAACACCTTTTTTATGTCATAGAGTGACACCTTTTAAACAGTAACACCTTTTTTATGTCATAGAGTGACACCTTTTAAAGAGTAACACCTTTTTATGTCATAGAGTGACAACTTTTAAACAGTAACAACTTTTTATGTCATAGAGTGACAACTTTTAATCAGTAACACCTTTTTTATGTCATAGAGTGACACCTTGTAAACAGTAACACCTTTTTTATGTCATAGAGTGACACCTTTTAAACAGAAACACCTTTTTTATGTCATAGAGTGACACCCCTTAAACAGTAACACCTTTTTTATGTCATAGAGTGACACCTTTTAAACAGTAACACCTTTTTTATGACATAGAGTGACAACTTTTAAACAGTAACACCTTTTTTATGTCATAGAGTGACACCTTTTAAACAGTAACACCTTTTTTATGTTATAGAGTGGTTTTGATGGTTCTCCCACCACTTTCTCTTTGTTAATTATTATTAAGAAATTACACATCTTGTTTATTAATCCAACTGTTGTGAGAACTATCAAAACCGAGCCACTTTACGAAAACTTGATTTGCGCGTTTCTTAATAACTTTTCCACAAGATATATGTCCGGATATTTTACTTTTAAAAGTTCTTGTTCATAAAAACCTCCGGAAACGGGTTGATCTTGATAATCTTTCTAACGGTAAGTAATAGGATTTGTTTTCGATACTGTATATATTGTAAATATCTCAGTTGACCAACTAGGTGTGTATCCTTTCTCGAATGCTTGCTTTACTTTGCTTACTCGCACTCGATCATTAACTTTGAACTTTGTTTTCTTTTCAGCTTTAGACTGGTTTGAATATCGAGTTAGAACCTGCGCTTCTTTCACTGTCGTAACATCTTTTGGTTTCATACCTATAGATCTATGCTTTGTGCTATTGTTGGTAGAAATCAAATCAGATAAAATATCAAGCCATTTAAAATTTCCACGCAAACTAAATCGTATCCACATCTTATTTTTCAATGTACTATTCAATCTTTCACAGATAGACGCCTTGAGATTGCTGTATGTTGACTAGAGATTAATCTTATATTGCGTCATCAGTTTCTTAAAGTTTGAATTGTAAAATTCCTTGTCTGTCTGTCTGTAGATTCTTCGGTACCCGTCCTTGAACAAACACATTCTTCATAGCTGTTGTAACATCTGCACCGGATTTACTTTTATGAGGTATAGCCCACGCATACTTGGAAAACACATCAATGATGGTGAGCAACTACCTATAACCTTTGTTCTCTCGGGCATAACGTTGCATTTCAACCAAATCAACTGGCCAAGTTTCATCCAGGCTTCTTACATCAAACGTTCGACGTTGGTAGTTTCTTCAAGCAGGTTTATGCAGCTCTTCTACTACTACTTTCTTACGATGATCCATGCTTCGATGTCGACTCTTTGGTATCCAGCGTATTACTGATATGTGACAACTGAAGTACCATTACTGTTATACTCTCAAGTTCTCTCTCAAGATTAGCAATTTTTTTATCTAATTTATCCCGATGAGCTTCCTCTATTCCATCTAAATTGTTAAAATCATTTCCCAATCCATGTAACATTCACAACTTTCGTAACTTCTCCCTCCACTATACGCTGTAATGCTTGCACGTTGACTGCATCGTGTAGATTATTGGGTGCTCCTACATTGCATAACCTCTTATTTTCAAGATCGAACTGTCCATCGGATGTGATTTTATATCCTACTCCTGGAGGACCTCTAATACCCTCTCTTTCTTTTAGATTTCGTCCGAACACGTCGACACTCATTATGATACTGAGAAGAGAGAGAGAAGGTCCATCTAATATATATACCCTCCCTCCCGTAATTCCTCAACTATCGAGTGAATTTCATTAACGTGGCTGCGATTACCAGCTGATTCTTCAGCTGTGAGCAATCTCAAACGTTTCGCCAGCTCGTTGGGATCGTCCCAATACACATAATCCACACTCGTACTAATTCTTGCCAACTTGTATCGTGGTAATACACCAGCACCTTGTTTCGAATATTCAAACATGGGAGCAATGACATATTTGAATTTGTTGCTGTTGTGAGGACGAATTTTTTCACTACTGTCATAGCTTCTCTTGTGTGCTGATGACACTTCAAGTATTTTCCGGTAATTCTCCATATCATTATTAGTGATCTGGCTTTCACTGGGCTGCTTTGTAATGAGTAATTCGAGTAATCCATGAGTTTTCGCATACTTCACCCCGTTCACATCGATATAGCTACTCTCGAACTCTATAGGAGAATTACCAATCATGAATTGTCCATTCTCTTTGCGTACACCATAAATTTTGTCTACCTACTGATCTTGACTGAGCATTTGCAAATATCTATTATTGCTTTCATCATAACCATCATTCTTCGTAGCGGATTCAAAAGACGTATCGGCTGCTTACAATGTATCATCCTGCTCTTGGATATCATCATCATCATCATCATGCTCTTCATGGCGTTTGATAGATTTATTATATGTTTCATCATGTTTAACAGCTCTACTCAATGCTTCTTTGGACTTTTTGGCTACGAGCTTTTCAAGCGGCTCAACGATTGGTTTGAAAGAATCTTCCATTGCTTTCTCAAAAGTATCTTTTCCATACTTTAACAAATTGTATTTACGTTTAACTGCATTGCTAGCTTTTACAAGCTCATGAAGTATATCCTTTTTACGATTGAATTCTGCCATGTTGACGCTTCAATGTTCAGTTGTAGACTGTGAATGAAAGACTAGATGCCTACCATATTTATAGCAAAACAGTCAACTCCATTGATTGAACTATCCTTGTCAATCATTAGGAATCCATATTTCTGCTTTGGAATGCGAGCATATGACTGACAAATATAAAAACAATCTACATTTTTATGTCTACCCATGCAGAAAAATGCTTTAACATGGTTTTGTTTTTCACAAGCTATATCGTCAAATATAATGATTGAGTTCGGAAGAGAATTTTCTGGAGCTATAACTTCATCGTGTTCGCTGTAGGAGAAATACTGCACGCCCTCTAACGGTTCTATAATTTTTTGAAGAAATTTATATTTTGGTTGGTTCAAAGACTTTGAATACGTATAAATATTCTCAAATCTAACACCATTGGAATGAGTAATGAGTGCAAGCAGGTATTGGTTTTTCCGCAATTTGACGGTCCACAAAATACAGCTCTAATGCTGCTTGGAAGTAAGTCTCCATGCCGCTTCGTCTTTTTTTCTTGCTCTACGATATTGTCGAAATTCAAAACCGGAAGCTGAACAGACTGTTCCTTGAAATTCATGAGTACAGTACGAGGTCTCGATCGCAACTGATCGTCTAACTATAAATAGAGCGTTTTTATACTCATGGGGTTCAGTCTTCATTAGACCTTCATTGTGTGATGATCCTATACAGACGACGTCGAGGTCGCGGTTTGATCAATAAAATTCTCAACAGTCTTCCAATAGAACTTCATTTACCAGGATATCAGTACTGCGGACCAGGTACTAAGTTAGCAAAACGTTTAGTTGCCATGATATTGTTAAAATTAAACACAAAAACTTCAATAAGTTACCTAATTTTTTTTGTTTCTTATCCAATCTTAATGAAATAAAACTTATTTTGTTCGTTAAGAAATTTCAGGGGGAGTATCGATGGCAAAATTTGTGATACGAGTTACCAGTACGGCGCAATATCAATTTGTTTATTAAAACTTGACTTACTTTTCTTAAATTCCAAAGCATCTCGTCAGGGATAATGTAAATCTTTCGGTAATTTTTCGGCAAGATGACGTTAATTTGTAACACTTGTATGAAGATCATGTTAATTCTGATATGACTTACACATAGTTTAAAGATTTGTGGGTTAAATGTTGGAGAGATGAGAAATATGGATTCCTAACGATTGACAAGGATAGTTCAATCAATGGAGGAAGATATCGTAAGGGCTTTGACAGTTTTGCTATAAATATGGGAGGCATCTAGTCTTTCATTCACAGTCTACAACTGAACATTGAAGCGTCAACATGGCAGAATTCAGTCGTAAAAAGGATATACTTCATGAGATTGTAAAAGCTCGCAATGCAGTTAAACGTAAATACAATTTGTTAAAGTATGGAAAAGATACTTTTGAGAAAGCAATGGAAGATACTTTCAAACCAATCGTTGAGCCGCTTGAAAAGCTCGAAGCCAAAAAGTTCAAAGAAGCATTGAGCAGAGCTGTTAAACATGATGAAAAATATAATAAATCTATCAAACGCCATGAAGAGCATGATGATGATGATGATGATGATGATGATGATGATGATATCCAAGAGCAGGATGATACATTGCAAGCAGCCGATACGTCTTTTGAATCCGCTACGAAGAATGATGGTTATGATGAGAGCAATAATAGATATTTGCAAATGCTCAGTCAAGATCAGTACGTAGACAAAATTTATGGTGTACGCAAAGAGAATGGACAATTCATGATTGGTAATTCTCCTATAGAGTTCGAGAGTAGCTATATCGATGTGAACGGGGTGAAGTATGCGAATACTCATGGATTACTCGAATTACTCATTACAAAGCAGCCCAGTGAAAGCCAGATCACTAATAGTGATATGGAGAATTACCAGAAAATACTTGAAGTGTCGTCAGCACACAAGAGATGCTAGGACAGTAATGAAAAAATTCGTCCTCACAACAGCAACAAATTCAAATATACCATTGCTCCCACGTTTGAATATTCGAAACAAGGCGCTGGTGTATTATCACGATACAAGTTGGCAAGAATTAATACGAGTGTGGATTATGTGTATTGGGACGATCCCAACGATCTGGTGGAACGTTTGAGATTACTCATAGCTGAACAATCAGCTGGTAATCGCAGCCACGTTAATGAAATTCACTCGATAATTGAGGAATTGCAGGAGCGAGGGTATATATATTAGATGAACCTTCTCTCTCTCTTCTCAGTATCATAATGAGGGTCGACGTGTTCGGACGAAATCTAAAAAAAAGAGGGGGTATTAGAGGTCCTCCAGGAGTAGGATATAAAATCACATCCGATGGACAGTTCGATCTTGAAAATAAGTGGTTATGCAATGTAGGAGCACCCAATAATCTACACGATGCAGTCAACGTGCAAGCATTACAGCGTATAGTGGAGGGAGAAGTTACGACAGTTGTGAATGTTATACATCGATTGAGAAATGATTTTAATAATTTAGATGGAATAGTGGAAGCTCATCGAGATGAATTAGATAAAAAAAATGCTAATCTTCAGAGGGAAATTGAGAGTATAAAAGTAATGGCACTTCAGTTGTCACATATCAGTAATACACTGGATACCAAAGAGTCGACACCGAAGCATGGATCATCGTAAGAAAGTAGTAGTAGAAGAGCTGCATAAACCTGCTCGAAGAAACTACCAACGTCGAAAGTTTGATGTAAGAAGCCTGGATGAAACTTGGCAAGCTGATTTGGTTGAAATGCAACGTTATGCCCGAGGGAACAAAGGTTATAGGTATTTCCTCACCATCATTGATGTGTTTTCCAAGTATGCGTGGGCTGTACCCGTTAAAAGTAATTCCGGTGCAGATGCTACAACAGCTATGAAGAATGTGTTGGTTCAAGGACGGGTACCGAAGAATCTACAGACAGACAGAGGCAAGAATTTTACAATTCAAACTTTAAAAAACAGATGACGCAATATAAGATTAATCTCTACTTAACATGCAGCAATCTCAAGGCGTCTATCTGTGAAAGATTGAATAGAAGATTGAAAAATAAGATGTGGATACGATTTAGTTTGCGTGGAAATTTTAAATGGCTTGATATTTTATCTGATTTGATTTCTACCAACAATAGCATAAAGCATAGAACTATAGGTATGAAACCAAAAGATGTTACGACAGTGAAAGAAGCGCAGGTTCTAACTCGATATTCAAACCAGTCTAAAGCTGTAAAGAAAACAAAGTTCAAAGTTAATGATCGAGTACGAGTAAGCAAAGTAAAGTAAGTATTCGAGAAAGGATACACACCTAATTGGTCAACTGAGATATTTACAATATATACAGTATCGAAAACAAATCCTATTACTTACCGTTAGAAAGATTATCAAGATCAACCCGTTTCAGGAGGTTTTTATGAACAAGAACTTTTAAAAGTAAAATATCCGGAAATATATCTTCTGGAAAAGTTATTAAGAAACGCGCAAATCAAGTTTTCGTAAAGTGGCTCGGTTTTGATAGTTCTCACAACAGTTGGATTAATAAACAAGATGTGTAATTTCTTAATATTAATTAACAAAGAGAAAGTGGTGGGAGGACTATTAAAACCACTCTATGACATAAAAAAGGTGTTACTGTTTAAAAGGTGTCACTCTATGACATAAAAAGGTGTTACTGTTTAAAAGTTGTCACTCTGTGGCATAAAAAAGGTGTTACTGTTTAAAAGGTGTCATTCTATGTCATAAAAAAGGTGTTACTGTTTACAAGGTGTCACTCTATGACATAAAAAAGGGGTTACTGTTTAAAAGGTGTCACTCTATGACATAAAGGTGTTACTGTTTACAAGGTGTCACTCTGTGACATAAGAAAGGTGTTACTGTTTAAAAGTTGTCACTGTATGACATAAAAAGTTTTTACTGTTTAAAAGATGTCACTCTATGACATAAAAAAGGTGTTACTGTTTAAAAGTTGTCACTCTATGACATAAAAAGTTGTTACTGTCTAAAAGGTGTCACTCTATGACATAAAAATGTGTTACTGTTTATCAAAAAATCAAATATATATTCTATTTTAATTATTTATTAATGCTATAAATACTTGAATTCTAAAATTTAAAATCTAACACATTTTCAATCTATAAAAATTCAAAATAAACAATAACATCAAGTCTTAAAATGAATCACTACTTCCGGTATAATTTTTAAGAGATATATATATATATATAATACCTTCGCACCTACGTCCTCATCACCGCTTTCAACGATGGCAATGTTGGTGGATGCGCCGAGGTTGATGGTTGTGAGGACGATGATGGCGGCAATGGTGTCGATGATACCAGCATCGATTCCTAAAAAAGTATTATATTTAAATTCATGTATAATATAATATTATATAACAAATTTAAAATTCTTTTATTTACCCCATGATCCTTAAAACATTTAGCTGGTGTTGAAAACATATCTTTCTTGAACTGAAAAAAATAAAAGGTATTCTTAAAATTGACATTAATTGATTTAATACTCATACGCGCTCGCTCGTATATATTATATACAAACATACGCGCGAATTATGTGGCTGGCCCCGGTGGATCACCAAGGAAAGGTAACACACACACAGGTAACACTCGCCAAAGTAAGTAATCGAACAAAGGGTGTTGATTAGAATAGTGATTTATTAAAACGTCGTTACAGGTTGGATGCCCGACATAGACTGGCGATTGTCGATGCGAAGTGCAGTACGAGAGTATAAAGAGAGTATATGTATAAAGTATATATGAAAAGTATATATTGCATCTTCATTGTCTTTTGGCTTCTCTTTATCCATGCAGATTCCATTCGGAGCGATAAGGAGGCTGGCTAGCCGATGCGTCTAAGTACCTATGTGGTGACTCATATAACTCCTCCATGGCCAAGTTCAATGACGTCTTCGTCTTTGATATCCTTATCTTTGGACTTTTTGGTAAGTTGCGGCCGTTGTTTCTTGACTTTTATTTTGTATATTAAGTAAATCGATGTAATCGTTATGAACAGCAATACTATTATAATTGAACTTGTAGACAGGACGAATTTGGTTCTCATTTGATTAGAAACTGGCATATTTAGTGTAGGTGATGTCAAAGTTTTTAGAGGTTCGAAATTCAACTGGTGGTCTTTGATAACTAAAGGTGAAACCAGGCTGGATTGTTCCATTTCACCAAGATTTTCGTCAAGTCGGTATCCCTGTACTTGTACATGATTTCCTTGTATTTCATATGTTCCTCGGATCATCAATTGGTCATTATCATGTTTAACCTTGATCGGATAATTACTCGATACTAGCGTTAAATTTTCAGATAATTTGTATGTCAGTATTAAAGGTGGACTAATTGAAATAATAATCGGTTTAACTCTTTCCGTTATAATTTGTTGACATAAAAAATTCTTTTCATACATCTGTCGGCACTTATTAGCAAATAGTTTTATACAAGTCCCGATTAAACTCCATGGCGTGGTGATAACTTCTGTCTGATTGTTGTAATTGATTATAGCAAGTCTTTGATGGAGTAAAAATTCGATAAAATTAAGGATAGGGATTTTGATGGTGTATACAATAAGATTTTGTGTGAATGCAATTGATCCCTGAGCAAAGCGAGGATCTAGCAAATTATGGTAGTGTAATATTAACTCTTTCTGAGAGTAGATTGCCAATAAATGTACACGTATATCCGATATTTGGTCATATGTTAACAATTCTAAGTCGAATATTTGTTCATTGAAAATAAATGATCTTTTAATTTTATTAAGTAATCCGAGAAAATGTTGCTCCTGGGTTATGAGAGTCATGATCGCTTTAAATAGATTTGATTGCAAATTTGGTCATTTACAGTTTTCCGCATGTCTTTTAAATTTTTATTAATTATATTCGTGTTGTTATTTATTTGTTTACTTATCGTATTTATTATGCTTATTGACTTATTTAATGTAAATATATTTTCCTGTTGTTGATTTTGTAGAGAATTTAAGTAGTTGTTTATCTTTTCTAAATCGTTTGCATCTGGGTTCTCAAAAATGTATTTTATAGCTGTGCCTAATTCGTTTATTAACCCTCTCTTCGTTCTCATGTTTGATGGCATTATTATTTGTAGATTCTGGTGTATTTCATTACATAGAATTTCGGCTTGCTTTAATAAACTTGATTCTCTTAATTCGCCTTGGTTAGATAAAATTGTATAGCTAGCTTTTATATGTTTGAAAGTTTTCAAAAGCGTAGTGACGTCGATGTTGAAATGTAGGTAATGATAACTTCCAACTATTCTTCCAGTTCCTTGTTGGTAGTCGTAATGCATCTGATTTTGGTTGATTTTGCTACTCTCCACGAGCAGAGCTATGAGCATCAAGATTAATGCCGTCTTCATTATCCTGTAAAGAAGAAGTTTTTCTTATTCTTTTGGCACTTCTTAAATTGTATCGGCGTTCTTGACCATGTATATAGCAACCTAACGTGGGGCCTTGTTGTGTCTCTACAAGTAATTTTTGATATCGTGGTGCGGTTTTGTCGCGTTGTTGTTGATGGGTTTTCATATAAATTTTTTTATTTTCTAACGATTTGTCAGGACTATTAGGTAACTTTTGTTGCTCTTTTTGGTTTCTATATAGCGTGTCATAAAAAGGTAAAATTTCATTTTTTCTGATTTCATTATATCTTTCTATGGTATCGGCATCGGGCTCGATAATGTGTTTCTGTAGTTCGTCATAAGGTCCATATAACAGTGTAAAAGGCGTATAGTTAGTTGTAGAGTGTATACTCTGATTGTATATCAAGAGAGCGGTGATCATAAGATTTTTCACTGTTTCTTTTGGATTTTGATTGGATAAAATACTTAATTTTTCCTTTAGGGTTGAATGCAGTCTTTCTATGGGTCCATTCGATGTATGTCTGTTTATCGTTGTTTGATGATATTCAATTTTATGTATGCGGCAAAACTCCTTAAATACTGCTGAGTTGAATTCACTTCCGTTGTCTGTCGTAATTTTGTCCGGAAAGTTATGGTGTGAGGCAAAGTGTCTCAATTTGCTTATCATGGTCGTGGCATTTCCATCTGGTAGATAATAGGCTTGAGCATATTTGGAAAAAAGTATCTATAATTGTTAAAAATTTATCCTTGTTGAAATGAAATACGTCCATGTGTATATGTTCGAGCGGTCTTCTAGCTATAATAGGGCTGTATGTTTCTATTTCATATGGGTTTCTCTCATACTTATGCTCTAAGCATATCTCACATTGATTTATAAAATTTTGAATAAGTCGATCCACATTGAGTGTATAGAGTTTTCTCTTAAAGTTTAATAAGGTCTCTCGAATACCGTTATGATTTTGATTATGATATGTCTCGAGTTCTTTTATGAAATTATTTTTATCAATCGTAGGTGTATACGTGGTTGTTTTGATTAGTTTTAATTTTTCATTGAAATGATCCTTCAATATTCTATACGTAAATCTTTCCAATTCTTCGGTCGTAAAGTAGATACCATATTGCTTATTGGGTTTAATATTTTCCTTAAGTAAATGTGTTTCTGCGATTGATTTATTAATTTTCACCGTGTATTGTACTTTAAGTTTATCTTTGTTTACTTTTAAGTTGTAATCATTTCCTCCTTTTATGATAATGCTGTAAATAAAGGCGTGAACATTTTTGTCTGTTATAAGTAGTGAAAAGGTCGGATTTTCTTCAGCTGTGTGGACTGTTGCCATGTCGTCGTTAAATATTTCGTCCATTTCTTCAGGTGTGACAGGTGCATCGTCAGGTGTTTGAGGCACCATTGAGAGTGAGTCTTCTTCTATTGTTTTATTAGCATTAATTTCAATTCGACTCAGTGCGTCGGCGACATAATTTTCAGAAGCCTTTTTGTATTTTATTATGTAATCATATTCATCTAATCTTAGTCTCCATCTAATCAGTCTAGCGTTAGGCGTTTTTAAAGAATAGAGTCAGGTTAATGATCTGTTTCAATCGTAAATTTCTTACCATAGATATATGGTCTAAATTGTCTACATGCTTCCACTATTGCCAGTAATTCTTTCTCTATCGTCGGATAGCTTTGTTCTGCTGAGTTTAATGTTCGTGAATAACACGAGATAAGATGTTGTTCTTGGGATAAAACTGCACCTATTGCTAAGTTTGAGGCGTCGGTTATGATAGTAAATGGTTTGGTGAAGTCTGGGTAGACGAGCACTGGTGCGTTAGTGATCAATTCTTTGAGTTTCTCGAACGCTTCTTTATAGTCTTTATCTTCTGGATCTATTTTTTCTTTTTTCTTGAGTGCTTTTGTCATGGTTTCGCTATTTTTGAGTAATTTTTTATGAACTTTCTGTAAAAGCCGGTTAGTCCTAAAAATATTCTAACTTCTTTTTAGGTTTTACGTATCGGATATTTTAGAATTCCTTTGATTTTATCGGGATTTGGTTTGATTCCGTCTGCTGTTATTATATGACCTAAAAATGAAACTTCTTTCCTTAGAAATTCACTCTTATCTAATTGAATTTTTAAACCTATTGCTCTAGTTCTTCGAATATTAGCTTCAGATGCTGTAAATGTTCTTGGAGTGATTTCGAAAATATTACTATATCGTCCATGTAATCGAAGCAGAATTTATGTAGATATTTCATTAAAATTCTATCCATCAGACGTTGAAAAGTAGCCGGAGCGTTTTTTAAACCAAAAGGCATTCTGACATATTCATAGTGTCCGTTTTTACGGTAAACGCTGTCTTTTCAATTGAATCTTTGTTGACGGGTATTTGGTGGAAACCTTGTGCTAAATCTAATGTACCAAAGTAAGAACATTTGCCCAGATTTTCTAGAATGTCGTCCATTCTAGGTAATGGATATTTGTCTTGGATGGTGTTGTCGTTTAATTTACGATAATCTATTACCATTCTTCATTTTTTTCTCCCACTTACATCTTCTTTCTTCGGAACTATCCATACAGGGGATGAGTAGGGCGAGTTGCTTGGTTGAATAATTTCTTCGTCTAACAGTTTTCTGATTTAAGTTTGAATTTCTTCTTTTAGATGGTATGGGTATCTAAAACTCTTTACATAGATAGGGTGATCGTCCTTTGTTCTTATATTGTGTGAAACCGCAGAAGTCGCTGATAATTTTTTATTTTCATTGTAGAAACAGTCTTTGTACTTCTGGCATAGTGATGTAATTTTATATCTTTCTTCTTCGTTCATGTGATCAGTTCTTATCGGTAATTCTACTCCTTGATGATGATTCACTTTAACATTGTAATGATCGTCCGGTATATTTTTAAAGTAATTTATTTCAAACTTAGATGTGCTAAAAATTTGAGTTTTGTAATTAATATTCGCTTCCAAATTCTGCAAATCCTTATGTCCGATTAAACAATCGTACGTATAGTGCCATGTTGCTATTAAGAAAGTTATAGGCGTGTCGTCACCGTATTCACGTAATATAGGAAAGGTAAGCGCATGTGTACCTTTCGTCGTTTTGTGCACCGATTTAATTTCGAATTCTTAAGGAAATATGAATTTTGAAAATAGTTTATATGCAATTTCTGGATTGATAATGGATGATGAGGCTCCAGAATCGATGAGAATTTTAAGAGGTGGATTTGTCGTTATTAAGTGTGGTAATTCAGATGAATTGCTAATCGAATTTAAATTTATCACGTTATTTCTGTTGTATTGAGGAGCTTGTTGAAAAGTTTGGCAATTATCTCTCTCGTCGTTTTCTTGATTAAATTCTTCATGGTCTTGCATAGGTGAGTCATTTTGATAATCGACTATTTCTTCTTCTCCTTGTTCTTGTTGATGATGCAACTCTTCAGCGATAAAGTTTGCTGGTCCTGTGCTTCTAAAGAAGTTCGTTCTTGGCTTAAAGTTATTTTGTGCTGGTGAATTATTCGATCTATTTGTTGGATTAATGCCTTGTTTGTTAGTATTTCTTGTACTGACTGACATTGGTGTTGGTTGGTAATTTTGTTGTCTTGGCAGATTATTATTATTTTGACCAAAATTGTTATTACGATAATTTGTGGAGATAAATCCAGGTTGTGTTTGTGCAAATGCGGATGTCGGTTGCAAATAAAATGGATTTACATTTCTTGAAGTACTTGGTAAATTATCTGAAGGGTGAATAATTTTTGGATTACTATTAGTCGCAAATGGATTTGTACTTTTAGCATTGATTGTACCGAATACGTTCGGCATAGGTTTGTTATCACGTTGTCGTGCGAAATTGCGGAAAGCACTTTTTTGTCCATGGTTGTCGTATTTACGGCATTTTATTATACATGCCTCAACGTCGTCTAAATCAAAATGTAGCAAGTAAGAATGGTACGCCTCTTTAATACCATTTATAAAAGTACTTTTGGCTACGTTTTCATAAAATGTATTTTTAATACTTATAAAATTAGCGTCTCGATTATTTAACTGCATGTGTTCCTTCAATTTATTTAGCCTTTTGATATCGTCCGCATATTTTTCGTAACACTGATTTATCAATTGATAACATACACTTAGTCTGTTAAATAGTAACTCCTCCGAACTTGGGTCACTAAATCTATTAACTAAGAGCATTTTACATGCGGCATATGTAGCCGGGTTATTTGCCACTATTAGGTCTAGTGCTTCACCGCGAATCTTTGATTTGATTAATGCGAAAAATGCCTCGTTTATTGCATTATCTGCAGTCGCCACATTTTCGACGAATTTGTCGCACGTTTGTATAAAGTGCGAAAGGAGTCTTGTAACTCCTTCATATATGGGGATCGCGTCGCGCCATATCGTAAGTCGCAATTTAAATTGTTCTACCGTAAGATTTTGTTGATTATCTCCGTTATTTGCCATTCTGCTTTATCTTTGATTACGCTTCACGTAAAATCAATTGCACTTAAAAGGATGGGGTTCGGTAGGATATAGGAAATTTCAAAGACTTATTAGTTTGTCTTTAATGATTTCGGGTGAATCTCTGCTTGCAGGTGGACTCCAATCTTGACGTGGTAGGTTCCGTGATGATGGACGTTGAAATGCCAACTGCTTCCTCGCTGAAGATTTCCGTCACCAGGTTGAGGGAGATTCTGAGTTTTGCAGCTTCACGGTCCTGTCCCCGCAGCGCCAGTTATGTGGCAGGCCCCGGTGGATCACCAAGGAAAGGTAACATACACACAGGTAACACTCGCCAAAGTAAGTAATCGAACAAAGGGTGTTTATTAGAATAATGATTTATTAAAACGTCGTTACAGGTTGGATGCCCGACAGAGACTGGCGATCGTTGATGCGAAGTGCAGTAAGAGAGTATAAAGAGAGTATATGTATAAAGTATATATGAAAAGTATATATTGCATCTTCATTGTCTTCTGGCTTCTCTTTGTCCATGCAGATTCTATTCGGAGCGATAAGGAGGCTGGCTGGCCGATGCGTCTAGGTACCTATGTGGTGACTCATATAACTCGCGCGCTTGCATATATTATATACATACACACACATATGCGCTCGCTTCCATATATTATATACACACACATACAAAATATTTTCAATTAAACACATAAAATTTCACATTACCTTATTCATAAGAATATTTAACATCGGCGGTGGTATATATGAGGATGACAGCGATGATGTATACGAGGAAGGCAGCAGTGGTACGTACGAGAATAGCAGCAATGATAGATATGAGGAAGGCAGCGGTGGTACGTATGAGGAGAGAGACGTACATGTTGTTAACGAGACAGGCAACGGTTGCACGTACGACGCTGAATACATCTGCTCCAGTGTGCTGTCGAACGGCATAGACGTTGCCGACGGAGACGGCAGCGGTGGCACATACAACGTCATCGACGGAGATGGCAGCGGTGGCACGTATGACGCCGAATACAGCGGCATAGACGTCGTCGTCTACGGAGACGGCAGTGGTGATACTTACGACGCTGTGTACCGCGTGCTGTCGAGCGGCGTGAACGTGGGGTCAAGCGGCTTGTATGTGGAGTCAACCGGCATCTGGTATGAGGCGAATGATACCGGTGAGTGCAACTCTCTGCAGAATGAGAGATTATAATCCTTCATGGGTTCTGCACTCTCTTTCTCGTCAACAATCCCCGATTGGAGCTGTCCCATCGTCTTTCCAATATCTTGAGTACTTACATGCTCCAGCACTTCCTCGATTACTTCATGATCCGCAATACTGAGCTGCATGTCCTCTTCCCCGGGAACAAACTGCTCAAGTTCACGCATAATATCTTCCATTATGTCATCATTGAATGACTCCACAGCTTCACCATCCACCATCAAGCCCAGCTCTCGCAGTACTTCCTTTTCAAACTAGGATGAATCCATCTTAGAAACTCGGCGCAGCACTGAGTGAAACAGAAAAGACAACTGATGAATGTTCACGCACTCAACCCTTCTTATATACCCAAATACAGAGCCCTTCGAAGAATTCATCGTATTTTTGCTCGAATTTTTGCTCGAATACATCCCATTTTTGAGAAAATCGCATTTTTACTCGAAAAATCCCGTTTTTTCAAGAAAATCATACTCGCGAGTAAATGTTCGCTGAAACATCCCTTTTTCACAGAAAAAACATGAGATAAATGAAAAACTTTTTTTATTTTAATTATTTAATTATTAATAATTCATTGATTTCAATTTTCAGTAAAAACGCTTTTTTTCCAAGAAAAATCCGTTTTTTAAAAGAAAAAACCCGTTTTTCTCTGAAAATCCATTTTTTAGAGAAAAAACCATTTAGAATGAGAAAACGATTTAGAAAGACAAAATTAAATGATACTTATCGTTATTGTTTTAATTACTCGTCGCCCTGATAATTTTATTTGTCTAATCCTCACTCTCATTATTTTTCTTTGCACATAAACATGCTTCATCTCATAGATGAGAGAGAGCAACACCCGCACATGATGTATAAAGAGACGTGTGTAAAAACCGGGACGCTAGCAAGTCTGTATTTGACAGCTCGCACAAACATGTGGTGCAAACAGCTGATACGGCTGCTTTCGATGGCAAAACCACATGGTGTACTGCCGGTACGACTGCATGCACGCAGTCGGTATGAGTGAGCATCTTACCATCCAAATGCTCTTATCCGTTGCGCTCAGATTTTAGCACTCCTACGGCGCGCTATTTCAAAGCGGCGCTTGAGCATTTAACGTAGAAGTGCTATGAGAGTTCTGACTCGCAAAGGTGGGTGATTGACACTCGTGGAATTTCACAAACGCTGGCCCACCAAGTTGGGTTATTTACGCTTGTGTAATACCACACTACGTGCACTAGAAATGCTGAGGGGGTTCTGGCACACCAAGATGGGTTATTGACGCTCGCGGAGTTGTGCGCTAGAAATGCCGGGGGGTTCTGGCGCACCAAGATGGGTTATTGACGCTCGCGGAGTTGTGCGCTAGAAATGCTGGGAGGGTTCTGGCGCAGGAGGGTTCTGGCGCACTGGCCCAGAAACGCTAGGAGGGTGCTGGCCCACTGGCTTAGAAATTCTAGGAGGGTTCTGGCCCACTGGCCTAGAAATGCTTGGAGGGTTCTGGACCACTGGCCTAGAAATGCTAGGAGGGTTCTGGGCCACTGGTCTAGAAATGCTAGGAGGGTTCTGGGCCACTGGCCCAGAAGCCTCCTGACCCAGAACCCTCCTGGCCCAGAACCCTCCCGCTTACCTACTCATACAAATCTGATTTTTTTCATTTTTCAATTTTTTACTCAAAATCTAGCCTACAGTAGGTATTCAAATTTTAACAGATTATAGCTATTTATATTCTGTATTATCATGATTTTTCTAAAAAAAATTGACCGTTAAGTTTAGGAGTTATAAGCTTCTAAAAAAAAACACCTTTTTGTTAATAACAAAAGAACCGTGATAGCTAGAAACTTTTTTTTTCTAGAAAATATAGGTATTTTAATTCTCTTCCGAACGCTACCCATCAGATTCGAATAACTCGATCCTATCATTAAAAAAATCAAAAAAAGGTTCTGAGAAAATCGAAAATTTGAAAAAAACAAAAACGCATCGTCCCAATCAAAAAACGGATTTTTAACCTGCCATCGCGCAAAAAAAAAAGATGAGACCTGTCCGGTCAAAATCAACCGAGTAGAAGCTGAGATCCAGGCATATACACACACACACAGACATACATCCATACAGACATTTTTCAAAAACCATGTATTTTGATTCCTAAAATCTCGGAACACAATTATAACATGTTTTTACAACAACTCAAAAATTTACTATCACAAAGCCTCCTCTAGGAGGAAGCAAAAAATCGAGGTATCAATCTTGGTACAGAAATTTATAATTTCTTGGTATGGACTTCCTTAATATATATAATTTTACAACAATTATTATAATAAGAAAGGTTTGACCCTGCTTGCTACTAAAGTAGACAATTCGAATTAAAAAACGAATTCATAGATTTCATTTATTTCTCAATTAAACATTTTGTTTCCTCCTAGAGGAAGCATTGTGACAATAAATTTTTGAGTTGTTGTAAAAACATGTTATAATTGTCTTCCGAGATGTTAGGAATCAAAATACATGGTTTTTGAGAAATGTGTGTGTGTGTGTTTTTTTTTGGAGGAGGTTAGGAAAAATGCATTTACGCATACGAGATGTTATGTAGGACTCGACCATTTCTGGCAATACCTACTAAAGCCCCCTACTGTTGTTCTATAGCAGGGCCTCCCCCCGACTGTAATTCCCACCTCGGAAACCGCCGTTAGGCATTACTTCGCGGAGAGCAGTCGCAGCCTCTACGGCCCTCTACCCCGCCTGGTCCTCTGTGAGACGGTTTTCTCTTCTTTCTTCTTCTCGCCTTATGGAGTTCAATCTGTCCACCACCTCGGTGACGAGACCAATCACAGTATCCCATCCTCTCTGTGAAGAGAGTAAGCATCTCCCGATGCCCTCGGGAGTTAGGGGGCCTTCCTATAAGGCCTGAAACCTTTCTCTCTCTTCCCGAAACCTGGGGCATACGAACAAAGCGTGTCCAACGTCCTCATCACTTTCAGGACATGTTGAGCACTCCGCGCTTTCGTACACTCCAATTCTCTTCAGGTAGCTGCGAAAGCAGCCATGCCTAGTTAGTACCTGGGTGAGATGAAAGGTCACGAGTCCGTGTCTCCTCTCCGTCCACTCCATGACACATGGAATAATGCGATGGGTCCACCGACCTTTATCTGCTATATCCCATCGGCGCTGCCACTCTTCCACAGTCTTCCTGGACCATCGGTTTTGACGTGGTCCCTGATCAAGTTCGCCCTCCTCTTTTATCACTCCTTTACGATACACCTCAGCTCTCTCACATGCCATTGGGTCCAAGGGTGGTAGTGGGGGACTATCGAGAGAGCAATGTCTGACACGGACCGGTAGGCGCAGGCCACTCTCAGCGCGATTGTCCTGCAGGCCCTTCGGCAAGCTGCACCATAGCTTGGGTTACTACGTATAGCATTAGTCCAGATGGGGGCTCCGTATAGAATCACGGAATAAACCACCGATCAAAGAAGCAACCGTCAGGCTGCTTCGGCCTTCCTATGTTTGGCATGATGCCTGCGAGTGCTCGAGCCACTTTTGTTAATCCTGCGTTCCTAAGGTGGTCTTTGAACGACATCCGCGCATATATTGTAACTCCTAGGTACTTCATGGTGTTCCTTGTCTTGATCTTCTCGTCGTTGACCGTGAAAGTGGCGTAGACTCTCTTTTTTGTTCTGGCAATGAGCACTGCCTCGGTCTTTTCGGCAGCAAGACTGAGTCCATGGTCGCTCAGCCAATCTCCTACTACCTCGATTGCCGTATCTCCGAGGTATTGCACATCTTCGATGGTTTTCCGAACGATAATGAGATCAATATCATCTGCGTAAGCTACTATCAACACCCCATGTGGGAGCAGTTGCCTAAGCAATCCGTCGTACATGATGTTCCAGATTGGGGATCCTAGTACAGAGCCCTGTGGCACGCCTCCTGTGATCTTATAAGAATGCATACCGTCGTCGGTATCATAGAGAAGCGTGCGGTTAGTTAGGTAACTCGAGATTACTCTTCGAAGGTACAGTGGCACGCTTAGGTCTTCCAATGCGAGCATGATTTTACCCCACCTGGCCGTATTAAACGCGTTCCGTACATCTAAACCAATTATAGCACACATGCGTTTTGTGCACCGGCTACCACTAACGGCGTTCTCAGCTACTGACATCACCCTATCGATAGCATCGATCGTTGATCGACCCTTCTTAAAGCCGAATTGGTTATCAGACAAGCCGACGATCTTTTGTATAGCTGCCTCCAGTCTGACGGATATGATACGTTCAAACAATTTTCCGACTATATCCAACATGCAGAGTGGTCGATACGCGGATGGTTCATCCGGAGGTTTATTTCCCTTAAGAAGGAGTACCAACCTCTGTATCTTCCACTGTGTCGGGAATATTCCTTCACTTAGGCATGCATTGAAAGTGTCCTTGAATATGCAAGACACTTCCAGAGCTGCAGTCTTTATAGCTAAACCAGGAACGCCGTCCAGTCCTGGGGCCTTTCTTATGGCAATCTTTTTGGCCGCTATCTTCACTTCTGATTCGGTGACTGCTGTTGGCTCGGCTGTACCGATTCTTTCCGTAAAACCAGTGCCATGTTGCCGTTCCTGGTGTTGTGGGAATAAATTTTGGACTACTCTATCAAGAAAGGTTGGACAGGAGGGAGCATTGGTGCCTCTGGGATTGATTTTATTTATGACCGTTTTGTACGGCCGTCTTCACGGGTCACTGTCCACTTCCTCGCAGAAGTCCTGCCAACACTTTCTTTTGGCTGTCTTGATGGCAATTTTCAGCTCTTTCCTCTTTTGCTCATATCTAGTTGTTAATTGATGATACAGCGGTCCACGGACTGCTCTTTGGTGCAGCCTCCTAGGACGAAGACACTCTTTACGTATTACCGCAATCTCCTTGTTCCACCAGTAGACTGGTAAGCGTTCCCGGTGGTTCGTCCTTGTGGACATCGAGGCATCGCATGCCGCTGTGATGGTCTCCGAGAGGCTTTGAGCCCTAACCTCAGCTGTTCCTTCGACAGATGCTCCTTCCAAAAAGCAGGGAAAAGCTTCCATGTCGAAAGTAGCTGGTGCCCATTTCTCTCTCTTCGGCATCCTGGTCATATTCGCTGTTTTGCCTGTCGGGTGGAGCTGGTATGTGAAAGCTCGGTGATCGCTGCCAGTGTACCGATCACTGACTTGCCAGTATGAGCCTTCCCGACTTAATCTGGGGTCGACAAAGATCAGATCTACTATGGAAGACTTTCATCCTATAGTGTAGGTCGGCTTTGTCCCTATGTTAGCTATCTCTAGCTCTAGTATCGTGAAGGCTAGCTCTAGTATAGTCTCAGGCAGTGCGTGGCCGCGGTTATTCGTTTTCTTGCTTTCCCACTCAATTGCCCAAGCATTAAAGTCCCCCCCGATTACGGCTGGCAGCGTGGAGGTTCTAACGCTAGTGACGATAGCATCTAGGGATCGTTCGAACTCTTCTATTGAGTCGCTGGGTGGTAGGTAGCAGCTGTATAATCTTATACCGGATACTTCAACCCAGGTGAATTTGGGCTGAAGGACGTCCATTTTTTTGGATATGTGGAGTTCTCCGCATGCCCAGATGGCCGCCGTGCTGGCACGATCCCTTACCCAGTTTGGTTCATTTTTGTCCCTGTACTGCTCACTGATAATTACTATGTCCGCCTTCTCCTCTCGGGTCAATTGGGGCAGCAAGTTATGGGCTACTGCACAGTGGTTCATGTTGATTTGAAGCACTTTAGCCATCGTTGTTTGTTGTTACGACCTCCATCGTTACCTGCTCGTTGTTGGTCGGGCAGTTCACTGCCTTGTAACCCTCGGTTTTACACTTGAAGCACAGGGACGACCGGTCAATTACACTCTTACAATTCCGTGCCAGGTGTCCGATTTCATGGCACTTGAAGCAACGCGTCACTGTTTCACGTAATCGGACCCGGCAATTGACCCATCCTATTCTGAGTTTTCTAGTTTCCAGCAGCTTTTCTGTCATTGCTACAGGTAGCATAACGCTGGCTGCTTGAGTGCCACTGTAAGACGCCCGGAGTCTAACATCCCCAGCGGTCATCATTTCGGGGCCGATAATTGAAGTGATCGCCTGTGTTACCTCTTTTGCTGTTGTTGTCTCGTCCAAATCTTTGATTTCGATTGTCTCCTTATGGGACAACGTTTGTACTATCGCGACCCTGCAAGGGTCGACGAGACCAATATCTGCAGTTCATGCGACACGATGTTTGGTTTGTTTAGCTCCAAAAGCAACTCTCCTGCCTTGGTGCGCCTGATGCGCGTGACCCTTTCTTGCAGTGCCTTCAACTTAGGTGCCCCTTTGAGAGTTCCTAGGATGTCGGCGTAGGAGGTCTCACCGCACCTTCTTATTTTGAAGGCATCAGATCGAGCTGGCCTCCGCCTAACCGTGGTATGTGCCTGCACTACTTTCTCCTTGCCGTCAGTCTTGAGTCTCTCATATCTTCTGCGTGTTCCTTTACTTACGATAGTTGCCCAGTCGGTCTGTCCTATCTGAGCTTCCGTTTTTTTTGCAGGTATCTGTGAGGAAGCCCGTATCTTCGCCTTCTTTTCGTTTGGGCGGTTACGTTCGATGTGTACTACCGACGCCTTCCCTTTCCGAAAGAGCGGTGATGTTTGGCTTGTTCCGTCCTTGGTAGGTCTGGTAGCTTGTCCAGACTCAGGACTTTTTCGACTTTTGACGAATTCTTTTAAGGCTCTTTGGGTAGTCTTCACCATTGACTTGAGCTCATTGTGAATGTTCTTTTTATCTAGAATAAACTCCACCAGAGCCTCAACCTTTGTTTTTAGGGTTTGGAAGGCAGCTGCGTCTGCGCTATTCTGGCTTACTTCGTCTTCTTCTTCCATCTTATTCCTGGTATAGTGTATGTGGCTCTCCCCAAAATCCGTGGAGCCTGCACCGACCACCGGGGCTTTCACCCGATCGGAATCGGTGGTGGGATTAACCCCTCCATTGAGGGCACCCACTTGGGGTAATGCGTATCTCTAATTCACTACGTCCATGGTTGGTTTATTATTTGGGGTGCCTTCCCCTAGCCAGTTTTGGTCCACCCCGGTATTTTATTTCCCCGGTGCCCTTCATATCTGACGAGCTTTCTCCTATCCGCTACCTGGGGACGCGCCTGATGCGAGACTAGCAACTCGACACGGGTGTGTGTGTGTGTGTGTGTGTGTGTGTGTGTGTGTGTGTATGTGTGTGTGTGTGTGTGTGTGTGTGTGTGTGTGTGTGTGTGTGTGTGTGTGTGTGTGTGTGTGTGTGTGTGTGTGTGTGTGTGTGTGTGTGTACGCCTAGATCTCAATTTCTACTCGGTCAATTTTGACCGGGCAGATCTCATTTTCCGATCAAAATCCGTTTTTTTATTGGGGCGATGTGTTTTTCTTTTTTTTCAAATTTTCGATTTTTCTCAGAACTGCTTTTTGATTTTTTTTTTTAATGATAGGATCGAGTTATTCGAATCGGATGGGTAGCGTTCGAAAGAGAATTAAAATACCTATATTTTCTAAAAAAAATTATTAACAATAACGTGTTTTTTTTTAGATGCTTATAACTCCCAAACTAAACGGTCAATTTTTATTGAGAAAAATCATAATAATGGATAATATAAATAAATATAGTCTGTAATGTTTTAATTCATTTTGTTGGTTAGTTTTTTAGGAAAAAATTGAAAAATGAAAATTGATTTTTGTATATCCAACGATTACAGGAGTAACAATGACTGAATCGCTTCAAAATTCTTTGTAGTCGTAGATTTATAAATTTCGTTATTAAATATTAATTAAAGGAATCGACATATTAAGGGTGAGGAAACTACGGGCCAATGAATTGAAAGAGGTTTTTTTAATTAATGAGTAAATATCGATAAAAAATTTATCGTACTAATACATTACGATACAAGTGCGATAAGTGGCCACTTATTTAATGGCGTAAAGTTAAGGCCCGAGCGTAGCGAGGATCCTTTCACGGCGTGTAATGTATTACTTAAGGGGGCTAGACACCTTTTTTATCTGAAATAAGAAGTCACATTTTAATACATAAATGTAAACTAATTATTTCATGCTTTTGACATATAAAAGTGGGTATATTTACCTTACCTTAAAACTTTCTCCGATGGGCCTTTTATATGGTCCAGAACCATAGTCATCGATGAAACAAGTTTTTTCACTATCCGTAAGCTTTGAAATTTTCCTGTGGATGGATTGACTCCAGATTTGAACTAAATTACTCCTGAATAGTATAATTCTCATATGAGTGTAGGGATTTAGGATTAAATGTCGGAAAAAATTTTTACATCAGAAAAATTATGAAAAAATATAAAAAATTTTAAAAAATTAAAAAAAAAACTCTTGAAAAACAACACAATTTTTTTTTCTCATTAGATCAAAAATCCCTACTCATATGAGAATTATACTGTTCAGGAGTAATTTAGTTCAAATCTGAATTCAATCCATCCACAGGAAAATTTCAAAGCTTACGGATAGTGAAAAAACTTGTTTCATCGATGACTATGGTTCTGGACTATATAAAAGGCCCATCGGAGAAAGTTTTAAGGTAAGGTAAATATACCCTCTTTTATATGTAAAAAGTATGAAATAATTAGTTTACATTTATGTATCAAAATGTGACTTCTTATTTCAGAGAAAAAAGGTGTCTAGCCCCCTTAACGCATTAGTATCGTACAATTTTTTATAACACTGTCTGCCTTAAGTCCGCTGTCACGCCTATTCGTGCGCTAAGCAGTTCATTATCGCACCATGAGGTTAGGGCACGAGCGTAGCAAGTGCGATAAACACCGTGAAATAATGGACTGCATATCGCACGGATATTTTTTTTTATTAAATTATACCTACTTCTAGAAAGATGAAATTTGCTTAAAAAAACATACGATGCCTGAAATACATTATAGAAGCAGAGTTTGATTATTTTTATACTTAAGCACATTTACGCCAACTAAACATTGACAACACTGAATGATGAGTACACCTCCTAAATCTGACTGGTGGCTTTTATAACATTACAGGAGCAGGATTAATTTATCCTTTCACGTTGTAAATTTCAGACTAATTAATTAAATAGGTTTTCTCTTATGAAATCTGAAGGGCCATGTAGTGTGAGCCTGTCCGAAAGATTTATAGAGTATGCTTAAATAAATATTCTGGAAACCTGTCAGAATTATGAAAAGTTCACTATAACCTCTAAAAGTCAATTAATACTGGTAGTTAATGGATAAGCTCATTGTTCATTAGCTACTACAATTCGACTGAATTTTAGAGATTAAAATAACTTTTTTCACAGTTTTTACACATACTCAGATTTATTGTTATGGCGGGACAAGCTATAGATGTATAGAAGTTTCAGACACACTCACACTACACTACACTGCACTACAGTATACGGAGCATAATTAAAAAGTTAATAAGAAAATTCACCCGGCTCCTACAATATAAAAGCCACTTGTCAGATTTAGCAGGTGTATTGAGCATTCAATGTTATCGATATTTACTTTGAGGTGATGTGTCCGTACTTAATCCAAAAGACTAAGAATGATAGAAACAGGCTTCAGTAATGCATCTCAGACATTCCATGTATTTTTGAGTTGACTCTATCTTTTTGAAAGTACATGTAATTTAATAAAAAAAATAAAAATACAGTTCTATAAAAAATACACAAGCAGTGCCTGAATTAAATCTGAGAAATTGCATGACTTATTTCTTTCTTTTTATTAAATTATACCTACAAAAAAAAAGATAAAATCGGCTTAAAAATACATAAGATGCCTGAAATGCATTATAAAAGCAGATTTCTATCATTCTTATGTTCTTCTAAATGAAGTTTGAAAAGACATCCTCAAAGTAAATATCAACCACATCAATGAATGAGGAATAGATCTGTTAAATTTGACCGGTCGCCTCTTATAGTTGCTGCTTTTTCTGAAAGGATAATAAAAACCCTGAAACAAAAAATGAAGCTATAGTAATGGTTGAAAGCAGTAGATTACTGAAATAATAATTAATCAAAGAAGAGACCACAAAGTGGTCACAGTGAATTAAAATAAATACAGACTAGAACAACTTCCATTGATAATCTATAGAGAGATGAAGCTGCCAAGATGTGTGCATCAGGAAGCCCTTCACTCAAGGTTACCCACTGTAATGACATTGTTGAGTTCCTCAAAGTTGCCGTTCCCAATTTGGTCCTATTTTTTTTAAAGTCTCCTGCTTTATGATGGTCATATAATGACGCCCTCGAGGAAAGAACAATTATATGAAGATGTGTTGTCTTCTGCAGGAACTCTTCGCCCTAGGCCAAAAACATAATTACAACAAGAATAACTTAGCAACGGAGGGAGTACAGAGAAGCCACACTCCTGTCAAAGGGGTAGGAAATTATTGCAGGATAGATACTAGCTGAAAATTATAAGCCATTAAACTTTCTTACAGTAAGCTACTCACCAGATAATTTTTTTAACGAGTTCAGAGGTTATCAATGTCCACATAAAATATGTCAATCAATCCAACATATAGTCCCAATAAAAAACGGTAACTGCAGGTGTTTAGGACGCCGTGATATCGTCTGCAGGAGCTCTTCGCCCTAGGCCAAAAACATAATTATAACAAGAATAACTTGGCAACGGAGGGAGTACAGAGAAGCCACACTCCTGCCAAAGGCGTAGGAAATTATTACAGGATAGATGCTAGCTGAAAACGAGAAAACATTCTCACAGCAAACTACTCACAATATAGTGTTAGCGTGTCGATAAGATCACTCATAGCACTATATATTTACCAAGATATGTTGAGAGAATTGAAAGGGATCTTTGCACTCAAAATTCGAGAAATCGCATGTGTATTCTCAACTAAGACCTCCTCACCCTCACTTAAAGTTTACCAGAATGTTCACACACAAAACAATACATACAGAGGGATTGTGTATGCAATTTCAGATCGTCTCAATCAGCCGGTACGGAGAAAATGACATTTTTCTCAAAAATTTCTTGAAAAAGACACAGAAATTACAATATCTCCAGACTTTCTGATTATGTAGATCTGAAACTTGATATACTGTATCTCAGCATGTATTCCATCATGTATGGAAAGTTTAAGATACTTGTAGGGAATGGAAAGGGATCTTTGCACTCAAAAGTCGAGAAAGCGCATGTGTATTCTCAACTAAGACCTCCTCACCCTCACTTAAAGTTTACCAGGATGTTCACACACAATACAATACATACAGAAGGATTGTGTATGCAATTTCAGATCGATTCAATCAGCCGGTACGGAGAAAATGACATTTTTCTAAAAATTTCTTGGAAAAGACACAGAAATTGCAATATCTCCAGACTTGCTGATTATGCATATCTAAATCTTGATATACTGTCCCTCAGCATGTATTCCATCATGTACAGAAACTTGAAGATACTTGTAGGGAATGGAAAGGGATTTCTGCACTCAAAAATCGAGAAAGTGCATTTGTATTCTCAACTAAGACCTCCTTACCCTCACTTAAAGTTTATCAGAATGTTCACACACAATACAATACATACAGAGGGATTGTGTATGCAATATCAGATCGACTCAATCAGTGGGTACAGAGAAAATGACATTTTTCTCAAAAATTTCTTGAAAAAGACACAGAAATTACAATATCTCCAGACTTGCTGATTATGTAGATCTCAAACTTGATATTGTCTCTCAGCATGTATTCCATCATGTATGGAAAGTTTAAGATACTTGTAGGGAATGGAAAGAGATCTTTGCACTCAAAAGTCGAGAAAGCGCATGTGCATTTCCAACTAAGACTACCTTGATCCTTGCTCAAAGTTTAACAAAATGTCCTTGTGAAAAAAAGATGAAAACCCTGCAATATTAGAAAGGAGCTAGTATTATTGAAATAATACTTACTCAAGGATAAGACTACAACTGAATTAGCAGAGAACTCGACCAACATCAATATCGATCCATACAGCAATTTAGGAAACACAGTGACTGCAGATATAAACATTGATGACTGCCGTCTGCCGGACTGCCGTGCGCATATGGTTGACATGTTGCGGGTGAGAGCCAGCTAGGAAGCGAAGCACTGTAGCGATAATACGTACGTAGTAGACAGCTTTCTTGTGTTCACTCCGTACTGAAACTTTTTACTAGAAGTTCGGCCCAGTACGGAAGCTTGTAACCGCCACTGAGTGGTCGCGATTGCGTCGTACGCGACGTCGATGAGAATACTTTTTCCACCTGCATGGTGCATGTGGATCGCAATTTTGCAATGTCAATTACTCCAGTAAAGAAGATAGGTGCTATTTATCCAGGAAAAAAGCGATGGTCAATCATGTTGGAGAATGAAATCCTTGATTTTGATAGTTTGAAACAATATTTTCCTTTGGCTGTAGGACTAAAATATGAAGTAGATAAAAAAGTGTAATACTTATCACTGGAAGAAAATGTAAAGGTATTGAAGGTTCATCCATCCACAAAGATATATGAGATTTTGTTGTCAAAAGGTTCCGAATCAATTTGTTTATAAAATGTATATAATTATGAAAATTTATAAAATTGTATTCTTTTCCAATTTATTTTTTGTAGATGATATAAAAGATGAAGACGTAGATTAGTTAATAGAACATTACTTTAAATCTCAATACACGCTGAAGAAAATCTGTAACATGCTTGAAGTAAAGAATAATGTGCATTTATCTTTTCGAACATTGTAGCGTCTTCTTAAAGAAAAAGGTTTAAAGAGAAAAAATATAATTGAATCTCCAATTGAAGAAATTTTAGCAGCTATTGTACAAGAAATTAATGATTCTGGCTTGAATTTAGGATATCGCTCAATGTGGTTGAGATTAAAAACCATATATCATTTAATTGTTAAACAAAGCACTGTTTTATCTGTTATGAATATGGTTGATCCAGATGGCATTGAAAAGCGCTCTCGATATAAATTAAAAAGGAGACAATATAAAGTGCCTGGCCGTAATCACCTATGGCACATCGATGGCTTTGATAAGCTTAAAAGATATGGATTTGCCATCCATGGATGTGTTGGTGGTTTTTCGAGACGAGTACTATGGTTACAAATGTCGACGACTAATAATAAGCCTGAAGTAATTGCCTATTATTATTTAAACTGTGTGCAGGATCTGAAATGTATTCCTTCTGTTATCAGATCTGATAGAGGTACTGAAAATAAGATTGTGGAAATTCTCCATAAAGCTTTGCGGAATTTCCATACTGACATTTATGCCAAAAATAATAGTTTCATTAAGGGCAAGAGTACTGCCAATGAGCGCATAGAAAAATACTGGAAGCAGATGATCAATCATTCAATGGATTGTAACGCGTGCGCGAAGTAGGTCATTCAAGATTCGAATTACCCGCTCCGAGCAGGCATGCTCACCGGGGGCGCGAGCGCGCGAGCATCCTGATCGGATTAGAATGGTCTCGGGACGCGTAATATGCCCGTCGCGTACCCGCGAAGCTGCTACGGCTTTATGCGAGTCACGGCAGCCATCTTCGTGTCTGCCATCGTGCCGAGAACTTCTCTTCAGCTTGTCTCTCAAAAGTTACCTCGTCCGCGCTGCCCTAGCTTTTTATAGTTACGACGAGTGTAGTGGAGGCGCCGAGTAGAGCGTATGCGTGTGAAAGAGAGACAGAGAGAGAGCGATCCCGAGCCGCGTGAGCCACACGAGACAGCGAGCGAGGAGCCGGCAGCCAGTCCGCCTGCCGATCCAATACAGCGAGTAAGAGAGAGAGAGAAAGAGAGCGCAACTGCTGTGCGAGCGACAGAGAGCGAGAGAGAGCCGAGTGCACCGGCTGCTCCTTCTTAACGTAAGTTTTCTACTCTCCTCTCGCGGGTTTATTGTAAAGGCTCCCGTGGAAATCGCCCCGTGCAAGCTTTCTGGGCCGTGCATGTGCGGGTGTGTGTCAGCCCGTCGTACTTTAACAACGCGCGCCGTATCGTTCGCGCGATTGAAACTTAACGGTCGCGCGAACTAACTCATTTGTTCTAATCAGCACGTGCGTTGTGCTTGTAATTATTAGTGATTTTAATATACTGTGATATCTACTTAGTCGTCACGTTGTTCATTACAACCTGTCCTTCTCACGGATACCGCCGCCTCCGCGGGAAAACGACTCCGCCGGTTGTTTTCATGCGCGCTTTACTCTTCGAGCGCGCGCTTTTCACTCAGCGATCCAATTAGTTGGAAAGCGAAGTTCGTGTGCGATCTTCGCGTTGTTTTTGGGATTCCAGGAGCAGATCCCCGGGCAAGCCATTTTAGCCTGACACCCGCGACACCGTGTTCTAGGGCATCGCTGGCCTGTGGCTTGTTGGGATTTTCCCCCACTAGCCATCCCGTTACCACTGGCGCCACAACGTTTTGGAGGTGAGAAGGACCCGCGGCGCGTACGTGATTCGCGGCGAAGTTTGGCGCGAAGAAACTCAGCAGTGGAGCTGAGCGTAAGCTGCAAAGAAAGGCTCTTCGTGCCGCAGCTCGTAGGCGCGTGTGTGCGTGTGCGTGACACAGCCGTGCTGTTGCGAGAGTGCGGTCGAGAGGTTAGGCGGGCGATAGCCAATAACCCTCGACCGGAGTGCCGACGAAGAGAGATCTTGATCGCGAAATTTTTGTGCGTTAGGTAATTGTTTTTAACAATTAAAATTTTTTAATAACAATTAATTTTTTTAACGACAAAAATTTTTTTTTAAGCGATAATTAATTTTTTTAATTAATTTTTTTCTCGATTCGAAAATTTTTTTTCTCCTCCCGTATTTTCGATACAAATTATTTTTTAGCGGACGAAAAATAAAATTTTTTTTTCTTTTCTCGTGCTGTTAGTAGAAAATCGAGAGAAAGTCGGCAGGCACTCTCGGAACAAAAAGTTGACTGTGCGCACGAGTAAAAACTCGAGCGCAAAAATCCCCTCGAACTTTAAAATTGTTTTTTTTACTTTTTTTAGGTGAAAATTGTATTTATTTTTTTGTGTTTTTTGGTGATATTGTCCATTTTGACACATAAATATATATAAATATTTTCACATATATTTATTTTAAAATTACAAGTGCGAGTAGTTGAGCGTAATTAATTACAAATAGTAATTAATTACAAAAATAGCTTTTGTTTTTTTAGAGCCGCATACGGGAAACCCTCGTGCGTTGTCGAGGTTAAGAGCAACCGCCGTAGCTCTTAGAAAATAACTCGGGTTCGCGTTGAAAAAGCTAGCTCACGGATTGAATAGGCAAACTCTCTCTACCATCAATACAGATACTACTCGCGCTAGTAAAATAAGTTTGTGGGGAAGCGCACAGCCAATTTACACCATGGCTCGATCATCGCAATTTGCGGAATCTGCGATACTCAATTGTGCCTATACACAGCCCGAAAATGATATAAACGAGGCCATGCAAGCCCTTGGTTAACAGCAGTCACATCTGCAGTCAGTAAATATGCTGACAGCGATCAAGTGGCTTATGGGCGATTATAGTGCCGCCGATTTCGTGCCAGAGCCGGAGCTGTCGGAGCAGCAAGCGTTTGCTAAACGCGAGCAGTCCCGAAGGGCGCTCATCGACTTAACGTTGATGAACAAATCTGGGTCGACTATTGTGGATACCAATACTGACCCAGACCACCCGCACCCGTTCATAACGCTCCTTAATGACCCGATAGTGATGCAGAAACTTTCGGAGTCTCGGAGGATGAACGCTCCACAACAAGCACATAATGCAGGAGGGTTCCGGGACAGAGATATTGAGCTCTGCAGCACCCACCGGGACATCTCCAGCCGAAGCCGAGGGACAGCTTCAACAGCAACAGCTGCAACAGCAACAACTGCAGCAGCAGCAAATGCAGCAGCAGCAACTGCAGTAGCAGCAACTGCAGCAGCAGCAATGGCAGCAACAGCAGATGGAGCAGCAGCGACGGCAGCAACAGCAACAACAGCAGGAGCAGCAGCAGCGGCAGCAAGTGCTCCTGGAAGAGCAGCGCAGGAAGCGACAATACCAGCGCAACTACGAAGAAGAGTCGTTGTTAGCACGAAATGGCAGCAAGGGTTCTGGCAGCAATCGCGAAATCCGCCACAGCCGCAAAAATTGGAGTGGCCGCGACAACGTGAGTCGCGAACCGCTGGGATAGCAGTCAGAGACAATAACTTTATCGGAGCAGCTACTGGCGGTGATCAAAACACTCTTCGCAAAGGTTGAACAGCTTAAAGAGAATGTACGAATAGTTCAAGGAGCTCGACATCCAACCCAAGTACGCACTTGGAGGGAGTTCAATCACCAAGCACGGGCCGTAGACGAGGATTACCGCATGTGAACTTCCAAGACACGTTCACGTATGCGGAGTTTAACAGCAGCAGCCCGAGTCTCCAGTCCCCAACAGAGGCTGGGAGGAATAATACCAGAAATTCTTCCGAGCGCCAGACTAGGAATGGTGCGACCCAGGACCCGTCTGAGAGGCATACATATTTGCCTCAGCAGACGAAACGTGATGTGGGGCAGATAGTCCGAAAATGGCACATCAGGCTCTCAGGGTCCTCAAAGGAACCGAGCGTCGAGTTATTCCTCACAAGAATAGAGGAATGCAGAACTCTAGCTGATCTGACACACGACGAGGTACTTCGTCGTTGTCAGAGCTCCTAACTGGGGTAGCAGCCACCTGGTACCGGAGTAACCGCCACACATGGCGATCGTGGCTAGATTTCGTAGAGGCCATAATGCACATGTATGGCGGGGACAGGGGACATCAGCAGCGTGTCATGGCGGAAATAAACGCGAGGACTCAAGGCAGAAATGAACTTACGCGTGATTACGTAGTAAATCTACAAGCCATGATCCTAAAGTTGGTTCCGGTGCCTAGCATCGCTCAACAGTTAGACATGTTGCACCGGAACATGCGGCTAGAACTGCAAAAGATGATAATGCGAAATCAAGTTACGGATTACCGAGGGCTCCTGGACCTGGCCAGGGAAGCCGAATTAGCGCTCGCGGCAGATAAGGTGTATCACCGCCACCACCGCCCGAGTACACGTACATGCCAAAATTTGCCTACGTGCCGACTGAGCCGCCCACGGATCAGCGGAAAAAGCAGAATCCAAGCGTGGCGGCGATGGGGCACCAACAGCTCGAGCCTCGAGAGAGCCTCGAGGCTATGTTCCGTCGTGCCATGGCCGAATACTTATCGGCCTTGACAAAGAAAAGCACCGACGAGAACAAGGGGCAAAAGCCTAGCCCGCTGCCAACCAGAAAACCTAAGAAAAAGGGTAACTGGGAAAATAGGTGGCGGGAGGGCGGGCAAACTACAAATCAGCTTAGTGGGGGTTGTAGCTCGACCCACCAGGCTAGGCCGCAAAGTTCAGGAAATAACGGACCTCCACAAAGGCAGAGTACCGAAGGGAACCCGGATATGAGCAAAAGGGAGGCAACAAGCCCAATACTGCCAGAAACCAACAGGAAAACGGCTAGGGGCAGCTAAACACGACCACATACCCGCCCCCAGCTCTCTCACCAGAGACCGAGGGTAACTCGATCCAATCGTCTGGAGTGGAGAGCGAAGAAGTGCCCGTGATTCAACCGAATGAAGTCAACCAAGAAACTTGCTCGCGATGGTGGCTTCACGTAGGTGTAGCCGGTTACAGGCTATGAGCACTCTTCGATACAGGAGCTTCCTGGACTGGGATGAATTCCATAGGCCTACATCTCGCTACGGCCTGTGGAAAAGAGTTAATCCCAGCCAGCGGCCTAACGGCACGGGTGGTAAACGGGCAAAGCATAACAGTGATTGGCTATGTGTATCTGGCCATGGTCGTGGCTGGCGTGTGCAAAGAAGTGCGCGTCGCAATAATGCCAGATCTAAATACGGAGTGCTACTTGGGGGTAAACTTCAATAAGAAGTTTAGCGCTGTCTTAGACCCCACAGATAACACGCTGCATCTCAAGGATGACTATGCAAGCGTAAAGTTAGAAGCAGCCGCCATAATCGCAAATAACACCGTGTCCGTATCAGCTATAGGGTTGGCGGATCCAACAGAAGAACAGCGCAAAGAGGTAGAAGCTTTAGTAGCTCAGCTGATCGGTAACAGACTGGCACCACTAGGGTGTATTTCGTGGATCGAGCATGCAATAGACCTCGGATCTACAAGACCCATTAAACAGAAGTACTACCCTGTATCTCAGAAACTCGAGGAAGAGCTGCACAAACAGGTGGAGGAAATGCTAGTCGCGGGAATAATAGAACCGTCGACAAGTGGCTGGTCAAGTCCAGTGGTAATGGTATGCAAGTCAAACGAGTAGTTCCGTTTCTGCGTGGACTTCAGAAAAGTGAACGCAGCGTCAAGGCCAGATGCGTACCCGTTACCATACATGGAAAGTATCTTGCGCAAACTGCAGAAAGCGCGATACACCTCCACGTTGGATTTAAGCAGTGCGTACCTCTAGATACCACTTAGTCCGGAGTCCAAAGAGACAACGGCCTTCACCGTGCCAGGCAAAGGGCTTTTCCAATTTACGAGAATGCCCTACGGTCTTTCGTATGCCGGAGCTTCCTTCCAGAGGCTGATTGACAATGTCATCGGCCCCGAAGTCGAACCTTTTGTTTACTCGTATCTCGACGATATAATAATAGTCACAGAGACATTCGAGGAACATAAAGAGGTACTAAAAAGATTTCTGGACAGGATACAGGAGGCGGGCCTCACAATAAATCGCGAGAAGAGCGTCTTCTGTCGCGATGAGGTCCAATATCTCGCGGTCATAGTAAATAGAGATGGTTTTAAGCCAGACCCCGAGAAAATAAAGCCCATTATGGAGTATCCGGTACCGAAAAACCTCCATCAGCTGAGACGCTTCTTAGGAATGGCCTCGTGGTATAGAAAGTTTTTATCGAACTTCGCCACAATTGCTGAACCACTGACCGAATTAACGAAAAAGGATCAGAAATATGAGTGGTCAACGGCACAAGCAAAGGCCTTCCAAAAGCTAAAAGCGCTAGTAGCTTCTGCACCGATTCTACACAGACCGGTATCTAACTCGCAGTTCGTGGTGCAAACTGACGCGAGCGATACAGGTCTGGGAGCGGTGCTATACCAAATAATTTACGGCGATGAAAGAGTCCTAGAGTTCGCGAGTCGAACTCTGAGCGCAGCCGATAGGAATTATAGCGTGACGGAACGAGAATGTCTAGCAATTCTCTGGGCAATTAAAAAGTTCCGTCCATATATAGAGGCCTACGACTTCAAGGTTATCACGGACCATAGCAGCTTGAAGTGGCTCCGTGATCTCCAAAACCCGACCGGCAGGTTAGCGAGGTGGGTTTTGCAGCTGCAGAACCACAGTTTCACGGTCTAACATCGAAAGGGCTCGTTGAACAATGTCCCAGATGCCCTTTCACGGATGTTCGAGGAAGAAGAACCAGCGGTCGCCGCGTTAGAGCTCGAGCGCGATACAGACGACCACTGGTACCTCAAGATCGTAAAAGAGGTTCAACAGAAGCCGCGAGACTTCCCCACGTTCAAGCTGGCGGGGGGAGGGGAGACTGTGCAAGTACAACGCTAATGAAGTCATAGACGAATCTCTCGGCGACGACGATGCATGGAAGTTAGCAGTCCCTCACGAAAAGCGACGCGAAGTACTGAGAGAATGTCATGACTTTCCAACTGCTGGGCACTTGGGCCGCGAGAAAACTCGCGACAGAATATGAGATACATTTATATCGGCATATGAGAGAGAATGTATGCCCAGCGCCACCAAGCGAGTGTAGCTGCGAGGCGCAAGCTAGCGAGAGCGAGCGGCCGAAGCGGGAGCACACTCGTCTGTCGTCCTCCGCATGGAGCGGTTGTATAGAGAGAGAGAGAGCTGTACATAAGAGAAGTCTGAAGATATTAAAGATCGTTATTGTTAACGTTAGTGTGGTTTATTTGAAGAAACCCTGTGTCTCTCATTTCTCAACATGGTAGCAGTGACCGTGGTTGTTGTTCTTTCCACTATCTTCTACATGTACTCTCGAGTCTTGTAGAGATAATTTAAAAAGTGAAAAAAGAAGAAGAAAGTGTTTTTGAGTTAAGCGCGTGGAAAGTGCAAGAACAAAGGAAGACGCATGAGCGTAAAAGAAAAGCCTCAAGAAACAAAAAGTGAGAATTCAAGTGAAACTGAAAGTGAAGAAGAGTTTTTCGAAATTAAGAATCAAGAGACTGAAAAGAAAGAAAACATGCAGGAAGTAAAAATACCGATTTTTGATGGGCAAGTATACAGCAAATGGAAGAAACGTATATTAATGTATTTGAAAATGAAAAAGTGTGATAATGTAGTTAAACGTGCAAAAGTGGAAACAGACAAAGTTGATTGGGACGAAAAAGATGTGCAAGCTATTAATTATATTTACAGTGCGATTTCAAATAAACAAATGGAATTGATAAGTGACAAAGAAACGGCGTTTGATATTATGAAGAAATTCGATAGCACATATTTGAAAGAATCGACAGCCCTCCAGATAATGTGTAGAAATAAATTAGAAAATCTGAAGTTAAAAGATTTTAAAAACTCAGCAGATTTCTTTAACGAATTTGAAAAATCAGTGAACGAATTGAAAGAAGCTGGTGCAAATGTAACAGAGAAAGAAAAGATGAATTACATGTTGAGGACATTTCCGGATTCGATGAGTCATATAGGAGACTTAATCGATGTAATAAAAGAAGAAGAACAAAACGTGGATTATGTGAAAAACAAAATTAAAATGGCTGAACTAAAAAAAAAAAGTGAAAGTGGAAATTCAAAGCCAAACGCTTTTACGTTTGAAAAGAACAAATACCAAGAAAACAAAAGGACATGTTATGTATGTGGTGGTGAAGGACACATACAGTATGAGTGCCCAACCAAAAACAATTCGTGGAATCGAGGGATGCCCCAGCGATGAAGCGGACAGAGTCGTGCGCCACAGAGAGGAGGGGACAATGGCAGAGGCTACTCGCAATAGCGAGGAGGCGCGAGCGGGCGCGAGCGGGCGCGGAGCCTACCAACAGCGAGGATCGAGTTACAATCGGCGTGGCAGTGGCAACTACGGACAACGCGGCCGAGGCGCAAGAGCCAGCGACGACAACAGCCAAGCTGACCGAGGCGCGGAGAAAAGCCAAGCATTTAGCGCGTCAATACAAGTTAGGTCTGCGAATACTGAAAACGGTAATGTAAATGAAAAGGAAATAGAATGGATTCTAGACAATGGTTATACAGACCATGTCATAAATAATGACTATTATTTCAGTAAAGCGATTGTTTTAAAAGAACCGATTGATGTCAAAGTGGGAGATGGAAGAATTTTGAAGCAACAAAAGTCGGTCATGTAAATAGTGAATTTAAAACGTTTAATGATATGATAGAAATTGAATTGAAAAATGTATTTTACGTGAAAGATATGGATAGAAATTTAATAAGTTTTGCTAAAGTAATTGATAATTATAAAGTAGTATCTATTGGAGATAGTTCTAAAATCTATAATAGAAATAACAAATTAGTAGCTATAGCTTTGAAAAAGGATAGAATCTATAAAATGACCAGTTTTATTGAAAGAAATAAAGAATCTAATTTGACAGTTAAAAATGACAAAATGACTTTAAAAGAAAAGTGGCATAGAACATTGGGGCATGTTAATTGTAGTTATTTGAATACTATGTGTAAAAATCATGTTTTACAGGGTTTGCCAAGTGAAATAGAATCAGATTATTTTAAATGTGCTACGTGTATTGAGAATAAAATGGACAACATTCCATTTGAAAACAAAAGAAAAAGAGCCCAAGACATATTAGAAATAGTGCATACAGACTTAAATGGGCCACATTCAGAAGGTTATAAAGGGGAAAAATATTTTCTTACTTTTGTTGATGATTATAGTAAAGTAGGTAAAATTTATCCGATAAAGTCAAAAAGTGAGGTATATGATAAATTTGAGGAATATATAAATTTAGTTGAAAATAAAACTGGAAAGAAAATAAAGAAATTAAGATGTGATACAGGCACTGAATATTTGAATAAAGATATGTATAGATTATTTAGACAAAAGGGAATTGAGGTAGAACCATGTCCACCTTATGTGCATAAGTTAAACGGTACCGCTGAAAGGTACAATAGGACGGTTATGAATAGTGCTAGGTGCTTGCTAGCGGAATCTAGACTAGAAAAAAGATTTTGGCCAGAAGTAGTCTGCGCCGCAGCATATTTAAAGAACAGGACAATAGCAAACACGTTAGGAAGGAATAAATCTCCTTATGAGATATTTTTTAATGAAAAGCCGGATACTAAGTATTTAAAATTATATGGTAGTAAAGTATTTGTCAGAATGCCTGAACAGAAAAGAAATTCTAAATGGGATAGAAAAGCGGATTTAGGAATTTTGTTAGGTTATGATGTAACAGGGTATAGAGTTTTGATAGGAAATAGAGTTATTGTAGCCAGACATGTTGATGTGATAGAAGAAGATATAAAATGTATTGGATTTAATGATATTGATGAAGGAAATACAAACAATGATGACTTAATCCTTCCACCTACTTCAACTCTCGAGGGGAGTAGGAGAAGTAAAACTAATTTAGAAAATTTAAATGAAAATGTCGAAAACGAAGTAGAAGAAGTACCTGATTTAAGAAGGTCACAAAGGAATATTAAGAAACCGAGTAGATTTGATGATAATTATGTATATAGTGGATGTATTTATGTAAATTATTGTAGTGCAGATAGTCCAGTAAATTTTAAAGGGGCTATTGAAAGTGATGAGTCTAATTTTTGGGTAAATGCTATGAATAAAGAGATGAACAGTTTAAAGAAAAATAAAACTTGGAAATTAGTTGAGAAACCAAAAAATAAAAAAGTATTAGACTTAAAATGGATTTATACTAAGAAAAGCGAAAATGTATACAAAGCTAGAATTGTTGTAAGAGGTTACCAACAAAAGGATATGTTAGATGATATTTATTCACGTGTTGCGAAAACTCAAGCTTTGAAAGTGTTATTGTCGTATAGTTGTCAGAATGGATTGTTAATTGAGCAAATGGATGTAGAAACAGCGTTTTTGAATGGAAAAGTAAAATCTCAAGTATTTGTTAAACATCCTGAAGGTTATGAGGATGTTACAGAAAAGGTATGTAAATTAAATAAAGCATTGTATGGTTTGCGTGAGAGCCCCAGAGCTTGGTATGAGTGTCTGGATGATTATTTAAAATCAATAGGGTTTATAAGAAGTGAACATGACTATTGTTTATATACATTGATAAATAGAGATGAAATTATTTATTTAATTATATTTGTAGACTATTTGTTAATTTGTTGTAAAAACAAGCAGAATTTGAATTACATAAAAAGTATGTTAAAAGAAAGGTTTCAAATGAAAGATTTAGGTAAAGTAAGTACATATTTAGGAATTAATATTGAATATGATGAAAAGAGAAATGAGATGTATTTAAATCAAGGAAAGTTTATTGAATCACTAGCTAGAAAATATCAGATTGAAGAAGCTAAATTATATGAGACTCCTATGGAACAGAATTTGAAATTAGAACCTGCTCAAGAAATAAATGAGAATTTAAAATATAGAAATTTAATAGGAGCACTTTTGTATATTAGTTCAGGAACTAGATTAGATGTGAGTTACAGTGTTAATTATTTAAGTAGATTTCAAAACTGTTACGATGAGACTCACTATAAATATGCATTAAGAATTGTAAAATATTTGTATTTGACTAAAGATTTAAAATTAAGTTATAAGAAAAATGATAAAGCAGATGTTCTTGAATGCTATGTAGATGCAGACTGGGCAGGAGATTGCGTTGATAGAAAATCGACGACTGGTTATATTGTAAGATTATTTGGAAATGTGATACATTGGAAATCAAGGAAACAAGGAAGTGTAACGAAGTCTTCAACAGCTGCAGAGTATGTTGCACTGTCGGAAGCAGTGAGTGAGATTTTATTAATTAAGGATTTGTTAAATGATTTTAATATAGAAATCGATAAACCAATAAATATATATGAGGATAATTCTGGAGCTGTAAGTATTGCGAAATACGGAAATTTTACTAAGCGATCAAAGTACATCGAAGTACATTATCATTTTGTAAACGAGAATTATGAGAAAGGAATTATGAGAAAATTATGAGAATTATGAAAATCTTAATTGATGTTGTGAAAGTTGGTTCAGAGAAAAATGTTGCAGATATTTTGACAAAGGCTCTTGGGCGAGTAAGATTTGAAAAGTTGAGAAGTTTATTGAATTTAATTTAAAGACTATTGTAATTGCGAGAAATATAAACGTAAGGAGGCGTGTTAGAATATGAGATACATTTATATCGGCATATGAGAGAGAATGTATGCGCAGCGCCACCAAGCGAGTGTAGCTGCGAGGCGCAAGCTAGCGAGAGCGAGCGGCCGAAGCGGGAGCACACTCATCTATCGTCCTCCGCATGGAGCGGTTGTATAGAGAGAGAGAGCTGTACATAAGAGAAGTCTGAAGATATTAAAGATCATTATTGTTAACGTTAGTGTGGTTTATTTGAAGAAACCCTGTGTCCCTCATTACTCAACACACACACACACGTCTCGAGATGTGGCCAGACACGTGAACCAGTGCCAAATTTGCCAGCAGTGCAAAGTCGAACAGCGCGCTCCAGCAGGATTCATGGGACGTCGTATAATACAGCGTCCATGGCAAATCGTGGCCAGCGACATTATGGGACCCCTCCTTAAAACCAAGCACGGCCACGAATACATTCTCATCTTCCAGGACCTGTTCACACGCTGGATCGAAGTAATTCCGATAAAAAGGGCAGATGGCAAATCGGTGATAAAAGGGCTCAACGAACGAATATGTCTGCGGTTAATGGGACTGAATTTAAGAATGCACCATTAGAGGCATTCTTAAAGGAGAGAAACGTGCATCACACGTTTACACCACCATATCACCCTCAAGCCAATCCCGTCGAGCGTGTGAACCGAACGGTGAAGACCATGATAATGTCTTACGCTGAGGAGAATCACCGGATCTGGGATGAGCATCTGAACAAGCTGGCGTTCGCGTACAATACGGCGGAACACAGCTCCACCAAAATAAGTCCTGCCTTGCTCATTTACGGCCGACAGCCTGACCCACGGAAGACACTAAGGCGGGAGGAAGACAGGTTAGCCGAAGAGCAAGGGCAGCAAGAGGCGATAAATAATTGGATGGCGAGCATGGACAAGCTCCTCGAATTACACGTTCGGGCGGCGGCCGACGCGCAATCGGAGCAGGCGAGACAAGCCAAATATTATGACGCTCATCATCGACCTCCAGAATTCTGTCTAGGCGATCGTGTATGGAGAGAGAATAAGGTACTATCCTCAGTAGCTGAGGGGATATCTGCCAAATTAGCCCCGAAGTACGCGGGGTTCTACACGATTGTGAATATTCTAGGCGAAAACACCTATGAGATCCAAGGTGAGGATGGTCGAACGATCAGTACCGTCCATGCGCAGCAACTCAAGCGATACGTCTCTGCAGAAGAGCCCAAGAACTACTTGGACAAAAGTAGTCAAAAAGTAGCCCAGTCGCTACCACCGAGGGACTCTTCAGCCGAACGTAACGTGCCAGCGGGCAATAGAGTTAGCCAGGTGAATATACAGCCTCGGGCGACAGCTAAGAGGCGCGGTCCACCTCGTAAGACCGCGTTATTAGTTAGGCCAGGAAAGCGTGCGAGCAACGGCCGACCTACGCGTGTGGTCGGTCCAACAGAGTCCAAGCGAGGCCCAGGGAGGCCAAAGGGCTCGAAGAAGAAGCCTGCACCTACTGCTGTCGGGACAATTAGCCCCCGTCGAACCCGAGCGTCCAAAAAGCGCTAACTGTGCCGTCCAAGAATTGTGCCGTCCGTACTAACCCGTGTTCGTCCTTGTTTTCCGATCCTCAGTCTCACCAATCTCCGGGGTCAATTTGCCTGTTGCAGGATATGCAGGGCCTGACTCAAGAAATAGCAGAGATGGCGAAGAAGGTGATTGCTCGATTAATCCAGTGCAACCCTGACCCCGCCGTCATTGACTTCCTGGAGCAGGTAGTGAAGTGCATAGACGCGGTGACACTGGCACCACCGCCAGTGGAAGAGCCCTCCACACTTGTAATAGAGGAGTTAGAGGCTCCGGAACCAAGAAGGGGACCATCGGGACCAGCCGACGCAGGCGTTGGTCCGTCCCCGCTCCGGCGACCTCATCCTCCGAAAGAGCAGCGGGAGAAGAGCGGGGCTCGGCCAGAAGAAGAAGCACCAGCCGAGCCGATTGGTGCTGGCCGAGTCCCCGAAGAGGATGCGGCCCGAGCCCATCATTGTGCGCCGGAAGTTAACGCCGGCGCGGTTCGGGCCGCAAAAGGAAAAAAAGGAGATGCTCCGACCCAGGCCCCAAAAGGAGCACCGACCGATGAAGTCGGTGCGGCCTGGGTCCCGGAGGAGCAGGCTCTAGAGGAGGCGCGGTGCCTCAGCAAGCCCTCGCGCGCTGTGGAGGTCGCTGCACTGGCCGCACTGGAGGATTTTCTCCAGTGCCACGGTGAAGCCGGCGAGCGGCAAGCCGGCAAATGGGTCGGAATGGCCCAAGGCCGGAGAGAAGAGCTCGCGGCCGCCGCAGAGGTCAGGACCGCCAGGCTGCGCCGCGCCGCCTTGCAGAAGGAGGAGGAGGCTCGTCTGGCACGTGCGCAGGAGCGCATGGAAGAGGCCAGGCGAGCCAGGGAAAAGGCGGAGGAGACGGCGCGTCGGGCCAAAGAAGAGGCCCAGCGTCGTCTCCTACGCGAAGAGGAGCGCCTCCAAAGGGCGCTCGAAGAGGAGCAGGCGGCCCGGGAGGCGTTAAATGCACAGGCGCTTCCCCAGTGCTTCATGTGTGGCGAGCTTGGGGTAAAGAAGTCGAAGCACTGTCCCAACTAAGCTCGGCACAAGGGGCGCCGGACTTACTCCCGGGCCAGCTGAAGAGGGCTAAGCCCCGAAGAGTTTTTTTTTGTTTTTTTTTTTTTTAATAAAAATTAAAAAAAAGAAAATCCAGTGACTCCAATTCGTCCTAATTCCCTTTTGGAACCTCCTTCTACTAAAGCCTTACCACCCTACGTATAGGTACGACGACGGCCATGGATGGCAGAGCTGCTCGCGGTCCCCTAAGCAGCGTCTGGCGGGGGGGTGTAACGCGTGCGCGAAGTAGGTAATTTGAGATTCGAATTACCCGCGCCGAGCAGGCATACTCACCGGGGGCGCGAGCGCGCGAGCATCCTGATCGGATTAGAACGGTCTCGCGACGCGTAATACGCCCGTCGCGTACGCGCGAAGCTGCTACGGCTTTATGCGAGTCACTGCAGCCATCTTCGTGTCTGCTATCGTGCCGAGAACTTCTCTCCAGCGTCTCTCTCAAAAGTTACCTCGTCCGCGCCGTCCTAGCTTTTTATAGTTACCGCGAGTGTAGGGGAGGCGCCGAGTAGAGCGTTTGCGTGTGAAAGAGAGACAGAGAGAGAGAGAGAGAGCGATCCCGAATCGTGTGAGTCACACGAGACAGCGAGCGAGGAGCCGGCAGCCAGCCCGCCTGCCAACCCAATACAGCGAGTAAGAGAGAGAGAGAAAGAGAGCGCAACTGCTGTGCGAGCGACAGAGTGCGAGAGAGAGCCGAGTGCACCGGCTGCTCCTTGTTAACGTAAGTTTTTTACTCTCCTCTCGCGGGTTTATTGTAAAGACTCGCACGGAAATCGCCCCGTGCAAACTTTCTGTGCCGTGTACATGCGGGTGTGTGTCAGCCCGCCGTACTTTAACACCGCGCTCCGTATCGTTCGCGCGATTGAATCTTAACGGTCGCGCGCGAACTAACTCATTTGTTCTAATCAGCACGTGCGTTGTGCTCGTAGTTATTAGAGGTTTTAATATACTGTAATATCTAGTTACTCGTTGCGTTGTTCATTACAACCTGTCCTTCTCCCGGATACCGCCGCCTCCGCGGGAAAACGACTTCGCCGGTCGTTTTCATATCTGAGTATAGCGGCCGCGCGCTTTACTCTTCGAGCGCGCGCTTTTCACTCAGCGATCCAATTAGTTGGAAAGCGAAGTTCGTGTGCGATCTTCGCGTTGTTTTCGGGATTCCAGGAGCAGATCCCCGGGCAAGTCATTTTAGTCTGACACCCGCGGCACCGTGTTCTAGGGCATCGCTGGCCTGTGGCTTGTTGGAATTTTCCCCCACTAGCCATCCCGTTACAGGGTTTTTATATTGAACTTTTTAAATTAATGTTAGAAGAAAATATTGTAGATATTAGAAATATTGTCCATATAGAATGCCTAAGATTCTGTTTTTCGCACTTGATAAGTTATGATTTGCAAGTTACCCAACGAGAATGGAATAAACACAGAGTGCGTAAACAAAATATAAGAAATATTCCTTCTGACATCCCCAATGTGCTATTTTACTTGCCTGAGAAAGTTGGAGCTAAGGACTGCAAAAAGGAGGTTCATTTAGAAGATATAAAGAGACTAATGGATAGATTTACAATAAAGCCAAAATTTTATTCTTCAGAAATAAAAAATCTTATTGAAATGCTAATGCCAGATTTATGCACACCGTCTTCTGCCCAGGAAGCTTATGATTCATTTAAAAAATTAACGGAATTAATAAACGTACATTGCACGGAATCAAGCTAGATATGGAAGTATAGTAAATTTTTTATATAAAAAAAAGCATTCTGCTAAAGCAGTTAGCAGCAGTTTTTTAATGATGGCATATTTGATTACAGATTTTCGACTGTGACCCAATGTGTTTTTTCATAATTTGTTCAGCGTTTTTTTAGAATAATAATGACAATGTTTAGTGAAAATCGATAACAATAATTTAGAAGGAAACAATATTGTTAACATACATTGCAAAAATATTATATAGTTTTAATTATAGGATGCTCTGTTTGCAACATGTACATATTTAGCTATTAAGCTTTAATTACTTACGTTTTTAGATTGAAACTTGATTAAATTCAAAAGAACTGTACACAACACTACTGTTTGTATATAGTTTATTATATGTTTATTTATACAAATTTTAATGAATAAACATTTTTATGCAAAATAACAATGACATTTTTCTATTTAATGCATGACTTTTTCATTGTAATACGAATGTGATAGTAGATATAAGTGTGCTGATTTAAAAGCTTTGAATTTTCTGTTAAGATAATATTATTTCTAGATCACGTATAACGCGATATATTAAGAGATTAATGTTAGTCATGCGTGATAATTGATGCATTAAATAGAAAAATTATCTATCAATATGTTATCTGTTGACTGAAAAAATAGTCTTATTGAGAGTTATTAGAATGATTAAGTATTAGTTTGTTACTTGGTATAATAATATCTCAACCACATTGAGCGATATCCTAAATTCAAGCCAGAATCATTAATTTCTTGTATAATAGCTGCTAAAATTTCTTCGATTGGAGATTCAATTATATTTTTTCTCTTTAAACCTTTTTCTTTAATAATACGCTGCAATGTTGGAAAAGATAAATACACATTATGCTTTACTTCAAGCATTTTACAGATTTCCTTCTGCGTGTATTGAGATTTAAAGTAATGTTCTATTAAATAATCTACGTCTTCATCTTTTATATCATCTACAAAAAATAAATTGGAAAAAGAATACAATTAAATAAATTTTCATAATTATATACATTTTATAAACAAATTGATTAGGAACCTTTTGACAACAAAATCTCATATATCTTTGTGGATGGATGAACCTTCAATACCTTTACATTTTCTTCCAGTGATAAGTATTGCACTTTTTTATCTACTTCATATTTTAGTCCTACAGCCAAAGGAAAATATTGTTTCAAACTATCAAGATCAAGGATTTCATTCTCCAACATGATTGACCATCGTTTTTTTCCTGGATAAATAACATCTATCTTCTTTACTGGAGTAATTGACATTGCAAAATCTGCATCCACATGCACTATGCAGGTGGAAAAAGTATTCTCACCGATATCGTGCACGACGCAATCGCGACCACTACCACGCTGCTCAGTGGCGGTTACAAGCTTCCGTAGCCCAGCCTTTTTCTCGCATCATCCGCGGCGCCGTGTCGCTTGCGCAAAGAAGCTACGAGCTATCAGCTGACGAGCCAGACAAGACGAGCAGGTGAGCTGCAGCGCATGCGCATGCGCGCACACTCACATGGGTAAAGCCAACAAGCCAGCAGTGTCACCGCCATCACGTGATTGGCGATGCTATACACGTTACCCATGTGAATAGATGATGTTGTAATTTTTATATTGTTTATTGCGATTATTGCGAATTGCGTAAAATCAAGCTCGCATTGTCATCACTTTGCATAAACAGCTATATATTATACGTAATACGTTATACACGAACAATATGACATGACTTGATAACCATTGCGCGGTAACATGTCTGTAAGAGACGGTCATTAATGTTTTTCAGACGGTAAATTTTTCGCTTATTAGCTTTACTGTTTGCCATATGGTAACAAAAACTATGTTTTTTTTTTTTTTTTTAATAGTATGCAAAATCATGAGTGCATTGCCCTTCGTAATGACATTATTAATTAATTTTCGCTTTTATAAAAATACAAGGTTCTCCTGAGTATTGCGGTCGTGCCTATTATGTAAAAACGAAGTTTTTACATAGGGAGGGGGCGGGCGATGAGCGAAGCGAGGAACAGGTGTGTGTGGGGGGGCAGGGGGGGGGCGTGCCGAAGGCACGCTGGGGGGCGCAACCCCCCTAGTTAATTTTATAACATGTGAGCAATGATAGATTATTAAATCAAGTGGTTTTGTGTAAAAATTTCAACAAATCCATGTGTTGAGAATAATGTAATTAATGATTTGTTCATGGTGTTGGACGCAAAATATTTCAGAGAAGCTATCTGTTCTGTGAACATTATAGTTATAATATAGAATATAAAAGTATTGTTACTTTGTGAAATATTTTTTTTATTTTTACAGAGTATCAGGACCTATGGATTATTGACAAGTACTTCACAATATAGAAGAGTTAATTAATAAATTTGATATATATGGAAATTGTAGTCAACTTTGAGCTTCAAGTTTTGTAAAAGCTGGAGGATCATCAGGTAACACAGAAATTTCAAATTAAATTCTGAAAATTAAACGATGAAGTAAAAGCAACATTGTCAGCTGGCTAATACCCAAATAGAATACGTGTATTCATGAAACATGTCCAGCTCAGGATCCAATACGTATTAAGGACTCATAGAGTTAAAAAAACAGGCAACAATGGTTACTTGTAAAGAATTTGCACGTAGGATGTACTCTAACCGTACGAAGTCATTTAAAAAATTCGTTCATGAACCAAGTAAAAGTATATGCAAAATGAACATTACAATGCTGACAAATACCAAGATAATGTGTTATTGCGAAATTTGAATAAATACAAAATATCTAGATAATTTGTACTAGTTTCTGGTGAAAGATGCCAAAATGATTCAGAGAAGAACTTAGTGGAAATTTCAATATCATTTCTTGCAAATTCTTTAATTTATTAATAAGAATAAAAAGTTCATGCAAAATCTACATGTTTAAAAAATAAATTATTGTTATTATATCTCTTAACAATTGTAAAGTTTCTTTTCGAAAAATAATAATTATAAAACATATTTTAATAAGAAAAATGATAAGTTCATGCAAAACTCATATGCTAACAAAAATAAATTATTTTTATTATCTCTCTAAACAACTGTTAAGTCGATATTAAAAAAAAAATTCAATCCTCCCCCCCTCTCTCACTCGTCTACTCAACAACTGTATAAGGATACCACAAAAAACTTTGAGAAGTTCCTAAATATGGGGGGGTCCAAAGTTTAGACGATCCACTTTAGAATTGAAGTCAACTCTAGACGTTCTCCATTCCGACATAAGCTACTGCAGATTGTGCAAAATTTCGAAATTCTAAATTACGAAAATCATATTTTCGAAAGTGATAATTCACCTACTGTCCAAAACATCGAATTTCATTTATAGAATTTTAATAGGGCTACAATAAAGATATTTCGAAATAAATCATTAGAAACAAGTTATATTCGTTTTCAAATAGTATTGATGAAATTCGATGTTTTGGACAGTAGGTGAATTCTTACATTCGAAAATATGGTTTTCGTAATTTAGAATTTCGAAATTTTGCACAATCTGCAGTAGCTTATGTCGGAATGGAGAACATCTAGAGTTGACTTCAATTCTAAAGTGGATCGTCTAAACTCTGGACCCCCCCCCCTAAATATTTTTTTTTTAAACAGCCAACAAGACATTCTGTACAAGAATAATAGGTATCCGGACAGTTGCTCGAAAATTTTTTGCTCGAATACATTTGCTCGAAATGACGTTTGCTCGAACGGACATTTGCTCGAACAGATATTTGCTCGAAAATTTTTTTCTCGAATGAACATTGACTCGAATATACATTTGCTCGAAAGATATATGTTCAAATGAAGATTTGAGGTAGAGACATTTGCTCGAAAGAAAATTTGCTCGAAAGAACATTTGCTCGAAAGCACATTTGCTCGAAAAAACATTGCAAATGTGCAAACCTTTAAATTTCTATGCAAGTGTATTAAAAGAGTCTAATTTCTTTTGAAATTCGTACACTTCTATCCATGAATGGACACTATTTATTTAGTTATTTATTTGAGTTTATGGCTAAAGAAATAATGACCCTCCTTGCGTGGAAATTGTCGTCACAGGATTTCTGGAACGTTCCAAATATAACGACCCAGAAAAAGCGGTGGGATCCAAAAAGCAAACGTTTACTTTGAATTTGTGGCAAATATTTAGTGAGCTCGAACTTAACTATTTTCATGTGATTTTTGCAACGCTGATGTGTAATTAGAATGTTCGAATCCATGATACTTTCCACTAATTGTGAGACTTTTTTTTAGGTAATTTATGGCTGTTATTAGCATGGCTTGCGGAGCACATAAACGAGACCGAGTGTAAAATCTTCAATTTTTACATAGAAAATCAATTCTGTAATCTATATTAGTGTGCCACGCAGACGCGGCCTATGGAAATAAAAAACTGACTAAAAAATGTCCATTTTTCCAGGGTGACAGAAATTGAACTTTTTGGGAAATTTTTGTTTATCCTGGCCTAGTCTGCGGCCTGTGTGCCCGTATGAAAAAAAAGAAATGTATGAAAGCGTATACAACCGTACAAAAACGTATAAAAACGTATATAACCGGATCTAAACATTGGTTTTTGGACAGCTTTATACGTTTTAATACGTTTTTATGTTTTATAAACGTAAAAACACTATTTATTTATTTATTTTTCTATTTAATTTTTTTTTTGTATGAAAATTTATTATAATGTATAAAAATGTAATAAATTTGGAAAAATCTACGGAAATATACAGAAATATACGTTTTTATACGGTTTCCTACGTTTTATTACAGTAACCTTTTTAAAAACTTGACATGGAAGAACTTCTGAATTGTAAGAAAATGTATGAAAATGTATTAAACTGTATAAAAATGTATAAAAGAGTATAAAATTTTCCCAAAAACCAATGAAAAGGTACATTTTTATACGGTTTCATACGTTTTCCTACGGTTTCATACATTTATTATTTCCATACGGGTGGCACACTAATATGGTTTACAGGACTGTTTTTCTACATAAAATTTGAAGATTTTACACCCAGTCATGTTTATGTGCTTCGCATGTCATGCTACTATATAGGAGCCATAAATTACCTAAAAAAAGTCACACAATATATTTAAAACTTATCTTACGTTTATGTTTTTACAGACTAATTCAAGAAAATATAATTTAAGAAAATACGGGTGAATATTTTTTTTCTATTTTCTTTTTTTCAGATTTTTAAAAAATATTTATAAACATTTTTTTAAAGAAATATTCAATTTCTCAAGTGAAAATATTGCATGAAAAAATTGCTGAAATAGTATTAAAGCTGTCGGAATTGGATAAGTAAATACCTACTGTAAGTTAAATTTTTTAAAAATTATTTACAGTTATTTACCGGATTAAAGAGTTATTCATACTTATTAACATTTTCCAAAAATTAAATTAAATATTTTTTCTGAAAATCGAAAAGTAAATACACCTCTGTTATTTGTACGACAGATTTATGTACACAAAGTATATACATATACTAATAATGGGATATGATTTCTCTAGTCAGATATCAAAACAAAACAAATATCACAGCAAGGTGTTTTGGAACTTATACTCTCAATTAATTATTTTTGTTGTAAAAATAGCATCAGCCAATTAAATAACTGTTGTTTAGAGTTATTTACAGTTTTTAATAGATAATAGTAACACTTATTTACATTAAAACTAATAATTATAAACAAAAAGTGTAATTGTTTTTGTGAAAAAAACTGTAGTATAACTGTAAAAATACTGTGAAAAATTGTAAAAAATTATAGAAAAATGTCAAAAATTGTAAATAACTGTAAATAACCATAAATGTCTAGTCTATGAACTGTAATAAGTAACTAAAATAACAGCAAATTACAGTTATTTACACTTCTAATTCTACCATTGTAAAGAGTTTTTTTTACAGTTTTTATAATTTATTATATCCGGGCTTACAAATAAATAAAAGTATTTATCAGTATTATATATATTATTATATAGTATCTATAATAGTAGAAATATTATTCCGTTTTTTACATTTATATATGTAAATTTTACATTTTCATCGGACTTTTATAGGATATTATTTCTCTAGTCAAATATCAGAAATCGTTTTTTGATATTTTTCTTGATAAAAAAAAACAGTAAATCGTTTATATAATGTATAATTGTTTATATTCTATACGCCCCATGAAAATGTCAAATTTACATATATAAAGGTAAAGAACATATATAATTTCGTAATTATAGAGAAACATTTTGGAATTTTACGGTTAAATACGAAGAGCCTTAAGTCTGCAATTTGTATATTAGATTTATGCGAACAGAGTTAACATTTTTATATATAGTTATACAATAACTCTATAGTCAGATATCAAAACAAAATAAACAGTAAATCGTTTATACGAGTATTCTATAGGCCCGATGAAAATGTCAAATTTACATATATAAATGTAAAGAGCATATATAATTTCGTAATTATAGTGAAAAATTTTGGAATTTTACGGTTAAATACGAAGAGCTTTAAGTCTGCAATTTGTACGTTAGATTTATGCAAACCGAGTTTATACCTTTATATAGTTATTAAGTTATATAATAAATATAGTCAGATATCAAAACAAAATAAACAGTAAATCGAGGTGTTTAATTTATAAATCGGGTAAGTATTTATTATTTCTGTTGTAAACTGATATTATTTAAATTGTTTAAATTAAATATAATATATACTTGATTTTGCAGTTTATTATTTATCTATGATAATAGTTAATTTATTATTTTTCATAATTTCTTTTTATAATTAACAATTAGTATAAAGAAAATACGAAGTAGTATAAAAAAATTGTGAATATGAATTTGTTAGATTTAAATATATATATATATATATATACGAGTATATATATATATATATATATATATATATATATATATATATATATATATATATATATATATATATATATATATATGCGACAATCCGCATCAACCGGATCGGAGCTACGACCAAAATTAGGAGCAACCAAAAAAATCGACCAAGGACTCATTTTGAAGCTTGGTGCATCTACTTTTAAATGCCGAGTGCGCCTTTGAACAATCCAATATGGCGGCTCCAATATGGCGATCGGAAGCCGGAGAAAAAACGAGCGTCCAACAGAAAAAGCTTGTAAAAATAAAAATTCGCAACCGATCGGGTTGTTTTTTGGTTCAATTTGTAGCTCATGAATGCCCCTAAAAAGTTGATGTAGTATGCTGACAAAATCCAACATGTCGGATCCAATATGGCGGTCAAAGTTTCAACGTGGTGGTAAAATTTTTGAAAATCAACCGATATGCACAAAATTTTGTATATGGGGGTTATTGATCACGAATTCGAAATCGAATTGGCAAAATTCAAGATAGCGTATCCAATATGGCGGACGAAATTTTCGAAAATCAGCCGATTTGTATCAATTTTGGTATACGGAGGGTTTTTGGGGTCGCTGATCACGAATCCGTGGTCGTATTTGCCGAATTCAAGATGGCACATCCAACATGGCGGATGAAATTTTCGATAAAAATTCGAAAATCAACCGATTTGTACCAAATTTATTATGCGAGAGTCTCTGGGCTCGCCGATTACGAATCCGAAATTCGATTTTCAAAATTCAAGATAGTGGACCCAATATTCGCTCCGTCCAAATACGGTGCTGCCCCCATATGGGTGGACTTCCCATGTTAGATCTTATGGAGTAAAATCAGTTGAAGCAGCCGCCGTCAGCATAAAAAGTGGACGTTCCCATAAGATTACTTGTTAATTATGCTCACGCTGAGACCACTGGTTACGCGCATCACCTCGGCATGGATTCGGATCATCTCACCTCAATTTGATTTTCTACGAGTCTGCTCACCTCCCGAGGCAACTCAGCTCTACGCTTCAGGTACGGCTCTTCATCAATGATAGAATCAGCTCATCGCAACTCATCGTACTCAACAACTACACAGCTCAGCCCGTGCGCAATAGTGTCACGTGGTACTTTCGTAGATTAAGCCTACTCCAGGTACAACTGCATCAGCTTGTAAATAGTCAAATATAGAGCTCAGCTCATCTAAAATACCATCAGTGTCTTAAATCATTTACCTCCCCACCCAGCGTAACCGGCTTGCCCAGCAAAATACAGAAAATTCTCAAACAATTGGTTGATTTTTTGCCATGTTCGATCAGCCATCTTAGATCCGCCATATAGAATTTGAGAATTTACGAAGTTTGACCTGAGATTCGTAATTGGTGACCTCAGAAACCCCTGTGTAACAATCTTGGTACAAATCGTTTTATTTTCAAGAATTTTGTCCGCCAAATTGGATCAGCCTTCTTGAATTTGGCAAATTCGATCTCGGATTCGTAATCAACGACCCCAAAAATCTACGTATAACAAATTTGATACAAATCGGTAAATTTTCGAATTTTTATCGAAAATTTCGTCCGCCATGTTGGATCTGTCATCTTGAATTCGGCAAATACGACCACGGATTCGTGATCAGCGACCCCAAAAACCCCCCGTATACCAAAGTTGATACAACTCGGCTGATTTTCGAAAATTTCGTCCGCCATATTGGATGCGCCATCTTGAATTTTGCCAATTCGACTTCGAATTCATGATCAGCGACCCCAAAAATCCCCGTATACAAAATTTTGTGCAAATCGGATGAGTTTCAAAAATTTCACCACCATGTTGAACCTTTGACGGTCATATTGGATCCGACATATTGGATTTTGTCAGCATACTACATCAACTTTTTAGAGGCATCCATCAGCTACAATTTGAGCCAGAAAACAACCCGATCGGTTGCGAATTTTTATTTTTACAAGCTTTTTCTGTTGGACGCTCGATTTTTCTCCGGCTTCCGATCGCCATATTGGAGCCGCCATACTGGATTGTTCAAAGGCGCACTCGGCATTTAAAAGTAGATGCACTAAGCTTCAAAATGAGTCCTTGGTCGATTTTGTTGGTTGCTCCTAATTTTGGTCGTAGCTCTGATCCGGTTGACGCGGATTGTCTCATATATATATATATATATTTATATTAGGTTTTGAATTTTATATAAGTTAAATTTATGAATCACATCTCTAGTAAAAATTTTAAATTTTAATAAATGCAGATAAATGTAAAAAAAAATTTGAAAAAGTGTAAATAAATTGTTTAAATTGTTTAAATTAAATATAAGCAACTGTAAATGGTAAAATTATTGCAATTACTACTTTATTGTAATAGTATTGTAATAGTATCGTAAGAATATTGTATAAATAATAATGTAGTAAATTGATATGATAAATATTTGACAATTCCCAGTGGAAATCAAAAATGTATGTACATGTAAAGAAAATGTTTAGTTTTTAATAGAGAAATAAAAAAAAAAGTTCAACTGAATTGTAAAGGAAGACATTTTTACGAAAAATTACAAAAAGAGCAAAAATTGTGGTCAATTTAGTAATTTTTATGAGTTTTTCCAAACGATCTAGAACAAAAAGCCACAATCATTGCCAAAGTTTTATAGCTTTTTCTTTATAACAAAAGCTTTAATTGAAGCCCTAGAACACTAATGTGCCATGAAAAAAATCCCAGATATAAGAGATTATATTTTCTGAAATTCAAGAAGTAGTTTCCGCGAAGATATATATAATAAAAACAGTTATCTTTCATGACACATCGATGTATTACTGAATTAAAGATTTGTAATAAAAAAAAGTTATAAAAATTTGACAATAATAGTAAGAGACATTTTTCCAGATCGTTTGGAAAAACACATAAAAATCGTCAAAATGACCATGATTTACCCTTTTTTTTTGTAATTTTTCGTGAAAAAGTATTCCTCTACAGATAATTTGAACTTTTTTTTATTCCTCTATTGATAAAAAAAAACTTTCTTTTTTGTTTCACTCATGTGTTTTGTAAAGAATAAGTTAAATTATAGAGCATTTTAAATCTAATATTTTGCATTTTTCAAAAACTTATGTTTCTGGCATTTGCTTATATAAATGTGCATAAATGTAAAAAAATTTTTCCCAAATTTCCTACTAAATATATTATTATAAAATGTATATAAATTTATGAAGTGGTAAAAAAATGTATATAAATGCATATAAGTGTAAAAAATGTTTCAGTTTCTACATTTACAAACATTTATTTACATTTATATACATTTTCCATTTTCATCGTGAATAATATATATTTTACTTTAATGAAACTAAAATAATGGATTGTATATAATTAGATAATAATATTCTTTATATATTTATCAGATATCATTTTCATCGAAGGAATCTGCAATTTTGGGTTTGAGGAAATATCAAAGAAAAGGACACAACGCATCCGGAAGGGAACTTTACTATATCCTTTTACTGCTGTGGTACGTCTTAAACTAGATTTTGCAGTTTATTATTTATCTATGATAATAGATAATTTATTATTTTTCATAATTTCTTTTTATAATTAACAATTAGTATAAAGAAAATACATTTTTTAGGTGTGTGGATTTAAGTTATATTTAAGATGGGTTTAGAATTCGTAATGAGTTCAAAAAATAATAAGTTGCTGAAGTTCAAGGGTTTTTTGCATATGAAAGATGGAAGTAATGATAGTGTGATTTATTGGAAATGTAATGGAGTTAAAAAGTATAAATGCAGAGGAAGAGTTATCACATGTGGTTCAGAAGTCTAACAATATACTCCACATAATCATCCAGCCGAGTCAAGGGATAATATAAAAAAGAGAGAATTCATAAACGACATGAAATGTGTAGAATCCACGAGCTTTGAAACTCTTACCAGTGTTATTTCCAATAATCTCCCAAGTGTTTCTGAAAACATTACAGTATTATTGCCAAAAAAAAGTTCAATGAAGAGATCATTAAGACGGATCCGAAGCAAAAAGGAGCCGCATTATGCAGTCATGAATTCTTTGTCAGAATTTATTGTACCAGAAGAGTTACAAGTGACATCAACAAATGAGAGGTTTCTCATGGTTGATTCAGGTACAGATGATTTGCAGAGAATTTTAATTTTCACAACTAAAGAGAATCTTGGAGCACTATCAACTATGGATCATTGGTTTATGGATGGTACTTTTGATTTTTGTCCAGATTGGTTTTATCAAATTTATACTATTCATGGTCTGATGAAAAATTCGGTTATCTGTTTATTATACGCTTTGTTACCAGGAAAGAGTGAAGTCATTTACGGTAGATTTGTCGATATGGTTATAAGGCTACAGCAAAATTTAAAGCCTGTAAGCATTGTGCGTAATTTTCATTTGCGACAATCTGTTTATCGAAGACTGGATAGTCTCGGCCTTAAAAAAAATACGATGAAGATGAAGTTTTTTTCTAAAAATAAAAATGATAACTGCATTGGCCTTTGTGCCTGTTAACGATGTATTTAATTTGTTTGAAAAATTAATAGAAGACCAGTTCTCTAACGATGACGAAGAACTGGATGAAAGCGTTCGAACAAAAATTGATGAGTTCATATTGTATTTTCAACAAACTTATGTTGGACAGAAGATTGCCACAAGGAATACAGCTGGAATGTTTACAATTTGCTCATGGAATCAATTCGAAGCTGTGATACAAGGTTTGCCAAGAACAAATAACGCTGTGGAAGGATGGCATAGAGGCTTCCAGTATATGTTCAATAAACCTAAGGCAACGATTTATGATACAATAAAAGCTTTTCAAAAGGATGAAGTACGAAGCAAACAGAATCATTTAAGAAGGCAACAGAACTTAGAGCCACAAAGAAAAAAGTATGCAGATTATAATAAAAGAATAGAAAGGATAGTAAAAAATTATGGAACTTTACTATACCTACACAACGAATTACAATATTTAAAAGATATTGCAAATCTTTTGTGGCAATAACATTACTTAGATATTATTATAAATATAATATTACATATTATTGTAAATTTTATAAAATAAGTTATGTAAAATAATTTATGATTAATAAAAATAATAATAGTTGATCCAATATAAGAAGTACAAGTATTTCTGAAAGTAAAATTATTCCTTATACATATAAATTTTTATCTTGATTATTAACAAAAATATTTTATTTATTACTATTTATTTTGTAGTTAAATATACAATCGTATTTTTAATAATAGTCATCATATTTTTTATACGTAAAAAAATCAATATGACTAAGGTCAAAGATAATTTTGTAATTATAAATGTGACAATTTTTTTCGAATGGTCTCTTCTCTGCCTCGTTATTTCTGGGACGTCCCATAAAACCTGTGAGTATAATTTCCACCTATGGAGGGTCATTATTTCTTTAGTCATAACCTCAGATAAATGACTAAATGAATAGTGCCCATTCATAGGTAAAAGTGTATGAATTTTAAAAGAAATTAGACTCGAATAGAAATTTAACGGCTTAAACATTTGCAAATGTTATTTCGAGCAAATGTTCTTTAGAGCAAATGTTCTTTCGAGCAAATGTGCTTTCGAGGAAATGTTCTTTCGAGCAAATGTTCTTTCGAGCAAATGTGCTTTTGAGCGAATGTTCTTTCGAGCAAATTATCAGTCGAGCAAATGTATATTCGAGCCAATGTTCATTCGAGAAAAAGATTTTCGAGCAAATATCTGTTCGAGCAAATGTCCGTTTGAGCAAATGTCCATTCGAGCAAATGTCCATTCGAGCAAATGTCCGTTCGAGCGAATGTCCGTTCGAGCAAATGTCCGTTCGAGCAAATGTCCATTCGAGAAAACATCTTTCGAGCAAATGTCTTTCGAGCAAAAGTTTTCGAGCAACTGTCCTAAACCCGAATAATATACCAACAAACATTATTTTGAAAGATTACAGAACTCCGTAAAAACATTGAAACTATACTATAATAAAATCTCATAACTTTATCACACTATGTAATTATTATTTTCTCTTTTAAAGTTGTGAAATCTATCTCAAAAAACTTTTTACGAAAGTTTAAACTAAGCCACGAATAAGTGTCTCTCTAACTCCCTCCCACTCTCCCACCCTCTCTCTCTCCCTCTCTCTTTCGCCCCCTGTCACTCTCGCTCTTTCTCACTCCCTCCCTCTCTTCCGCCCTCTCTCTCTCCCTCTCTCCCTCTCTATTAACATCCGTCAAACTAAGTACCAAAAACTTCAATGAGAGCTTAAATATTTGTTTAATACAATCAACAAGTTTTAAAAACAGCTGCCAATTCATTGGCACCTAGCATCCTCAAAATTAATGTATCGTTCCTATATGTATAGTATACATTTTAAATATAAAATAAGTTTAGTCACTATACTTTTTTTTTCAATGATTTAATAAGTCATTGATATCTAAAAAATTGAATATAAAACTTTCTACGAAAGTATACAATAAAGCACGTATAGAAGTTTTTTCTGCATAATCTACTATACAAATTAAACACATGAGAGTACTGAAATCAATTTATTGTAGTCAAGTACCCATCAGTTAACTTGACTGACATAATAGAACTTTTCGTAACTTGGGTGTAAAATTACATTTTACGCCGACGTTGTAACTTCAAAAATATTCAGTCAGCCGGCATAAAGTATTACTTATCACCTAAGAGGCCACATAGCTCACATACTCCTACAAAACCTTATAGAACCTACGCACTTTACGCCCGTGTGGGTGAAATTATTTAATAACTATTATGCCGTTTTTTTTTCATTTCTAAACTTGATAATAATTTTTTCAGATATTTACGAAAAGTCAAAGCCTATATAAAAAAAATATATAGTAAACACATCCCTATTTTTCATTATTCTTTCTCAATTTTAAACTTCCTATAATATTACGCATCTTGGGAGGACAAGAGAAGGCTACAGTTACTCTAGCAGGGGTGGTCCTCCTATCTCCCGCACATACTTGGCGGGCCCAACTGTTTTTTACATGTTTGCATTCGTGATTCCTAATTATATACAACTCTCTCTCTCTCTCTCTCTTTCCCTCTCTCTCTCTCTCTCTCTCTCTTTCTCTCTGTAAGTAAGCGTAAGTGTAGACGTAGTCCGCTTCAGCTCTTGTTTTTTTGGCACCTTCTAACCTCTTTTTCACTCCTCGGAGTAAAATTTCGTATAGGGAAAGGGGCCCCAGACGGCTCTCAAGCTTCCAGCCCAAAAACTAAAGGCATTGCGCTCCAGTTTTATGAGCCGGAGACCTTTTCCTCGAATAAGCGACGCCCTAACCTCAAACCAGCACTGGCCATCGCACGCCCTGTCACTGCCGCTGTAACTTCTACTATCACCGCCCGCCTGTTGCTGCGTAACCTTGTATATGCCGCTGTCTTCAGGTGCAACAGCTGCTTCACTGCTGCGCTGCTGCATCCCCAAGCACTGCGACACCGGGTGTTACCCATCCCGCGTCCTGCCTGCCTGCTTTAGCCCGCTACCAGCACGGCGCTGATCGCGTGGAGCCATCAACTCTGCTGCCTGCTGCATTGCAGACAACGATCATCAGCTGCATTTTAGCATCAGGGCATCTTCGCGTGAGTCAGCGTTTTCCTGTCTGCTATAGCATATCGCTTTCGAATTCGTGAGTCGTTCTGCGCATGTCAAGCTGGACGGTCCCATCGCCACACCACTATACACGTGCTGCGTGTTGGCTGTAGGTCCCTTATCCGCGATCTGCCTTACCGACTGCCACCAATATACCGAACGCGCGCATTCAGCTGCTGCTCAGCTCGTTAATCGTAGCGCGTGAACCGTAATTCGTGAATTGTGAAGAGTGAAACGTGAGTCGCGCGAAAGGGAACCAGCCCGGCCTGCGAGCCTAGCGAAACGTGTCCGTGATAGCCTACCGTTGCTCTGCGGCCCTACACCCTCTTTCAAGCGCGTTTCAGTCGGGCGCTCGCATGTCCTCGAGGCTCTGTCCGAGCTGTAATAAGCGCATTGCCCGCGGTGATCCGGTCCTTTCATCGTGCGTGGCCTGCAAGCGCTACTTTCACTCAGTGTGCTTGTTCGCAGCCGGCTCAGTGCAGCGCTGCGCTACATGTACTATTGTTGGCACAACTACTAATAGCGACGCCCCAAGCACTGTCAGCAACGGTTCAGCTGTCTTGTCTGACGCCGCCCTCTCGCGATCATCATTGCCGTCATTAGTCGCGCGTGAGGAATCATTGCGCTCGGTCACGCCCACCGTCAACCAATCAACTGCGAAGAGGCGCTGAATCGCCTTGCAGCGCGCGTGGATGCGGTCGAGCAGAGTTAACAGGCTTTGAGCACATGACATGACGCCGAACTGGCTGCAGTTCGAGCGGAAATCGTGAAGGTCGCTAGCGCTGATCGAAAAGTGCTCGAACGGAGTACGCTTGAGGATCCATGGGAGATATTGGTGAGGGGTATCTCCATGTCCGTGCAGCAGGAGCCCCTGCAGCTGCAAGCCTGCAAGCATTCAATGTAGTAGCGAATGCGTACCCCAATTATTTAACCTTTAGAGGACGGGGATTTGGGTTTACTGTTTTCTCTCACTTTTCTATAGAAATCGAGTTTTTGTGATGTCTCACATCTCAAAACTAACACATGTAAAGGGTCGATCATGGGCATGGCCCGTATAGGGGCCATCCCGTCCTCTAAAGGTTAATAGAGTGCTTTAACTGCATAGTGGCGATCGACCTCAATATACGCCGCTCCGAAAGAAACCCTCCCGCCGTATTCGCACCGCCGACCACGCGCATTGATGCCTATAGGCGAGCGTTTGCCCATGGACCTTCTGCATTCGCTGCAAGTCCTAGACTTTAGTCCGGCGAATATCCTGCGCTTCAAGTATGGCCTTCGTACCTCACTCCTGTAGCGGGACGTCGCGGATTGGAACCGGCGTCTCATAAATGAACGCCTACATCCCAGCCTGCTCTTTCCGGTAGCCGATAGAATCGCGTTCTTGCGGGCTCGGCTATAGGCGAGCAGTTGTTCACCGCAAACCAGCTGCGAATTCGGCGCTCACTCTACTTCCTTACTTCTTACTACCAATCTACCTATGTTCTATGTTGTATCCTACAGCCAATTAACTCATTATATTTTTCTCACTGTCTCTTTGCGTCACTACTGCGTAATGCGTATTTTCTATGTATTTTCTACTTATTTTGTACTTTCGCTTTATTCTGTATTCGCTTTCTATCTTGCTACAAACTGACCATACTTTATTATATTTCTATGCGCTACCGCTATTAACCATGTATGTTTGTATGTATCTTACTTTGCAGAGTCATTGTATATTACCTGAAGCACCAGACGGGGTTACACCCCAAGATGTCAATAAATGAACAATCAATTAATTTATCTCTCTCTTTCTCTCCCTCCCTTAACATGTGTCAAACTCTGTACCAAGAACTTTAATGAGAGCCTAAATATTTTTTTAAAACTATCAGTAAAACAAATAGTATTGTTAATAAAACTTTCTACGAAAGTATAAAATAAGGCAGCTTTGAATTTTTCTGTATAATCTAGAAGATAATTATATTTATGATTTTGTAAAAGAAATCAAATAAGTACTAGCGAAAAAGTCTTTAACTTATTCGAGCCAATATATGCTGAAAAAATTGTATGTATAGTACATTCCCATTGTACATTGCAAATTAAACAATCGAAAGTTTTGAAATAAATTATCGATAGTCAAGAAATGCAAACAGCTCTCCGAAATAACTATATGACTGTTCTCAGAAGTGTATTCAAATTTGCTCATCCTTCTATAAAAATTAAACACAAGAAAGTATTGAAATCAATTTATTGTAGTCAAGTATCCATAAGTTAGCTTGACTGACATAACAGAACTTGTACCTCGGATGTCCGAATATTATTTTTCGTCGATGTGAGCGCAATATATCTCCATAAAACCTTTTTCTTGCAAACATATTGTGGACCCTTTACGAAATGATGGTACAAAGTTACCATCCCTACTTTTCTTATTGATTCTCAATTTTAAACTTTCTATAATATAATATTACGCATCTTGGGAAGACAAGAGAAGAAAAGTCTAGAGCTGAACCAGCAGGTGTGGTACTCCGTTCTCCCATACATACTTGGCGGGCTCGACGGTTTGCAGATCAAGGTGTAGATATGGTCATTTTCATGTAAATATTCATATGTTTAATAGTCAGGTAACATATATAAATGGATTGCTTCTACATAAAAAAAAGACGGACACAAGGAATAATATTTTGGGTAATAAAAGTAAATCATGATAATGCACACAGAACCTGTAGGAATATTGAACATAAACGAATTCAATAAAAATTAAGCGAACGTAGTTATTTATAGTAGACTCATATAAACATTGTTAATGAATTTATGCCAAAATTTAGTATTGTACATTTATGGAAATAGTCCACCTGTAAACTGCAAACCGTCGGGCCCGCCAAGTATGTATGGGAGAACGGAGGACCACCCCTGCTAGAGCAGCTCTAGACTTTTCTTCTCTTGTCCTCCCAAGATGTGTAATATTATACTATAGAAAGATCAAAAGTGAGAAGGAATAAGGAAAAATAGGGATGGTAAGTGTGTACCATTGTTTCGTAAAGGATCCACAATATGTTTGCAAGAAAAAGGTTTTATGAAGATACATTGCGCTCACAACGACGAAAAATAATGTTTATACACCCGAGATACGGCAAGTTCTATTATGCCAGTCAAGTTAACTTACGGATACTTGATTACAATAAATTGATTTCAGTACTTTATTGTGTTTAATTTGTATAGAAGGATGAGCAAATTTGAATACACTTCTGAGAACAGTCATACAGTTATTTCGGAGAGCTCTTTGCAATTCTTGACTATCGATAATTGATTTAAAAAATTTCGATTGTTTAATTTGCAGTGAACAATGGGAACGTACTATACATACAATTTGTTGAGCATATGTTGGCTCGAAGAAGTAAAAGACTTTTTTGCTCCAAATTATTTGATTTCTTCTACAAAATCATAAATATTATTATCTTGTAGATTATACAGAAAAAACTCATACTTGCCTTATTTTATACTTTCGTAGAAAGTTTTATTAACAATACTATTTGTTTTACTTATTGTTTTAAAAAAAGATTTAAGCTCTCATTAAAGTGCTTAGTACAGAGTTTGATACATGTTAAGGGAGAGGGAGTGTTAGAGAGAGAGAGTGACAGAGAGGGGAGAGGGGTGGGAGAGAGCGAGAGAGAGAGAGATATGAATAAAGTTTGATAACTAAATAAAGAATGTTATTATTTTACGAGTAACTATTGAGTGAATGAGACAATCTTAAATTCATCATTTCTTAAAACAGTAATTTTATTATTTGGACAAATATTATTTATGCATGAAAAACAATATAAATATTTTATTTACACCAAAACTACCAATTCAAATTGATAATATAATAAGAATATATATTAACACTAGTTTTACATGACTACTACTACTATAGTTGATAACTGTAGTTTGCTTACATTGTCCCACTCTCTACTTTAGGGTTAATAATACAAGATTTATTTCACTGAACAACATCATGTTAGCTACTTCGTTAAGACGGTCTTACACCTAGTGGCTTCTGAGGCCAAAATCATCTATAAAAAAAGAGAAAAATGTTATTTAAACCACATACAATATATATATCCTAAAAATATACACTATTTCTGACAAAATGTCCCAAGACTTAGTCTGTAGACCAATTTTACTTACGTCAGAGATATAACATTTTCAATTTTTTTCATTTGGCGTCATTTTGTAAAAAAACTATTCCATGGATTTGCATGGGATAAGGCCTGAATTACTTGAAATTCATTGAACTATGGCAAGAAGAGTTGGAAAGATTAAAAAAAATTTTTAAATAATTTTAAAATGCTAAAAATCACAAAAAATCACAAAAATTCTTAAAATTAAGTAATTAAAAGTGATTTTTAGCATTTTAAAATTATTTAAAAATTTTTTTTTAATATTTCCAACTCTTCTTGCCATAGTTCAATAAATTTCAAGTAATCCAGGCCCTCCCCCATGAAAATCCATCAAGTAGCTTTTTTATAAAATGACGCCAAACTTTTAAAAATGACATTTTCAGTAATAAGCCTGCAAAGAAAAATATCGTAAAATTTCACTCTCCTTCAACCATTAGGTGCCTCATTTTTTCTTCTTTTAAAAACTCACTTTCCTATATCTGAGATCAGTTTTTCCACAAAAAATTGTCATATTAGAAACTCTAGCATCTTGCATGTATTAGTCTATACTCTTATCCGAATGATATTCCTTCGATTCAAGTCATTTAATTCTAACAATCTGTTCTTCATGTTTTTATTTCTAAATCATCTAATGTTGAATAACTTTTTCAGACATTGTACTTTGTTATATTATTAGTTATAATGCTCAGAATTAAAAAGAATATGTAGCAGATGTTATGAAATATAAAATCACAATTGAAACTTGGAAAGATCACTTTCATGGTCAAAAAGTATGTAGAAGCCGTTGAACCGCTTTCTCATTGACCACTTGAGCATATATATTCTACACAATAACTATCTTGAATTTTATTCTGTATTCTACACTTTTTGTATGTTGTAGGCAAACTTGCCACTGAAATGTTTAAGTCGATTTTGACATTTATTACAACATGCAACTCCTTGGAATCAAATATGGTTTTCTTGTAGCGAGATAAACTCAATGATTTCACTTTCATCTTTCTAATAAACACTTTATTTACATAATACAAATTATAAAACAATGAAAAAAGCTGTATAATAAAAAAAATTGTATAATAAACTTTTGAAAGAACATTGTTATGTATATCCTTCCAGTATAAGCTGTTAGTTGTTTACATTGGTATAATGCTGCAGTGCACTGTATTGTCAGCCAGTAGACATGTTTGTATACATAAATAGGAGCATGGAGTATAAATACAAAAGAGTGTATATTAATATAGTATGTTCATCACAAACTCTACCATTAATATTCACTTTACGAGAACTAAGTTGTCACAATACGATTTCATTTCAAATTCTGCAGAATACTTTATTTTACATTTATCAAATTCCGAAAATAATTGTCATTACTTTCTACTTATTTTCTTGCTCATATAACTTAGATAATATTATTTGATGTTTTAAAAAACATTGTGGTAAATATTTTTCTATCGGTAGTCTAGAAATGAAAAAAAAATACAAAAAAAACGAAAACCAATTTTTCGTTATTTTTACAATAACAAGCCTTTTCAGGAATATTAAGTAAATTTTTTTGACTTTCTGATCCAAAGCAATTTTTTTTAGGTTCAGAATAACATTTAATTAAAAAATTCAATAAAAATAATTTTGATTTTTTGAACATTTTTAAGTGTAAGACCACCTTAAATACTTTCATAGCAACAATTATATTATTCTTGAAATTTACCGACTTATTAATTTCAGGTATACTAAGGTATTTTACTTCTGGTAATACATTTTGAGTCTATAAATTTCTTTTTTAAATCATTGTAATGAAACATAACTGAATCTCTTTTAAAATTATCTTTGACTCGTAAAAGTTGAAAAGTATAATTTTTTGCTTTGATACTTTGATGTTTCTTTTTTTTAATGATTCAAGTTCCTGGAGTACATTATCATAAGCACCTCCGCATGCAATTATACCATAGTTAGCTAAGCTGTTAAAAAACGCATAATATAAAGTTATTAAGTGTTTAGTTTCGACAATTGGTCTTAATTTATTAAATATAAAAAGTAAATATCTCGTCCTTTTAACAATATACACTATATGTTTATCGCTTTATATTTCATAATATTGCTATTTATTATGAACCTACCTAAATATTTGGTACAGTATACTCTTTCAATTTCGTTATTGCCTATACAAATTTTGAAGTTATTTGGTACACTATTACTATAAATTCCAAGTGCTATGAAAACTGTTTTTTTTCTCATTTAATGATAATTCATTTAAAGCTATCCAAGTACTGACGGCGCTTAGTAACTTGTTCATTTTACCCTGTCTCTGCTCCCATGTAAGTCCCATACTAAATATTACTGTATCATCTGCATAAGAAATGATATTTTCTATGGGCACAATTGTTAATAAATGATTAATATAGATTAAAAATAGCAGCGGTTCTAAGATTATCCCTTGTGGAACTCCTGTTATCACGGGCAGTGCATCACTTACATGGTCTTTGATTTTAACTACTTGTATTCTGTCCTTGAGGTTGTCTTTGAGTCGAATGCTTTATGTAGTCTTGGAGCGTAGAATATACGATTTAGAGCAAAAGCTCAATTCCGCTAAGCCTCCTCCGAGCAGCATCGTGTTTTTCGACGATTACTATTAACAGCCTATACTTATGAAAATTCCTGGGGATTCTCTCTCTCTCTCTCTCTCTCTCTCTCTCTCTCTCTCTCTCTCTCTCTCTCTCTCTCAAACATTTAGGTTAGGAGCATCTGAGCACGTGGCAAATATCGACGGGCGCGAGATTTATATGGGGCCTTGGAGCCTAGTCACTTGATAGTGCGCATTTCTAGGCGCATTAATCGTCCCACCCACGACGAATCGATTTATTGGCGCCCCGTGTCTGCACGCGGGATCAACGTCTGTGTGGCCGGAGGAAGCGAGCCCAAGGACTTACCCATGTCCTTGCATCTGGCGACTAGCTCGCGAGCGCAGCGTTATATAGCCTCCCACATCCGCGGTATTTCATTTCTCTTTATATGCGTGCGTGACTTTTTCTAGATGCACTTGCTATTTTTTTGTAATACATATTTAAATTCCCTTATTTACTTGCCTCTGGAAGTCGATATAAGTGGGTCTTTTTTCAAAACTGCTAGTTTTTACCGATTAGAATAAAAATTTAAATTAATTGATAATATAATATTGTAACCAATATATTTGCTATAAACAAAATTTAATGAAGACCGCAATAACTATTTTTACCTCAGCATGATGTGAAAGTAATACGAAATAAGAAAAATAAATTAGTAATGGAAATAATAAAATATACAGTTTTAAAGTATTATTAAATTTACAAATAAACTATTGTGAGATACCAAATTTTTCAATTTAATATGTGAAAACTATTTCTTATGTCTGCTTAATAATGATGTAATAATAATGTATTTTAAATACAGAACCTTAAATTTTCGTGGCGATTAAAGCTATGTAAAAAATATCCAAAATTTTTATTTCAGATATTTACATAAAATTTTACACAAAAATTTCTCTTACTCTATACGAAATGCTCTATATTCTCCAAGTCAATAAATAGAGCTGATCTCGAGAAATTACGATGAGAAAAAAATATAACCAAAATTTAACATCATATATGTCGGATATTTACGAATAAATTACTCTACCCAATTAACTCATCCACTCCTTTATAGAAAAATGAGACTGAAACCGCAACTCTAACAAAGAACTTGAACATTGGGAGAGTGATAAGTAAATAGAATAAAAGTGAGTGGAATAGTTGAATAGAAGAGAATAGAATAGAATAGAGAAAAATTTATTTTTGTTTAAAGATACAAACCCTCAATAGCCAGGGCAAAATAAGCACAAAAAATAATAATAGTGATAAAGTATACCAATGATTTTAAACTCTTGATGGGACGAAAATTAGTGACCAGAAAACAGCCGGTGTTTCTATCCAATTGCCGCAGTTTTCGCGCGTCAAGCACCAAGTCCTCCTTAGCACTAAACCATCTGAAATCTGGGGCTTCTGATTTTTTTGCACCCCCCTGCGATTACAAGTATATATTTTTAGCATCGAATACTCAAAATTAAAAAAATTGTTAATACGGTTAGATTCGGTAGTTTTTATTTCAAAATAATAATTCCAGAATATGTAAAAACAATATGCAGAAAGGTGCAAAAAATTTCAGACGCTGGGAACATTTTGAATATCATAAAATTAAGTTATTAGAAAAATGCATTTAAAGATAAACATAATTTAAAACAGAATTTAAGACAAGATTGGTTATGTTTCCTGCCTTTTGTTTACTTAAAAACCTTCTGCCCCATAAAAGAAATCTTTTTTTTCCTTATGAAGATGCCAATTTTTTTGTTTTGACGGATTGCTGTGTTTTGATACGTTGCTGCTTCTGACTGCCTCAGCTCCCTTATAGTATCTCGTTGTACATCAAATCTGGAAGTACTTGAACTTCACCAGTTGTCAGTGCATATTTCATCAATTCTAGGGATGTACCCTCCAGGGACGTACCCAGACAGCACAGACAATTTTTAAAGAATTCATAAAGACTTCGTAAAGAGCTCCCAATGAATTCGTGAAATAATAAGTATTTATTCCCAAAGTATTCATAGTGAATTCCTTAATAATAGGTGCTATGTCCTGCCCGAAAATTCATTTCAAGTTCGTCATAAGTTCTTTTTTTGATTTAGTACTCATAAAGAGTTCATTAATAATTTTTCTTGAAGTCACATTATGGTAACAATACCGGACATATAAAAGAGTTCACTTTTTTTCTAAAAAAAGTATTCACTTTTAATTCACAATGAACTACTAAGTATTCATTGAGTATTCGTAATGAACTATTATTACACACTTTACGAATACGAAATTATTCTAGTGACTTCTTTTATTAACTTTAAAGTAAGCAAAAATATTTGCCTAGAGTTCCTAAACAGTTCATTCCAATTTTTTAGCCTACAAAAATCAATCTTGTTTTGCAGCTGAATTTTAATATAACAAATTTATTTATTTTACGCAGACATGTCATAACATTTTTAGTTCCCATTTGTAAAAGGATACCAAAAACAAGGCAAGCCTTGTAATTTCGGGCTCTGCATCAACAGTCATGATTGAATTACACGGCTTATATACTCTCGGCACTCCAGTTTATCCACAGAAAGCACCGCCGGCGCGTCGCATAGCGGATGAATAGCGGAAGCTTGTGTATCGAGAATTGCGTTTCACAAGAATTCTTTATGATTACTTTTATGGAAAAAGCGTTCCTTAAGTAATCTTAAAGAGATCAACAAAAATTCTTTTTGATCATTGGGTGATTTTCTAATGTATGAACTCTTTGCAAGGAGCTCTATTCTAGGGCTTCCACAAGACTCAAGATAAATATCGATATTGTATAGTATCGTCTTGAAAATCAAGACAATATCAAGACAATATTCGAAGAAAAAAAAAGAGAACACCAAGACTTGAAAACCAAGAACATATTCTTGACAACATTTTTTAACAAGGTCTTGCGTTATTGTTATTGAAAAATTTGTAAGAATAAGTAATTTTTTTTTATCATTTATAAGTTTTTATTACATATTAATTTCACAAATTAACTCTTTAAGGTTACATTTCATCCAAGAATTAGTACATATTAAAGAGCTTATGGATTTATATTTTAACGAACATCGATCATTTGTTAAAGGGAAAATAATTATTTATATAATTCCTAACCCCAAGTAGGCGGGGGATGCGAGATCCACTCGTATACGGGAGCGCGTCAGAGGTGATTACAAGGCAAAATAATTATTTATATAATTCATGATATTTGATAAACTTAACTGAAAATTTGATTTGAAGAAGATATACATTTGGAAGGCTATTTTTGAGAAGATAAGTAATACTTAAATACGATTAATATAATTCAAAGTACATTATTTTGTTATTATCAAAATTATAATAGTATTTATTTTATAGCCCAGTGGGTTAGGCCTACTGGGGATACCACTGCACTGCAAAAAAAATTCTATTCTTAGTATAATTCATTTTGAATCAATTAAAATTTATTTGAATTAAGGGGGCTAGACACCTTTTTTTCTCTGAAATAAGAAGTCACATTTTAATACTTAAATGCAAACTAATTATTTCATACTTTTTAGATATAAAAGTGGGTATATTTACCTTACCTTAAAACTTTCTCCGATGGACCTTTTATATGGTCCAGAACCATAGTCATCGATGAAACAAGTTTTTTCACTAACCGCTTTGCAATTTTCCTGTGGATGGATTGACTCCAGATTTGAACAAAATTACTCCTGAATAGTATAATTCTCATATGATTGTAGGGATTTAGGATTAAATGTCGGAAAAAATTTTTACATCAGAAAAATTATGAAAAAATATAAAAAATTTAAAAAAATTAAAAAAAAAACTCTTGAAAAACAGCACAATTTTTTTTTCTCATTAGAGCAAAAATCCCTACACTCATATGAGAATTATACTATTCAGAAGTAATTTAGTTCAAATCTGGAGTCAATCCATCCACAGGAAAATTTGAAAGCTTACGGTTAGTGAAAAAACTTGTTTCATCGATAACTATGGTTCTGGACCATATAAAAGGCCCATCGGAGAAAGTTTTAAGGTAAGGTAAATATACCCACTTTTATATGTAAAAAGTATGAAATAATTAGTTTACATTTATGTATTAAAATGTGACTTCTTATTTCAGAGAAAAAAGGTGTCTAGCCCCCTTAAGTAAATTTTACTTGTTTAAAAGTGATTCATTTAAAAATAAAAATTTATTTTACTGTATAAAAAAAAAACGCACCATGATATTTACCGCAAGGTGGTGTGAAAATAATATCAACTTTTTTTATAAAATAGTAAATTATTATAGGTATAAAAGGTGATTAATTACCTTATTATAGGTGTATACGGCAAAAATCACCTTACGCACCAGTCTTATACATTATTTTATACCACTACAGCTGAATAATCATATTAAAGTTATGATTTTGATGTTATAGTAGTATAATAGTACATTATGCAACTATTTATGAAAATTAATTTTTTCTGGCATGGATGATGATTGAGAATGAGTGATACACTCGTGCTCAAAATCATCATCTGAGTCTGAAAAAATCAATTGTTCTCTTGTTACACATAGTACTTTTTCAAACTTTTGACAAACACTTTAAATTTCTAATGTATAATAGCTGCGTTCAAAAGAACATAAAAAAACTTATATTTAAAAAAAAAAATTTCTCTAGCTATCACGGCACTTTTGTTATTAATAAAAACGTACTGTTTTCTTTAAGCTTATAACTTCAAAAGTAAATGGTTAATTTTTTTGAGAAAAATCATGATAATGGAGAATATAAATAGCTATAATCTATAAAAACTTGAATCCATTCTGTTTGTTAGTTTTTGAGAAAAACATTAAATAATAAAAAAAACGTGTTCTCTGTGGCGACAATTCACTGGAATAAAATTGTGTTAATTGCTTCAAAATTCCTTGTAGAGGTAGACACGCCGCGGTGTCGCGTGGCCCTTCGATCGTGCCTCTGGGTTGCAGTCTTCGGACTGCGTTGGATGAACGCCGCGCGCGTATCATCATTGGAGTCGACAGCTCTGCCGTCGAATGAAGTGACCTTCTGGTCATCCGGAATAACCTTCTGGTTATTACTCGCATGTTGAGCAGAGTGATAATCTGCTGACTATCATTTGTTTGGCTTGAAGCAACTGCGAAGTTGCTACAAGGGGCGGCAACCTCCTGGTTACCACTCGTGTGTGAAGTAGTCGCGCTGCTGGTGGGAGTGATAATCTGCTGACTATCATTGGTTTGGCTTGAAGCAACTGCGAAGTTTCTGCAAGGGGCGGCAACCTCCTGGTTACCACTCGTGTGTGGTGCAGTCGCGCTGCTGGTGGGGGTGATAGGCTGCTGACTATCGTTGGTTTGGTGTGCAGCAACTGCGAAGTTGCTACGAGAGGCGGTAACCTCTTGGTTACCACTCGTGTGTGGAACGTTTATTTCATCGTGGTAGGCTGGCTTTATTTGGGATGCGTGGACCTTGACCAAAGACCTCCCTTGGTCTATGAGGTAAATATCCTCGCTTAAACGTTGTCGAACGTAAAACGGTCCATCCCACTTTTCCATAAAGCCGGCGTGTCGTTCGTGTCCCTTGGATAATGGGTGTGTTTTCACGTATACCTGCGAACCAGGTTCATACGTGAAGGCGGGGCTCTCTTGAGCGTATCTCGCTTGATAACGAGACTGGTTGGCAGCTGCGCAAGCGATGCGCTGCTCCCAAGGTTGGTTTGGCTCTATAGGCAAATCCAGTTGCCAGTTCCCTTGTCGAAGCAGGTTGCGACCTAGGAGCAACTCAGCAGGAGTGTAACCAGTGGCCGAGTTGCGTCGACTACGAACCTGATACAATATAGTCGGAAGATGTACATCCCATCGTTTATGGTCTTCGTCCTGGAGATGCAGTCGTAGCCCTTTTTTTATTTCTTGGTTACTCCTCTCGGCTGGGTTAGCTCGAGGGTGATAGATTGCCGTAGTCCAATGTTGTGTTTGCCAGCATTGACAGGCCTCATGCCAAGCTTTCCTTATAAACTGGGGGCCATTGTCCGAGAGAATGGCGCGCGGATAACCCCAACGAGCAAACACTTCTTCCTCCATGAGGCGAATGGTGCGAGATGCTTCCGAAGAGCCGAGGGGAAAAGCCTCGACCCATCGACTAAACATGTCTGTTGCGACCAGAATAAATCGACGCCCTTTGGATGAGCGTGGATATGGACCCATTAGGTCAATTGAGATGGTGTCCCAGGGCCTTTTCGGTCGATGCGGACGTTGTGACTTAGCAGTCGCTGTGTTCGAGCTCTTGCAGCAGGCACATAAAAAACAGCCCCTGATATAATCGCGCACCTCGTCGCACATTTTTGGCCAGTAATGGAACTCCGAGATAGCTCGAATCGTCTCCTCTTTTCCTGGATGGCCAGCGCGTTCGGCGTCGTGATATTCGTATAAAACTCGACCCACAACGGACTGTGGAACAAGGATTTTGCAAGGTCCTTCTGGGCGTTCGTACTTCCATAAGGTGCCATCGATGACGCTGTACTGCTCGATGAACTGCTGCTCCTCATTCGTAAGCTCGCTTCGTCGTACGAGATCTAAATATCGCCGAGCCAGCTTGCTGTGGTAGTGGTCGCTCTGCTGAGCACCCCTGATTTCCTCCAACAGGGTGCGAAACTCGATGGCATAAACTGTCGCGTCGCGTCTCCTTCTCACCTTGCTTTTTTTAATACAGCGACGTTGTCAAGTCGCTCTTGACTGTGTTGCTGTTGTATCGATCGTTTAGTAGCTCGCGGAATCGCTGCCATTCGAAATCGAGGGCCTTATATGGTTGCCACCATTTTTCAGCTTCGCTGCGAAGTCCCTTCTCGATCGTCTTAGTGCATTGTGACTCCGGAATTTGGAAAGCGGTGAGATATTCCTCACACCGCTGTAAAAAGCGTGTTGGACCCTCATGCGCGCGCCCATGAAATTCGGGCAGTGGAGGACGATGCCCGTATAGGGCTTGACAATACGCCTCCCAGTTTTGTAATGCAGATGGCATCCCAGCAGGCTCGTTATTGCCGACACGAAGATTTGCTGCGTTGTCCGTCGGTACCTGGCCATTGTCCGGACCAGAGTTGCAGATTTTGCACTTCATGCATCCTGAA